>CM068379.1:26932291-28182316 GCA_034770075.1 Aralia elata | reverse complement strand
GCTGCTGTTTCCTGCTGGAATTCTCCCTCTTTCAATTTTCTTCCCACGTCCTGTATGCTGCCCGAAGCTGGGCTTAAATAGGCTGGCCAGCTGGCACGCCTCCCATCGCACTCAGCTGGTAGTGTTGATTTCCTGGTTTCCGTGCTGGCGCACCCACTTGGCCGCAGATCTATCCGCGGCTGGTGGCGGGCTTGACTTTCTCGATTTTCGTGCCACGCCTCGATTTTCGTGCCGCAACGTCGGTTTTCGCTGATAGGCTCGTATTCTGCAGTCCGGGAATTTCCGGGAGACGTGCCACCTCATTCGGAAATGCCTGCCTCGGACGGCTTTATTGTCACGTAAACTTGGTTTGCCCAAAACATTGCGGCGGTGCCGGGCGCTCGCCCTTGTGCCCGCTCCTTTGCTCCCGCAAGCCGGTTCAATTGACGATTTCGCCCTCCTGTCATGGTTAGTAGAAGGAAACGCAAAATTTGGGTGTCTACAGTGTGTATATATATATATATATAGTATGTATATTATATATAGATAATTGTAATTATTTAATTTCGCAATTAAATGTGAAAATGTTTATATAATGAAATAAATGGTAAAAATAATATATATATATATATATATATATTAATTATATATATTATTTAATTATTTTTGGGGTGTTCAGTACATTAAATTATTGTTATGTGGTAAAATAAACTACATCCGTTTTTTGTGAAACGAATTTTAAAATGATTGTAGACACCCAAATTTTGCGTTTCCTTCTACTAACCTTGACAGGAGGGCGAAATCGTCAATTGAACCAGCTTGCAGGAGCAAAAGAGCGGGCACAAGGGCGAGCGCCCGGCACCGCCGCAATGATTTGGGCAGCCCAAGTCGACGTGACAGCATGACCGTCCAAGGCAGGCATTTCCGAATGAGGTGGCACGTCTCCCGGAAGTTCCCGGACTGCAGAATACGAGCCTGTTAGCGAAAACCGACGTTGCGGTACGAAAATCGAGGCGTGGCACGAAAATCGAGAAAGTCAAGCCCGCCAGCCGCGGATAGATCTGCGGCCAAGTGGGTGCGCCAGCACGAAAACCGGGAAATCAGCACTACCAGTTGAGTGCGATGGGAGGCGTGCCAGCTGGCCAGCCGCAGATCCATCTGCGGCCAGCCGCAGATAGATCTGCGGCTGGCTCTGGCCAGCCTATTTAAGCCAGCTTCAGGCAGCATACAGGGGGTTGAGCAATTGTGAGGAAGAAGGAGAATACAGCAGCAGCCAACTCGGAAATTGAGGAAGAAATAGCTAGATTTTGCAATCAAATAGGAAGAAAAGAGAGAAAAAAGAGAGGAATAATTTTCTTTTGATTTGATTGTATCAAATAGATTTTTTTCCTTCTATTCAAATACATCAAGTTCACATCCATTTGGATATCAATTGCAAGGTGAAATCTCTTTTGTGATATCAATTTTCTATCATATCATTTGATCAAATTAGATGCAATTTTTCATGTAATTTATTGATTGAACAATGAATTAGGGATTATGAGTGAAGTTTTCCATCGGAATAAAACTCTTCCTAACAACCCGATTGATATTCGTTCATTAATTTCTTTGTTGGTTTTAAGGTGTTATATTCGGTATCAATTCCTTTAAATCGTTATTTTAGGATGTCTTGGTATTGTTAGATTATCCGGGTTGGTTTATTTTCTTGTAATATCCAATTGTTTGTGTGTGGATACTTGGTTGTGAGCCTAGGAAAGCGACCCCGTGGTCCAAATCCCGATGATGGACATGTCTTGATGTATGTAGCGGGGAGGGATGTAGCCTCTTTGTAAATATGTAATCGTTGGGCCTTAAAAACGACGCTAAGGCGAAAATCGTGTTTAAGGCCCCGAAATAGTGAAATTGGTGATTGTTGGCGTTCGGGGATATTTTGATGGTTTACATGCCCATGAAATAGCCCCGACGCGTGTTTATGCTTGATTCGATTTATGACACGAAATTGATTTTCAAAGCTAAATTGATAAAATTTTCATAAAATCAATCAAAGTAGGATATTAGAATCACGAGGTTAAAATTTGAGAAATGTTAATGAATGTCGATTCCTATCTAACGAGAAAGCTAAAGAAAGATCGTTTTCCAAAACATCACACAAAATGATTTTATAAAATAAAATGACGTTTTTATTAAACCATTGTATATAGGGTTAAAGAGATTCTAGAAATTGGCCCATCATTTTATGAAAGCAACGTATAGATCTCGATTCCCTATTTAGACGAAGGTTTAAAGCTCTTATTTTGCCAAAACAACATTTAATGAAAATCTCATAGTTTTGGACAATTAAAATCAAACCTTTCTCATAAAGAATAAAGCTTTTTCGTGTATACCGAAAAGACATTCCGAGGCGTTCTCAAATTAAAACACGGTTTTTCCCTAAAAATCCAAATGATTCTTTCATACAAACCCACAACGACATTCACATAGGCACACACACACACACACGCACACATACACACACACATTCATGAATTAAAGGGTGGGACTGCATCAGGGGTGCGGTAACCGTGTTTCACGGAAGTCGAGGGATGCCTAAACACCTTCCCCTCACTTAAGCAAGCCCCCGAACTCGATGAATCTCAATTCGCAGACCAATTAATTCGGAGTCACACATGAGCCAGTGATTTATAAAAAAACGAAAACTCGGATGAGTTGGTACATCCATTTCAAATATACCAACTGGCGACTCTGGTTAATTGGCTCATCATAAAACGCGATCTTTCAAAACCCCGTCGACATCAATGCCGACCTTTTCCAAACGTCATCTAAATCAAAAGGCTAAAATTGGAAAAGACGAAGAGAAAGAGAAAACCCGGCGTCGACAGCTGGCGACTCTGCTGGGGACATTAGAGGGCTTAAGCCGCGTCAAGTCTTGATGCTATCCTATCCTTTAAAATTTATAAATGTGTATGTGTATGCGACATTTTGACTTCTTTTTATTGTTGTGTGAATGTGTGTTGTTGTCCAATGAATGAATGATTGAATGGATTTGTTTTACTTTAAAGTAATCATTTGCATACGATGAGGACGATGAATGTGAATGTATGTTGAGAGAGTACCTCCTCCTGAGGCGAACCCGTCGGTTGCTTATTACTGGACTCGATGGGGCTGCTCCCCGGAGATGGCTCAGGAAACGCACCACTCAAATCCGCTCCAATCGAAAGGGTTCAAACGAGTAGATTGCGAAGATTTGGGAACCTTCATGCCGAAAAGCCCGTGAGAGTAACCCTAGGATAGGTCAGCCCCAGATTAACCCGACGCAGGATGAGTCTCTTCATGCCCTTTTACGTTTCTGCGTATAAATGCCATAATTCCATTGCAACATATTCATATATGCTTCCCCTTTATGTCAAAAGAAAATACTAACCTCTGTGTTTTGCAGGGAACGACACGGGAAGCATAATAAATCATATCTAGCATGTATTATTTCGATAAAGAGCCGCTAACGAGTTGTTTTGCAGAAAAAGATTAAAAAACCCAAAAACACACAAATGGTTACGGTTTTAGCATGCATCCATTCTTTTATTTCCCCAAGACTAAACTTCGAACCGTTGTTTCGCAGGATTGCTCCTCAAACCCGTTCGCAGTCTAAGAAAGCCCAAAATTCTACATCTGAAATGGCTGATATTCCTAATCATAGTTCCATATCTCGGGAAGAGTTTGATGATTTCAAAAAACAGATGATGGAAATGGCCACAATGTTAAAGGAACAGTTCTTAATCAGACAGGATCCGGTAAACCAGGGATCGCATAATATTCCACCACCAGGGGATGATCAGATTCCTCCTAAAAATGGTACAAACTTGCTTCAAGAGGACCAACCCCGACTCAAGGACGAGCCAGTCATCCCAAAGGCCGTTCCCATACCTAGCAGGACAGTGATTACTATCCCAGAGGAAGGGGACCATGACGACCTTCGGAGAAAAATGAAATACATGGAGGAAACCATCCAATCTCTAAAGGGCATAGGCTCCCTGGGCAGGGTTAATTACTCAGATCTATGTGTTTTCCCTGGAGCCAGATATCCAGAAAAGTTCAAAGTTCCCGAGTTTGAAAAATACAATGGAAAGGGAGACCCCTATACACACTTGAAAATATACATTGGAGAACTCGGGTCTTATGCCGAAGACGAGGGGTTAAGAATGCAACTATTCCAGAAAATCTTAACAGGGGAGGCAAGAATCTGGTATGCCCGCCTCGACAACGCCCGAATCCACAACTGGGAGGAATTGGCCCATACCTTCTTAACCCAATACAGCTTTCAGGCCCAGGTGGCCCCTGACAGGTACCAAATGACAAAGGTTAAAAAACAGCCTAGGGAATCCTTCAGGGAATATGCACAACGGTGGAGGGGCATGGCCGCACAGGTGACCCCCCCAATGAACGAATCAGAGATGGTGATGACCTTTGTAGGCATCCAGGAGGCACCGTATTATGAGAGGGTCATCTCGGGGATTGGAAGACCTTTTGCTGAAATGATTAAACATGGAGAGATGGTAGACATGGGGTTGAAGACGGGTAAAATCCGGGATCTTACTGCTTTAGAAACTGCTGCCGAGCAAATACAGAATGGAAACTATGGCAGCACTTCCCGGAGGGTCCAAAAGAAGAAGGAAGAGGATGTTTCCCTCATCTTACAGGGGTCATCCAGAAAAACAGAAAGTCATCTTTCGGTTCAGGTACAGAGGGGAGGGCCATCCCGTCAGCCAAACTTCACAGATCAAAGGACAGAGGGGCGAAGAAGATATGAGGCCTCGCAAAACCGAGTATTCACCCCGCTCGGGGAGCCGCTTGAACGGATATTAGCGGTATTAGTAGCCCAAAAGAAGATAATCAATTTGGCTCCCCCAAGTGACCCGAAGGGAAGGAGATTTGATCCAAGCAAGCGGTGCGCCTATCACTCGGGTTCCCCGGGTCATGATACACAAGATTGTTGGACATTGAAAACATATAATTCAGAACATGATCGACAACGGGGAAAATTGTGGTGGAGCAACCGGACTCCCCGAATGTTAAGGCAAATCCCCTGCCAAGACATGATGGGGGGGGAGTCAATGTGACGGAGGCAAGTGAGGCTGGGGGGCCGCCAAGGTTGAACTATGTGCAGAAAATTGAGGAGATGATCAACGTGATACATGATCATGGGGATGCACGGGTAGCGCCCATCAGGTTGATAGGGGTAAGTACAAATAACATAGAGGGGCCTGTCAAGCTGACAGCCCCGAGGCCCATCATCCTTGCAGCAAGGCCGCAACTCCCTATCAGTAGTCTGAAGACTGTACCCTGGAATTACGGGGGAATACCCGAGGAAGCGGCCAGTTGTGCTTCCGTGACGACCAAAGGGAACCCCTTATATCTTCCCGGGCGAGTCCTTGAGAGCCAAAAGAGAAAAAATGAAGAGGTTTCCGAGGAAAGGGCCATAGAGTTTTTGAAAAGGATGGATCACCCGGAAATGAGGGGGATCCAGATTGTAAATGAGGAATCAACCCTAACATCAGTCATGGACTTGGTGTTGTCATCCAGTGAGCATTGCAAAACCCTGATGAAGGTTCTGGAGGAGGCATTTGTGCCCAAAGAAATTAGTGAGAAGGGTTTCGGCCAGCTGGTAGGCCACTTATTGGAAGGCGATGCAATATCATTTACAGATGAGGACATTCCCAAGGAAGGAAGGGGGCACCGAAAACCGCTACACATTGCGGTAATCTCCTCAGGATATGTCATGAATGGGGTGTTGATCGATGGGGGATCGGCATTGAACATATGTCCCCTCAGTACGCTAAAGAAAATGAACATCAGTTCCAAACGCCTCCGAGCCAGTCATGTGGTGGTTCGGGCTTTTGACGGCTCCCGGAGGGATACCATTGGGGAAATAGAATTACCAGTGGAGATAGGGCCCTGTACTTTTGATATATCCTTCCAAGTCCTAGATATTACGGCGAGCTACAATCTGCTGTTAGGGAGGCCGTGGATACACATGGCCGGGGCAGTTCCTTCCACGCTCCACCAACAAATCAAGTTGATCATCGATGGGAATCTGGTAACAATCTCGGCCGAATGTGACGACCCTTCTCCTCCCAGGAGTGGCCTACCAGTAATCAATGTGGATGAATCAGCGGCACCTGCCAGCTTTCAAGCACTAGAGATTAGCACTCCCCATTATAGATGCCTGGGAGCTCCAGCTGTGAAACCAAGGGTCTCTCCGGAACTCACCTTTGTGGCAAGGGAAATGATTAAAATGAACTTTCAACCTGGACAGGGACTAGGGAAAAGCAGTCAGGGAATCACCGAGCCCATCCACCTACCACAGCAGATAGGTAAAGCAGGATTGGGATACCATGTGGGCGCGCAGTACGGGGACACCGTCAGGGCGCGACTCCGATTCGACTAGTTGGCAGTCCAGTGAGTGACCAAAGTCGACAATAAGCAGGGGATCAGCGGACCTGTGATTGGGGCAGGGAATGAAGAGTTAACCCCCACACGTAATGAGTCGGCCCGGAGGGAAAGTTTCCTGCGGGAGGTCGCAAAAGAGTTTGAAACCAAATGCTATATCCCCGGACAATCAACAAGCAGTAAGGAGGGGACGAATGTTATCACACCACCAGGAGCCCAACAAGTTGTGCCTGTCATCGATTGGGCAGGGCTGATTATTCCTGGAAGGGATATGGAGAAGGACTCAGGCGACGTATCCGTGATTATCGGGGAGGTGTCCGATGTGAGGCCCTCCTTTATCCAGCGCATTTCATCTGACCTGACCATCGATAATTGGGACCCAAAAACCAGTGATATCCAAACAAGGGTAAAGCTCGACGTCAGGGTGGTTAACCCTTAGAGGATGGGGGAATGAAAGAAGTTTTATTTTGTTGTTGTTTTATTTCTGCATAATTGTGTCGTTTCTTCGTGTTATTTGAAATTGCGATCGTCGTAAATGATTTATATATGACAAGTACTTTGTTTTATGTCAGGTGTACCAATTTGAGTATTCCTTGCCTAACAAATGGTCTTTCAAATTTGAATGATGATTATGATTTTGACATTGAGCTGGATTTCGATTTAATGGGCATTGACCAAGACGAGACAGATTACGACGACGCACCTGATGAGATCAAAGGATGGGTCGAAGATAAACCCAAACCCAATTTGGACCAAACCATCACTATAGATATCGGAACCCCTGACAATCCAAAAGAACTCAAGGTAGGGACATACCTTACCCCCAGCCAAAAAGCAGAAATAATTGAGTTACTAAGCCAATATGAGGATGTCTTTGCCTGGTCGCACGAGGATATGATCGGATTGTCCACCGACATTGTGGTGCACCGGTTACCCATCAAGGAGGGTTTCAGGCCTGTCAAGCAGAAACTAAGAAAGTTGAAACCTGAGTGGAGCTTAAAAGTGAAGGAAGAGATCATCAAACAGTTCAGGGCGGGAATCATTATGGTGTCCACTTACCCGGAATGGCTATCCAATGTGGTCCCAGTGGCTAAACCTGGAGGAAAGGTGAGGGTATGCGTAGACTACAGAGATCTAAACAAGGCCAGTCTCAAGGATAACTTCCCGGTGCCTTTCATACACATCCTGGTAGATAACACAGCCCAGTACGAAATGTATTCTTTTGTGGATTGCTTTGCGGGATATCATCAGATAATGGTGGCGGAAGAAGACCGGGAAAAGACCGCATTCATCACCCCCTGGGCACTTTCTGCTATAGACGACTGGCTTTCGGTCTCACAAATGCAGGGGCTACTTATCAGAGAGCCATGATGGCCTTGTTCCACGATATGATGCACAAGGAGATAGAGGTCTACGTGGATGACATTATTGTGAAATCGAAGGTAGAGTCCGATCATATAACTCATCTCAAAAAGCTATTCGATCGGCTCAGAAAGTATAATCTGAAACTCAATCCAGCCAAATGTGCTTTCGGAGTACAATCGGGCAAGCTCTTGGGTTTCCTGGTTAGTGATCGGGGCATTGAGTTGGACCCAGCAAAGATTAAGGCCATTGTGGATATGTCGGCACCCCACACAGAGAAGGAGATAAGAGGATTCCTGGGGAGAATAAACTTCATCAGCCGTTTTATATCCCACTTGACGACTACATGTGAGCCGATTTTTAAACTGTTAAGAAAAGGGGTGTCCCAAAAATGGAATGAGCAATGTCAGAGGGCGTTTCAGACCATTAAGAAACAATTGACGGAGGCACCAGTGTTGGTACCCCCGAAGGATGGGATCCCTCTGTT
Source organism: Aralia elata (assembly GCA_034770075.1). Classification (NCBI taxonomy): domain Eukaryota; kingdom Viridiplantae; phylum Streptophyta; class Magnoliopsida; order Apiales; family Araliaceae; genus Aralia; species Aralia elata. Next base: position 28,174,044 of record CM068379.1, on the reverse strand, counting down.
TATGTATATATCGGTAAATGCCATCGCGATGGGATGTATGTTGGGATAGAAAAATGAGGCGGGAAAAGAGCAGGCCATCTATTACCTCAGCAAAAGATTTAGCCAATGTGAGCAGAATTACACTCCCATTGAAAAGACCTGTTGTGCTCTGGCCTGGGCTGCAGGGAGATTACAGCACTACCTCCATGGGCATACAACGTACCTGATATCAAGAATGGATCCCCTGAAATATATTTTCGAAAGGCCCATGCTGAATTGTCGACTATCAAGATGGCAGTTAATTTTACAACAGTTTGACATGGTGTACGTGACCCAGAAGGCCATGAAAGGGCAGGGAATTGCAGATCAGTTGGCAGAAACCCCGGCAGGAGGGATGGAGCCGTTAGAAACTCCTCTCCCGGTCGAGGATATATTTTGGGTATCGCGCGAAAAATGTGATGACGAGGGACAATTTTGGAAGCTGTATTTTGATGGTGCCATGAATGCCGAGGGGGCAGGAGCCGGAGCGGTCCTAGTCTCTATCACCGGAGAACAATACCCCGTGGCCACTAAACTTCATTTCAGCAATTCGAACAACACACCGCTGAATACGAGGGGTGTATCTTGGGACTTCGATTGGCCCGTGACATGGGAGTAAAAAGACTAGCGGTGTTCGGGGATTCAGAATTGGTAAATCAGACAAGCAATCGGGGTATACAACACTAAGGAGCTTCGGTTACTTCCATACCATCGTTGTGTCACCCAGCTTATGCAGGAGTTCGAAGATATCGCCTTCCGCCATATTCCTCGGGGACGAAATGATTTTGCCGATGCATTGGCGACTTTGGCTTCCTTAATCCACGTGATCAAGAGTAGGGACAGTCCACAGATTGAGATCACCGTACAGAATGCCCCGGCATATGAGGAAAATGTTGGCAGTGTTGTCAAACGAGGTGGTGTTGACAAGGCAGCCCTGGTATCACGACATCAGGGAATATCTGAGGGACAGATCCCTTCCCGATCAGGCAAATCGGACTGAGAGGATGAGAATTCAAAAGATGGCGATGAAATTTTACCTGAGTGGGGATTCACTTTACAAAAGGGATGCTGGGTTGGGACTGTTTGCAGTGCGTGGATGAAACGCAGGCCCAAAAGATTATGAATGAAATCCATGGCGGAGTGTGTGGGCCACACATGAGTGGACCGATGCTGGCCAGGAAGATTTTGAGAACAGGGCATTATTGGTTGACCTTAAAAGCTGACTGTGAGGATCATGTCAAACGGTGTTACCAATGCCAGGCGCACGGTAATGTGATCCATACGTCTCCCAATGAACTGCACTGTATGACCTCCCCGTGGCCATTTTCAATGTGGGGAATGGATGTAATCGGACCAATAGAGCCCAAAGCAAGCAACGGGCATCGATTCATCTTCGTCATGATCGACTATTTCACCAAATGGGTAGAGGCAGCTTCTTTCCCTAAAGTAACTCAGGAGGTCATCGTCAACTTCGTCAGTAATAATGTCATTTGCCGATATGGGCAACCTGAGGTTGTGGTCTCCGACAATGCCAAGAATTTGAACAACGCCCTCATGAAGGAACTGTGTGACCAGTTCAAGATTAAGCATCTCAATTCCGTCATTTACCGTCCTAAGATGAATGGGGCAGTGGAGGCTGCCAATAAGAACATCAAGAAGATCATGGCAAAAATGTCTGCTAATCATCGAGGATGGCCGGATTTGTTACCCCTCACCTTGCTAGCCTACCGAACGTCAACGCGTACTTCCACAGGGGCAACCCCTTACGCCTTGGTATATGGAATGGAGGCTGTCCTGCCAGTTGAAGTTGAGATGGCGTCCCTCAGAATAGTGATCGATGCTCAGATAAGCGAGGAGGATTGGATGCAAAGTCGATACGACCAATTGGCCCTAATTGATGAGAGGAGGGTGGCTGCTGTTTGGCACGGCCAGCTATATCAACAGAGGATCTCTCGATCGTACGACAAAAGGATCAGACCTCGGAAGTTCAAAGAAAATGATTTGGTGTTGAAGAGAGTCATGCCTTGTCAAGACGAGGCCAAGGGGAAGTTCGCCCCAAACTGGGAGGGGCCGTTTGTGATTAAGAAGGTGCTATCCGGAGGAGCCCTCATATTGCAAGAAATGGATGGTGAGGTATTTCCACAACCCCTCAATTCTGGCTCGGTGAAGCGGTTCTACGCTTAAATCATCAGTTCTGTTTTTCCTTTGAGAGCGAACTACGTTAGGACCCTGATCTCCCAACTTGAGGGGGTACGTAGGCAGCCATCATGGCGCGGTCCGATCCTTTAAAAAACAATCCTTTCCTAACCAAAACCAATTTTCGATAGCCAGATAAAACCTTCCTACACCCTCAAAACCTTCCCGAAACCAACTGCCTAACCAGTTTCATCCCAGAATACATACCCTGATCCAACCCAAACAGTTATCCAAAATCTGAGGTTCAATCCGACGAAATCAAAAGGTGTGCGGCAATATCTGTCAAATCTCCATCAAGTCTTGAGGAAAGAAAGAAGGCGAAATGTCAAAATCATGGTCAGTTGGATAAAATGATGATCCAATGGGTGGCAATGATATGACAAAAGGGGGAAAATAACTAAATTCAAATGCATGTCTATATATATAAGTCGTTTTATTACAAGATTTCTCTTTCAATAATTGATGAAACCAACATAGTCTATGCAGGAAATAAAATAATCTACAAATCTGAAACTAGCCGAAGCAGGATGGACGGGGTGGTGGATAGATCTGAAGCATCAGCATCTCCTGCAATCTGCTGCCCCATCATATCAATACGATCCAGTAAAGCAGTAGCTCGGCTGACAGTCCCAAAATGAGCATCTACCACTGCCCTGGTCTGAAATACAATGGCCTCTCTATCAGCAATGGCAGCATCTCTAGCCCGAATGGCCTCATCTCTCTCGGCAAGGGCGGCATCCCTCTCGGCTTCAGTAGTAATCAGGGCCAGGCGGAGTCGGGAATCCTCAGCAACCCGACTCGGGGCAGAATCAGCTGAAATGGAATGGTCTGTGGTATCTTCTGTGAAAATCACTCCAGAGTCATCAAAGGCCCCAGTCCGACTCAAACTAGCCGAATCCAGGTCTCCACGCAACCACTGTACGTAGGCAAATGTCTGGATGTGACAGCTTTCACTATATTCGGCAAAGATCCTGCAATCCCAAAGCTCGTATACCTGCAGTAGATCCCTCTCTGTACAGGATGATATAAGGAATCGGTATGCGGTTGCACCCGCGAAGGGGTGTAGATCCTGTGTCTGATCAAACTGCCCCATAACCGCCAGGGGATGATAGGTCGTCACGCCCCTTAACCCAGCAATGGGAATGAAATCCATACCAGGCACATGAGTCAAGAAGCTCATGAAGGAGCAATAGCCCGAGTAAACCAATAGATGAAAGGGGTCCTCAATGATAGCCAAAAATGATGTCCAGGAAGCCACATCAGTACAACTCACGGGACGAAGCGAAAACTGCGTGGTTATGTCATGGCTGAAGCAAAACCCTTGGCGACGGAAATGGCCGATGGGACTAAGATGACTCATGAACCACATATACAATAAGGTCGAACTCCCTCTGAAGAATCTCCCTCGGAAGGACTGGCAATATGTGGCCGACATATAGGTATCCGCCAATATCATGGGGAGAATGGTGTGATCCTCCTGAAGGGCCCTAACGGCCGCAACAATCCGCATGTCCAAATGATCGGACCCTGCAGGCAAGTACAAAACTGAGATGACACAGGCCATCAGAACGTCCACTCTCAAGGCGTCCCAGCGCCCCTCGGACACGGAAAAATCACCGAGGAAAAGACGGAAACTGTCAGGTGAGCCAAATCGGTCAATCAAGAATTGAAGAGGAACCATATGGTCTGATATGATTACCGGTAATAGGACAGCCCTCCGCAAACCGGTGAAAGTCAAGAATTGACGGCGCATGGAACCAACTGTGACCCTAGCACAAGGGCCGTCCAACGGCAAGCCGGTAAAGCGAGCATACTCCTCAAGGGTGGGGGTCAGCTCTACTGTCCCAAACCTAAATACCTGACGGGCAGGGGCCCAATAGCTCAGAAGACCATCCACAAAGCCCGCTGGCACCCGGAAGGTTAATAAGGACCAAGAATGTCCCAAAAGACCATTTACGATGACCCTATCTGCTGGCAGTAGACTGTCCAACCAGCGGAAGAGGCTGCCAACCAACCCTGTGGGAGGAGTGGAATCCAAACGAACCACGGCATCTGAGGACGACATCTGTGAAAAAACAGTATCAAAAAAAAAGACTGTGAAGGGGTCACTCTCTACCCATAAATAAAAGCATGCATCATACAGTTAATAATAAAGCAGGTGAATCCCATAAAAATGAAAAGAAAACTGTGCATAAATAAATAAATGAGTTCAGTACATAGTGCATAAATGAAAAAGAAATCTAAGCAGGTGCTGATACAAAAGACCCTATCCTATCCTGGTCTAAATAAAATCAGTATCATCTATGAAAGCAGGATCCTCGAACTGATCCCCTGGAGTCGCCGAGCTCGGAGGACCAAAGTTCATATCAGGAATGTAGGGATGCGCTGCTGTTGGCATCAGATGAACTCGGGCCTGCATCATAACCTGCACCGTCAGGATCGTAGGTGTAAGCCTCCTCCGGGGTCCGGCCCAACCCCCGAATAAACAGCGACAACTGATCTACCTGACGGGTCAATGAGGCGATCTGCTCAGCGTGGGTAGGGGTCCGAACACAGGCAGCCCAATCGGTCATCGTCACCGAGCCTGGAACCATGTCTCCAAGGAAGAAAGTGGCCCGAGTCTGAGGACCGATGGTACGGGGCACCCACCATGTACGGAATGCATCACTCGTAGTGGGACCTGTGGAAAGCATCCGACCATCCTCCCCGGCAAGCATGATCTCTGAAGGCTGAGAATCCAGCGGCCAGAAAGTAGTGAAAGAAAGGGAGTGCGGGATGCGGATCTCCCCAGTGACGCATCTGAATGCGCGCTCTCCCAGATACATCACCCAGCCTCCAACACTCTGCAAAGTGAGGCGACGGGTAGAAAGCTCGAACTCCGGGCCGGAAGGATGCCCGTCAGCAAACCCCACAGTCAAATGCTCGGAGAGGTAGGGAATCCAGACGACGTCGGCAGCCGTGATCAACTCCAGCTGAATACGACAATGTGCAAAGCTGCCCGACACGGGGACCTCCTCCAGAGTACTGTGATGCCATCGCCGACCCCGAGGATAGGTATCCGGGCCCAGAGTAGTGAGAGGCCTCAGACATGGCAGCCGCTCGTAAGCCCAGAACTGTGAATAGAAACAAGGCAAGGCATGAGTCACTATCAAATACAGAAAAGGATGAAAAGAAAAGAAATACAGTGATAGAGAGGAGGAAGGGACTCACCAGCAGAAAGTGGTAGAAACCGAGCCAGGCATCAGTCTGTCCCTCCGAGCGTAGGCGCATGCCGTGGAGGAAATAGGCAAAGGTGAATGACCCCCAGTCATAGTCACTGATGCGATCCACGTCTCTAACCGCTCCCACGACGCTGAAATGAATGGTGGAGGAGTTGTTCCCTAGGAAACAACCCCTCATGATCGTCAGGAACAAGCGGCGGAGTAGAATATCGCGGGTACCCTGATCCGCTGGAATGGGCATCGCATAGAGACCCCCGACTGCATCAACAGCCAAGGCACCAGATCGGATACTGCGGGCCTTAAAGACCCGGTCCTCAGCAGCGAAGCCCAGCAAAGCTCGAACCTCCACAGGAATGATATCCAGATCCAAGGGGACGCGGGACCCGGTAAACTCAATGCCAGTAATGTACCTCCAGTCCCATGGGGTCAGCACGACCTCGCAGTCGAGGAGATGAAGAGACTGCGTCTGGTGGAACCATCGCTCGGATAAAGCCCTCATGTAACCCAGGGGCACTGGCGGGGGATGATAGTGAAGAAATGTCGGAAGCCCCAAGAATCCACCATCGCCCGATAATCACTGTGCAGGGCCGCGTAAAGGGAGTAGATGTTGAACCAGTTACCCCTCGGCTGGGTAAACTCGGGTACCTGGGGCAATCACCAAGGGGTCAATCCAGATAAAAGGAGAATGGAGAAATTGAGAGTGAAATCAGAATAGAGCTGAAATATACCTCGTTAGCCACGAGAGATGCTGAAGGGTGACGACTGAGATCCCGACCCAAAAGATCGGGTATCTACACAAAGGCGCCAGAAGGAGCCTGATGAGTAGATGGAGCCGGTGTGCTGAAGGATGGCCCCTCTGCCGCGACCTCCGGAGGGACAGCCTCCTCAACGTCCGGATGACCAGGACGAATAACAGCCTCCGTCAAACGACGAGCCTGACGGGTCCGAGGAGGAACAGGAGTGGGTGCAGCCCTACGACGGCGAACACCCAAAGTCCGAGAGGCGGAGGAGCTACTGGGCGCATCACGATCCATAGCTGGAATAGAACGGGCGAGAAAGAAGGTAAGTTTCCTTTTAAAATTATGTAATGAACATTCTAAATTTCTAGCCTCATCATATGATTAATGCAACATGATGCATGTTTATCAAAAAAAAAAAAAAAAAATCGGCAGAGTTCCGTTTGTAAAATGGACATCCCAGGCCTAAGCCAAACATGTTTTCCATCAATCAAAGTCTCAAACGGATCTAAATTGCATTCATATGTGTAATTACAGCATGTAATGCATGTTTTTATTGCAGAAAAGGAATAACAATATGTGGGACCGCCTCATGAACATAAAATAGGACTCACATAGTTGATACATAGCATGTATATATGATGGTACATTACATAGCATTGTAAAGCATACATTTTATCTCTAAACATGCAAATAGTCAAATGTATAGCAAAACATTGACGAAATTGAAAAGTGACCGGTCAAAGTGTTACCTGTAGCGCGTAGATCGATCCTACCGGAACAGTTTTTGCAGGAAAGTTAAAAAAATCGACAAAAAATCCCTCGCGAACAAGAAAAATCGAGAGAATCTCTTTGGATTACAAGTTGAAAGTGACAGATCTGGAGGAGCCGCGTTGGTTTTAAGGCCCGATCATGGCCGCAGATGTATCTGCGGCTGGCCGCAGATCCATCTGCGGCTGGCCCTGGTGGGTCCCACCTTGCTCCCTTGCAGCCATTTGACGTGTTGAAGTGAAAAGTTTACGAGATGGGTGACCGGCGACGATACCCGGCCCCGACATGACGATCGACCGGCGACGATAACCGGCGATCACGAGATGGATGTCCGGCGACGATAACCGGCTCCGACAGATAACCAACCGGCGACGATAACCGGGGGTTACGAGATGGGTGACCGGCGACGATACCCGGCCCCGACATGACGATCGACCGGCGACGATAACCGGCGATCACGAGATGGATGACCGGCGACGATAACCGGTTCCGACAAGATAACCGACCGGCGACGATAACCGGAGGTTACGAGATGGGTGACCGGCGACGATACCCGGCCCCGACATGACGATCGACCGGCGACGATAACCGGCGATCACGAGATGGATGTCCGGCGACGATAACCGGCTCCGACAGATAACCAACCGGCGACGATAACCGGGGGTTACGAGATGGGTGACCGGCGACGATACCCGGCCCCGACGAGACGATCGACCGGCGACGATAACCGGCGATCACGAGATGGATGACCGGCGACGATAACCGGCTCCGACAAGATAACCGACCGGCGACGATAACCGGAGGTTACGAGATGGGTGACCGGCGACGATACCCGGCCCCGACATGACGATCGACCGGCGACGATAACCGGCGATCACGAGATGGTTGACCGGTGACGATAACCGGCTCCGACAAGATAACCGACCGGCGACGATAACCGGAGGTTACGAGATGGGTGACCGGCGACGATACCCGGCCCCGACATGACGATCGACCGGCGACGATAACCGGCGATCACGAGATGGATGACCGGCGACGATAACCGGCTCCGACAAGATAACCGACCGGCGACGATAACCGGAGGTTACGAGATGGGTGACCGGCGACGATACCTGGCCCCGACATGACGATCGACCGGCGACGATAACCGGCGATCACGAGATGGATGTCCGGCGACGATAACCGGCTCCGACAGATAACCAACCGGCGACGATAACCGGGGGTTACGAGATGGGTGACCGGCGACGATACCCGGCCCCGACATGACGATCGACCGGCGACGATAACCGGCGATCACGAGATGGATGTCCGGCGACGATAACCGGCTCCGACAGAGGACCGACCGGCGACGATACCCGGCCCCGAACGAGACGATAGATTGAAGGAGTGAACCCAAAGACTAACGAACACGGTCAAGGGGTTGATACATTGACACTCTTACGAATGTCTTGCATGCATTGCATCTTATGTTGCATCATAAGCTATATGTGTGAGACATCATGTATGCACTGTCATTCTTACACACTGTCATTCATGCATCGAGTGTCTATTCTTTATCCTGTTCATTTCATTTATCATTTCATAAACATGATAAAGAGGGGCAGCTGTAGACACCCAAATTTTGCGTTTCCTTCTACTAACCTTGACAGGAGGGCGAAATCGTCAATTGAACCAGCTTGCAGGAGCAAAAGAGCGGGCACAAGGGCGAGCGCCCGGCACCGCCGCAATGATTTGGGCAGCCCAAGTCGACGTGACAGCATGACCGTCCAAGGCAGGCATTTCCGAATGAGGTGGCACGTCTCCCGGAAGTTCCCGGACTGCGGAATACGAGCCTGTCAGCGAAAACCGACGTTGCGGTACGAAAATCGAGGCGTGGCACGAAAATCGAGAAAGTCAAGCCCGCCAGCCGCGGATAGATCTGCGGCCAAGTGGGTGCGCCAGCACGAAAACCGGGAAATCAGCACTACCTGCTGAGTGCGATGGGAGGCGTGCCAGCTGGCCAGCCGCAGATCCATCTGCGGCCAGCCGCAGATAGATCTGCGGCTGGCTCTGGCCAGCCTATTTAAGCCAGCTTCAGGCAGCATACAGGGGGTTGAGCAATTGTGAGGAAGAAGGAGAATACAGCAGCAGCCAACTCGGAAATTGAGGAAGAAATAGCTAGATTTTGCAATCAAATAGGAAGAAAAGAGAGAAAAAAGAGAGGAATAATTTTCTTTTGATTTGATTGTATCAAATAGATTTTTTTCCTTCTATTCAAATACATCAAGTTCACATCCATTTGGATATCAATTGTAAGGTGAAATCTCTTTTGTGATATCAATTTCTATCATATCATTTGATCAAATTAGATGCAATTTTTCATGTAATTTATTGATTGAACAATGAATTAGGGATTATGAGTGAAGTTTCCATCGGAATAAAACTCTTCCTAACAACCCGATGATATTCGTTCATTAATTTCTTTGTTGGTTTTAAGGTGTTATATTCGGTATCAATTCCTTTAAATCGTTATTTTAGGATGTCTTGGTATTGTTAGATTATCCGGGTTGGTTTATTTTCTTGTAATATCCAATTGTTTGTGTGTGGATACTTGGTTGTGAGCCTAGGAAAGCGACCCCGTGGTCCAAATCCGATGATGGACATGTCTTGATGTATGTAGCGGGGAGGATGTAGCCTCTTTGTAAATATGTAATCGTTGGGCCTTAAAACGACGCTAAGGCGAAAATCGTGTTTAAGGCCCCGAAATAGTGAAATTGGTGATTGTTGGCGTTCGGGGATATTTTGATGGTTTACATGCCCATGAATAGCCCCGACGCGTGTTTATGCTTGATTCGATTTATGACACGAAATTGATTTCAAAGCTAAATGATAAAATTTTCATAAAATCAATCAAAGTAGGATATTAGAATCACGAGGTTAAAATTTGAGAAATGTTAATGAATGTCGATTCCTATCTAACGAGAAAGCTAAAGAAAGATCGTTTTCCAAAACATCACACAAAATGATTTTATAAATAAAATGACGTTTTATTAAACCATTGTATATAGGGTTAAAGAGATTCTAGAAATTGCCCATCATTTTATGAAAGCAACGTATAGATCTCGATTCCTATTTAGACGAAGGTTTAAAGCTCTTATTTTGCCAAAACAACATTTAATGAAAATCTCATAGTTTTGGACAATTAAAATCAAACCTTTCTCATAAAGAATAAAGCTTTCTCGTGTATACCGAAAAGACATTCCGAAGTGTTCTCAAATTAAAACACGGTTTTCCCTAAAAATCCAAATGATTCTTTCATACAAACCCACAACGACATTCACATAGGCACACACACACACACGCACACATACACACACACATTCATGAATTAAAGGATAGGAATGCATCAAGATTGCGGTAACCGTGTTTCACGGAAGTCGAGGGATGCCTAACACCTTCCCCTCACTTAAGCAAGCCCCCGAACTCGATGAATCTCAATTCGCAGACCAATTAATTCGGAGTCACACATGAGCCAGCGATTTATAAAAAAACGAAAACTCGGATGAGTTGGTACATCCATTTCAAATATACCAACTGGCGACTCTGGTTAATTGGCTCATCATAAAACGCGATCTTTCAAAACCCCGTCGACATCAATGCCGACCTTTTCCAAACGTCATCTAAATCAAAAGGCTAAAATTGGAAAAGACGAAGAGAAAGAGAAAACCCGGCGTCGACAATGATCGTGAAGAAATATACTATTTAATGGTATATTTAATTTTTATACATGTAGTGATATTATTTACACTATATTTATAATTAAGGATGGGTTAGTATAGCATGCATGTTAAGGATATTAAAACATAAAGTGGACTACAATAACAGATTGTAAGGTGTTGTAATACAAAGTGTAAAAGAGTTTTAGGTGATTGTTAATTGAGTTATATAATGAAACTAAAAGTGATGTTTTCAAAAGTTATAAATGAACGAGTAAGTTATGTTGGCTCGTAATGCGATTTCAGATTCGTTAAGTATGTTAACTTAAATGGTTAGGTGCCAGGTTAGGGTTATGACCTAAATGATGGTTTAATACCCATAGTGTTAATGTTCATACAACTAATTGTTGTTGCGATTGTAATGATATGTGTAGGGTAATTGGAGATTATTTTACACTTGTGTAGCTTACAAACAAGGCAAGTTCTCTAACCATACTTTTATAATTGTGCAAGTTTCCTTCCTTAAACTTGTTATTTCATTTAAAACAAGTTATTTCCATTGAGTATGGTTATCACCTTAGCTTATTATTATTCAAGCAAGATTACAATCATGATTAAGTGTTAAAACTTTATTTCAGCTATTGTTATTCAATTGTTGATCGTTATTCATACCTTGAACAAAACTTCTATTGAACAAACTTTGTTGATAAGTCAAATGCGTTAGTGACTAGCAAACCCTAATTGATTCGGCTAGTCCTTAGTTGATGAGCGTTCTAAAGACTTAGAATATTTTGTTCCGAACCGAGTTCCTTTTGGTACGGATTCTGAAGCTAAACTGAGATGAACAACCCTAACATAGGGGATTATTTACGCGACAACGTTAAAATATTTGTGCACAATACATTGTACAAAGGGCTGATCCCCCTGAGTACGAGATGGATGGTCCATAGTCTATAAGACTGTTAAAGGTTACAGTAGAAATACTTGTTAACCTAAGACATAGTTCGAGGTCTTGTGACCCTCAGATACAACTTTAAATCTTGAATTCTTTAACCAGTTCTTGATCCAAGTGTTCTACTAAACTTTCACATCTTGACTCAGTTGAAATCTATTTCATTTAATTGTTATTGTTATCATATTTGTGGGCAATTGTTTGCTCACTCTTGCATTAAACATTGCAGCTAAGACAGAGAAGTCTGACGAGCCGTCCACGAGTAAGGGCAAGGGCAAGATGCATAAATAGCTAAAGACCTGTTATTTACTTGATGATTATTTGTAACAAGACTTGTTTAAAACTATGTTTTATTCCGCACTGATGTAATAGAGGTTAGATAACCTGGGATTGTTTATTTAAGAAATTCGAGATGTAACCCCTTTTGTGGGAAGATGTTTTATTCAGTTTAATTATATTATCTATTATCAAGGGTAGTTAGACTTGAATGTTTGGAAAAGTGAACACCAAATCTGTGGGATTGAAGTATCCGGATTTAGGGGTGTCACAATTACTCTCATTATTTATGAAATTTAATTCATAACAATTCCATTGCGAACAAGGCATAATAATCAAATTATATTATTTCATAATATAATTTTTAACTTAATTAAATTAACTAATAATATTCAGTTAATTTTCTTTTCGTAAAAATTTCATTTACTTCCTTCAATAGTTTAATTAACTATTAAACCTCATTTTCCCAATATATAAACATATATTTCTCTTCTATATTCATACTTAATCTCTTCACACCAAATCATATATTTTAAAATATAACACACACACAAATATATATATATATATATATATATATATATATTCGAATCCGACAACTCTCATAATAAGAATTTTATTTATTAAATTCTTCTTTAATAATTACTAAAAATTCGAGTTGTCACATCATTCCCCTCTTATAAGGATTCCGTCCTCGGAATCACCGAAACCCTCCTTACTCGGTTTTCGTTTAATCTTTTTTACAAATTATCGTTGATCAACCTAACACATTCCCCGTAATATAGGTTTTATAATTTATGTACCACCCATTTTCTTAATTAATCATTTAATTAACCATTTAACCCTCTTGACATCCGGAAATTGACTTTGTCATGATTATAGTCAATTCCTACTAAAGTTGACATTCTGAACGTCATGGACACATTCGTTTACCGAATTCAATCCCAAAATTCGAGTTTGACTTGTTACCCGAAAAAGTCAACCGGTTGGCTTTGACCAAAAAGTCAACCGCGACACTATATTGTGTTTACAGTCTTTTCCTACTAAATTTGACGTTTCGGGCTCAAATATATAGTCCGTGTCTCCATATCCCACTCCAAACTCAAATTCAGGTTTTAACTTAACTTGATTTTTATACAAGTATTAGCTCCCTTAGTTAGTTCAAACAATTAGTTTAATCCAACTATTAATATTCATCTCATCACTTACTCGCGAATAAATATATATATATATATATATATTATCCCATTACAATTTAGTCCACATAATCCTTCTTCTTCAATTTATATATTAAGCCACATGCTCATCGGGTTTATTATGAAACTTTCTTAGAGACTTTTTATACCAAAAATCTCTCTTTACAACTTTACATCTATTAAACCATATAGGTTTTCCTTACTACATATATTAAAAATTTTGATCACTATCAACACATCTCTCTATTTCATAATCTAGGTTTTATTATAAAATAACCCTTAGTCGCATTTACACATACCATGCCACATTCTTACATAAATAGTTATGCTTATTTAAGGATTATCATACAATATTATCACATAAATTATTTAAGACTTTATTTTTAACCGTACAAATATTCGGGGTGTCACATTCACCCCTCCTTCTAGGAATTTCATCCTCGAAATTAAAGCACGGTCATTTTTTATTCATTCTACCCATCAAAATTAGGTTTCAAGTTAAACTAACCATCTTTACTATAACAGCTACTCATCACTTTCCTCTTTTGAGAATCTCTCATCGATCATCACCTTCAATCATTGCTTCTTTTGAGTCTTCACAATTGATCAATAATTGTGAAACAATATGAATAATGAGGAAAGAAAAATATTACCATCATGCCGAAGGGTCACAAAGACCTTGAACAGTTTTGAAAGCCATCAGAATATTTGTCAATCACAAAGACTAAAAATACTCTCTGTAAGTACTTTAGGTGATCAACCTATTGTACCCTATGTCGTGCACAACATTTAAATTTTTTGACGCATAAGCGTAAATTGGGACTATATGCCCGGCATCGGTTACCCCGTTATCAGGGTTATTCATCCTCAGTCTTATCATTAGAGTCTGCACCAAGAAAAAAAAAGTTTGGATTGGAAGTTTTTTTTATTTTAAAATTCATCATTTCTCATCAAAGGTGACTAGCCGAAACAAATAGCTCAGACTTACATCTATAATTCGGACATCAATCGAAATATTTAGCCAGCTCAACTGGTATACTTTTTCATAAATTAAAGAAAACCAAAAATCATTTTATGACGTCATGATACCATACCGTTTAGACAGTACGTTGAAAATTTCGTCATTTTAGGACTTTGTCATACTACATCATACCATAGTGGGCTGACGATCCTATGATCACATCCAATATCAGGTTCAATTGCATTGATGACTCCATCATTCAAAATACATTTTGATAATTTCAAATTATTTTTGTCTAGCTGAAACAATTAACATAGACATATGAATAATAGGACTTTTAAAAACTTATTGATTCAACAATCTGACCCAATATTTTTTTCGAAAACGCAACAGTGCGAATATCAACACGATGTCAATAAATTTCGAAATCTAGCGTAGCTAGAAGATTTAGAATATCTATTTCTCCTTCATTAATTTCATCTTTCTCCTTTACTCCACTATCTGAAAACTCTTAGTTCTCAATTGACAATATTCTTGTACCCTAGTATAGTTCATCAAACTTACTACACATTATGAGTTTAGGAACTTGTCCTAGAAATACGTAGTCCAAGAATAATTCAGGGGCTGTCCATACGCTTAGGGCTCAAAAACATACATACGATTATGAGTCACGAACTTACCATAAGTATGAGTTGTAAGAACTCGCACCTAATCTTAATATTATCTAACTATCAAATATAAATATGAGAAAAGAATCACCTTCTCATCATATGTATATCGATAGCGCGACAACAATATTCCAACGATTATCAATGTGATAAACTAAGTGTATGCACAAAACCCTCGCCTATACAAAGGTTTGTGCAACTCAGCCATCACACGAGTCCTTAGTTGAAATCCCACCTAATTCTATCTTGCTCTTAACTTACTCTTTGCTCAATATGAAATTTCTATATTTCATCATTTATAATTCCTCGTGAGTTTACCTCGTACTATTTCGTAGTACAATCTCTTTATAGCATCAAGCTATAACTATTCAATCATTACGAATCATCTGTCATTTTACAACTTAAATAGATTACGTCGTGATCTTATTCTACCATCAACTCTTCTCACGATTCTTTCTTATTTTATGACCGTCTTATTTTTTTTCAATCTTCCTTCTTTCTCTTTAATCACGTTGTCTTATGATTATTCAACTCAGGTGTTCCTTGATCTTTTAGCTCTTCAGGTTCTTCTTTGAACCTAATCATTTTATCATAACTTGTTTCATATGAATTCTCTAAAGTTATCATCAATTAAACTCTATTTAAGTTTATTCTTATCATTTCTATCATTTTCATCTTATAGATATCGTCTACTTATTAACACCATCTTTATTACTAGAGTTAGGTAACTCCTGATTCTCATCTTTTATAACTCTTCAAAATTCTTCTTTGAATCATCTCAAATATATATATATATATATAAATATATATATATATATATATATATATATATGTATGTGTGTGTGTGTGTGTGTGTGTGAACGCCCCGAAAATCCACCTGCTAGCTTCTTTTAGCCAGGTCGGACTTCGTGCTCACGTGTACAACCTTTACATAATGCTATTTAAATCTTGACTTCTAATAATCAGAGTAAAGTGCGAAAAAGTGATAATATTATAAAATATTATTTGTTCATTGTTACAACATTCCCAGATAACTTGTTCTTATTACAAATAAGTCCTAAAAGACTTAAAAATAAATCTCCATTTCTCTATCTGAGACGTGCAGTATTAGCAACCAGTTAGTTCCCAGGAAAGAGGGGGTTTTCCGTTAAAACGACGCGCAATTAAATAACCTAACCCCTTTCCTCGTCAGAACTTTCTAGACATTGCCAATAATGTTAATCTAGCATAGTTTAAATCTTCTACATCTTCAACTTTCTTTGTATCGCCAGAATCGTCTGGTAATTCTTCCTTAGCTATAATTTGTTTTAAGATAATTGCAAGAATGAGCATAAGAATGCCCAACAAGTCTAACACACACACACACACACACACACACATATATATATATATATATATGTGTGAGAAGAGAATTACCTTTTCAAGATATATATACAAAATAAGCTGATACAAGATTTCAACGATTATCAATATAGTGAACTGAGTGGTTCCTCACCCACGAACTAATGAATTAGTTCCCCGTCTCATCACCACTGCTACAATTGTATCAACAGTGTATATCGCTTCTACGATACCTCTACACTGCGACAAATGTTACCTTAGTGAGTTAGATCGGTTTCTTAACACATCTTAAACTCTTGCCCATACAAGAGAGTTGTTCAACTCAGATACTAACATGGTTTTTAATTAAAATTCAACAATCACTATCACGTTGCACATAAAAGATAACAAGCATGTTAATGCACGGGGTGCAAAAGAAACAATACTTGCATAACAATAAACCTCATAAATAAGACACGTTATTGCACGGGGTGCATTTCAACGATTAAGTAGACTTGCCTGAATATGGATAATATGTTAACGCTAATGTTTCATTCCTCGCTCAATCTCTTGAAGTGTAAGCTCTAGAACTTTTATCCTCCAAGCTTTTCCTTTCTTTGGATTATGCTAGGCTAATTAAGCATTTTAACGATTAAATCTTTTAAGTTTTATTTCGGGTATTATAACCGTTTATAAATAAGACTCCTTCTAATATACATGAAATAATTTTAGCATTATAACTGCATATAAAATGAATATTCATCAACTATATTTAAAATAAATTGAGCATTATAACTGCTTATAAAATGAATATTCGGCTATTATATTTGAAATAATTTCAGCATTATAACTGCTTATAAAATGAATATTCTTACTAAATACTTGAAGAAAATCGGACATAGTAACTGCTTATAAAAGTATATTTTCTAATATATAAGAGAAATAAATCAGATATTATAACTGCTTGAAAATAGGACTTTTGTACTATATACTTAAAATAATTTGGGCATTATAACTGCTTATAAAAGTATATTTTTACTATATATATATATATATATATATATATATATATATATATATATATATATAAAAAGAGGATCAGGTGCGGGATCCCGCATTTTGTTAAAATGTGGGACTTTTTTTTTTTTTTTTTTGCGCAGACTGTACATACATGTTTTGTTATATGCATCCAAATCACGCTCAAAACATTGTATTATGTAAATATTTCAATTCCATAATTATTTATTTATTTTTTTTAGTTGTTTAAAAAAAAGCAAAAAAAAAAAAAAGTCCCGCATTTTGTTAAAATGCGGACTCCCGGACTGGAACCTTATCCTATATATATATATATTTATATATGACGGTATATATATATATATATAGATATATATATATTTATATATATATATATAAAGAAAAATGAATATAATAACCACTAGAGTAATACCTCTTGTAGTTGTTAGCTTTACTTCCAATCGCACAGCACTTCGATGCTTAGAAAGTAATCTTTTATCTCATAATATCTCTCGTAATATAAATATAGAGTGTTTTTGCTCTTGAACTGCTCTTGAAAAATAGTAAGGAATGAATGAACTGAGCTTGCTATTTATAGAAAAATCAAGTTTCACTAATTGCACGTTAGGGGCTCAACTTATTACACTTCGGTACCTAGGTTAATTACACTTTAGTACCTAGCAAATTCTTAGAATATTCTTCTAAGCTCCTCAATGAAAATATCTTCCAAGCTCGACAATGCAGCTTGTAATTGAACTTATCTTCTAAGCTCCTAAATGAAAATATCTTCCAAGCTCGACAATGCAGCTTGCAATCTAAGCTTCTCAATGAAAATATCTTCTAAGCTCGATGTAATATTCCGAACCCTAATAAGATTCGTAAATATAAATTATGTGTTTATGAAATGAAATTTCTTGTTCTGACTTGATATTATGTGATTGTGTGTTTTATTAAACAATTAGGTCAAATAAAATTTTTTCGCCCAACAGCTGTGTCGTGCTTAATCGGACAAAATGATTTGTCGTGCTTCCGGCGAATTCACCGAGAAGCGTTTCGGCAAATTATTTTTGTAAGCTGCTGTGTCGTGCTTGGAATTGACGAAGTGCTTTGTCGTGCTTCGACATTAATATAATATTATATTAACTGATAAAATTTTAAAATAAGTTAAATAGGGTTTAAAATGTTATACGGAAATAGAAACCCTAAGTTGAAAACCCTAATTGATAATAATTATCCGAATTGATTAATTAAAACCCTAATTATTGTACAATAATCTTAATTAATGTAATTAAGATTTAAATGATGAATCATAATATTAATTATGAATTATTAAGATTAAACTAAATCCTATACGAAAGATTAAAACCTTAATTGTGAAATTGAAAACCCTAAACCCTAATTAGAAACCCTAAAACCCTAAATTGATTTAAGAACACTAAATTATGGAGTTATAAATCTTAATTATGATATAATATCTTAATTAAGGTATTACTAAACTTAAATTAACATCCTAATCATGATTAACAAAAATCTAGGTTTAATTAGTAAAGAAATAAATCAAAAATCAAATTATGGACCAATCAAAAGAGGATAGGAATGAGAAATCAGATATTTAAGCAAACCTCCATCACAAGCAGGTCAATAGGATCAGAGGGTAAGTAGCACAAGTAACTAGGTTAGATATTTTAGGGCAAAAGTGGAAATTAAAGTCTAGGAAACCCTAATCTAAGTTGCTATAAGTAGAATGAGATCTGGTCATTTAAACCTACGAAATTTTCAAAGCCTAAACACTTCTAAACATACCATATCAAGCCCTAGCAACCACAAGCTCAGAATCAGAAGCCAGAAATCAAATTTTAAAGAAAAAGGTGCACAAAACCCTAATTTATGTTTGATCTTCAAGCCTGGAAAATTTTT
Organism: Aralia elata; assembly: GCA_034770075.1. Classification (NCBI taxonomy): domain Eukaryota; kingdom Viridiplantae; phylum Streptophyta; class Magnoliopsida; order Apiales; family Araliaceae; genus Aralia; species Aralia elata. The sequence goes on along the minus strand of CM068379.1, from coordinate 28,155,102 downwards.
GTGTTTTAGATGTTTAGGAATACTTGTTAGTATGTTATTAAGTGATCTGGGCGGTTAAAACATGTTTACATAACATCTAGATATGAAAATCAAGCCAAAAACTCAAACTGTTCTTGGCAGTCAAGAACAGTCTGACAGGCCTTTTTGTCAGAGCTTTTGATCGGCTTAAAATGTTTGTTTGATGTGTTTTAATGCATGAATCAGTAGTATGCCATGTTAGCTTTAAGATCCAATTGATAGAATAGTTAAATTATCTCTAGGTTGAAAGTTATTAATGGTCAAAACCCATTGACCGACCATGGGGGATTGATTTCTGGGTAACCCAGAAATCGTATGAATGTCTGACAGTTTGATGTCAGAGTTTTGATCAACCCAGAAATGACCTAGATGACATAATTTGTGTAGTTTATTGATTTAGAGTTGTTATATAATATATGAACTACAATCTCGAATCATTAAAACACCTAAACAATCAACCAGTTGAACGAAATTAACAGTCAAACCACGTTGACCGTTCTGACTGGATGAGTTTCTGGGTTACCCAGAAACTCAAGAACAGTCATGAACGGGGTAGTTTGACCATGCTTTTTAGATCATGATATGATATAGTTTGTGATGTAAATTGATATGTCGTTGTACACTGCCATGTTAGCTATAACAACAAACAAAAACCAAGAACAAACATCAAACGAGCTGAGATTAATTTGAGGTCAAATGTCCCTGTTGGACATTGACCAAGTGTTCTTCATGAAGAACACCTTTAGCGACGAAATTCATCCCCAAACCCAGAAACCTATTATTCTATGCAGACCGTCGCTAAAGCCCTTTAGCGATGAATTTTTAATAAAAATAAAATAAAAATTAATTAAATAAATTATAAAATATAAAATAAATATTAACTAATTATTAATAATTAATAAATAAATCCGAAAATTCATTTTTAAATTATAAAAATTCATTTTTAATATTTTTATATATTCTGAAATATTATTTAATTTAATTAAATAATAAATAATAATTATGATAAATCATTTAATAATTGTTTTAATTATTTAAAATGATATTAAATTATTAAATAATTATATTAATTATTTAAAAATGATATTAAGGTAAATAAAATTATTATATATAATAATTAAATAAAATATTAAATATTTAAATATTATTAATGATAAATAAATCATTTAAATAATATAATAAGTATTTAAAAATTACTTTAAATAATAATTAAATCATTTAAATATCAAATTAAGTTTTGAAAATTATTATAAGTAATAAATAAATTATTTTAAAAGTCTAAAAATATTATTAATGATAAAATAAATTATTTAAATAATATTCTATCTTTCTAAAAATATTATAAATGATAAATAAATCATTTAAATAATATTTTAAATATCTAAAAATATTCTAAGTGATAAATAAATCATTTAAATAACATATTAAATGTTTTAAAAATATTCTAAATAATAATTAAATCATTTAACAATATTCCTAAGCTTGTAAAATTATTTAAAAATAATACCAAGCTTCTAAAAATATTATAAATAATAATTAAATTATTTAGAATAATAATTAGACTTCCAAATGAAGTTTTATCAAACAATCTATGTGTTTGGCCATTAAGGATGCGACCGAGATACCGAATCAACGTCAAACCTTAATGAAACTTGTTTAGATTAACGTGATACATGTTTATATACGTGCTAACGCTTATTATTGGTATACGTAGACTACGTGCGTTGACCGATTGTACTAAATTATAGTGAGCTACGCTAAGGCAAGTCTCCTAACTTTGTTATATTTAAGCAAGTATTATACATCTTGCTATCAATTATTGTGAAGTTATTGCTTCTTGTTCAGCATAACTTAAGAAATGAATCATTATTCATATATTGTTTATTCTAGCGTAAATTGTTGTGTCAAACCAAATTGTTTGGTAAGACATCTATACTGAGTAAATGGAAATGCCTTCATAGGAAGGCCAATAAATGTCGATAATATATTGACCACAAATGGTAGGATGATATGCATACTTCTAGGATATTGGTGAGGCTGATCACCTACCAGATATCCAAAACTCAAATGGTTCTAAGTCTTTAAAGACTGATAGAACTAAATGAAATATATGGTTCTTATACAGAACCCTCAGTATAAATCGTTGACATCTTTCAAATCAAACACATGGTGTTTATATATTCAAATGAACTTGCTGAGCATTTGTAGCTCATTCTTGTGCATATCTTCTTTTGCAGTTGTAAATGATATCCCTGGCACGTCTGGGACTGATAAGGGGAAAAGACATGCTTATTAAGTTTTATTTCTGCTGTTGAATACTTTAAGTCTTTTAAAGACTTGTTGTTGTAATAACTTAGTATAACGAATGATGTAACTGAACAAAATGTTATGTAATATATTATGATCCTTTATGTCATAGAATGCGTTATACTCTGGTCTTTAAATTCTTAGAATAGTTGTACTAAGTTAAATACAGTGTCTTTATGAACTATACATCTGAATGAGGGTATGTAAATGATGTTGAGAGTCCTATAAGTTCTGGGGTTACACTTAATGAGCGCCGGTAAGGTGCCATCTTTACCGGAATGCGCCCCTCAGTTCTATGGACAATCATATCATTAATATTGTGAATGTCAGATAGATAGGGAATATTGATATGAAAGAGATATTCATAAAATATGAATCTATACATCTAAGTGAGGGTATCCAAACACAGACAACGTTCTGACGAGAACTATTATTTGTTATGGGATACTGTGAATCTTGGATAGACAAAAGTCATATATTATTGAGTATTTACAGTTGTATAGTTCCATGTGAGCACCAGATCTGCTACAGGGGAGTGTAGAGATTTGGGGGTGTCACACTCGACAATGCAGCTTGCAATTGAACTTATCTTCTAAGCTCCTCAATAAAAATATCTTCCAAGCTTGACAATGCAGCTTGCAATCTAAGCTCCTCAATGAAAATATCTTTTAAGCTCGACAGTGCAGCTTGCAATTGAACTTATCTTCTAAGCTCATCAATGAAAATATCTTCCAAGCTCGACAGTGCAGCTTGTTATCGTAAGCACGACAAATCACTTTGTCATTCTCAAGCACGACACAACAACTTGCCAAAAATAATTTGTCAAGATGCTTCTTGGTGAAATCGTGAAAAGCACGACAAATAATTTTGTCAATGTAAGCACGACTAAGTAGCTTGACAAAAAAATTTTACTTGACCTAATTCATCGTTTACATTATATAATCACAAAACACCTGCTTCGAAATATCATTTCGATCTTTATTAAGCACATATGTTATAAAATTCGAATCTCATTAAGGCTTAAGGTTTTAAACTTCTCGATACCTAATTTTAGGTGACTAAATTAACCTCTAACCATATACGATCGTATTTATAAGCCTCATAAATATTTGGGGTATTACATTCACCCCCACTTCAAAGAATTTCGTCCTCAAAATTAATTTTACAGCTAACTTTAGTCATTCAATATCATATTTATAAGTTCTATAAATATTCAGGATATTACATTCTCCCCTCCTTATAAGAATTTTGTCCTCGAAATTTCAATATAAGCATTTTTAACCTTCGTTTTACGAGTTTTTCTATCTCCAAAATTTTACGCAAGCTATATCCTAAGGTACTTTTACCCTAGAGCTATAACCTAATGCTCTGATACCATAATATCACTCATATCCATAACTGGACAGCACCTGACAAGTGTACCTATCAGTTTGCCACCGACATCTTCGGCGTCCCCTACGGAGAGTCTGGCTTCGGTGCATCCCTATTTGGGAGTCACCAGCAAGAGGCTCGGGGCTCTTTGCATCATTTGTGCTTATAGCTCTGATACCATCTTGTGAAAGCCTCGAAAATCCACCTGCTAGCTTCTTTTAGCCAGGTCGGACTTCGTGTTCACGTGTACAACCTTTACATAATGCTATATAAATCTTGGCTTCTAATAATCAGAGTAAAGTGCAGAAAAGTGATAATATTATAAAATATTATTTGTTTATTATTACAACATTCCCAGATAACTTGTTCTTATTACAAATAAGTCCTAAAAGACTTAAAAATAAATCTCCATTTCTCTATCTGAGACGTGCAGTATTAGCAACCTGTTAGTTCCCAGGAAAGAGGGGGCTTTCCGTTAAAACGACGCGCAATTAAATGACCTAACCCCTTTCCTCGTCAGAACTTTCTAGACATTGCCAATAATGTTAATTTAGCATAGTTTAAATCTTCTACATCTTCAACTTTCTTTGTACCGCCAGAATCGTCTGGTAATTCTTCCTTAGCTATAATTTGTTTTAAGATAATTGCAAGAATGAGCATAAGAATGCCCAACAAGTCTAACACACACACACACATATATATATATATATGTGTGTGTGTGAGAAGAGAATTACCTTTTCAAGATATATATACAAAATAAGCTGATACAAGATTTCAATGATTATCAATATAGTGAACTGAGTGGTTCCCCACCCACGAACTAATGAATTAGTTCCCTGTCTCATCACCACTGCTACAATTGTATCAACAGTGTATATCGCTTCTACGATACCTCTACACTGCGACAAATGTTACCTCAGTGAGTTAGATCGGTTTCTTAACACGTCTTAAACTCTTGCCCATACAAGAGAGTTGTTCAACTCAGATACTAACATGGTTTTCAATTAAAATTCAACAATCACTATCACGTTGCACATAAAAGATAACAAGCATGTTAATGCACGGGGTGCAAAAGAAACAATACTTGCATAACAATAAACCTCATAAATAAGACACGTTATTGCACGGAGTGCATTTCAACGATTAAGTAGACTTGCCTGAATATAGATAATATGTTAACGCTAATGTTTCATTCCTCGCTCAATCTCTTGAAGTGTAAGTTCTAGAACTTTTATCCTTCAAGCTTTTCCTTTCCTTGGATTATGCTAGGCTAATTAAGCATTTTAACGATTAAATCTTTTAAGTTTTATTTCGGGTATTATAACTGCTTATAAATAAGGCTCCTTCTAATATACATTGTAGACACCCAAATTTTGCACTTCGTATTCTAACCTTGACAGTAGGGCAAATTCGTCAAATGGACCGGCCTGCGAGAGCAAAAGACATAAAAGGTACGGACGCTCGACGCCACCATGACAATTTACAACCGAAATCGACATGACAGCAAGGCTATCCGAATTTGGCATTCCCGGAAGGTGTGGCACGCCTCCCAATTATTCCCGGACTGTAAAATACGAACCGGTCAGCGAAAAGCAGCGTCACAACACGAAAATCGAGGCGTAGCACAAAAATTGAGAAAGTCAAGCCAACCAGCCGCGGATTGATCTGCGGCCAAGTGGGTGCGCCAGCACGGAAACCAGAAAATCAGCACTATCAGCTGAGTGCGATGGGGGATGGGCCAGCCAGCCAGCCTATTTCAGCTCATTTTCGCTCAGCATACAGGGAGTTGAAGAAGTTGAAAGTTGGGGAAGAAGAAGAATTCCAGCAGGAAGAAGAAGCACGGAAATAGAGTGAAAAGGAGCAAACATTTGCAATCAAATAGGAAGAAAAGAAAGAAAAAAGAGAGAATTTAATTCTTTTGATTTTTGATTGTATCAAATACACTCTTCATCCTATTCAAATACACAAGTTCATATCCATTTGAGATCAATTGCAAGGTGAAAATTTCTATTTGTTCTAGTAATTCATGTCATATTGATTGGGTAAATTAGTTATAACTTTCATGGATCTTGTTGAACAATCATGGATTAGGGATTATTGGTGAGGGTTCTATCGGAACAAAATTCTTCCTAATAACCCGAGGATATCCAATTGATAAAATTTCTAGCTTGTTTGTGATAATTTATTGGGTGTAATTTATTTAGATTGTCATTTTTGGATATCATGGTGTATTAGATAAATCCGGGTTGGTTAGTTGTGTAGCATTCATTTCGTGGGTATGTCGTAATCTCGTGTGAGCCTAGGAATTCGACCCCGTGGTTCAAATCCGATGATGGACGTTTTGATGTATGTAATAGATTCAATGTGCTTGTTTTGTAATATGTAATTGTTGGGCCTTAAAACGAAGCTAAGGCGAGAATCGGGTTTAAGGCCCCGTATTAGTGAAATATGTGATTGTTGGCGTTTGGGGATATTTTGATGGCTGACATGCCCGTGAATACCCCCGACGCGTGTTTACGCTTGATTAGATTTTGTGACACCAAAATGATTCCAAAAGATTAAACGATAAAGATTTTTCTAAAACTAATCCAAGTAGGATATTAGCATCACAAGGCTAAAAATTTGGAAACGCTAACGAAAGTCGATTCCTATTCTACGAGAAAGCTAAAAAGAAGTTGTTTTCAAATGCCACGAAAAGGGGTTTTATCAAAGAAATTAAATGTTTTATTAAACCTTGATGCATAGGGCGAAAGAGATCCTAGAAATTGCCTATCATTTATGAAAGCAACGTACAAATCTCGATTCCTATTTTGGTTAAAGGTTTAAAACTCTTGTTTTTACCAAAACGACACCCAATAAAAAAACCTCATAGTTTTTGACAATTAAAATCAAACCTTTCTCATAAAGCTTTCTCGTGTATGCCGAAAAGACATTCCGAAGCGTTCTCAGACTAAAGCACGATTCTCCCTAAAAATCCAAATGATTCTTTCATACAAACTCACCACAACATTCACATAAGCACACACACACACACACACACACCGGCACATATGCCCATTTCATGAATTAAAGGATAGGACAGCATCAAGATTGCGGTAACCGTGTTTCACGGAAGTCAAGGGGTGCCTAACACCTTCCCCTCACTTAAGCAAGCCCCCGAACTCCATGAATCTCGATTCGCGGACCAATTAATTCGGAGTCACATATGAGCCAGCGATTTATAAAAAAAACGAAAACTCGGATGAGTTGGTACATCCATTTCAAATATACCAACTGGCGACTCTGATTAATTGGCTCATCATAAAAGGCGATCTTTCAAAACCCCGTCGACATTAACGCCGACCTTTTCCAAAAATCATTAAATTAAGAAGGATAAAATTGGAAAAGACTAAAAGGACCCGCGAAGGAAAAAAAAACCGGCGTCGACATACATGAAATAATTTCAACATTATAACTGCATATAAAATGAATATTTATCAACTATATTTAAAATAAATTGAGCATTATAACTGCTTATAAAATGAATATTCTAACTAAATACTTGAAGAAAATCGGACATAGTAACTGCTTATAAAAGTATATTTTCTAATATATAAGAGAAATAAATCGGATATTATAACTGCTTGAGAATAGGACTTTTGTACTATATACTTAAAATAATTTGGGCATTATAACTGCTTATAAAAGTATATTTTTACTAAATATATATATATATAGAGAGAGAGAGAGAGAAATGAATATAATAACTACTAGAGTAATATCTCTTGTAGTTGCTAGCTTTACTTCCAATCGCGCAACGCTTCGATGCTTAGAAAGTAATTTTTTATCTCACAATATGTCTCGTAATATAAATATAGAGTATTTTTGCTCTTGAACTGCTCTTGAAAAATAGTAAGGAATGAATGAACTGAGCTTGCTATTTATAGAAAAACCAAGTTTCACTAATTGCACGTTAGGGGCTCGGCTTATTACACTTTGGTACCTAGGCTAATTACACTTTAGTACCTAACAAATTCTTAGAATATTCTTCAAAACTCCTTAATGAAAATATCTTCCAAGCTCGACAATGCAGCTTGCAATTGAACTTATCTTCTAAGCTCCTAAATGAAAATATCTTCCAAGCTCGACAATGCAGCTTGCAATCTAAGCTCCTCAATGAAAATATCTTCTAAGCTCGACAATGCAACTTGCAATTGAACCTATCTTCTAAGCTTCTCAATGAAAATATCTTCCAAGCTTGACAATGCAGCTTGCAATCTAAGCTCCTCAATGAAAATATCTTCTAAGCTCGACAGTCTAGCTTGCAATTGAAATTATCTTCTAAGCTCCTCAATGAAAATATCTTCCAAGCTCGACAGTGCAACTTGTTACCGTGAGCACGACAAATCACTTTGTCATTCTCAAACACGACACAGCAACTTGCCAAAAATAATTTGTCACGATGCTTCTTGGTGAAATCGTGGAAAGCACGACAAATCATTTTGTCAATGTAAGCACGACTAAGTAGCTTGACAAAAAAATTTTATTTGACATAATTCATCGTTTACACTATATAATCACAAAACACCTGCTTCGAAATATCATTTCGATCTTTATTAAGCACATATGTTACAAAATTCGAATCTCATTAAGGCTTAAGGTTTTAAACTTCTCGATACCTAATTTTAGGTGACTAAATTAATCTCTAACCATATACGATCTTATTTATAAACCTCATAAATATTCAGGGTATTACAATATATATCTTAATTTCTTCTTTATAAATTTTTTAAATTTATTTCTTATTGTTCACACTCTATCTGAGTTTATTCTTTATCATCTTCACCTTTATTCTCTAAGCTTATAGCCTAAGGTACTCTTACCTAAGGTTTATAACCTACAACTCTGATATCAACTGTAACGACCCCAAAATCTGGACAGTTACATTCCTGACTTTGCTCGTTAATAATACATGTACAATCTTCCTTTACATCATTAAACAATGATATAATTAATAAAATTGCGGAATAAATTTTAAACTTTTATGTCTTCTTTCTTTATTTTTCCTGAATCACAACCTTTACGATTACATATCTTAGAATCATATTTATTTCAAGATTCACTTTATCAGACGTATTATATGAGATTTCACGTCTCAGTACAATATCCTTCATATATCGAATAATTCAATATTTACATCCCGACATTAAATACACATCATAAATTGCCAACTACATACGTTGAAAACCCCTAGCGAGGATTAAAATAATTTCTAGATAAAGAAAATTTATTTTCTTGCACGTCTTCTGATCCTTATCATCTAGATGGCAGATAATGTCACATTGTATCATTAACCTGCAAAAAGTTTATTTTTACAACATTGAGCTCGACAGCTCAGCAAATCAAACAGTTTTCATGCATCATATAGCACATAATATCATGCTCAACTTGTATAATCATAAATATTCTAACAAGTCATACATGTTACATCTCACATAACACACATTAAGACTGAGTTCCTTACTCAATCAACATAGTCATATATTGACTTTCACACTTCATATATATTTCATATGCAACTCAACATTCTTACAGCAGTACACAATTCCACTAATCAGATATCAAATTCATAGAGCAAATAGGAACTGAAAGACTTGACTGGCTTGTAAATTATCAATTACAGCTTTTTGTCCTTGTAAACTTCCTACACAATATATGATCATGCACATCAACCATTAGCCATATAACAACACTTGGTAATCGTTTAAATAACTCTACTCTACATTCCATAATTTTCTTTTAATCGATACACAATATTTAATTAAGTGTTTAAGTCCCGTTAGGGCTCCTCATTGTCCATTCGATTTATTTACATTAAACTTCCTTTTCCTTCTCATTACGTTCCACTTTAATTGACACTTAACATTTAGTTAAGTCTTAAACTTTGTCTTTACATCACATTAGATGTATGATGTTTGTTAACATTATTTAAGTTAACCTTCGTCTCATATTTCTCTATACTTCTCGTTTAGTCGACATAGTTGTCATTACATCGAATTAGATGTATTACATTTGTTAACATAAATTAAATAATCATTCGTCTTAGGTTCCTCTATAATTACCACTCAACATTTAGTTAAGTAATTAAAGTTTGCCTTCACATTACACTAACTGTATATAACCTAATAATTCATAACGTATAATCACCAACTGTGTGACTACAACGTGCTATTAAGTCCTATAACATATTTTACACATCATTACAATCATTCATTAAGGTTTTATAGACATTTCCTAGAGTCATACAATTAAAATCTCATTTCTGGGCAAAACTGCTAACCGGCGCTGCATTTGTACTAAGGACCAGCGCTGCGGTGCCAACCTTTTATTTTTGTTTTTTTAATAGAGTGGCGCTGCAGCGCCAGAATGAACTGGGCAAGCGATGCTGCAGCGCCATTCATCAGACCCAGATACTATAGTTCGCGAATTGCAAGTTCCAAAGTCAAAAATTCTAAATATTCATCAATTAAATCCAAATTAAACATACCCATATGTTATAGACATGTTAAACACCTAAACCAACATCTACCTAACCTTTTTAACATCTTAGGAACGTCAAACATCCCAAATTAAGGACTTAAATTCCATATTCATGCTAATTTTCATATTTTAGCATACTAAGCGGAATCATTCATCACGAATTCGTTTCACATCCGATTTAACTCATTCAAATTGGGTTGATTTCGTTTCTCATAACACTATAATAATCAACCATCAATTTATAATTTACAACATGTATCAATACCCAATTTTTTCTTCAAAACAAACCGTAGTGTATATATTCAACCAAAAGTCTAATTCTTCCTCTTTTACACATAAACTTGAATTGATTCCTACAAAATCCATTATAGATGATATATAACAGATTATACACACCCATAAATATATATATATATCCTTATCCTTCATCAAATTATACAACCAAATTAATTTACAGTGAAGAACTTTGAGAAAACATAACCAAGAGTTTAAAATTAGATTATCACCTCTTGATTCTTCTTTAGACTTAGAATAGATGATTAGGAGAGCTTGATTACTCCTTCTTCCTCTTGGTTTTTTTCTCAGATTATTGCTCTCAATTTACACAGAACTCTCTTCTCTCTATTTCTCTCTTTTTCTCAGCCTTTACAAAAAACAAGTTACGTATAATTTGATTTGGTCAGTTATACAAGCAAAGGGTTTCAGCTGTTACAAATACCAAGGGCCACAAGGCCATGTTTGGCTAACCCCCTATAACACCCTTTTAAATTATTTATATAATTTTCTTACCATAAAGTTCTTATGGCACACCTTTTAAACAAATTCTAATATTTAAATTAAATTGAATTAAACCTAATTCCTTAAGAAATAAAATCAAACCTTATTATCATAATTATAATTTCTATTTAGCCATTATAATTATAATTTTATCATCAATCTTCTAATTTAATTATTTCATTAAATTAGAATATTCTTATCACAATAGCATAACAAAATGCGCATCAACTGCTTAACATCAACTTAACTAACATTAACACGCTTAAATAAGTTATTCCATAAATAATTCCCATCAAATATTTATTTAATTTAATAAATATGCCAACTAAAATATTTATTTTGTTCGATAAATATTTAACTATTTACGAAATTCACAATCGTATTACATTAACATATTACATTTATATGTAACACATTGCTTTCTCATTAAAACAAATATATTTACATTAATTCACTATTTTAATTAAGTGAATTACTCTCATTATTTATGAAATTTAATTTATAATAATTCTATTGTCAACAAGGCATAATAATCAAATTATATTATTTCATAATATAATTTTCAACTTAATTAAATTAACTAATAATATTCAGTTAATTTTCTTTTCGTAACAATTTCATTTACTTCCTTCAATAGTTTAATTAACTATTAAACCTCATTTTCCCAATATATAAATATATATTTCTCTTCTATATTCATAGTTAATCTCTTCACACCAAATCACATATTTCAAAATATATAACACATATATATATTTATTTGAATCCGACAACTCTCATAATAAGAATTTTATTTATTAAATTTTTATTTAATAATTACTAAAAATCCTGGTTGTCACAACACGTGTTTATAGGAGAGTGCATTTTATGCTCCATCTCAACCAACCACATGATTTTGTATTTTTTGTCATTTTTTTTCCTTTGCTTTTTTTTTTCCTATTGCAAAAAAATTTTCAGCATGGTTTTATAACAAATAAGCAGTTAAACAATTCTAAATTATGAAATCAGTGCACATAGTCAGCTTCCCACATAAAACTCAGCCAAGTAAATATGCATCTCATATTAAAGCACTCATGTAACACACATCTAATCAAAATTAGTTAACTGTGGATCCTGACTCAGTTATTATTATTCATTAATTAATTAAGCATCAAACAAATTCTATCAATTAGCATCAATTTTCATTCTACGGCCAAATCCTTTAAAAGCTTAGCCAAATAAAATCATGAAAAAATTTAAACTTTAGAGGTAAAGGCAAAACAAATTTAACAAAACAAACCTAAACCTAAACCCCTCCCCCACACTCAAACCTCACATTGTCCCTAATATAAGACAATCATGTAAAGACAAGATAACTAAATAAAATGCAACTACAAAGTAAAAAGGAAAAGAAAATTAAATCTGGAATCTTGGGTTGCCTCCCAAGCAGCGCATTTGTTTAATGTCGTTTGCTCGACATCAATCCTCTCAAGCTTCATATATGGGATCCACCAAAATCATCATCTCAACATCCACTACCTGATAGCCTTCATAGAAGAGTTTGAGCATGTGACCATTCACCTTGAATATCTTCCCTATTTTTGGATTTTGAACATATATAGCACCATAAGGAAAAATATTAGTAATAATAAATGGACCTTCCCAACGAGAACACAGCTTATCAGAAAATAATTTCAGCCTTGAATTGTAAAGGAAAACTTTTTGTCTAATAGTAAAAGTCTTCCTTAAAATTCTTTTGTTATGAAAAGCCTTGGTCTTATCGTTGTACAGTTTAGAACTATCATATGCATCATTCCTCAATTCTTCAAGCTCTTGTAACTGTAACTTTATATGCTCTTCAGCTCTATCCAAGCTCATGTTGTATTGTTTAATTACCCAGAAAGACTTGTGCTCTAACTCCACAGGAAGGTGACATGGTTTTCCAAATACTATCTTATACGGTGACATGCCAATGGAAGTTTTATATGCTGTTCTATAAGCCCAGAGTGCATCTTCTAACCTCAAATTCCAATCTTTTCTGTTCGGTTTGACTACTTTCTCCAAAATGGACTTGACCTCACGATTGGATACCTCAGCTTGGCTATTGCTTTGTGGATGGTAGGATGTAGAAACTTTGTGCATCACATTATATTTCCTGAACAATGCAGCTAACACCCTGTTGCAAAAGTGGGTTCCTCTATCACTGATGATGGCCCTTGGAGTTCCAAACTTGACAAATATGTTAGACTTGACAAAATCTGCAACAACTTTGGAATCATCAGTCCTGGTGGCTTTAGCTTTCACCCATTTAAAAACATAGTCAACAGCCAAAAGAATGTAAACATTACCATAAGAAGCAGAAAATGGTCTCATAAAATCAATATCTCAAACATCAAAAATTTCAACAATTAAGATGGGAGTTTGTTGCATTTGATTCCTACTTGATATATTTCCTGACCTTTGACAATTTTCACATGATTTGTAAAATAGATAAGTCTTTAAAAATAGTTGGCCAATAGAAACCACATTCCAAAATCTTATGAGTTATCCTTTTAGGTCCAAAGTGACCTCCACAAGCATAAGAGTGACAAAAAGTTAAAATAGACAAAAACTCCCTATTAGGCACACATCTTCTAACTATCTGGTCAGCACAAAATTTCCATAAATATGGATCATCTCATACATAGTGTTTGGCATCACTCTTAAGCTTTTCTTTTTGGGATTTAGAGAATTCACTAGGAACATAGGCACTCACTAAGTAATTCACAATATTAGCATACTAAGGTACAGTCTCATCAATGAAAAATAAATGCTCATCTGAAAAAGAATCATGCAATGGTAATGCATCTTCATCCTTAATCAGCTTGCTCAAGTGATCCGTCACCAAATTGTCCACTTCATTCTTATCCTTGATCTCCAAGTCAAATTCTTGTAGCAACAGAATCCATCTAATGATTCTTGGTTTGGATTCCTTCTTGGTCAGCAAATACCTGAGAGCAACATGATCAGAATAAACTACAACTTTAGTACCAAACAGATAAGATCTAAACTTTTCTAAAGCAAATACAACAGATAAAAGTTCTTTTTCAGTTGTAGAGTAGTTAATCTGAGCCAACATTTAGAGTCCTAGAAGTATAGTAAATGGCATGGCTAACTTTGTCAACTCTTTGGCATAAGACAGCCCCTGCTGCATAATTATTGGCATCACATATAATCTTAAATGGAAACTTCTAATTTGGTGGTTGTATCACTAGTGTTAAGGTCTGTAGTTTTTTTAATTTATCAAATGCCTCCTTGCACTCATCATCAAACTGGAATTCCACATCCTTTTACAGTAACTTACATAATGGCAGAGCAATCTTTGAGAAATCCTTGATAAATCTTTGATAGAAACCTGCATGACCAAGAAAAGAACGAATCTCCCGCACACTTGCGGGATAAGGCAAAGCAGTAACAATTTCTATCTTAGCTTTATCCACTTCTAATCCTCTAGCTAAAACTACATGACCAAGTACTATACCTTGCTCTACCATAAAGTGACACTTTTCCCAATTAAGAACAAGATTAGTTTTTAAGTATCTATCAAGCACACGAGTCAAATTATCTAAGCATTTATCCAAAGAATCACCATGAATTGTGAAATCATCCATAAATACCTCAATGTAATTTTTGAGAAGATCGGAGAATATACTTACCATGCATCTCTGAAAAGTACCTGGCATGTTACAAAGTCCGAAGGATATTTTACGATATGAAAATGTACCAAATGGATATGTGAATGTTGATATAAGCATGAGGGGGTCAGAATTTTATGACATTTGTTCGACACAACCAACTCGATACAAACCAAACCATCATGCAATGGCGGAAACGAATTCTAGCTATACCACATGGCGTTCATCATGGAGTTTGATTCAAATAGCTTGGATCCATAATGGTTCGAGTATAGCAGTTTTGGGAATGGATTCCAAGTGCGTGTGCACCATAAACACCTTGCAAACGGATGTAGCGGATCAGAAAATCAAAAAGAAGCAGTTTGCTTGGAACAGGATGTCTCGCCCCGGCGAGGATTTCCCAGCCAAGTTTCTCGCCCCGGCGAGGTCTCGCCCCGGCGAGTAATATCAAGCCAATTTTCTCGCCCCGGCGAGGAAAATCAGTTCAAAACTCTCGCCCCGGCGAGAACCCCCTGGATGCAGTTTGTCTATTTTTAACTTTCTTGATTTTCGAGATTCTTTCTTTTCATGAAGTTAGCATTTAATTTTACTTCCATATTTTTAGTATTGTTAAGGATCAACAATTGTGTGCTTGTTTGAATCCTTTCAACAATGGTGTGCTTCTAGAAGGTTTTCAAGACTAGTATAAATAGGCTTCATTTGTAAGACATTAGGGACTTGAATTTTATCACCAATATTCAGATTATCATCATTATTATGAGATTGTTCTCTTCTTGTGGTTCTTGAGAATTCCTAAATATTCTTTAGTCTTCTTTGAGATCCATATTCGACTTATCATACAACCAATCATAGTTGTGTGTGGCATCTTCTACCGCATCAATCGTCGATTGTACCAAGATTACCGTTTCAATATAAGCGAGGGGTCGAGGTGTCGTTGGTGTTCATCCTACGCATATTTCATTTGCAAGCAATTGTACCAAGATTACCGTCTACATATAGGCGAGGGGTTAAGGTGTTGCAAGCTATCCATCCTATCAACTTGTTAGAAACGATCCGGGCGACGACCACCTCACGCAAGCGTGCCGTGGAGTCTATCATTTGGTATCAGAGCTAAGTTTCCTATCAAGTTACTTATCTTTACGTTATTGTTGAATTATAGTCAAAAAAAAACTGCATAAAATATATAGCAGAAAATTTGTATTGTTAAATTGCTATCATTGGGATTTTCATTTGCAAGAATCATATTTGGCGTTTGAAAGTCTTGTGGAGAGTCGTACTTTCTATATTGTATTCTTGATAAGTTATTATTGGATTGTAATTAGAAAGTTGAGGTAATATTTGAGTGAATTCAAAAAGAACCTAGTAGAGAGGACCACGAGCGGAAAAAGGCAAGAGTAGTGAGATTATTAGAGGGTAAAAGCCATTTGAGCGATACACGAGCGTTTCATTACATTGTTGGAGCGAAACACGTGAGGGAGTGAGTGAGGAAATTTTCTTTATGTACTAACCTTTGTTTTGCAGTAATCATGTATGGATATAAATGTGAAAATAATTATTGGCAAAAAGGATCTTTTCAAGGTAGAGCAGATCCCGAAGCTTATCTAAGTTGGGAGAAAGGAAAGGAGTGAGAGTTTAGCTTTCATGAATACTCCGAGCAAAAGAAGTTCAAACTTGCAGTCCTAGATTTATCCGGTGATGCACGTACATGGTGGGCTCAATTTGAACGTGATAGGAGAAAATATGGAGAACCTCCGATCGATACATGAAAAGAGTTGAAAACCGTGATGAGAAGGCGGTATGCTCCAGTACAACCTAGCAAGAGGAATGAATATGTATCTCCAAGGCATAAAGAGCAACCTTCAAGGCGAGCCACTTGGGAGGATGAAAAGAGGGTTCAAAGGCATGAGGAGTCGCATCGGAAACAACCCCGCGAAACTCCTAGAGCATATGTGAAACCAATATCATTCGAGGACATTATGAGAACATATAATGAGTTAAAGAATGATCATTTGAAACAACAAGTCACTCTTAAGGCACAAAAAGAGCAAGATCAGCCGAAGGAGGAAGACGATGGAATCGAGTATGCAGTCCAAGGAAAATTGTTAGGTTCCAATGAACATGATGAAGTTCATGAAGATTTAATGATTGTACAAAAGGATTGTAATCGAAAGAGAGAAAAAGAAAAGAATGAAAAGAATGAGAGAGAAAATACTCGAGAGAAAAACAAACGAGAGAATGAGCAAAAAGAAAAAGAAAGAAAAATAAGTAGCTATGAAAAAGAGAGTGGAATTGAAAGTGAGTTGTATTTTGAAAAGCCAATGACTGTACATTCGTACAAGACGGCGCTTTTGGATACTAACCAAAATAACTGTAACGACCGGGAATTCTGAAATTTCCTTGTAATTCGAATTTTTGAATATTAATGAATATTTTATCTTTTATTAATACTATATTTGTGTTACGTGTTTAAGGGTTGCGTGACAACCTGGATTATGTGGATGCATGAAATTTTACGTGCTGCAGTTTTGTTTAAGTGAATAATTGATTTCGCGTAGCGTCGCTAAATCACTATTCACGGGGCACGTTTCCCGAGGCACTATTCATGCCAGATATTTTTGTGTCTTTTTCAATGTTAATAAATTTCATAAATACGTGTATGCGTACGAATAATTTTTCCAAGTGTCGAAAATTTTATTTGAGCTGATACGTGATTTTACCCGTATCCGAAATGCATTAAATGGGTGCTCCGAATATTTGGACAAATCCCATAATAATTTTTTTTACCCATCCCAATATTTATGGTAATACCCATTTTAATTTTTGGGTAGAGTTATTTACCAATTTTGGTACAACAGTGGGAGTATTCGGGTATTTATTTTGGCTTATTATTCTAAGTGGGAAACAACCTAAACCCTTGGGCCAATCAAATGCAAGGAGTAGAGTGGATAGCCGGCAGCACGCTGCCATTTTATGGGCTCAATGCCCTAATTTTCCTAAAGGCTAGACTTTCTTGAGCTACTCCCTCTCATTCTCCCGAAGCCTCCAAGCTGCCATCCCATTCAAACTTTCAACTACCAAGCTTTGTGCTGCAGAAAGAGTGAGAGCATAGTAGAGAGAAGAGAGGTGCAGAAAAGGAAAGAAAGAGGAGGAGTTCAGGTGTTGAATTCCTTCATTCTCCCAAGCCTTATTCATCCGACTCCTTTCCTTTCATTCTCTTATACTCGGCTTATTTCCAAGCTTAGTCCTTTTGCTAGCAAGAAGAGAGCTATAGAGAGGGAGGGAGTGGTATAGAGAGAGGGAGCGGAAGAACAAGAACAAAGGGAGAGGAAGAGAAAGAAACTTGAAGGAAGAAGAAAGGGGAGACACGGGTGGAGAAGAGAGGAGCCAAAGAAGTGGAAGGAGAGTCTCAAGCCTAGCCTACAAGTTCGCTAGCATCTTGGAGGGATTACAAGAGGTAATCATCTCACTTAACACATCTTCATTTGATTTTGGTTAAGGTTTTCAAAGTTTCATGGTTGTAGAGCTTTTAAGCTTATGGGTTGGTTTTGCTGCGATTCTTGTCGTTGTTATTTGTTTTGCATGTTTGTAAGTGTTGTTAAGAGACTATGTAAGCTATTAACAACATCAAAGTGGAACAAAAATGAAAGAAATCCTTACCTTAGCTTAATGGAGCAAGAACAATGAACTGTTGATCAAGAACATGGACTGTTGGACGAAATTAGAGGACCATTGTAGATATTTTCATGTCTTATAATTTTGGTTAATGCTATATGTATATGAATCTATAGGAGTCTTATGGTTCATATTCTAAGCTTTCCATAGCCTCTAAAATGGCCTAATTCCGAGTTGTAACGAAGAAGTTACGAAAGTTTGAAGTTTGTGTGCCAAAACGGGGGCTTGTTGGCGAGCTCGACAAAGAGGAGCCCTTCGGGGGCGAGCTCATTGGCCTAGGGGCGAGCTCAGCCCTTCGGGGGAGAGCTCATTTGGCCTAAGGGCGAGCTCAGCCCTTTGGGGGCGAGCTCATTTGGTCTAGGAGAGCTCGACAGAGAGGAGGCGAGCTCATTTGGTCTAGGCGAGCTCGACAGAGAGGAGGCGAGCTCATTTGGCTTAGGGCGAGCTCATCATAAAGTGGGCGAGCTCATCATAAAGTGGGCGAGCTCATCATAAAGTGGGTGTGCTCATCATAAGGGAGGGCGTGCTCATTAGAAAGGAGGGTGTGCTCATCAGCTCATGGGCGAGCTCATCGGAGAGGTGGGCGAGCTCATGGGCAAGCTCATCGGAGAGGTGGGCGAGCTCATCAAGAGGAGGGAAAGGAGAGGAAGCTCTGGGGCGAGCACACACCCTTTAGGGCGAGCACAAGCCCTCTGGGGCGAGCAGAAGCACTTTGGGGCGAGCAGAAGCACTCCGGGGCGAGCTGGTTATGCGATGCAGACCTCCTTTAGTAAAACGGACCTAACTTTCTCATATAAACTCCAAATTCGATGATTCAAGATGATCCGGAAAGCTTAGAGATAGACCTATAACTTCCATTAATTAGAATTGAAATTTACTACCTGGAGTAATTTTGATATTGACCGTTTTTAGGGCTATTGTGTAAACAGAAGGGGTCGGTCAAGCGCGTGTGCAATGTGTAATGCTTCCGACAATAAAAGACATTGTTCTAAGCCCTAAAACATGAATGTTATGAATTATAATGATACTTAGTATTAATAAATGAGTATTAGATAAATCGAATGGGTGTGTTAGACGTACGCAATGCGTGTCGCTTGGGCATTCGCATATGCGAGGTTGGCGTACGGACGCGCAAGCGTCGTAACGATGTAACTAATGTGTATAATATTGTTTAATATTTTGTTTCTTATAAGAGTGAAACATTATAGAGTAATATAAACTATTATTTGGCAACTAGTATGTGACTAATTGTTATGTGAATATGTACTTAATTGTGTAGGATATTAAGGAGCGTGTGTTGTAATATTGTAGCAGACGCACCAGGCAAGTTTCCTAACGCTTGTCTAACCCTTGTGTTGGGCAAGTTTCTCTAACCTTACTCGAATTATATTTTGAGCAGGTTTCATATGTTATACAGGTGTTGTATATTGTTACAAGTTTCATGACTCAAATGGAGTTATTACTTTTGAATCATATTAGTGGATTAATTATTGTCAATTACTCCACCTCCAAGATAATTATTGATATTCGCAGCTTATGCATTTGAATTCATTATTTGTTGTTGGATTGTGAAATGTTTAAGTTCTTCATTCATGAACTGTTTAGGAAAATAGTCTATGCCATTCGTTTCGGCTAGACATGTACAGGTTAATATTTTAAAAGCTATCCAAACCGATTGTCGGTGCGGATTCTTAGACTGAGAGAGCAACCCTTATTTAGGGGATTATAATGTGTCGGTTATTCGATGCAGTCAGAGTTAAATGTTATGCATATACATGGTGTACAAGAGGCTGATCCCCTCGAGTACAACTGACGGGGCCAGGTTTTAAAAGAGTTAGTCGAATGATTGACTCTTTGGCCAAAAGTTCATGGTCGGTTGGACCACTCAGCAGTAAATAATCATTATTCATTGTTTCATTTGGACTTTGATTATGTCATTTCAGCTATTTCATCAATGTTCATAAATTGTTGATCTATGCAGCTATTATTCTTACTCATTCATGATATATCTCCTTTATTCATTTTAAACTTGCTGAGCAAAGTAGTTGCTCACCCTTGCTATATCATGAACCTATTGCAGTTAAGCCGGGGAGTTCCAAAGCGGACAAAGGCAAAGGAGAGCTTAAGAAATAGTTATATATACTATCCCGTTATGTAATCGTGGAATAGTTTTGTATTATTAATGTATTCTGCGATGTATTTATTTAAGGTTATAGACCTTGGGACCGTAGTAAACCTTTTGTAATGAACAACATATGTTTATTTATTTCCGCATTAGTTAATTTATGTTGTTTAGAGGTGCATGTTTGTATTTTATCGTGATCACCAAATTCGAGGTATTGGTACCTGAATTTGGGGGTGTCACAATAACTCTGTTTTGTCTAGTCCTGTTGTTTCTCTTATACAGGTGAAGGATTATATACCTAGCACTATCATTCCATATCCGTCAGCTATTGGTGTTCTTAAAGAGACGAAGGAGTCACCGAGGCAAGTTCGTGAGTTGATAGAGGAAGGTATCGTGGATGAAGTCGTGAGTACATGTGCTATTGATGAGATCATAATACCTAAGTGGGATGAGGCGTCGAGCATGTTTGTCAATTTTACATTGGTAAACAAGTATCGTTGTTATTTTCTTTACTTGGATAATATGTTTGATAAATTGCATAATACTTATATTTTATCTACATTAGATAATAATCATATGATTACAATGCCTAATCAAATTAGCAAGATAGGTTGTGAAAAAGGGAAAATTGTGTTAACATGTAACTTATATAGATGGGTAGTTATTTCTGTTAGATTAACTGATGCATCTAGTGTTTTCATGAGTTATCTAAAACATGTTTTGGATGCTTCCATTGGTAAATTTGTGATTAGCTATTTTGAAGATAGAATTGTTTTTGTCATAAATTATGGAGGATATTTGAACTTTGTGGAGTTAGTTTATGATCATGATATTTCTCCTCAATTTCAAAACTCTAGTTGGCATGAAATTAGTTCTAAGCTTTCTTATCCAAATGTCGAGTTAGATTTTTATGCTAGTTAATCTTTGCTTGATTTGTCATTAGAACAATCATCATTGCATGAGCTACTATCATTTGGTATTATTTCACCAAAGCAAAATTCATTGCGTGAAAAACTATCATTTGATGATATTCCTAGTTGTTTCGACATTTCATCTTGTAAGATTGAAAGTGATCTTTCGATTCCATTGATATCATTAGTTAAAGTTGAAGTTGCTATTATCAATGGAGAGGAAAAGATTGTTTGTGTTTTTAAGATGCGAGATGGGATCTTACTCTCCGAGGATAAAATCATGGTTTGTTGGGTAGATCCATTCAAACATTATATTGAGAGTCTACAGGGAAGTAATTTGAATTTTGAATTAGTAGACTATACATATGAATTTGAGTTTCTTGAGTTTTCCTTGATTATACAAAAGATTCATATTGATTGGTGTTATTTTGTGTTTAACCCAGGAATTCAAGAGTGCTTACTTGAACAACGTGATGAGTTTCAACAACTGATATTTGATCCAGGATCGTTGAAAATCTTGTATTTACAAATGCACGAGATCCTCAAATTGATTTTTGACCCAGGGATTCAAAAATGTAAATTGATGGAATGTGAATTGTACTATGTGCTGATACTAGATCCAGGAGGAGACTATCAATTGGTATCATTTGTGTCTAATCCAGGAATTCGTGTGTATTTACACATACGATGTGCAAGCTTACAAAGATGGGTATTTGACCCAGGTGAATTGAAACGGGTATTAGTACGAGTCATCATCACAAGGAAGCATCTTCATCTAGTAATTCGTAAATGGAAATATATGCTTCAAAGGAAGATCTATATGATGATATTTGACTCAAGAAGGGACAAAACTTTTTAGATTTGTATTTGCGTTTATCTTATTACATATGCATGTGTTTTCATAAGTTACATTTCAGTTGTTAACTTAGTTTGTTTTGATGTAGAGTCCGAGGTGTGGAACAATCCTTTTCGAGAGAGGGAAATGCTAGATTTGAGGACAAATCCTTGTGAAGAGGAGGGGGATGATATAAGCATGAGGGGGTCAGAATTTTATGACATTTGTTCGACACAACCAACTCGATACAAACCAAACCATCATGCAATGGCGGAAACGAATTCTAGCTATACCACATGGCGTTCATCATGGAGTTTGATTCAAATAGCTTGGATCCATAATGGTTCGAGTATAGCAGTTTTAGGAATGGATTCCAAGTGCGTGTGTACCATAAACACCTTGCAAACGGATGTAGCGGATCAGAAAATCAAAAGGAAGCAGTTTGCTTGGAACAGGATGTCTCGCCCCGGCGAGTAATATCAAGCCAATTTTCTCGCCCCGGCGAGAAGCTCGCCCCGGCAAGGAAAATCAGTTCAAAACTCTCGCCCCGGCGAGAACCCCCTGGATGTAGTTTGTCTATTTTTGACTTTCTTGATTTTCGAGATTCTTTCTTTTCATGAAGTTAGCATTTAATTTTAGTTCCATATTTTCAGTATTGTTAAGGATCAACAATTGTGTGCTTGTTTGAATCCTTTCAACAATGGTGTGCTTCTAGAAGGTTTTCAAGACTAGTATAAATAGGCTTCATTTGTAAGACATTAGGGACTTGAATTTTATCACCAATATTCAGATTATCATCATTATTGTGAGATTGTTCTCTTCTTGTGGTTCTTGAGAATTCCTAAATATTCTTTAGTTTTCTTTGAGATCCATATTCGACTTATCATACAACCAATCATAGTTGTGTGTGGCGTCTTCTACCGCATCAATCGTCGATTGTACCAAGATTACCGTTTCAATATAAGCGAGGGGTCGAGGTGTCGTTGGTGTTCATCCTACGCATATTTCATTTGCAAGCAATTGTACCAAGATTACCGTCTACATATAGGCGAGGGGTTAAGGTGTTGCAAGCTATCCATCCTATCAACTTGTTAGAAACGATCCGGGCGACGACCACCTCACGCAAGCGTGCCGTGGAGTCTATCAAATGTGGTCGTGTCCTGGTCGTCTGGTGCAATCACAATTTGATTATAACCTGAAAAACCATCTAAAAAATAATAATAAGCATGCCTAGCTAATCTTTCTAACATCTGATCAATAAAAGGGAGATGTGAGCGCCCCCAAACCCGGGTCCCTTGAACCTCGGACCTGGTGCGTCACGATATATTATATTTACAACTATTGCGGAAGATATAAACATAAATTGTTTATACAATAATCTCTGCTACATATCCCAAGGTCTATAACCTTTATTTTAATACATATTTACCTTTAGATTCACAAAAGGTTTACACAATTAACTTACATCAAATAACTAATTTAGTTATCATGCATAAGAATATAATCTTGTCCTTTGCTTTTGTCTTTATCTTTCCTCGAACATTCGCCTTAAATTTGAAATTTGTTTTCATGATATAGCAAGGGTGAGCAACTACTTTGCTCAGCAAGTTTAAATACAATAAAGATATATCATGATTGAAAGAATGAATAAGCTTTTGAATTTTTAACAATATAATAATTGTGAAAGAGCATGAATCAAAATTTCAATGATTGTATGACTGAATTCAATAACGCAGGGTGTCAATAATGACCATGAACCAATTTAATTGAACCTTAAGGTAATGAAGGTGATCAGTCTTTCATACTTGATGAACATATGCAACATGCACTAAGTGCGAATCAATAAATATAGATGTAAAATAATTGTCAATAATTAATCCACTAGCATGCTTGAAACATAATAACTCGAGTTTGAGTTAAGGAACTTGCATTTCAATATGAAAATGAATTTAAGATACTTGCACAAGGATAAGAAACTTGCTCAATATAAAAGTTGAGTAAGATGGAACTTGCCTGCACCGTCGATTACTGCTACGCAATCTAATTTAACCTCTTATGAAAGACCTATCAGTTATAAGATTGATCTTTCAATTAGCATATCATATATCACCTTATAATATCACTTCTTTATCAATAGATTATCTAACATTTAACCACATAACTAAATATTAGATATTATCTTAGCACCATACGCATCCATAATTCTAAAGCTAGCATACATCGAGTCTTTAACAGTGTTCAATATAGTATGCTGAGTGGTTTCCTACAAACAACCAACAAACTAGTTTCCGTCTCATCTACACTGTTTTCACAGTGAGTTAGATCGGTTGCTAGTTCGTATATACCTCCGCTCCGTGAAGGAATTATTTAGCCCAGCTACTATACATCAACTATTAAAGAACACGACTGCACTACTACTTTATCGTAAACCTTATGACTTAACACTAAGTCTTTCATTTTATAAGTCTTCTTTATAATGCATTGAGCCTGAATACCTAATCCAGCAAGTTGGATTATCTAAACATACTAATCCAGCAACCTGGATTCAAACTAGCATCCAATCCAGCACCCTGGATTCATTAATTCAACAAACTGTTTTCTAATCCAGCACATTGGATTCAAACTAACCTACAATTCAGTAAGCTAGATTCACTAATTCAGCAAACCATATTCATTAATTCAGCAAACTATATTCGTCAATTCAGCAAACTATATTCATTAATTCAGCAAACTGTTTTCATTAATTCAGCAAACCGAATACCACAATCCAGCAAGCCGAAATATGAATACAGCAAACCGTATTGGAAGCTGCATTCAAAAATGACTTATCCTCTCTTAAAAATCAATTTTTATTTTCTTCAAATCTTGCCACACATATGTACATATATTCCATACACAAAAATACTTTCGTTATGAAAGTTTTCAATTTCCTTTAATATTTTTCAAACGTCCGTTTTAACTTTCAAAACTAAAAAAAATGATCACTATCTTGCACAACTCCGATGATACCAAGTTTTTGATAACATCTTATACATATTAACACAAGGTTCCAGTTAAAATTTCGTGACCATTGGAGTTATAGAACTCCAATTTTAGCCGTTTTCGTCAAAATATTTTACGTTTTTATTTTAGCCGTAGATTCTTCGTTACAAGTCGGAATGTGGCAATTTTTGGCCAGGAGCTACATAACTTCCTATATTTTCAGTGGCAAAAAGCTCAGAATTTATTGCACTTATTAAGTGGTCAAAACAGTGCACACAAGCAAGGGGTCAGCGGGTTTGGTCCGTTTTCCCGATTTGAAGTCCTTCGCCATAAAATCCATAACTTTCATTCTACAAGGCCAAAAATTCTCAAATTTATACATGACTCATATAACATATCATATTATCACTCCAAATATTTCAGAATTTTTAGAGTATAATAATTGGACGAAAATACCCCTGGATGGGACTGCCCTGTAGCAGCCCTTTTTTCCCCTTTGAACCACCTGGACTGTTTTGGTACAAACAGTCCCTACGAATTTTGTACACATTATTTTTGACTTCTACCAGTTGAATTTAACACTTAACTTACATATCTAGTACCACTCTTTGACGGATCGTAAAAAGAGTTTACGGATCTCAAGTTATGAACTTACAAAGTACAAAACAATTAGGGTTTTCTAATTATTTTTCCAAACATAGTTTTGTTTCTTTTCTTTTCTTAACCATCTAAACACATTAATATCCAAGTTGAGCACAACCAAGTATAAAACATTATCTAGCATATAGATTAAGGGTTTTGTAATGCCCAGGAATTTTTAAAATCTTGTACAATTTATTGTAACATATGAAATTCGTTTTATTTAATTTAACGAATTTAATTGGATCCATGTGGGTATTATTATTTAATTATATAAATACGTGGTCCAATAATTTTCTGTGCATTAAAGGGATTCACTGATAGTTAAATAAATTAGTGGGTTAACCCTAAGAATTTATTTGCAAGAAAATTTGGGAAGTTAATAAATAATTTTATCATTATCGGATTAAACAATTCGAATAAAGAATTTTGGTTAAAATAAATATTTTAAATAATTAATTATTTGGTTTAGTTATTTAATTTAGAATATTAGAAATGCCATGTGGTTAATTTTAAATTGGGTCATTAATCTTTTATTTAGATTGGCCCATTTCTTTTCTCCTAAGTTGAACCCAAATTTCCTCTTATTTCCTATTGGGCTGAGTCCATATTTTTAATTCCCTATTGGGCCAAACTCTATTATAAGCTGAGCCCATTCCTTATTTTTTTTTCCAGCCGGGTTAGGTAGTGGAAATGGACCGGGTCCATCGGATCGGGTTGGATCCGTTTCTTGTTGAAGCAATCCATCAGCAGCTTAATTGGGATAACTGATCAAAGAGAACACTCCTACGCCTAGACCCTCAATTCAGACAAACAGGGAAGAAAACCTATCAAGACCTAAACCCTCAAATCGAACTAGCCTCTCAAATCGAACGGAGCAAAGGGAGAGGGGAAGGGGCGCGACAGGTCGGTGTGTGTGGGGAACCGATTAACAGCACGGTAGCGTGGGAGGACCGGCGGCTACCAAGGGATTAACCAACGGGCGAAGCGGTGAAGGCGTCAACGACCGAACGACCACCAGTTGGACCACAGGTTCGAGGAAATCGGCGATTGCACGGTGAAAAGGTGGGGTACGATGCTCGAGGTCCTGCCGGCGAAATCGCAGCTGGGTTGATGTGAAACGATCGACAGCCAGTTTCTCCTCAAACCCTCAGGTATTGTCCGAAGCAATTAGGGTATTAACCACAAATTGGGCAAACACTGCCCTATAAATTGAGACCCCAACCCTGAAGCTGCCGATTCCTTGAATTGGTGAGTTCTCAATTAGAAGATCAGAGTTCCAAATTAGAAAATTAGGGTTCAAGTGAGAGAGGGAGCAGGGGTGTTCGATCGTGGGTTTCAATTGGAGTGAATGTCCCAAGGTTACACCGTTTATTTCGGTAGAAGGAGGAAGATTGCAGTCCGATCATTAGCAAGGTAGTGACTGAGTAGCTTTAATTTAAATTTTTGTTTCTCTGTATTGGGCTATTGCTTCTCTGTATTGGGAATACGTTATTCCTTTGTATTGGTTTAATCATTTTTCTGTGATTGGGATTGTATTGTTCCCCTGTTTGGGACTGTACTATTGTGGGATTTAAACATACAGTAGCATTGTGTTGTGTTGATTTGTACCATTGTGATAGTTCTTAGTTGGCTTGTATAAATTTCCTCTCCTTCGTACTCGAATTGGTACTGTCAACTGTGGGTATGGTATTGAACTGAAATTTTCTTGCATTAGGTTGGTTCAATTAGTTAAGAAACTGGTAATGGATTACCTTTGTTGTGGGTTGGTTTATTTTGAGTTGGGAAATCTGGGATTTGGTGATTTTGTATTAAACTGTATTGCTTTGAATTGAAACTCAAACATTGTATTATATTGATTGAGTTTGAAAATCTGGTATAGTACTGTGTAGTTCCTTGTTGAAATTTTGGGTATACTGCTTGGTTGGAACACTGTAGATTCAAGAACCATAAGGTTCGGCAGCACCATTTTGCCTAGGAGCTAAGCCGGTGTCGACCATGGGTACGCCCACAAGGTGCTAGACGAAATGTCTATAGGAAATTTTGATTTAATTCTTTTCGTGTCCCTGTGGTGCTATGTAGTAAATCGAGTAAGCTTAAACGCAGGATTTGCAAGGGATGAATTATTGGTCACTGTGGTACTAATAAATCAAGTAACAAAGTAATTATTTATTTATCAGTAAATAATAAATAAAAATAATAAATATTTAATTATTATTTAATATTAAATAATAATTAAATATAAGTAAAGTTAGTAATTACCAATTATTATTTTAAATAATAAATATTTAACTAGTATTAAGTTAATAATTAAGTAAGAATAAATTTAATAATCTAATTATTTATTATTTACTCTTAAATAATAAATAAATCTAATAAACATTCGATTACTATTTAACTACTATTAAATAATAATTGAGTATAAATAAAGTTAATTATTTATTATTTAACAAATAAAGCTAATAAATATTTGATTATTGCTTAGCTACTATTAAATAATAATCAAGTATGAATTAAGTAATAATTTAACTATTGGCCAGTGAGTAATAAATAAAGGTAATAAATATTTAATTATTATTAGATAATAATTAAATATGAATAAAGTTAATAAGATAATTATTTATTATTTATCAAATGAATAATAAATAAAGGAAATAAATATTTAATTATTATTATCAAATAATAAGCAAGTATGAATAAAGTGAAATATTATGGAGTAATAAATAAAGGTATTAAATATTTGATTGTTAATGATTTAATATGAGTGAAGTTAATTATTTACTAGCTCTCAGTAAATAATAAATAAAGATAATATGAACTTAATTATTATTTTATTAGCAATAATAATAATTAAGTATGGATAGAGCTAATATCTAATTAATGGGGGATAAGGGAAATAATTTCGTAATTACCCTCGAAAGTGAATAATAGCCAAGTAACCTATATAGTCGTTGCCACTGTTAGCTAGTAATGCATTAAACAAGATTATTATTTAGTGTTGTAAGTAATAACTTGGGTTACTAAATATTGTTAAGTTGAAAATCCGATAAGCATGATTAGTTATTGAGATAATAACTAAAGATCATTTAGAAATTTCTGATTTGCACAATATTGATTAGTAATTTAATGTTAATAGAGTTAATAAAGGAATGCGAAATGTTTATTTTGCTAAATAAATAGCATAAGTGAGTGTATCGATATACAGTATGCAATGCTAATGGATAAACCGACTTTATCAACTGATAGGTTATCCAAGGTCAATTAATTAAAGCTAAGATTTAATTGTAGCTGAGTAAACAGGCAAGTTCTTTATCCCGAAACTTTAAATATTGCAAGTTCCCTAACTTCATTCTTTCAGTATATTGAATGAAAGTTCTATCTTACCCAACTTTTACATTGAGAAATATTTCTAAACCTTATGCATTATTTTTAATTCGTGCAAAAGGTATATATTATTACAAGTTATTCTTTAAGCTTGAATCTTATCTCCAAGCATGCTTTAAGTGGTCTAATTGCTTTTAAAATTATTCCACATCTTTGTATTTATTGACATTCGCACTTGTGCATTTGAATTCGTATAATTATCTTAAGTTCTGAAATTCACAAACTATTCATGATTAAGTCTGAACCCTTGTCTCGGTCAGGCACGTATGTAAGAATTTATAAAAGCTATCCGAACCAATCAATGGTAAGGATTCTTAGACTGAATGAACACCCCTTTTTATAGGGGAGTACCCCACGTACCGTAAATAAGGTACAAATAGCAGAGTTAAATGTTATGCATACACATAGCGTACGCGAGGCTGATCCCCTCAAGTACTTATTCTGTAGCCAGTAACCAGAGGGTCAACTAGCTATTGGCTCCTTTGGAAGTTATTGTTCAAAGTCTATTTGACTATCAATTGTTCTAAAAGCATTTATTGTTATTGCTTCTGATAATTCTATTGTTGAAATCTCTTCCTATATTCCCTTCATCATGATATATTCTTATTGTTGTATTTTAAACTTGCTGAGCAAACTCGTTGCTCACTCTTGCTATATCATGACTTTATTACAGCTAAACCCGAGACGTCAGGGAAGAACAAAGGAAAAGAAAAGATGAAGTAATAGACTTCATGTAGCAGATTTTAGATTTATGTTTAGTTAAATTCTGTTAATGTAATTTAAACCCTAACTTTTATTTAGGGTATGGATTTGTGTAAGTGTTTAAGGTTTTTCGTATTCTGGGACTAGTAACACCTTTGTAATGAACAATGTATGTTTATTATATTCCGCATTTTTAGTTACCATATGTTGTCAGAGGTGAATGTTTGTAGTGGATCGTGATGACCGGATCCGGGTATTTGGAGACCCGAATTTGGGGGCGTCACAGGTTGGTATCAGAGCTGTAGGTTATAAACTTTAGGATCGCGAAACCTAGGTTATAACTTTCATAGTAAACTCGTATTGAGTGTTAGGAGATAAATCAAGGAGATTTATTATATGTGGTTTTGATGAATTTGGAAATTCATCGAGTCGAGTAGTACCCAATGAAATATAATTTCATTTCTTCAATGAATATATTTTATTGTTGTACTAATGTTAGTTTTTGTGTGTTGTAGGATGGCTGTCGTAGGGGAGACCAGTGGAGTCCGAGAGGAGGAGGAGATATTTACAGATATACCTGTGGTTACCGAGAAGTTAGTGGGCTATGCACCTGTTGCCCCAGGAGTACCACAGGATGATTCCGAGCCGGAGGGGGACTACCAGAGGGAGCTACCAGAGCCGGTTGTAGGGAGAGTTATGAGGTCTGGCAGTCAGGACCCAGATGCTGAGGAGGAGGACCCCGAGACCGAGGGGGAGGAGCCACCTGTTGATATTGATGGCATGGGGTCCACTGTCGATGATATCATCGAGGGGTTGACTAGCAGGAATGGGGAGCTGGAGGATCGAATAGCCCACCTGGAGGAGCAGAATCAGACCCACCAGATCCGAGAGGACCAGTATAGAGACCTAGCCTACCAGCTCGAGCATGACTTAGGGGTGGCGAAGGTACAGCTACAGGGCTACGAGTCCTCAGCGCAGCAGATCGGACCACTGCTACATCAGCTAGTGGCCCGAAATGCTGAGTTAAGAGAGAGGCTGGAGCAGAGGGATCTGCAGATCGCCCACCTGAAGGCGAAGCAGGAGGCCATGAGGTTTGAGGCTGGGCTGGAGGTATCTGCGAGGATGCATGTCAGGGAGGCTTGGGCCAGGGAGGCCAGGAGGGTTGATCAGCTGGAGGACCAGTTGGAGGCCAGAGCTGTGAGGATAGAGACCCTAGGACATGCTCTAGATGTAGCCTACAGGAGACCCCAGACTGAGGTAGGGGAGTCTAGCCGCTCTGTTCGTCGCAGGGTAGGGGATGGAGCATTCTCTTCTGGTCAGCAGGCACGGATCCGTCACAATGTGCAGTGACTTGATGGAGCAGTTGATTTGTCTTTAGTACAGTCAGTCCCACTTTCTGTTATACTAGGGACGTATTTATGTTGTCTTGTGAAGGTTTATATTTGTATTTATGTTGGGGGTAGCAGTTAAACCCCAACTTTTGTGGACCTTAGGGATGAAAGGTTAGGATTCCCACTTTTGTCTTGGGGGAAAGGCTATTGATGGATAGGACACATAGTGGCGCATTTATAGAAGTATGCCACAGGTTTAGTCTTTGTAACAAACAGTAGTATATCAATATAAATGCAGATGTTTCATTTAAATCAAATGTGTTTGATAGATGTTTCTACCCTTGATTGCTAATTTTTATGACATTATTGTGTAAATATAAAACTATAGGTAAAAGTCAGCGGATTTTCCTTACCCAAACATGCCGCCAAGAGGACGACCACGAAACCGACAGGTTGAAGAGTCAGAAAGTGAGGTTGGGAATCAATCCAATCCAATGAGAATGTTCGCCGAAATGCTGGCAGAAGCCATGCAATCAAGACCGCCACCTGGAGGAACCCAAGCAGCAGCCGAGCCAACGCATCATCTGGCAAATTTTAAAGACTTCAAATTGGTTGGACCACCCGAGTTCAAGGGAACTCTTAACCCAATCGAAGCGCAGACCTGGATAGAGGAGATAGAAAAGGTCTTCGAGGTAGCACGGGTGGCAGAGGAACAAAAAATAAGTTTTGCTACCTTCATGTTAAAGGGCGAGGCAAATTACTGGTGGAAGGCCAACAGGGGCCGAGTGGAAGGAGGCATCGTCGCATGGGAATGCTTTAAGGAGATGTTCTTGGAGAATTACTTTCCAGAGAGCATGAAGCAAGAGATGGAGATCAAGTTCCTGGAACTAAAACAAGGAAACATGTCTGTGGCTAAGTACGCGGCTAAGTTTAATGAGTTGGCACGGTTTGCAACTCACCAAGTCAACACAGAGGAAAGGAAAGCTCGTAGGTTTGAGCAAGGGTTGAAACCATGGTTATACCGTTCTGTGGCGGTATTGAAAATCAAGACATTTGCAGAATTGTTGGAGAGAGCAATCATTGCAGAGGGTGGCAGTGAGGCCCTGGCTAAGTACAATCAGGAGAAGAAGAAGGGTCATGAGGGCCAGAAGGCAGGAAGCAGCGGGGGTAGTAACCCCAACAAACGAAAATGGGTTGAGAGTCAGTCCTCCGGGGGAAACAAATCTGGAGGGGAGGTGAAGAAGCCAGGCAGGTGCAACAACTGTGGCAAGAACCACACGGGGGAATGCATGAAAGGGAAGAGCGTGTGTTACCATTGTGGACAACCTGGGCACATGGCCCCACAGTGGCCTAATAAGCCGAAAGGAGGTTGTTTCTCCTGTGGATCGCCTGACCACCAGATCAAGGATTGCCCGAAAAGGAAGGGCGACGCCGGGAGTGGCAACCGAAGCAACAACAACAGTGGAAACAGCAACCGGTTGAACTACGGGCCACCAGCCAGTCAAGCCAACAGACCGATGGCACGCACGTTCAACATGACTGTTCAAGACGCCATGGAATCCAAAGACGTGGTGTCAGGTATCATCCCAATCAATGGTATAAATGCATATGTGTTATTTGATTCGGGTGCTACTTGCTCTTTTGTTTCCGAAGAATTTACTAGTCAGTTAAATTTACCTTGTGAAAAGCTAGAACACCCTATGAACGTAGAAGTAGCAAACAAGGAAATTATCCCGTAGAATACATTCATAGGAATTGTTGTGCTGAATTGCGAGGATTTAAGCTCAATGTGGATTTGATACCAATTCGGCTGGGAGAGTTTGATGTAATCCTGGGAATGGATTGGCTATCAATTCACGGAGCAGTTATCGATTGCAAGAAGAAATGTGTACACCTGAAGACTCCTAATAAGTCGAAGGTGGTATTTTACGGTAATAAGTCACCAAGACAATCTTGTTGTCTTACTATGATGCAAACAAGGAGATTACTTAAGAAAGGTTGCGAGTGTTATTTGGCCCATGTGGTCGATACTCGTCATGTCGGGGATGAGATGGGTCAAATACCAATCGTGAGGGATTTCGCTGATGTCTTCCCCGATGAACTTCCGGGACTGCCGCCGGATAGGGAAACCGAGTTCGCTATCGATTTGGCACCGGAAACTGCACCAATATCGAAGTCGCCGTATCGAATGGCACCTGTAGAAATGAAGGAGTTGATGGTGAAACTACAGGAATTGTTAGATAAAGGTTATATCAGACCGAGTGTGTCCCCATGGGGAGCGCCAGTTCTGTTTGTAAAGAAGAAAGATGGTTCTATGCGACTTTGTATCGACTACCGAGAGTTGAACAAAGTTACGATTAAGAATAGGTATCCGCTTCCTAGGATTGACGATATATTTGATCAACTTAAGGGAGCGAAATACTTTTCAAAAATCGACTTAAGAACAGGCTATCATCAGCTGAAGGTGAGGCAGGAAGATATCCCGAAGACTGCATTCAGAACTCGTTACGGGCACTTCGAATTTCTGGTAATGTCATTTGGATTAACGAATGCACCAGCAGCATTCATGGATATGATGAACAGAGTGTTCAAGCAGTACTTGGACAAGTTCGTGGTTGTATTCATCGATGACATCCTGGTGTATTCAGGGACAGAGGAGGAGCATGCTGAACACTTGAAGATCGTATTGGAAGCTCTCAGGAAGGAAAAGTTGTACGCAAAATTTTTGAAGTGTGAATTTTGGTTGCAGAGGGTACAGTTTTTGGGTCATGTCATCGACAAAAATGGTGTTTCGGTAGACCCAGCCAAGGTAGAAGCAGTTATTAACTGGGAACAACCGAAGACACCAACCGAAATCCGGAGTTTCTTGGGATTAGCGGGATACTATCGGAGATTCATCCAGGATTTTTCAAGGATAGCATCGCCGTTGACCAATCTCACCAGGAAAACAGTTAAGTTCGTTTGGTCGGAGAAATGTGAGGAAAGTTTCATGGAGTTGAAAAAGAGACTTAGCCAAGCACCGGTGTTGACCTTACCCGACAACACTAGGGGTTTCGTAGTGTATAGCGATGCATCACACAAAGGTCTTGGCTGCGTGCTGATGCAGCACGGCAAGGTAGTGGCGTACGCATCACGTCAGCTGAAAGACTATGAGAAGGGTTACCCGACTCATGACTTGGAGTTAGCAGCGGTAGTTTTCGCCTTGAAAATTTGGAGGCACTACCTATACGGGGAGAAGTGCGAGATATATACAGATCACAAAAGTCTGAAATATATCTTCACTCAAAAGGAGCTAAACATGAGGCAACGCCGATGGTTAGAATTGATCAAGGACTACGACTGTGAAATTCTGTACCATCCGGGCAAAGCAAATGTAGTGGATGATGCCTTAAGCGGGAAAGGCAAGGTGAAATTGATGCAGCTGACGGTTAAAGAGGAATTGGTAAAGGATTTTGAACGTCTGGAACTGGAGGTTAGGTATCCAATGGAGGCGGACGAAAAATTGTTTACTGTAACGGCAGGTCCGACTCTACTGGTTAAGATACAGGAGGCTCAAGAATTTGATGAAGAATGCATTGACATTAAGAAACAATTATCGGAGGGAAAAGCATCGAAGTACAAGGTTGACAGCACAGGATTGCTGAGATTCGAGGGAAGGATCTGGATACCCTACGTACCAGACTTAAGGGAAGAAATTTTGCAAGAGGCCCATAATACGAGATTCTCGGTACATCCGGGTAGCACCAAGATGTATCAAGATCTTCGTCAACATTATTGGTGGCGGCATTTGAAGGGGAAAGTTGCAGAATTCGTCAGCCGATGTTTAACTTGTCAAAGGATCAAGGCAGAGCACCAACGGCCGAGCGGATTGTTGCAACCCTTAGAGATTCCCGAGTGGAAGTGGGAGCACATTACTATGGATTTCGTGGTAGGACTCCCGACAACCCAAAAGGGTCTAGACGCCATCTGGGTGATCGTAGATCGTTTGACCAAGTCTGCCCATTTTCTACCAATCAAGATCAGGTACAAATTGGAGCAGTTGGCGAAACTTTACGTGAAGGAGATAGTATCGCGACATGGAGTGCCGGTGTCTATTATATCTGAAAGAGATCCGCGTTTCACGTCCAACTTTTGGAGAAGTCTACAGGAGAGACTGGGGACGCAGTTGAGAATGAGTACGGCGTATCACCCTCAGACTGATGGTCAGAGTGAGCGAACAATTCAGACTCTAGAGGATATGCTCCGGGCAGTTGTGATGGACTTAAGTGGCAGCTGGGACGATCACTTGCCACTAGTAGAGTTCGCCTACAACAATAGTTACCATGCTAGCATTTGTATGCCACTGTACGAAGCATTATATGGAAGGAAGTGTCGAACGTCGTTGTGTTGGGATGAAGTTGGTGAACGGAGATTGTTGGGACCAGAATTGGTGCAACAAACCGTGGAAATCATTAAAATAATAAGACAGCGGTTAGCAGCAGCTCAGGATCGCCAGAAGAAGTATGCCGACTTACATCGCCAGAAACGAGACTTTGAGGTTGGTAGCTTTGTGTTTCTGAAGGTATCACCCTGGAAAGGGAAGATCCGTTTTGGGAAGAAGGGTAAATTAAGCCCTAGGTTCATAGGGCCGTTCGAGATTTTGAGGCGGATCGGCGAAGTGGCGTACGAGGTAGCATTACCTCCTGAACTTGAGCACATCCACAACGTGTTCCACGTATCAGTGTTACGTCCGTATAAGCCAGATTACAAACATGTTATTTCCTATGAACCAATTCAAGTCGAAAGAGATTTATCGTACGAGGAGATTCCTGTTCAAATACTGGATAGAAAAGAGCAGAAGCTGAGGAATAAAATCATTCACTCGGTGAAAGTTCTCTAGAGAAACCACGCGGTAGAAGAGGCTACGTGGGAACTTGAAGAGAAGATGAGAGCAAACTATCCGCGATTATTTGAGTAACCTTAGATTGAAATTCCGAGGACGGAATTTTTATAAGGGGGAGAGGATGTAATGCCCAGGAATTTTTAAAATCTTGTACAATTTATTGTAACATATGAAATTCGTTTTATTTAATTTAACGAATTTAATTGGATCTATGTGGGTATTATTATTTAATTATATAAATACGTGGTCCAATAATTTTCTGTGCATTAAAGGGATTCACTGATAGTTAAATAAATTAGTGGGTTAACCCTAAGAATTTATTTGCAAGAAAATTTGGGAAGTTAATAAATAATTTTATCATTATCGGATTAAACAATTCGAATAAAGAATTTTGGTTAAAATAAATATTTTAAATAATTAATTAATTGGTTTAGTTATTTAATTTAGAATATTAGAAATGCCATGTGGTTAATTTTAAATTGGGTCATTAATCTTTTATTTAGATTGGCCCATTTCTTTTCTCCTAAGTTGAACCTAAATTTCCTCTTATTTCCTATTGGGCCGAGTCCATATTTTTAATTCCCTGTTGGGCCAAACTCTATTATAAGCTGAGCCCATTCCTTATTTTTTTTTTCAGCCGGGTTAGGTAGTGGAAATGGACCGGGTCCATCGGATCGGGTTGGATTCGTTTCTTGTTGAAGTAATCCATCAGCAGCTTAATTGGGATAACTGATCAAAGAGAACACTCCTACGCCTAGACCCTCAATTCAGACAAACAGGGAAGAAAACCTATCAAGACCTAAACCCTCAAATCGAACTAGCCTCTCAAATCGAACGGAGCAAATGGAGAGGGGAAGGGGCGCGACAGGTCGGCGTGTGTGGGGAACCGATTGACAGCACGGTAGCGTGGGAGGACTGGCGGCTACCAAGGGATTAACCAACGGGCGAAGCGGTGAAGGCGTCAACGACCGAATGACCACCAGTTGGACCACAGGTTTGAGGAAATCGGCGATTGCACGGTGAAAAGGGGGGGTACGATGCTCGAGGTCCTGCCGGCGAAATCGCAACTGGGTTGATGTGAAACGATCGACAGCCAGTTTCTCCTCAAACCCTCAGGTATTGTCCGAAGCAATTAGGGTATTAACCACAAATTGGGCAAACACTGCCCTATAAATTGAGACCCCAACCCTAAAGCTGCCGATTCCTTGAATTGGTGAGTTCTCAATTAGAAGATCAGAGTTCCAAATTAGAAAATTAGGGTTCAAGTGAGAGAAGGAGCAGGGGTGTTCGATCGTGGGTTTCAATTGGAGTGAATGTCCCAAGGTTACACCGTTTATTTCGGTAGAAGGAGGAAGATTGCAGTCCGATCATTAGCAAGGTAGTGACTGAGTAGCTTTAATTTAAATTTTTGTTTCTCTGTATTGGGCTATTGCTTCTCTGTATTGGGAATACGTTATTCCTTTGTATTGGTTTAATCATTTTTCTGTGATTGGGATTGTATTGTTCCCCTGTTTGGGACTGTACTATTGTGGGATTTAAACATACAGTAGCATTGTGTTGTGTTGATTTGTACCACTGTGATAGTTCTTAGTTGGCTTGTATAAATTTCCTCTCCTTCGTACTCGAATTGGTACTGTCAACTGTGGGTATGGTATTGAACTGAAATTTTCTTGCATTAGGTTGGTTCAATCAGTTAAGAAACTGGTAATGGATTACCTTTGTTGTGGGTTGGTTTATTTTGAGTTGGGAAATCTGGGATTTGGTGATTTTGTATTAAACTGTATTGCTTTGAATTGAAACTCAAACATTGTATTATATTGATTGAGTTTGAAAATCTGGTATAGTACTGTGTAGTTCCTTGTTGAAATTTTGGGTATACTGCTTGGTTGGAACACTGTAGATTCAAGAACCATAAGGTTCGGCAGCACCATTTTGCCTAGGAGCTAAGCCGGTGTCGACCCTAGGTACGCCCACAAGGTGCTAGACGAAATGTCTATAGGAAATTTTGATTTAATTCTTTTCGTGTCCCTGTGGTGCTATGTAGTAAATCGAGTAAGCTTAAACGCAGGATTTGCAAGGGATGAATTATTGGTCACTGTGGTACTAATAAATCAAGTAACAAAGTAATTATTTATTTATCAGTAAATAATAAATATAAATAATAAATATTTAATTATTATTTAATATTAAATAATAATTAAATATAAGTAAAGTTAGTAATTACCAATTATTATTTTAAATAATAAATATTTAACTAGTATTAAGTTAATAATTAAGTAAGAATAAATTTAATAATATAATTATTTATTATTTACTCTTAAATAATAAATAAATCTAATAAACATTCGATTACTATTTAACTACTATTAAATAATAATTGAGTATAAATAAAGTTAATTATTTATTATTTAACAAATAAAGCTAATAAATATTTGATTATTGCTTAGCTACTATTAAATAATAATCAAGTATGAATTAAGTAATAATTTAACTATTGGCCAGTGAGTAATAAATAAAGGTAATAAATATTTAATTATTATTAGATAATAATTAAATATGAATAAAGTTAATAAGATAATTATTTATTATTTATCAAATGAATAATAAATAAAGGAAATAAATATTTAATTATTATTATCAAATAATAAGCAAGTATGAATAAAGTGAAATATTATGGAGTAATAAA
Organism: Aralia elata; assembly: GCA_034770075.1. Lineage (NCBI taxonomy): Eukaryota > Viridiplantae > Streptophyta > Magnoliopsida > Apiales > Araliaceae > Aralia > Aralia elata. The sequence goes on along the minus strand of CM068379.1, from coordinate 28,116,308 downwards.
TAAAGGTATTAAATATTTGATTGTTAATGATTTAATATGAGTGAAGTTAATTATTTACTAGCTCACAGTAAATAATAAATAAAGATAATATGAACTTAATTATTATTTTATTAGCAATAATAATAATTAAGTATGGATAGAGCTAATATCTAATTAATGGGGGATAAGGGAAATAATTTCGTAATTACCCTCGAAAGTGAATAATAGCCAAGTAACCTATATAGTCGTTGCCACTGTTAGCTAGTAATGCATTAAACAAGATTATTATTTAGTGTTGTAAGTAATAACTTGGGTTACTAAATATTGTTAAGTTGAAAATCCGATAAGCATGATTAGTTATTGAGATAATAACTAAAGATCATTTAGAAATTTCTGATTTGCACAATATTGATTAGTAATTTAATGTTAATAGAGTTAATAAAGGAATGCGAAATGTTTATTTTGCTAAATAAATAGCATAAGTGAGTGTATCGATATACAGTATGCAATGCTAATGGATAAACCGACTTTATCAACTGATAGGTTATCCAAGGTCAATTAATTAAAGCTAAGATTTAATTGTAGCTGAGTAAACAGGAAAGTTCTTTATCCCGAAACTTTAAATATTGCAAGTTCCCTAACTTCATTCTTTCAGTATATTGAATGAAAGTTCTATCTTACCCAACTTTTACATTGAGAAATATTTCTAAACCTTATGCATTATTTTTAATTCGTGCAAAAGGTATATATTATTGCAAGTTATTCTTTAAGCTTGAATCTTATCTCCAAGCATGCTTTAAGTGGTCTAATTGCTTTTAAAATTATTCCACATCTTTGTATTTATTGACATTCGCACTTGTGCATTTGAATTCGTATAATTATCTTAAGTTCTGAAATTCACGAACTATTCATGATTAAGTCTGAACCCTTGTCTCGGTCAGGCACGTATGTAAGAATTTATAAAAGCTATCCGAACCAATCAATGGTAAGGATTCTTAGACTGAATGAACACCCCTTTTTATAGGGGAGTACCCCACGTACCGTAAATAAGGTACAAATAGCAGAGTTAAATGTTATGCATACACATAGCGTACGCGAGGCTGATCCCCTCAAGTACTTATTCTGTAGCCAGTAACCAGAGGGTCAACTAGCTATTGGCTCCTTTGGAAGTTATTGTTCAAAGTCTATTTGACTATCAATTGTTCTAAAAGCATTTATTGTTATTGCTTCTGATAATTCTATTGTTGAAATCTCTTCCTATATTCCCTTCATCATGATATATTCTTATTGTTGTATTTTAAACTTGCTGAGCAAACTCGTTGCTCACTCTTGCTATATCATGACTTTATTACAGCTAAACCCGAGACGTCAGGGAAGAACAAAGGAAAAGAAAAGATGAAGTAATAGACTTCATGTAGCAGATTTTAGATTTACGTTTAGTTAAATTCTGTTAATGTAATTTAAACCCTAACTTTTATTTAGGGTATGGATTTGTGTAAGTGTTTAAGGTTTTTCGTATTCTAGGACTAGTAACACCTTTGTAATGAACAATGTATGTTTATTATATTCCGCATTTTTAGTTACCATATGTTGTCAGAGGTGAATGTTTGTAGTGGATCGTGATGACCGGATCCGGGTATTTGGAGACCCGAATTTGGGGGCGTCACAGATTTTATACCCTAAGATCATAACTTCACATCATATAAAAAAAATAAAATCAAACAAAAAAAATAGTTAGAGTTTAAAGGTTTTATACCTTTCTTACTTCTTGGTTCTTTCTTTTTCTTTTCATTCTTCCATGGCTTCCATGGATACTCCTCCCTCTCTTCTCCTCTCTCATGGTCGGAATCTCCCTTTCTATTTCTCTCTCTTTCTTTAGTTTTCTTTCTTGGGAAGTGAGAGAAATAAAAAATAAAATAAAGTAAAGTGTTTTAATTATGTATACATATAATACCTATATCTATACATCATCTCCCAACAAATCTTCTCTCTCTTCCTTATCTTATCTCATCTTATCCCTTTATACTAAAAATCTTGGATAAGAATATGAGGGTCAAATAGCTTGGTGACACATGGCTTTGTGTGTAAGTAACTAATAATTATAGCACATGTCCAATTTCTCCCTCCTTTCTCCATCCGGATACTACTTCCTTTAATGTCTAATTTTTGCTTTTATTTTTAATGCCAAATTTACTTAGTAAGATGACTAAAAAGTCCCTCCCAAGTTAGCTAAAGTTTGGGCTTCCATTTAATTCATTTGGGCTTTTTAATTAAATTGTTTGGGCCATGTATTAGCATAGTCCAATACTTTTATTTTTATTCTACCCTAATCATTTAATTAGGGTTTCCATTTCCCTCATTTATAATTTAAATCCTTACTCATGTACATTTAATTTCTTAACCCAATTAGTCTTGCTATAATTAGGTTTCAAAATAAATAATAACTTGAGATTATAAAATAAATCCCTTACATTAGCATATATGTTTTCAATACTAGAATTCTATAATAATATAACCCTTAGGTTAGTTAATTACCATACATAATATATAATTATGTTATGTAGCTTTCTTGCTAATTTTCCTTTGAACAATAAACAAATATATATACACATTTATAATATATCCATTTATTCAATACTACACATATTTCACATATGTCCTAACATATTTATCATCTTTGATAAATATCATTACATAATACAATCACATAATATTCACATTTATTTACTCACATAATCACACAAACTAATTGAGATAATAAAATAAATCTCTTAGATTAGGTCACTAGTATATAGTTAAAATACTAACACTACTAAATAAAAACAACCCTTTAGGTTATTTAGTTCTTATGCCTAATTTATAATATTAGGCTACCAAACTTTCTTCAATTCTCTTTCATTATTAGAATAATTAACTTACTATAGACCATTAATTGGACTTTCATTTAAAAATAGTTTGGGCCACTAGTAGTCAATCATTATTAGACCATCACTTGGGCTACTAGTTTATTAAATCTTTTGCTAAACATTCCCATTTGGGCTAAGTTAGTAAGTTTACATATTAATTACCCAAGTCCATAATTAATTAAATGAGTGGGCTTGGTTATTTAACCAATTGGACTAGTCCACTAATATTTATTTATTAGTTGGACTATTAAATTAATCACTTAAGTTTCTAAGCTTCTCATATTTACAATATTTATAAATATGTTACCTAGCTTCCCTTTTCATTTCTTTGTCATTTAAATTAAATAAATTCACTAACTTATTTATTTCATATAACACATAATCATTCATATTTCCTTACAAATGGAAATCTATTCAATAAATAAGATATTACAATTAAAATAATATCCCCTCTTTATTAGTATTATTTGATGATATAATTTATTCTAATATCCTTTATTTAAAGTATACAATATTTATGTATACTTAAACTAACTATTTCTTTCTCCCTTCTATAAATTGTTCCCAGCAATTTAATTGTAATAAATATAAGAATATACTTACTACATTAAAAACGTACATACATTATATCCAATAACATAATACATGATTTCTTTAATAAAATGGTGGTTATACCTTAAGTATATTTAATGCCACCAATTTAAAATAATTTATATATTATTTAACTTACACCGAGGGATTAATTTTACCCATATCCTTTCCTTTAAATAAATTGCCCCTACAACTTATTTACATATAATAAATATATAGTAATAATATATTTATTAAGTATAAAAGTCACATATTGCATAGTTCGTATTCACGTATGCAACACACCATCACATAACATATCATTTCATAAGAATTTTATTTATTTAAATTCTTAATTTAGTATATTTCAAAAAAAATTTGAAACGTCACATTCTATCCAATATTAAACCATATAGGTTCTTCTCGAAAATTTTAATTATTCCTCTATTTTCAATCTAGGTTTTATTCTTTAACCTTTATTTATCATATAAGATTTTATTAATAAGTCTTATAAATTTCCGGGTCGTCACAGGAGAGGAAAGTGATCTTTTCTGGTTACAACATTTAACTTCCTATAATCAATACACACTTTTCATCCTGTTTGTATTCTTGTGGGCATCAACTCATTGTTGTCATTCTTGATGACTGTGGTTCTAAATTTCTTTGGTACTACATGCACTGGACTCACCCACTGACTGTCTGAGATGGGGTAGATTATACACACATCAAGCAATTTCAGCTCCTCTTTCTTTATTACCTCCATCATGGGTAGATTCAGTCTTCTTTGTGCTTCTCTAGTAGGCTTGGCTCCATCTTCCAAAAGGATTTTATGCATGCACATAGCGAGGCTTATACCTTTGATATCTGCTATAGTCCAACCAAAGACTGTTATGTGATCCCTTAAGACTCCAAGCAGTTTGTCTTCTTGTACTTTGGTTAGATTGTTGGCAATGATCATTGGTAATGTGTCCTTTTTTCGTAAGTATGTATACTTCAAGTGTGTATGTAATGGTTTCAGTTCTAAAGTTGGAGCCTGCACAATAGATGGCAATAACTTTTGATGAGATGTAGGTAATTGAATGGAATAAACTGCATACTTATCTGTAATTTTAGGTAAAGAATGCAATGCAGCCACAATCTCCTTCAATTCCTGATTCTGCTCAATCTTCTTCTTTATCCAATTCCAAACTGTTGGTGATGGTAACCTCTAAACTTTCCTTCTATGTTTGTTCAAAAGACTTCTGCACTAAAGAGTCAAGTACATCAATAGCAAAAATAGGATTAATATCACTAGGGTACCTCATGGCCTCATAAATATCGAATTGAATCTTTTCTCCATCAAACTCCATGGTTAAGGTCTCATTATGCACATCAATCATAGTTCTTGTTGTTTTCAAGAATGGCCTCCCTAAAAGTATATGTGCAGGATTTGGAGATGTTATTAGGTTTGTATATAGCGCGAACATGCAATCAAATTACATAAATAGTGCGGAAGCGCGATAAAAAATGGATTTTAAACTTTTTCTTACAAACCATCACCATGATCATCCTTATGCTCAATTATTAATTAAACGAAAGAGATAGAGAATCAAATTTATACCCTCGTAGATCAAAGCTTCTTCAGGTAAAAGTACAACTCCAAATCCTTCGTGTTCTCCTTGAAATTCACCGATTAAATTCCTTCCTTTGATCAACGTTAGCCACCCAAGTGTTTGGCCTCTAGAGGTGATCCACCAAGGAATAATATGTATTCAAGAAGATGGGTATTGGCAAAACCCTAGTTTCTATCTCTGTTGAAATTGTAAGTACTCTCTCTCTCCAATTCTAATGGAAGAGTGTGTAACCCCAATCATGATAAGACTCCTCTAATTTATAGATATAGGGAACCCTTTAATTAATTAAACTCCTAATCTAATTAAGAATTTATGAGAGTACTTCTATTAATTAATTCGCAAACTCTTTTAGGAATTAAATAATAATGATAGTAATAATAATAATAATAATAATAATAAGACTCCTCTTATTAATTTATATTTAATATTTTCAAAATATTAAATAACAAATATTAAGATATTTAATTTATTCTATCTCCATAGATTAAATTAAATACACTTAACTTATTATTACGATTATGTCATTTACTTCTTAAATAAATATTTTTCCTTTTGCGGTGTGACCCTTTAGATTCTCCATATTAAACCGGTTGTGAATAAATCAATTAGAACAATTCTAATCTTATTTAAATAAATAAATTAAACGATTTAATTCATTTAAATAAATAATATTTATTCTACAATAAGGGTAAGCCCCCTTAGCGATCAACGACTTTCCAGATAATATAGATTTCAACATTAATCACTGTCGACGCCGGGTTTTCTCGCCTCCTTCGCGATATTTGTCCTTTTCCGATTTTAGCCTTTGTTATTAGATGATGTTTGGAAAAGGTCGGCATTGATGTCGACGGGATTTTGAAAGATCGTTTTTATGATGAGCCAATTAACCAGAGTCGCCAGTTGGTATATTTGAAATGGATGTACCAACTCATCAGAATTTTTTTTTTATAAATCGCTGGCTCATGTGTGACTCCGAATTAATTGGTCTGCGAATCGAGATTCATAGAGTTCGGGGGCTTGCTTAAGTGAGGGGAAGGTGTTAGGCACCCCTCGACTTCCGTGAAATACGGTTACCGCAATCTTGATGCTTTCCTATCCTTTAATTCATGAAATGTGTGCGTGTGCGCGAGTGTGTGTGTGTGTGCCTATGTGAATGTTGTGGTGAGTTTATATGAAAGAATCATTTGGATTTTTTAGGGAAAATCGTGCTTTAATTTGAGAATGCTTTGGAATGTCCTTCGATTTATACGAGAAAGCTTGATTCTTTATAAGAAAGGTTTGATTTTAATTGTCAAAACTATGAGATTTTCATTAGGTATCGTTTTGGTAAAAACAAGAGTTTTAAACCTTCGTCAAAATAGGAATCGAGATCTATACGTTGCTTTCGTAACTCAAACGATGGGAAACTTCTAGAATCTCTTTAACCCTATGCACAACGGTTTAATAAAACGTCAATTATTTGACAAAATCACTCCTTGTGATATTTGAAAACGATTTTCTTTAGCTTTCTCGTTGAAATAGAAATCGACATTCATTAGCACTTCCCATTTATTAACCTCGTGATGCTAATAGCCTAGTTTGATTGATTTTATGAAAATCTTATCGTTTAGCTTTGAAATCAATTTCATCTCATAAATCAAATCAAGCATTAAAATGCATTGGGGTTATTCATGGGCATGTAAGCCATCCAAATAACCCCAAACGCCTACAATCACAAGTTTCACTATTTCGGGGCCTTAAACACGATTTTCGCCTTGGCGTCGTTTTAAGGCCCGACGATTACATATTTACAATGAAAGGTACATCGAATTTATTACATATATCAAAAGATGTCCATCATCGGATTTGGACCACGGGGTCGCGCTCCTAGGCTCACATCCAAAATTACTACATCACTATAACGAGCTAACAATCATCAAATGGATATCATCGGGCTATTAGGAGGAAATTCGCTCCATTTGGAACCCTCACTAATAGTCCTCAATCCATAGATCCACAACAATATATAAGAAAAACTACATTTAATTTAATCAAACAATATGATATAGATTGCTAGAACAAAGGGAATTTTCACCTTGCAAGGGATCTCAAATGGATGTGAACTTGTGTATTTGACTAAGATAAGGAGTATATTTGATACAATCAAAATCAAAGAATATAAATCCTCTCTTTTTTTCCTATCTTTTCTTCCTATTTGATTGCAAAATTTGCTTCTTTTTCTCTCTATTTCCGTGTTCTTGCTGCTGCCGAATTCTTCTTTCTTCAAATTCTTCCAACTCTCTGTATGCTGCAACGAAACTGAGCTGAAATAAGCTGGCCAAAGCCAGCCACAGATTGATCTGCGGCTGGCCGCAGATCAATCTGCGGCTGCCTGGCCGCCTGCCTTCCACTCACCTGATTTCGAGTTCCGTGTTTCGAGATCCGTGTTTCCAAAAGGCGCACTATTTGGCCGCAGATAAATCCGTGGCTGGACGGTTTGACTTTCTCGATTTCCATGCCACGCCTCGATTTTCATGCTGTAACGTCGGTTTTCACTGACAGGCTCGTATTCTGCAGTCCGGGAATTACCGAGAGACGTGCCACCTCATTCAGGAATGCCCGCCTCAGACGGCCTTATTGTCACGTCAGCTCTGGTCGCCAATCATCGTGGTGGCTCTGAGTGTTCGCTCCTGTGCCCATCCTTTGCTCTCGCAGGCCGGCCCAATGGACGAATTTGCCCTCCTGTCATGGTCAGTATAGGAAGTGCAAAATTTGGGTGTCTACAGCTGCCCCTCTTTATCATGTTTATGAAATGTTTAAATGAAATGGACATGATAAAGAAATAGACACCCGATGCATGAATGACAGTACATACATGATGCAACACATGTAGCTTATGATGCAACACAAGATGTAATGCATGCAAAACATTCGTAAGAGTGTCAATGCATCAACCCCCTGACCGTATTTGTTAGTCGTTGGGTTCACTCTTCCAATCTATCGTCTCATTCGGGGCCGGGTTTCGTCGCCGGTCACCCATCTCGGAACCACCGGGTATCGTCGCTGGCTGGTTGTCTCGTCGGAGCCGGTTTTCGTCGCCGGACATCCATCTCGTAATCGCCGGTTATCGTCGCCGGTCGATTGTCTTGTCGGGGCCGGTTTTCGTCGCCGGACACCCATCTCGTAACCCCCGGTTATCGTCGCCGATTGGTTATCTTGTCGGAGCCGGTTTTCGTCGCCGGTCGATTATCTTGTCGGGGCCGGTTTTCGTCGCCGGACACCCATCTCGTAACCCCCGGTTATCGTCGCCGGTTGGTTATCTTGTCGGAGCCGGTTTTCGTCGCCGGACATCCATCTCGTAATCGCCGGTTATCGTCGCTGGTCGATTGTCTTGTCGGGGCCGGGTATCGTCGCCGGTCACCCATCTCGTAACCCCCGGTTATCGTCGCCGGTTGGTTATCCTGTTGGAGCCGGTTTTCGTCGCCGGACATCCATCTCGTAATCGCCGGTTATCGTCGCCGGTCGATTGTCTCGTCGGGGCCGGGTATCGTCGCCGGTCACCCATCTCGTAACCCCCGGGTATCGTCGCCAGTTGGTTGTCTTGTCGGAGCCGGTTTTCGTTGCCGGACATCCATCTCGTAATCGCCGGTTATCGTCGCCGGTCGATTATCTTGTCGGGGCCGGGTATCGTCGCCGGTCACCCATCTCGTAACCCCCGGTTATCGTCGCCGGTTGGTTGTCTTGTCGGAGTCGGTTTTTGTCGTCGGACATCCATCTCGTAATCGCCGGTTATCGTCGCCGGTCGATTGTCTTGTCGGGGCCGGGTATCGTCGCCGGTCACCCATCTCGTAACCCCCGGTTATCGTCGCCGGTTGGTTATCCTGTCGGAGCCGGTTTTTGTCGCCGGACATCCATCTCGTAATCGCCGGTTATCGTCGCCGGTCGATTGTCTCGTAACCCCCGGGTATCGTCGCCGGTTGGTTGTCTTGGATCTCAGCCCTTCCCAGGGTGTTAGTGGTTTGGATCTCAGCCCTTCCCAGGGTGTTAGTGGTTTGGATATCAGCCCTTCCCAGGGTGTTAGCTGTTTGGATACCAGCCCTTCCCAGGGTGTTAGTTGTTTGGATACCAGCCCTTCCCAAGGTGTTAGTGTTTGGATACCAGCCCTTCCCAGGGTGTTAGCATTTGGATACCAGCCCTTCCCAGGGTGTTAGTGTTTGGATCTCAGCCCTTCCCAGGGTGTTAGTGTTTGGATCTCAGCCCTTCCCAGGGTGTTCACCATCTTGTTGTGGTTTGCTTGGATGCCTTCCCAGGTTTGCTCACCACCTTGTTGTGGCTTGCTTGGATGCCTTCCCAGGTTTGCTCACCACCTTGTTGTGGTTTGCTTGGATGCCTTCCCAGGTTCACTCCTCGTTTGGATACCAGCCCTTCCTAGGGATCATTGATTGGTTGGATACCAGCCCTTTCCAGGGGTCGTTGATTGGTTTCTGTCCTGGATCTCCCACCAACATCGTCCGTGTACCATGCCGCAAAAGCCATCACAGTCTGATCATTCGTGAGGTTGAAAGCGACGTGCTTGTACTTTCCCCTGAAGATTTTCATTTTGATCGTACTTGCATGCATGAGAAAGATGTTATGCATGATCTGGCAGATATGTTATGGACAGATGCATGTGCACAACATATGTTTAGATAGAAATGACCCCTGTTCAGTCAAATGATACGATTCGACCGTCGTCATTGTTTGCCAACATTTGATCGGATCACGCCTCGTCGTGAAGTGTAGTTTCTAGACTTCAACATTGGTTTGGTACTCTGCCTGTTCTTGGTCGTCTTCATTTCATCGAGTTGAGGCAGTCTGTTTCGCTCTCTGTGATGATCGACAGCTATGTTGGGCTCATTGGCCTTTTGATCATTTCGCTGGCCGATATGCTGTTGTCCCGCATTATATCATCCTTGTATATGCTCATGCACATGGATCATTTGGATGTCGAGGCAGTGATAGTCAAGAATGGGGAGAGGCCCAATGATAAGAAGTTCGGTGCAGCCTCAGCTTCCTTCCATTTCACGATTCTTAACTGCCCCTGCCTTGGCGCGTGTCGCTACCAAGAATTTCTGTCGAAAACTCGTGATGCTGACCGTGCTGAGTTATCCACAGCTCTGCACGATCCTGCATATCAGATGACTAACAAATGCCAAAACTTGAAGGCTTGGGCCGTTAGTGTTAGTTCAACACAAAGATATTATAATCTCGACAAAAATGAAGTTAAAGCACATGAAATTGAATATCTTTTCATCGCACAATCTAGCAAGTGGTGAACCGTGAATGTACTAGATTGGAAGTTTTTTTTTTTTTTTTTTTTTTTATCCCTCGTGAGTTGATGATTTTCTATTTGACGAGTTATGAAATAGTAAGAACACCTTCAAGCATTCATGGTCATTGTACGTGAGTGAGGTCGAATTCAAAAGAACTACCTTCCCTCGTCAAAGGCACTCTGTCTCCATTCTCGACAACGTCCTTAGCAGGATTGACGTCATATGACAAATGCACTGTGCGATGCAGTATTCAGTAGGGGTTTCTCTTTCATGACTTCTTGTTTAAGGCCGAGAGTTTTTTTCTCGTATTATCTTTTCTCTTTATTAGCCCACTTCACTTGTCTCGTTTTCTTAGGCTATTCAAAGTTACCCATTTAACGAGTTTTGGACCAATGACTCCCAACCAGGCGGTTTTGGGGCATTAGGTGTACAGACACCCCATTGGGTTTATTTACTCGAGTAACAAAGGCCACGGTTCGAGACAAGCTGGTGGTTTGCACCATTCATTCTTTGCTTGACCTTGCGCAAGATTCGTTTTCTTAGGCTTGAGTTACCCATGTAGCGAGCGTTAGGCTGGTGACTCCCAAACCAGACGGCTTTAGGGCACCAGATGCAGAGACACCCCTTAGGCTTAATTACTCGAATAGCCCATGCCACAATTCGAATCTGCTCAGGCCTCCTCTACTGTAATGCTCGTTTTCTTAGGCTCTGAGTTATCCATGTAACGAGTGTTGGGCCTGCGACTCCCAAACCAGATGGCTTTAGGGCACCAGGTGTAGAGACACCCCTCGGGCTTAATTACTCGAATAACCCAGGCCACGATTCGAGACATTTAGCTTGATAATCATTTATCGTCTGCTTTCTTGATATTAGCTTGATAATTATCGACTGTCTGACTACGTGTTTAATTGCTATCAACGTCGTCATAGTTTTATACCCCACAACTAAAAGTTCGTGCAAATGCAAAGTGCAGACTGGCACATGAGGTCGATTCTGTCACAAACGTTGCTTTAAATTAAGACTTTGTACCCGATCAAAAGGTTGAATAGCTTTCTTCGTCTAATCATACTCACGATCGTGCTCCACGGTTGCTTGTCAGAGTTAATCCGATTCCTATCAAGTCAAATAAAATCCCCTTTCACGCGGGTCATCGTATCCCGGGAAAACTATGCTTGACAAATGCCAGATGATCGTACCGTCGAATATTGACATGAGGTATCATTTGATGATGATGGTGCATGCTGATGGGATTGTTGCATGGGTGCTAATTTGCATGTCATCATTTCCTGGGTAGTTGACAAATGCCCCAGTGTTAAGTTGCTTTTCTGTGATCTCCCTTGTACTGGTTGCATCGGGATCTCGCATCGGTATCTCGTTGAGCTGACAGAAGATCCGGTCCTTTGACTTGTTGAAAGGTTTGGGGGGTTTTTGATTTTTTGAGATTTTTTTGATTTTTTTGATTTTTTTTTTGCCCCTACTCCGGGTTCTTTGTGACCGTTAGGGGTTCTGATGTTTGATGGCGAAGGTTTGGTCTCAGCCGAGTTTGGGTTTACCTTCGACCCATCCTTTGATCTTGCCAGGCGTATTGTCGATATCTGTCTCGTCCGGCTCGATCCCCATCAGATAAAAATTTAGCTTTATACCAAAATCGTGATCCTCCTTCAAATTTGGCCTATTGCTTGTCAGGCTAGAATGCCTCAAATCGGGGTACCTGACATAAAACAAAAAATGCTTGTCATATATATAAAACATTTCAGCACATGATCTTCTTTTTGGATAACATGACAAAATGACATGAGCGTGCAGGGATTTGAAATAAAACTCAGAATTTTAAAACCCATTGATATTCTACTGGCTGGGATTCACGACCATACTCCTGGATTTATCCCTTCCTGGATATCACCTATTGCACAGTCCAACTGGCCACGGTGAGGTCAAGCAATGGAGTTCATTAGGAGGTGCATGGATCGCATTGGCATGGATCTGGCATTGATGGTATTTCCTGACATGAGCATCGCAGTCAGTTTTCATGGTTAGCCAGTAGTGACCAGTTCACATGATTTTTTTTGCCAAAATGTTCTGCTCATATGGGCTCCGCACACATCGCCATGTACTTCGTTCATTTGTCTGTGGGCTTCTTAGGCTTCCAAATATCTCAGCAGTCCCGTAGCTAGGTCCCATTTATGCCCTTTGGTGCTGTATATTCCCATGGCCTGCCGGATGACCAATTCGAGTCTCCAACTACTATCATCTTTTTGATTCCCATTCCCAGGGCTAATCTCAGTCCTAGGATGAATCCCTCGTATTCGGCCGTAGTGTTGGAGTGGCAGAACTGTAATTTCATGGCTACCGGCTTCTGCCATTTGGATGGATGGAGTATGGACTTTACGGCCTCTCAGTTGGGTCCTAGGGGCAATCTCACAAAACAAACAAGGGTCGTAGTTTAGTATTGTGCCAGCTACAAATTGGCAGATGCATGTCAACACTGATGCCTGATTTTTATTTCATTTTTTTTCTTTTTCTTTTTCTTCTTTTTCTCTTTTTTTTTCGGTTCTCTAATCTTATCCTGCAAAACAAGGTCAGTGTTTGATGACAGGATAGTATTCAGAAGTTTTAGAAAACCTTGGTACGTGGTATGGATGGCCTTCCTGCAAAACCATGTCAGTATTCTCTTTATATGTGTAGGTGATGTAATCACATGATACAGGACATATTTATCACAATGATGACGGTATGATAGTTGTTTGCCATGACATGACATTTATTTATTTGACTGAACGATAAAAGGGCATGAAGAAGCTTCCCTTCCGTTAGGTTTATCAGAGGCTGACCTATACCAGGGTTACTCTCGCGGGCTTTTCGGCATGAAGGTCCCCAAATCTTCGCAATCTACTCGTCTGAATCCTTTCGATTGGAGCGGATATGGGTGGTGCGTTTCCTGAGCCATCTCCGGGGAGCAGCCCCTTCGAGTCCAGTAATAAGCAACCGACAGGTTCGCCTCAGGAGGAGGTACTCTCTCAACATACATTCACATTCATCGTCCTCACCTCATGCAAATGATTTCTTTAAAGTAAAGCCATTCCATTCCATTCAATCATTCATTCATTCGACACAAACACACATTCACACAACAATAAGTAAAACAAGTCAAAATATCGCACGTACATACATTTATGAATTTTAGAGGATATGATAGCATCAAGATTCGAAAGCGGCTTAAGCCCTCTAATGGTCCCCAGCAGAGTCGCCAGCTGTCGACGCCGGGTTTTCTCGCCTCCTTCGCGATATTTGTCCTTTTCTGATTTTAGCCTTTGTTATTAGATGATGTTTGGAAAAGGTCGACATTGATGTCGACGGGGTTTTGAAAGATCGTTTTTATGATGAGCCAATTAACCAGAGTCGCCAGTTGGTATATTTGAAATGGATGTACCAACTCATCTGAATTTTTGTTTTTTATAAATCGCTGGCTCATGTGTGACTTCGAATTAATTGGTCTGCGAATCGAGATTCATAGAGTTCGGGGGCTTGCTTAAGTGAGGGGAAGGTGTTAGGCACCCCTCGACTTCCGTGAAACACGGTTACCGCAATCTTGATGCTTTCCTATCCTTTAATTCATGAAATGTGTGCGTGTGCGCGAGTGTGTGTGTGTGTGCCTATGTGAATGTTGTGGTGAGTTTATATGAAAGAATCATTTGGATTTTTTAGGGAAAATCGTGCTTTGATTTGAGAATGCTTCGGAATGTCCTTCGATTTATACGAGAAAGCTTGATTCTTTATAAGAAAGGTTTGATTTTAATTGTAAAAACTATGAGATTTTCATTAGGTATCGTTTTGGTAAAACAAGAGTTTTAAACCTTCGTCAAAATAGGAATCGAGATCTATACGTTGCTTTCGTAACTCAAACGATGGGCAACTTCTAGAATCTCTTTAACCCTATGCACAACGGTTTAATAAAACGTCAATTATTTGACAAAATCACTCCTTGTGATATTTGAAAACGATTTTCTTTAGCTTTCTCGTTGAAATAGAAATCGACATTCATTAGCACTTCCCATTTATTAACCTCGTGATGCTAATAGCCTAGTTTGATTGATTTTATGAAAATCTTATCGTTTAGCTTTGAAATCAATTTCATCTCATAAATTAAATCAAGCATTAAAATGCATTGGGGTTATTCATGGGCATGTAAGCCATCCAAATAACCCCAAACGCCTACAATCACAAGTTTCACTATTTCGGGGCCTTAAACACGATTTTCGCCTTGGCGTCGTTTTAAGGCCCGACGATTACATATTTACAATGAAAGGTACATCGAATTTATTACATATATCAAAAGATGTCCATCATCGGATTTGGACCACGGGGTCGCGCTCCTAGGCTCACATCCAAAATTACTACATCACTATAACGAGCTAACAATCATCAAATGGATATCATCGGGCTATTAGGAGGAAATTCGCTCCATTTGGAACCCTCACTAATAGTCCTCAATCCATAGATCCACAACAATATATAAGAAAAACTACATTTAATTTAATCAAACAATATGATATAGATTGCTAGAACAAAGGGAATTTTCACCTTGCAAAGGATCTCAAATGGATGTGAACTTGTGTATTTGACTAAGATAAGGAGTATATTTGATACAATCAAAATCAAAGAATATAAATACTTTCTTTTTTTCCTATCTTTTCTTCCTATTTGATTGCAAAATTTGCTTCTTTTTCTCTCTATTTCCGTGTTCTTGCTGCTGCCGAATTCTTCTTTCTTCAAATTCTTCCAACTCTCTGTATGTTGCAACGAAACTGAGCTGAAATAAGCTGGCCAAAGCCAGCCGCAGATTGATCTGTGGCTGGCCGCAGATCAATCTGCGGCTGCCTGGCCGCCTGCCTTCCACTCACCTGATTTCGAGTTCCGTGTTTCGAGATCCGTGTTTCCAAAAGGTGCACTATTTGGCCGCAGATCAATCCGTGGCTGGACGGTTTGACTTTCTCGATTTCCGTGCCACGCCTCGATTTTCATGCTGTAACGTCGGTTTTCGCTGACAGGCTCGTATTCTGCAGTCTGGGAATTACCGAGAGACGTGCCACCTCATTCAGGAATGCCCGCCTCGGACGGCCTTATTGTCACGTCAGCTCTGGTCGCCAATCATCGTGGTGGCTCTGAGTGTTCGCTCCTGTGCCCATCCTTTGCTCTCGCAGGCCGGCCCAATGGACGAATTTGCCCTCCTGTCATGGTCAGTATAGGAAGTGCAAAATTTGGGTGTCTACAATCACAAAAGAACCTTTCAATGAATAGTTACTGTACAATTCAATCCTTCTACCATACAATGTTCCAATTAAATATAAGACATGGAATTACTATTAAGTCTTATTTTATTTAATTATATGTATTTTGATTCTCAAATGCACAACTGTGATTAATGCAAATTAGAAACACCTTTCTAATTTCATTCTGCTTTGGCCAAAGACTTCTGAGTTGTCATTTATCGAATCACATAGGACATTCGCTCCTTTTACTAGAAGTGGTAGATTCTTTATTGACCATTCACCTATCTCCATGTACAACTTATTATACCCAATCATACCCTTTGATATACCCTAAAGGTCTTAAGGGATATGTCAAAGTATAACTCATCATACACAAGATACTATGATGATCTCAAGTCCAAGGATCACTTATACTACTATCACTTGAGGAAGTCCTATTGACAGGCGAGTAAAACTTCATTAGGTATTCCTTTAGCGAGCCACGTTTAGTGAACTTATTCTCTAATAATTAAGCACCTACATACTTGCTTTAGTGTCTCCACACAAATGATTATAAGATCAATCATCCTCTTCCTAAAAGCAAGCAAAGTATGTACTAATCTATTCGGATTCACTAATCCCATTTTTAGTAATCCAACGATTAGGAACGATTTTAGTTTATGAGCTATCTAGAATTTAGATCTCATTAGCATGATCATCATCATGATTCTAAAAGCATTGCTCAAAACTATGGGCTTATCACATTTAATATAACAGCACCATGTAGATAAAGTAAAATGCCTTTATTAAATAAATTCTTTTATTAATAAACGAATAAGATTACAAAATATATGCTACATCATATCAAATATAATTGGCTTGTGTGCATACTACTTTCAGATGTATCACCATCCATATCCATAATGTAAACATCTACAGGAAAGATCAGTTCATTCACCTGCACCAAGACATCTTCAATCACCCATTGGGGGTAAGTGTTAGTACGATCAACCAATTGAATAATAACACTAGTTTGTTTCAAAGGACCTAGATTTAAAGAAGAAAAAATAGATAATGGCATGACATTAATTGAAGCTCCTAAATTTAGCATAGCTTTCTTAAATCTGGTATTACCTATTCTACATGGAATTGTAAACATGCCTGGATCTTTACATGTAGGGGGAATTTTTCTTTGAAGTACTGCTGATACATTATCTCCAACAGTCACTTTTTCATCATTTTTTAATTTTCTCTTGTTAGTGCATAATTCTTTCAAAAAAATTGCATACCTATGCACTTGCTTAATTGCATCTAGCAGAGGAATGTTTACCTCCAACTTTCTGAAGGTTTCTAAAATTTCTTTCTCTTGTTCATCCTTCTTTGAAGTTTTGGGATTCCTGGGGGGAAAGGGTAAAGGATTAATCTTAATCTGAATAAGAAGGTTAGGTATTACCTTTGATGTTTTTGCATCCTTCTTAGCCTTATCCTCCTCAAGTTCAACAGTGGATTTTAGAGTATCCAACTGTTTTCCACTCCTCAATGTTATGGCACTTGCATTCTCTCTCGAATTGACAATAGTTTGAGAAGATAGCTTCCCTAAACCTTGAGAGTCCAATCGACCAACTGTAGTAGCAAGTTGACTCATCTGATTCTCCAAATTGTGGATGGAAGTCCTTATCTCTTGTTGAAACTCCTGAGTTTGATTCATGAATGCTTTGAACATGCCTTCAAGAGATGTTCCAGAATTAGCAGGTGCTCCTTATCTAGGTGGGTACTGTGGTTGAGTTGGTTGAAAACCTTGCTGCATGTTTGGAAAAGTATTCTGCATTGGCGGTATGTTTCCTCTATAACCTAAGTTGGGATGATCTCTCTATCTTGGATTGTAAGTGTTAGAGTAAGGATCAAACTTTCTCTGCGGTTGTGCTTGATAATTCCCCACTGTATTGGCTTATTGCACAGCGTCGTCTTCTTGCAGTGTTGGGCATGCATCTGTACTGTGACCTGTCATTAAACATATTCCACAAGCTTTTGCTACTAGCAAGTTCCCTGCAGTTATTGTCTCGCTATAGCAGTTAAATCTGAAATATGTTGTTCAAGATTACATGTGCTTACCTCATTCACCTTTCTAGATGCATGATCATTCCTCGTTCCATACTGTTGTGAGTTAGCTACTATATTTGCAATTAAGTTCCTTGTCGCCTCTGGAGTTTTGTCAACTAATGCTCCTCCACTTGCAGCATCAATCATACTCTTATCTATTGGCAACAATCCTTCATAAAAGTATTGAATCAGGTGTTGATCGTCAATTTGATGTGGTGGACAGCTAGAACATAATTTCTTGAATCTATCCTAATGCTCATAAAGAGTTTCTCTATTGAACTGTCGTATGCCACATATCTCCTTCCTTATGTTAGCAACTCTGGAAGCAGGAAAGTACTTCTCCAAGAACACACTTTTCATATCATTCCATGATTGTATTGATTTGGAAGGAAGATAGTACAACTAGTCCTTTACTAAATCAACCAGTGAAAAGGGAAAAGCTCTCAGCTTAATTTGCTCTTCGGTTATTCCTTGTGGCTTCATGGTGGAACACACCACATGAAACTTGTGACACCCCCAAATCCAGGTACTTCGTTTCCACAGGATTTGGTGTTCACTATCCAAAAACATCACATCACATCTAACTACCCATTCAAATATAAATGAAAACTCTTAAATAAAATAGAAATCTCCCATTAAAAGGTTACAACATCATTAATAAATAAATCCCAGGTTATCTAACCTTAAATAAACATCAATGTGGAAACATAAATTAAGTCTATTACATAAACATCATTAACACAAATAAAAACAAATCTTCATCACTTGTTTACTTTTCCTTTGCCCTTACTAGTGGATGGCTCATCAGTTCTTTCAACTTTAGCTGCAATATTATTATGCAAGAGTGAGCAATGATTGCCCAGCAAGTACAACAACAACAACAATAATAACATGCGAAATAATCAATGGATATCGAATAATCGAAGATTTAGCTTTTGAGTCAAGAATCTAAGACAAGATTCAAAAGAACATCTGAGGGTCTTAAGACCACGGACTATGTCCCAGGTTATCAGTATTTCTACCTTAAACCTTTAACAGTCGTAAGACTATATGGACCTTACTTCTCGTACTTAGGGGGATCAGCCCTTTATACCATGTATGTGCACAACATCTTAACGCTAACGCGTAAATAAAATCCCCTGTATAAGGGTTGTTCATCTCAGTTTAACATCGGAGTCCGCACCAAAGGAAGTTTGGTTTGGATTTACTTCAATAACGTTTCTAGAATTTAGAACGCTCATCAACTATGGACTAGTCGAATCAATAAGGGTTCCCTAGTCAATCGAGGTTCAATAAAATGTAATTGATATTCGAGAATCAAAGACTGAATCTCACAAAAGATACAATTGAGTGAAATAGGATTAAGAACTTGCTCAAGTAAGTAATAGCATTATAAAGCTTGCATGATAAAAGAATGAAGTTCAGGAACTTGCATAGAAATAATTAATTAGGGATAAGATACTTGCTTTTAATATAAAGATGGGATGTATAATTTGCGTAATTGAAATCAAGTTAGAGTATGGAAACTTTCACAATAAAGAGTGAAGTTAAGAAAACTTGCCTCATGCGTAGATTATACGTTTACTATTCACGTTCCTCACTTAATCCTACATATCATTTCAAGTCACGATATCAATTAATTATAACATAATTAGTATCATGAGTATATTCTCTTTTATCTTATCTTAACTCTAAGTCTGATTATATTAATGATATTTACAACATCAACTCTTAAACACATTAGTAAACCTTACAAATAACGAGTTTAAAACGAAATCAACTTACTCATTAATCTCATAAAATATCATTTAACATCAAAATGTATGATTATTACATTTTCATATTCATTAGATTAGGTTACAATTACATTCTCTGGGCTTGAATATTTAAATAAAATATTCTGGGTCAATCTGCTAACAGGCGCGGTCGCGCTGTGCCTGACTTTTGGCTCTGGTCTGCATATGGCGCGGCCGCGCCACTATTGTTCTTGGCACCAGCGCGGCCGCGCTGGTGCGCAAACTCAGGTACTGTAGTTCTCGCAGAATACAGAAAATGCCAAATTTGGCCAAAGTTTATCCAAGCCACAAATCAAACACTATACATGGGTTTTGGACTTTACAGAAACACAAAATAACAATCATAGCATGATTTTACTAACTTAAACAACCTAAATATCTGAATTTAAACCCATAAATCTAATACTTTTGTAAAAACTCTATTTTTAAACATATTTAGCGAATTCATTCACCATGGATTCGTTACACAACCAAATCAGTTCGTATAACTTGCATTCTTTTCATATTTGAATGTATAAACATAATAGGTCATCAATTTACATATTACATGAATTTTCATACATATAGTTCCTATTCATACATAACTGCTCTATAAATTCCAGAACTTCCAATTAAAGGCATAATCTCATGAATTAATCCAATTAAACAATTTATAAACATCATAAAGTAAATTATACATGCATTTAAACAATTATAAACAATTTATAATCAATTACACATGAAGCTTTATTATCAGAAAACTTACAGACTACTTTCGTGGAAGAATTTAAAACGTAAATTAAACTTAGTTAGAAGAATTACCTTCAATTAATAGTTTAGGATGCTAGAGAATGATGAGAAATTCTACAATTCTTCCAATTTCTTCTACAACACCAATTTCTTTTCTCTCAATTATCTCTCTGACTTGGTTTTTAGGAATGAATGTGCTGATATTAAGAATTAAGAATACGTAGAATAAAAGAAACTGATATAATCATGGGTGTCAGTTAATCCATAATGGTTAACTGGCTCCAACTTCCCTTAAGGCCTCGTTTGGCTTAAAAAAACTCTTCTTTTAGTTTATTTTAATAAATTACTTATTATAAAGTTCATGTCACATATATAAATTAACTAAATAATCTCATTTAATTCAATTAGATAAAATAGAATAATACTACATTAAATCACATAGTCACATAAATAAAATTCTCCTTTATTAATAATGACAAATTATTAAATCTCTAATTAATATTAAATTAATTAGAAATAACATTATACTTATTTAAATAATGTATTTAATCAAATAAACTCAATTAAACACATACTTTAAATATAAAAAAAATCTCCACATTAATTGAATTAATGTAACACATATAATTAAATTAATCTACCACAAATTCATCAATTAATCAATTAATTCAATAATCAAATCATCGAAAAATATTTATTTAATTCAATAAATATTTCAATTAAATTACAAAATTCTCGTTTGTCACATCTTTCCCCCCTTAAAAGGATTCTGTCCCTAGAATCTCGACTCAATTAACTCGTCCCGTTACATTATCCCCCCTTACAAAGATTCTGTCCCCAAAATCGCTACACATAGATTAAGCAAATAACTGAGGATAATTTCTCATCATTTGATCTTCGAGTTCCCACGTAGCTTCTTTAGCGTTGTGGTTCCTCCAGATCACCTTAACAGAAGGTATAATTTTATTTCTTAGCACTTGCTCTTTCCTGTCAACTATCTAAACAAGCTCTTCTTCGTAAGACAAATCTTTCTCAACTTGCAGGGGTTCATACTCTATGACACGCTTGTAGTCGGGCTTGTATGGTCGTAACACCGAGACATGAAAGACATTATGGATGTGTTCCAGCGTTGGAGGTAAAGCTACCCCATATGCGACCTCACCAATTCTTCTTAATACTTCAAAGGGTCCAATGAACCTCGGGCTCAGTTTTCCCTTCTTACTAAAACGAATCTTCCCTTTCCAGGGAGATACTTTCAAGAAAACATAGCTAGCAGACTCAAACTCTCGATTCTTACGATGTTGATCGGCGTACTTCTTTTGTCTATCCTGAGCTGCTATCAATCTTGCCCTGATCACTTTAACGATTTTTGCGGTCTGTTGTACCAGTTCGGGTCCTAACAATTGACGTTCGCCAACTTTATCCCAGCATAATGGAGTTCTGCACTTTCTGCCGTACAACACTTCGTAAGGCAGCATGCCAATACTTGTGTGGTAACTGTTGTTGTAAGCAAATTCCACCAATGGTAGATGATCATCCCAATTTCCTTTGACGTCCATAATGCAAGCTCGTAACATATCTTCCAATGTCTGAATCGTTCTTTTGCTCTGTCCGTCGGTCTGTGGATGATATGCCGTACTCATACGTAACTGCGTTCCCAAGCATTCCTGTAGTTGTTTCCAAAAGTTCAATGTGAAGCGAGATCCCTATCTGAGACAATAGATATTGGAACACCGTGCCTCGAAACAATCTCCTTGACATACAACTTCGCCAACTGATATAGGTTGAATCTGATCTTGATCAGTAGAAAATGTGCTGATTTCGTCAGTCGATCCACGATAACCCATACTGCGTCGAAACCTTTCTGAGTCGTCGGAAGACCTACTACAAAATCCATGGTGATGTGCTCCCATTTCCATTCTGGGATTTCTAATGGTTGTAATAGCCCACTTGGTCTCTGATGTTCGGCTTTAACTTTCTGACATGTCAAACACTTGGCTACACAATCGACAACGTCTCTCTTCATAGTTGGCCACCAAAAATGCTGTCTGAGATCTTGGTACATCTTTGTACTACCCGGATGAATCGAATATCTTGAATTATGAGCCTCGCTCAAAATTTTCTCCTTAACCTCTTGTACTGGACCCAAATGCTTCCCTCGAATCTCAATACTCCTTCATTATCTACTTTGAATTTCACTTCATCACCTCCAGATATTCTTTTCCTGATTTTCTCACATTCTTCGTCCTAAATTTGTGCTTCCTTAACCTTATCCACCAAAGTTGAACCGATTCTCAATTGAAATAATTTTTCGTCACTCTCCTTCGGATATTTCACCTCCAATTCTAATTTCGCCATTGCTGTAATTAACTCCTCCTGAGCGGTTAACATAAACAGTTTCTCCCGTCCCTTTCTGCTTAAGGCATCGGCCACAACGTTCGCTTTACCCGGATGGTATAAAATGTCGCAGTCGTAATCATTTATTAATTCCAACCATCTCCTCTGTCGCATGTTCAGATCCTTCTGTGTCAAAATATATTTCAGACTCTTGTGGTCTGTATATATTTCACACTTCTCCCCGTGAAAATAGTGCCTCCATATCTTCAAAGCAAACACCACTGCGGCCAACTCCAAATCATGGGTAGGATACCCCTTCTCATAGTCCTTCAATTGTCGTGACCGCATACGCAATGACCTTACCATTTTGCATAAGCACACAGCCTAGTCCCTTATGCGACACATCACTATACACCACAAAATTTCCTGTGCTATCTGGTAGAGACAACACAGGCACCGTACTCAACCTCTTCTTTAATTCTTGAAAACTTTCCTCACACTTCTCCGTCCAAACGAACTTCACCGCCTTTCTAGTCAAATTCGTTAACGGAGTCGCGATTTTGGAAAACTCTTGAATAAATCTTCTATAGTAACCCGCCAATCCGAGGAAACTCCTTACTTCCAATGGTGTTTTCGGCTGATCCCAGTTAAGCACTGCTTTAACTTTGACGGATCCACCGAAATTCCATCCTTGTCAATCACATGTCCAAGAAATTGCACCCGCTCTATCCAGAATTCACACTTTGAAAACTTAGCGTACAACTTCTCTCTTCTTAACGCTTCCAATGTCAACTTCAAATGTTCTGCATGCTCTTCCTTGGTTTCGGAATAAATTAGAATATCGTCAATGAATACTACTACAAACTTGTCCAAAAACGGCTTAAACACCCTATTCATTAAGTCCATGAATGCTGCAGGAGCATTTGTTAGACCAAATGACATCACCAGAAACTCGTAATGACCATAACGAGTTCTGAACGCTGTCTTCGGTACATCTTCCTTCCTCACCTTCAACTGATGATACGCACTCCTCAAATCTATCTTCGAGAAATATCTAGCTCCTTTCAATTGATCAAACAAGTCGTCGATTCTTGGCAACGAGTATTTATTCTTAATCGTGACCTTGTTCAACTCTATGTAATCAATGCAAAGTCGCATTGAGCCGTCCTTCTTTTTAACAAACAACATCGGCGCTCCCCATGGCGATACGCTCAGCTGAATATACTTCTTATCTAAAAGTTCTTGCAGTTGTACCATCAACTCTTTCATCTCTACTAGGGCCATACGGTACGGGGCCTTCGATATCGGGGCAGTGCCTGGCGCCAAATCGATTATAAATTTAACTTCCCTATCTGGCGGAAGTCCTAGCAAATCGTCTGGAAAGACGTCTACAAAGTCCCTTACGACAGGTATCTCTTCTAATTTCGGACTCTCTTTTCGAGTATCTACTATGTAGGCTAAGTATCCCACATAGCCTTGTCTTAATAACTTCCTGGCCTGCATCATCGTCAGATAACTCGCTTGCCTAGGCAATTTGCTACCGTAAAATACTACCTTTGACGGAGTAATAAGGTTAATACGTTTCTTTTGGCAATCAATTATCGCTCCATAATTGAATAACCAATCCATACCCAGAATAACGTCAAATTCCCCAAGTTTGATTGGGATCAGATCTACTATCATCACGTTTCCCTTAATGTTCACTCTACAGTTCTTATGTACGTACTTAACAGGAATCACTTCCCTATTCGCAATTTCTATGTTCAAAGGGTAATCTAATTCCTCCTTAGGCAAAACTAAGTTCTTAGCAAAGTCATCGGATATAAATGAACCAGTAGCACCTGAATCAAACAATACATAAGCATCTATATTATTGATCGGAATGATACTTAACACCACATCGCGAGACTGCACAGCATCTTGCACGGTCATATTGAAAGTCCTAGCAGTAGGTCGGTTTGTTGGTGTTGATCCGGTTATAGTTAATGTATTACCACCACTGTTCCCCTTGTTGACTCCTGTTCCTGCTCCTCCTGCTGCCTTCTTGGGACAATCCCTAGCCAGATGATCCTTTGATCCGCATGTGAAACAAGCACCCTTCTTTGGATTCGGACAATTTGGCGCTATGTGGCCCTCCTAGTTGCAATTGTAGCAAACTCTCTTCCCCTTTAGGCAAATCCCCATGTGATTCTTCCCACATGTAACACACGCTTCTACTTTCTTCTTCTGACCTCCCTGTTGATTTCCAGCAGATCCATTCTCATTCCACTTCCTCTTCTGGTTGTGACCACCACTGCTACTACCACTTGCCTTATTACTCTCATTTTCATTTTTTTTCTTTTTCTGCTCCTGGTTATACTTAGTCAAAGCATCACTTCCACCTTCGGCAATGATCGCCTTTTCCAACACTCCAGCAAAAGTGTTCAATTAGAACATTGACACTTTGCTATACAACCACGGCTTCAACCCCTGTTCAAACCTTCTCACCTTCCTTTCATCGGTGTTCACTTGGTATGTTGCGAACCTAGCCAACTCATTGAACTTTGCCGCGTACTTCGGTATAGTCATGGTACCCTGTTTCAACTCTAGGAATTGAATCTCCATCTGGTTACGTGAGCTCATCGAAAAGTACATCTCAAAGAACGTATCCTTAAATCTATCCCATGCGATTACACCCTAACCTCCTCAAACCTTATTCGCCTGCCACCAATAGCTGGCCTCCGATTTAAGCATGAACGTTGCAAAGGCAGTCTTTTGGTCATCACTATCCCTAGCAACGTCAAATACTTTCTCCATTTCCATCACCCAAGTTTGGGCTTCGATCGGGTTCAGGGAACCCTTAAATTCTGGCGGTCCTACCGCTTTGAAATCCTTAAATGACATCACAGGTGGAGCTTGCGGCTGATTCGCAAGTGCTCCAGCCAAAAGGTTCACCAACTGCTGAACAGGATTAACATTGGCGTCGTTGTTGTTAGTAGAGCTCTCCTGAGCTTGTTGACGTGATTGGCGTCTCGGCGGTATTTTCTGTTCAAGAATATGTGCTTATTAGATTAACATTCAATTTTCTCAAGTGTTCAACATTTAACTCAAACAATTCATGTTAAACATTTAACACATAACTTCTTCAAATAAAACTGATATTTCATTCATTCAAAAGTCTTAAACATAGAAAGATAGTATCACTGCTATTTACATCAACTATCCCAAGATCAAACAATCTTTAGGATTAAATAGTCATATTCCATTGTGTATAATCACGCTGGAATTTACATCATTAACTACCATAAATATTTACACATAATTCAAAAACTTCTCCTATCATGGCCTACTAAGGCGTCGAACTGCCTGTCTACATTCTTCCTCCATGATATGACACATCGTCCTGCGATCTAACATGTACCATGGCAAGTCCTCGAACTGAACTAGATAGTGGAGAACTTGATCCTGGGCCCTATCAATCGCTGTCTGGAAAGTATAGTCGGTCTCCTCAATCTTAGCCTTCTTTGCCCGTTCACCTTCTTCGGAAATTTCTGCACGTCGAGCGTTATTCATCCAAGCATCCTCTGCTCTCGCACGTTCTGCTGACTCCTCACTCAGGTCATCCTTCAATTTCTGAATCTCAAGTTTCATCTGTTCATTCTCAACCAGCAAGTCTTCTTTTTGACTCTCTGCCTGAACTAACTTCCATTCTACGTCTCTAAGACGTATCTCAAGATCCTCAATCTTCTCATCCTTCTGTTCTATAAAAGTCTGGCGTATATTTGCCAGTCTCTCCCAATCTCTAACTCTGTCCTGTAATTCTATGGTACGATCATACAAGGCATCGTACATCTCAACATTAACAGAGGTAAGGGGTACCTCCTCGAAATCCTCATCATCCTCCTCAGCCTCTACCTCCTCAGGATCCTCCTCTGGATCAGACTCAGGCTCATACTCCTGACCCACAACCGTGATCAATGGAGATGGCTCTCTATGTATCAACTGCTCCCGGATAACATGGATATCACGGGGCTCCTCCTCTCCAGCCACTCGGGGCTCAACATCCCTAGGCTGACCGAATCCTCCAACATCCGACATCCTGACAACAAAGTTTAAATTTTAATTAATACTCGCTACTAGTCGCAGCACATAGGTTGTTAACATATAAGCACATAGCACATAAACTCTTTTATTATCTTTAATGAATTTCCTTAATTCATCCATTAGAACTCGATGAGAGTTTATCACCACTATATTCTCTATCTCTTAAAAGGCTACTACCCTAAGGTTTTCCCACCTAAGGTCCATAACCTACAGCTCTGATACCAACCTGTGACACTCCTAAATCCGGGTACTTCGTTTCCACAGGATTTGGTGTTCACTATCCAAAAACATCACATCACATCTAACTACCCATTCAAATATAAATGAAAACTCTTAAATAAAATAGAAATCTCCCATTAAAGGGTTACAACATCATTAGTAAATAAATCCCAGGTTATCTAACCTTAAACAAACATCAATGCGGAAACATAAATTAAGTCTATTACATAAACATCATTAACACAAATAAAAATAAATCTTCATCACTTGTTTGCTTTTCCTTTGCCCTTACTAATGGATGGCTCATCAGTTCTTTCAACTTTAGCTGCAATGTTATTATGCAAGAGTGAGCAATGATTGCCCAGCAAGTACAACAACAATAATAACATGCGAAATAATCAATGGATATCGAATAATCGAAGATTTAGCTTTTGAGTCAAGAATATAAGACAAGATTCAAAAGAACATCTGAGGGTCTTAAGACCACGAACTATATCCCAGGTTATCAGTATTTCTACCTTAAACCTTTAACAGTCGTAAGACTATATGGACCTTACTTCTCGTACTTAGGGGGATCAACCCTTTGTACCATGTATGTACACAACATCTTAATGCTAACGCGTAAATAAAATCCCCTGTATAAGGGTTGTTCATCTCAGTTTGACATCGGAGTCCGCACCAAAGAAAGTTTGGTTTGGATTTACTTCAATAACGTTTCTAGAATTTAGAACGCTCATCAACTATGGACTAGTCGAATCAATAAGGGTTCGCTAGTCAATCGAGGTTCAATAAAATGTAATTGATATTCGAGAATCAAAGACTGAATCTCACAAAAGATACAATTGAATGAAATAGGATTAAGAACTTGCTCAAGTAAGTAATAGCATTATAAAGCTTGCATGATAAAAGAATGAAGTTCAGGAACTTGCATAGAAATAATTAATTAGGGATAAGATACTTGCTTTTAATATAAAGATGGGATGTATAATTTGCGTGATTGAAATCAAGTCAGAGTATTGAAACTTTCACAATAAAGAGTGAAGTTAAGAAAACTTGCCTCGTGCGTAGATTATACGTTTACTATTCACATTCCTCACTTAATCCTACATATCATTTCAAGTCACGATATCAATTAATTATAACATAATTAGTATCATGAGTATATTCTCTTTTATCTTATCTTAACTCTAAGTCTGATTATATTAATGATATTTACAACATCAACTCTTAAACACATTAGTAAACCTTACAAATAACGAGTTTAAAACGAAATCAACTTACTCATTAATCTCATAAAACATCATTTAACATCAAAATGTATGATTATTACATTTTCATATTCATTAGATTAGGTTACAATTACATTCTCTGGGCTTGAACATTTAAATAAAATATTCTGGGTCAGTCTGCTAACCGGCGCGGCCGCGCCGCTTTTGTTCTTGGCACCAGCGTGGTCGCGCTGTGCCTGACTTTTGGCTCTGGTCTTCATATGGCGCGGCCGCGCCATTTTTATTCTTGGCACCAGCGCGGCCACGCTGGTGCGCAGACTCGGGTACTGTAGTTCTCGCAGAACACAGAAAATGCCAAATTTGGCCAAAGTTTTATCCAAGCCTCAAATCAAACACTACGCATGGGTTCTGGACTTTACAGAAACACAAAATATCAATCATAGCATGATTTTACTAACTTCAACAACCTAAATATCTGAATTGAAACCCATAAATCTAATACTTTTGTAAAAACTCTATTTTTAAACATATTTAGCGAATTCATTCACCATGGATTCGTTACACAACCAAATCAGTTCGTATAACTTGCATTCTTTTCATATTTGAATGTATAAACATAATAGGTCATCAATTTACCGATTAATATGCATTTAAAACATGAATTTTCATACATATAGTTCCTATTCATACATAACTGCTCTGTAAATTCCAGAACTTCCAATTAAAGGCATAATCTTATGAATTAATCCAATTAAACAATTTATAAACATCATACAGTAAATTATACATGCATTTAAACAATTATAAACAATTTATAATCAATTACACATGAAGCTTTATTATCAAAAAACTTACAGACTACTTTCATGGAAGAATTTAAAACGTAAATTAAACTTAGTTAGAAGAATTACCTTCAATTAATAGTTTAGGATGCTAGAGAATGATGAGAAATTCTACAATTCTTCCAATTTCTTCTACAACTCCAATTTCTTTTCTCTCAATTATCTCTCTGACTTGGTTTTTAGGAATGAATGTGCTGATATTAAGAATTAAGAATACGTAGAATAAAAGAAACTGATATAATCATGGGTGTCAGTTAATCCATAATGGTTAACTGGCTCCAACTTCCCTTAAGGCCTCGTTTGGCTTAAAAAAAACTCTTCTTTTGGTTTATTTTAATAAATTACTTATTATAAAGTTCATGTCACATATATAAATTAACTAAATAATCTCATTTAATTTAACTCGATAAAATAGAATAATACTACATTAAATCACATAGTCACATAAATAAAATTCTCCTTTATTAATAATGACAAATTATTAAATCTCTAATTAATATTAAATTAATTAGAAAAAATATTATACTTATTTAAATAATGTATTTTGTGACACCCCCAAATCTAGGTACTTAATTCCCACTGATTTGGTGTTCACTATAACATACATTCAAAACTAACTACCCAATAAAATAACAATTAAAATAAACTTAAAGAAATATCTTCCCAAAATGGGTTACATTTCCAAACTCTTAAACAATCAAATCCCAGGTTATCTAAACCTTAATACATCAATGCGGAATAAAACATAAATTAGAACAAGTCTTGTTACAAATAATCATCAAGTAAATAGCAGGTCTTTAGCTATTTATGCATCTTGCCTTTGCCTTTGCTCGTGGACGGCTCGTCCAACTTTTCTGGCTTAGCTGCAATGTTTAATGCAAGAGTGAGCAAACAATTGCTCACAAGTACGATAACAATAACATTTAAATGAAATGGATTTCAACTGAGGAGTAATAATTTTCTGAATCTCAGTCAATAAATGATCAAAGTTTAAAAGCTCGTTAGAATGCTCGATTCAAGGAAAAATAGATTTCAAGATTTAGAAATAATATCTGAGGGTCACAAGACCTCGAACTGTGTCCTAGATTAACAAGTATTTCTACTGTAACCTTTAACAGTCATATAGACTATGGACCAACATCTCGTACTCAGGGGGATCAGCCCTTTGTACAATGTATTGTGCACAAACATTTTAACGCTGTCGCGTAAGTAATCCCCTATATTAGGGTTGTTCATCTCAGTTTATCGTCTGAATCCATACCAAAAAGGGAAATTGGCTTGGAACAAGTATGGAAAACATTCTAAGTCTTTGAAATCGCTCATCAACTAAGGACTAGCTGAATCAATAAGGGTTTGCTAGTCTAATTCATCAATAGAGTTTGTTCAATAGAAACTATACTCGAAGTTTGAATAACAAACAATGATTGGAATAAAACTTAAGTATATAATCATGATAGTAACCTTGCTTGAATATCAATAAGCTAAGGTCAATAAGCTTGCTCAATATAAATAAACTTGCTTTAAATGAAATAACAAGTTTAAGATAGGAAAACTTGCTCAACATAAAATAATAAGTTGAGATAAGGAACTTGCCTCAAGCGTTGATTACAAATTAAATATCTCACGATCCTTAAACAACCTATACAGTTAATTATAAAATGGTAACATAATTAGTCACAAGACTAAAAGCATTCTAGGCTTGCTTTCTATTCCATTTTATTATAACATCTCATTTAGCATACCATAGTCAACAAGTACTAGTTTAACAACCATCATGGCATTTCTTCAGTCACTTGATACATTAATATAAGTTTTAAACTTGTTTATAGTATCATAATAAAAGCACAAAGAAAATAAAAATTTTAAAAATTTCCAGTACTGTTCCTTCGCCGAGGCGAGGATTTACTGAACAAATATCTCGCCGAGGCGAGACCTCGCCGGGGCGAGCTTTTCCTTAACAAAATTTCTCGCCGGGGCGAAGATTAACAGTTCATTTTTCTCGCCGGGGCGAGACACCCGGCAGTCGACTCCTACAGTTCGCGAACAGTGAAAACTTAGGCCAATTTTGGCCAAATTTTCTGAATTCTACCATCCAGTACACAAACTAAATATACCTAGACATCATATATGCTAGAAAACAATTACCCAACATGTTTCTAACTAACCTAAACATTATAAAACACATAATCAATCAATTGAAAACCAAAAATTCACTGTTTTATAAAATAACCATGTTTTTGTCATTTTCATAAAACAAAGCTCTGTAAAAACTAAAATTAAATTCTAAAATATATTTTCATGAATTGAAACCTTCAAATAGAGTTTTAATCATCATATAATCATCACGTAATCATCTAATTCACATAGCTATCAATTATAATCAAAAAATCACATATTAAGCCAATGAATATTTTTACAGAGAACCAAATATTGATATACAGAGATGGTTATTATACCTTCTATTTGATTAAAAGAAAAGCTTGATTAACACTCTCCTTGCTTGAACTTCTACCTTCAATCTCTTCTTTTCAAAATTCACAAGCTCTCTTCTTTCTCAAATTTCACAGAACTCTCTCTTTTCTCTGTAGTTCTTCTTTCTCTTTTCTCTCTGTTCTTCTCTTTTCTTTTCTTTCTTTCAACTGACGTTCTTTTACAAAATGAAAACTGATATAACTTAAAAATATAAACTGATGATTTTAAAAAAAATAAAAACTGTTGTTTTAAATGATAATAACGTAAAATCCTTAAATTGAATCATCAGTTAGGATTTTCAAAAGCCATAAGGCTTTGTTTGGTAAACACTAATAAAAATAACCTATTATTCTTATGTTTTGTTTGGTAAAACACAATTGAAATAACTCATTTTTCCAACCAAAGGTCATAAGGCCTAGTTTGGAAAAACTAAATTAAAACTCCTTTCATTTATTTTAATAAACCAATATAACATATAGTTTAAAATGTCACACTTCTAATTTAATTGAACTTATTACTAAATAAATTCAATTAAACCTTACCAACTCAAATAATAATTTTATTTAACAAATAACAATAATACCAAATAAATTCTCTTATTCAAATAAATCATTTATTCAAATAAACCTTTTCATCATCTAATTTAATTATTAAATTAAATTAGAATAACATAACAAATCACATTCAAATAACATTTAACATTATTAAACTTAACATATACACATTCCACAAAAACTTGATAAATTATTTATTTAGCTCAATAAATTAATAAAAATATTTATATAATTCAATAAATATTTTTATTCAATCACAAAAATTGCATTCGTTACATATTTAATCAAATAAATTCAATTAAACACATACTTTAAATATAAAAAAAATTCTCCATATTAATTTAATTAATGTAACATATATAATTAAATTAATCTACCGCAAATTCAACAATCAAATCATCAAAAAATATTTATTTAATTCAATAAATATTTTAATTAAATTACAAAATTCTCATTTGTCACAGAACTCCTTTAAGTGCTTATATGGATCTTCACATGTAAGACTACGAAAAGTAGGCAAAAGATGAATTAGTCCTAATTTTAGTTCAAAAGCAGTAGTTAAAGTAGGATATTCAATGTACAATGGTTATTGGTTTAAATTAAGAGTAATCAACTCCTTCAAAGTCCTGTTATTATTGGGAGCAACCATCTTTTCTTCGTCTTAATCACTGGATGAACTATTAGACAGTAATTCAAGTGCAATGTTAAGGCCTGGTAATGGAACTTCGTCAGAATCTACAGTAGTACTTCGGGCTTGACGAGTCTCTTTCCTTACCCTGCATTCCGTTTTCTCTATTTTTAGATCAAATTTCAATTCTAGAGAGTGAGAGGATCAAGTCATAAACTAAAATAAAAGAAATAAGGAATAAATAAAAACAAATAACACTCCCCGGCAACGGCGCCAAAATTTGAAAGTTGTCGTTACACTCCAAAATTAAAACCTTATTATTACTCTATGAACACAAAATTCAGTATACTGATAAGCAAGGGTCGAACCCACAAAGAGTGATATTATCCTAAATTTATTCTAATGTTTCTAACGATAAGTAAAAGATGTGGTTTTTGAGTTTGATCAACTAATTAATAAAAACAGAATTTAAATTAATATGAATAACCAATAAATTAAAAACTTTAGTTTTTCATTTCAGTATCAACTTTTTACGTCAATAGAATAACTAAGTATAACACTATTTCTTCCTTCGATGAAACTAATAACCCTAGATAACAACAATCGCTAATTACCTGAAATCCTCCTTAGGTTTTAAATCTAGCATAACAATCGCCCTGTTAGACCCTAAATATTATACAACCTAGAACTATCAGTCTAGATTTCATATAACAGCAGCATTAAGAATTAGGGAATTAGGTTATTCCAAGCAATAATCACACAATCACAGATTATTTAACTTGTCTCCTAATAATCATAACAATACTCAAAACCTTGACCACAATCATATATTACTAAATGTTACTAATGATCAGATATAATATCGTTTGCTTAATACTATACCTTAATCTAGCATATGACAAAACTTTGATCAACTTAACTGTCCATTATTAAATCAATCAAAACAAATATCATTCGAACAATTAAAACAGATTATCAAGAATAAATTTCATATAAGAAGGAATAAATAATATAAATCTCAATTAAACCGTTAATTGTAAATAAGGTTCAACATTCTTTAAAACTGAAATAGAAAACTTAGCCTGACATGCCTTCAATCTTGCCTCCAATTCTAGGGTTTACAATTGTAGTCCAAAGTTACATGATCCAAGTTATAAGCAAGGTATTTATAGTTCTCATAGAAATCTAATTAATTAATTATCCAAAATCCTATTACACATCAACTTGCTCTAAAAATACATTAAATTCAGCATCTTTTCTGCACGTACGATGCGCCCCGCGCCGCTCATAGGCCATTATTAGCGCGGCCCACGCTACTCTTTCAAAACGTTGTCCAGCCCTGGCACGCCCCGTGCCAGACCATTAGAATCTTCATTTTACTTCTTTTCTTCTTTTCAGCTCCAATTCTACCTGAAATCAATAAATACCTTAACAAGTTCATACACATAAAACATGTAAGAAAACTAAACATAAAGGAATCGAAATCGTAGAATATCATGCACTCATCAATTGTGCTAAGGTAGTGGGTTGGTGTTGACGTTGGGCTGCTTAGGTTGTTTCACCACGATGTCCCCACTCTCAATCAAATTCTGGATCTTATGCTTCAGGGACCAGCATTCTTATGTATCATGTCTGGGAGACCCTGAATGGTAGGCGCATCACTTACTGGGGTCGTACCTTTTACCTTCAGGATCGGCCGGTGGAGCGAGTTCTGTGATTTTCTATTGAGTTATTAGCTGGGCCAGTATATTCTCGAGGGAGTCCCTTAGGGGGGGTGAACTCCCGGTTGCGCCTATTCTCAGACTTCCTTTGTGGGTCTTGATTTTGAAGGAATGTTTGTTATGGCTATGGTGTATTTCCTTGCATTCATATAGCTGGATAAATGTTAGATTTTCTGGATTGCCCTTGCAATACCAGGGACACGTCTTCTTCCTTCTTTTTGTGATTTCTCTTAGGTGTAGTGCCATAATTACCGGATTGAAAGTGTTCGGCTACTGCCTCCAAGGCTGTGAGATATTTGATTTTTCCCACTTTCAAGCCCATTTCTGCCATTTCACCATGTTTGATCATTTCTGAGAATGGCTTGCCTATGCCAGCCAACACCCTTTCATAGTATAGTGCTTCCTGTATATCGATAAAGGTCATAACCATCTTATTTTTGTCCATGGGTGGGTTCACTTGAGCAACCATCCTTCTCCACCTCTATGCATAGTCGCGGAATGATTCACTGGGTCATTTCTTTACTTTAGTCATTTGAAAACGGTCAGGAGCCATCTGGGACTGGAAGCTGTATTGAGTTAGGAAAGCATGAGCCAACTCTTCCCAATTGTGAATCTTGGTGTTGTCTAGTCTGGCATACCATGTCCTAGCCTCTTTGATCAGGCTCTTTTGGAATAGCTACATTCTTAAACTTTTGTCTTCAACATAAGATCCGAGCTCTCTTATGTACACCTTCAGATGTGTATAGGGGTCTCCTAACCCATTATACTTCTCAAATTCGGGTATTTAAAATTTATCCGGATAATTGGCGCCCGTGAATATACATAGGTCTAAGTAGTTGACGCTGCCGTAAGTCCCTACTCCTTTCATTGATCGTATAACTTCTTCCATTTATCTCACTTGCTTTTGGATTTCTCCGGTTTCCTTGTCATCTTAGACGTTAATTATCTCCTTTGTCTGACCTCTTCTTGCAACATCTTTGGTGGCTTTGCTGCCAAACTAGAATATTGGAGTAGGAATTTGTACGTCGTTTGTCTTGATAGGGATTGGAATTCCTCCCTACGTGGAGGATTCAAGTTGAGTAGCTAATCTCGGGTCTTAGGTCAATTTGCACTGTTCCTTCAACAGACTAGCCATCTCAGCAATTTGTTTATTGAATCTTTCGAACTCCTCCCAGGAAATGGGAACAGGGTCCGGTGTAGGATTCTCAGACATTTTGACGGGTGGTGCCCTGACTTTGCGAGCTTGCAGTCGAGTTCAAGGACCAATCTACAAATAAAGGAACTGAGTTTAGTTTTGAAAAACGGAGAGTACGAATGCATGCTAATGCGACATGCATGTTTTCATGGGTTTTTTAATCTTTTCCTACAAAACAGTGTTAGCGATTTTATTATGACAATATTATCATAACAGGATGGAAAGATGCAGGATGATTTGAAACAGATGATATTTTGCATATAAAGAGCAACATGGCATAAAGAGACTTCCCGTAATGTTACCTAGGTTATTAGACTAATCCTAGGCTAAAATTAAAAGTAATAGAGAACCTCGATTCCTATTTGGAGAAGGGTTTGAATGTTATGTTTTCTCTCAAATGTCACCCAAAAATGTTTTATCAAATAAAATCTAAAAATGAACCTTTTCTTCAAATTAAATCCTTCGCGCATAGGTTCAAAGAGGATCAAAGTTGCTTTCAAGAAAACGCACATATCACGACTCGACCTTAGGAGGTGACCTTTAGGTTATTTACAAGTCCAAAACTAGGAGGCGATACCCTAGACTTTTCTAAATCTATATAGGCACAACATACATATATCCGCACACACACACACATACACACATTTTAAATGCATTTAAGAAAAACATTAAGAAAGCAGTAACCGTATTTACACGAAAGTCGGGGGGGTGCCTAACACTTTCCCTTTACTTAAGCAAGCCCCCTAATTCTATGAATCTCGGTTGCAGACCAATTCTTTGGAGTCACATTTGCGCCATCTCAATTGCAAAAATCCTAAAAATTTGGATGAGTTAGTACATCCACTTAAATTTTTACTAAGTGGCGACTCTGGTCAGTTGGCCCATTATTAATCAATCTTTCAAAACCCCATCGGCATTTATGTCGGTCTTTTCCTAACGAAATTACCCTAAATAGAATAAATAAATCAAAATATAAAAATTTAGGGGTAGATCACCAAAATCTAGGAAAAATTCCCCGGCGTCTAGAGATGGCGACTCTGTTGGGGATCGCTAGAGGGCTTAAGTCGCGTTCGATCTTAATGTTTTCCTATTTCATATCTGTGTGTTGCATGAATGGTTTGAATGTATGTTGTGATGAATGCTTTATTTTAGTGCTTCGCACAATGTCATCATATGCATGCGGTGAGGCACGTGAATGTATGTTGTGTGATTCCTTTGCCAGGAGGCGAACCCGTCGGATGTTGATTACTGGACTCAAGGGGGCGTTCCCCCACAAGGCTCGGGAAAGGTACCACTCAGATCCACTCCAATTGAAAGATTGAATTTATTCCCATCGAGTAGATTGCGAAGATTTGGGGACCTTCATGCCGTAAAGCCCGCGAGAGTAACCCTAGGGTAGGTTAGCCTCAGATAAACAATTTTACAAAATCTTCATTGTCTCATTCGAAAATCATTTTTTTGTGTCAAAAGATAAAAGCAAGCACCAATATGGGGTTGGGGCCACCCGTGAGCATGTAAGTCATCTCAATAGCCCCAAGCACCCACAATGATAATATCCACTATCATGGGGCCTTAAATCCGATTATCATGGGATAGACCCCTCGATATCGTTTTAAGGCCTGAATTACATTTTATAATTGATCACATCGCAAATATTACAATCGCAAACTATGTCCGTCGTGGAAAAAACATCAAGATCCATTAAACAGGGTGTTTACAGCCTTGACTCCATTCCTAGGCTCACATGATCGAAATTCTAACCAAAAGATACTTCGAAATATACACAAAAACTTAATATCTAAGAAAAAGACTCCTGAAGACCCTAATTCATAAACCACTCATCGAAACCAACACTCCGAAGGACTATTATGTACCAATGAGATCTAACGAATGGACTTGGAATCTAAAAAATGATATTCGTAGATCTAAGATCTCATAGATCTAGATGATAACATAATTGGGATTTAATCGACAATATATCCCAGATTGGCTATTAGGAAATTCAATTTATTAGAATCCATTGCTGGCCAAAAGGTGGGATCCCCTCACCACTAGATATGAATCTAGGATTTTTATGGTGAACCAAATTAATATGAATCAACTCCCAATCAAAACAATCGGTAAAAGGAAATTGATTTCGTAATAAAGTCAATAAATCAACGGTGGGATATCATCGAGTAGTTAGGAGGAGATTACATTCATGAGAAATCCTCTCTAACCATCCCTAATCCCACAATAGGATCCACACACCTTATATCTAGGATGCTAGGAGAGCCTCAACAAATTAATACTCTGAAGACAAGTAAATCACAAGCACAACAATTGATACAATATATTAGATCTGAGCCAAATCTATATATAAATTACATAAAGATCGAATCTTTCACCTTGGGGATGGTGAATTAAGCCTCCTTGAACTTGGATCTGGAAAGAATCACTCTAATCTATTGAAAGATTTGATATAATAAACTAGGTTTAGAATGAATTTAGAGAGAATTCTCCTACTTCTCTTCTTGGAAAATAAGTTTTCTCTTTCTAAATTTTCCTCTCCTCTTTTTAAAATTCTCTCTCTCTAAAATATGCTAAAAATTTGACTTATATAGGCCCCAAGCTTGGCCGCAGGTACTCCTGCAGCTGGCTGTAGGTACTCCTGCGGTTGGCTGGGGTAGGGCCTACCTGATCTGGCTTTGTCGTCGCAAAGTCAGTTTTTTGTGATGTATGCTGAAACTTCCATAACTTTCAATCCAAAAAGAGTTGGGAGACGTGCCATACTATTCTGCAAAGCTTTTTCCAGGAGCTACTCAATGACATAATGTTTGGCCAATTTTGGATCCGGGAAGATAGGGCAAAAGGTAGAAAATCATCCTCTTGTAGATGTCAGCTTAGTCAATCGTCTTACCTTACGTAGTCTGTTACTCGGAAGTCGTTGTGATAGCCTTGTATACTTGTCCTGAGCCTCGTAACCTTTACTTAATCGTCTTGGTGTTAGGGTGAAATGATGTTTTTTCCCTCCTGCCATGGTTAGATAACAGGTGCAAAATTTTGGGTGTCTATAGTGAGGTTGAATTTGGATCAGCTAGCG
This sequence comes from Aralia elata, assembly GCA_034770075.1. Lineage (NCBI taxonomy): Eukaryota > Viridiplantae > Streptophyta > Magnoliopsida > Apiales > Araliaceae > Aralia > Aralia elata. The sequence goes on along the minus strand of CM068379.1, from coordinate 28,077,713 downwards.
AACCTCTACATTAAAGAGATTATTTCTCGTCATGGAGTTCCAATTTCAAATGTGTCAGATCAAGACCCACATTTTACATCAAATTGTTGGAGGAGTCTTCAAGAACAACTAGGGACTCAAGTGAGGTTCAGCATTACTTATCATCCTCAAATTGATGGGCAGAGCGAGAGAACGATTTAGAGTTTGGAGGACATGCTTAGAGCTTGTTTCATGGATTTGAAGGGTAGCTGGGATAATCATTTACCACTAGTAGAATTTGTATACAATAGCAGCTATCATGCTAGTATTAGAATGGTACCTTATGAAGCATTATACGAAGAAAAAAAAATGCAAAACACCATTATGTTGGGATGAAGTCGGAGAGCGATAACTGCTCGGACCTGAATTAGTACAGCAGACTGCAGAGATTATCAAAGTGATACAAGGAAGACTTATAGCGGCTCAAGATAGCCAAAAAAAATTTGCAGATCAAAAGTAACAAACTCGAGAACTCAAAGTTAGCAGTTATGTATTTGTAAAAGTATATCTCCATAGAAGGGGAAGTTGAGATTCGGGAAGAAAGGGAAACTTAGTCCTCAATTTATAGGATTTTTTGAAGTACTTAGAAGGATAGGTGAGGTAGCCTATGAAATAACTTTACCTCCAGAATTAGAGTGATAAGTAGGTTTTAACCTATGAGTTTGATACATCTTTGGCTTAATTCTTTACAGTCTTTAAGTGTTTTTAGTATCTTTTTATTTGTTTTCGTATTGCTTTTGTAGGTCGAGGCTGGCTGCAGGTTAGAAGAAGAAAAAGTAGCTGGGGGCAGGGCAACCTCGCCGGGGCGAGAATTCAAGGGTTAATTTTCTCGCCGGGGCGAAGACTTTTGTGAAGAGTTTCTCGCCGGGGAGAGAATGCAGCTGGTGGAATTTTAAACTTTGTTAACATTCAGTTATTTTGGAAAGGTTGAAGTGAACAAGGATTCTGTCTATCATTCTGATTGGGAGACTAAAGGAAGATATAAAAAGGAGATAACACATTGGATAAAGAGATACACAACACAGAGATTGAGTTTTTAGAGCTGAGCAAGGAGATTGAAGATCAAGTCAAGCATCGTGAGGAATTCAGATTGGAGTGCTATAGATTATATTGAGTTTTCTTTTAATCTTTTATCTCTGATTTGTAATTAATTATGATGACTTATTTTGGTATTCTAGTTTTTATTGTCAGTATGAACTAAACCATTAGTTAAGGATACGATTGAACCAGTTATGTTTCTGAATTAATTATCTATTTAATTCCAGTTATTCAATTGATGGGAGTTGTCTATCTTATTCTGTGCTTACTGATTAAATTGTTTGGCCGACAATTAGCATATTTTTCTAGATGAATTCGGGAGATACAATCTAGGGTTAGAACTGGATAAGATAGCATGTATTCTTAATTTTTTGCATGTGTTGAATAATTAGGATTGTGAAGTGAATACGGATATCTCTTTGCTGCATGTAACAATTGGAAATTAAAGCTTAATGAATTTAGTCATTTAGTTTTGCATAGGAATATTGCAGAGTTAATTGGATTAAATAGATTTATTTGGTCACTTGGAAAAGGGCTTATAAATACAATTGAATTTCTGTTAACAACTCCATTGAAGTGAATAATTAGAAGGTATAGATAGATTGGTTTATGGTAAATAACTGGGAATATTGTAGTCTTAATCTTTTTAAATCTGAATTTTAACCTTTGTGATAGTTGCTAGAGTTAGTGTTAATTTAATTAGTTTAAATCAATATTCAAAATTGCAATCGTTTAATAGAATAGTCATAATCTAAATTGTTAGTGGGAGTTATAAAACATAGTAATTCCTGTGGGTTCGACACTCGTTCTTATCACTTTATTACTTGTTGATCGTGTATACTTGCACGTAATTGTTGATTGTGAAATCGGACAACAAGTTTTTGGCGTCGTTGCCAGGGATTATTTGTGTTTATAATTTTCAATTTTAGTTTAATTAAATCTGTTCTAATTAAGCAAACTTATTTTTCTTTTGTTTCTTGTTTCAGGTGACTTTTGATTCGTTTATGCAAACGCGATCAAAACAACCGGAACTTGTGCAGTGTGAGGATCATCTTGAGAAAAAGCTACGTCAGTTGAGAAAATTCTGTCAGGATATAATTGAGAAAGAGAATATGGCTAACGAAGAACATAAATCATTGAGGGACTATGCTATGCCTAAGATAGACGAGATCAAATCGAACATCACGAGACCAGTCATCACCGCTAATTCCTTCGAGATCAAGCCGAGAACAATTCATATGCTTCAGAATGCGGTACAGTTCGGGGGTTTAGCTAACGATGATCCGAATGAACACTTGGTTAGCTTTTTAGAGATCTGTGATACATTCAAATATCCCAATGTGTCAGATGATGCAGTGAGATTATGGCTGTTTCCGTTCACACTAAGAGATAAAGCAAAGAGTTGGTTGCATTCACTTCCGCCAAGATCCATCATAACTTGGGATGATCTAGCTCAGAAATTCCTAGCGAAATTCTTTCCACCAGCTAAGTCGGCTAAGTTGAGAAACGAGATTTCTACATTTGGGCAACAGCACGGAGAGTCACTATACGAGGCTTGGGAAAGGTTCAAGGAGTTATTGAGGAAATGTCCACATCATGGGCTACCTAAGTGGCTACAAGTTCAAACCTTCTACAATGGGTTGAATAATGACACTCGAACATGCATTGATGCTGCTGTGGGAGGGGCACTTATGGATAAAAATTTTGAGGAAGCTTTCACTTTGTTAGAGACTATGGCTACAAATAACTATCAATGGCCGACTTCCAAATGAATCAACAAAAGGTAGCTGCAGTTTTGGAAGTAGATGCGGTCACGACACTAACAGCTCAGATGGCAGCCATGTCTAAGAAGATTGAAGCTTTGGCAGAATCGAAAGTCCAGCAAGTAGCCTATGTGTGTGAGCTATGTGCAGGTGCACATCCGATGGAGTATTGTGCCATTAATCCGGAATCGGTACAGTATTTGGGGAGTTATAACAGACCGCAACAGCCATATCAGAATGCTTATAATCCGGGGTGGAAGAATCATCTGGGTTTACTCAGACTCAAAATCCAGCTCCAAGATCACAGAATCCCCTAGGTTTTCAAAACCAAGCTCCACAACATGCAGAAAGAAAACCGAGTTTAGAAGAATCATTGGCAAGATTTATCATAGCGTCTGAGAAAAGAATGAATGATCAAGATAAGCTGTTAACTCAGGTAGATTTGAATGTGAAAAGCCAGGTAGTGTTAGGAACTTGGAAAATCAGCTGGGACAGTTAGCTCATGTCTTGAACAATGGACCACAAGGAGCACTTCCAAGTGATACAGAGATTAACCCAAGAACGGATGAAAAAGAACATTGCAAGGCTGTCACATTAAGGAGTGGAAAGGAGCTGGCTGATACGGTTAAAGGAAATTCTAAATCAGAAACAGCTGCGGAGAATGAAGATGAGGAAGCCCCGGCGAAAATAAGGCGAACAAATCAGAAAAGGTGAAGGATACAGGTTCGGAAGCAATGTCAAAAGAACTCAAGCCAGATAGTGAAGTGCCTCCCGTTCCATTCCCTCAAAGATTGCAGAAAGCTAAGTTAGATAAGCAATTTTCCAGATTCTTAGATGTTTTCAAGAAACTGCACATTAACATACCTTTTGTAGAAGCCCTGGAACAGATGCCCAGTTATGCAAAGTTCATGAAGGAGGTTTTGTCAAAGAAGAGAAAATTGGGTGATTTCGAGACGGTGGCATTAACCGAGGAATACAGTGCAATTTTGCAGAACAAATTGCCACACAAATTAAAGGATCCAGGAAGCTTCAATATTCCATGTGTAATTGGTAACCAGTTTTCTGGAAGGGCATTGTGTGACTTAGGAGCTAGCATCAATTTAATGTCGTTATTAGTTTACACTCAGCTTGGCTAAAGGCACCAAAATCGACAAACATCAGCCTGCAGTTGGCAGACAGGTCAGTGACATATCCGAGGGGTATTGTGGAAGATATTTTGGTTAATGTTGATAAATTCATCTTCCCGGCTGACTTCGTCATTTTGGATTACGAAGAGGATAAGGAAATCCCCATCATTTTAGGTCGTCCATTCTTAGCAACAGGGAGAACGCTGATAGATGTAGAAAAAGGTGAATTGACAATGAGAGTTCAAGATCAGGAAGTCACCTTCAACGTATTTAAATCAATAAAATTCCCTAAGGAATGCGAGGAATGCTTGCGGATAGACCTGCTAGATGAAATCATGAATGAATGAACTAGTGCAAGTTATTGTGAAGATCCATTAGAAGCTGCTCTGGTTGGGATAGACACTTTTGATGATTTGGATGAGTGGGATTATGTCAAGGTTTTAGATGCGTTACCTATTTCTCGAAAATTCAGTAGGCAATTTGATATACTTGATCGGCCAGAAGAAGGAGAAAAAAAGTCCAAACCGTTAGTGGAAGGACCACCTATGCTTGAACTCAAACCACTTCCATCACATCTAAGGTATGCTTACTTGGGAGACTCTGACACGCTACCAGTAATAGTTTCTGCTCATTTGAATGAATCTCAAGAAGAAAAACTGTTAAGGGTTTTACGTGAGTATAAAACAGCAATTGGGTGGACAATAGCAGACATCAAGGGAATCAGTCCGTCGTTTTGCATGCACAAAATTCTACTTGAAGAAGGAGCAAAACCGGTTATTGAGCAACAAAGAAGATTGAATCCGATCATGAAGGACGTAGTGAAGAAGGAAATCATCAAGTGGTTAGATGCCGGTATTATCTATCCGATTTCAGACAGTTCTTGGGTAAGTCCTGTACAGTGTGTGCCTAAAAAGGGGGGAATGACAGTGGTGGAAAACAAAAATAATGAACTCATTCCTACAAGAACAGTTACAGGTTGGCGAGTGTGTATGGATTACCGCAAGTTGAACAAAGCGACGCGCAAGGATCACTTTCCACTGCCATTTATTGATCAAATGTTGGATAGGTTGTCCGGTCATCAGTTTTACTGTTGTGACGTCCCCAAATTCTGACGTCACTGTCTCGAATTTGGTTCGTCACGATCTAACACAATAATGACATACAACTAATGCAGCGGAAAAGATAGAATAAATTACATTGATTTAATATAATTATTCTCGTCCCAAGGTCTTGCAACCGATGCTACAATACTAACCAAAAGTCTTAATTTAAACTGAATCATAGTACTAATACATAATCCATGCCTAAGCTTATTACATAACCAATTTAGAAAACTTAAGCAACATAGTAATATAATCTTCTTCTTAAGGAAGAACAAAGCTACTCCGTAGTTTTGCCCTTTCCCTTATCCTTGCCTGAAGGTTCACCTCGCTCTGCCTTGACTGAAAGGTTTAAAGAAAGCAAGAATGAGCAACAAATTTGCCCAGCAAGTATATACAATGAGGGCGAACAATATAAAGTTCAAATTTCAAGGATATGACAGTAAAGGATAATTCAAGGATAATAAGGATAATCAACTGTTATACATAAGAGTTGCTATGGACTGGAGAATATCAATAGGATTCTTACATCTAATAATTTCAAGTACCAGAATATGAACACTGAGTAGTCACTAAAGGACTAAGAACTCCTGCTAGAATTAACAGTTTTTATACTGAAAATCCAATAAAAATGAGCACACAGGTGATCAGCCTATAGTACTCCAGATTATGCATAACTGTCACATGCTTGTAAGTGCGCACGTCGGTTCCCCGACAATATATAATTTCCCCTTTTATGAGGGTTGTTCATCTCAGTAGATAAGAGTCCTCACCAAGACAATTGGTTTGGAATAGCTTTCTAACACATGTATAATAGTCTAACCGAAACAATGGTTTAGACAACTTTTATAATCATATTCAATGATTTAATGAATACCAATACTCGCAATGAGGTTTAAAGAATATTAATCTTAAACCAATCCTTAGAATATGAATGACAGTTTATAAAGCATAAGAGTCATTGTCACGTACTTGTATGATACAGGAATATACAAGTTTACATGCTTGCTCAATATAGAGAAAGGGTTCGAATACTTGCACAATGTATCACATCCTGCTCGAATGTAAATTGAGTAGGGTTAAAGGAAACTTGCGCAAAGTAAAGTTTCGAAAAAAGGGAACTTGCCTTTAGCGTAGTTTACGACTTTACAGCTTATGAATCACAACGACAAACTAAGATATCCTATTGTAACATAGTTACGTACATATAGAAAATGTTTCCATTAGTCACACATAACAATTACTGGATAATTACCCCTTTCACATAATCAAGTATGTAAGACAAAAACGGATACTATCTTTGGTATATAACTAGATCGCATAATAGCATACTACCATGTTTTGTAGTTTTGAAATGGAAAATCCTTACGTTTCAGAAACTCTACTTATAAACCATGTACACGACTTGAAGCACTCATGTTATAACACCATTACATATTTGAATACCAAAAACATTTCTACAACTTCTGCTTTACACTTTAAAATAACAATACAAGCAATCCAAAAGACTCAGATTACAAAAAGAATCAACTTGGCCACTTTGCAGGAGGGCGCAGCTGCGCCCTGGTTAAGTTTAGGGATGGCGCAGCTGCGCTGTCCCCTGGCCAGACCAGGGTTGAGCTTTTGCCTTCCTGGTTTCAGTCCACTATCTAGCATACCAATACATTAACAATTACTATGTGCACATGTTAAAGAGGTTTGCATGCTCATGTGTTCATATCATCTATACTTAGTTAACATAGTCCACAATTTAGAAATTTTACCTAAATTCATGCTTAAACGGTGCAATGCTATAACACACTAGAGTAAACACATATATACATCATGTCTGAGAATTATTGGAGTATTAACATGCATGTTCAACATCCCTTAATGAAATTATCATTATAATCATGCACGTTTGCTTCAAAGTGTTCAAGTTTGCCTTTAAAAGTCGTTTTAAACAAGGCCGTGATTGTCTAGCACACATGAAGAATCTTGGAACCTTATGTCATGTATAATTAGACCATATACACATGCCTGTATGATCAGAACTTGTACACTGCAAGTTTTGGAAAAGTCTAGTTTCAAAACTATAAATTTTCTTTCGAAAAACACATGCGAAATGAAGTTGGAATGCTCACGCTATGTAAGGTTAATCATAAATAGACTTTAAACTCATTTATATACTTAATGAAGTCAACCTATCATGTCCAGAACATCAGAAGAATAAAACGAAACAAAAAAAATATTCCTCAAGTCAGACACTCGGCGCAGCTGCGCTGGTTTGTACTGCAGGGAGGGCACAGCTGCGCCCTTCCCTGGACAATCCAGGAAGGTCTCTGTTTCGGCAGAGCTCAAACCCATACACGAATTTCTTTACTTAAACATGCTTAAACTCAGCCACATTGCTATAATACATACATATAAGCTTAACAAACATCATGCTAATAATTCCCAAGCAAATTCTCATTAATTCATGCATTCCTAATAATTTAGAAAACTCAATTTTAATAAAATGACTTAACAGTGTATTACCTCTATTGAAGCTTGGAACAAGAATTTCTCCCAATCTAAACTTATCAGAACTTAGCAAGTGAATTACAGAAGAGATGAACTCAATTTATAGAGAAGTTAGAATCCATGCAAAAGCTTTAACCAATGTGAAGAAGGAAAATTCACTGGGCAATATTGGTTTGGTGTAATAGTGATGGATACTATTTGGGCCACTCCCCATTTCATCATGGAGCTATGGTTGCAAGGAAGAAGAAGTAGCTTAGGCTTGTAGCCTTTTTGCCATGCACGTAAGTAACAAGTGACACTCAATTTGGGACAAGAACTCAGACATTCAATAAGGCTTATTAGCATGCTTGAATTAAAATGCAAGCTTAAGTCATATAGTGAGTTCAAATAATTAAATGCTAGGCACATTGTATTAAATAAAATTACATATACACATATCATATAATCTATGTACATTAATTAAAGTGAAATCTAATTAATCGCTAGCACCCAATTATTCAATATACATTATTATTCCATTATTTCTATAATAGAATATTATTACAATAAACATTCAAGTATTGAAATAATTATTATCTAACAATTATTAGTTTACTTCTATTATTATCTCCTGTAATTAAAATGCACATTTAATAGCCCATATCACACACCAATACGTCACATAGCATGTTCATGCAATTTAAATGTCGCACATCCCTTTTATATTATTAAATGAATACCGAAACTTTTTTACCAATAATACACATTTCATCACACGGTTATATCTCAAGTAGCATGGCACATAATACATAAATAATCTAATAGAGATTATTAGTCTCACAATAATTAATTAACATTAATAATTTCTTTTCTTAATAAATCATTCCTTTGATAAATAAATAAGAAATCATTTCATTTTGTCACTACCAAAATGACATATCACGTATACTCATATCTGAATAAATATTCAACTTAAATAGAAGAGTTAATATTTATATTATTCAAAATTCTCGGGTATTACATCCTCCCCCCTTATAAGAATTCTGTCCTCGGAATTGATACAAGGTTACACAAACAAATGAGGATACTCCCTCCTCATCTTACTCTCTAACTCCCACGTTGCCTCCTCGGCGTCGTGGTTTCGCCAAACTACCTTCACGGAAGATATACTCTTATTTCTCAAGGTCTGCTCTTTCCTATCTAGTATTTGGACAGGAATTTCCTCATAAGTCAAATTCTTCTCTACTTGAATCGGCTCATAGGAAATCACGTGCTTATAGTCGGGTTTATACGGACGTAACACGGAGATGTGAAACACGTTATGGATGTGTTCCAGCTCAGGCGGCAAAGCTACCTCGTATGCTACTTCGCCCACCCGCTTCAAAACTTCAAATGGCCCTATGAACCTCGGACTCAATTTTCCTTTCTTGCCAAATCTGATCTTTCCTTTCCAGGGAGATACTTTTAAGAATACAAAACTACCGACTTCAAAGTCTCGGTCTTGACGATGTAAATCTGCATACCTTTTTTGGCGATCTTGAGCGGCTACTAGTCTGGCTCTTATCGTTGTCACCACATCGGCTGTCTGTTGAACTATCTCCGGCCCCAAAAGTCGTCGTTCTCCGACTTCATCCCAACACAACGGTGTTCTGCACTTCCTCCCATAGAGAGCTTCGTATGGTGGCATATCGATACTCGCATGATGACTATTAGTGTAAGCGAATTCTACTAAGGGTAAGTGGTCATCCCAGTTCCCCTTGAAATCCATTATGCAAGCTCGAAGCATATCTTCTAGCGTTTGTATGGTTCGTTCACTCTGTCCGTCTGTCTGAGGATGATAAACGGTACTCAACCTCAATTGTGTTCCCATCCTCTCTTGTAGGCTTTTCCAGAAATTTGACGTGAAGTGCGAATCTCGATCGGAAACGATTGACACCGGCACTCCATGTCGCGAAACTATTTCCTTTATGTACAAGTTTGCTAATTGATTCAGGTTAAAACGAATCTTAATCGGTAAAAAAGTGAGTTGTCTTTGTTAGTCGATCCACGATAACCCAAATGGCATCAAAACCCTTCTGTGTGACTGGAAGTCCCACCACGAAATCCATCGTAATGTGCTCCCATTTCCACTCTGGTATTTCCAGCGGTTGAAGTAGGTAGTCGGTCTCTGATGTTCTACTTTGACTCGTTGGCAAGTGAGACATCTACTGACGTACTTTACAACCTCTCGCTTCAGATTGGGCCACCAAAAATGTTGTCGTAGATCCTGGTACATCTTCGTTCCTCCAGGATGAACAGAATATATCGTGTTATGTGCCTCGCGCAAAATTTCCTCCCTAAGTTCAGTAATAGCTGGCACCCACACTCGATTCTCAAATCTCAAAATACCATTCTTATCCATTAGAAATTTTTCTTCCTCGCTCCCTGTTATCCGCTTCTTTATCTTCTCGCACTCCTCATTCGTTTCTTGTGCTTCTTTGATTCGATCCAATAATGTTGGACGAGCTTCCATCACAAACAACTTCTCACTGGGCCCTCGAGGTTCCCCAAGTTCTATTTCCAATTTCTCCAATTCTCTCACTAACTCCTCCTGAGTCGTTAACGTAAACAATTTCTCCCTTCCTTTCCTGCTCAGCGCGTCAGCTACTATGTTGGCTTTTCCCGGGTGATAAAGAATTTCGCAGTCATAATCCTTGATTAATTCCAACCACCTCCTTTGTCTCATATTTAACTCTTTCTGTGTGAAAATATATTTCAGACTTTTGTGGTCCGTATATATCTCACATTTTTCTCCGTACAGGTAGTGCCTCCAAATTTTTAACGCAAAAACTACTGCCGCTGGCTCCAAGTCATGGGTAGGGTATCGTTTCTCGTAATCCTTCAATTGTCGTGACGCGTATGCAATGACTTTGCCGTGTTGCATAAGCACACAACCAAGCCCTTTATGCGACGCATCACTATACACCACAAATCCTCACGTACCATCTAGTAAGGATAATACAGGTGCTTCACTTAACCTCTTCTTCAATTCTTGGAAACTTTCTTCGCATTTGTCCGTCCACACGAATTTCACTGTCTTCCTTGTTAAATTGGTTAACGGGGTTGCTATCTTAGAAAAATCTTGGATAAATCTTCGATAGTACCCAGCTAACCCTAGAAAACTTCTTACTTCCGTCGGCGTCCTTAGTTGTTCCCAACCACTAACAGCCTCCACCTTCGCAGGGTCTACTGAAATCCCATTCTTATCTATCACGTGTCCTAAGAATTGAACCTTCTCTATCCAGAATTCGCACTTGGAAAATTTTGCGTACATCTTCTCCTTCCTTAGTGCTTCCAATACCATCTTCAAATGTTCGGCGTGCTCTTCTTTGGTCTTTGAGTAGATTAGAATGTCATCGATGAAAACTACCACAAACTTATCCAAGTATGGCTTGAAAACTCGGTTCATCAAGTCCATGAACGCTGCTGGAGCGTTGGTCAAACCGAACGACATTACTAAAAATTCGTAGTGTCCATATCGGGTTCGAAACGCCGTCTTCGGAATGTCTTCCTCTCGTACCTTTAGTTGATGATAACTCGTTCGTAGATCTATCTTAGAGAACCACTTTGCTCCCTTCGATTGATCGAAAAGGTCATCTATTCTCGGTAATGGATATCTATTCTTGATCGTTACTTTGTTCAACTCTCGATAGTCGATACAAAGCCTCATCGATCCATCCTTCTTCTTAACAAATAACACTGGTGCTCCCCATGGAGACACACTCGGCCGGATATAACCCTTATCTAGTAATTCCTGTAATTGTATCATCAATTCCTTCATTTCTACCGGTGCCATACGATACGGGGCTTTTGAAATCGGTGCAGTTCCTGGTACTAAGTCTATTACGAATTCGATTTCTCTGTCTGGCGGAAGGGCAGGCAGATCATCAGGAAACACGTCTTGAAACTCTCTCACTACTAATATATCTTTCGCTTATACTCCCTTCTTTTGAGTATCCGCAATATAGGCTACATAACCCATACATCCTTTCTTTAACAATTTCTTGGCCTGCATCATCTTAAAGCAACAGGATTGCTTAAGCGATGAGCTACCATAAAAACACCACCTTAGACTGATTTAAAGTCTGAAGGTTCACACTTTTCTTTCGACAATCGATCATCGCAGCGTGGTTGGATAACCAATCCAATCCTAATATCATGTCAAACTCTCCCAGTCTTATCGGAATCAAGTCTACACTTAGTTCGTGACCTCTAATGCTTGCAGAACAATTTCGGTAAACGAACTCTACGAAAATTACTTTCTTATTTGCAATCTCTACATTCAAAGGATTTTCTAAACGCTCTAGGGGTAAGTTCAAACGTGTAGCAAAATCTTCAGACACAAAGGAACAGGTAGCACCCGAATCAAATAATACATACGCATTTATATTATTGATTGGTACAATACCTGACACCACGTCCTTTGCAGCAACTGCGTCTTGGATGGTCATGTTAAAAGTTCGGGCCGTCGAACGGTTGGGTTGTGCTGGTCCACCTATCATCAGCTTGCTTCCCCCTTGATTGTCGTTTCCCCCGGTGTTCCCCTTCTTCGGGCAGTCCTTGATCTGGTGTTCAGTCGAGCCGCAACCGAAACATCCTCGGTTTTTCTTTGGCTTTGGGCAATGGGGTGCAATGTGCCCTTCTTGGCCGCAGTTAAAACAGACATTGTGTCCTTTCCAGCATTCCCCTTGATGGTTCTTTCCACATTTAGAGCATACCTCAGCCCTTTTCTTAAATCCTCCCTGATAACTTCCCGACTGGTTGCTTCGATTGTTGTTGTTGTTGTTATTGTTATTATCCCACTTTCTTTTTCCTAAATTGTTTCATCCACTGCTACTTCCCCCACGATTTTCTCCTACAGAATTCCTATTCTTTTTCTCTTTGTTGTACTGACTTAACGCCTCGCTACCTCCCTCGGCAATGATCGCCTTCTCCAATAGTGTGGCGAACGAATCGATTTGAAGAACTGACACCTTGTTGAACAACTAAGGCTTTAGTCCTAGTTCGAAGTGTCGAGCCTTCCTTTCTTCAGTGTCGACATAGTGTGTAGCGAATCGTGCGAGCTCGTTGAATCTTGCCGCATACTGAACTACCGACATCTCACCTTGCTTCAGTTCCAAGGATTTAACCTCCATCTTATTCTTCATGCTCTTTGGAAAGTAATTTTCGAAGAACAGAGTGGTAAACCTATCCCAAGTTATCACTCCTTCACCCGCTCTCTGTTGATTGGCTTCCCACCAGTAATTCGCTTCACCCTTCATCATATACGTGGCGAATATCGTCTTCTGATCTTCCCCCACTCGGGCAATAGCAAACGCCTTTTCCATTTCCTTGATCCAGGTTTGTGCTTCGATGGGATCGATAGTTCCCCTAAACTCGGGCGGTCCTACACTCTTAAAATCTTTGAAGTTCGTTACTGGTGCAGCTAGGGGGTTGGAGTGTACTGGTTCGTTGTTCCTTAACTGCAGGGCTTCTCCTAGCAAGTCTACTAATCGTTGAATGGGGTCCGCTTGGTTCCTTTCGTTATTGACTGACTCGTCCAACTCGGCGATTCTACGTCTGGGCGGCATTTTCTATATGACAAAATTTTACTCTTATTTTCTAAGCATATAACTCAGGTATTTCTCTAATGCAAAAATTTAATAACACAGTGATGAAACAAAAAACATTTATATTCATATGCCAAGTTGTTACATCATGATGATTTCTTGCATACTGCTATAAATGTCACCTCTATCCCCTAATATTACAAAAGGTGGGGAAAACATCAACATACTACCCTTAACATCAAAAGGGTTCACATAACTATTCTGTATCTTACACAATAGATCGGAGTTTACATAACGATGAACACATAGACATACTACTACTACTAGACTACTAATTACTAAGTCTCATCCCATCATTCCGCGCTCCACTGCGCTCTGGTACTCCAGCTGCGTGATGTGCACCACCAGATCCCTGCTCACAGTGTATCGGGTCTGCCCCTGCTCTGCCGGGTAGTGATACACACCATCCACTAACCTCTCCATAGCTGTGCAAAAAACATAGCTCATCTTATTCGTCTTCCTTTTCTTGCATCTCACCTCATCCTCTAGGTTGTTAGCTCTATCATTGGCCTCCTCCCACTTTTCCTGGAAGTGGATCCTATCCATCACCTCCATCTCTAACTGTATGCGAAGGGCTTCCTTCTCTGCCTTCTTGGATAACTCCCTTTGCTCGGACTCCTCCAGCTTTCCCACCAATTCTACGCTCCTAGCTACCGAACGGTGAAAAAGGGCTCCCATCTGAATACCGGCTTCCTTGCGTTGGGCAAGCTCCACCTCCATCTCCTGCATCCTAAGGTTCCTCTGTTGAACTTCCACCCTCAACTTCTGGCTCTCTGCCTCTCGATCCTAGGCTTCAGTCTCTAGCTCTAAGATTCGCTCTTCGTACTCTCCCAATATACGATCCTCGATAGGAGTCTCGTCAGGGTATGTGTCAGGCTCTTCCTCCATGGGTTCTTCCTCGGGGTCAGACTTTATTTCTATTGGTTCTTCAGGGTCAGACTCCACCTCATCATCTATTACCGGTGCCTCATACACCACGTGTATATCACGTGGCTCCTCCTCGACAATCCAACCATTTCCTCCCATGCTTGTCATCCTACAGCCACAAACACAAGACAAACAACAAACTCCATCAGAAGGTCAAACAAAACATAAGTTCATTGTATGGAATGAAAATATATTTCATAATGCTACTAAATCTCCACGAAACTCTATATGAGTTTTATCTCTTCCTAGTTCCTAAATTCTTCTAAGGTTATAGTCTAAGGACTCTCACTCCTAAGGTTTATAACCTAATGCTCTGATACCAACCTGTGACGTCCCCACATTCTGATGTCACTGTCTCGAATTTGGTTCGTCACGATCTAACACAATAATGACATACAACTAATGCAGCGGAAAAGATAGAATAAATTACATTGATTTAATATAATTATTCTCGTCCCAAGGTCTCGCAACCGATGCTACAATACTAACCAAAAGTCTTAATTTAAACTGAATCATAGTACTAATACATAATCCATGCCTAAGCTTATTACATAAACAATTTATAAAACTTAAGCAACATAGTAATATAATCTTCTTCTTAAGGAAGAATAAAGCTACTCTGTAGTTTTGCCCTTTCCCTTATCCTTGCCTGAAGGTTCACCTCGCTCTGCCTTGACTGAAAGGTTTAAAGAAAGCAAGAATGAGCAACAAATTTGCCCAACAAGTATATACAATGAGGGTGAACAATATAAAGTTCAAATTTCAAGGGCATGACAGTAAAGGATAATTCAAGGATAATAAGGATAATCAACTATTATACATAAGAGTTGCTGTGGACTGGATAATATCAATAGGATTCTTGTATCTAATCATTTCAAGTCCCAGAATATGAACACTGAGTAGTCACTAAAGGACTAAGAACTCCTGCTAGAAGTAACAGTTTTTATACTGAAAATCCAATAAAAACGAGCACACAGGTGATCAGCCTATAGTACTCCAGATTATGCATAACTGTCACATGCTTGTAAGTGCGCACGTCGGTTCCCCGACAATATATAATTTCCCCTTTTATGAGGGTTGTTCATCTCAGTAGATAAGAGTCCTCACCAAGACAATTGGTTTGGAATAGCTTTCTAACACATGTATAATAGTCTAACCGAAACAATGGTTTAGACAACTTTTATAATCATATTCAATGATTTAATGAATACCAATACTCGCAATGAGGTTTAAGGGATAGTAATCTTAAACCAATCCTTAGAAAATGAATGACAGTTTATAAAGCATAAGAGTCATTGTCACATACATATATGATACAGAATTATACAAGTTTACATGCTTGCTCAATATAGAGAAAGGGTTCGAATACTTGCACAATGTATCACATCTTGCTCGAATGTAAATTGAGTAGGGTTAAAGGAAACTTGCGCAAAGTAAAGTTTCAGAAAAAGGGAACTTGCCTTTAGCGTAGTTTACAACTTTACAGCTTATGAATCACGACGACGAACTAAGATATCCTATTGTAACATAGTTACGTACATATAGAAAATGTTTCTATTAGTCACACATAACAATTACTGGATAATTACCCCTTTCACATAATCAAGTATGTAAGACAAAAACGGATACTATCTTTGGTATATAACTAGATCGCATAATAGCATACTACCATGTTTTGTAGTTTTGAAATGGACGTTAATCCTTACGTTTCGGAAACTCTACTTATAAACCATGTACACGACTTGAAGCACTCATGTCATAACACCATTACATATTTGAATACCAAAAACATTTCTACAACTTATGCTTTACACTTTAAAATAACAATACAAGCAATCCACTAGACTCAGATTACAAAAAGAATCAACTTGGCCACTCTGTAGGAGGGCGCAGTTGCGCCCTGGTTAAGCTTAGGGATGGCGCAGTTGCGCTGTCCCCTGGCCAGACCAGGGTTGAGCTTTTTCCTTCCTAGTTTCAGTCCACTATCTAGCATAACAATACATTAACAATTACTATGTGCACATGTTAAAGAGGTTTGCATGCTCATGTGTTCATATCATCTATACTTAGTTAACATAGTCCACAATTTAGAAATTTTACCTAAATTCATGCTTAAACGGTGCAATGCTATAACATACTAGAGTAAACACATATATACATCATGTCTGAGAATTATTAGAGTATTAACATGCATGTTCAACATCCCTTAATGAAATTATCATTATAATCATGCACGTTTGCTTCAAAGTGTTCAAGTTTGCCTTTAATTAAAAGTCGTTTTAAACAAGGCCGTGATCGTCTAGCACACATGAAGCATCTTGGAACCTTATGTCATGTATAATTAGACCATATACACATGCTTGTATGATCAGAACTTGTACACTGCAAGTTTTGGAAAAGTCTAGTTTCAAAACTATAAATTTTCTTTCAAAATACACATGCGAAATGAAGTTGGAATGCTCACGCTATGCAAGGTTAATCATAAATAGACTTTAAACTCATTTATATACTTAATAAAGTCAACCTATCATGTCCAGAACATCAGAAGAACAAAACGAAACAAAAAAAATATTCCTCAAGTCAGACACTCGGCGCAGCTGCACCGGTTTGTACTGCAGGGAGGGCGCAGTTGCGCCCTTCCCTGGACGATCCAGGAAGGTCTCTGTTTCGGCAGAGCTCAAACCCATACACGAATTTCTTTACTTAAACATGCTTAAACTCAGCCACATTGCTATAATACATACATATAAGCTTAACAAACATCATGCTAACAATTCCCAAGCAAATTCTCATTAATTCATGCATTCCTAATAATTTAGAAAACTCAATTTTCACAAAATGACTTAACAGTGTATTACCTCTATTGAAGCTTGGAACAAGAATTTCTCCCAATCTAAACTTATCAGAACTCAGCAAGTGAATTAGAGAAGAGATGAACTCAATTTATAGAGAAGTTAGAATCCATGCAAAAGCTTTAACCAACGTGAAGAAGGAAAATTCACTGGGCAATATTGGTTTGGTGTAATAGTGATGGATACTATTTGGGCCACTCCCCATTTCATCATGGAGCTATGGTTGCAAGGAAGAAGAAGTAGCTTAGGCTTGTAGCCTTTTTGCCATGCACGTAAGTAACAAGTGACACTCAATTTGGGACAAGAACTCAGACTTTCAATAAGGCTTATTAGCATGCTTGAATTAAAATGCAAGCTTAAGTCATATAGTGAGTTCAAATAATTAAATGCTAGGCACATTGTATTAAATAAAATTACATATACACATATCATATAATCTATGTACATTAATTAAAGTGAAATCTAATTAATCGCTAGCACCCAAATATTCAATATACATTATTATTCCATTATTTCTATAATAGAATATTATTACAATAAACATTCAAGTATTGAAATAATTATTATCTAACAATTAGTAGTTTACTTCCATTATTACCTCCTGTAATTAAAATGCACATTTAATAGCCCATATCGCACACCAATACGTCACATAGCATGTTCATGCAATTTAGATGTCGCACATCCCTTTTATATTATTAAATGAATACCGAAACTTTATTACCAATAATACACATTTCATCACACGGTTATACCTCAAGTAGCATGGCACATAATACATAAATAATCTAATAGAGATTATTTGTCTCACAATAATTAATTAACATTAATAATTTCTTTTCTTAATAAATCATTCCTTTGATAAATAAACAAGAAATCATTTCATTTTGTCACTACCAAAATGACATATCACGTATACTCATATCTGAATAAATATTCAACTTAAATAGAAGAGTTAATATTTATATTATTCAAAATTCTCGGGTATTACAACTGCCTTCTTGACGGATACTCAGGTTATAACCAGATAGTAATAGCTCCGGAGGACCAAGAGAAAATGACTTTTACATGCCCTTATGGATCGTTTGCATTCCGGAGAATGTCTTTCGGGTTATGTAATGCACCGGCTACATTTCAGCGATGCATGATGGCTATCTTCTCGGATATGGTTGAGCAGAATTTAGAGGTGTTCATGGATGATTTTTCGGTATTCGGTGATAGTTTTGACTTGTGTCTTAGCAATCTCATTTTAGTGTTGAAGCGTTGTGTGAAGACAAATCTGGTTCTTAACTGGGAAAAATGCCACTTTATGGTGCAAGAAGGGATTATTCTGGGGCACAAAGTGTCTGAAGCAGGCTTAGAAGTGGATAGAGTAAAGATCGAAACCATTGAAAAGTTACCTCCACCGACATCTGTGAAAGGCATTAGAAGTTTTCTCGGACATGTAGGATTCTACCGTCAATTCATCAAGGACTTCTCAAAAATTTCAAAACCATTGTGTTCACTCCTTGAGAAAGATGTTCCCTTCAAGATAGATCAATCTTGCATCGAAGCCTTTGAAGTGCTGAAAAAGAAGTTAGTCACAGCCCCGATCATAGTTGCTCCCGATTGGACCTTACCTTTTGAGTTGATGTGTGACGCAAGTGATTATGCAGTGGGAGTTGTGTTGGGTCAGCGAAGAGATAAGATTTTTCACACCATTTATTACTCAAGTAAGACACTCACTGAAGCTCAATTGAATTACACCACTACAGAAAAAGAGTTACTTGCAGTAGTATTTGCCTTTGATAAATTTCGAGCATATCTGATTAGAACCAAGGTGATATTCTACACTGATCATTCAGCCATCAAATATTTGATTACAAAGAAGGATGCCAAACCAAGGCTGATTCGATGGGTCCTTCTGTTGCAAGAATTTGACTTAGAAATTCGAGATAGGAAAGGTACGGAGAATCAAGTGGCTGATCATCTTTCAAGATTAGAGAATGCCGACACTCAGAAAAAGAATGATGTGGTAATTAATGAGTCGTTTTCGGATGAGCAGCTATTTCGTATCAACACCGAAGTCCCTTGGTATGCTGATTACGTGAACTTCCTAGTTAGTAACGTACTTCCGCAAGATTTCACTTCTCAACAAAGAAAGAAATTTATCCATGAGGTCAAGCAGTACTTCTGGGATGAGCCATTCCTCTTTAAAACTTGTGCGGATCAAATGATAAGACGTTGTGTGCCATAGGAAGAAATGGAGAGCATATTGACTCGTTGCCATTCGTCAGAGTATGGAGGACATTATAGGGGAGAAAGAACTGCAGCAAAAGTCCTGTAATCAAGGTTTTTCTGGCCTTCGTTGTTCAAAGATGCCCACCTTTTTGTTCTAAAGTGCGATAGATGTCAAAGGGTTGGCAACATTTCGAAACGGCATGAAATACCTCTCAACACTATCCTTGAAGTTGAACTCTTCGACGTATGGGGTATTGACTTTATGGGGCCATTTCCGTCATCATTCAACAATCAGTACATACTTTTGGCTGTGGATTATGTATCAAAATGGGTTGAAGCATCTGCATTACCCACAAATGATGCCAAAGTGGTTCTACGGTTCTTGCAAAAAAATATTTTTACTCGATTCGGTACACCAAGAGCCATAATCAGTGACAAAGGTACCTATTTTTTCAATAAGCAGTTCACCAAGTTGTTAGCTAAATATGGAGTCAAACACAGGATTGCTACGGCTTATCATCCCCAAACAAATGGCCAAGCGGAGGTGTCTAATCGTGAAGTTAAGTAAATTCTGGAGAAAGTGGTGAACCCATCTCATAAGGATTGGGCAATGAAATTAGACAACGCTTTATGGGCGTATCGCACGGCTTATAAGAATCCCATTGGAATGTCACCGTATCGCATGGTTTACGGAAAAGCGTGTCATTTATCGGTTGAACTTGAACACAATGCATATTGGGCAATTCAGAATTTGAACTTTGATATCCAAGCATCTGGCGAGAAAAGGTTGCTTCAATTGAATGAGATGGAGGAGTTTCGTCACCAAGCCTATGAAAACGCTAAGTTGTATAAAGAAAAAGTCAAGAGGTGGCATGACAAACGGATAGTTGATCGAAAATTCAAATCGGGACAAGCTGTATTATTGTTTAACTCCAGACTGCGGTTATTTCCTGGGAAGTTAAAGTCTAGGTGGTCCGGTCCTTTCATTGTCACTGTTGTAGCTCCCCACGGGGCAATTGATGTCGAAGAACCAAACTCAAAGCGCACATTCAAGGTCAATGGTCAGCGGCTCAAACATTATTGGGGAGGCGAGGTGGATCGATAAGTATCAGTGACTTATCTCTCTTCTCTCGATCAAACTGTTGCTTAATACCGCAGAGAAAGTCGGGCTGACGACTATAAACCAAGAGTTTGATGGGAGGCAACCTAATCATGCTACTTTATTGCTTTCATAGATCTAGTGTAGTTAATAATTTTATTTTAGTTAGTAGTGGTGCAAAGTGTTCTTGTTTTGAAATAATTCTTCAATTCCTTCGTAGTCGGACTCATTTATGATGTTATTCTTTGGAACAGGGATAAAGCCTAGGGAATGCATTAGAAGTAGAGAGACATGCTATTGGGATGGTACCAATTGAAGACAAGAGGAGCAAAGTGAAAGAGAAAATTTTTCAGACAAAAGGATTCTCGCCCCGGCGAGAAAAATACATTAGGGTTTCTCGCCCCGGCGAGAACCTCTCTGCTACAACTCGCTCCAGCGCAAAATTTTCTCGCCCCAGCCCATTCCTCTCTGTCCATTCTCGCCCCGGCGAGATTCTCAGGTACAAACTTCTCGCCCCGGCGAGAATCGCGGAAACCAATTTTTAAAAACCGATCCCAATTCGGTTTCTTTCACTCCTAAACCCATGCAACTTCGTCCAACTCCTATTTCTACCTCTCCTATACCAACCAAACCCTATTTTTCCAGATTTCTCTTCTAATTTCCTCCCTCATTCTACCCACACTTGGATTCCTAATCAAACCCTACCACACTTCTCTCTAAATACAAACCCTAATACAGTCCTACCTTCATCTCTTATTAAAAAGGAGAAATACTCTGTTCTATTCACAATATCCATATGCTTTATCGTTGCATGAACAAATTCTAGGGTTTGCACCGAATTGGAGAAGCAAGTTAATCAGTTCAACTACTCAACATCACCAATTCTGTTCTAGTGCATCGTGCCTCTGTCAGTTGGAAATTCGTAGAGTTGGAGTTTGGGGGGAAGTGTTGTTCATAGTTCTGCATTGCGGAGTTGTGGTGTGTTAGCCTAGTTGTTTTTGAATCTTTGTTGAGTTTGTTTGTTAAGTGATCAGTGATGGCTCCTAAAAGGCATCGGGGTGAGGGTTCATCTTCTACACCATCCAGGCAGTTTGATAAACGGAAATTCGTCAGTGCTGAGGCGGCTAACAGATATGAATCGTATACATCGGATAAAGCTTTAACTCCTGAGCACGGTCTCACACCTGACGAAGTGGTAGATGGTGAGATGATGCTTCAGATAGTAGAGAGGGGATGGGAGACATTCACCGCCCATCCGGAACCTGCATGTATAGCCATTGTCAAAGAATTTTATGCCAATGCAGAGGACGCGGCTCCATGCGAGGTTACAATACAGGGCAAGACAGTTTCATTCAGCGCCCAGTCGATCAATGAATACTATAACTTGAGGCCTTATACAAGCTGTAGATACACTCGATTTCTTGATGAGGGACCGAATTTGGAGAAGGTGGTTACTGACTTATGTAAACCGGGGACGACTTGGATATCCAGAGGGCCACGTGCAGCAATTTCGTTCCATAGCAAGGACTTGAGTCGTTATGGGAAGGTATGGTATGCTTTCCTCTCTGCTAAACTGATGCCATCACAGCACGTGAGTGATGTACCCAAGGAGAAAGCTTTATTGTTATATGCTATTGTGACGGGGATTGTGATCAATGTGGGCCAGTTGATTGAGGCGTTGATTCATCGAACTTTACGAAATTTGCATAGTCAGGGTGGTTTGCCACACCCTTCCCTGATTTGTGGCTTATGTCTTCGAGCGGGAATTCATTGGGGGGCTGAGGAAGCCTTGCAGCAACCTTTGCTACTTTTGGACCACCGTCTGATTGCACGCTATAAGGAATGGGAAGGCGGTGAGTCACATCCTCGTGGTATGGGGTATATCGTTCATTCTCCTGCTGCTGAAGAAGAGCATGAATCAGATGATGAGGAAGCGGGTCCTTCAGAGGGTCCTTCAGCGTCTACTTCTACAGGAAAATCTAAGTTCAGCCTTCAATTTCGTGAGCTGCAGCGCCTGATTGATTCTCAGCATAAAACCATATTGAGGCAAAACCAACGGTTGACGGATCGACAGAGCATATGTTTGCTTATCAGCAGAGTTGTACGTAAGCGATATCAAACATGTATTCGAATATGCAACCGTTGATGGATTACGTTCACTTTCCAGAAGCGCAACCGTTGCCAGTTTTTCCACTACCAACCCTAGATGATGATGACGAGTTCGGGCCTACTGCTTTATCTGTCAGGGATGTCCTCTGTTCTTTATTTTCTTTATTTTTCGCACAATGAGGACATTGTATCGTTTGAGTTTGGGGGGGTGTTATTTTTAGAATTTGCTCATCTAGTTGCATTTTTTTCATCTAGTTGCATTTTTAGTTTTATTTGTATTAGTTTCCTTTTAGATTGCATTAGTTATCTATTTATTTATTATTCAAAAAAAAATCAAAAATCTAAAACTCCAAAAATTTAGTAGTGTAGGATCATATAGTATTGCATTTAGAAGGTATTCAAGCAATGCATTAATGGAAGTCGTTTAGGGATGGCCGATGATGAAACTTGATCAGTTCTAATTCAAATTAATAGGATGGATAGTAAGTGCTAAATCTGAAGTCACTTGTTTTAGTTGTGTTTACTTGAGACTTTTGGTTTTTAATTGCTCACGAATGTGTATTGAAGTAATTAGGAGTTGGTTCTTCTTTGTTGTATCACGTGCTCGCATGAAGATATAGACTGTTATCACTTGTTGGATCGAAAAAAATAGGTTAAAATAATAAATAAATAAAAAGTTGTTGAATAAATACTGCTTTGATGTCTGTCTAAGTGCAAGAAAAAGAAGAATTAGCAAATATAGACAGATAAGAGCAGGTCTTGACTAGTTTATCTTTGTGGCCGGTGTCATTTGAATGAGTATGCCCTTAGGAGATGTCTTTACACTCAGCGCCCTAAAATCGTCTAGTTTGGGAGTCGTTGGTTGAAAGTTCGTTACACGGATGACATTGAATAGCCTGATAAAGATGAACATTGCACTAGTCGGGATGTATAACGAGATGGAGCGTAAAACACACTCGTTAAGAAAAAAAAAACAGGAAAAAAAATGAGAAGACAAGTGAATAGCAGTTGAGCTTTAAAGTAAAATTTGTGAACTTATCTTTTTCCGGGCATTGTGATACTAAGAGTTGAATTCATATTCTGATTGGTTTGATATATTTTGCACACACTTATGGAAGGGTTGAGAGTAAATCATAACTGATAATAGTTGGCTTGTTGATGGTGCACGAGGTTGAAGTTCTATTGAATTGGTAGTTACTGATTTCTGAGGCTGGATTTTTATGATGTCTGTTGATTATTTACTTGAGTATGGTCAGTCATGCATTTGCATTCATGTTAGTAGTTAGTTTAGATGTTATTTTGATTTGTTTTGTGTTTTTGCTTGAGGACAAGCAAAGTTTTGAGTTTGGGGGTATTTGATGAGTAGGTTTTAACCTACGAGTTTGATACATCTTTGGCTTAATTCTTTACCGTCTTTAAGTATTTTTAGTATCTTTTTATTTGTTTTCGTATTGCTTTTATAGGTCGAGGCTGGTTGCAGGTTAGAAGAAGAAAAAGTAGCTGGGTGCAGGGCAACCTCGTCGGGGCGAGAATTCAATGGTTAATTTTCTCGTCGGGGCGAGGACTTTTGTGAAGAGTTTCTCGCCGGGGCGAGAATGCGGCTAGTGAAATTTTAAAGTTTGTCAGCATTCAGTTATTTTGGAAAGGTTAAAGTGAACAAGGATTCTGTCTATCATTCTGATTGGGAGACTAAAGGAAGATATAAAAAGGTGATAACACATTGGATAAAGAGATACACAACACAGAGATTGAGTTTTTAGAGCTGAGCAAGGAGATTGAAGATCAAGTCAAGCATCGTGAGGAATTCAGATTGGAGTGCTAGAGATTATATTGAGTTTTCTTTTAATCTTTTATCTCTGATTTGTAATTAATTATGATGACTTATTTTGGTATTCTAGTTTTTATTGTCAGTATGAACTAAACCATTAGTTAAGGCTACGATTGAACCAGTTATGTTTCTGAATTAATTATCTATTTAATTCTAGTTATTCAATTGATGGGAGTTGTCTATCTTATTCTATGCTTACTGATTAAATTGTTTGGCCGACAATTAGCATATTTTTCTAGATGAATTCAGGAGATGCAATCTAGGGTTAGAACTGGATAAGATAGCATGTATTCTTAATTTTTTGCATGTGTTGAATAATTAGGATTGTGAAGTGAATAGGGATATCTCTTTGCTGCATGTAACAATTGGAAATTGAAGCTTAATGAATTTAGTCCTTTAGTTTTGCATAGGAATATTGCAGAGTTAATTGGATTAAATAGATTTATTTGGTCACTTGGAAAAGGGCTTATAAATATAATTGAATTTCTGTTAATAACTCCATTGAAGTGAATAATTGGAAGGTATAGATAGATTGGTTTATGGTAAATAACTAGGAATATTGTAGTCTTAATCTTTTTAAATCTAAATTTCAACCTTTGTGATAGTTACTGGAGTTAGTGTTAATTTAATTAGTTTCAATCAATATTTAAAATTGCAATCGTTTAATAGAATAGTCATAATCTAAATTGTTAGTGGGAGTTATAAAACATAGTAATTCCCGTGGGTTCGACACTCGTTCTTATCACTTTATTACTTGTTGATCGTGTATACTTGCACGTAATTGTTGATTGTGAAATCGGGCAACATAGAGCACATACATAATGTATTTCATTTTTCAGTTCTACGTCCCTATACATCAAACTACAAGCATGTGATAGATTATTAGCCAATTCAAGTTGAAAACGGCTTAGGCTACGAAGAAATCCCAGTTCAGATTGTAGATAGAAAAGAACAAGTTTTGAGAAACAAAGTAATACCTTCATTAAAGGTAATCTGGAGGAATCACTTCATTGAAGAAGCTACATGAGAGCTAGAAAAAAAAATGAAACAGAGTTACCCGCACTTATTGATGAGTGCATAATATTCATTAATTATGATTCCTTTATATTTAGTTTTATTGCATGTTTTATGTGTGAATGAGCTTATTAAGGTATTTAATGATTTCAGGAGGAATTAGAGCTAGAAAGAAGAAAAAGGAAAAATTCCTAAAAGCTGGGAACTCACCCCGGCGAAGCTCCCTAGTACACTGAACTCGCCTCGGCGAGTTCATCGGGAATTTGGAATTTGGAAATTACTTCAGGCCAGGAATTTTATGGAATTTTACTCGGATTTGGATTGTTATTTCTTAGAGGTTTAGGACTTTATTCTAGGAATATAAACACATGTTTTTAGTCAGATATTATGATCATCTAGATTAGATTGAAACCCTAGTTTTAGAAGATTGAAGGCATGTCAGGCTAAATTCTCTATTTCAGTTCTAAGGGATATTGAACCTTCTTTATAATTAATGGTTTGATCACGTTTACTTTATTTATTCTTTCTTGCATAAGATTTATTGTGATAATCTATTTTAATTGATTGCATAATATTTTATCTGATTGATTTAATATGGCCAGTTAGATTAATCTGATTAATATCATCTGCCAGATTAAGATATAATCTTAAACAAACGATATTATATATGATCATAAGTAGCAATTAGTGATGCATGATTATGGACAAGCTTTTGAGTATTGCTAAGATTATTAGAAGGCAAGTTAAATAATCAATGATTGTTTAATTGTTGCTTCGAATAACCTAATTCTCTAATTCTTCATATTATTGTTATATTAAATCTAGACTGCTTCTGGGTTGTATAATAGTTAGGGTCTCTTGGGGCGATTGTTTCATTAGATTTAAAACTTAAAGACAATTTTGGATAATTAGCGATTGCGGTTATCTAGGGTTATTAATTTCATTGAAGGATAAATAATGTATAACTTGATTATTCCAATAATTGTAAAAAGGCGATACTGAACTGAAGAACTTGTAACGAATGCAATTTTTATGATTGAATAAAAATATTTATTGAATTATATAAATATTTTTATTCATTTATTGAGCTAAATAAATAATTTATTAAGTTTTTGTAAAGTGGGTATATGTTAAGTTTAATAATATTAAATGTTATTTGAATGTGATTTGTTATGTTTATTCTAATTTAATTTAATAATTAAATTAGATAATGAAAAGGTTTATTTGAATAAATGATTTATTTGAATAAGAGAATTTATTTGGTATTATTGTTATTTGTTAAATGAAATTATTAATTTAGTTAGTAAGGTTTAATTGAATTTATTATTAAATAAATTCAATTAAATTAGAAGTGTGACATTTAAAACTATATGTTATAATGATTTATTAAAATAAATGAGAAAGTGTTTAATTCAGTTTTACCAAACAAGGCCCTATGATCTTTGTTTGGAAATAATGGATTATTTTATTTGTGTTTTACCAAATAAGGCCTTAAGACCTTTAGTTAGAATAATAGATTGTTTTAATTTGTATTTGTCAAACAAGTCTTGTGGCTTTTGAAATTTTATAACTGATGATACGTTATTATTATATTAAGTATCAGTTTTTATTTGTTTTTATTTTCATCAGTTTTATTTTTACGTCAGTTAAGAAAAGAAAAGAAAGAAGAGAAAGAATAGAGTTCAAAGAGAAAAGAAAAATATAGAGAAAACAAGAGAGAGCTTGAGAGTTGTGAGAAGAGAGAATTGAGAGGTTTGTGAATTAAGAAAGAGAAGGAAGGGAAATGCTAAACTAAGGAATTATATACATAGCTTGAAGGTATAATTCTTATTAGTTTTGTTTTTCATTATATTCTTATTATTTTACTTCTCTGTATATGATTTTTATTTCACTGTATATGAATTTATATGCTAAATACATGAATTACTTGGTGTAATTGGTAGTAATCATGTGTTAGATGATTATATGATGATTAATAATCAATTTAGAGGTGTTAATCCATGAAAATATGCTTTGGAATAGAGTTTGTAATTTTACAGAGTTTGTTTCATGAATTGTATATATGTATCAAAATTGATGCTTTATTTGATTATTAATTGGTTAATTAATAATTGTTTATGATTATATAATGAAAAACAAGAATAATGCAAGAAGAATGGTGTTAAATGGTTGAAAAATGAATTTACAGAGCTTAATTTCATGAAAATGGCCAAAACTTGAATAAACTGTTTAACAGTGAAATTCTTGGGTTTAAATTGGTTGTTTATGTATTAGAATGATTAAAATGTTTAGAAAACATGTTGGGTAGATGTTTTGTATCATATATAATGTCTGGGTATATTTAATTTGTTTACTGGATGGTAGAATTCGGAAAATTTGGCCAAATTTGGTCTAAGTTTTCACTGGTTCGCGAGCTGGGGAAGACAACTGCCGAGTCGCTCGCCCCGGCGAGAGAAATGTGCTGATTTTCTTCGCCCCGGCGAGATTTTGTTAAGCTTTTTCCCGCCCCGGCGGTGGAACAGTAAAAAAATATATATATATTATTAATCTATTTTATGGTTCTTGCTATTTGTTAAGACCCATAATAATGTATTAAATAATTAATAAAATTCCAAGATAATTGAAACTTGTTGATTATGGTTTGCTAAATGAGATATTATAATAAAATGGGATAGAAAGCAAGCCTAGAATGCTTTTAGTCTTGTGACTAATTTTGTTACCATCTTATAATTAAATGTATAGGTTGTTTAAGGATCGTGAGATATTTAATTTGTAATATACGCTTGAGGCAAGTTCCTTATCTTAATTTATTACTTTTACGATGAGCAAGTTGTTCTTTCCTTTTAACTTGTTAATTTATTCAATGCAAGTTTATTTATATTGAGCGAGCTTATGGACCTTAGCTTATTGATATTCAAGAAAGGTTACTATCATATTACGTACTTAAGCTTTATTCCAATTATTGTTTATTATTCAAATTTCGAGTATAGTTTCTATTGAACAAACTCTATTGATGAATTAGACTAGCAAACCCTTATTGATTCAGCTAGTCCTTGGTTGATGAGCGATTTCAAAGACTTAGAATATTTTCTATACTCGTTCCAAGCCAAGTCCCTTTTGGTACGGATTCAGACGATAAACTGAGATGAACAACCCTAATATAGGGGATTACTTACGCGACAGCGTTAAAATATTTGTGCACAATATATTGTACAAAGGGCTGATCCCCCTGAGTACGAGATGTTGGTCCATAGTCTATATGACTGTTAAATGTTACAGTAGAAATACTTGTTAACCTAGGACATAGTTCGAGGTCTTGTGACCCTCAGATATAATTTCTAAATCTTGAAATCTATTTTTCCTTGAATCAAATATTCTAACGAGCTTTTAGACTTTGATCATTTATTGACTGAGATTCAGAAAATTATTATCCCTCAGTTGAAATCCATTTCATTTAAATATTATTGCTATCGTACTTGTGAGCAATTGTTTGCTCACTCTTGCACTAATCATTGCAGCTAAGCCAGAAAAGCAGGACGAGCTGTCCACGAGTAAAGGCAAGGGCAAGATGCCAAAGTAGCAAGAGATTTATTATCCACTTGATGTTTATATGTAACAAGCCTTGTTTAAAATTATGTTTTATTCCGCATTGATGTATTAAGGTTAAGATAACCTGGGATTTGATTTTTTAATAGTTTGGTGATGTAACCCATTTTGGGAAGATGTTTCTTTAAGTTTATTTAATTGTTCTTAATTATGGGTAGATAGATGTGAATGAATGAGATAGTGAACACCAAATCTGTGGGAATTAAGTACCTGGATTTGGGGGTGTCACAGAACTGAAGTTTTTAATTTATTGATTATTCTTATTAAATATTTTCTGTCACTTTAGATAATAAATTCAATTCAAAACCCCCCCAATTTATATTTAGTAGTAATTTGATTTAGAAAGCAATAGAATAAACGAAAATAAATTCACTCTATGTGGGATCGATCTTTGCTTGTCGCTATATTGCATTTTGTGTTTATAGGGTATAAGTGAGGTTTAATTTTAGAGTGTTAACGACAGCTCCCAAATTTTGGAGTGTTATTTATTCACTATTTTTTTTGTTTTACCTTTCGCTCTTGACTGATAGAACCTTTTCGAAGAGACTTATTCCTGCACGGGGGCAGGAGACACGGCCCTCTTTTTTCTACCGGGATAGATTGGGCAAGATACAAATACAACCAATATCTCGCAATAGGAGCCTTTCCGCAAGACTAAGATTTTGATTTCTTTCTGCAGCTTCTAGAGCGGACGTCGTGTCATGCCCCCTTCTTTCTAAACTTTGTATGAAGTGCTTGCGAGGTGAGGCCAATATGATGATCGCTAAAAGACTTTTTTTTAGTTTGTGACTCGATCCTCTCACTCTCGTGACTTGAAATTTGATCCAGAAATAGAGAGAACTGCACGCGTGCTTAGGAGAGAGATTCGTCAAGCACGAAACACTATTGCAGTTACAGACAAGGCTTTTGTACCATCACCGGGCCTCAACATAGCACTGGAACTACTGTCAAACAATTCATCTACCGAATTAGAAGAAGAAGAAGAGGAAGAAGAAGAAGAAAAAGAAGAAGAAGAAGAGATGGTGGTGCCAAACAACAACATGACGTTGAAAGAATTAGTCACTCTTAATCTCAATCAACAATCTTTATGCATTAAGTATCCTACTTTAAATGTTGCGTTTGAACTTAAATCTGGACTAATTCATCTTTTGCCTACTTTTCGTGGTCTTACAAGTGAAGATCCATATAAGCATTTAAAGGAGTTTCATGTTGTATGTTCCACCATGAAACCAC
The DNA here is from genome assembly GCA_034770075.1 of Aralia elata. Taxonomy (NCBI): domain Eukaryota; kingdom Viridiplantae; phylum Streptophyta; class Magnoliopsida; order Apiales; family Araliaceae; genus Aralia; species Aralia elata. Next base: position 28,047,650 of record CM068379.1, on the reverse strand, counting down.
ATGGGATAACTGAAGAGCAGATAAAGCTTCAAGCTTTTCCATTCTTACTAGCAGATCTAGTAAAAGACTGGTTGTACTATCTTCCTTCGGGATCAATCCAATCTTGGAATGACATGAAGAAGCTGTTCTTGGAGAAGTACTTCCCTGCTTCAAGAGTAGTTAATATAAGGAAGGAGATTTGTGGAATCAGGCAGTTCAGTGGAGAGACGTTATATGAATATTGGGAAAGGTTCAAGAAGTTGTGCTCTAGCTATCCACCTCATCAGATAGATGATCAACACCTGATTCAATACTTCGATGAAGGGTTGGTACCAATGGATAGGTGTATGATTGATGCTGCCAGTGGAAGGGCACTAGTTAACAAAACCCCAGAAGTTGCAAGGAACCTGATTGCAAATATAGCAGCCAAATCACAGCAGTATGGGACAAGGAATGATTATGCATCACAAAGGGTAAGTGAGGTAAGCACAAGTAATTTGGAGCAACAGATTTCTGACTTAACTGTTGTGGTTAGACAATTAGCTACAGGAAACTTGTTAGTCGCAAAAGCGTGTGGGATCTGTTTACAGCCGAATCACAACACAAATGCATACCCAATATTGCAAGATGAGGAGCCTTCAAAACAAACCAATGCAATGGAAAACTATCAGGCACAACCCCAAAAGAAATATGATCCATACTCAACCACCTACAATCTAGGCTAGAAGGATCATCCGAACTTAAGCTATGGAGGGAATAAGCCACCAGTACAAGGAGTTTTCCCAGCTAGGCAGCATGGTTTTCAACCGACTCAACCTCAGTATCAACCTACCTAGACAAGCAACTCTTACAAATAATGGACAATCCATGGAGGATATGTTCAAGGCATTTATGGGATAGTCACAGCAATTCATGACTCAGACACAACAATTCATGCAGGAAACAAGAAATTCTGTTCAAGATCTGAGGAATCAAGTGGGTCAGCTTGCTACCGCAGTGGGAATGTTGAAATCTCAAGGCTCAGAAAAGTTTCCCTCCCAAACAGCTGTCAATCCAAGGGAGAATGCTAGTGCGATTACACTAAGGAGTGAAAAAGAGCTGGAAGTGCCCAAAGCAGTTGTTGATTTTGAGGAGGAGAAAGCCAAAGAGGAGATTGAGACACCTAAGGTAATCTCTAACCCATCTACTCCAGTTAAGATTTAGTCATTGCCTTTTCCACCTAGGAACCACAAGACTTCAAAAAAAGATGAACAAGAGAAAAAAATTCTGGAAACCTTCAGGAAGGTGGAGGTAAACATCCCTCTTTTAGATGCAATAAAACAATTGCCCAGGTATGCCAAGTTTTTGAAAGAATTGTGCAATAACAAAATGAAATTAAAAGATGATGAAAGAGTCACTGTTAGAGAGAATGTATCAGCAGTACTTCAAAGAAAAATGCTCCCTAAATGTAAAGATTCAGGCATGTTTACAATCCCATGCAGAATAGGTAATACCAGATTTGAGAAAGTCATGCCAGATCTAGGAGCTTCAATAAATATCATGCCATTATCTATATTTGTTTCTTTAAATCTAGGCCCTTTAAAACAAACTGATGTTATTATTCAATTGGTTGATCGTACTAACACTTACCCTCAAAGGATAATTGAAGATGTATTTGGTACAGGTGAATCAGTTAATCTTTTATGCAGATTTTTACATAGATATGGAGGATGACAGATCTCCAAATCCATCACATATCTTGTTATGGAGGCCATTTTTGAAAATAGCAAGGACAATGATTGATGTACACAATAGAACCTTAACTATAGAATTTGATGGTGAAAAGATACAATTCGACATATATGCGGCCATGAGGTATCCTAGTGATGTAAATCCTGTTTTTGTTGTTTACATCACTGACTCTTTAGTGCAGGGATCTTTTGAATACATATATAAAGAAAGTTTGGAGGTTGTCATAACCAACAGTTTGGAGATGGATAAAGATGAAGAGATTGAGCAGAATCAGGAATTGAAGGAGGTTGTAGCTGCATTGCAATCTTTACCTAAAAGCTCAGATAAGTATGCAGTCCAATCCATTCAATTCCTATTTCTCATTAAAAATTGTTACCATATGTGGTGCAAGCTCCAATCCTAGAATTGAAACAATTACCTACACACTTGAAATATGCATATTTAGGGACTAATGATACACTACCTGTGATTATTGCTAGTAATCTAACCAAAGTGTATGAGGATAAATTGTTAAGAGTCCTAAGGGACCACGTCACAGTTTTTGGTTGGACAATAGCATATATCAAAGGTATAAGTCCTACGATGTGCATGTATAGGATTTTGTTAGAAGATGGAGCAAGGCCCACTAGACAAGCATAAAGAAGACTAAATCCACCCATGATAGAGGTAGTGAAAAAAGAGGTGTTCAAGTTGCTTGATGTAGGTATAATCTACCCCATTTCAAACAATCAGTGGGTGAGTCCAGTACAAGTAGTACCAAAGAAATATGGAATTACAGTCGTCAAGAATGACAACAATGAGTTGGTGTCCACACGTACGCAAACAGGATGGAGAGTGTGTATTGATTATAGAAAATTGAATGTTGTAACAAGAAAATATCACTTTCCTCTTCCTTTCATTAATCAAATGTTAGAACGATTAGCTGCGCATGCTTATTATTATTTTCTAGATGGTTTTTCAGGTTATAACCAAATTGTGATTGCACTCGAAGACCAGGAAAATACCACATTCACATGTCCTTTTGGTACATTTGTGTATCGTAGAATGTCCTTTGAACTTTGTAATGCACCAGGAACGTTCCAGAGGTGTATGGTAAGCATTTTTTCTGATCTTTTAGAAAATTGTATATAGGTCTTTATGGATGATTTCACAATTCATGGTGATTCTTTGGATATATACTTGGATATTTTACTCGTGTGCTAGACAGATGCTTAGAGACTAATCTTGTTCTTAATCGAGAAAAAATGTCATTTTATGGTAGAACAAGGTATAGTACTTGGTCATGTTGTGCCAGTTAAAGGTTTAGAAGTTGATAAAGCTAAGATAACTGTTATTTCTGATTTGCCTTACCCCGTAAGTGTACGGGAGATTCGTTCTTTTTTTGGACATGCAAGTTTCTATCGCAGGTTTATCAAAGACTTCTCAAAGATAGCTTTGTCATTGTGTAAGTTGTTGTGAAAGGATGAGGAATTCTAGTTTTTCGATGAGTGCAAAAAGGCGTTTGACAAGTTGAAAAGCCTATTGACCTCTGCACTTGTGATTCAACCACCAAATTGGAGTCTGCCCTTTGAAATTATGTGTGATGCAAGCAATTACGCAGTGGGAGCTGTTTTAGGCCAAAGGATTGACAAATGTCAATTTAATATATTTTTAAACTCAAAATTGAGATAATTCATTAAAAATTATAAAAAAAATAAATCTTATAATAAATAATAATTTGAAATAGTTTACAATATTCATTATTATCTTGACTAAAATTAAATGGATCCATGTCAATTTTGAATTTAAAAATATTTTTAATTGACTTTAAAATAATCTTATATTTTAGAGTGATGGAAGTACTTGTTTTCGATATAAAACAAGTTGTATGAATCATATGAGGATTTTATTAAAATAAAAGAAATCACATATTGCACTTGTAAATGAGGGCTTAATTGGATGCTTTTGGACATCTTTCTGCTGTCCCCATGTTTTTTTATTAATCAACAAAAAAATTTGCATATTTAAATTGCGTATGCAATTATAATCCTCAGATCTTTCATGTTACAAATTTTATTGATGTTATAAATTTTATGGACTATATTTATTATCTCTAAAAGTCATTTGATTATAAATTAATTTTGAATGCAATTATGTTGAATGGGATTAAATTATTTTTAACTTATTTATACTAGTAAAGTACCTATTAAGCATTTTATTTTATTTTATTTTTATCATTGATTTAGTCCCAAGATGACCTCATGTATTATTTTTTTTCCTTTCAAACTATATAATCTCAAATAGGAAGGTGGGATCAAATAACCCTTTTGAGTTATCAAATGGCCTCAAGAGTAAAAAACAAAGTCCATAATATTGTCATCACAGGACTATCTCCCAAAAATAAAAAAAATCGCTCATATGTACTTTCCTAGTATACATATACATACATTAAAAAATAGTCCAATGTCGTTCAACGTAATTGCAAACAAATATAACATAATAATATTAAATTAGTACATATATAATCATACCACATCCATCTTTTATGCAAACTGTTAACATGTGATTCAGTAATGGGGCATGGTAAATGTTTGTACACATGTTAGTCAAAAGGAGCAGGCTTATTAGTCCACAAGAGCTAGCTACGGATCTTTTTTGTCAAAGGAGAGCAGTCGTTCCATGCCTATAAAAGGCCCTTGCTTGTTGCAAATTAAAACACAACAATCTCATCATCTCTCACAGCTTGTATACCATCCAGCTTATATTAAATAATATAGAGAAAAATAGCTCATTTGAGTTATAGAAAAAGGTGAGGTAGGGAGAAAATAATTACTAATATTATTTTCTCCAATTTGTACAATATTTTCATAGTAAACTTCTGAGATCTCTCCCCGTGATTTTTTTCCAATTGGGTTTTCACGTAAAAATCTTGGTGTTATTATTTTATTATTATTTTATTTTCACGTATAATTATTTTATTCCATATTAACAAGCACTAGACAGCTACATATCCTCCACCGTTAAACGTCTTTTCAGCTCGTTATTTGGTGATTTGGCGAGCGGTCAGAATTTGGCGTTAACATTGGCGCTAGAAGGAGGGCCTTTAGTGCTTGATAATTTTCAATCACACAGTACTTTGCTGATAAAAAATAATGGTGTCCAACAAGACAAAGACGACGTCGACACGAGACAAATTAACGGCCAGCCTTTCTCAACCTAGAGGCTCGGTCAAGGATAGGCTCGGACCATCTAAGAGTATCTCGGATAGGCTAGGCCTCCAAAGTCAGTCAGTGGGCCCAACCGATCCCCGAACAGTAATTGTGAGAAGATAATTATTCTCGACCACACGAAGGACGGGTGGACACGATGATGGCGAGAATGACCGAAATTCTAAACCGAATCAAGATCAAGATAAGAGGGAATTGATCTTGACCAGGAAGATTCAGCAAAACCAGGAAGCTATGGAGGCCATACGCCTCCAGCAAGTGAAGCTGGATAAACAGTTGGCTTGTCTGTTACATGGCGAAGAGGTTTCCTCCAGTCTTCAACGGAGTCAAAGAGATCCGTCACAGGACCGATCCAGGACACAACGTCCGGATGTTTCTCGACGGGAAAGAAGCAGGCCGAAGAGCCGCATCCCAGTCCGCGGCAGGCACCGAAGCCGCTCGCAGGACGCTAGCAGGCCAAAGAGCCGCACCCCAGTCCGCGGCAGGCACCGAAGCCGCACGCAGGACATCAGCAGGCCAAAGAGCCGCACCCCAGTCTGTGGCAGGCACCGAAGCCGTTCGCAGGACCGGAGCAGGCCGAATAACCGCTCCCCGATCCGCAACAGGCACCAAAGCCCCTCGCAGGACTTGAGCAGGTCAAGAAGCCGCTCTCCGATCCGCAAGAGGCACAACAGCCGCTCACAGGACAATAGCAGGCCAATGAGCCGCACATCAGACCGAGGCAGGCGTCAGAGCCGCTCCAGGAATAATTTAAGAATCAGGCCCGAGCCGATTCTTCGAGAAAGTGAGACCGATGCCCTAGCCAGAAGATTGGAGGAAGAAAGGCGAGCGGCGGCCGATCAGTCAGTTGAGTTGTCGAACAAAACCAGATCGCCTTTTACCCCGAAAATTAAGCGAGTGAAGGCTGATATGTCCAAAAAAATGCCACCGTTGGAGACGTATGATGGCACTGGCGATCCCTATGATCACACACACGCTTATAATCAGATTATGGACTATTATGATCATCCCGAAGCCGCCAAATGTCACATGTGCATTACTACACTGAAGCATGGGGCTCGAGAATGGATCACGTCTCTCAGTCCGAACTCAATCAGTTCGTGGGAACAGTTGTGTGATAAATTTCATGCACGGTTCGGAAGCAATAAGCGAAGGGGAAAGCTAACGATGTCATTGATGCAAATTAAACAACGTTCTGAAGAAAGTCTAGGCCAATATGTGAAGAGATTCAGGGAAGCAGTCGGCACGGTGACTGACTTAAATGTGCAGCAGGCTGTAGGGTTCTTTACCACTGGATTGGACATTACAAAATCCAAAAAGTTGGTCAAAGATCTTATTCTTAATCCACCTGAAGACTTGTCAGAGGCTTATAGTATGGCCGATGGATTTATCACTCTCGAGGAGGCTATTGGGAGTCTAAAGCCGCAGGCAAGATCGGAAGATAGACCTAGAGATCGAGATCGGTATAGCACCCCCAGGCAGGATAATCAGCCGAAGCGTGGTTTCAATGGAGGAGGTTCGGGAGGGAGTAGACCCCCCTTTTCAAATAAAAATGTTAATAAAATCTACACCCCACTGAACACAGATCGAGCTAAAATATTGGAAGAAATCCGGAACAAACCTGGCTTTGAACCATGCCAAACTAGCACGAAGTCTTACAGGGGGAATCATAACCGATACTGTAGTTATCATCAGTCTTCGGGGCACTCTACGGAGCAATGTTATAATTTGAAGGACATGATCGAAAAGAAGGTACAATCTGGAAAGTTAATTCAGTACGTCGCCGGGCGAGGAACTTTGGAAAGGGCACCCACTACTAACAATACCCAGCAGAACCCGACAACCCAGACCGAACCGATTCCGGTGGTTCGGGGAGTTGTGGACGTGATAACAGGCGGATCGTCAGGGAAAGTACTTGGGAAGAAAAGGCGGGGTACGATGGATTCAGTCATGTCAGTGTCTGAACAATCTGTTGAGAAAGATCGCCCATATCAGGGTACTATCATTTCATTTTCTGATGAGGATTACCCGTCAGAACCGATCGAGCCGCACGAGGGGGCTCTGGCTATTACCGCCCAAGTTGGGACCATAGATATGAGGCGTATTATGATCGATAATGGTTCTTCGGTCGATATTCTCTATGCCCACGCTTATCAAAGGTTAGATTTGGGAGGAAGGAAGATGGAAGTCGGACACGAGTCACCGCTGTAGGCAATGATCCAGTTCGGGTGGCAGGGACTATCGAGCTACCGGTTATCTTCGGGACGGCTCCTCGGCAGGTGGAGGTCAGCGTCAGGTTCTATGTGGTACATGTGGATTCGGCTTATAATGTTATTTTGGGAAGGCCGACATTAATGGCATTGCAGGCGGTAACCTCCATCCCTCATTTCAAGATAAAGTTCCCTACGGCGAACGAGGTCAGCGAGGTGAAAGGCAACTTGGACTTAGCCCGAAGGTGTTATAGAACTTCACTGATTTCTTCGGCTGTGGGTAGATGTAAGCAGAAACAGACTATGACAATTGAGGTTGAACCTTTCACCGAAGGAAGCACTGAACCACTCGCCCTGCCAGCCGAAGAGATAGAGGATATTTAATTAGTTCCGGGCAAAAAGGAGAAAACAATAAAAATTGGCTTGGGCATACAAGAGTCGTTCAGGACAGGGCTGATCGATTTACTTCGGGTTTATGCCGACATCTTTGCTTGGGAGCCCAGTGACATGCCAGGGATAGATGAGTCGGTCGCTATTCACAAATTGTGTGTAGATCCGACTAAGAAGCCTGTTCGGCAAAAGAGAAGGATTTTCGCCCCAGAGCGACAAAGAATTATTGATGAAGAAATAGCGAAACTTCTGGAAGCGGATTTTATCTACGAGATTGATTACCCGTAGTGGCTCGCGAACGTAGTCCTCGTCCAGAAGCAGAATGGCAAGTGGAGAGTATGTATTGACTACACGGATTTAAATAAGGCATGCCCGAAGGACTTTTACCCTTTGCCGCATATTGATCAATTGATAGATGCAACTTCGGGCTTTGCTATGTTGAGTTTTATGGATGTTTTTTCGGGTTATCATCAGATATCAATGTACAAGAAGGATATTCCGAAGACAGCTTTCATCACCCATCGAGCCATTTATGCTTATAAGAAAATGACATTCGGGCTCCTTAATGCCGGTGCGACGTATCAACGGATGATGAATTATATTTTCAGGAGGCAACTGGGAAGGAGTATGGAGGTCTATGTGGACGACATGATCGTCAAAAGCTCTTCCGTGGGAGGCCACTTGGATGATTTGGAGGATTGTTTTCAGAATATCAGGGAGCACAACATTCGGTTGAACCCTACAAAATGTACCTTCGGTCTTGGGTCGGGAAAGTTCCTCGGCTATATGGTAAGCAAGAGGGGTATTGAAGCGAATCCTGAAAAGATCAAAGTTGTTGTGGATATGAAGTCGCCGAAGTCATTTAAAGACGTACAAAGGCTAACGGGTCGGATCGCGGCACTTCGGAGGTTCATGTCAAAATCTGCAGAAAGATGTCTCCCATTCTTTGATACTCTAAAGGGTCCGAAGAACGAGAAGACTTTTCAGTGGAATTATGAATGTGAGGATGCGTTTCAAGGGATCAAAAAGTACTTGTCCTCTGCACCATTGCTGATGAAGCCGATTCCTTCGGAACCATTGTATCTATACTTGGCTGCCAGCTCATTAGCGGTCGGGGCGGTCTTAGTTCGGGAATCTGGGGGAAAACAATTCCCCGTTTATTATGTTAGTCACGCCCTTCGGGATGCTGAGACGAGGTACCCGAACCTGGAGAAGTTCGCCTATGCACTAATCATTGCCAGTAGGAAGCTTCGGCATTATTTTCAAGGACGGTTGTTGGTGGTGTACACAGATCAGCCTCTGAAGAAGGTGTTGCATAAGCCTGATGTCTCAGGGCGGTTGGCTGCGTGGGCTATGGAGTTAACCCAGTTTCATTTAGAGTATCATCCTCGGACGGCGATAAAAGGTCAGGCTTTAGCCGACTTTGTGGTGGAATGTTCATTTTCCGAAGATGAATCAATTGTTCAACCAGAGGTAGTGGGTTCTATTTCTGACATTCGGCCGCTTCAAACGTCCTGGACGTTATATGTGGATGGGTCTTCAACTTCTGATACGAGTGGAGCAGGAGTGATTTTGACAAGTCCTGAGGGTTTTAAAGTTCAGCAAGCCATCCGATTTGGGTTTAGGGCAACCAACAACGAGGCCGAATATGAAGCGATCTTGGCAGGGCTTCGATTGGCGAGGAGTCTAGAGGTTCAGAGACTGATTATTTTTAGCGATTCCCAATTGGTGGTCAAGCAGATATCGGGAGAATATGAAGCTCGGGGGGCAAGGATGTCCAAGTATCTGGCAGAGGTTAAGGACCAGTTGCATTACTTCAGCTCGTTTATTTTTCAAGGGGTGGATCGATCCAATAATACGATTGTCGATGCATTGTCCAAGTTAGCTGCCTCTGATCCGAGAACTTTTAGTGGATCAGTGTATTTGGAGGTTTTGAAATTTCCAAGTATTCAGAGGTCGAAAGTGTTGGTGGTGGAACGTTCGGACTGTTGGATGACGTCATATATAAGCTACCTTGCCAATGGCGAGTTACCTTCGGATCGGATACTAGCTAAAAAGATAAAGTACAGGAGCTCAAACTTTGTATTGATCGATGGTGACTTATATAGGCGTGCGTACTCTTCACCTTTATTGAAGTGTTTGGTCCCCTCAGAAGCGGAGTACGTACTTCGGGAAATTCACGAAGGGATCTGCGGCGATCACATGGGAGCCAAATCACTGGCGTATAAGGTACTTCGGCAGGGTTATTATTGGCCTACCATTTTCAAAGAGGCTAAGGAGTATGTCCAAAAGTGCCCTAAGTGTCAACTGAATAGTTCGGTTCCTCATTGACCGCCCGAAGAACTCTTTTCTGTTCTGTCCCCGATTCCGTTTGCAATATGGGGAATTGATATTTTGGGTCCGTTACCGAAGGCGAAGGGTCAAGTCAGCTTTGTAATAGTGGCTATTGATTACATGACTAAGTGGGTGGAGGCCAAAGCTCTTCGGATAATCTCAGAGCAAGAGTGTCTCAAATTTCTCAAAGAGTTTGTCGTGTTTCGCTTCGGCATTCCTATGGTGGTGGTGTCGGACAACGGACGACAGTTTGTCGGTTCGAAGTTCGAAGAATTTCTTAAAGATTTGGGAATCCAACACAGAAAGACTTCGGTTGCTCATCCTCAGTCTAATGGTCAGGTTGAAGTCACTAATCGCACATTGCTCAATGGTATTAAAAGAAGGCTAGACGAAGCCAAAGGGAGGTGGCCTGAAGAGTTGCTCAGCGTTTTATGGGCATATCGAACTACTCCTCGGACCACTACAGGCGACTCACCGTTTAGGTTAGCTTACGGGACCGACGCTCTTGTCCCAGTCGAGATCGGGTCTCCTTCGTTAAGGGTCAATCAATATAAAGAACTTTATAACGATGAAGGCCTTCGGCTTAATCTGGATTTGTTAGAGGAGGTTCGAGAATCGGCTTTAATAAGGCTAGCAGTCTACCAGCAGAGAACGACCAGACATTACAATAAGGGGGTGAAAGTGAGGAGATTTGAAGTTGGTGATCTTGTACTTCGGGAGGTTGAAGCGTCTACCCCCCAGAATTTAGGTAAGCTTATGCCGAACTGGGAAGGTCCTTACGAAGTTGTGGAAGTGCCAAAGCCAGGGACTTACCGACTTCGAGCAATGGATGGATCAGAGATAAAAAATACTTGGCATGCTGGAAGACTCCGAAAGTATTACCAATAAGGCTGGTGGTTGGGAACGTCGGAAGAATCAACTATCCACCCGAAGAAATACAACACCTCTTGTTTTGCTCGCATAATTTCCTCTGTTATATGAATTGTTTTGTTAAGTTCTCTCTATATCTTCGATTGTGATAAGGTTGGTGGTGATAAGGTTGTCTATCTATCTCTCTACAGTGGTAATTTTATCTTCGGCAGTCACAGATACTTTGTCGGTATAAATTTGTGTACTCTCTTATTTAAGTTTCTTACAGTAAGAGAGTGGGGGGCAATGTTAACATGTGATTCAGTAATGGGGCATGGTAAATGTTTGTACACATGTTAGTCAAAAGGAGCAGGCTTATTAGTCCACAAGAGCTAGCTACGAATCTTTTTTGTCAAAGGAGAGCAGTCGTTCCATGCCTATAAAAGGCCCTTGCTTGTTGCAAATTAAAACACATCAATCTCATCATCTCTCACAGCTTGTATACCATCCAGCTTATATTAAATAATATAGAGAAAAATAGCTCATTTGAGTTATAGAAAAATGTAAGGTAGGGAGAAAATAATTACTAATATTATTTTCTCCAATTTGTACAATATTTTCATAGTAGACTTCTGAGATCTCTCCCCGTGGTTTTTTCCCAATTGGGTTTCCACGTAAAAATCTTGGTGTTATTATTTTATTATTATTTTATTTTCACGTATAATTATTTTATTCCATATTAACAAGCACTAGACAGCTACATATCCTCCACCGTTAAACGTCTTTTCAGCTTGTTATTTGGTGATTTGACGAGCGGTCAGAATTTGGCGTTAACACAAACAAACATAACTTAAGAATACAATATTTTTCTTATTTATCTCAAAAAACAATTAGCTAGTTTAATAAAAGTGGCATAACAAAATTATGATGATAAACTTAGAACATTATATCATCTTAATATCTTATATCACTATGTCAATAAAAACTATTTTACCCTCAAATAGTAAAGTACCTAAGTTGGGTCTACTCTATTAGAATTTTTTTTTTTTAACGATCAACATGTACTTGCATAGAGTCCATTATAAGTAAAATTGAAACTTATTACTATTTTTATTTCTACTCAAATTTTTTTTAATTTGTGTGAAAGATGAACTTTTATAGGAACGAGGGGGTACTTTTTTTGTAGACCAAAAAAAGTTGGTAAAAATGGGCCATTTTTTCGTCGAACTAGGGGGAGTTTTATTTGTTTAAGGAGGGAGTCTTTTTTTAAATAAAACCACACTTCACAGACCAACAAGAAGAAAAACAGGAAAAATGAATTTCAATCCTCTATCAAGATTCCCTCCCTTTCTGTCTAAAACCCTCAAGTTAAAAGGTATGACAAGAAATACCATACAAAACTGAATACAACAAGAACTGCAAAGAAAAACGGAGACAAATTTAAACTTCATTGTTTCAACACTTTTGAAGTAGACTCACAAAGATGGTTTAGGGCCTTCGGCACCGGCTGCCTACATAGTTCCAGGATTTCAATCAATGGAGCAGCAAGCGAAGCATCTTCTATGGTTAAGAAGCTATGCAACAATCCGTTGACAGTAAAGCGTGCCATTCTTGTGAGTATCTGGATGTATTTGTCTATCGACGGTATAAAATTAGAAATAAGGATGACTTCAAATCCACTAAAATCTGCAGAACCAATGTGTTCCGTACCCATCACAAAAACAGCAAGTCCTGTTTCACTGCCAAATATAGGAGTACACAAATGAGAGAAATCAAATAATTATGTACAAACAATAAGTTGAACAAGCAGAATGTATAACTCTTAACGGAATACATACAAATTTTTTTTTTTTCATGGAATACCATACATCTAATTGTTTGCACAAAACAAAATGAAAGATTTAACCCCAAAAAAGCAGGATTTGACATTAAAGTTTATCACATTCCACAATCCACACACAATCAGTTGGAAGAGATACTCGGCGCCAAAGTGAGTCCAGAATTTACTTTACCCAAATTTCATGGTCAAATTACATCAATCCAGTATTTGGCAGTTAAAAGTGAAGCTTCTGCCACGATTTATATTTGGAGTTTTAATACTTTTTGGAAATTCTCCAAAAAGTATGGCTTTGAGTACGATAGAACTCTACATTTCAGATCCTATGTAGAAGAAGAAGAATAGAAACCGTACAATAATCAGTATACATCCAAACACTAACTTTCCAAATGCTATTGCATTTGGGAGTATGAAAGACAGAGAAGGGGGATGGCAAACAGTTATTATTGGAATTTGAAGCCTAGGATTCTGGAAAAGGTCTTTAGCAACTTCAATCACACACAATATAAAGTTGCCTAGTGTGACATGCTAATTCAACTAGTGTGGGTTGAAATCCATTACATGGACACAGTAAGTTCCGAATACTCCCCCTCCGTCCTTTAAACTGAAGGTTATGTTTTTTATTTTCTATATTTTGTTTTTGATGACTTCTCCAAATATTCAAGGTTTGCATATGGCATATGTTACATGGACTCTCACTTTACCCTGCGTACCCGTGTTCGACACTGGACACTCAGAAAAAGATACGGGTGGTTGTATACTGCATTTTAGTGTTAAAATGACAAAATTGAGGAGTACCCATATCGGAATTTTCGAAGTACATGTCTCAGACCAGAATCTCCATTCGAGTCCATCTAACTTAGCTTAAGGCACACTTTGACATATATTTTTTACCATAAATTTTTTGAGAGAACAAGAGCTCGAAAGTCTATTGACAAAAATATAATAGTGAATAGTCTTGTACTTTGTGCATATATAGTTTTACAAATTGTAAAATCATACAACTATATATACACAAAGCACAACCCGTAAAAGATGCTGGCAATTTTTAGGTCATTGAGCTCCACCAAACCCCAAATGTTTTTCAATAATAAATTTTAATATGTAAATTTTATATTGAAAACAAATTGTGAAAAAGTTATATCCGCCTATGTTCTATGCAAACCTCAATATTAATAAAACAATGAGAAAACCAACAAGGTTAGTGCCATAGTTCTTTTTTTTTTTGTTGGGTTGGGGGGGGGGGGGGGGGGGGGTGGACCGCAGGGAGTATTATACGAGACTTATCTAACTAAAATTTTTTTGCAATCTTTACCTTCTCTCAGTTTCTGCATTAGTATCAATTGTTGAGATGGGATAACCCTTTCCTTTGATGGTTGTAACTAACTCCTGAGAATTGCTACTTTCTCCAACTATAAACAGCACCTTGATAGGCCCTGAGCTAATTCCATTACTACAAATTTGATCAAATACTTTAAGCCCCTACAATAATCATTAAGAATGTTACAACTCAGAAGGATATCCTGAAAGTTTCCTTGATTGCAAAATTAATAATTATAATAATAAATGATACTTGTATTCATAATAACATAAGAAAACAATTATAATTCTAATGATATAATAGTAACAACAAAAATTTTGTAAAAGGGCTGGCTAAATAAAGTATAACATGGGGGCAATGATGCTCTACATAGAACCCCTCTTTTGAAATTAAGCTAAAGTTGGTCAGTTTCGTAAAACTATCTGTGCTACAACAGCAAACACATAAATCATTTGGTCATCCAAGCAAATATCCAGTAAAAGATCCTGAGAAGGGCAACCAAAGAATATAGTAAAACACTACCTCTGTAATGTGTGATACAAGGATGAACAGTAGCTTCTTTCATATAATTTATATATACAATAAAAAAAATTGTGCTCCAGTCAAATGCAAACATGAACAAAGCAAACTATATATTAAATCAAATACAACATAAACTTAAAAGAATAGATCAAGAAATAGAAACTCTATCAATTCATTGTCTCCAACAACAAATAAGAACCAAAAACCACTTATTATGCAATTCGTTTAAGTCCAAACGAATACAAATGATATAGTTGAGTTGCACAGTAAGTGAATATTTTAGGTTATAATTAAGAACAGGCGCAGTTTCACATGTCTTGGCTTCTTTTAGCATATTAAATTGGCATGTGCTCCTTTCAGCACTAAATGTTCATCTTCCATATCAATTACTAAAAGCCAATACCAGATATGCCGTATGGATGCAATAAGTTAAGGACCAGTCATGAATTTAGAAAACATGGACAAGAAAACAATACATGTTAATATATTAAAACAAAAATATTCTTAGGGGAAAGGTAATCTAAGGTAGCCAAGATTGGTTAAGGCTACTTAATAACGACGCAGTTTTGTATAAAATTTATAATTAAAGAATTTTTTATAAAAACCTAAAATGGAAAGCTTAACCCTAAGCGATAAAATTACGTCGTTTTGTTAAGTAGCCTTAGCCAAGCTTGGATAAGGCAATGCCTTGGATAACATTTTCCCATATTCTTATAATCTAAAACACCACAAATTTTCAAGTTAAAAGCATTTATATTCGAGTGGAAAATCTAAAATTACAAGGAATTCTAGTCAAGACCAACCAATGCAAGCACGTTTTCAGTACTTATATAATGAGGATTATAATGGTCCAAGTGATCCTCACTAAGATACCTCAATCACAGGGGTTGTAACTCAACGTATGCAGTAAGGCAGACATATACAAAAATATCCGCTATGTTCAACGGGTGTCTGCACTTTTATTTTGTTTAATAAAAAAAACGATCATTTAGGAAGAGCAGCTATGGGGCTTTGGGCACCCAAGAAAGTATCAATATCTGATATACCTATGATACAGATATGACTCTTTATCAAAATCATGCATATTAGTAGGATAGAACATCTAAATAAATACTACAGTCAATAAAAGTAAATTTTATATTTAAACGGATAACAAAGATTAGAAATTTAACTTCAACTAACTTAATAAACTACGCGACAATAATTCATGAGAGATGTACTTTTCACCTAAGGGGTTGGAGAAATAGTGGAGGCGTTGAGGAATAATCTCAAGGTCATTGGTTCTTATCCCCATTCTTGGGGCCATACTTACCTATCAAAAAAATGCAAGACGTACTTTTTTCTCATTCATGAGCGCTTTAAAATTAAACAGCTTTGCACTTGATGGATTACACGTACTAGTATTTGCTTGACATTGAGATGAAAGGTAAGCAGTCAAACTAACTGAAAACATAGTAATCTTTCTTACTCAATATCGTCTGAAGAATGAAGTTAGCTTTGAAATTAAATTTTGAACTGATAGGTGTATACCTTTGCTACTATCTCTTCATCTGACTCACAAATGTGTACGGACTGGATGATACACGCACTTTGACTGGTTATAGTATCATTCGGCGCTAATCTGCATATTGATCGTGGCAGGAGGTTTTGTACAACTGGAATGGATGCATAACTCGAGCAATCAGTGAAAACCAAAGTGCGGGGACTGCGACAAATGTATTGCCTAATTGATTTAATAATGTCAGGTTGACCACCTTGAGAAAAACTTTCCAGTCCATCAACAACCTGCAATGGCATATAAAACAATAGCTCAAATATAAGTGGTGTAGGCAGTTATGTCTGTTAGAAACTCAGGATCAAGATTGATGCAGACTTGACTTGAACCAAAAATGGAAAGCTTCAACTAGTTAATGTCATTAATTGATAGTATTAGGCAACAAACAGTAGAAGTGGAGGAAGAATAAGGCAGAAAATGATAAGGATTTGGGAAGAAGAAACACAGAGATAGATAGAGATGGGGAGAGTGGTTTAAGCCATTCTTAATTCATAAAAATCTGATTACATGCTTTTCATGTCTATCTTCTATTTATACTACTACAACGATTAAAGCTAACATGTCTTAATGGTGACAAAGATTAAAAAAGGACAAGCTATCATAAACCTCTAACTTGCTCCTTGCTAACATACTCCAAAATAACCAACTCTACACATCTTCTGACACCTACTCAGTCTAGAAGATTCTAACTTATTTCAGCCATGCCATGCACTTCTTGATTAATTATCTTCCTATATATGTCTGTTTTCTCCATCTGTAAAATAAAATTAATTATTTGTTTGTATTTATAGTTGTTTTCTTATATAATTGTATTTAACATTCAAGAACCAGGACGAGCTTGTTGGAAGCATGTAAAGACTCATATACTCAAAGTATAAATAAACAACACTCTCAATTAATATGGAAATCTGAATACAAAGTTTACAAAACAAAATCACTCACAAAATACTTGCAATAATAGAATAACACACTCACTAAATTGGTTTTCAACACTTAATTTTCTCTCTTTCTTATAGCTGCTGCTATATTTTTTCTCTCTCAAGGATCCTAGCTTCTGCTCTCTGTTTCATATGTATACATACATTACATGCAAGGACTTATTGTCCTATTTATAGTTGTAGCTCAACCACCATGCACAACATTCCAATTGCTTATTCAAATTGATTTTTGCATCCTGAATGTATCAGCCGCAATCTTCACCAACACTGACCATGCATATGTAGATATGTCCAAGAAATGCTGCTCAATTCCTTGGCTAATATGGTAACTTCTTTTGCATCCAATAAAGAGCTTTTTCCTTCAACATTAAGCTAGTCAACATGCTAGCTGTATTACTTAACATGGAGGGTTTGTTTTCTAACTCACTTGTTGGGAGCGTATATAGACCCATATACTCGAATATAAATAAACAACACTCAATTAATATGGAAATTTGAATACACAGTTCACAACAAAATCACTCACTAAACACTTGTAGTATAACAATAGTAATCTCTCAAAATTGGTGTTACAACACCCACAAGTTTTTTTCCTCTCTCTCTCTCTCTTAATTAGTTGTTGCTAATATCTCTTGCACTTATACTTCTTCCATGCATAGGCTTAGAGGCTTATTTATAGCTCTGTTAGCCTCCTCATTTGCTTAACGTGATGGGTACCGCCATGCATCTAGCTGTCACCAACTTGACCAATTCAAATTCAATCTGTCTACTAAAACTTCTAGCCGCATGTTTCCGACATTAGCATTTGTATATGTAGAATACTCCGGTAGCTTGACGTATTATTCAGCTATATGCGTACCACCTCATCCTACCAATAGAAATAGTTTGTCATTGGTAAGTTTGCGACTATTGTTGTTTACTATTAGGAGGGTTTGACTTTAAAAACTCCCCCTCAAACCACCCGACTTTGCATGCCGAGCCTTTTTTTGAGTTTCTTGAACACTTACGTATTCAACAAACCTCAAAGAAAGGCTTGGCATGCCAAGTTGGGTTTGAGGGGGAGGTTTAGAAGTCAAGCCCTCCTAATAGCAAACAAGAAAGCCGCAAACTTAACAATGACGAACTATTCTATTGGTTGGATGAGGTGGTACCCATATAGCTAACTAATACATCAAGCTCCTGGAGTATTCTACATATCTGAAGCTGATTGTGGGCGCCTTAGCGCAAAGATTGTGTTGAAAAGAGAGAAGAATTGGGGAATGATTGATAGTCTGTGATGACTATACAATCTGAATTTATACCAACATAAGGATAGAAATAATTACAGCAAGATCCCTATGATCAAGCTAATTACAACAAGAATCCTTCAATCAAGCTAATTATAGTAACTGTCTACAATCAGACTAATTACAACAGCTCCCTACAATCAAGCTAATCAAAACTAATTCCTTTGATCAATCCTGATATAGATTACAGGTCAACAATCCAGCAACATAATAAATTATAATATCATAACACCCCCCTCAAGTTGGTGCATGTATATCACACATGCCCAACTTGGACAAGTGATGATCAAACACCTTCCTGGTAACAGCTTTGGCAAGGATGTCAGCTCTCTATTCCGATGAAACATAAGGCATACAAATTAGTCCTCCCTCTAACTTCTCTTTAATGAAGTGACGGTCAATCTCTACTTGCTTAGTCCTATCATATTGAACAGGGTTATGGACAATAGAAATGGCAGATTTGCTATCAGAATATAGCATCATCGGTATATAAATGGGTAAAAGAAGATCCCACATAAGGCTCTTTAGCCACAACAACTCACAAATCTCAAGTGCCATTGCCCTAAATTCTGCCTCTGCACTTGAACGAGCAAACACCTCCTACTTCTTGCTTCGCCGGGACACAAGATTCCCTCCAACAAAGGTACAATATCTGGAGGTTGATCGTCTATCATCAAGGCAACTAGCCTAATCAGCATATGTGTAACATTCCATTCTGAGATGTCCCTAAGATGAAAATAAAACCCCTTTGTTTGGGCTGATTTCAGGTACCTAAGAATACGAGTCACTGCATCCAAATGAGAAGAACATAGATCATGCATGTACTGACTAACAAGGCTAACTGCAAAGCCAATATCAGGGCGAGTATGAGACAAATATATCGACTTGCCAACAAAACGCTGATAGTTACCACGATCAACAGGCTCCCCACTCTTTCGCCCGTAGTTTAATATTGGCATCCAGAGGAGTGTTAACTGGTTTGCATCCAAGCATCCCAGTTTCAGAAAGAAGATCCAAGATATACTTTCTTTGTGAAAGAAAGATCCCATGGGTGCTAGCCACCTCAATGCCCAAGAAATACCGGAGTTGACCCAAATCCTTAACTTCAAACTCACGAACAAGAGCTTGCTTCAATCAGACAATCTCTTGAACATCACTCCCGGTGATCACAATATCATCCACATAAACTATTAGGAATGTAGATAATTGGCCACGATGACGTATAAATAGAGTACGATCAGCATTACTCGGAATGTAACCTTGAGCCCGCATAGCTTTGGTAAATCTCCCAAACCATGCTCTAGGTGACTGCTTCAATCCATATAATGAACGACGAAGCCTACGCACCTTACCGATAGTAGGTGCACTAGAGAAACCTGGTGGGATATCCATATAAACCTCATTTAATTCACCATGAAGAAAGATTTACATCTAACTGTTATAATTCCCAACCAAAAAATACTGCACAAGAAATGAGAACCCTTACAATATTCATTTTGGCTACAGGGGTAAAAGTCTCTTGATAGTCAATGCCAAATGTTTGTATAAACCCACGAGCAACCAACCGGGCTTTGTAGCATTCAACAATACCATCTGCATTGTGTTTGATAGTAAAAACCCATTTACATCCCACTGGTCTTTTCCCTAGAGGAAGAGTTACAAGTTCTCAGGTCTGATTTTTCTTCAAGGCCCCCATTTCTTCCAACTTTGCATTTTTTTCATTGTTTAGATTTAATAGTTTCCTGCCATGTCTTAGGAATAGAAACAGAATCCAAAGAGGACACAAACATTGATAGGTTGGAGAAAGGGATTGATAAGATACAATATTAGAAAGAGGATGTTGAGTACATGAACGTTTACCTTTTCGAAGGGCAATAGGAATGTCTAAGGAAGGATCCTCATTGTTTGATATAGGATCAGAAGATGAAGAAAGAGTGACAGTAGAATTATCAGAAGGAGGATTCTCTGGACTTACAAATGTAGGTTCCTTGGCTAAAGGAATCCCACACCTTTGTTTACTCTTCAAACCTGTGCATGATTGGTTGATGACCATCTTATCACATATTGAAATGGATGGGACGTTCGATCAAGCCAGACCACTTGGGCGGTTGAGAGGGGAACATCACTGTTTTAGCTTTGATCTCAAGTCAGCCACACCTCCTCCATGAGGATTCATTGCAACACCACGGGCGTCCAGCTTTTCTAAGCTTGTGTGCACCATGGTTGGGATTGAAAACTATACCAATAATCGCTCGGCATCGGGAATCAATTACTTTTTCAACAAAAGAAGGTAGCCCAGCGCGAGTATACCTGAGAGAACACAGGCTTGGAAGAGGGAACCTGAGAAGAAACAACATTCTTGGAAGGAGAAACCTCTACAGACTTATCACCACAGTCACTGGAATTATTTTCCAAGGTCTCCTCAGATAATGGCACAAACATTTCAGGAAACTCATCAATCGGAACAAAAGGGTTTTCGGACATAGAAGTTGGTTCCGTATTAGAATGAAAATAGGAATCCTATTCATTAAAAACTCCATCCATAGAAACATAAACGTCTAGTAGCAGGATTGTAAAACTTATAGCCTTTCTGAGTAGCGGGATATCCCACAAAAACACATTTAAGACTCCTTGGTTCTAATTTATGATGAGTTTGGTGATTTCTCACAAAACAAACACATCCAAAAATTCGAGGAACTAAAAAGAATTTTTACCTGTGAGGACATGAATAGGACTTATTTTTTAATAAAGAAGTAGGCATGCGATTAATTAAATAAGTAGTAGTTAGTACTGCCTCGCTCCAATATGAAGAAGGGACATTCATCTAAAAAATGAGAGAATGAGCAACTTCAAGAAGATGCCTATTCTTTCGTTCAGCAACCACATTCTGAGGAGTATCTACACAACTGGATTGATGGATAATGCCATGCTCAGTTAAAAAAATTTGAATACTGAGATATTCTCTACCATTATCAGAACGCAAAATTTTAATAGAAGTGTTATATCGAGTCTTTAAAAACTTTTAAAACATTTAGCAACATCAGCCTTTTGTTTCAACAAAAACACCCAAGTAACCCTACTAAAATCATCAAGAAAAGTGACAAACCATTTAACCTCAGAAATAGATTAGACTGCAGAAGGGCCCCACACATCAGAATGAATAACGGAAAAAGGTTCAACACTTTTACTAACCAAAATAGGATAAGTGTTTTTGATATGTTTAGCTATTACACATGAATCACAAAAAAAACTCATTATTCCTACAATCATTAGATAACTGCGGAAAAACTAATGATAAAACATGTAGCGGAAGATGTCCTAAACGTCTGTGCCATCTCTGAAGGTTCCTAAGATCAAAATCTCCATTATCTACATGATTCGCTTGTACCGGTGTTGTAAGAGGTACATTCAGCCAATATAATCCTCCTCTAAGACTGCCACTGCCAATCTCTTGCCCCGTTTTCAAATCCTGAAATATACAATGAGTAGGAAAAAAATAGCTTTGCAATTAAGATCCTTAGTCAAAGAGCTAATAGACATAAGACTAGTGGGAAATTTAGGTACATGCAAGACAGATGTAAGTGATAATGAAGGAGAACAAGTAATAATAGTTAGGGCCGAGCAAAAAACGGATAAAACCGAATAACCGAATTGAACCGAATTTTTTAAACCGAAATATTTCGGTTATTCAACTATTTTGCACGTTTCGGTTATAACCGTTTTATTCTTCGATTTTCGGTTTCGGTTTCGGCTATTAAATTTTTGTTATTCGGTTAATCGAATAACCGAATATTTGTAAGACATCCACCGGAATCGCATCGTGAATGGATCGAAGGATTGAGATTCCTGGAAAATTCTGGCTCCACATCGGTGTGAAGGTATAACACAGAAAAGGGACGTTTCTCCAGTTCAGGGAAAATCTTTTCCTCCAAGTATTTCTTCACAACATCAACACTCACCATTCGAGCTGATCAAAATTTAAACAAATAAATAAACCATCAGATCAATATTTACATAAACAGAGATATATATGAACTGGGTTAACAAAATTCGAGTATAAATATAGATACATATTAGGGAAGAATTTGGCGATGATGCGGAGGATCGGGCGGCCACGTCTATCTCGGCCTTGGATCTTGAAGACTCAAAGTTTATCGAGGAGCTGGAACTGTTCCTCATGGGATTTGGATGTAGAATCACAAGAAGAAGACATGTTTGAATCAACTTTGAAAGAGAAAACAGAGGATTGAATCGGCTGTAATACATTATCAATGTAATACAACTTGTAATATAAGATAGAGCCATACAGGTCGTTTTCATTAAGCATCATAAAGCAAATCTATCCCATAAAAAGCAAAGAAAAAAAAATGTATTTGTGCTTATTGGCAACTAAGGAAGTATATGTGCTTATTAGCATATACGAGAGAGAGAGAGAAAGGTTGGCAACTGGAAAAATACCCTTAATTTCGGTTATTAACCAAATAACCGAATTGTTATTCAGTTACTTGATAATTCGGATAGTTGTTCGGATATTAAAATTATACAAATTTCGGTTTTCGGTTATAACCGAATACGCTATTCGGTTCAGTTATAACCGAATAATCAGCCCTAGTAATAGTGCCCTTTCTAGAAATTGAAGAAAAAGAGCCATCAGTTAATCTAACATTTTCTTTATCAGACAGAGTTTTTTATTTTGCATAATGGCTATGAGTTCTAGTCATATGGTCGGTGGCTCCAGAATCAATGATCCAAGGAGAAGTTAAATTGGAATTAAAGGAAGATATACCTGAGAAGTAAGAGGATGGATGAGAATGAGATGTAAAGGCTTGTGAAGTAGTTGACATGGCAGCGGAAGATGCAACAACAATATTGGTAGAAGATGAAGGTCCCATTCGAGCCATCAAATCCCTATAAACTGCAACTCTTCTCCAGAAGCATTTCCCCAGTAGTAACTCACTCAACCTCATGAGCCTGTGATTGCCGCTTTCCCTTTCGTGCCTTGTCACCTTGTGGCTTCCCATTCAGTTTCCAACAAAATTCTCTAGTATGCTTCTCCTTGCCACAATAGTCACACTTCAATAAAGGTTTCTCAGGAACCTTAGAAACAGGAATGCTTGTAAACAAAGCTGATCTCTCAGGGATAGCACTTGGTGACATAAGGGACCGCCTGCAGTCCTCATTTTGAACAATCTGAAAAACCTGCTTTAGACTAGGCATTCAAACTAATCAGAAAAGAATATGTTCGGTTCTTATCTTCCCATTTGCGAAGTTTCTCTATAACAACAGCATTTATCCCTCACAATAGTTATCATTGATATCAAGCTCTTGCCAAATATTGCGAAGTTCTGTGTAGTAATCTGACACTGTCATGCCATCCTGTTTAAGCTCATGAATTCTTTTCTTCAAATCATAAATTTGAGCATCATTCCCAGCTTGGGAATACATCTCCTTAACTGTTTCCATACCTCAGCAGTTGTCTCCATAAACAGATAGCCTTTAGCAAGGGTAGGAGTCATATGGTTAACCAAAAAACTCATAACAAAATTATCCTCAATTTCCCACTTTTCAGCCTCTATACCTGATGAGGACATCCTTAGCTCACAAGCCCTTGACAAAACACAAGTGGATCCATTGCATATGCCACTTGGACCCATTACGAGAACACGAGCTAAACGCTTCAAAGAAGGACTTAACGGGATGATTCATAAATTATGGACCGAGGTTGGATCGAGCATAGAGGTTATAGAGACGGGTTACAAGCACGCGAAGTTCATAAACACATTGGAAGCAAGCATACCCGAACCGACACAAAAGAATCAGCATTTCCGCACTTTTGGACTAGTTTGACATCAGTTCGTATTTTGGCCATAACTTGAGTTTCCAAACTCCAAATGAGGTGATTCAAAAGCCTAAATTTGCCTACACTTCTAGGGCTACAACTTTCATGCTTTGCCCCAAGTCCAAATTTGGTGGTTTTCAAATGCAAAAATAGCTTGCAATGTGCTGATCAGATTAGTTGTCAGATTTGGACTTTTTAGCACATCACATGGACATGTTTTTGGGGTGATAAACTCTTTGGATGGCTGATGCATGTGATGTGATTAGTTGTTAGATCTTGACTTATGGTGATGGGTTAGCACACCATGAGTTCCTATAAATACCAAGTGATGCTAGGCTTGTACAACCAACTTCATACCAATTTTCAGCATTATTAATATTATTGTGAGTTTGTTTCTCTACTTGTGGTTCTTTGAGAATTCCTAAGTGTTCCTTAGTTCTTCTTTGAGATTCATAATTGACTTATCATACAACCAATCATAGTTGTGTGTGGCGTCTTCTACCGCATCAATCGTCGATTGTACCGAGGTTACCGCTTCAATATAAGCGAGGGGTCGAGGTGTCGTTGGTGTTCACCCTACGCAGATTTCCTAAGCAAGCAATTGTATCAAGATTACCGTCTATATATAGGCGAGGGGTTAAGGTGTTGCAAGTTATCCATCCTATCAACTTGTTGAAAACGATCCGGGCGACGACCACCCCACGCAAGCGTGTCGTGGAGTCTATCAATACCAGTCTCCTTCGGTTTGGTCTTTGCCCCAGTCAAATAACTCAAAACAGTTTCTGGATTTTATTGATATCTCCATTGAACATGACCACAACAAGTAGTTCTTTCCATCAAACATGATGGATAAAGAAGCAAAAACAGGATAGCGAGAATCTGAAGGCTTATTAACCCCACTAGTATTTCCACTAGTCACAGAGCCTTCTCCGCTTAAAGACATAATTGCTGGCAACAACTGGGCAGGTGATAGAGAATTTAATAAGTGGAGATCACACCACTATATCATAAACAAAGAAAAGGATCTCAGTGGATTAATTTAGTCCACCAAGAAAAAAAGAGTATACGCTGATTTTGAAGATAATCAAACCAGCTTTTCAATTGGGTTTTGTAACAAAAAAAGAAATTGTGGGAAAAAAAAGAGGATAAAGTGGACAGCCGATGGAGTTCAATTTAGTCCAGGGATTTCAACCTTGATATTGCAACCTTAGAAATGGTTGCTGGTGAAAGCACCTTTCGTGCAGGTCGGAACAAGGAATTTCGCTACCTTAGAACCGTTATAGTTACGGCTGCCGTTCACCGGGGCTTCGGTCGCCAGCTCCCCTATCATCAGGCCACCAACTTCCTTGACCTTCTGGCACTGGGCAGACGTTATCCTAGCTTTTTTGCATCCCCTGCTATTGAATCAGCAGCACATTTGCCGGAAAGAGCTCGCGATCTACGGCAATTTGAGTTTCAACATAAGGCCAGTTCAAGTCATCTCATTGATGTTCATCACCTGTCACAACTCTCGATAAATGGCTTTCTTAGAGCTCACATATCTACTTGATGCTCCCAAAAGTACGAGACGACAGTGGCTGGGCGAGCGAAGTAGGCTTAGATTAGAGGGAGGGGGACTACGAACGTCTGTCCCATGAAGCGCCAGGGGCACAGGAACAAGCGTAGGCTTGTAGTGCGCCCTTCACCTAGTAAGAAGTGTTTTTCTTGGCTAAGCGAGGAAGCATAGTTGCGCGCCTCTACATAGCCCCTCTATACTCTATAGGCTATTAGTACCAAGCTTCCACAGCTTGTTGTGTAATTTCATAAAGAAAGAAAAGTGTGTGAACCTCAACAAGTCCGGGTTTCAAACTAGCCTCCTGGACTGAATCGACCTTATTCATTAGGTTATGAAGAGAAAAAAATAAGAATGTTGAGGCTTTACACCTGGGATTGTAGTTCAATCGGTCAGAGCACCGCCCTGTCAAGGTGGAAGCTGCGGGTTCGAGCCCCGTCAGTCTCGACCTAGGATCCGATAAATCGATCAATTCATCTCTCCAAGCATATGCTTTCTTTCGTTTTTTTAAAAATTCGTGAAAGTCTTACATAATGAGTAAAAAGAAAACCATATAAGGTCAAAAGCAAATTTGCGTATTATATATATATATATATATATGATCGACTCCCGCGAGTTCGAGTTCGGTCATACAACACAACATTCATGCACTTCCTTTTACTCCATAGGGCCTTCTCCAGCAAGAAGCGTATGAAAAAGCAAGGAGAAGAGTTCACACATACAAAAGCTAGGATTTTAAGTACGCTTCCGCCGAATCCTGAAGGAGAGGCTCATTTCCCAGACTTTCGTCAGTTATTTCAATCGACTTGGCAGACCAAGTTTTCGAGGGAATCGGGGCGAGGGAGTTTATAAGTTAAGGTCGAGCCTATAGAAGATAAAAGTCAATATGGTCTGCATCCAAGTCCTACCCATACCTATTCTAGACCATATCTCCCTTTTAGCCTGACTTAAGTATTAGGGCAATCTGGGTAGTGAAGGCTCGCGAAGTAGACAGCAAGCAGCAAGCTACCTGAAGCAGTTGGTCGAGTTGCTTTGCACCTCTCATCCCACTGTTCTTGCTTCTCGCTCACTTCTAGAAGATTTTTGACTCTTCTTTCAACTGACTTCACCGTCGAGAGGGAAACAGCCCGAATCACCAGCTGAGGCCCCTAAATGACCGCTCAGTGATAAAGGAGGTAGGGGTGCAAAGACAGCCAGGAGGCTTTCTAGCAGTTCATCTTTCTTGATTTCCGGAATGGGAAGCTCTCTGATCTTTCCTTCGAGTTCGAGTTTTTATTTTATAGAAGAACGGTAACAAAAAGTACAAAAAAAAATTTGTTTGCATGGCAAAAATGTAAAAAAAAATTACTCGAGATCTAATTCCAACATTTCCCGAGGATTACTTTAAGCTTTGGTTGAAAAAGCGGTGCTTTCATGTAACATGCTATGGTCTCAACGCCCTTACGAGGTAGTAATGAGTTTCACGCACTCTAAGCCCGGCCTGCGCGCGGTTAGGAAGATTGGTCGCAATATGAGCGGTACCACCCACCCTACCACCTATAGGCGAGGCAAGTGGTTATAGGTGAAGTAGCAGAAGCAAAAGATGAAGATGTAGAATAGTTTAGACCAGAGTCGATCTAAGCTCTGATACCATGTTGAAAAGATAGAAGAATTGGGGAATGATTGATAGTCTGTGATGACTATACAATCTGAATTTATACCAACATAAGGATTGAAATAATTACAGCAAGATCCCTATGATCAAGCTAACTACAACAAGAATCCTTCAAACAAGCTAATTATAGTAATTGTCTACAATCAGACTAATTACAGCAGCTCCCTACAATCAAGCTAATCAAAACTAATTCCTTTGATCAATCCTATAATCCTGATATAGATTACAGGTCAACAATCCAGTAACATAATAAATTAGAATATAACAACAGATTGTCATCCACAACATCTATACAATGCTCTAGGAAAACCAATAGATTATGGATTTGGAGGAACCATCAACACCTCTTTGATATGATACGGAAGAAGAAATTCAAAAAGTTTATTATTAATTTTGTATTGTTATTTAGAGATAAATGTTGGATTATTAATGTAATTATTTTAGCAGGATATTCTAAAAGTTTTAATTATAGTAGTAGATTTTAATTAAGAAATTTTTAATTATGGTAGTAGATTTTAATTAGGAGTTTTATTATAATAGTAGATTTTAGTTAGGAGATTGTTTCCTTTTTGAATTAGGATTTTTACTTGGTCCCCAAGTATTAGGTTTTTTATTTAAGCATTTTTATACTTCATTATTTCGGAGATTATTGAATGAATTGATTTGAGATTAACGTTGTGTACTTTTGTGTGTGTTTCTTTACCGAGTTGTGGGGATAGGTACTCTTATTCCTTCTTTCTACCCCGTCCTACATCATAATGGTATCAAGAGCCAAAATTACTAATATATTTTAATTTCACCCAATTCCTTCCTACCCTTATTTTTCTGGCCTCCATCAAATTGACGAAATTCGCTAGAGAATCGACAACTATTTTCCGAGACGAAAGCACGACTGCAGCAGGAATCGTCGTCGTCGTAATCTCCATCTATCCCAAAGAAAAAAAATTAAAAAATAAAAAAAGTTCAACGTTACTGTTCATCGCTACAGTGCGCGACACTGTTCGTCAAAGTTATGGTGTTTCTTCTGCCAAATTACAGTTTAGTACCCCCAAGTTTCTGAAACTTTCAATTCAGCCCCTGAAATTTCAGGAAAGTTCAAATCAGTCCCTGTTTCTTTATACTTTTTGCACCTAAGCCCCTAGAGCCAAAAAAAAACGTGTTGGTCGGGCAAAAATAAAAACGTATTAGAAGAATTGAAGAATCCATTGCCGCACTTCTATCAGGTTAACATTTCAAAGTTCATCACCGCAATTCCAACATGTGGTCAAGGAATCAACACAAAAGTTAAAAGTGTGATGTTAGATTCTACAAGTAAAATACAAGGAGGCAGTGAGACTCTTCAAGAACAAGAACTTCGACACGTCGAGACTAGTGAGAATCTTAAAGGGGCTAAAGTTGAGGTTGTTGTATCCATTGAAGATTCCAAGGAGGTTTGCATTAAAGGAAGTGCAGTGCAAGAGGTGAACCAAGTTGACCAAGAAGTTGCACTCAAAAAGAACGACACAATTGAGGTAGAACATGTTGACTTTCTTATGCCAAATTCCATATTCGAGTCCAAATCTACATCTAGTTCCTTACTTGTGTCAACGCTATTCCCGAAATTTGTGCTCAAGAAACATCGGATGTCGGATGCGCATGTTTTGTTGGCATGCATCTCCCAGACTATGGTTTATTATACTTCGATATTTCAAAACTTGAGGACAAGGCGAGGAGAATGATGCGATACGAAAGAAGAAATTCAAGAAGTTTATTATTAATTTTGTATTGTTATTTAGAGATAAATGTTGGATTATTAATGTAATTATTTAAGTAGGATATTCTAAAAGTTTTAATTATAGTAGTAGATTTTAATTAGGAAATTTTTAATTATGGTAATAGATTTTAATTAGGAGAGTTTTATTGTAGTAGTAGATTTTAGTTAAGAGATTGTTTCTTTTTTGAATTAGGGTTTTTACTTAGTCCCCAAGTATTGAGTTTTCTATTTAAGCATTGTAATACTTCATTATTTAGGAGATTATTGAAAGAATTGATTTGAGATTAAAGCTGTGTGCTTTTGTGTGTGTTTCTTTACCGATTCTCTGCGGGGATATGTATTTTTATTCCTTCTTCCCACCTTGTCTTACATCACTCTTCCATCTTGGTTAACTAAGGAAGATCTTGCTACCTATGGGGATTTATATGAGAAATCTGGATTCCAAACAGCATTGGCGGCGGTTTCTTGTAGGTAAGGGATATGATTAATATACTGTGAAAATTTCACGAGTAATAATAGGTAACTAGACAAAAGTTATCTAGTTCACCTAGACAAAATTCTACAGGATTGTACTGTACAACCCTTCATTGTCTAGGTAAATTAGACAACTTCTGTTAGCTACGTAACATTTTTATTTTAAAAGCGTCTTTCTTTCCGTGGTGGGAACCACTGCCCTAAATGGCTAGAGTACTTTAGGTTTGGATTGCATTGGTGAGTGCTAAGGGCTCTACCATTGGATGTATGTTTAGGTTTGGATTGCATTACTTTAGGTTCTTCTATACAATATTCCCATTGCTTCAAAATTAAAGATACATTTTCCTTTTTAGTTCATTCCAAAATTAGAGACATTTTTAATTTTAGATTATAAAGTCACATGAAGTTCCTAACTTCCTATAATACCGTACTCGGTAGATTAAATACTACCATGCCACCACAACTATATTTCTACCAAATGCCAGGGATATGTTTGGAAAAGTAAAGTTCTCCTTAAAAGGTCGTTTTAGAAATGCATCTCTGATTTTGGAACGGAATGAGTACTTAGAAAGAGGGAAATAAGGAATAAGAAATACCGCACCGTTCCAACATATAGGATCAATATTGACTTTTTGAAGTCAATTTCAGATACTTTCAAACTCAAAATTGATATGAATTAGTTTAGTTATAGACTATAAAATTATGAAAATTATAAACTATCTAAATAGTACTCTAATTAAAAGATTTATTGTTTTCAAAAGTTAAATAAATCAAATCAATTTTGAATTCGAAAATATCTCAAATTGACTTTGAAAAGTCAAACTTGATCCTGTATTTTAGAACGGATGGAATATATCAGAACACCTAATATTCAAGCAAGAACATCTACTATACTACTATTGCCTTTTATTATTTAATGATAAAGAATTTTGATGTCATATATAAACATAGTTATCAAGGCGCCAAGTAGAGGCGAGGCGACAACCGAGAGCTTAAGCGCTTAGGCAACAAGGCACCCGACTAGTCGTCCACAAGGCGAAAAGTCGTTAATAATGTAAATTTTATACGTATAAAATTATATATATTTTATATGAATACTTATATATTTGTATTTTTAATGATTTACCTTATTTATACAAGTCGTAGCATATCAAGTCACAACAAAAAGCAAACAAGATCAAGTCAAAATGATAATTTTACTATTATTGTAATTTTTTGAACTTGTACCAACTTCAAATTATATAAATGGTGATACATTTGTAATATTTAGTTTAATTCAATATAATTTTTAAATTTATGTTTAGTTTCTTAAGTTTAAAAAAACCTTTATTCTTATAATCTCAATTACTTACTACTCAACAAAGTAGTTGTGGTATATGGGTTTATTATATCCAGTGGTCCATCATGCTCATGATTTTTGTTTTATGGATGTGTGTTGTGAAAATTAATATATCTCAACTTCAAGGTAATAAGTGAGCAGCCCAATATATATTATACTAGTAGACTAGTAGTAGAACCACTGCCACGTGACCATGGTCAAATCATATAATACAGTCATACACTCATACCATATCATATAAAAAAAATTAGAAGAAATCAGAATACCCGAAACAGAGGTCAGAATACCCAAAAAAAAAGGAGAAAGCAGAGCAGCAGAGCAGTCATACCGGCAGAAGTCTGGATAAAAGAAAGAAAAAAAAAGGCCGAAGAAGAGAAAAAGAAGAGGAGTAGAAGTAGAAGAAGAGAAGAAGAAGAGTAGAGAAGCATATCGGAGGTCGCGAGCTGCCTGAGAAGAGGCCGAAGTCGTCGCGAGCTGCCGGATCGAGTCGACGCTAGTAAGTGGTAGGTCGCTTGCTCTGATGCTCTCCCTCTCTGTAGTCTGCTTTGCGAATCTTGCGATTGATCGATCGATTAGGTTTTACTTTTTAGCTGCCAGATTTTTTTTTTAAGCCAGTTAAGTTCGGGTCAAACAAAACCCGTAATGTCCAAGTCGGCCGATCTGAAATCAAGTCGCTACAAAGTCGCCCAAGTCGTCACCTTTTCTAGCTAGGCGCTCGACTTTCTACTTAGCCATCAAGTCGCCCAGACGCCTTAGTAATTTTATCCGCCTTGACGCCTAGGCGACGACTTGATAAGCATGTATATAAAACATGGGGATTAACAACTGTAAATAAATACAATATATTAGAGATTATAAAGTAATTAATTGGACAAGAAGGTTAAAAAAATACCAATAATGACACCCCAGATATATCAACAGCCTTCAGGGATAGAAGCTTCAGAAGTCTATCAGGTGTCGACACAAGGAACTCTGGCTCACAACTTTTTAGTCTAAAATTAAACAAGGGTTTAGATAAGCAAACAAGAAAATAATAACAAAATGAAGAATAAAAAAGAAGGAACAAAAGATGCACCAAAGGCACATAGTGAATATAAGATATTCATAGGTAGTGTATAAACTAGTGCAAATGTGAAGGGACATACTTTATTACATGGACTGAAAGATAGTGTAACACACTGCCCACTACTATGATAGTCAGACGGCCAAGGGTATGTCTTAGTCATGTACCATAAACAATGGTAGATACTTTCCCTAGATCATCTAAATGATTTTTTTTTTAAAAATCACTTAAACACATCCAGGAAGTGATACTCCATTAGTCCATTCATCTCATTTTCTGTTTCGTTTTAAAAAAAATGCAACCAACAAATATTTTTATACACGTGGATATTTCATCTCATTTTCTGTTTTGTCTTGAAAAAAATGCAAACAAATACTTTTATACATGTGGATGACGCAGTTGGAGATTATGCTGAATCGTGCATCGTAAACAAATGTTAGATACTTTCTCAAGATCACCCAATGGATTTTGTAAAATGGTACCAATACAAATGCTCCCTGTATCTTATAATTTAAGACGCAAAGATGACAAAGTTAGAGATCAGATTTTTTTTATACTTCTTTAAAGTTGTAATTTTTTATAAATCACATTTTTGAAGATAAAAGAAATATCCTCATTGCCAACTGAGAGACATTTTAATACATTTTTAAGGAAGAAAGTTTAACTTTAACATATATAATGACCAAAATCAAAAGCTACTTAAATTTAGTGATATTTGGTAATTGATTTTGAAGTTGGACTCTCATTTTGGAGTTCCCAAAATTACTAGGACACTCAATATGGGACAGAGGGAGTATTAGACTTATAATAGCTAATTATGTAATCAGCATGTACTAAAATCATAGTTGTCATGGCGTCGCCATGGCGTCATCTAGGCGTCCTGGCGCTAGAGAAGAATAAGGCAACGCCTTGGACGCCGAGCCGCCAAGGCTTACCCCTTGGTAGCTGGCCTAAGTCCAGTAATTAAGTCATTGTGTACCCATGACTCATCATAACTCATGTACTAGCTATATTGTGTAATTTTTATTATTTATTAGACTTGTAATATGTGATGATTGTTGACTTAGTTATCTTTTATTCTCTACGTAGTGTTTGTTAACTTGTTCTACTAGTTTTCAATATCATGTGCTTTATTTTTGAATTTTAATTGTGAAGTATTCATATATAATTGTGTTTTTAATTGTATTACATAGTGTTAGTTATTATGTTTTGAGTTTTAATGTATATAAATTTTTTTTGTCGAATATGCTTTTGAAATAAAACAAATAATATATAAATTGTACATTGTCAACGACTTGTTGCCATATGGACGCCATGGCGGGCGCCTTATCGCCTAGGCATCCTGGCGGTCAACTACCGTCGCGTCTCGCCGTGACGCCGTGACAACTATGACTAAAATATGTACCACTTGCATTTTCTAAATATGACACGCAAAACGGGACAAAGAGAAAAAAAAATCTCAGCAAGCGAATGGTCAAGCAAGTGATTGATGAAAAGAATACATATTGGCATGATTTCTGTCCAGTATTTGTGCTGGCTACCAAAAGCTTAGACCAAAGACAATCCACTCAAAGAACAAGGGCACGCCATTGCGGTTTTATCAACCGTTACGTGAAGTTAATCATATTCACTGAGGCCGTGCCATTTGCTTGTGGGTCAAGCCTATGCACAACATTTTCAAACACTAAATAATTTTTTTTGTGTGTGCTGCTTTGTGTCAAGAATAGCAAAGACCTAATCAATATGACAATTTCTTTTACAGTCATATAAATTTCAAGGTTTGGTATAAAAACTAACAACCAACTTTTGTCATGCCAATATTTACATCAACATAAAAATAACCAGGAGAAGCAAAATAGATTCTAGTAGTACCCATGAATTTGATGTTCTAAGGAAGCACCGGGATGCAGACTCACTGTATGTATCCAAAGAGCCTTTAAAGGTTTGCACACGGAGCGTACCTGATAATAATTGAAGATAATGATTCAATAAGGCATCTAATGTACAAAATCATTCCATCAAAGTTTCCATCTAATCTATAATTTCAATTTTCCAGTATTTAATATGTAAATATAAGCAATGTTTTCCCAAAATGACAAGGGGAACGCTCTGTTTTGCATGATTCACATCATCTTAACTACGCAGAAAGCAAGTAGGATTTAACAGGAATCTAGAGACTCCATCATTGGAATACTTGATGTGCAGTATGTTAAGTACCGTCAAATTTATTTGGCAAACATTAAAAAGGAAAAAGAAAAAAAAAGGAAGATGATAGCTACCAGTGCCCCAAATGAATGGTATCACGCATGAAGTTCAAAAGCAGCCATAAGATGAAACATTTTATGAGTGAAAGGGATTCATAGGTCATGCAAAATGTCAAAAACAACAAAACAGTTGAGAAATCAAGAAGAACAAACATCTACGAACCATTGTGGCTTTCTCTTGGGATGGAACAAGGAACAAAAGGAATGGACTGGTAAATGATACCCCTTCTTTCTCCTTTCTTGCAATGGTATCAGCAGCTGTTGAAGTTATCCAAGCAATCTGCTTTGTGGTAGAACAAGTTCCACTTGTGTCTAACATATCTTTCCCAATTGAATAGCATTTCCAAAAGTCAACCCCCCATGTGTCAACAAAAAAAGGTTTGTCCTCATCATTACTAAAGGTTTCATCGTGACGCAGTGCATTCTGTATTGAATTCAAGCATAGGATTAGAAATTTAGATGGACAATCTTGGGTTTCAAATGAATGTCCAGTTTTCACATGGATAGCATCACTATTCATCAGCGGGATCTTTGCTTTTGTGAGCTTTATGGGCTTCTTCTGTTGTACACCATCAATCATCTGCTGCTCATTGTTCTCATTCATGAACTTCACCATTTTATGATCTTCATGGTCTAAGTTTACTTGAACCCTATCAGCAGTTCCTTTCTTTGATGCAACACTATTTCTATTGGCAGACATTCTTTGATCGGTTTTAGAAGGCCTAGATTTCTTCGACTCTTTTTTCTTAAAATCCACATTCACAGTTCTGTCATTGAAGGGATCCTCTGGAGTAGGAAGGCTATAACACATTCCCTGTAGAGACATAATAGAAATAGATGATAAGAAAATTGGACGAACTCATACTTACTAACCAAAGAATAGAAGACCTGCAACTTTGCGTATTATTTCTGTAATCTAATTGAATCAGAATTAGATTTTAAAAGTAACGATCAAAAATCGTTACAGATGCTTCAACAAAAACAGAAAGAAACAGGCATAATAAGAACTACAGTCTCACACAGTCGCACAAGCCATTTTTAAACTCATGAAGTAAATACTGCCTCCGTTTAAAAATATAGGTTCAAGATTTAAATTTTTGAAATCAATTTGAGATATTTTTAAATTCAAAATTGAATTGAATCCATTTAGTTTTACGCAATACAATTACGAAAATCGTAAACTATCTAAAAAGAACTTTTAATCACAAGATTTATTGTTTTCAAAAAATAAATGAATCACATCAACTTTGATTTTGACTTTGGGGGGTAGGATTACTTTGATTCAGGCTTGCTTGTCTAGTATACCCCTATATTATCTTTCTCTTTTTAGGATCCTAGTTGGTGTAGCTAACACACTAGAAAAGTTAATGAGAGATTTTCTTTGGTTGGGAGCTGGTGATGAGAGGAAGGATCATTTGGTTGGGTGGAAAAAAGTGTGTCTTTCTAAACAAGAGGAGGGTTTGGGACTGGGTAATTTGGTCCTCAAGAATGTTGCTCCGGTTGGTAAATGGCTTTGGAGATTTCCTTTGGAACCTCATTCCATTTGGCATAAGGTTATTAGGAGCAAATTCGGCATGCATTTGAATGGGTGGAATGCTAGGATTTATGTTACTCATGCAAGTCCTTGGAAATTCATCTCCCAAGGTTATACTTCATTTATTCGACATTTGAAATGTGGAGTGGAGCAAGTGTTCTGTTTATATAGATTATAACATGGTACAAATAGAATTTTCTTAATGAAGGAATTGCATTTTTAACATTTACACGATACTACCAAGAAAAGTAACACAAATCATAAACCAATGAAAACATTCTTATGAGTGAACCACGAATCTAAAAGACGCAATTCATAACTTGTAAATACATATCTCATAGAGACTGCTCTATCTAGATTTCTAGATTCTTGGGCAACAATTCTTGTTTCTTGATGAAAATTACATACTCCAAAGCTCAATTTAATCAAAATTTCAATGGGGCTAAGGATTACATTATTTTTCATCATTAATCAGCCCATGGAAATAGATAATCCAAAACCAAAGCATGTAAACACTATAGATTCTAGATTATAATTTGTATCAGGGATCTTAAAATAACAACAAATTTTCACTTTCAAGAGTACTATCCGTGCATAATCACAAAAAATAAATTGACTTAAATTCATTGTTCCTCAAACTTCTACTTCAAACAGCACAAAAGTAATCTTTATGCCATTAAATGTGTTACTAAACAACAAGTCTTGATAAGTAGTGCCAAAAGTAATCTTATTTGTTAGTGATAAACAAATAACATATACCAAAACCCAGATCACTGTTTCATCATCAGCATACCATAAATGAATAAACTACAAAATTTAACTTTTAACAGCACAATGCATTAAAAATCCATAAATAAGACTACACCCAACTTTATGTGCTGCTAGACAAAAAATCTTGAGAAAAATTGACAACAACAATCCTTCTTTTTTTTTTCTAAAGTAGAACCCAATTACATCAAAGCACTGCTACGCCTCAAATCACTCAAACTCTCAACATCAATCTCACAGTTCACATATTTACACAAACTGTCAACAGCCTCAAAATTATTGAATTTTAACAACTGATTATGTGTTGCTAAATAACAAAATCTATAAAATGCCGTAATTTTACAAAAACCCAATAATCTTCTCTTTAAATCCCATTAAATTCACAAGCTCACATACTCCCTCCGTTCCAGAATTAAAGATTCATTCTCTATAAAAAAATAAAAAAAAAATAGAAAAAAAAATCATTTTCCAAAATTAATGTCCCTTTATAGTTTATAGTTCTAAAGCAGAAATGTAAATGTATCTCTAATTTTAAAACGAATTTAAAATGAAAATGTAAATATACCTGGCACATGCTACGTTTTCCGGTCTTTCTACGCTTCTTTGCGGCGATAATGGAAGCAACCCGGGTGGAGACTTTCAAGGACTCATTCTCTTTCTTTCGGTTCGATTTGTTCTTCCTTCTCCTTATTGAATCGTCGCTTTTGCCCATCGCTGCGCCAAGAAGTTGAATTGAACTGAGGAAATAGAGAAAGGCGGTTTCTGCAGTTGAGCTGAACAACTAGTTAATGGTGCTTGTGGGTAGGTCAGATATTTTATGAAAAGAGCATGGGTATTCTTGTCATGACGTGTGTTGAATAAGGCACCGGCTAGTTTGAAAAGTGACATTTAAATTTTATAGAGACATCTTCATTAGTCTTAAAATTATATAGCTGCTTTTCACGTTTAATTTTTTAATTATTTTTTTTATATATTTCATTAAAATATATTTCATTCTTAAATTATATGTTTCTTTCATGTTAGTCTTTAAAATATCGTATTTTTTTCAAGTTTAATCCCAAAATTGTACATTTAGTCCCAAAACTGTATATAGTGTTCACGTTTTATCCTCAATGTATAGTAGTTTTTCCTATTTAATACCCTTAAATTGTCCTATTTTTTTAAGATTGGACAAATATTATAAAAATAATAAAATCAAAGGACGAAATTCGCGAAAAAAATAGTTTGGGGACTAAACGTCAAAAATAGTTATAGTTTGGGGACTAAGACGTTACCCCAATTTTATATATAGATCAAATTAAATACTAATTATTACTCTCACCGTTCTTTTTTATTTGTCTTTTTAGAAAGTGAAATTTGTACCTTTTTATTTGTTGTTAATAGATTTCAAAAAATTGATTTAGTTTACCATAATATCTCTATATTAAATATTAATTTGTTTATCTCTCATCTTTTTCAATAAATTTTGAAAAATAATATTAAGATTTTTTATTCATTTTAATTAATCAGACAAAATATTAATTGTATTTCTTAATTTTTGTGTTTTCTACTAAAACGTCAATTAAAAAGGAATGGAGGGAGTAGTATGCAATTATGCATGCCCATGCAAGGCGAGGGCATTTTTTTTTCTTTATTTGATTATTTATTTTAATAAAAAATTATCATATATAATATATAAAATTAATTAAAAATGTATAATAACATGATATTATATTATTATGTATTTTAAAAATTTTGAGAATTATATATACCTTTGTCACAAACCTCTAATAATATAGTAATCTTCCAATTCCAAAATATAAGATTATTGTTGATTTTTTAAAATATTGATTTGAGACATTTCAAATTTAAAATCGATATAATATTATAAAATACAATAATAACATATCATAATTAGTTGTATTTTTTAGATAATTTACGGACTAACATTAAATAAATTTACATTAATTTTGAGTTTGAAAATTCAAATAAATTTTAAAAAGACAATAATAATCTTACTTTGAAATAAAATGAGTATGTAAAAATAACTAATAATTTTATAATAACAAAAATTCTTGTTGGAGGATATAATATGAGTTTTTAATATGATAAATATGTTTTAATTTTTGGATAAAATTTTTATAATTTATTTTTTATAAATAATTTAAAAAATATCTATTTCACGAGTCAACTCATAACAAACTAAAAAACTCTGTTAGCCTAATCAATATTATTTATCATTCTCCTAAATAGTATCTATATATTTGTATTTTCTATGCACATTCATGTACAGACCTTTAATAATACAATATTGGGTTACGAAAAGATTAATATTACTATGAATAAAACATACATTGCATCAACGGAGGTACTATGCAACTAATCGACATTAGGGAGGAAACTAAATAATGGGGAGACTTGGGTGATACACTACACTTGAGATTAACTCATGACCAACCCAAATAAAATTCATGACTATCGGCAATGATGACATGTAAGTAAGCCAAACTAAGATTAAAAAATTCACTTCCGTTAAGATTCAAACTCAAAACCTTAACTTCATAACTTTAAGCAATTATCCAACTGAACTGCATGATATAGTTGTAAATGAAATAACATAAATTTTATTTATACAAGCTTCTCCATTTAAACTAAAAAAAAAGATAAATAAGTGGGTACCATGAAACTATATATGATGAAACTCCAATATGTACTACAAGCAATATTCAGATCATGTATATGATCTTTAGTGCATCCATCTTTTGATTCAAAACAAAATATTGTGGTTTGTCAACATTATAAATAAAATGTACTACTCTTTACCTATATACGTGTACTCCTTAAAATAAAGACCTAATTATAAAAGTACTCTTTCAAGTTACTATTCAATTTTAATTTGGCCCTTTTAAGTGACAAAAATCTTAATTGAGTCGTTTAAATGACCAATTTAATTCAACTGAGTCATTCATGATAAAAATCTCATTAATGAGTAGGAGATATATATTTCATTAAGTGATTGATTCAAGCAAAAGTGTTAATTCAAACAAACTGGGCTGAAAGCATCAATGAGAACCATCAATTTGGAGGGTTCTAGAAGGATTTACAAAAGTTTATTGATCAAGAAAAGCATTAGCCAAAGAAAACTTTGTTCTACTGTTGCATGTTGAATTTTGTTGATGTTGCTTCACTAAATGGGGTTTTGCTGCGGAAGAGTGATAGCTAGTAGGTGTTCTAGTGTTACAAAAAGGTGGCATATATGTTGTCTTTATTGTAAAGTTGCAAACTCATTATTTGGGGATAATGAGTTTTGATGAATTTCAATAAAAAAAAGTTGATAATAAAAAAACAGTATTTAATTTTTCAAAATTTAAATGAAGAAGGAGTTTACCCACTTATTTATCTTTTCTTTTCTTAGTTTAAATGGAGAAACTTGTATAACTAAAATTTATGTTATTTCATTTACAATTATATCATGTAGCTGGGTTGGATAGTTGCTTAAAGTTATGAAATTGAGGTTTTGAGTTCAAATCTTAGCGGAAACGAATTTTTTAGTCTTAGTTTGGCTTACTTACATGTCATAATTGCCACGAAGGATAGTCAATACTCAACTGTCACATAAATGTTTGTTATACAAATTTTTCTATAGTAGAGGGTTTGTTTTGCATTGACCAAAAAAATGGGGCACAATATCCAAATATACTGAGAGTGCAGTAGTCACTTTTGCATTTTACTCGATTTTGAACCAAAAAAGGAAAGATTTGACTTAAATACCATTTGATTGGAGTCGGTTAGTGTGAAGTATCCTTGATCACTATGAAATTTAGTTTTTTGCAGTATTTATTATAGTAAATATTATATTTTAATTCTAATGTCTTGTTTTTGGGTCAATGCAAATGTAATATTTATTATAACCAGTGTAATAAAAAAAATAATCAATGAATGTGACAATTTCATCTTAACCAAATCTCATTTAATTCGGCACAAACCCACTGATCCCATGCGAAACCCCGGTTACATGTATGAATTTATTCAGTTAATTATTTAAGTAGGCAATTGAATGTAATTTGCATATATTCACTTGGAATTTTGAGAATATATCAGATTAATTAAATAGTGTAGGTTTCTTTAATTGAATTATGTAGTGTAGGTTTTTTTAGTAAGTTATTAAGTTAAATAATTAAATGTATATTAGATTTATTAGGTTATGATTCTAATAAAATAATTATTAAATTATTAGATTTTTATTTATGTAAATAACTAAATAATATGTAGTGTATATTGTATTGACTATCCAAATACGGAATTTTCTTGAAATAATAATCTGAATAGAACTCTAGAATTCAAGTTTCAATGAATTTTACTTTAATTGCGAGGACTCTGCAATTGTTTGTTCAACTAAATTCACTTCTAATTATTGATTAAAATAAATAAATAAATATATATATATATATATTAAACTTAAATTCTGAATTATATGGTTGGTGATTATATTATATTATATTTTGTTGTTTCTCAAATGTACTTAGAGATCTAGAAGGGGGATTAAATAGATCCTTTTAAAAACTTTCCTTTTGAAAGAGTATTACTAACTTATAAATTAAGTAGGTTAATTTAATTATGTACAACGAAATGATAATTTGAAAATCCCCTTTCAAAGATTTAGGAAAGTCACAGTTCTAAATTTAGCACACGGATAAAATTAAGTCACAAAAAAATATAAATGACTTTGCAGAAATGTAAAAGCTAAAAGTAAATGAGACAAGATATTTTAAGTGGTGCGGAGCACAAAGATCTCCTAGTCCACTCTTCTACTCCTCGAATAGGAAATCCA
Source organism: Aralia elata (assembly GCA_034770075.1). Lineage (NCBI taxonomy): Eukaryota > Viridiplantae > Streptophyta > Magnoliopsida > Apiales > Araliaceae > Aralia > Aralia elata. The sequence goes on along the minus strand of CM068379.1, from coordinate 28,006,442 downwards.
TTAAGGTTGGGGTGATCACTAAGATCTATTCACAAAGAACAATTATAACAACTGTTGTTGCTTGGAATAACCTAATTCTCTAATTATTCATGTTGTTGTTATATTAAATCTAGACTGATAATTCTAGGTTGTATGATAGTTAGGGTCTCTTGGGGTGATTGTCACATTGGATTTAAAACTTAAGGAGAATTTTGGATAATTAGTGATTGCGGTTATCTAGGGTTATTGTAAGACCCCGAAAATTTTAATAAATAGAATTTAATTTTCTTCTTATTATTATTTTTAAACAGAAAGGTGTTAAATCGATAATGATAAAGTTACTAGTGAAATGTGACAATTGAGATGTCTAGTAATAACGCTAAATCACTATTCACGCGATCACTATTCACGGGATACTATTCACGCTAAAAACGCTTTTACATTTTCTTTGATCTTCAAATTACGTCATAACGTTTATATAAGCTGGATACGAAAATTATACGGTATAAATACGAAAATACTATTCATACGAATATACTATTCATTTATACAAAAAGTCAAACTAGTATGTCGGGGAATATTCCTTCTGTCGGATAATATTCGTTCTGTCGGGGAATATTATATTCGGTAAAGTACAATGACAATTGTATACATTCTGACTATAGGGATATACTAGTAATGTTTATATATTTATGTTATTGTATTTTATCATCGCTTGGGGTGGTGGCTTAGTGGTGGGAAGCCGGACATAAGTCCCCATAAACGTGGGTTCGAGTCTTGGTAAGCTCCTCTATGCTCAAGTGGTCTCATGCCCTGGATTTATTCGGGGGTAAGATGAGTTGTGCCGATGAAGACACCACTGAGGCCTCCAAATTTTATTGTTTTTATACATTTATAACATAAAGAATATTTTACCAAAAAATAAATAAATAAATAAATAAAATTATTACTGTAACATTTTTAAAGTATTTCATCAATAATTGTCACGACACAGTAACTCATATTTTTTTTAATGATATTATTAGATTAGTTAGCATTGTTGGCAATATCTAAAAGTTCTGTCAAGGAAATGGGTTATTTAATTGCGCGTCGTCTATATGGAAGACCCCCTATTTCCTGGGAATAATCTGGTTGTCAGTATTGCGAGTATATGCTATCTGTGATATTAATACATTTAACACAATAATACAGAAAAAAAGGATTTATTGTGATAAGGGAGTTATTTTTATAATGGTTTTATCTTTTAATAATGGAAGAAAAAATGGATGGATGATATAAATGGAAGAAAAAATGGATGGATGATATAAATGGAAGAAAAAATGGATGGATGATATAAATGGAAGAAAAAATGGATGGATGATATTAAAAGAATATGCCAAGGGTATAAGCGTAATAAACCAAGAAAAGTTGGGAAAAAGACCAAAATGCCCTCACCTTAATTTTCCTATAAATAGGGAGGGTTTGCTTAAGAAATTTTCATACCTTCATTGCTTATACTTCCTCCATCTCTCTAAATTTCTGAAGTTCTCTTAGTGTGCTAGGCTATTGTGAGTATTTGTGAGAATACTAGTATTATCCGAAGTTAGTAAACTTCATAGAAAGTAACATCCAGTTAACGAAGGTAGGGAATATCATTTCTTTCATACTCATATATAATATCATTTGCTTTCATGTTCATAAGTGATATTATACTCATAAAGGTTGTTATTCATTCTATATTAATTTGTGAGGATAACCTGTCCGTGCGGTATGACGCATGCCTGGTGAATATCCTTCTGTATTCATTCCTTATTACTCTGTGGGAATAACCTGTATGTACGAGTGTCGTACCTGGTGAATACCCTTATGTATTCATTCTTTATTACTCTGTGGGAATAACCTGTATGTACGAGTGTCGTACCTGGTGAATAACCCTTTGTATTCATTACTTATTAACTTGTTGTGGAAATAATCTGTCTACGCGAATTATCCCATGACGGGTGAAAATCCATTTGCAGTTTCATATATTCTGTTATACTCGTATAACGTATCATTTTCTTTTGTATTCTTTAAGGGATATCTTTTTCTTTCACATTTCTCCATTTATGATAAGAAATCTTTGTTTGTTTCCAAAACCTTATTTTTAAATGGAGAAAATCCCTGAAAATTAGTAGAATATCCTTAATAGTTTATGCTTCATCTAATATCTTTTCACTTGAATCTTTCTATTTCATTTTATACGTTATAGTTGAAGCATGAAATAATTTCTTGAATATCATTCTTGAATTTGACTCCACAATTTGGTCATCGTGTTGGCAATTTGGTCAATCTTTGATACTGATTAAATTATAAAGCTTTTCTTATCCTTAATCTCACTGTATCATTGTTATCATCCTCATCCTCATACTTAAATTGTGGTGATAGTTTTCTTTGGCCCGTAGTGCAAAGATGAACTGGCGTGACATGATTTTGACCAAACTGTGTATTGGTATAATCATGACTTTTTGTGTTACAAACAAAGGCGTATGGTGAAAATTCTCTTTGGCCGTAGTGCAAAGATGAACTGGCGTTTGGCATGATCATGACCGGTGATGTTACAAATAAATATCTTTGGCACGTAGTGCAAAGAGAGGCTGTTGAATATAAACTGTTGATTTGGATGTTCATAAACAGGAATTGTTGATTGGTGTTACAGGGATAAAATATTGGTGGTGATCCTTTAATTTATAGAAGATGGTAGATATTATAATCTACTTGACTCTTCTAATGGATTGTTTGTTCCGCTGCAATTGTTGTTGTTGAACAATTATAATATCTTTAAATCTCTGATTTATTATTGTTGAAGACTAAAGATAATTTTTATTCTTCATTATCTTAGTCATGATATTTCTTACTGGGCTATTTAAGCTCACCCTTTTCAGTTTTGTCCCATTGTTTTTCTCAGGAAAGGAAAATGTAGCTGGGACTAGCCGGGGAGTGGAGTGATGGTCCGAATTAGTGGTTGTCCTCATCAAGTTATGACATAGTTTAATAATGATTGTACTGGAGACTTAAAACATGTGTTGCCGTCTTTTTACGGCATTGTAATAATTTGGGTTTGGATACTGTGGTACCATACGGTACGATATTTGTATGGAAGTCACAGTATGTGTGTGGTCGTATTTTGCACGACAAATATTAGTTGTAAATGGAAAAATTCGTATTTATATTTTGTAGAATGTTATTGGCGACTCAAAATGGGTTGTGTGGACCTATTTTGAGGGCGTCACAGTTATTAATTTCATTGAAGGATAAATATTGTATAACTTGATTACTCCAATGATTGTAAAAAGACAATACTGAACTGAAGAACTGAAGTCTTTAATTTATTGGTTATTCTTATTAATTATTTACAGTTACTTTAGTTAGTTAAAATGAATTCAAAACCCCCCAATTTATATTTATTGTTATTTTGATTTAGGAAATATTAGAATAAATTTAAGACAACATCACTCTCTGTGGGATCGACCCTTGCTTATCACTATATTAAATTTTGTATTCATAGAGTAGAAGTAAGGTTTTAATTTTAGAGTGTTAACGACAGCTCCCACTAATACTGGTTCATACAGAACTCTTCAAGTCACTTAGACTTGGTACACGTAACTAAGATTGATTCACTCAAAACCCTTCAAGTCATTTAGGCTGGGTTACAAAAGGTCACTAAAACTTGATTACAAAGGTCATTAAGACCTGAATAATCACTGAACGAATAAGGTGTTTTGGGGTGCTGCTAAGTTGCTTTAAGATCAACATAGAATGACTTAGCAGCAGAACAAGATGTTCTAGATCTTCAAGATCATATAGTAGTGTTCTTGAGAGTTTGGCGGCAGTTCAACTTGTATGATATGTGATTGTTACTGTTGGATTAAATTTGTATGCTTCTTACAGATGTCCTCGAGATTGTCCCATTTGAAAGTTGTGATACTCATTTAATGCTCTAATCCTAAAAGACCTCTGATTGTTAACTTTTGAGATAATATGTGTCAACTTGCTTTCGACTGTGATATATCACATCAGACCGCTGCAGTGACATGCACGTGGGTCACTGTCACTTCACCGAACTAGTTATTAAACACACTTCGATCTGATCTTCTTTTCAATCTTAAGTTGTTCAGCAACTATCTTGGGATCTTCACTCTACGCGTTTTGACAATGTTAGTCCATTGTCAAAACTGACATACTCTACGATTTTCCTAATTGTATAGTTTCATGGTGGTCATAGAGTATTTGGCTAGATGACTCTACGATTGGCAAACTCTACGATCTTCAATGAGTTCTACGATCTCTTTCAGACTCTACGGTTTTCAATGAACTCTACGATCTCTTTCAGACTCTACGATCTTCAAAGAGCTCTACGATCTCTTTCAGACTGCTCTACGATCTTTGGCAGACTCTGCGATCTTCAATATATTTTACGATCTCTGAGTAGACAACTCTACGATCTTTGGCAGACTCTACAATTTTCACTGTACTTTAAGATCTTTTAGCAGACTCTACGATCTCAAAGTAGACTCTACGAATTTGACCAATATACTCTACGATCATTCACTTAGCTTTACGATAGCCTAAATAACTTTAGGATCGTTTAATTTTCTATAGCTATACATTCAATTTACTCAACGAAATAAATTAACCTAACAAGTTTGATCTTCTAATCTAAGTCCTTTTACATTAATTTCATTATAAGGACTTCATAAAAGCTACTGGATACAAATATACACTATCTCATCATCAAATCAAATATGCATTTGTACTAACAATCTCCCCCTATTTGATGACGACAAAATCAGTTGTTTCAAGCAATCATCAATTATAAGATGTAGATAATATAACACTTTGAATTTAAATATGACTTATATACAGTGAGCAATTGTATGTCTAGAAAGAAAAAAAGAATTTATTGATGAATAAAAGAATTTTATAAAATATAAAAATTTCCCAAAATTTTTTTTACACCATAGATATCTATCTATTTATTTATCTTCTCCCCCTATAACTCCTCGACGAATCTCTTCGCTCAGCTTCTCACCTTCTTATGTAGTTTTCTCTCCTTTCAGTTTCTCTTCTCTAGATTTCTTCTATAGAGTCTTTGGGACCGAGATCAGGCATACTAAATCGTTCTTTCCCTTCAATGTGAATCCCTTGAAGATTTCTATTCATGAAAGCTGGGTCACTAAATGGGAGTCATGAGCCAGTATGTGTTACTGTACTCGATGATCCTGCCCTTGAAGAGGAAGCCAATTGTCCATTGTGACGCCCCCAAATCTCTACACTCCCCTGTAGCAGATCTGGTGCTCACGTGAAACTATACAACTATAAATATTCAATAAAATATGACTTCTATCTATCCAAGGTTCACAGTATCCCATAACAGGTACTAGTTCCGGCCAGAACGTTGTCTGTGTTTGGATACCCTCACTTGGATGTATAGATTCATATCTAATGAATACCTCTTTCATATTTATATTCCCTATCTATCTGACATTTACAGTATTAATGATAAGATTGTCCATAGAACTGAGGGGCGCATTCTGGTGAAGATGACACCTTACCGGCGCTCATTAAGTGTAACCTCAGAGCTTATAGGACTTTCAACATCATTTAAATACCCTCATTCAGATGTATAGTTCGTATAGATACTGTATCTAACTTAGTACAACTATGCTAAATAAAATAAAGATCAGAGTACACCGCAATCGATGAAATAAAGGATCATAATGTATTACATAACATTTGGTTCGATTACATTGTTCTCAGTACTAAGTTATTACAACAAAAGCCTTTAAAAGACTTAAATTATACAAAAGCAGTTAATAAAACTAGTAAGCATGCCCTTTTCCTTTATCTGTCCCAGAAGTGCCAGGGATATCATTTAAAGCTGCAAAAGAAGATACGCGCAAGAATGAGCTACAAATGCTCAGCAAGTTCATTTGAAAATGTAAACACATTGTGTTTGATTTGAAAGATGTCAGGTGATGTATAATTGATACTGAGGGTTCTGTACCGGAACCATATATTTCAATTTGTTCTGTCAGTCTTCAATGACTTAGAACGTCTTTGAATTCAGATATCTGGTAGGTGATCAGCCTCACCAATATCCTAGGAGTATGCATATCATCCTACCACATTTTTGGTCAATTTAAGTTAATTGCCAATATTGGTCAATTCATTTAATTGCCAATTTAATCCTTATTTGAAGGTTTGTCGGACCACCTTCCATCCACGGTGTCCCTTTTACTCAGTATAGATGTCATACCAAAATAATTTGGCTTGACACAATAAATTTAAGCTCAAACAATCAATAAATGATTTTATTTCTTAAGTTATGCTGAACAAGTAGCAATAACTTCACAATAATTGATAGCAAGACATAAATGTATTGCTTAATATAAGTTGAGAAAAGTTAGGACACTTGCCTTAGTGTAGTTCGTTTTAATTTAAGACAGTTGGTCAACGTACGTAGTCTACGTATACCAATAATAAGTGTTAGCACGCATATAAACATGTATTACGCTAATCTAGACAAGTTTCATTAAGATTCGACGTTGATTCGGTATCTCGGTCGCGTCCTTAATGGCTAAACACATAGATTGTTCGATAAAACTTCATTTGGAAGCTTAATTATTAGTCAAAATAATTTAATTATTATTTATAACATTTTTAGAAGCTTGGTATTATTTTTAAATAATTTTCAGAAGCTTGGAAGTATTTTTAAATAATTTTACAAGCTTTAGGAATATTTTTAAATGATTTAATTATCATTTAAAATATTTTTAAAACATTTAATATGTTATTTAAATAATTTATTTATCATTTAGAATATTTTTAGATGCCTAAAATATTATTTAAATAATTTATTTATCACTTATAATATTTTTAGAAAGATAGAATATCATTTAAATGATTTATTTTATCATTAATAATATTTTTAGAATATATTTTATTATTATAATAATTTAATTATTACTTATAATAATTTTCAAAACTTAATTTAAGATTTAAATGATTTAATTATCATTTAAAGTAATTTTTAAATACTTAATATATTATTTAAATGATTTATTTATCATTAATAATATTTAAATATTTAATATTTTATTTAATTATTATATATAATGATTTTATTTACCTTAATATCATTTTTAAATAATTAATATAATTATTAAATGATTTAATATCATTTTTAAATAATTAATGTAATTATTAAATGATTTATTATATTTATTATTATTATTTAATTAAATTAAATAATAATTCAGAAATATATAAAAATATTAAAAATAAATTTTTATAATTAAAAATGAATTTTTGAATATAATTATTAATTATTTATAATTATTTAATATTTATTTATTATTTTATAATTTATTTAATTAATTTTTATTTTATTTTTATTAAAATTCGTCGCAAAAGACTTATAGCGACAGTCTGCATAAGGTTTTAGTTTTTTGGGTTTTCACATGCATTTCGTCGCTAAAGGTGTTCTTCAATGAAGAACAGTTGGTCAATGTCCAGTTGGGACTTTTGACCTCAAATTAATCTCAGCTGGTTTGATGTTTGTGTTTGATTTTTGTTTGTTGTTAAACCTAGCATGGCAGAGTATAACGACATATCAAATTTCATCTCAAATTATATCATATCATGCTCTAAATTTGATTGTCAAACTAGCCATTCAAACTGTTCTTGAGTTTCTGGGTTGCCCAGAAACTCAGTCAGTCATGGTCAGTCAACGTGGTTTGACCATGAATAACTTTGATTCTATGTTTGATAAATGTGTTTTGATACTTCAAGATTGTAGTTTACATACTAAAGAACATATCTATATCAAGAAACAACATATTAAATATCATCTAGGCAAGATCTGGGTTGATCAAAAGTCTGACATCAAATTGTCAGACATTCATATGATAACCCAGAAATCAGTCCCCCATGGTCGGTCAACGCCTTTTGACCACCTATAACTTCCATCCTAGAGATAATTTAACCATTCTACCAATTGGATCTTAAAGCTAACATGGCATACTACTGATTCATGCTTTAAAACACATCAAACAAACATTTTAAGCCGATCAAAAGCTCTGACAAAGTGGCTTGTCAGACTGTTCTTGACTGCCAAGAACAGTTTGCTATTTTGGCTTGATTTTCATATTTAGATGTTATGTAAACGTGTTTAAACCGCCCAGATCACTTAATTACATGTTAACAAGTATTCCTAAACACTAAAACATAACATCAAATTCAAACTTAAACATCTAGCAACAAATTAGGGTTTATGCACCTTTTTCTTCAAATTTTTGATTTTTGGCTTTTGATTCTGAGTTTGTGATTGCAGAGGCTTGTTTAGGCTGGTAATATAAGTGTATAGGCTTCAATTTTCGTAGCTTAGCTGACCAACATCTCATTCTATTTATAGCAATGTGAAATTAGGGTTTCCTAAGCTTGTTTCCAAATGTTTGCCTCCAAAAGTATCTAGGCTTGGGATTTGTGCTGCTCTCCATCTGATCTTACTAACCTACTTGTGCTGGAGTGTGTTGAGCACAAGCTTGCACACTCCTAGCTCAATTTTCATTAGTTTAAAATTTGATTTTTTATTTATTTACTTACTAATTAAAATTAGATTTTTGCTAATCATGTTTATGATATTAATTTAAGTTTATTAATACCTTAATTAGGGTTATATATCATAATTAAGGTTTATCAATTCATAATTTAGGGTTTAGATAACCTAATTAGAATTAGGGTTTCATAATTAGGGTTTAGGGTTTCTAATTTCACAATTAGGGTTTTAATCTTTCGTTTAGGGTTTAATTTAACCTTAATAATTCACAATTAATATTATGATTCATTATTTAGAATCTAATTATATCAATTAAGATTCTTATAAAATAATTATGGTTTCGATTAGATAATTCAGATAAATATTACCAATTAGGGTTTTCAAATTAGAGTTTCTGTTTCAGTTTATTGTTCTAACCCTAATTAACTTAATTTTGATTTTTATCAGTTAATATAATATTATATTAACTCCGAAGCACGATGACTTCGTCATTACCAAGTACGACACAGCAGCTTACAAAAATAATTTGCCGAGACGCTTCTCGGTGAATTCGCCGGAAGCACGACAAATCATTTTGTTCGATTAAGCACGACACAGCTGCTTGGCGAAAATTTTTTATTTGACCTAATTGTTTAATAAAATACACAATCACATAATACCAAGTCAGATCATGAAATTTCATTTATTAAACACATAATTTACATATACAGATCTTATTAGGGTTCGGAATATTACATTCACCCCCACTAATAAGAATTTCGTCCTCGAAATTACAGTACAGATTATACAAATAAGTGTGGGTAACTATTTCGCATTTTACTCTCAAGCTCCCACGTAGCTTCTTCTATATTTTGATTCCTCCAAATAACTTTGACTGAAGGGATCACTTTATTTCGCAGATGTTGTTCTTTCCTATCTACGATTTCGATAGGAATTTCTTCATAAGATAAATCTTTCTCGATCTGAATGGGTTCGTAGTCGATAACGTGTTTATAATCAGGTTTGTACGGTCGTAACACGGACACATGAAACACGTTATGAATATGTTCTAACTCGGGAGGTAGGGCTACCTCATAAGCTACCTCACCTACCCTTCTCAGTATCTGAAACGGTCCAATAAATCTTGGACTTAATTTTCCTTTTTTCCCAAATCGAATTTTTTCTTTCCACGGAGATACTTTTAAGAATACGTGACTACCGACTTCGAAATCTTGTAACTTTCTATGTTGATCAGCATATTTCTTTTGTCGATCCTGTGATGCTTGTAATCTTCCTCGTATAATTCGGATTACCTCCGTGGTTTGTTGCACTATTTCAGGTCCTAACATTTGTCGCTCTCCGACCTCATCCCAACATAAAGGTGTTCTACATTTTCTTCCATATAAGACTTCAAATGGTGGCATTCCTATGCTGGCATGGTAGCTATTGTTGTATGCAAATTCTACCAAAGGTAATTGATCTTCCCAACTTCCCTTGAAATCCATGATGCAAGAGCGCAACATGTCTTCCAATGTCTGGATGGTTCTCTCATTCTGACCGTCAGTTTGTGGATGGTATGCTGTACTTAGTCTCAACTAAGTTCCTAAATTTTTCTGGAGACTTGTCCAAAAATTCGAAGTAAATCGTGGATCTCGGTCTGATACTATAGAAACAGGGACTCCATGTCTAGAAATAATTTTATTGATGTAAAGTTTGGCTAACTGGTCAAGACTGAAGTTGATTTTGATGGGTAGTGTCGACGCCGGGTTCTCTCGCTTTCTCGTCTCCTTTTAGTCTTTTCCAATTTTAGCCTTTTGATTTAATGATTTTTTGGAAAAGGTCGGCATTGATGTCGACGGGGTTTTGAAAGATCGTGTTTTATGATGAGCCAATTAACCAGAGTCGCCAGTTGGTATATTTGAAATGGATGTACCAACTCATCCGAATTTTCGTGTTTTTATAAATCGCTGGCTCATATGTGACTCCGAATTAATTGGTCTGCGAATCGAGATTCATAGAGTTCGGGGGCTTGTTTAAGTGAGGGGAAGGTGTTAGGCACCCCTCGACTTCCGTGAAACACGGTTACCGCAATCTTGATGCTTCTCCTATCCTTTAATTCATGAAATGTGTGTGTGTGTGCGTGCATGTGTGTGTATGTGTGCTTATGTGAATGTTGTGGTGAGTTTGTATGAAAGAATCATTTGGATTTTAGGGAAAATCGTGTTTTACTTTCAGGATGCTTCGGAATGTCTTTTCGGCATACACGAGAAAGCTTTATGAGAAAGGTTTGATTTTAATTATCAAAACTATGAGATTTTCGTTAAGTGTCGTTTTAACAAAACAAGATTTTTTAAACCTTCGTCAAAATAGGAATCGAGATCTATACGTTGCTTTCATAAAATGATGGGCAATTTCTAGGATCTCTTTCACCCTATGCACAAAGATTTAATAAAACGTCAATTATTTATAAAATCATTTCGTGTGTTGTTTTGGAAAACGATTTTTCTTTAGCTTTCTCATTAGATAGGAATCGACATTCATTAACATTTCTCAAATTTTAACCTCGTGATTCTAATATCCTACTTTGATTGATTTTATGAAAATCTTATCATTTAGCTTTGAAATCAATTTCGTGTCATAATTCAAATCGAGCATAAACACGCGTCGGGCTATTCATGGGCATGTAAGCCATCAAAATATCCCCGAACGCCAACAATCACAAATTTCACTATTTCGGGGCCTTAAGCACGATTCTCTCGCCTTAGCGTCGTTTTAAGGCCCAACGATTACATATTTACAATGAGAACTACGTCATCTCTACTTCTTACATCAAGATATGTCCATCATCGGATCGGGACCCCGGGGTCGCTTTCCTAGGCTCACAACCAAGTATCCACACACAAACAATCGGATATTACAAGAAAATAAACCAACCCGGATAATCTAACAATACCAAGACATCCTAAAATAACGATTTAAAGGAAATGATACCAAACATAACACCTTAAAACAAACAAAGAAATTAATGAACGAATATCATCGGGTTATTAGGAAGAGTTTTATTCCGATGGAAACTTCACTCATAATCCCTAATTCATTTTTCAACAAGATACATGAAAGTTACATCTAATTTTACCCAATCAATATGACATGAATTGCTAGAACAAATAGAATTTTCACCTTGCAATTGATCTCAAATGGATATGAACTTGTGTATTTGAATAGGATAAGGAGTGTATTTGATACAATCAAAATTAAAAGGATTGAATTCTCTCTTTTTTTTCTCTCCTTTCTCTCCTATCTTTGTAGCAAAATCTCACTATTTTCTCTCTATTTCCGTGCTCTTTTGCTGCTGGAATTTCCTTCTTCTTCCCAAAATGGCTGAACCCCCTGTATGCTGCCGAAGCTGGCTTAAATAGGCTGGCCAGAGCCAGCCGCAGATCTATCTGCGGCTGGCCGCAGATGGATCTGCGGCTGGCCAGCTGGCACGCCTCCCATCGCACTCAGCTGCTGAGTGCTGATTTCCCGGTTTTCGTGCTGGCGCACCCACTTGGCCGCAGATCTATCCGCGGCTGGCGGGCTTGACTTTCTCAATTTTCGTGCCACGCCTCGATTTTCGTACCGCAACGTCGGTTTTCGCTGACAGGCTCGTATTCCGCAGTCCGGGAACTTCCGGGATACGTGCCACCTCATTCGGAAATGCCTGCCTCGGATGATCATGCTGTCACGTCGACTTGGGCTGCCCAAATCATTGCGGCGGTGCCGGGCGCTTGCCCTTGTGCCCGCTCCTTTGCTCCCGCAAGCCGGTTCAATTGACGGATTCGCCCTCCTGTCAAGGTTAGTAGAAGGAAACGCAAAATTTGGGTGTCTACAGCTGCCCCTCTTTATCATGTTTATGAAATGATAAATGAAATGAACAGGATAAAGAATAGACACTCGATGCATGAATGACAGTGCGTAAGAATGACAGTACATACATGATGCCACACATATAGCTTATGATGCAACATAAGATGCAATGCATGCAAGACATTCGTAAGAGTGTCAATGTATCAACCCCTTGACCGTGTTCGTTAGTCTTTGGGTTCACTCCTTCAATCTATCGTCTCGTTCGGGGCCGGGTATCGTCGCCGGTCACCCATCGCGTAACCCCCGGTTATCGTCGCCGGTTGGTTATCTTGTCGAAGCCGGTTATCGTCGCCGGTCCTCCTTCTCGTGATCGCCGGTTATCGTCGCCGGTCGATCGTCATGTCGGGGCCGGGTATCGTCGCCGGTCACCCATCGCGTAACCCCCGGTTATCGTCGCCGGTTGGTTATCTGTCGGAGCCGGTTATCGTCGCCGGTCATCCATCTCGTGATCGCCGGTTATCGTCGCCGGTCGATCGTCATGTCGGGGCCGGGTATCGTCGCCGGTCACCCATCTCGTAACCCCCGGTTATCGTCGCCGGTTGGTTATCTGTCGGAGCCGGTTATCGTCGCCGGTCATCCATCTCGTGATCGCCGGTTATCGTCGCCGGTCGATCGTCTCGTCGGGGCCGGGTATCGTCGCCGGTCACCCATCTCGTAACCTCCGGTTATCGTCGCCGGTCGGTTACCTTGTTGGAGCCGGTTATCGTCGCCGGTCATCCATCTCGTGATCGCCGGTTATCGTCGCCGGTCGATCGTCATGTCGGGGCCGGGTATCGTCGCCGGTCACCCATCGCGTAACCCCCGGTTATCGTCGCCGGTTGGTTATCTGTCGGAGCCGGTTATCGTCGCCGGTCATCCATCTCGTGATCGCCGGTTATCGTCGCCGGTCGATCGTCATGTCGGGGCCGGGTATCGTCGCCGGTCACCCATCTCGTAACCCCCGGTTATCGTCGCCGGTTGGTTATCTGTCGGAGCCGGTTATCGTCGCCGGTCATCCATCTCGTGATCGCCGGTTATCGTCGCCGGTCGATCGTCTCGTCGGGGCCGGGTATCGTCGCCGGTCACCCATCGCGTAACCCCCGGTTATCGTCGCCGGTTGGTTATCTGTCGGAGCCGGTTATCGTTGCCGGTCATCCATCTCGTGATCGCCGGTTATCGTCGCCGGTCGATCGTCATGTCGGGGCCGGGTATCGTCGCCGGTCACCCATCTCGTAAACTTTTCACTTCAACACGTCAAATGGCTGCAAGGGAGCAAGGTGGGACCCACCAGGGCCAGCCGCAGATGGATCTGCGGCCAGCCGCAGATACATCTGCGGCCATGATCGGGCCTTAAATCCAACGCGGCTCCTCCAGATCTGTCACTTTCAACTTGTAATCCAAAGAGATTCTCTCAATTTTTCTTGTTCGCAAGGGCTTTTTGTCGATTTTTTCAACTTTCCTGCAAAAACTGTTCCGGTAGGATTGATCTACACGCTACAGGTAACACTTTGACCGGTCACTTTTCAATTTCGTCAATGTTTTGCTATACATTTGACTATTTACATGTTTAAACATAAAATGTATGCTTTACAATGCTATGTAATGTACCATCATATATACATGCTATGTATCAACTATGTGAGTCCTATTTTATGTTCATGAGGCGGTCCCGCACATTGTTATTCCTTTTCTGCAAGAGAAACATGCATTACATGATGTAATCGCACATATGAATGTAATTTAAATCTGTTTAAGGCTTTGATTGATGGAAAACACGTTTGGCTTATGCCTGGGATGTTCAATTTACAAACGGAACTCTGCCGATTTTTTTTTTTTTTTTTTTTATTTTTTTATTTTTTTTTTTATTTTATTTTTTTTTTTTACATGCATCATGTTGCATTAATCATATGATGAGGCTAGAAATTTAGAATGTTCATTACATAATTTTAAAAGGAAACTTACCTTCTTTCTCGCCCGTTCTATTCCAGCTATGGATCGTGATGCGCCCAGTAGCTCATCCGCCTCTCGGACTTCGGGTGTTCGCCGTCGTAGGGCTGCACCCACTCCTGTTCCTCCTCGGACCCGTCAGGCTCGTCGTTTGACGGAGGCTGTTATTCGTCCTGGTCATCCGGACGTTGAGGAGGCTGTCCCTCCGGAGGTCGCGGCAGAGGGGCCATCCTCCAGCACACCGGCTCCATCTACTCATCAGGCTCCTTCTGGCGCCTCTGTGCAGATACCCGATCTTTTGGGTCGGGATCTCAGTCGTCACCCTTCAGCATCTCTCGTGGCTAACGAGGTATATTTCAGCTCTATTCTGATTTCACTCTCAATTTCTCCATTCTCCTTTTATCCGGATTGACCCCTTGGTGATTGCCCCAGGTACCCGAGTTTACCCAGCCGAGGGGTAACTGGTTCAACATCTACTCCCTTTACGCGGCCCTGCACAGTGATTATCGGGCGATGGTGGACTCTTGGGGCTTCCGACATTTCTTCACTATCATCCCCCGCCAGTGCCCCTGGGGTTACATGAGGGCTTTATCCGAGCGATGGTTCCACCAGACGCAGTCTCTTCATCTCCTCGACTGCGAGGTCGTGTTGACCCCATGGGACTGGAGGTACATTACTGGCATTGAGTTTACCGGGTCCCGCGTCCCCTTGGATCTTGATATCACTCCTGTGGAGGTTCGAGCTTTGCTGGGCTTCGCTGCTGAGGACCGGGTCTTTAAGGCCCGCAGTATCCGATCTGGTGCCTTGGCAGTTGATGCAGTCGGGGGTCTCTATGCGCTGCCTATTCCAGCAGATCAGGGCACCAGGGACATTCTGCTACGACGCCTGTTCCTGACCATCATGAGGGGTTGTTTTCTAGGGAACAACTCCTCCACTATTCATTTCAGCGTCGTTGGAGCGGTCAGAGACGTGGACCGCATCGGTGACTATGACTGGGGGTCATTTACCTTTGCCTATTTCCTCCATGGCATGCGTCTACGCTCAGAGGGACAGACTGATGCCTGGCTCGGCTTCTACCATTTTCTGTTGGTGAGTCCCCTCCTCCTCTCTTTCACTGTATTTCTTTTCCTTTCATCTCTTTTCTGTATTTGATAGTGACTCATGCCTTGCCTTGTTTCTATTCACAGTTCTGGGCTTACGAGCGGCTGCCATGTCTGAGGCCTATCACTACTCTGGGCCCGGACACTTATCCTCGGGGTCGGCGATGGCATCACAGTACTCTCGAGGAGGTCCCCGTGTCTGGCAGTTTTGCACACTGTCGCATCCAGCTGGAGCTGATCACGGCTGCAGAGGTCGTCTGGATTCCCTACCTCTCCGATCATCTGACTGTGGGGTTTGCTGACGGGCATCCTTCCGGCCTGGAGTTCGAGCTTTCCACCCGTCGCCTCACTTTGCAGAGTGTTGGAGGCTGGGTGATGTATCTGGGAGAGCGCGCATTCAGATGCGTCACTGGAGAGATCCGCATCCCGCACTCCCTTTCTTTCACTACTTTCTGGCCGCTGGATTCTCAGCCCTCGGAGATCATGCTCGCCGGGGAGGATGGTCGGATGCTTTCCACGGGTCCCACTACGAGTGATGCATTCCGTACATGGTGGGTGCCCCGTACCATCGGTCCTCAGACTCGGGCCACTTTCTTCCTTGGAGATATGGTTCCAGGCTCGGTGACGATGACCGATTGGGCTGCCTGTGTTCGGACCCCTACCCACGCTGAGCAGATCGCCTCATTGACCCGTCAGGTAGATCAGTTGTCGCTGTTTATTCGGGGGTTGGGCCGGGCCCCGGAGGAGGCTTACACCTACGATCCTGACGGTGCAGGTTATGATGCAGGCCCGAGTTCATCTGATGCCACAGCGCATCCCTACATCCCTGATATGAACTTTGGTCCTCCGAGCTCGGCGACTCCAGGGGATCAGTTCGAGGATCCTGCTTTCATAGATGATACTGATTTTATTTAGACCAGGATAGGATAGGGCCTTTTGTATCGGCACCTGCTTAGATTTCTTTTTCATTTATGCACTATGTACTGAACTCATTTATTTATTTATGCACAGTTTTCTTTTTCATTTTTATGGGATTCACCTGGTTTATTATTAACTGTATGATGCATGCTCTTTTATTTATGGATAGAGAATGACCCCTGTACAGTCTTTTTGATACTATTTTTTCACAGATGTCGTCCTCGGATGCCGTGGTTCGTTTGGATTCCATTCCTCCCACAGGGTTGATTGGCAGCCTCTTCCGCTGGTTGGACAGTTTACTGCCGGCAGACAGGATTATCGCAGATGGTCTTTTGGGACATTCTTGGTCCTTACTGACCTTTCAGGTGCCAGCGGGTTTTGTGGATGGTCTTCTGAGCCATTGGGCCCCGGCCCGTCAGGTGTTTAGGTTTGGGACAGTAGAGCTGACCCCCACCCTTGAGGAGTATGCCCGCTTCACCGGCCTGCCGTTGGATGGTCCCTGTGCTAGGGTTACTGTTGGTTCCATGCGCCGTCAATTCTTGACTTTTACCGGTTTGCGGAGGGCTGTCTTATTACCGGTAATCACATCAGACCATATGGTTCCTCTTCAATTCTTGATTGACCGATTTGGCTCACCTGACAGTTTCCGTCCTTTCCTCGGTGATTTTTCCGTGTCCGAGGAGCGCTGGGATGCCTTGCGAGGGGGCGTTCTGATGGCCTGTGTCATCTCAGTTTTGTATTTGCCTGCAGGATCCGATCATTTGGACATGCGGATTGTTGCGGCCGTTCGGGCCCTTCAGGAGGATCACACCATTCTCCCCATGATATTGGCGGATACCTATATGTCGGCCACATATTGCCAGTCCTTCCGAGGAAGATTCTTCCGAGGGAGCCCAACCTTGCTGTATATGTGGTTCATGAGTCATCTTAGTCCCATCGGCCATCTCCGTCGCCAAGGGTTTTGCTTCAGCCATGACATAACCACGCAGTTTTCGCTTCGTCCCGCGAGTTGTACTGATGTGGCTTCCTGGACATCATTTTTGTCTATCATCGAGGACCCCTTTCATCTATTGGTTTACTCGGGATATTGCTCCTTTAGGAGCTTCTTGACTCATGTGCCCGACCTGGATTTCATTCCCATTGCTGGTTTGAGGGGCGTGACGACTTATCATCCCCTGGCGGTCATGGGGCAGTTTGATCAGACACAGGATTTCCACCTCTTCACGGGTGCGGCCGACTACCGATTCCTTATATCATCCCAGACAGAGAGAGATCTACTGCGGGTATATGATCTTTGGCCTCGTAGGATCCTGGCCGAGTATAATGATAGTTGCCCCATCCAGACATTCGCTTATGTGCAATGGTTGCGCGGAGATGCGGATGTGGTTGGTGTGAGTCAGATCGGGACCTTTGATGACTCTGGAGTGACCTGCCCAGATGATGCCATATATCATTCGATCTCAGCCGATTCTCCCCCTAGTCAGGACACTGAACATAGCCGGATCCGACTGTCCTTGATTGCTATTGAATCTGAGAGGGATGCCGCCATTGCTGAGAGAGATGCTGCTATTCTAGCCAGAGATGTGGCCATAGCTGACAGAGATGCCATTGTTTCTCAGGCTAGGGCAGTCATAGATGCACATTCTGGGACTGTCAACCGAGCTACTGCTTTACTGGATCGTATTGATATGATGGGGCAGCAGATTGCAGGAGATGCTGATGCTTCAGATCTATCCACCACCCTGTCCATCCTGCTTCGGCTAGTTTCAGATTTGTAGATTATTTTATTTCCTGCATAGACTATGTTGGTTTTCATCAGTTATTGAAAGATAAATCTTGTAATAAAACGACTTATATATATATAGACATGCATTTAAATTTAGTCATTTTCCCCTTTTGTCGTATCATTGCCCTCCATCAGATCATCATTTTATCCAACTGACCATGATTTTGACATTTCGCCTTCTTTCTTTCCTCAAGACTTGATGGAGATTTGACAGTTATTGCCGCACACCTTTTGATTTCGTCGGATTGAATTTCAGATTTTGGGACAACTGTTTGGGTTGGATCAGGGTATGTATTCTGGGATGAAACTGGTTAGGCAGTTGGTTTCGGGAAGGTTTTGAGGGTGTAGGAAGGTTTTATCTGGCTATCGAAAATTGGTTTTGGTTGGGGAAAGGATTATTTTTAAAGGATCGGACCGCGCCATGATGGCTGCCTACGTACCCCCACAAGTTGGGAGATCAGGTCCTACGTAGTTCGCTGTCAGGGGAAAAAGGAACTGATGATTTAAGCGTAGAACAAAAGGATAGGACAGCATCAAGATTTGAACAACACACACATTCGCACAACAAAAGTAAAAAATCAAAAAATGTGTGTGTGCGAAAACCCGGCGTCGACAGCTGCATTCTTAACCCCTCGTCTTCGGCATAAGACCCGAGTTCTCCAATGTATATTTTCAAGTGTGTATAGGGGTCTCCCTTTCCATTGTATTTTTCGAACTCGGGAACTTTGAACTTTTCTGGATATCTGGCTCCGGGGAAAACACATAGATCCGAATAATTAACCCTGCTCAGGGAGCCTATGCCCCTTAGAGATTGGATGGTTTCCTCCATGTGTTTCATTTTTCTCCGAAGGTCGTCATTATCCCCCTCTTCTGGGATAGTAATCACTGTCCTGCTAGGTATGGGAACGGGCTTTGGGATGACTGGCTCGTCCTTGAGTCGGGGTTGGTCCTCTTTAAGCAGGTTTGTACCATTTTTAGGAGGATTCTGATCATCCCCTGGTGGTGGAGTATTATGCGATCCCTGATTTACCGGATCCTGTCTGATTAAGAACTGTTCCTTTAACATTGTGGCCATTTCCATCATCTGTCTTTTAAAATCATCAAACTCCTCCCGAGATATGGAATTATGGTTAGGAAGATCAGCCATTTCAGATGTAGAGACCTGGGCTTTCTTAGACTGCGAACGGGTTTGAGGAGCAATCCTACAGAGACAAATGGTTCGAAGTTTAGTCCTGGGGAAATGAAAACATGGATGCATGCTAAAGCTATAACTTTTTTGTGTTTTGGGGTTCTTTAATCTTTCCCTGCAAAAGAGAAAGTTAGTAGTCCTTTAGTGCCATAACGAATGCTAAACATGCTTTATTATGCTCCCCCAACTATTCCCTGCAATTTACAGCGGTTAGTAATCTCTTTCGACATAGAAAAGGGATGTATGAATATTGAATGAGATCATGACATTTAGACATATAAACGTAAAAAGGCATGAAGAGACTTTTCCTGCGTTGGGTTATTCTGAGGCTGACCTATCCTAGGGTTACTCTCACGGGCTTTTCGGCATGAAGGTTCCCAAATCTTCGCAATCTACTCGTTTGAGCCCTTTCGATTGGAGCGGATTTGAGTGGTGCGTTTCCTGAGCCATCTCCGGGGAGCAGCCCCATCGAGTCCAGTAATAAGCAACCGACAGGTTCGCCTCAGGAGGAGGTACTCTCTCAACATACATTCACATTCATCGTCCTCACCGTATGCAAATGATTTCTTTAAAGTAAAGCCATTCCATTCAATCATTCATTCATTGGACAACAACACACATTCGCACAACAAAAGTAAAAAATCAAAAATATCGCACACACACATATTTTATGAATTTTAAAGGATAGGACAGCATCAAGATTTGAACGCGGCTTAAGCCCTCTAATGTTCCCCAGCAGAGTCGCCAGCTGTCGACGCCGGGTTCTCTCGCTTTCTCGTCTCCTTTTAGTCTTTTCCAATTTTAGCCTTTTGATTTAATGATTTTTTGGAAAAGGTCGGCATTGATGTCGACGAGGTTTTGAAAGATCGTGTTTTATGATGAGCCAATTAACCAGAGTCGCCAGTTGGTATATTTGAAATGGATGTACCAACTCATCCGAATTTTCGTGTTTTTATAAATCGCTGGCTCATATGTGACTCCGAATTAATTGGTCTGCGAATCGAGATTCATAGAGTTCGGGGGCTTGTTTAAGTGAGGGGAAGGTGTTAGGCACCCCTCGACTTCCGTGAAACACGGTTACCGCAATCTTGATGCTTCTCCTATCCTTTAATTCATGAAATGTGTGTGTGTGTGCGTGCATGTGTGTGTATGTGTGCTTATGTGAATGTTGTGGTGAGTTTGTATGAAAGAATCATTTGGATTTTAGGGAAAATCGTGTTTTACTTTCAGGATGCTTCGGAATGTCTTTTCGGCATACACGAGAAAGCTTTATGAGAAAGGTTTGATTTTAATTATCAAAACTATGAGATTTTCGTTAAGTGTCGTTTTAACAAAACAAGATTTTTTAAACCTTCGTCAAAATAGGAATCGAGATCTATACGTTGCTTTCATAAAATGATGGGCAATTTCTAGGATCTCTTTCACCCTATGCACAAAGATTTAATAAAACGTCAATTATTTATAAAATCATTTCGTGTGTTGTTTTGGAAAACGATTTTTCTTTAGCTTTCTCATTAGATAGGAATCGACATTCATTAACATTTCTCAAATTTTAACCTCGTGATTCTAATATCCTACTTTGATTGATTTTATGAAAATCTTATCATTTAGCTTTGAAATCAATTTCGTGTCATAATTCAAATCGAGCATAAACACGCGTCGGGCTATTCATGGGCATGTAAGCCATCAAAATATCCCCGAACGCCAACAATCACAAATTTCACTATTTCGGGGCCTTAAGCACGATTCTCGCCTTAGCGTCGTTTTAAGGCCCAACGATTACATATTTACAATGAGAACTACGTCATCTCTACTTCTTACATCAAGATATGTCCATCATCGGATCGGGACCCCGGGGTCGCTTTCCTAGGCTCACAACCAAGTATCCACACACAAACAATCGGATATTACAAGAAAATAAACCAACCCGGATAATCTAACAATACCAAGACATCCTAAAATAACGATTTAAAGGAAATGATACCAAACATAACACCTTAAAACAAACAAAGAAATTAATGAACGAATATCATCGGGTTATTAGGAAGAGTTTTATTCCGATGGAAACTTCACTCATAATCCCTAATTCATTTTTCAACAAGATACATGAAAGTTACATCTAATTTTACCCAATCAATATGACATGAATTGCTAGAACAAATAGAATTTTCACCTTGCAATTGATCTCAAATGGATATGAACTTGTGTATTTGAATAGGATAAGGAGTGTATTTGATACAATCAAAATTAAAAGGATTGAAATTCTCTCTTTTTTTTTTCTCTCCTTTCTCTCCTATCTTTGTAGCAAAATCTCACTATTTTCTCTCTATTTCCGTGCTCTTTTGCTGCTGGAATTTCCTTCTTCTTCCCAAAATGGCTGAACCCCCTGTATGCTGCCGAAGCTGGCTTAAATAGGCTGGCCAGAGCCAGCCGCAGATCTATCTGCGGCTGGCCGCAGATGGATCTGCGGCTGGCCAGCTGGCACGCCTCCCATCGCACTCAGCTGCTGAGTGCTGATTTCCCGGTTTTCGTGCTGGCGCACCCACTTGGCCGCAGATCTATCCGCGGCTGGCGGGCTTGACTTTCTCAATTTTCGTGCCACGCCTCGATTTTCGTACCGCAACGTCGGTTTTCGCTGACAGGCTCGTATTCCGCAGTCCGGGAACTTCCGGGATACGTGCCACCTCATTCGGAAATGCCTGCCTCGGATGATCATGCTGTCACGTCGACTTGGGCTGCCCAAATCATTGCGGCGGTGCCGGGCGCTTGCCCTTGTGCCCGCTCCTTTGCTCCCGCAAGCCGGTTCAATTGACGGATTCGCCCTCCTGTCAAGGTTAGTAGAAGGAAACGCAAAATTTGGGTGTCTACAGGTAGAAAATGAGCTGATTTGGTAAGACGATCTACAATTACTCAAATGGCATTGTGACCTTTCTGTGTATTAGGGAGACCAACTACGAAATCCATGGTAATATGCTCCCATTTCCACTCAGGAATTTCTAAGGGTTGTAATAATCCACTTGGTTTCTGATGTTCAACTTTAACCCTTTGACATGTTAAACATTTACTTACCCACTCTGCTATCTCTCTTTTCATGTTAGACCACCAAAAATGTTGGCTCAAGTCTTTGTACATTTTTGTACTCCCTGGATGTACAGCGAATTTAGAACTGTGGGCTTCATTCAGTATTTCGTCTTTTAGTTCTTGTACTGAAGGTACCCAAATTCTATTTTCGTATCTCAGTACTCCATCCTTATCTACTCTAAACTTAACATTCTTTTTATGAGTCATTTCTGCCTTATACTTCTGACATTCTGCATCAGTCTCCTGTAGTTCTTTGATTCTATCCAATAAAGTCGAACTACCCTCCATGACGAATAACTTCTCGGTAAAGTTAACTGAAACTCCCACCTTGATCTCAAGTTTGTCAAACTCTTTTATCAATACTTCGTTATTGGTCATTACATTTAATTTCTCTTGGTTCTTCCGACTCAATGCGTCTGCTACGACGTTGGCTTTCCCTGGATGATATAAGATCTCACAATCGAAATTCTTTATCAACTCTATCCATCTCCTCTGCCTCATGTTCAACTCCTTCTGTGTGAAAATATATTTCAGACTCTTATGATCTGTATATATTTCACATCTCTCCCCGTACAAATAATGCCTCCAAATTTTTAAGGCAAATACTACCGCGACTAACTCAAGATCATGCGTAGGATACCTTTTCTCATAATCTTTGAGTTGTCTTGATGCATATGCAATTACTTGTTAGGTTTGTATATAGCGCGAACATGCAATCAAATTACATAAATAGTGCGGAAGCGCGATAAAATCGGATTTTAAAATTTTATACAAACTATCACCAAGATCAATCCTTGTGCTCAATTAACGATATAAACGAAAGAGAAAGAGAATAAGAATTATACCCTCGTAGAAAAAAGCTTCCTCGGGTACAAGTTCAACTCCTAGTCCTTCGTGTTCTCCTCGAATTCAACGGTGTGATTCCTTCCTTTGATCAACGTTAGCCACCCAAGTGTTTGGCCTCTAGAGGTGATCCACCAAGGAAGAACAAGTATTCAAGAAGTTGGGTATTTGGCAAAACCCTAGTTTCTATCTCTATAGAAATTGTAAGTACTCTCCACAATCTAATGCAAGAGTGTGTAACCCTAATCTATGATAAGACCCCTCTTATTTATAGATGTAGGAATAACCCTACCCTAAACTATTTAGGATTAGGGTTTGTATTATAATTAAACTCCTTTAATTAATAATGCTCCTAATCCCATTAGGAATCCATGGGAGAGTACTTCTATTAATTAATTCCCAATCCCTATTAGGAATTAAATAATAGTAAAAGTAATAATAATAATAATAAGACTCCTCTTATTAATTTATATTTAATATTTCCAAAATATTAAATAATAAATATTAAGCTATTTAATTTATTCTATCTCCATAGATTAAATTAAATACACTTAACTTATTATTACAATTATGCCATTTACTTCTTAAATAAATGTTTTCCTTTTTGCGGTGTGACCCTTTAGGTTCTCCATATTAAACCGGTTGTGAATAAATCAATTAGAACAATTCTAATCTTATTTAAATAAATAAATTAAACTATTTAATTCATTTAAATAAATAATATTTATTCTACAATAAGGGTAAGCCCCCTTAGCGATCAACGACTTTCCAGATAATATAGATTTCAACATTAATCACAAAAGAACCTTTGAGTAGATAGTTACCGTACAATTCAATCCTTCTACCATACAATGTCTCAATTAAATATAGGACATGGATTTACTGTCAAGTCTTATTTTATTTAATTATATGTATTTCGATTCCCAAATGCATAACTCTAATTAATGCAAATTAGAAACTCCTTTCTAATTTCATTCTGCCTTGGCCAAGGACTACTGAGTTATCATTTATCGAATCACATAGGACATTCACATCTTTTACTAGACGAGGTAGATTCTTTGTTGATCATTCACCTATCTCCATGTATAACTAATTATACCCAATCATACCATTTGATATACCCACAAGGTCTTAAGGGACATGTCAAAGCATAACTCATCATACACAAGATACTATGATGATCTCAAGTCCAAGGATCACTTGTACAACTATCACTATAGGAATTCCTATTGACAGACGAGTAAAACTCCATTAGGTATTCCTTAGCGAGCCACGTTCAGTGAACTTATTCTCCAATAAGCACCTATATACTTGCTTTAATGTCTCCACACAAATGATTATGAGATCAATCATCCTCTTCCTAAGAGCAAGCAACGTATGTACTAATCTATCCGGATTCACTAATCCCCAATTTAGTAATCCAACGATTAGGAACAATTTTAGTTTGTGAGCTATCTTGAATTTAGATCTCATTAGCATGATCACCATCATGATTCTAAAAGCATTGCTCAAAACTATGAGTTTATCACATTTAATATAACAACACTATGTAGATAATATAAAATGTCTTTTAAGAAAATTAATTCTTTTATTAATAAATGAATAAGATTATAAAGTATATGCTACATCATATCAAATATGATTGGCTTGTGTGCATACTACTTTCAATATCCCACTTGCACTAAAGCCAATCGCCATGGTATCTAATACCCATCTTCTCTAAGTGACGATTAAACTGTTGTTAAGTTAAAGCTTTAGTAAATGGATCTGCAATGTTGTGTTGAGAGTCCACACGCTCCAGGGTGACATCTCCTCTTTCAATGATCTCTCTAATCAAATGAAACCGCCGCAACACGTGTTTGGATTTCTGATGAGACCTGAGTTCCTTAGCCTGCGCAACAGCTCCGTTGTTGTCACAGAATAAAGGTACGGCTCCTCTAATGCTAGGAACCACTCCAAGTTCAGTTATGAACTTCTTCATCCAAACAGCTTCCTTTGCAGCTTCACTTGCAGCTATGTACTCTGCCTCTGTCACCGAATCAGCAACTGTTTGCTGCTTGGAACTTTTCCAACTCACTGCGCCACCGTTTAAGGTAAACACGTACCCTGAAACGGATTTACTGTCATCTTGGTCCGTTTGAAAACTTAAGTCTGTATAGCCCTCTAGTTTCAATTCAGACCCACCGTAGACAAGAAATACATCCTTAGTTCTTCTTAAGTACTTTAGGATGTTTTTCACTGCCTTCCAGTGCTCTTCTCCTGGATTCGACTGATATCTGCTCGTTACACTAAGTGCATGAGTGACATCTGGTCTAGTACATATCATACCGTACATGATAGATCCTGTTGCGGAAGCATAAGGAATCTTACTCATACGGTCTCTCTCCTCAGGTGTCTTTGGGGCTTGTTTCTTGGAGAGATGTATTCCATGGCTCATCGGCATGAGTCCTCTTTTGGAATCTTCCATGCTAAACCTCTTTAGCATTGAGTCAATGTACTTTCCTTGGGTCAAGCCTAGCATCCTTTTAGATCTATCTCTATAGATCTTTATCCCCAAAATATAGGATGCCTCACCCAAGTCCTTCATGGAGAAGTGTTTAGATAACCAAATTTTGATCGACTGTAGCATAGGAACATCATTCCCTATCAGTAATATGTCATCAACATATAATACAAGGAATGAAACAGCGCTCCCACTAACCTTCTTGTACACACAAGGTTCATCCTCATTTTTGATAAAATCAAACCTTTTGATTATCTCATCAAAACGGATGTTCCACCTTCGAGAAGCTTGCTTCAATCCATAAATGGATCGTTGTAGCTTACAGACTTGGTTTGTTCCAACCATTGAAACAAAACCCTCTGGATGTATCATATATACATTCTCCTCAAGCTCTCCATTAAGGAAGGCCGTTTTCACGTCCATTTGCCAGATCTCGTAGTCATAATAAGCTGCAATTGCAAGCAAAATCCGAATGGACTTGAGCATAGCTACTGGTGAGAAGGTTTCATCATAGTCAACTCCTTGTCTTTGTTTGAAACCTTTTGCAACCAGTCGGGCCTTATAGGTCTCTACCTTGCCATCTGCCCCAGTCTTTCTCTTAAAGACCCATTTACACCCAATAGGCTTAATGCCCTCGGGTGGTGAAACCAAAGTCCATACTTGGTTTTCATACATGGAGTCTATCTCGGATTTCATGGCTTCTAGCCATTTCTCCGAGTCTTCACTACTCATAGCCTCTTCGTAAGTCAATGGATCATCATCATCTATGATGCGTACCTCATCATCATCCTCTATGATGAATCCATACCTCTCAGGTATCTTCGGTACTCTTCCAAATTTACGAATAGGTAGTGGTACAGTAGGTTCTTCTACTTGGTCAGGTACCTGACTTTGATCCGTAGTATTTTGTGGTTCTTGAACTTCTTCAAGATATATCTTACTCCCATTGATCCCTTCAAGGATAAACTCCTTTTCCAAGAAGGCAGCATGTTTCGCAACAAACACCTTTTGATCAGTAGGATGATAGAAATAATACCCTGATGTTTCTTTAGGGTATCCCACAAATCTACATTTGTCAGATCTAGTCTTCAGCTTATCATGCTCAAACCTTTTGACATAAGCTGGACAACCCCAAGTCTTAACATGCTTAAGATTTGGTTTCCTCCCTGTCCATATCTCATATGGAGTCTTTGGGACGGATTTGGTAGGTACCTTATTAAGTAGGTATGCAGCCGATTCTAGGGCATAACCCCAGAAGGATACTGGAAGGTCGGTAAAACTCATCATGGAACGAACCATGTCCAACAATGTTCGATTTCTCCTTTCAGATACACCATTCAACTGTGGCGTTCCTGGTGGAGTCCATTGTGAGATTATACCATTTTCTTTGAGACAATTGAGAAACTCATTGGTCAAGTATTCCCCTCCTCGATCCGATCGAAGAATCTTAATACTCTTACCAGTTTGTTTCTCTACTTCACTTCTGAATTCTTTGAACTTTTCAAACGATTCAGATTTGTATTTCATTAAATACACATATCCAAATCTAGAATGATCATCAGTGAAAGTAATAAAATAAGAATACCCTCCTCGTGCATTCTTTGTCATAGGTCCACAAACGTCTGTGTGTACCAGCGCTAACAACTCTGTAACTCTCTCTCCTTTTCCAGTAAAAGGAGATTTAGTCATTTTACCCATGAGACAAGATTCACAAGTTGGATATGATTCATAATCAGATAGCTCTAAAAGCCCATCCTTATGCAACTTGGATAATCTTGTTTCATTGATATGACCGAGTTTACAGTGCCACATAAAGGTATAATTAACATCATCTCTTTTTCTTTTCTTAGTTTGTTCAATTTGAAGTATATTTTCATGCAAGTCAAGTATGTAAAGTCCATTCAGTAAATTGCCAACACCATATAAAACATTTTTATTATAAATAGAACAACTGTTGTTCTTTATTATAATATCAAAACCATCCATATCCAATACAGAAATTGAAATAATGTTTCTAATGAGTGTTGGAACATAATAACAATTATTTAAACTAATGAACTTGCCCGAAGGCAGTGCTAAACAATAAGTCCCTACAGCCAATGCAGCAACCTTTGCTCCATTTCCCACTCGTAGGACGACTTCATCCTTGTTCAGCTTCCTACTTCTGCTTAGTCCCTGCATATTATTACATATGTGAGAACTACAGCCGGTATCCAATACCCAAGTAGAATTTTGACTTTCAGAAAAATTAATTTCAATCATGAACAAACCTAGATCGGAAGTCGAAGCTTCTCCAAGCTTCTTTTGGTCCGCAAGATACTCCTTGCAGTTCCTCTTCCAATGTCCCGGCTTATTGCAATGGTAGCAAATTCCCTTGCTATCTGGATCAGGTTTCTTATTATCCTTTCTTTTTGCCTTGCCCTTAGCCTTCTTATTTTTCTTCTTTTCAGAAGATACCTTGGGCCTCTTCCTTTTCTTGGAAGAATCATCCACTAGTAAGACTTGGTTCTTGTTGGATGAGAAGTGACCTTCAGTAGTTTTCAACATGTTAAGTAACTCAGGCAGGCTGACGTCCAACTTATTCATGTGAAAATTCACAACAAATTGTGAGAAGGTGTCCGGGAGTGACTGCAAGATCAAATCTTGGCTTAACTCCCCATCCATCACGAACCCAAGTTGTCCAAGTTGTTCAATCAGATTGCTCATCTTAAGGACATGAGTCTCAACAGCAGTGCCCTCGGTCATACGAGATCGGAAGAGCTCCTTAGATATCTGATATCTAGCAGTCCTACTTTGCTCACCATACAACTCTTTGAGGTGCAGCAATATAGTAGGAGCATCCATAGTTTCATGCTGACGCTGAAGCTCGTTACTCATGGATGCGAGCATGATGCATTGAGCCAAGATTGCATCATCTTGCCACTTTCTAAAAGTAGCAATCTCTTCCTCAGAGGCTGTTTCTGCAACACTTGCAGGGACTGGCGAATTTAGGACATAAGAAATCTTTTCAGCAGTGAGAACAATTCTCAGATTCCTTAACCAGTCCGTGTAATTCGGTCCGGTCAATTTGTTAGCATCAAGTATGCTACGCAGTGATAGTGAGTTTGACATTTTTAAATTCTGCATGTGAAATAGACAACATTTTAGCATTCATTCATTTAATTAATTACCAAAATAAATTAGGTCTTTATTTAAATTGGTATCTCCCACTATTTTTCATCAAACTATATTACCCTCTATATATAGTTCGGCAAATCTAATTAAAGTTTTGCTAGTGAGATTAAGGACCCCATTTCAAATGTATATAGCCTTGTGGTGACACAACAAACGATATATAAATAAATAGGTAGACAACTATTGTCAATTACATCACTATGTAACTCCTTTTATTTTGCCTCTTAGATTATTTTGATCAAGTGGTGACACATCCGAATCAAAATTATCCAAGTTAAGTCCAACTAGCACTTCCATATATTCGAAAGAAAAACACTGTCCTTGTGGTGACACAACAAAACAGCATCGTTCAATCTATTTATAAGCATCAAATGTGATAAAGCAACATCTTAAATATTTAATATTTGCCTTGTGGTGACACAACAAACTCATATTAAACATTTAATACTCTATTGCTTTACCATGCTAGAAGGCGACGTTCGATATTCCAAATATCTTTGAACGCTTAAGACTTAATATAATTTCTTTGAGGGGTTTATTATTATTAGTCTCATCTTGTTTAGCGCGCATGCATATATATATATATATATATATATATATAAAATACGCGTCATATTATTTTACATGCGAAGCATGTTTGATAATATATAATATATATATAGTAAGCATGCACATATAGAATACTATATTCTACCCGGATTGATTATGGACTTTTATTCTAGTTTGGTTCACTAGAGCCACCAAGTGAACCAAAAGGTCAAACCTAGGGTGCAAGAATAAAATTTAAATATAACTATTACATTTAAACCCGGGCTCCATTACAAACGGGTCTTCAAGCGCTCCTTGCTCCTTTGTCTCCAATTCTTCAAAAAATTAATTCTAACTAGTCCTATTACAAAAACTATTTATAATAAATAGAAACCTTGATCAGCAGTCAAGGGGAAGTACATAGGAGGGAGATAGAATTTACATTAAGAAAAATTAGAGAAGACGTGGTACGCAGACCCCATTTATAAAACCCATACATTCAAGCATCCACTAAAATAAATCCAATCACACATTGGTCAACAGTCCATAATCAATCCCTATTTATTATCATACATATCTGTAGACACCCAAATTTTGCGTTTCCTTCTACTAACCATGACAGGAGGGCGAAATCGTCAATTGAACCAGCTTGCAGGAGCAGAAGAGCGGGAACAAGGGCGAGCGCCCGGCCCCGCCGAAATGCTTTGGGCAACCCAAGTTTACGTGACAGCATGATCGTCCGAGGCAGGCATTTCCGAATGAGGTGGCACGTCTCCCGGAAGTTCCCGGACTGCGAAATACGAGCCTGTCAGCGAAAACCGACGTTGCGGTACGAAAATCGAAGCGTGGCACGAAAATCGAGAAAGTCAAGCCCGCCAGCCGCGGATAGATCTGCGGCCAAGTGGGTGCGCCAGCACGAAAACCGGGAAATCAGCACTCAGCAGCTGAGTGCGATGGGAGGCGTGCCAGCTGGCCAGCCGCAGATCTATCTGCGGCCAGCCGCAGATAGATCTGCGGCTGGCTCTGGCCAGCCTATTTAAGCTCGGCGGCAGCAGGCAGCATACAGGAGGTTGGGCAGTTTGCGGAAGAAGAAGAAATCAGCAGCAGTTTTAGCTCGGAAATAGAGAGAAATAGCAAAAGTTCTTGCAACAATTGAGAGAAAAAGAGAGAAATTTCCTTTGTTGTTAGATTATATCATATATATCTCATATTTCCCTCAATACACAAGTTTCTACACAATTTTGGTATCATTTGCAAGGTGAAAATCTCATTATTTTTGCAACTTCTATCATATCATTTGGCTAAAATTAATGTAGTCTTCATGTAATTTATTGTGAAACAATGAATTAGGGATTATTTGTGAGGTTTCCATTGGAACAAAATTCTTCTCAATAACCCGATGATATTCACGTTTTGATTTCTTGCTTGTTGTACAAGAGATGTATTGGTTGTGGTTCCTTTAATTTGCTATCTAGGATGTCGTGATATTGTTAGAATTTCCGCGTTGGTTATTTATTGTAATGTTTGATTTGTGAGTACGTAGTAATCGTGGTTGTGAGCCTAGGAAAGCGACCCCGGGGGTCCAATCCGATGATGGACATATCTTGATGTAAGAAGTAGAAATGACGTAGTTTTCATTGTAAATATGTAATCGTTGGGCCTTAAAACGACGCTAAGGCGGAGAATCGTGCTTAAGGCCCCGAAATAGTGAAATTTGTGATTGTTGGCGTTCGGGGACATTTTGATGGCTTACATGCCCATGAATAGCCCCGACGCGTGTTTATGCTTGATTTGATTTATGACACGAAATTGATTTCAAAGCTAAATGATAAGATTTTCATAAAAATCAAGCAAAGTAGGATATTAGAATCACGAGGTTAAAATTTGAGAAATGTTAATGAATGTCGATTCCTATCTAACGAGAAAGCTAAAGAAAAATCGTTCTCAAACATCACAAAATCTGATTTTAGAAATAAGTAACGTTTTGTTAAATCTTTGTGCATAGGGTGAAAGAGATTCTAGAAATTGCCCGATCATTTCACGAAAGCAACGTATAGATCTCGATTCCTATTTTGGCAAAGGTTTAAAACTCTTGTTTTGCCAAAACGACACCTAACGAAAATCTCATAGTTTTGACAATTAAAATCAAACCTTTCCCATAAAGCTTTCTCGTGTATACCGAAAAGACATTCCGAAGCGTTCTCAATTTAAAACACGATTTTCCCTAAATCCAAATGATTCTTTCATACAAACTCACCACAACATTCACATAGACACACACCCACACACAAGCGCGCACACACACACATTTCATGAATTAAAGGATAGGAAAGCATCAAGATTGCGGTAACCGTGTTTCACGGAAGTCGAGGGGTGCCTAACACCTTCCCCTCACTTAAGCAAGCCCCCGAACTCTATGAATCTCGATTCGCAGACCAATTAATTCGGAGTCACATATGAGCCAGCGATTTATAAAACACGAAAATTCGGATGAGTTGGTACATCCATTTCAAATATACCAACTGGCGACTCTGGTTAATTGGCTCATCATAAAAAACGATATTTCAAAACCCCGTCGACATCAATGCCGACCTTTTCCAAAAAATCATTAAATCAAAAGGCTAAAAATTGGAAAGGGTTACAACCCCCGCGTTAAGCGAGAAAACCCGGCGTCGACAGCTGGCGACTCTGCTGGGGATCATTAGAGGGCTTAAGCCGCATTAAAATCTTGATGCTATTCTATCCTTTAAAAATTCATGAATATGTGTGTGCATGCGATATTTTGATCTTTTGGTTTTGTTGTGTGAATGTGTGTTGTGTCCAATGAATGAATGATTGAATGAAATGACTTTACTTTAAAGAAATCATTTGCATGCGGTGAGGACGATGAATGTGAATGTATGTTGAGAGAGTACCTCCTCCTGAGGCGAACCTGTCGGTTGCTTATTACTGGACTCGATGGGGCTGCTCCCCGGAGATGGCTCAGGAAACGCACCACTCAAATCCGCTCCAATCGAAAGGGCTCAAACGAGTAGATTGCGAAGATTTGGGAACCTTCATGCCGAAAAGCCCGTGAGAGTAACCCTAGGGTAGGTCAGCCTCTGATAAACCCAACGCAGGAAAAGTCTCTTCATGCCCTTTTACGTTTATGCGTATAAATGTCATAATCCCATTGCAAAATATTCATATATGCTTCCCCTTTATGACAAAAGAAAATACTAACCTCTGTGTTTTGCAGGGAACGACCCGGGAAGCATAATAAATTGTATCTAGCATGCAGTGTCTCAATAAAGGACCGCTAACGTGTTGTTTTGCAGAAAAAGATTAAAAAACCCAAAAAACACACAAAAATTTTACAGCTTTAGCATGCATCCATGTGTTCATTTTCCCGGGACTAAACTTCGAACCGTTGTTTCTGTAGGATTGCTCCTCAAACTCGTTCGCAGTCTAAGAAAGCCCAGGTCTCTACCTCTGAAATGGCTGATCTTCCTAACCATAATTCCATATCTCGGGAGGAGTTTGATGATTTTAAAAGACAGATGATGGAAATGGCCACAATGTTAAAGGAACAGTTCTTAATCAGACAGGATCCGGTAAACCAGGGATCGCATAATACTCCACCACCAGGGGATGATCAGAGTCCTCCTAAAAATGGTACAAACTTGCTTAAAGAGGACCAAACCCGACTCAAGGACGAGCCAGTCATCCCAAAGGCCGTTCCCATACCTAGCAGGACAGTGATTACTATCCCAGAGGAAGGGGACCATGACGACCTTCGGAGAAAAATGAAATACATGGAGGAAACCATCCAATCTCTAAAGGGCATAGGCTCCCTGGGCAGGGTTAATTACTCAGATCTGTGTGTTTTCCCCGGGGCCAGATATCCAGAAAAGTTCAAAGTTCCCGAGTTTGAAAAATACAATGGAAAGGGAGACCCCTATACACACTTGAAAATTTACATTGGAGAACTCGGGTCTTATGCCGAAGACGAGGGTTTGAGAATGCAACTATTCCAGAAAAGCTTAACAGGGGAGGCAAGAATATGGTATGCCCGCCTCGACAACGCCCGAATCCACAACTGGGAGGAATTGGCCCATACTTTCTTAACCCAATACAGCTTTCAGGCCCAGATGGCTCTTGACAGGTACCAAATGACAAAGGTTAAAAAACAGCCTAGGGAATCCTTTAGGGAATATGCGCAAAGATGGAGGGGCATGGCTGCCCAGGTAACTCCCCCGATGAGCGAATCAGAGATGGTAATGACCTTTGTAGACATTCAGGAGGCACCGTATTATGAGAGGGTCATCTCTGGGATTGGAAGACCTTTTGCGGAAATGATTAAACATGGAGAGATGGTTGACCTGGGTTTGAAATCGGGTAAAATCCGGGATCTTACTGCTTTAGAAACTGCTTTGACCGAGCAAATACAGAATGGAAACTATGGTAGCACTTCCCGGAGAGTCCAAAAGAGGAAGGAAGAGGATGTCTCCCTCATCCTACAAGGGTCGTCCAGTAAAGCAGAAAGCCATCTTCCGGTACAGGCACAGAGGGGAGGGCCACCCCGACAGCCAAATTTCTCAGATCAAAGAGCAGAGGGGCGAAGAAGAAAGATATGAGGCCTCGCAAAACCGAGTATTCACCCCGCTCGGGGAGCCGCTTGAACGAGTATTAGTGGGTATTAGTAGCCCAAAAGAAGATTGTTGGTTTGGCACCCCCGAGTGACCCAAAGGGTAGAAGGTTTGACCCGAGCAAGCGGTGTGCATACCACTCCAGTTCCCCTGGCCATGATACACAGGATTGCTGGACGTTAAAGCATCGAATCCAAAACCTGATTGACAGTGGAGAGATTGTGGTGGAACAGCCGGATTCCCCGAATGTTAAGGCAAATCCCCTACCAAGACATGATGGGGGGGGAGTCAATGCGACGGAGGCACGTGAGGCGGGGGGGCCGCCAAGGTTGAACTATGTGCAGAAAATTGAGGAGATGATAAATGTGATACATGACCATGGGAGTGCGAGGATAACGCCCATCAGGTTGATAGGGGTAAGTACGAATAACATAGAGGGACCTATCAAGTTGACAGCTCCGAGGCCCATCATTTTTGCTGCAAGGCCACAACTCCCTATCAGTAGTCTGAAGACTGTACCCTGGAATTACGGGGGAATACCCGAGGAAGCGGCCAGTTGTGCTTCCGTGACGACCAGGGGGAACCCCTTATATCTTCCCGGGCGAGTCCTTGAGAGCCAAAAGAGAAAAAATGAAGAGGTCTCCGAGGAAAGGGCCATAGAGTTTTTGAAAAGGATGGATCACCCAGAAATGAGGGGGATCCAGATTTTAAATGAGGAATCAACCCTAACATCAGTCATGGACTTGGTGTTGTCATCCAGTGAGCATTGCAAAGCCCTGATGAAGGTTCTGGAGGAGGCATTTGTGCCCAAAGAGATCAGTGAGGAGGATTTCGGCCAGTTGGTAGGCCACTTATTGGAAACCGATGCAATATCCTTTACAGATGAGGACATTCCCGAAGAGGGAAGGGGGCACCGAAAACCGCTACACATCGCGGTAATCTCCTCAGGATATGTCATGAATGGGGTGCTGATCGACGGGGGATCGGCATTGAATATATGTCCTCTCAGCACGCTGAAGAAAATGAACATCAGTCTCAAGCGCCTACGGGCCAGTCATGTGGTGGTTCGGGCTTTTGACGGATCCTGGAGGGATACCATCGGAGAGATAGAATTGCCAGTGGAGATAGGGCCCTGTACTTTTGATATATCCTTCCAAGTCCTAGATATTACGGCAAGCTACAACCTGCTGTTAGGGAGGCCGTGGATATACATGGCCGGGGCAGTTCCCTCCACGCTCCACCAACAAATCAAGTTGATCATCGATGGGAATCTGGTAACAATCTCGGCCGAATGTGATGACCCTTCTCCTCCCAGGAGTGGCCTACCAGTAATCAATGTGGATGAGTCAGCGGCGCCTGCCAGCTTTCAAGCACTAGAGATTAGCACTCCCCATTATAGATGCCTGGGAGCTCCAGCTGTGAAACCAAGGGTCTCTCCGGAACTCACCTTTGTGGCAAAGGAAATGATTAAAATGAACTTCCAACCTGGACAGGGGACTAGGGAAAAGCAGTCAGGGAATCACCAAACCCATCCACCTACCACAGCAGATAGGCAAAGCAGGATTGGGATACCATGTGGGCGCAGTGCGGGGACACCGTCAGGGTGCGACTCCGATTCGACTAGTTGGCAGTCCAGCGACCAAAGCCGACAATGAGCAGGGGATCAGCGGACCTGTGATTGGGGCAGGGAATGAAGAGTTAACCCCCACACATAGTGAGACGGCCCGGAGGGAAAGTTTCCTGCAGGAGGTCGCAAAAGAGTTTGAAACCAAATGCTACATCCCCGGACAATCAACAAGCAGTAAGGAGGGGACGAATATTATCATACCACCGGGAGCCCAACAAGTTGTGCCTGTCATCGATTGGGCAGGACTGATTATTCCTGGAGAGGGTATGGAGGAGAACTCAGGCGACGTATCCGTAATCATCGGGGAGGTGGCCGATGTGAGGACCTCTTTCATCCAGCGCATTTCAGCTGACCTGACCATCGACAATTGGACCCAGAAACCAGTGATATCCAAACAGGGGTAAAGCTCGACGTCAGGGTGGTTGACCCCAGATGATGGGGGAATGAAGAAGTTTTATTTTGTTGTTGTTTTATTTCTGCATAATTGTGTCGTTTCTTCGTGTTATTTGAAATTGCGATCGTCGTGAAAAATGACTTATATATGACAAGTATTTTGTTTTATGTCAGGTGTACCAATTTGAGTATTCCTTGCCTAACGAACGATCTTTCAAATTTGAATGGTGATTATGATTTTGACATTGAGCTGGATTTCGATTTGATGGGCATTGAGCAAGATGAGACAGATTACGACGACGCACCTGATGAGATCAAAGGATGGGTCGAAGATAAACCCAAACCCAATTTGGACCAAACCATCACTATAGATATCGGAACCCCTGACAATCCAAAAGAACTCAAGATAGGGACAGACCTTACCCCCAGCCAAAAAGCAGAAATAATTGAGTTACTAAGCCAATATGAGGATGTCTTTGCCTGGTCGCACGAAGATATGATCGGATTGTCCACCGACATTGTGGTGCACCGGTTACCCATCAAGGAGGGTTTCAGGCCTGTCAAGCAGAAACTAAGAAAGTTGAAACCTGAGTGGAGCTTAAAAGTGAAGGAAGAGATCATCAAACAGTTCAGGGCGGGAATCATTATGGTGTCCACTTACCCGGAATGGCTATCCAATGTGGTCCCAGTGGCTAAACCTGGAGGAAAGGTGAGGGTATGCGTGGACTACAGAGATCTAAACAAGGCCAGTCTCAAGGACAACTTCCCGGTGCCTTTCATACACATCCTGGTGGATAACACAGCCCAGTACGAAATGTACTCTTTTGTGGATTGCTTCGCAGGATATCATCAGATAATGGTGGCGGAGGAAGATCGGGAAAAGACCGCATTCATCACCCCCTGGGGCACTTTCTGCTATAGACGACTGGCTTTTGGCCTCACAAACGCGGGGGCTACTTATCAGAGAGCCATGATGGCCTTGTTCCACGATATGATGCACAAGGAGATAGAGGTCTACGTGGATGACATTATTGTGAAATCAAAGGTAGAATCCGATCATATAACTCATCTCAAAAAGCTATTCGATCGGCTCAGAAAGTATAATTTGAAGCTCAATCCAGCCAAGTGCGCTTTCGGAGTACAGTCGGGCAAGCTCTTGGGTTTCCTGGTTAGTGATCGGGGCATTGAGTTGGACCCAGCAAAGATTAAGGCCATTGTGGATATGCCAGCACCTCGCACAGAGAAGGAGATAAGGGGATTCCTGGGGAGAATAAACTTCATCAGCCGTTTTATATCTCACTTGACGACTACATGTGAGCCGATTTTTAAATTGTTAAGAAAGGGTGCTTCCCAAGAATGGAATGAGCAGTGTCAGGGGGCTTTTCAGATCATTAAGAAACAACTGACGGAGGCACCAGTGCTGGTACCCCCGAAGGATGGGATCCCTTTGTTTATGTATATATCCGTCAACACCATCGCGATGGGATGTATGTTGGGACAGAAAAATGAGGCGGGTAAAGAGCAGGCCATCTATTACCTCAGCAAAAGATTTAGCCAATGTGAGCAGAATTACACTCCCATTGAGAAGACCTGTTGTGCCCTGGCCTGGGCTGCAGGGAGATTACAGCACTACCTCCATGGGCATACAACGTACCTGATATCAAGAATGGATCCCCTGAAATATATTTTCGAAAGGCCCATGCTGAATTGTCGACTATCAAGATGGCAGTTAATTTTACAACAGTTTGACATGGTGTACGTGACCCAGAAGGCCATGAAAGGGCAGGGAATTGCAGATCAGTTGGCAGAAGCCCCGGCAGGAGGGATGGAGCCGTTAGAAACTCCTCTCCCGGGCGAAGATATATTTTGGGTATCGCGCGAAAAATGTGATGACGAGGGACAATTCTGGAAGCTGTATTTTGATGGTGCCATGAATGCCGAGGGGGCAGGAGCCGGAGCGGTTTTAGTCTCTATCACCGGAGAACAATACCCCGTGGCCACTAAACTTCGTTTCAGCAATTCGAACAACACCGCTGAATACGAGGGGTGTATCTTGGGACTCCGATTGGCCCGTGACATGGGAGTAAAAAGACTAGCGGTGTTCGGGGATTCAGAGTTGGTAATCAGACAAACAATCGGGGTATACAACACTAAGGAGCTTCGGTTACTTCCATACCATCGTTGTGTCACCCAGCTTATGCAAGAGTTCGAAGATATCGCCTTCCGCCATATTCCTCGGGGACGAAATGATTTTGCCGATGCATTGGCGACTTTGGCTTCCTTAATCCACGTGATCAAGAGTAGGGACAGTCCACAGATTGAGATCACCGTACAGAATGCCCCGGCATATGAGGAAAATGTGGCAGTGTTATCAAATGAGGTGGTGTTGACGAGGCAGCCCTGGTATCACGACATAAGGGAATATCTGAGAGACAGATCCCTTCCCGATCAGGCAAATCGGACTGAAAGGATGAGAATTCAAAAGATGGCGATGAAGTTTTATCTGAGTGGCGATTCACTTTACAAAAGGGATGCCGGGTTGGGACTGTTGCAGTGCGTAGATGAAACACAGGCCCGAAAGATTATGAATGAAGTGCACGGCGGAGTGTGTGGGCCCCATATGAGTGGACCGATGTTGGCCAAAAAGATCTTGAGGACAGGGCATTATTGGTTAACGCTGAA
Source organism: Aralia elata (assembly GCA_034770075.1). Taxonomy (NCBI): domain Eukaryota; kingdom Viridiplantae; phylum Streptophyta; class Magnoliopsida; order Apiales; family Araliaceae; genus Aralia; species Aralia elata. The sequence goes on along the minus strand of CM068379.1, from coordinate 27,967,622 downwards.
AGCCGATTGCGGTGATCATGTCAAACGGTGTTATCAATGCCAGGCGCACGGTAATGTGATCCATACACCTCCCAGTGAACTGCACTGTATGACCTCCCCATGGCCATTTTCAATGTGGGGAATGGATGTAATCGGACCAATAGAGCCCAAGGCGAGCAACGGGCACCGGTTCATTTTCGTCATGATCGATTATTTCACCAAATGGGTAGAGGCAGCGTCTTTCCCTAAAGTAACTCAGGAGGTCATCGTCAGCTTCATCAGGAATAATGTCATTTGCCGATATGGGCAACCTGAGGTTGTGGTCTCTGACAATGCCAAGAATTTAAACAATGCCCTCATGAAGGGACTGTGTGACCAGTTCAAGATTAAGCACCTCAATTCCGTCATTTACCGTCCCAAAATGAATGGGGCAGTGGAGGCGGCCAATAAGAACATCAAAAAGATCATGGCGAAAATGTCTGCTAATCATCGGGGGATGGCCGGATCTGTTACCCCTCACCCTGCTGGCATACCGAACATCCACGCGTACTTCTACGGGAGCAACCCCTTACGCCTTGGTATATGGAATGGAGGCTGTCCTGCCAGTTGAAGTTGAGGATGGCGTCCCTCAGAATAGTGATCGATGCTCAGATAAGCGAGGAGGATTGGATGCAAAGTCGATTGACCAATTGGCCCTGATTGATGAAAGGAGAGTGGCTGCCGTTTGGCATGGTCAGCTATATCAACAGAGGATTTCTCGATCGTACGATAAAAAGATAAGACTTCGGAAGTTCAAGGAAAATGATTTGGTGTTGAAAAAAGTCATGCCTTGTCAAGACGAAGCCAAGGGGAAGTTTGCCCCAAGCTGGGAAGGGCCATTCGTGATTAAGAAAGTGCTATCCGGAGGAGCCCTCATATTGCAGGAAATGGATGGTGAGGTATTTCCACAACCCCTCAATGCTGACTCGGTGAAGCGGTTCTACGCTTAAATCATCAGTTCTGTTTTTCCTTTGAGAGCGAACTACGTAGGACCTGATCTCCCAACTGGTGGGGGTACGTAGGCAGCCATCATGGCGCGGTCCGATCCTTTAAAAAATAATCCTTTCCCCAACCAAAACCAATTTTCGATAGCCAGATAAAACCTTCCTACACCCCCAAAACCTTCTCAAAACCAACTGCCTAATCAGTTTCATCCCAGAATACATACCCTGATCCAACCCAAACAGTTATCCAAAATCTGAGATTCAATCCGACGAAAATCAAAAGGTGTGCGGCAATATCTGTCAAATCTCCATCAAGTCTTGAGGAAAGAAAGAAGGCGAAATGTCAAAATCATGGTCAGTTGGATAAAATGATGATCCAATGGATGGCAATGATACGACAAAAGGGGAAAATGACTAAATTTAAATGCATGTCTATATATATATAAGTCGTTTTATTACAAGATTTATCTTTCAATAAACTGATGAAACCAACATAGTCTATGCAGGAAATAAAATAATCTACAAATCTGAAACTAGCCGAAGCAGGATGGACAGGGTGGTGGATAGATCTGAAGCATCAGCATCTCCTGCAATCTGCTGCCCCATCATATCAATACGATCTAGTAAAGCAGTAGTAGCTCGGCTGACAGTCCCAAAATGAGCATCTACCACTGCCCTGGTCTGAAATACAATGGCCTCTCTATCAGCAATGGCAGCATCTCTAGCCCGAATGGCCTCATCTCTCTCGGCAAGGGCGGCATCCCTCTCGGCTTCAGTAGTAATCAGGGCCAGGCGGAGTCGGGAATCCTCAGCGACCCGACTCGGGGCAGAATCGGCTGAAATGGAATGGTCTGCGGTATCTTCTGTGAAAATCACTCCAGAGTCATCAAAGGCCCCCGTCCGACTCAAACTAGCCGAATCCAGGTCTCCACGCAACCACTGTACGTAGGCAAATGTCTGGATGTGACAGCTCGCACTATATTCGGCAAAGATCCTGCGATCCCAAAGCTCGTATACCTGCGATAGATCCCTCTCTGTACAGGATGATATAAGGAATCGGTATGCGGCTGCACCCGCAAAGGAGTGTAAATCCTGTGTCTGATCGAACTGCCCCATAACCGCCAGGGGATGATAGGTCGTCACGCCCCTTAACCCAGCAATGGGAATGAAATCCATGCCAGGCACATGAGTCAAGAAGCTCATGAAGGAGCAATAGCCCGAGTAAACCAATAGATGAAAGGGGTCCTCAATGATAGACAAAAATAATGTCCAGGAGGCCACATCAGTACAACGCGCAGGACGAAGCGAAAACTGCGTGGTTATGTCATGGCTGAAGCAAAACCCTTGGCGACGGAAATGGCCGATGGGACTAAGATGACTCGTGAACCACATGTACAATAAGGTCGAACTCCCTCTGAAGAATCTCCCTCGGAAGGACTGGCAATATGTGGCCGACATATAGGTATCCGCCAATATCATGGGGAGAATGGTGTGATCCTCCTGAAGGGCCCGAACGGCCGCAACAATCCGCATGTCCAAATGATCGGATCCTGCAGGCAAATACAAAACTGAGATGACACAGGCCATCAGAACGCCCACTCTCAAGGCATCCCAGCGCTCCTCGGACACGGAAAAAAATCACCGAGGAAAAGACGGAAACTGTCAGGTGAGCCGAATCGGTCGATCAAGAATTGAAGAGGAACCATATGGTCTGATGTGGTTACCGGTAATAAGACAGCCCTCCGCAAACCGGTGAAAGTCAAGAATTGACGGCGCATGGAACCAACAGTAACCCTAGCACAGGGACCATCCAAGGGCAAGCCGGTGAAGCGAGCATACTCCTCAAGGGTGGGGGTCAGCTCTACTGTCCCAAACCTAAACACCTGACGGGCAGGGGCCCAATGGCTCAGAAGACCATCCACAAAGCCCGCTGGCACCTGGAAGGTTAATAAGGACCAAGAATGTCCCAAAAGACCATCTGCGATAATCCTGTCTGCCGGCAGTAAACTGTCCAACCAGCGGAAGAGGCTGCCGACCAACCCTGTGGGAGGAATGGAATCCAAACGAGTCACGACATCCGAGGACGACATCTGAAAAAAAAAATAGTATCAAAAAGACTGTACAGGGGTCATTCTCTATCCATAAATAAAAGCATGCATCATACAGTTAATAATGAAACAGGTGAATTCCATAGAGATGAAAAAGAAACTGTGCATAAATAAATAAATGAGTTCAGTACATAGTGCATAAATGAAAAAGAAATCTAAGCAGGTGCCGGTACAAAAGGCCCTATCCTATCCTGGTCTAAATAAAATCAGTATCATCTATGAAAGCAGGATCCTCGAACTGATCCCCTGGAGTCGCCGAGCTCGGAGGACCAAAGTTCATATCAGGGATGTAGGGATGCGCTGTGGCATCAGATGAACTCGGGCCTGCATCATAACCGGCACCGTCAGGATCGTAGGTATAAGCCTCCTCCGGGGCCCGGCCCAATCCTCGAATAAACAGCGACAACTGATCTACCTGACGGGTCAATGAGGCGATCTGATCAGCGTGGGTAGGGGTCCGAACACAGGCAGCCCAATCGGTCATCGTCACCGAGCCTGGAACCATGTCTCCAAGGAAGAAAGTGGCCCGAGTCTGAGGACCGATGGTACGGGGCACCCACCATGTACGGAATGCATCACTCGTAGTGGGACCTGTGGAAAGCATCCGACCATCCTCCCCGGCAAGCATGATCTCTGAAGGCTGAGAATCCAGCGGCCAGAAAGTAGTGAAGGAAAGGGAGTGCGGGATGCGGATCTCTCCAGTGACGCATCTGAATGCGCGCTCTCCCAGATACATCACCCAGCCTCCAACACTCGGGTATCTGCACAGAGGCGCCAAAAGATCTAGCCACGAGAGATGCCGAGGGGTGACGACTGAGATCCCGACCCAAAAGATCGGGTATCTGCACAGAGGCGCCAGAAGGAGCCTGATGAGTAGATGGAGCCGGTGTGCTGGAGGATGGCCCCTCTGTCGCGACCTCCGGAGGGACAGCCTCCTCAACGTCCGGATGACCAGGACGAATAACAGCCTCCGTCAAACGACGAGCCTGACGGGTCCGAGGAGGAACAGGAGTGGGTGCAGCCCTACGACGTGCGAACACCCGAAGTCCGAGAGGCGGAGGAGCTACTGGGCGCATCACGATCCATAGCTGGAATAGAACGGGCGAGAAAGAAGGTAAGTTTCCTTTTAAAATTATGTAATGAACATTTCTAAATTTCTAGCCTCATCATATGATTAATGCAACATGATGCATGCTTAAAAAAAAAAAAAAAAAAAAAAAAAAAAAAAAAAAAAAAAAAAAAAAAAAAAAAAAAAAAAAAAAAAAAAAAAAAAAAAAAAAAAAAAAAAAAAAAAAAAAAAAAATCGGCAGAGTTCCGTTTGTAAATTGAACATCCCAGGCATAAGCCAAGCGGGTTTTCCATCAATCAAAGCCTCAAACAGATTTAAATTGCATTCATATATGTAATTACAGCATGTAATGCGTGATTTTATTGCAGAAAAGGAATAACAATATGTGGGACCGCCTCATGAACATAAAATAGGACTCACATAGTTGATACATAGCATGTATATATGATGGTACATTACATAGCATTGTAAAGCATACATTTTATCTCTAAACATGCAAATAGTCAAATGTATAGCAAAACATTGACGAAATTGAAAAGTGACCGGTCAAAGTGTTACCTGGAGCGTGTCGATCAAATCCTACCGGAACAGTTTTTTGCAGGAAAGTTGAAAAATCGACAAAAAGCCTTTGCGAACAAGCAAAAAATCGCGAGGAATATGTGTGAGTTGGAAGTTGAAAGTGACAGATCTGGAAGCGGGACGCGGCTTATAAGCCCGATCTTGGCCGCAGATGTATCTGCGGCTGGCCGCAGATCCATCTGCGGCTGGCCTTGGTGGGCCCCACCTTGCTCCCTTGCAGCCATTTGACGTGTTGAAGTGAAAAGTTTACGAGATGGGTGACCGGCGACGATACCCGGCCCCGACATGACGATCGACCGGCGACGATAACCGGCGATCACGAGATGGATGACCGGCGACGATAACCGGCTCCGACAAGATAACCAACCGGCGACGATAACCGGGGGTTACGAGATGGGTGACCGGCGACGATACCCGGCCCCGACATGACGATCGACCGGCGACGATAACCGGCGATCACGAGATGGATATGACCGGCGACGATAACCGGCTCCGACAAGATAACCGACCGGCGACGATCACCGGCGGTTACGAGATGGGTGACCGGCGACGATACCCGGCACCGACATGACGATCGACCGGCGACGATAACCGGCGATCACGAGATGGATGACCGGCGACGATAACCGGCTCCGACAAGAAAACCAACCGGCGACGATAACAGGGGGTTACTAGATGGGTGACCGGCGACGATACCCGGCCCCCGACATTACGATCGACCGGCGACGATAACCGGCATCACGAGATGGATATGACCGGCGACGATAACCGGCTCCGACAAGATAACCAACCGGCGACGATAACCGGGGGTTACGAGATGGGCGACCGGCGACGATACCCGGCCCCGACATGACGATCGACCGGCGACGATAACCGGCGATCACGAGATGGATGTCCGGCGACGATAACCGGCTCCGATAGATAACCGACCGGCGACGATAACCGGGGGTTACGAGATGGGTGACCGGCGACGATACCCGGCCCCGACGAGACGATCGGACCGGCGACGATAACCGGCGATCATGAGATGGATGTCCGGCGACGATACCCGGCTCCGACAGATAACCTACCGGCGACGATAACCGGGGGTTAAGAGATGGGTGACCGGCGACGATACCCGGCCCCGAACGAGACGATAGATTGAAAAGAGTGAACCCAACGACTAACAAACACGGTCAAGGGGTTGATACATTGACACTCTTACGAATGTCTTGCATGCATTGCATCTTATGTTGCATCATAAGCTATAGGTGTTGCATCATGTATGTATTGTCAATTCTTATGCACTGTCATTCATGCATCGAGTGTCTATTCTTTATCCTGTTCATTTCATTTATCATTTCATAAACATGATAAAGAGGGGCAGCTGTAGACACCCAAATTTTGCGTTTTCCTTCTACTAACCATGACAGGAGGGCGAAATCGTCAATTGAACCAGCTTGCAGGAGCAGAAGAGCGGGAACAAGGGCGAGCGCCCGCCCCCGCCGAAATGCTTTGGGCAACCCAAGTTTACGTGACAGCATGATCGTCCGAGGCAGGCATTTCCGAATGAGGTGGCACGTCCTCCCGGAAGTTCCCGGACTGCGAAATACGAGCCTGTCAGCGAAAACCGACGTTGCGGTACGAAAATCGAAGCGTGGCACGAAAATCGAGAAAGTCAAGCCCGCCAGCCGCGGATAGATCTGCGGCCAAGTGGGTGCGCCAGCACGAAAACCGGGAAATCAGCACTCAGCAGCTGAGTGCGATGGGAGGCGTGCCAGCTGGCCAGCCGCAGATCTATCTGCGGCCAGCCGCAGATAGATCTGCGGCTGGCTCTGGCCAGCCTATTTAAGCTCGGCAGCAGGCAGCATACAGGAGGTTGGGCAGTTTGCGGAAGAAGAAGAAATCAGCAGCAGTTTTAGCTCGGAAATAGAGAGAAATAGCAAAAGTTCTTGCAACAATTGAGAGAAAAAGAGAGAAATTTCCTTTGTTGTTAGATTATATCATATATATCTCATATTTCCCTCAATACACAAGTTTCTACACAATTTTGGTATCATTTGCAAGGTGAAAATCTTCATTATTTTTGCAACTTCTATCATATCATTTGGCTAAAATTAATGTAGTCTTCATGTAATTTATTGTGAAACAATGAATTAGGGATTATTTGTGAGGTTTCCATTGGAACAAAATTCTTCTCAATAACCCGATGATATTCACGTTTTGATTTCTTGCTTGTTGTACAAGAGATGTATTGGTTGTGGTTCCTTTAATTTGCTATCTAGGATGTCGTGATATTGTTAGAATTTCCGCGTTGGTTATTTATTGTAATGTTTGATTTGTGAGTACGTAGTAATCGTGGTTGTGAGCCTAGGAAAGCGACCCCGGGGTTCCAATCCGATGATGGACATATCTTGATGTAAGAAGTAGAAATGACGTAGTTTTTCATTGTAAATATGTAATCGTTGGGCCTTAAAACGACGCTAAGGCGAGAATCGTGCTTAAGGCCCCGAAATAGTGAAATTTGTGATTGTTGGCGTTCGGGGACATTTTGATGGCTTACATGCCCATGAATAGCCCCGACGCTGTGTTTATGCTTGATTTGATTTATGACACGAAATTGATTTCAAAGCTAAATGATAAGATTTTCATAAAAATCAAGCAAAGTAGGATATTAGAATCACGAGGTTAAAATTTGAGAAATGTTAATGAATGTCGATTCCTATCTAACGAGAAAGCTAAAGAAAAATCGTTCTCAAACATCACAAAATCTGATTTTAGAAATAAGTAACGTTTTGTTAAATCTTTGTGCATAGGGTGAAAGAGATTCTAGAAATTGCCCGATCATTTCACGAAAGCAACGTAATAGATCTCGATTCCTATTTTGGCAAAGGTTTAAAACTCTTGTTTTGCCAAAACGACACCTAACGAAAATCTCATAGTTTTGACAATTAAAATCAAAACCTTTCCCATAAAGCTTTCTCGTGTATACCGAAAAGACATTCCGAAGCGTTCTCAATTTAAAATACACGATTTTCCCTAAATCCAAATGATTCTTTCATACAAACTCACCACAACATTCACATAGACACACACCCACACACAAGCGCGCACACACACACATTTCATGAATTAAAGGATAGGAAAGCATCAAGATTGCGGTAACCGTGTTTCACGGAAGTCGAGGGGTGCCTAACACCTTCCCCTCACTTAAGCAAGCCCCCGAACTCTATGAATCTCGATTCGCAGACCAATTAATTCGGAGTCACATATGAGCCAGCGATTTATAAAACACGAAAATTCGGATGAGTTGGTACATCCATTTCAAATATACCAACTGGCGACTCTGGTTAATTGGCTCATCATAAAAAACGATATTTCAAAACCCCGTCGACATCAATGCCGACCTTTTCCAAAAAATCATTAAATCAAAAGGCTAAAAATTGGAAAGGGTTACAACCCCCGCGTTAAGCGAGAAAACCCGGCGTCGACATATCTCTATATGTATCAATAAATAACATTCATCCCATGAATAATAAAGCCATTCCATATATGCATCGATATCAATTAATGGGCAAAAGTTTTGCTAATATTTAGTTTTGAAACAAAATAAACTCTTTTATTTTAATCAAAAACCAAATCCAAATTAAACTCCTTTAATTTTAGCAATCTGAAATCCTATTCCAGATAAAATAAACTCTTTATTTTAAACTTATATCAATTAAATAAACCATTTATTTTAATTGAAGAAAAAAATATTTTTCAGATTCTGCTTACCGGCGCAGCTGCGCCCATAATTAACTGGGCAACGGCGCAGCTGCGCTGCTCCCCAGAAAAACCGACTCTGGGTTTCGGCGCAGCTGCGCTCCAGAATGAACTGGAGGCGGCGCAGCTGCGCCGCTTCGCTGATTCAGAAAAATTTTTCTGCCCAAAAATTTCGATCCAATCGCATATCAAACATACATGGAATCATCAAAATCGATAATTAGCACAAGATTAGGCTCTGATACCACTGTTAGGTTTGTATATAGCGAACATGCAATCAAATTACATAAATAGTGTGGAAGCGCGATAAAATCGGATTTTAAAATTTTATACAAACCATCACCAAGATCAATCCTTGTGCTCAATTAACGATATAAACGAAAGAGAAAGAGAATAAGAATTATACCCTCGTAGAACAAAGCTTCCTCAGATACAAGTTCAACTCCTAGTCCTTCGTGTTCTCCTCGAATTCAACGGTGTGATTCCTTCCTTTGATCAACGTTAGCCACCCAAGTGTTTGGCCTCTAGAGGTGATCCACCAAGGAAGAACAAGTATTCAAGAAGTTGGGTATTTGGCAAAACCCTAGTTTCTATCTCTATAGAAATTGTAAGTACTCTCCACAATCTAATGCAAGAGTGTGTAACCCTAATTTATGATAAGACCCCTCTTATTTATAGATGTAGGAATAACCCTACCCTAAACTATTTAGGATTAGGGTTTGTATTATAATTAAACTCCTTTAATTAATAATGCTCCTAATCCCATTAGTAATCCATGGGAGAGTACTTCTATTAATTAATTCCCAATCCCTATTAGGAATTAAATAATAGTAAAAGTAATAATAATAATAAGACTCCTCTTATTAATTTATATTTAATATTTCCAAAATATTAAATAATAAATATTAAGCTATTTAATTTATTCTATCTCCATAGATTAAATTAAATACACTTAACTTATTATTACAATTATGCCATTTACTTCTTAAATAAATGTTTTCCTTTTTGCGGTGTGACCCTTTAGGTTCTCCATATTAAACCGGTTGTGAATAAATCAATTAGAACAATTCTAATCTTATTTAAATAAATAAATTAAACTATTTAATTCATTTAAATAAATAATATTTATTCTACAATAAGGGTAAGCCCCCTTAGCGATCAACGACTTTCCAGATAATATAGATTTCAACATTAATCACAAAAGAACCTTTGAGTAGATAGTTACCGTACAATTCAATCCTTCTACCATACAATGTCCCAATTAAATATAAGACATGGATTTACTGTCAAGTCTTATTTTATTTAATTATATGTATTTCGATTCCCAAATGCATAACTCTAATTAATGCAAATTAGAAACTCCTTTCTAATTTCATTCTGCCTTGGCCAAGGACTACTGAGTTATCATTTATCGAATCACATAGGACATTCACATCTTTTACTAGACGAGGTAGATTCTTTGTTGATCATTCACCTATCTCCATGTATAACTAATTATACCCAATCATACCATTTGATATACCCACAAGGTCTTAAGGGACATGTCAAAGTATAACTCATCATACACAAGATACTATGATGATCTCAAGTCCAAGGATCACTTGTACAACTATCACTATAGGAATTCCTATTGACAGGCGAGTAAAAATCCATTAGGTATTCCTTAGCGAGCCACGTTCAGTGAACTTATTCTCCAATAAGCACCTACATACTTGCTTTAGTGTCTCCACACAAATGATTATGAGATCAATCATCCTCTTCCTAAGAGCAAGCAACGTATGTACTAATCTATCCGGATTCACTAATCCCCAATTTAGTAATCCAACGATTAGGAACAATTTTAGTTTGTGAGCTATCTTGAATTTAGACCTCATTAGCATGATCACCATCATGATTCTAAAAGCATTGCTCAAAACTATGGGTTTATCACATTTAATATAACAGCACTATGTAGATAATATAAAATGCCTTTTAAGAAAATCAATTCTTTTATTAATAAATGAATAAGGTTATAAAGTATATGCTACATCATATCAAATATGATTGGCTTGTGTGCATACTACTTTCATTACTTTCCCATGTTGCATTAACACACATCCTAATCCCTTGTGTGATGCATCACTATAAACTACAAGGCCACCTGTATCATCTAGTAAAGATAACACTAGTGCCATGCTTAACCGCTTCTTCAACTCTTGGAAGCTTTCTTCACATTTGTCTGTCCAGACGTACTTTACCGTCTTTCGAGTCAAATTGGTTAGCGGGGTTGCTATTTTTGAAAAATCTTGTATAAATCGCCTGTAGTACCCTGCTAAACCGAGAAAACTTCTTACTTCTGTTGGAGTTATTGGTTGTTCCCAATTCACAACCGCTTCTATCTTTGCTGGATCTACCGCTATTCCATTCTTGTCAATCACATGACCCAAGAATTGGACTCGTTCCAACCAGAATTCACATTTGGAAAACTTTGTATAAAGTTGTTCCTTGCGTAATATCTTCAATACGCTCCTTAAGTGTTCAGCATGCTCCTCTTTTTTTCTCGAGTACACTAAAATATCATCGATGAACACTATGACAAATTTGTCTAAACATGGTTTAAACACTCGGTTCATTAAGTCCATGAATGCTGCCGGCGCATTTGTTAATCCAAAAGACATCACAAGAAACTCATAATGTCCGTAGCGTGTCCTAAACGCTGTCTTCGGCACATCTTCTTTTCTTACCTTTAATTGATGGTAACCTGATCGTAGGTCGATCTTCGAAAAGTGTTCGGCCCCTTTCAACTGGTCAAACAAATCATCAATTCGTGGTAAAGGATATTTGTTCTTTATAGTTAACTTATTTAATTCTCTATAGTCGATGCATAACCTTAAACGTTCCATCCTTCTTCTTTACAAATAACACCGGTGCTCCCCAAGGTGAAACACTGGGTTGTATGTACTTTTTGTCTAAGAGTTCTTGTAGCTGCACAAGTAACTCCTTCAACTCTACAGGTGCCATTTTGTACGGTGCTTTGGAAACTGGCGCCGTACCCGGCGCTAGATCAATAACAAATTCGATCTCTCTGTCCGGAGGTAGACCTGGTAAATCATCTGGAAATACATCCGAAAATTCTCTAACTACAGGTATTTGTTCTAGCTTTACTCCTTCTTTTCGAGTATCTACTATGTATGCCAAATAGCCTGTACAACCCTTCCTAAGCAATCTCTCTACTTGCATTACTGTCAGACAGTGAGATCGTTTAGGTGAACAACCACCCTGGAACACTACTTTTGACTCTGAAGCAGTCACTAGATTTACCCGCTTCCGCTGGCAGTCAATTATTGCATTATAATTACCAGCCAATCCATTCCTAAGATTATATCAAGCTCCCCCTAGTTGTATAGGAATGAGGTTCACAAGAAACTTGTGTCCCTTAATCTCTACGACACAATTCTTATATATGGTTTTGACGGGAATTATCTCATTGTTTGCGATTTCCACATTAAAAGGTATGTCTAAATCTTCGCATTGCATTTTCAAGTTTTTAGCAAAGTTATTAGACACGAAAGAATAAATAGTACCAGAGTCGAATAACACATATGCATTTAAATTGTCGATAGGGATGATACCTGTTACCACGTCCGGTACAGCAACAACATCCCTCATCGTCATATTAAACGTTCTAGCTATTGGACGACCTGGACCTCCAGCTCCTGCTACTGTCGGTTTGGTGTTATTGTTTGGGACTTGGTTTCTTCCCCCAGATTGGTTTCTATTCCTCGGGCAATTTCTAGACACATGCCCAGTTGCACCACATGTGTAACAAGTAACATTCAGGTTACCCTGACGAGTATTATCATTACTCTTTTTGGGACAATTAGGGGAAAAATGTCCCTCTTGTCCACAATGGTAACAAGTAATCACTCTGTGGCGACATACTCCCGCGTGATTCTTTTCACATATAACACAACGTACCACCTTATTATTACTGTTCTAGTTTCTGTTGTTGTTGTTGTTGTTGTTATTGTTGTAATTGTTACCCCTCCTCACAAAGTTTGTAGGAACAGTGGCATCCCACTTCCTCTTGTTATTATTAGTACCCCATGTACTAACTTCTCCTTTAAACTTTCCTCCTTCATTTAAACTCCTTTTCTCTTTATGAAATTTTATCAAAACTTCATTCTCATTTTCAGCTATAATAGCTTTTTCGAGAATTTCAAGAAAAGTTCTCACTTGGAACACTGACAACTTACTACGAATTTGGGGTTTCAATCCCTCTTCGTATCTCTTGGTCTTCCTTACCTCCGTATTGACCTGATGTGGGGCAAACCTGGCTAATTCATTGAACTTAGCCGTATATTGGGATATAGTAAGCTCCCCTTATTTCAATTCTAGGAATCGTACCTCTATACGATCCTGCATCGATTGGGGAAAGTAATTTTCGAAAAATAGTTCCTTAAATCTAGTCCAAGGAATTATACCTTCACCCGCACGAATTTTAGTATTTTCCCACCAATGGTTCGCCTCACCTTTGAGAAAAAAGTGGCAAAGACCGTCTTTTGATCTTCGCCGACATTAGTTACCACAAAAACCTTCTCTATTTCAGTAACCCAAGTTTGTGCCTCAATAGGTTCTGCGGTTCCCTTAAATTCAAGCGGTCATACCAGTTTAAAGTCTTTGAACATAGTACTCTATGGATTAACTGTAGTAGGTTGATGTGGTGGATGATTTTGTAGAGCTCCTAAGAGTATATCTACCAATTGTTGTGTGGGGTTCGTTTCGGTAGGCTCATTTCTAGTTTGGGTTCTCCTTCCTGATGCCATGACTCTAAAATAATGAAAAACATGTATAAATACAAGAATATGTTTACATAGAACTAACACTTTGATTGTACAAACGCAATTTGTATATAACATGCAAAACGAGTACATATTCGACTAGTGGTTTATACTACCATTAGTTAGTACAAAGAACTCACTATTTTACAACCTCAAAATTTGTATATTACAAACTACGAAACGTAAACTAAGTACTATACTAATCTAATCAATCACGTACTCCCTTATAAGCATCCCGTATCATATGACCAACTACCGCTCTATCGATCATATAATCATCCTTCTCCTCCTCCACAGGATACCTAAACACCCTTCGTTCTAGGCCCTCAAATGCAGTCCTACACTTCTTGTCAGCTCTGTACACCTGCATTTGTGCATCCTGTTTCTCCTTCTAGGTGTTCTGAAGAAGGGTCCTCAGACGACGAGTCGTATCTCTCTCATTCTCCAGTAAACCTGCAGTGATGCCTGTCCGAGAGTTAGCAGCCTCTAACTCTTCCGTTGACTGCTGAACTAATCCAACAACTATCTCTTCGTGTCTGTCGACATGCATCATCTGCCCTGCTCCAACTACTTCATCGGGTTCTGGATCTATCAGCTGTCCATCTATAGGGTAGTTAGCATCCTCAGCCTTTAATATTTCTTGGTCATGTAGGAGTTCTTCCTCCTCTGGATCCTCCTCTTCTAAATCTAGCTCAGGGGTAGTCGGCTCATAATTAGGCACCTCATCGGGCTCACTGTCTGATAGCCATCCTATGTGTTGATTTACTCCTGCCATCCTATAAAAGAATTTTAATTTATTTAGTATTTATGGGAAAACAAATTTACACATAAGATAAAGCCTTTAAGATTATTTTATGTATGATTAAGTATTTTACGGACTCAAAGACTATATCCTAATGTATTTCCTAACTACCTTAGAGCTATACTCTACAGCTCTGATACCAACCTGTGACGCCCCCAAATCTCTACACTCCCCTGTAGCAGATTTGGTGCTCACGTGAAACTATACAACTATAAATATTTAATAAAATATGACTTCTATCTATCCAAGGTTCACAGTATCCCATAACAGGTAATAGTTCCGGCCAGAACGTTATTTGTGTTTAGATACCCTCACTTGGATGTATAGATTCATATCTAATGAATACCTCTTTCATATTTATATTCCCTATCTATCTGACATTCACAGTATTAATGATAAGATTGTCCATAGAACTGAGGGGCTCATTCCGGTAACGATGGCACCTTACCGGCGCTCATTATGTGTAACCCCAGAGCTTATAGGACTTTCAACATCATTTAAATACCCTCATTCAGATGTATAGTTCGTATAGATATTGTATCTAACTTAGTACAACTATGCTAAATAAAATAAAGATCAGAGTACACCGCAATCGATGAAATAAAGGATCATAATATATTACATAACATTTGGTTCGATTACATTGTTCTCAGTACTAAGTTATTACAACAAAAGCCTTTAAAAGACTTAGATTATTCAAAAGCAGTTAATAAAACTAGTAAGCATGCCCTTTTCCTTTATTTGTCCCAAAAGTGCCAAGGATATCATTTAAAGCTGCAAAAGAAGATACGCGCAAGAATGAGCTACAAATGCTCAGCAAGTTCATTTGAAAATGTAAACACATTGTGTTTGATTTGAAAGATGTCAGGTGATGTATAATTGATACTGAGGGTTCTGTACCGAAACCATATATTTGAATTTGTTCTGTCAGTCTTCAATGACTTAGAACCTCTTTGAATTCGGATATCTGGTAGGTGATCAGCCTCACCAATATTCTAGGGGTATGCATATCATCCTACCATATTTTTGGTCAATTTAAGTTAATTGCCAATATTGGTCAATTTAAGTTAATTGCCAATATTGGTCAATTCATTTAATTGCCAATTTAAACCTTATTTGAAGGTTTGTCGGACCACCTTCCATCCACGGTGTCCCTTTTACTCAGTATAGATGTCATACCAAAATAATTTGGCTTGACACAATAAATTTAAGCTCAAACAATCAATAAATGATTTCATTTCTTAAGTTATGCTGAACAAGTAGCAATAACTTCACAATAATTGATAGCAAGACATAAATGAATTGCTTAATATAAGTTGAGAAAAGTTAGGACACTTGCCTTAGCGTAGTTCGTTTTAATTTAAGACAGTTGGTCAACGTACGTAGTCTACGTATACCAATAATAAGCGTTAGCACGCATATAAACATGTATTACGCTAATCTAGACAAGTTTCATTAAGGTTCGACGTTGATTCGGTATCTCGGTCGCGTCCTTAATGGCTAAACACATAGATTGTTCGATAAAACTTCATTTGGAAGCTTAATTATTAGTCAAAATAATTTAATTATTATTTATAACATTTTTAGAAGCTTGGTATTATTTTTAAATAATTTTCAGAAGCTTGGAAGTATTTTTAAATAATTTTACAAGTTTTAGGAATATTTTTAAATGATTTAATTATCATTTAGAATATTTTTAAAACATTTAATATGTTATTTAAATAATTTATTTGTCATTTAGAATATTTTTAGATGCCTAAAATATTATTTAAATGATTTATTTATCACTTATAATATTTTTGGAAAGATAGAATATCATTTAAATGATTTATTTTATCATTAATAATATTTTTAGAATATATTTTATTATTATAATAATTTAATTATTACTTATAATAATTTTCAAAACTTAATTTAATATTTAAATGATTTAATTATCATTTAAAGTAATTTTTAAGTACTTAATATATTATTTAAATGATTTATTTATCATTAATAATATTTAAATATTTAATATTTTATTTAATTATTATATATAATAATTTTATTTACCTTAATATCATTTTTAAATAATTAATATAATTATTAAATGATTTAATATCATTTTTAAATAATTAATGTAATTATTAAATGATTTATTATATTTATTATTATTATTTAATTAAATTAAATAATAATTCAGAAATATATAAAAATATTAAAAATAAATTTTTATAATTAAAAATGAATTTTCGAATATAATTATTAATTATTTATAATTATTTAATATTTATTTATTATTTTATAATTTATTTAATTAATTTTTATTTTATTTTTATTAAAATTCGTCGCAAAAGACCTATAGCGACAGTCTGCATAAGGTTTTAGTTTTCTGGGTTTTCACATGCATTTCGTCGCTAAAGGTGTTCTTCAATGAAGAACAGTTGGTCAATGTCCAGTAGGGACTTTTGACCTCAAATTAATCTCAGCTGGTTTGATGTTTGTGTTTGATTTTTGTTTGTTGTTAAACCTAGCATGGCAGAGTATAACGACATATCAAATTTCATCTCAAATTATATCATATCATGCTCTAAATTTGATGGTCAAACTAGCCATTCAAACTGTTCTTGAGTTTCTGGGTTGCCCAGAAACTCAGTCAGTCATGGTCAGTCAACGTGGTTTGACCATGAATAACTTTGATTCTATGTTTGATAAATGTGTTTTGATGCTTCAAGATTGCAGTTTACATACCAAAGAACATATTTATATCAAGAAATAACATATTAAATATCATTTAGGCAAGATCTGGGTTGATCAAAAGTCTGACATCAAACTGTCAGACATTCATATGATTTCTGGGTTACCCAGAAATCAGTCCCCCATGGTCGGTCAACGCCTTTTAACCACCTATAACTTCCATCCTAGAGATAATTTAACCATTCTACCAATTGGATCTTAAAGCTAACATGGCATACTACTGATTCATGCTTTAAAACACATCAAACAAATATTTTAAGCCGATCAAAAGCTCTGACAAAGTAGCTTGTCAGACTGTTCTTGACTGCCAAGAACAGTTTGCTATTTTGGCTTGATTTTCATATCTAGATGTTATGTAAACGTGTTTTAACCGCTCAGATCACTTAATTACATGTTAACAAGTATTCCTAAACACTAAAACATAACATCAAATTCAAACTTAAACATCTAGCAACAAATTAGGGTTTATGCACATTTTTCTTCAAATTTTTGATTTCTGGCTTTTGATTCTGAGTTTGTGATTGCAGAGGCTTGTTTAGGCTGGTAATATAAGTGTATAGGCTTCAATTTTCGTAGCTTAGCTGACCAACATCTCATTCTATTTATAGCAATGTGAAATTAGGGTTTCCTAAGCTAGTTTCCAAATGTTTGCCTCCAAAAATATCTAGGCTTGGGATTTGTGCCGCTCTCCATCTGATCTTACTAACCTACTTGTGCTGGAGTGTGTTGAGCACAAGCTTGCACACTCCTAGCTCAATTTTCATTGGTTTAAAATTTGATTTTTCATTTATTTACTTACTAATTAAAATTAGATTTTTGCTAATCATGTTTATGATGTTAATTTAAGTTTATTAATACCTTAATTAGGGTTATATATCATAATTAAGGTTTATCAATTCATAATTTAGGGTTTAGATAACCTAATTAGAATTAGGGTTTCATAATTAGGGTTTATGATTTTTAATTCCACAATTAGGGTTTTAATCTTTCGTTTAGGGTTTAATTTAACCTTAATAATTCATAATTAATATTATGATTCATTATTTAGAATCTAATTATATCAATTAAGATTCTTATAAAATAATTAAGGTTTCGATTAGACAATTCAGATAAATATTACCAATTAGGGTTTTTAAATTAGGGTTTCTGTTTCAGTTTATTGTTCTAACCCTAATTAACTTAATTTTGATTTTTATCAGTTAATATAATATTATATTAACTCCGAAGAACGATAAAGCACTTCGTCATTACCAAGTACGACACAACAGCTTACAAAAATAATTTGCCGAGACGCTTATCGGTGAATTCGCCGGAAGCATGACAAATCATTTTGTCCGATTAAACACGACACAGCTGCTTGACGAAATTTTTTTATTTGACCTAATTGTTTAATAAAATACACAATCACATAATACCAAGTCAGATCATGAAATTTCATTTATTAAACACATAATTTACATATACAGATCTTATTAGGGTTCGGAATATTACATCCATGAGTTTGACCACGACCTAGAGGAATAGCTTAAGGTGCAGAAGAATCTCTAGAGGGAGAATGAGGAGGAACAATTGATGTTTGCTGAGGTCGTCTCTTCTCCCCCCTTTTGTCAGCATCTCTGTCACTTCGTAGAGCATAAACTTCCTCAAAGAGTTGCTTGATAGTATTGACAAGTTCCTACATTTGGCTCCTAGATAGGGTAATGTCGTCTCTAGATTCTTAATATCTGGCTTCTACTTGTTCTATTTGATGATGAACAAGTGTTATTGCATTATCAGTGCATTCCATTGATTGTATCACCAAACTTTTAAATTCCAGCAATGAGGAGCTTAACGAGAAAACCTTTTCTGAGAAAAACTTGATAGATTTAACATTTGTAGATTAGAGAAAGAGTACAACTACTTTATGATGTTAGGTGAAGAAGATATATGTATAGGATATGGAGTATTTTGTGTTTCGATCGTAGGGTTTTGGGACTCTATGATCAGGGAGTTAGGACTTAATACATCGATCGTAGGGTGTTGGGACTCTACGATCGAGGAGTTAGGGTGTTAGCTCGACGATTGCTCAGCGCTTGTAGTTATGGACTCTACGATTGCTTCATTGCTTCAAATGTATCATCTGGTTGCTCCCCCTCAGATTGAGTATCTATGGGCTCAGAAGCAAATTGACTTGGCTCTCTTCCAATGTCTTCTACGACTGATTCAATGATCCTTGTAAGCTCCAAGGAATCATCGAAAAAGCTTTCATGTGGCTTCTCCCCCCTCAGAAGTAGCTTTAGTTAGTTTGCTATTTTTGGGGTTCTTTTCTTCTTCTTCTTCTCAGGTTAGAAGCATTCTTCATCCTCTTCTTAGACTTCTTTATTAATCTCCTCTTCTTTGGCTCGGGTTCAGAAGCTTTCTCAGCTATCTCATCATCATCTGCTGCTTCTTTAGGCTCTATGATTGGAGAGCTGGAAGGCTCTACGATCGGCTTGGCAGATACATAATCTTCTACCGAAATGATTCTGTCTGATTTTTCCATCTTAGTATATCTTCCCTTCTTTATTTGCTTCTTATCTCATTCAGCAAGGGATAAACCTTCTTTGACAGCAGCCTCAACATCATGTCTGTCAATCTCTTCACAGAACTCCTCAGCCTGTTCTCGAGTGTCTTGGGAGGAGGCTGAACAGTGGTCTTCCTTAATCTGAATTTGACATGCACGCGCTGTAACTTTTCCTTATATACTCAGCGACATGACTGATATCGTAGAGCTTCCTTTTGTAAGATATTTTTACTCTATAATACCTCTCCACTCTGCGAAGCACTTTATGAACTTCTTTACTCTGCGAAGCACTCTACGAACTTCTTCATTCTACGATGCACTCTACGAACTTCTCCACTTTGCGAAACATTCTATGAACTTTGCATTACTTATTTGTTCTACAATTTCTTCCTGCAAAGTTAGTTTTCTCCAGAGTATAATATTAAGGATGTAAATTTAACATTCCTAATTCACTTATTAACTTATTAAATCTGGATTCATCTAATGGTTTGGTAAAAATATTAGCTAATTGATTTTAAGTAGAGATGAAATACAAAGATATAATTCCATTTTGAACATGATCTCTAATAAAATGGTATCTAATGTCTATATGTTTAGTCCTAGATTGCATGACAGGATTATAGGTGATAACAATAGCACCAGTATTATCACAATATATAGGAATAGATTTATACTCAATCCCATAGTCGGCCAACTGATTCTTCATCCAAAGAATTTGAGCACAACAACAATATACTCAACTTCTACAATTGAAGTTGATATTTAGTTTTGCTTCTTACTAAACTATGAGGCTAGTCTGTTTCCAAGCAATTGACATGTACCACTAGTGTTTTTCCTATCTATTTTGTATCCTACAAAATAAGCATCTGAATACCCAATTAGATTAAAAGGTGACTCCTTGGGATACCAAAGTCCCAAATGGAGTGCCCTTAAAATATCTGAAAATCCTTTTAACAGCTATTAAATGTGATTCTTTAGGATTAGCTTGAAATCTAGCACAAATACAAGTAGCAAACATGATATCTGATCTACTAGCAGTTAAGTAGGGGAGAGATCTGATCATACCTCTATATTGAGTAATATTAATACTTTTACTTTGCTCATCTTTATCAAGCTTGGTTGCAGATGCCATTGGAGTCTTCATGGGAGTGGCTGATTCTATGGCATACTTCTTGAGTAAGTCTTTAATATACTTGGTTTAGTTGATGGATATTTCTTCATCAATCTGCTTCACTTGTAGTCCAAAGAAGAAGTTTAGCTCACCCATCATGCTCATCTCGAACTTGCTCTGCATAAGCTTGACAAATCTCTCGCATAACTTTTCATCAGTAGAACCAAATATAATATCATCTACATAAATTTGTACTAACAATGTTTTATCCTTATGCTTCTTAAAAAAGAAAGTTGTATCTACCTTATTTCTAGTGAATCATTTTTCAATAAAAAATTACTTAGAGTTTCATACCATGCCATAGGTGCTTGTTTTAATCCATATAAAGCTTTATCTAATCTATAAACATAATTAGGATGAGTTGGATTGACAAAACCTGGAGGTTATTCAACATAAACCTCTTCCTAAAGTTCTCCATTCAGAAAAATACTCTTGACATCCATCTTAAAAACCTTGAACTTCATATGGGCAGTATATGCAAGGAACATTTTGATGGCTTCCAGTCTTACAATAGGAGCAAATGTCTCATCATAATCGATTCCTTCTTTTTAAGAATACCTTTTGGCCACCAATCTTGCCTTATTCCTTATGATCACCCCATCTTCATCTATCTTATTTCTGAATACCCATTTGGAATCGATGAATAGATGATCTTTAGGTCTTGGGACTAATCTCCAAACTTTACTTCTTTCAAACTAATTCAACTCTTCTTGCATAGCTTCGATCCAACTTGAATCTTTCAAGGATTTTTCTATCTTTTTAGGCTCCATCTGAGAGACAAAGAACTTAGGAAGAGTTACTAACCTAGTTCTGATTCTTGCATTGGGATCCCTAATAATCAGGTCTTGGGTGTGATCTCTTGCCCACTTGCTTCTAGTTGGAACATCAGTCTTTATGCCTTCCTGTCTGAGTTCTTCAAGCTCTTGCTCTTGCTCAGTAGAATCTTCAATTAGTAGAGTCTCTATATCAGGAACTATAGACTCTACAATCTCTTTTTTTGGCAATACAATCATTAGGTCTGGCTCTATGATCGTTGAGACTTTAATCATAGGGTTCTCTTGCTCTACGAATGCTAGATCATGCTCTACGATCACATCAAAAGACATGACTTTTCTTGGATCCCCTAAGTTAGATTCATCGAAGGTGAAATGGATTAATACTTCAACACTTAAAGATTTCTTGTTGAACACTCTGTAGGCTTTGCTATCTATAGAATATCCAAGAAAGATTCCTTCGTCTAACTTGGGTTGAAACTTGGTCAGATATCTTTTGCCGTTGTTAAGGATGTAGCACGCACAACCAAATACATGAAAATAGCTTATGTTGGGCTTCCTTCCTTTCCACAATTCATAGGGCGTCTTCTTGAGTACGAAGTGAATGAGTGATCGATTCTGAGTATAGCAAGCAGTATTGACAGCTTCAGCCCAGAAATATTTAGGTAGACGAGCTGCGACTAGAAGAGTCTTTCCTGTCTCCATGAGAGTTCTGTTCTTCCTTTCAGCTACTCCATTTTGTTGTGGAGTTCTTGGAGTTGAGAAATTATAATTGATGTCATTGTCTTTATAAAACTTGTCCACCTCAGAGAAGTCGAATTCTCTTCCATGATCACTCCTTGTAGCCTTGATCTTCTCGCCCTTCTCATTCTCGACCAGCTTGAAGAATTTGATCAATTGGGAGCTGGTTTCATCTTTAGAGCTCAAGAAGAATACTTATGTGAATCTGGTATAGTCATCCACTATGATTAGTGAGTATTTTTTTTCTCCAAGGCTGATAGTTGGGATAGGTCCAAAGAGATCAATATGAAGTAGTTGCAGAGGCCTATCATTAGAGTTGACTGTCTTACTTTTGAATGAGACTCTTTCTTACTTTCCTAGCTGACATGCTTTGCAAGGCTTTTCCTTGACAAAATTAAGCTTTGGTAAACTTGAAACTAGATCTTTGGAGGCAAGCTTTGACATATTTTTGAAGTTTAAATGAGATAACCTTCGATGCCACAACCATCTGATGTTTTCTGACACTTTAGCTTAGAAGCAGGCAGTTTCAGTTGAACTCAGTTCTGCAAGATTCACTACATATACATTGCTTTCTCTAGTTCCAGTTAACTTCAAAGAGTTCAATTCCAGGTCTCTGACTTGACACTCGTTGTTGAGGAAGATCACTTGATACCCTTTATCGCATAGTTGGTGATGCTTAGGAGATTGTGCTTTAAGCCTTCAACGAATGCCACTTTGCTGAAGGATACTGCACCATTTCTAATAGAGTCATATCCTCAAGTCTTTTCAGAGTTGTTGTCTCCAAAGACAACTATAGGACCATCATTTTCTTTGAAGTTCAATAAGAGAGCCTTATTTCCAGTCATGTGCCTTGAGCATCCACTATCAAGATACCAGATCGGGCTAGTGGAACTCATTTCCTGCAATAAAAACTAACTTTTACTTTGGTACCCAGATTTGTTTGGGTCCTGATTTGTTAGTTCTTTTTGTGACCCAGACTTGCTTGATTCTAGGTTTATAATGAACAGGATAATAATCATAATAACATAAGGCAACAAAATATCCATATTCATGACAATTATAACATTTTATATAATGCATGCTTGTGTGTGTGTGGATTCCTTCTCTTTAAGGACATGTGTGGACTATAGACACTTACAACCTTTCTTCTGGGCTCATACTCTCTCTGCTTCCACAATGCTTTACGATTCTAAGATTTCGTAGGGTGAAAGTCAACTTTACATTTCTTGCCTGGTTGGTTCATAAAGTGAGTATTGCCTGACTCTACGATCCTTTGAGGCTTGAAGGCAGTATTTGTCTTACCTTGTTGTTTCTTGAACCCTAGACCAGAGTGTGATCTGTTGTTCTCAAGGATCACAACTTGATCAACAGAGATCGTACAGATTGGAATAATCAGCTCTGCAACCTCTGTGGATTTCACAAACACAATGCTTCTATGGGAGGTAGAAACACTATTATTATTAATCTCCATCATTGTGTCCGCACTACGATATGGGGATAACTCCCCAAATCCTAAACCTAATCTGTCTGAGACTGCTTTTTGACTTGTGTTCAAGGAGTCCATAGAAGAAGAAGATTTGTTCCATGTCGAGATAGTCTTCTCAAGTTTCTCAATCTTGAAAACTAAAGTTGATTCTCTCTGTGCAGATTTCTCAGTTATCTTTCTCAAGTTTTCATTCTCAGCCTCAAGCTTGGATAGAGAACTAGTAGTTCGTAGAGCTGTTTTCATCTCTACTTGTACTTTCTCTTTCTCCTTTTGAAAAAGAGAATGGTCCCTTGATAGAACCTTGAACCACTTTATATATTTATGCAGATCAGATGTAATATCATGCAAAGTAATTTTAAGATCATTGATATCTACATCAGGGGAATTAAAGTCAAATACCTCATTGATATCAATTTCTTGATGATCAGTGGTGTTGTTTGCTTCAACTTCTATGGCCATAAGATAAAGATTAGCTATCTGAGGTCCTTCATCATCATTGGACTCTGAATTTGTATCATTGTCAAAGTTGCTCTACGAACCTTTTGCTACTAGACCTTTGTCTTTCTTTGGATAATTTTTTATAGCCTCTAAATTCTTTCTTCGGTGTTGACTATTTCTTCTTCTTATCATTCTTTAATTTTTCTCTCAGAGGCTTGTTGCAGTCAGCAATATAGTGACCTAGCTTTTTGTAATTGTAGCACAGGTCTTTTGAATGATCTTTATTGTTGTTAAAATTATTATTGTTGTTGAATCTTCTAAAATTGTTGCTTCTGCCCTTTCTCATAAACTTTCTCAGCTTTCAGACAAGAAGGGCAATATCCTCATCATCTTCATCATCTTCATCATCATCAGATTCATCTTCCAAGGGGACTTTGGAAGATGCCTCAGAAGCTTTGAGAGCTACTCATTTCTCTTTCCTTCTGAATTTCGAGTAGTCTCTGCCTTTTGGTTCAGCTCTAGCTCTAGCTCATAAGTAAAAAGATTATCGTAGAGCTTCTGCATAGTCATCTTGTGCAATTTTTTTGATTCTCTGATTATTGTGGTCTTTGCATCCCACTTGCTCGACAATGCTCTCATGAACTTGATGTTAAGGCCTTTGTTAGGATAGACCTTTCCAAATGCTCTGAGGGAGTTGAGTAGCACGTTGAACCTTTCATAAGTTGATGTTATGTTCTCGCCAGGAACATGGGAGAACATTTCGTACTGTTGAGTCAGTAGGGATTGTTTATTTTCCTTAACTTCTTCAGTTCCCTCGTGCATCACCAGGAGAGCTTCCCATACTTCTTTTGCCGTCTTACAGTTGACCACGTTCTCAAACAGCTCATCCTTCAAAGTCATAAACAGAATGTTCTTGGCTATATAATTGAGCTGCACGAGCTTCTACTCCATATCAGTCCATTTGACCCTTTGCTTGACCGCAACCTTGTTTGGATCTTTTGTTGTTGGAGCTAGCTTTGTGGGAACATATTGGTCATTTAGAAAAATATCAAACAACTCCTTATCAAGTGCATCCATGTACGCCTGTATTCGCACTTTCCAATTAACAAATTTATCTTTATTACATAGGGGTGGCTTATTTCCACCACCAAGCTCAGAACTGGATTTATTTTGTGCTATTGATATACTCAAGCGAGTTAAGCTTTGATTATGAGAACCTGCTCTGATACCACTTGTTGTTTTCCAAAGGCATTTAGAGATCTAGAAGGGGGTTGAATAGATCCTTTTAAAAACTTTTCTTTTTAAAGAGTATTACCAAATTATAAATTAAGCAGGTTAATTTAATTATGCACAGCGGAATGATAATTTGAAAATCCACTTTCAAACATTTAGGAAAGTCACAGTTCTAAATTTAATACACAGATGAAATTAAGTCACAATGAAATATAAATGACTTTGCAGAAATGTAAGTGCTGAAAGTAAATGAGACAAGATATTTTAAGTGGTTCGGAGCACAAAGATCTTTTGGTCCACTCTTTTACTCCTCGAGTAGGAAATCCACTAAGGATGGGGTGATCACTAAGATCTGTTCACAAAGAACAATTACAACAACTGAATCACAAAGATTCCTTTAAGTCACTTAGACTTGGAATAAGTCACTAAGACTGGTTCACAAAGAACCCTTCAAGTCACTTAGACTTGGTACACGTCACTAAGACTGGTTCACTTAGAACCCTTCAAGTCATTTAGACTTGGTTACAAAAGGTCTCTAAGACCTGATTACAAAAGTCACTAAGACCTGAATAATCATAAAACGAATAAATTAAGTCACAATAAAATATAAATGACTTTGTAGAAATGTAAGTGCTGAAAGTAAATGAGACAAGATATTTTAAGTGGTTCGGAGCACAAAGATCTTTTAGTCCACTCTTCTACTCCTCGAGTAGGAAATCCACTAAGAATGGGATAATTACTAAGATCTGTTCACAAAGAACAATTACAACAACTGAATCACAAAGATTCTTTTAAGTCACTTAGACTTGGAACAAGTCACTAAGACTGGTTCACAAAGAACCCTTTAAGTCACTTAGACTTGGTACACGTCACTAAGACTGGTTCACTTAGAACCCTTCAAGTCATTTAGACTTGGTTACAAAAGGTCACTAAGACCTGATTACAAAGGTCACTAAGACCTGAATAATCACAAAACGAATAAATTAAGTCACAATGAAATATAAATGACTTTGCAGAAATGTAAGTGCTGGAAGTAAATGAGACAAGATATTTTAAGTGGTTCGGAGTACAAAGATCTTTTAGTCCACTCTTCTACTCCTCGAGTAGGAAATTCACTAAGGATGGGGTGATCACTAAGATCTGTTCACAAAGAACAATTACAAAAACTGAATCACAAAAATTCCTTTAAGTCACTTAGACTTGGAACAAGTCACTAAGACTGTTTCACAAAGAACCCTTCAAGTTACTTAGACTTGGTACACGTCACTAAGACTGGTTCACTTAGAACCTTTAAGTCATTTAGACTTGGTTACAAAAGTTCACTAAGACCAGATTACAAAGGTCACTAAGACCTGAATAATCACAAAATGAATAAGGTGTTTTGGGTGCTGCTAAGTTGCTTTAAGATCAACACAAAATGACTTAGCAGTAGAACAAGATCTTTTAGATATTCAAGATCGTAGAGTAGTGTTCTTGAGAGTTTGGTAGCAGTTCAACTTGTATGATATGTGATCGTTATTATTAGATTGAATCTGCGTGCCTCTTATAGATGTCCTCGAGATTATCTCATTTGAAAGTTATCGTTGCTCATTTAATGCTCCGATCCTAGAAGATCTGTGATTGTTGACTTTTGAGAGAGTATGTGTCAGCTTGCTTTCGGTTGTGATATATCACATCAGACTGCTGCAATGACTTACATGTGGGTCGTTGTCACTTGTAACGAATGCAATTTTTGTGATTAAATAAAAATATTTATTGAATTATATAAATATTTTTATTAATTTATTTTTGGAGTAAAATAAATAATTTATAAAGTTATGGTGAAAGAATTTATGTTAAATGATATTTAAATGTGATTTGATGCGATTATTCTAATTTAATTTAATAATTAAATTAGATGATTAAATGGTTTATTTGAATAAATGATTTATTTGAATAAGATAACTTATTTGGTGTTATTGTTATTGGTTAAATAGAATTATTAATTAATTAGTAAGGTTTAATTGAATTTATTTAATAATAAGTTTAATTAAATTAAAAGTGTGACAATTAAAACTATATAATATAATGATTTATTAAAATAAATGGAAAGGATTTTGTTTTTGTTTTAACAAACAAGGCCTTATGACCCTTGATTAGGAAAAAGGGTTATTTTGTTCTTATTCAGCCAAACGAAGCCTTATGCCTTTTAGGATTCCATTTTTTTTATTTTTGAGTTGGCCAAACATGGCCTAACTCTTGATTTCCTCAACTGATCAATTGAAGTCTGAGTACGTTAAAATAAGGTTCATCAGTTAAAAAAAAGAAGAAGAAAGAGTAGAGCTTGAGAGTTTAGAGAAAAAGAGAGAGTAAGAATAGAGAGAAATTGAGAGAAGAGGTTGGAGATTAGAGAGAAGAATCAAAAGAGAATTCACCAAGTTCTCTAGGCAATAGAAGGTATAATCTCTTTTAAATTTTACTAATAGTTTTGTTTCACTGTATATGGTTTTTAGTTTCATGTAGGTGAATTATTTGCTAAAAGCATGAATTAGTTGAGGTGATTGATAGTAAACAAGTATTAGATGATTTCATGATGATTATAAACCAATTTAAATGAATTAATCCATGAAAGCATGTTTTAAAATTGAGTTTTTGGTTTACAGAGTTCTATTTTCATGTATGGCATATATGTATGAAAATTGATGTTCAATTTGGTTATTAACCGGTAAATTGACATTTGATTATGATTATATAATAAAAACCGAAAAGAATGCAAGTGGAATGGATTAAAATGGTTGAAAGATGAGTTTACAGTGGTTAATTTTATCAAAATGGCTAAAACATGAATATTTGGTTTAAACAGAGAATTTTTGGGTCAATTTGGTTGGTTATGTCTATTATAATGGTTAGAATGTTTAGAAACATGTTGGGTAATTGTTTTATATTGTATTTGATATCTGGGTATGTTTAAACTATGTGTTGGATGGTAGAATTCGGGAAATTTAGCCAAATTTAGCCTAAGTTTTTATTGGTTCAGGAACTGTAGAAGGTGACAGTCGAGTCTACCGCCCCGACGGTAGAAATGACCGGCGGCATATTTGAACTATGTTCCTCGCCCCGATGACAGCCTCGCCCCGACGACGGTTTTGTATAGAAATCCACCGTCCCGGCGGTGGAACAGTAACTGAAAAAAAAAATAATATTAAAATTTATTTATTTGTTTTATGATATTGCTATGTTGCTATATGTATTTTTAAAACCTATATTGAGGTATTAAATGACCAATGAGATACCACGAGGGTTGTTAGCAAATATTTGTGGAATATAGAATGTCAATCGAGATGGTACAATAAAATAGGATAAGAACGAGACTTAAAATGTATATGAATCTGTAACTAATTATTGTTACCATTTTATAATCGGAATGTATAGGATGATTAAGGAACGTGAATTTAATCTGTAATCTACGAGCGAGGCAAGTTTTTCATCCTTAATCTTATTATTTCGTTTAAAGCAAATTTAATTTCATTGAGCCAACTTATTAACCTTAGCTTATTGTTATTCAAGCAAGGTTGTTATCATGTCAAGTACCTATGTATTATTCAAGTCATTTGTTATACGAGCATTGATCATTATTCAGACTTTGATTATAAATTCTATTGTACAACTTCATTGATGAATCAAATGCTTTAGTGACTAGCAAACCCTTATTGATTCAGCTAGTCCTTAGTTGATTAGCGTTCTAAAGACTTAGAATATTTTAAAATCTTTCCAAACCAAGTTCCTTTTGGTACGGATTCTGATGCTAAACTGAGATAAACAACCCTAATATAGGGGATTAATTACGCGACAACGTTAAAATGTTTGTGCACAATACATTGTACAAAGGGCTGATCCCCCTGAGTACGAGATGGATGGTCCATAGTCTATAAGACTGTTAAAGGTTGCGGTAAAAATACTTGATAACCTAGGACATAGTTCGAGGTCTTGTGACCCTCAGATACACTTTTAATCCTGAATCTATATTCAGTTCTTGAGCTAAGCTTTCTATTGAGCTTTCAGATCTTGACTAGTTATTGATTGAATTCAGGAAAACTATTATACCTCAGTTGAAATCTACTTCATTGGTTATTCAATTGTTATTGTTATCACAGTTGTGGGCAATTGTTTGCTCACTCTTGCGCTAAAACATTGCAGCTAAGGTAGAGAAATCGGACGAGCCGTCCACGAGCAAAGGCAAGGGCAAGATGCCGAAGTAGCGAAAGACCTGTTATCCATTGAGTGTTTACTTGTAACAAAACTTATTTAAATTTTATGTTTTTATTCCGCATTAATGTAATAGAGGTTAGATAACCTGGGATTTGTTTATTTAAGAGATTGGAGATGTAACCCCTTTTGTGGGAAGATGTTTTATTCAGTTCAATTATATTATCTTAATCATGGGTAGTTAGTAATGAATGTATGCTATAGTGAACACCAAATCTATGGAGTTGAAGTACCCGGATTTGGGGGTGTCACAGGTTGGTATCAGAGCTGATAGGTTATGAACCTTTAGGTGGGGAAAACCTTAGGGTAGTAGCCTTTTAGAAGATAGAGAATATAGTGGTGATAAACTCTTATCGAGTTCTAAGGAATGGATTACGGAAATTTATAAAAGATAATAAAATGATTATGTTTTATGTGCTTATTTGATAACAAACTTATGTGCTCGCGAGTATTATCGAGTAGTAATTAAAACTTAAAATTTTGTTGTCAGGATGACTGATAGAGGAGAACCCAGCCAGGCTAGGGAGGAGGAGCCCCAGGATATTCATGTAGTTCGGGAGCAGCTAGTGCAGAGGGAGCCATCCGCATTGATCACAGTTGCAGGTCCCAAGTACGAGCCTGAGACTGATCCTAAGGAGGATCCGGAGGAGGTTGAGGAGGAGGAAGAAGACCCTAAGGAGATACCACTAACTTCCTTAGGTGTTCAGATGTACGAGCAGGTGTATGACCACAACATAGAGTTGCAAGATAGAGTGGAGGAGTTAGAGAGGCAGCTGGCTGAGCGACAGACTATCTTGGAGCAGAAGAACAGTGAGATTGAGGAGCTGGATATACGTCTTGGGGACGTGGAATGGAAGCTGGTTCATGTTGAGAGCGAAAAGGAGGAGTTAGGAGAACAGGTTATGGAACGTCAAGCCGCTCTAGAGCAGAAGGATGTCGAGATCCAGGACTTATCATCACGTCTTGCAGAGGTCGAGCAGAGACTAGCTCAGTCTGAGTACAAATGAGGACAGTTTTTTGGCTAGAAATGAAATTGTACGAGAAGAATTGAAAGAGGAGTCAGCTAAGCGGGTTAGAGCTGAAAACGCTTGGCTGAGGGAGGCTAATCGCACAGATCGTGTTCAATGTGAGGTGCGGTCAAAGAAGGCTAAGATTGATGAGATGTAGTATATTTTTCGCACCACATTTGATAGAGCTCTAGATCGAGTTCATCGTCATCCAGATATGATGGATCGAAGGATGGTGACTCGTATTATGGAGCAGGAACGCAAGGAAGCTGTGCGCCGTGGGATGTCATCGTAGATAATGATTAGATATGCTAGTATGAAAATTTATGAAGTTAATAAGTTGTAAATCCCAGTTTTATATAATGAGATAGAATAATGATGTAATCCTGGAACTTTATGATGTCAGGATAGATGATTTGATGTAAATAACTATGACTTTATTTTTATTATGTTTTAAAGCAGTAAATGAATAAAATGCGAAAGTTTATCAGATGTGCTATGTGTTAAGTGTTGTTTATAAATGTTTAAGTTAAGACTTAAATGTTTAAGTAATTGAGTAATAATCTAATAGCGCGAATTCTTGACAGTAAGTTGCCGCTAAGAAGACAAACCCGTCAACAGACCCCTGAGGGATCCACCAATAACAACGAAGACGTCAACGCTAATCCAATACAGCAACTGGTAAATCTGCTAACGGGAGCATTTGTGAATCAACCCCAAGCTCAGGCCACGACTTTTAAAGATTTCAAGGCTGTTGGACCCCCAGAATTTCAAGGGTCTATGAATCCGATCGAGGCACAAACCTGGGTCATGGAGATGGAGAAAGTGTTTGATGTCGCTAGGGTCAATGAGGACCAGAAGATTGCATTTGCAACATTTATGCTCAAATCAAAAGCAAGTTACTGGTGGCAAGCTAATAAAACCCGAGGCGGGCAAGAGATAATACAGTGGGAGCGATTTAAGGAGATGTTTTTTGAGACCTACTTTTCGGCAAGCGCGCAAAATCAAATGGAGGTGCAATTTTTGGAATTGAAGCAAGGTACCATGACGGTGCCTGAGTATGCTGCAAGATTCAATGAGTTGGCGAGGTTTGTGCCATATCAAGTTAACACGGATGAGCGGAAGGCTAGAAGGTTTGAGCAGGGACAAAAGCCCTGGCTGTATAGTCAAGTTTCAATGTTCCAACTGAATTCATTTGCGGCAGTGTTAGAAAAGGCAATAATCGCTGAAGGAGGGAGTGATGCTCTATCTAAATACAATCAAGAGCAGAAGAAAAAGAAAAGTGAAAATGATAATAAAGCAAGTGCTAGCCATGGTGGCAGCAATCAAAAGAGAAAGTGGAGTGATAGTAACTCTGGTGGCAGTCAGCAGGGAAGTCAGAATAGGAAGGTGGAGGTATGCAGTAACTGCGGAAAGAGCCATGTGGGTGTTTGTTTGAAGGGTAAGAGAGTGTGCTTTAACTGCGGTCAGAAGGGTCATATCGCACCGAATTGCCCTAGTCCGAAGAAGGGCGCATGTTTTATTTGCAGGTCGAAGGATCACTTTGCTCGGGATTACCCTAAGAAAGCTACAGGTGGAGCTAGTGCAGGAAAAGGGAACAACAGTGGTGGCAATCTGACTATGACAGGACCGACGCAGCCCAATTGACATACCGCTCGAACATTCAACATGACGGTGCAGGATGTTGTGCAGTCAAAGGATGTAGTGTCAGGTATCATTCCGGTCAATAGTGTAAATGCTTACGTATTATTTGATTCGGGTGCTACTTGTTCATTTATATCCGATGATTTTGCTAGAAGATTAGAGTTACCTCAGGAAGAATTAGATTACCCCATGAATATAGAAATTACAAATAAGGAAGAGATTCCTGTTAGGTTTGGCCACAAAAACTGTCAGGTAGATATTAAGGGTCATGTGATGACAGTCAACTTGATCCCAATTCGTCTTGGGGAGTTTGACGTTATTTTGGAAATGGATTGTTTGTTCAATCATGGGACAGTTATTGATTGTCAAAAGAAGTGTGTAAACCTTATGACTCCGTCAAAGGTAGTGTTTTATGGCAGCAAGTCACCTAGACAAACGAGTTGTCTGACGATGATGCAGGCCAGAAAGATGTTGAGACAAGAATGTGTAAGATATCTAGCCTACATAGTCGATACCCGAAAAGTGGGCGTAAAGCTGGAGGAGATACCGGTAGTTAAGGATTTTACGGACGTGTTTCCTAATGATTTGCCGAGATTACCGCCAGATAGAGAAATTAAGTTTGTAATTGATGTAGTACCAGGTACAGCCCCTATATCAAAAGCCCTGTACCGAATGGCTCCGGTAGAAATGAAGGTGTTGATGGTGCAATTGCAAGAGTTGCTGGATAAAAAGTATATCCAACCGAGCGTTTCGCCGTGGGGAGCGCCGGTGTTATTCGTCAAGAAGAAGGACGGATCAATGCATCTTTGCATTGATTATAGAGAGTTGAACAACGTCACGATTAAAAATAAGTATCCGTTGCCAAGGATCGATGACCTGTTTGATCAACTGAAGGGAGCAAGATATTTTTCAAAGATAGATCTGCGAAGTGGGTACCATCAGTTGAAGGTGAGAAAGGAAGACATACCAAAGACGGCATTTCGAACTAGATATGGTCACTATGAGTTTTTGGTTATGTCATTTGGTTTAACAAACGCACCTGCAGCGTTTATGGATTTAATGAATAGAGTATTCAAACCATTTCTAGATAAATTTGTAGTGGTATTCATAGACGACATTTTGGTTTACTCCAAAACTCAGGAAGAACATGTGGAGCATTTAAGGGTGACATTAGAGGCGTTAAGGAAAGAGAAATTGTATGCAAAATTTTCAAAGTGCGAATTTTGGTTGGAGCGTGTTCAATTCCTTGGGCATGTTATCGATAAAGACGGGATTTCGGTGGATCCAGCTAAAGTGGAAGCTGTGATGAACTGGGATCAGCCGAAAACACCGTCAGAAGTGAGGAGTTTCCTAGGTTTGGCAGGTTATTACAGGCGTTTTATTCAGGATTTCTCCAAGATCGCCACTCCGTTGACGAATTTAACAAGAAAGTCAGTGAAGTTCGTTTGGACGGAGAAGTGCGAAGAGAGTTTCCAAGAACTAAAGAAGAGACTAAGTTCGGCGCCTGTGTTGTCTTTGCCAGATGATACAGGAAATTTTGTGGTGTATAGTGACGCATCACATAAAGGACTTGGTTGTGTGCTTATACAGAATGGTAAGGTTATTGCATATGCATCGCGCCAACTAAAAGACTATGAAAAAGGGTATCCGACCCATGATTTGGAGTTGGCAGCCGTGGTGTTTGCTTTGAAAATCTGGAGGCACTATCTCTATGGGGAGAAGTGTGAAATATATACAGACCATAAAAGTCTGAAGTATATTTTCACACAGAAAGATTTGAATATGCGGCAGAGGAGATGGATAGAATTGATCAAAGATTATGATTGTGAAATTCTATACCATCCAGGGAAGGCTAATGTGGTTGCCGACACTTTGAGTAGAAAAGGTCGGGAGAAATTATTTTTGTTAACTACTCAGGAGAAGCTTGTAGCAGAAATGGCTAAATTGGAGTTAGAGGTGAAGGGTCTGGCAGAGCCTAATGAAAAATTGTTCCATCTGGAAACTCAACTAACTTTGGTAGAAAAAGTGAAGGAAGCACAAATTCAGGATGAGGAATGTGTTAAGATACGGAAAAGAGTGCTTGAGGGAGAAGAGCTTAAATACAAAATCGACACCGAAGGGTTGCTGAGATTTGAAGGCAGAATCTGGGTTCCGTCAGTACTGGAGATCAGAGAAGAGATTTTGAACGAAGCTCATAGCTCAAGATTTTCGATACACCCGGGTAGTACAAAGTTGTATTAGGATCTTCGACAATATTTTTGGTGGCCAAACATGAAAAGAGAGGTTGCTGAGTGTGTTGCGAAGTGTCTCACTTGTCAGAGGGTCAAAGCAGAGCATCAACGACCAAGTGGTTTGTTACAGCCCTTGGAGATACCAGAATGGAAGTGGGAGCATATCACGATGGACTTCGTGGTAGGGCTTCCAACTACTTAGAAGGGTTATGACGCAATATGGGTCATAGTGGACAGACTGACGAAATCAGCACATTTCTTGCCTATCAAAATCAGATTCACTCTGGATCAACTGGCCAAATTATACGTCAAGGAAATTATTTCGAGGCATGGAGTTCCAGTATCAATTGTGTCAGACAGAGATTCACGTTTCACATCAAAATTTTGGACGAGTTTGCAAGCTTGTTTGGGGACGCAGTTGAGAATGAGTACAGCTTACCATCCTCAAACCGATGGCCAGAGCGAAAGAACAATTCAAACGTTGGAGGATATGATTCGGGGGTGCGTTATGGATTTTAAAGGCAACTGGATGATCATTTACCTCTGGTCGAGTTTGCCTATAACAATAGTCATCACACGAGTATTGGAATGCCGCCATATGAAGCGTTGTATGGAAGGAAGTGCAGAACTCCGTTGTGTTGGGACGAGGTTAGTGAACGTCGCCTATTGGGACTCGAGCTGGTACAACAAACTGCTGAAATTGTCAAGGTGATAAGAGCCAGATTGTTAGCTGCTCAAGACAGGCAAAAGAAATATGTGGATCAGCATCGTCAAAATCGCGAATTTGAAGTCGGGAGTTTTGTGTTCCTCAAAGTATCTCCCTGGAAAGGAAAAATCAGATTCGGTAAAAAGGGTAAACTCAGTCCGCGATTTATTGGACCCTTCGAGGTGCTGAAACGAGTAGGCGAGGTGGCTTATGAGGTAGCTTTACCTCCCGAGTTAGACCACATTCATAATGTCTTTCACATATCGGTGCTACGACCGTATAAGTCTGATTATAAGCATGTAATCGAATATGAACCAATACAGTTTGAGAAAGATTTATCCTATGAAGAGATACCTGTACAGATAGTAGACATGAAAGAGCAGATTCTCATAAATAAAGTGATACCTTCTGTGAAGGTAATCTGGAGGAACCACAATGCTGAAGAAGCTACGTGGGAACTCGAAGAGAAAATGATGCAGAGTTATCCTTAATTGTTTTTTTAACTTTTGTATTGCGATTCTGGGGATAGAATCTTTGTAAGGAAGGGAGAATGTAACGGACGAATTAATTGCGTTGTGATTCTAGGGACAGAATCCTTTTAAGGAGGGAAGGATGTAACGAATGCAATTTTTGTGATTAAATAAAAATATTTATTGAATTATATAAATATTTTTATTAATTTATTTATGGAGTAAAATAAATAATTTATAAAGTTATGGTGAAAGAATTTATGTTAAATGATATTTAAATGTGATTTGATGCGATTATTCTAATTTAATTTAATAATTAAATTAGATGATTAAATGGTTTATTTGAATAAATGGTTTATTTGAATAAATGATTTATTTGAATAAGATAATTTATTTGGTGTTATTGTTATTGGTTAAATAGAATTATTAATTAATTAGTAAGGTTTAATTGAATTTATTTAATAATAAGTTTAATTAAATTAAAAGTGTGACAATTAAAACTATATAATATAATGATTTATTAAAATAAATGGAAAGGATTTTGTTTTTGTTTTAACAAACAAGGCCTTGTGTGACCCTTGATTAGGAAAAAGGGTTATTTTGTTCTTATTCAGCCAAACGAAGCCTTATGCCTTTTAGAATTCCATTTTTTTTTATTTTTGAGTTGGCCAAACATGGCCTAACTCTTGATTTCCTCAACTGATTAATTGAAGTCTGAGTACGTTAAAATAAGGTTCATCAGTTAAAAAAAAAGAAGAAGAAAGAGCAGAGCTTGAGAGTTTAGAGAAAAAGAGAGAGTAAGAATAGAGAGAAATTGAGAGAAGAGGTTGGAGATTGGAGAGAAGAATCAAAAGAGAATTCACCAAGTTCTCTAGGCAATAGAAGGTATAATCTCTTTTAAATTTTACTAATAGTTTTGTTTCACTGTATATGGTTTTTAGTTTCATGTAGGTGAATTATTTGCTAAAAGCATGAATTAGTTGATGTGATTGATAGTAAATAAGTATTAGATGATTTCATGATGATTATAAACCAATTTAAATGAATTAATCCATGAAAGCATGTTTTAAAATTGAGTTTTTGGTTTACAGAGTTCTATTTTCATGTATGGCATATATGTATGAAAATTGATGTTCAATTTGGTTATTAACCGGTAAATTGACATTTGATTATGATTATATAATAAAAAACGAAAAGAATGCAAGTGGAATGGATTAAAATGGTTGAAAGATGAGTTTACAGTGGTTAATTTTATTAAAATGGCTAAAACATGAATATTTGGTTTAAACAGAGAATTTTTGGTTCAATTTGGTTGGTTATGTGTATTATAATGGTTAGAATGTTTAGAAACATGTTGGGTAATTATTTTATATTGTATTTGATATCTGGGTATGTTTAAACTATGTGTTGGATGGTAGAATTCGGAAAATTTGGCCAAATTTGGCCTAAGTTTTCACTGGTTCGCGAACTGTAGAAGGTGAGAGTCGAGTCTACCGCCCCGGCGGTAGAAATGAACTGGAAGTCTCGCCTCGACGGTCTTGTCACCCCGGCGGCATATTTGAACTATGTTCCTCGCCCCGGCGACAGCCTCGCCCTGGCGACGGTTTTGTATAGAAATCCACCGCCCCGGCGGTGGAACAGTAACTGAAAAAAATAATAATATTAAAATTTATTTATTTGTTTTGTGATATTGCTATGTTGCTATATGTATGTTTAAAACCTATATTGAGGTATTAAATGACCAATGAGATACCACGAGGGTTGTTAGCAAATATTTGTGGAATATAGAATGTCAATCGAGATGGTACAATAAAATAGGATAAGAACGAGACTTAAAATGTATATGAATCTGTAACTAATTATTGTTACCATTTTATAATCAGAATGTATAGGGTGATTAAGGAACGTGAATTTAATCTGTAATCTACGAGCGAGGCAAGTTTTTCATCCTTAATCTTATTATTTCGTTTAAAGCAAATTTAATTTCATTGAGCCAACTTATTAACCTTAGCTTATTGTTATTCAAGCAAGGTTGTTATCATATCAAATACCTATGTATTATTCAAGTCATTTGTTATATGAGCATTGATCATTATTTAGACTTTGATTATAAATTCTATTGTACAACTTCATTGATGAATCAAATGCTTTAGTGACTAGCAAACCCTTATTGATTCAGCTAGTCCTTAGTTGATGAGCGTTCTAAAGACTTAGAATATTTTAAAATCTTTCCAAACCAAGTTCCTTTTGGTACGGATTCTGATGCTAAACTGAGATGAACAACCCTAATGTTGGTGGTTTTCACAACCTATAAACTCGCGCAAGTATACGCGGTCTAACAAGTAGTATAGATAAAGTTGAGTGTCGAACCCACGAGGACAAAATATTAGGTAGTAGATCAAGTATTAAAAAGTATCCCAACGGTCTTATTTAAACAAGTGAATAAGAGTTGTGTGTTGTAATCAATTTGGCAGAAACAGATAAATAAAAAGGCGAGTTGTATCAAAGATGTCAAGCTAGGATTACAACTCCCCTAATGTCTCGCCTAATAATCCTAACTCTCCATTTAACGAACAAATCATAAGAATGGTTAACCGAGAACACATGGTACACATAAGCCTCTTCCGATGGTCAAATGCGTATCCCTTAGCTAGATAAATCACAATATTCCTATGGTGAAAATAACTAGACTAAGGGTCATT
Organism: Aralia elata; assembly: GCA_034770075.1. Classification (NCBI taxonomy): domain Eukaryota; kingdom Viridiplantae; phylum Streptophyta; class Magnoliopsida; order Apiales; family Araliaceae; genus Aralia; species Aralia elata. The sequence continues at coordinate 27,929,413 of CM068379.1, read as the reverse complement.
AACAATAATCTCAATGGTTACACAGGGCAAATAGACATATTCCTATTCTATCAAGCAATTTGTGCACTCATTCCCTAGGGCAATGGTCATAACAAGTGTTGTTGCACTTAAGGAAAGGTGTAACATCAATTTTCCAATATCAGTTAACACCTATATCAATTCCTATCTCAAGCAATTGATGAATAAACATGAAATACAACAATCCATTCAGAACATGATTCATTACATAAATATGAGAGAAATTCATATTAAGCTAATCATTAGGTTACATTGCAATCCTAGAAATGTAATTAGTTCATAACTATAGAACTAATTAATACATCCATGCTGTTCAACATAATTAGAATTACACAAATGGATAACAGAATTTGAAGAGAGAAAACTCCTGCGCGGATATGGTTCAAGCTTCAGTTCCTCCAAAATGTGTTGCTGCCTCCCTTTTGGTTCTAAGTTTTCTAGCTGCCCTCCAAGTAGCCTCCTAGCATTCCTTATGTAGCAGAAACTAGGTCGAAATAGGAAAGCCAGGTGGCTGGGAACCGGGTCTCACGCTGCGGCGTGGGCCTTGCGCCTTGCATTGACGCTGCGGCGTGGGCTCCGTGTCCTAGCCAAGGAAGAATCGCTGTAGCGCCAACCCATGAGGGATTAGCCCCGCTGCAGTGTGAGCTCCGTGCATTTGAAAGGGGAGGCTCGCTGTAGCGCTAGCCCATGAAGGAATGGGGTCGCTGCAGCACGAGCTCCGTGTAATTGGCCAAGGACCTCTCGCTGCAGCGTGACTCCTAGGCTTGGTTATGGTGCTGCGGCGCGGGCCTCGTGTCCTTCAGCCATCTTGCTGTCCTTTTCCCCAATTTACACCAAATGAACACACCTCTCACCTGAAAAGCAGAAACAAAAGATAACAGATAAAACATAAATTTGCGCTAGAAGATGATATAATCAAGCAGTTTCTTAAGTGATAAAGAACCCGATTTGCAGGTATGAATCCCGCTCATCAAATACCCCCAAACTTAAGCATTTGCTTGTCCCTAAGCAAACAAAAATATAAAAATAACATTAAAACTCCAGCCTCAAGCTTAAGCTAAGAGTGATCTAAACTACTATATACCTGCATTATGGACTCAAGGGTCAGAATTACAATTTCAAGGTAGAAACAAACTCATTAATAAAATCTAGCTCAAAATTCTAGCGTAGACTGCTAGTGATCCAAATCTGTGTGTGTGTGAATACCAACTGTTATACCCGTATACATCTCAAACACAAACTCGATTGCAAAGATGAAATTGTTGACACAATCACTCATGCTAAATCAAGCATTCATAACAAGATATCAAGCGTAAGAACAGACCAACAGGCATTAAAATGTGAGCAACAAAACTCAGTGAGATATGTGCAAAAGTTTAATTACATTAGGCTATGCAGAGTTACTCCTGTAACGAGCTTTAGAACAATGACTCCCAAGCTTGAAGGCTTTAGGGCATTAGGTGTAGAACACCCCCAAGAATTTACTAACTCGAGTAACAAAGGCCATGTAATTAGACTTGAGTCAAACTATAGTTTATTTATTGCCAACGCCTAACCCTAATCTCAAGAATGACCGTGCAGTGCCTGAATACCTTTGGCTCTTCAAAGTTACCCGTGTAACGAGTGTTTGATCAAGGACTCCCAAGTCAGGTGACTTTAGGGCAATGGGTGTGAAAACACCCCAACGGATCTACTAACTCAAGTAACAAAGGCCACGTAAATAGGCGTGGTCAACTGGGGATTCGCGTTATATATATATATATATATATAATATATATATATATATATATATATATATATATATATATATATTTTCTTTACATAAGAATATGCCAACGTATCTGTCTGTTTCTTACAATCTTTAAATCACAAACGAAAGAACGAGATGATAACAATTTCCTTAGCAAAAACCACTTAGGCTCGGTTGAAATAATAACAGTTCTAACATTTGGTATGTGCGCGATAGAATAGATAGGATCAACAGCAGTGCTTACTAAACAAAATGATCTAAGACTCTATCACTAAATGTTTAACAACATTGATAAAGCAATACTTCAATCATACCAACGGCCACAATCAGAAATTTCAATTCATTTACCCCAAGATAACTATAACACAAAATAGGGTAATGAAAACCTGTGAAAGCCCCAAAAGATGGGTAAAAATCAAAACTGGAAGACACCCATAGGCTACTCATGCAGATACAACCAGAATTAGGCATCCATAGATAATAATTAATAAAGCATCCATGAGTTCTAAATAAACCAAACTATGCAGTTCCTACATTAAAATATCCAAGATAAACCATCCTAACTACCGCAGTTCAAACATAAACCATAACTCATAAAAAGATAAATAACTAAATAGAAATCAGCTAAAAACTCCCCCAAACTCGAACTGGCCAATGCCCTCAATGGCTGGAATGTGCTGGAGGTGCTGGTGGTGCCGGTGGTGCCGGTGGTGCGTCCTCCGCAGTATCGCCCTCAGCATCACCCTCATCACCCTCCTCCTCGTCGGCCTGATCGCCCTCTGACGGTGATGGCGGCGGGTACGGTGGAAAGACAAGAGGCTCAGGAAACTGATACGGCATGGATTCCATGTCATCACCTCCTGAGGCTGCATAGATGCTGGCGACCGTGTTGGCGAACTCAGCATGATACTGTGCAAAAATATTCTGCCTCTGAGCAATAGTGTCCTGTCTGCGGCCGAAGGAGCCCATCCTGCTGTTGATTGTGTCTATCTTTTGGTGCATGAGGTCCATTGATGCCATCAACGCAGCAAGTGGACCTGCAGAGGTTTGTCCAAGATCTGGAGTCTGGGTAGAAGTCTCGCCCTCAATAGTAAGGGGCTGATTAGGATCTGGTAGGTATCCCTCGCCACACTCATGAGAAATGCCCCCTGGCCAAACAGTAAATCGCTGAATGACATGGTGATCGATGACTGACATGGGTGCCTGCGTTGGGTCATCCGGTCCCCACTGAACTTTGGCCCGCTTGCAGAGACGGGTGATGAGAGAAGGGTGCGGGAGGCCTGAACCAATGTTACTCTTTATGGCCTTCCTGATGGACTCCTGAATGATCACCCCAATGTCGACGTCAAGCCCAGTGATGATGGCAAATAGCAGTACAGCCCGCTCACGGGTGACATCGCTGAGGTGACGAGTGAGCATGATGCTGGAGCAGATAAAGGCATACTAAGCCTTCCCATAGCGGCTGAGGGCTGGCTGTGGGAAGCTCGTCTTTTCCCCCTGGAACTCATTCACCTTCCAAGCTGTGCCAGGCTGACAGAGCCACGTAATGATCTCATCCTGGCTATAGCTGCGGTAGCCCCGCTCTTGGAAATCCTTGCCTCCAAAGTTGGGCATGTCAAACACAGCATTAATGGTCTTGCTGTCAAACTTCACCAATTTGCCCCTGACAGTGACCTCGGCTGGTCCCTCAGCACTGGCGTTGGCATAAAACTCTCGAACCACTGAAATAACTGCAGATTCGGGTGGCTTAGTGAAATGGATCCACCTCCTCTTCATAATCATGTCAGCCAATTTTCCATCCTTATTGAGGTCCGGCCTAAATCCACGCTCAGGTAGAAGGTTTCGCTTAGCAAAGGACTTGTTGTAGCGATTCCATGCCTCAACACTCACAAATTTTGATTGGTCCCATTGTGGGGCCGATGAGGATGAGGAACCCCCTATGCTAAGGCGCTGACGTTTAGGTGCCATGGCAAAATTCAAGCAACTATAACCCAAGTGAAATCCAAAGTCCAACAACAAAACCAATGCAGAACTCAACCCCAAAGCAAGCCAAACACAGTGTCAATGCCGAACAAAACCAAGGGTTAAGTAAATCAGAAGCCAACTTAAGCACAAACTAGACCAAGGTGCTACTCAGGCAATTTATCAAACACAAGGCGTGCGTGGCAAAAATCTAACTGAAAGCAACCTTAGCCAGAGATCAAAATCCAAACTTGTTGGTTACAGTAGATGAGTCAGCCCAAGATGAAATCCCACCCAAGCACAACAATAATCACCCAAGCAATACGCTCACAGAAAGAACGAAATCAAACCCCACAATTTCACTTTAGAAATTTTAAAACTTACTTGGCAAAAATCGGAGAAGATTGCCAGATAAGAGGTGATGAATCCCCCAATTAAACCCACCACAATGCTGTGTGCGAAGAGACCAAAGATCCGGCTGTGACTATGCTTGGAACGATTTGAGTTGAGAGAGAGGTATGGCAATGGCTAAGGCATATGTCGGCGGTTGTGGCTGGGATGGGCTGCAAAATGCCGACCTTCCAGGCTTTTTAAAAACAAAAACACGCAGCTCGCGCTGCGGCGTGGGCTGGTGAACGAGAACTCACGCTGCGGCGTGAGCTCCTTAGATCTGATAATAGAGCCTCTCTGCAGCGTGAACCTTAGGCAAAATTGGTCACGCTGCAGCGCAACTCTCCAGTAGCTACAACAAGGTACTGGCGTTGCAGCGTTGATAATTGCCGCTGCAGCGTGAGCACTTGGTCTTGGAAAATAACGGGCTTCGCGCTGCGGCGTGGATATTGCTTTGTAACGTCATGCTGTAGCGTGAGCTCCGTGTATTTGAAACGACCATCTCGCTGCAGCGTTAGCCATAGGCAAATTTGGCCACGCTGCAGCGCAATTCTCTAGTAGCTGTTCTAAGGGTAAGCCGCTGCAGCGTGGAGGGAAGAGCAAAGAGTCACGCTGCAGCGTGAATACCAGTTTTGCAAAAAAATTTGATGCAGCTCCTGCATTAACACAAGAACCCTGTTAGCAATTTTGACCAAAATTTTAAAGACAAAAATAGCATACCACTTCATAGAGTGCATGTACCCTGAAGAACTGACACTAACTACCATGAATCATTGCTTAGCTCAAATGCTCGACTCATGGTCCCAAAAATTTATTTATTTATTTATTTATTATTATTATTATTATTTTTTAATCGCAACACTAACACATGCGAGACTACAGATTACAGAAATAAATCTAGATCCTATAGGAACTGAAATCAGACTTACGCTAATGCAACCACGACTCGTAGCTATGCGAACTTGAAATTATAAACAATAAAACTATTGAAATGAAACAGAAAACGTAAAAAGGATAGAAATCGATACTCGGGTGGGGTTGCCTCCCCACCAAGCGCTTGTTTTATAGTTGTCGGCTTGACTATCCGGCCGGTTCATACCGGGTCACCAAGGGTGATTGAGGTCATTTGGCGGTCAACTTCGCCGCCCCAGTAATGCTTCAACCGGTGACCGTTCACCTTGAACGTTCTATCGGAGCCCGGGTCCTCCACCTCAATTGCTCCGTGAGGATATACCTTAGCTATTGTGAAAGGTCCTGACCAACGGGACTTCAATTTCCCAGGAAATAACTTCAGACGGGAGTTAAAGAGGAGCACTTTCTGCCCCGACTCAAATTCTCTCACAACAATCTTCTTGTCGTGCCACCGCTTTGTCTTTTCCTTATATAACTTAGCATTTTCATACGCCTGGAGACGGAACTCGTCTGACTCATTCAGTTGTAGCAGCCTTTTCTCACCAGCTGCATCCATATCAAAGTTTAGCTCGCGAATTGCCCAATAGGCGTTGTGCTCCAACTCGACGGGGAGATGACATGCCTTTCCATATACTAGCCTATACGGAGACATTCCGATAGGCGTTTTATAGGCAGTGCGGTATGCCCATAATGCATCATCTAGCTTTTTGGACCAGTTCTTGCGGTTAGGGTTCACTATCTTTTCCAAGATCCGTTTAACCACCCTATTGGACACCTCCGCTTGACCACTAGTTTGTGGGTGGTAAGCGGTGGCTATCTTATGGGAAACCCCATATTTTGCAAGAAGGGCTTCAAAGTACTTGGTACAGAAGTGCGTGCCCTCGTCACTAATGATGGCCCGAGGTGTGCCAAACCGAGTGAAAATGTTCTTTCTCAGAAAGTTCAACACAACCTTAGCGTCGTTAGTAGGCAGAGCAACAGCTTCCACCCACTTGGATACATAGTCCACAGCGACTAGAATGTAAAGGTTATTGTAGGAGGATGGAAATGGACCCATAAAGTCTATTCCCCAGACATCAAATAACTCGACCTCAAGAATGTTTTGCAGTGGCATTTCATGCCTCCTCGAAATGGTTCCTACCCTTTGGCAATTATCGCATCGCGATACATAGGAATGAGCGTCCTTAAACAGGGTTGGCCAGTAAAAACCAGATTGAAGTACCTTTGCTGCAGTTCGTTGCCCCCCGAAATGCCCTCCATAATTAGATGAGTGACAATGGTGGAGCACACCCTCAATCTCTTCTTCAGGCAGACATCGTCTCAAAATCTGATCTGCACATAGTTTGAACAAGAACGGCTCGTCCTAGAGATACTGCCTAGCATCATGCAGGAATTTCTTCCTCTGGTGATAGTTCATGTCAGGCGGTAGCACATCACAAGCAACATAATTAGCAAAATCTGCAAACCATGGTGCCACACCCTTGACCTCATATAACTGTTCATCTGGGAAGAAATCATCGATATCAAGCTCATTCTCTTTCGAGTTATTTGGATTTTCCAATCTCGATAGGTGATCCGCCACTTGGTTTTCAGTTCCCTTTTTATCACGAATCTCCAAATCGAATTCTTGGAGGAGAAGAACCCAACGAATCAACCTCGGCTTTGCATCTTTCTTTGAGATTAGATATTTGATCGCCGAATGGTCCGTATACACAATGACTTTAGTTCCGATGAGTTATGGACGGAACTTGTCAAAGGCATATACTACTGCCAGAAGCTCTTTCTCAGTGGTTGTGTAATTTAGCTGAGCATCAGTCAAGGTTTTACTGGCGTAGTAAACGGTGTGAAACACCTTGTCTCTTCGTTGTCCCAACACTGCCCCTATGGCATAATCGCTGGCGTCGCACATGAGCTCAAAAGGCAATGTCCAGTCAGGCACCACGACAATAGGAGCTGAGACGAGTCTCTCCTTCAACAAATTAAAAGCTTGTAGGCAGGCCTCATCAATCTTAAAAGGCATGTCCTTTTCTAATAGGCTACACAACGGCTTGGTGATTTTCGAGAAGTCCTTGATGAACCGCCTGTAAAACCCTGCGTGCCCCAGAAAACTCCTAACTCCTTTCACTGATGAAGGCGGGGGTAGGTTATCAATAATATCAACCTTTGCTCTGTCTACTTCAATCCCACTAACAGACACTCTGTGTCCCAGAATAATCCTTTCTCTAACCATGAAGTGACATTTCTCCCAATTCAGAACCAGGTTCGTCTCAACACATCTTTTCAGAACTGCGGTCAAATTTTGCAGACACGCGTCAAAAGAACTCCCGAAAACAGAGAAATCATCCATAAACACTTCAAGTGTCTGCTCCACCATGTCAGAAAAGATAGACATCATGCAACGCTGAAATGTGGCAGGAGCGTTACATAACCCGAAGGACATTTTTCGGAAGGCAAAGGTCCCATATGGACATGTAAATGTTGTTTTCTCCTGATCATCGGGTGCTATAGCAATTTGATTGTACCCCGAGTATCCATCCAGAAGACAGTAGAATTCATGCCCAGCGAGTCTATCAAGCATTTGGTCAATGAATGGCAGAGGAAAGTGATCCTTGCAAGTGGATTTGTTCAGTTTCCTGTAGTCCATACATACTCTCCATCCAGTGACTGTTCGTGTTGGGATCAACTCGTTATTCTCATTAGACACCACTGTCATGCCGCCCTTTTTTGGTACACACTGAATTGGACTCACCCATGGACTGTCAGATATGGGGTAGATAATGCCCGCATCCAGTAACTTAATAATTTCAGATCTGACAACCTCTTTCATGATGGGGTTCAACCGTCTCTGATGCTCAATACAAGGTTTAGCTCCCTCCTCCAGGAGGATTTTGTGCATACATACAGAGGGACTGATGCCCTTAATATCTGAGATAGACCACCCCAAAGCTGTTTTATGCGCCTTTAGGACTGCGAGGAGCTTTTCCTCCTGTACCACATCTAGTGATGCAGAAACAATAACTGGCAAGGTAGACGCCTAACCTAGATAGGCGTATCGCAAGTGGCTCGGCAATGGCTTCAGATCAAGCTCGGATGGTTCTATAACTGATGGGTGTGACTGGGATGTGGGTGCTTGTTGGTGGTTTTCACAACCTATAAACTCGCGCAAGTATACGCGGTCTAACAAGTAGTATAGATAAAGTTGAGTGTCGAACCCACGAGGACAAAATACTAGGTAGTAGATCAAGTATTAAAAAGTATCTCAACGGTCTTATTTAAACAAGTGAATAAGAGTTGTGTGTTATAATCAATTTGGCAGAAACAGATAAATAAAAAGGCGAGTTGTATCAAGGATGTCAAGCTAGGATTACAACTCCCCTAATGTCTCGCCTAATAATCCTAACTCTCCATTTAACTAACAAATCACAAGAATGGTTAACCGAGAACACAAGGTACACATAAGCCTCTTCCGATGGTCAAATGCATATCCCTTAGCTAAATAAATCACAATATTCCTATGGTGAAAATAACTAGACTAAGGGTCATTAACATAAATCTCAATGGTTACACAGGGCAAATAGACATATTCCTATTCTATCATGCAATTTGTGCACTCATTCCCTAGGGCAATGGTCATAACAAGTGTTGTTGCACTTAAGAAAAGGTATAACATCAATTTTCCAATATCAGTTAACACCTAAATCAATTCCTATCTCAAGCAATTGATGAATAAGCATGAAATACAACAATCCATTCAAAACATGATTCATTATATAAATATGAGAGTAATTCATATTAAGCTAATCATTAGGTTACATTGCAATCCTAGAAATGTAATTAGTTCATAACTATAGAACTAATTAATACATTCATTCTGTTCAACATAATCAAAGTTACACAAATGGATAACAGAATTTAAAGAGAGAAAACTCCTGCGCGGAAGTGTTTCAAGCTTAAGCTTCTCCAAGTGTGTTGCTGCCTCCCTTTCTTCGTTCTAAGTTTTCTAGCCCCCTTCCAAGTAGCCTCCTAGCATTCCTTTTGTAGCACAAACTAGGTCGAAATAGGAAAGCCAGGTGGCTGGGAACCGGGCCTCACGCTGCGGCGTGGGCCTTGTGCCTTGCATTGGCGCTGCGGCGTGGGCTCCGTGTCCTAGCCAAGGAAGAATCGCTGCAGCGCCAACCCATGAGGGATTGGCCCCGCTGCAGCGTGAGCTCCGTGCATTTGAAAGGGGAGGCTCGCTGCAGCGCCAGCCCATGAAGGAATGGGGTCGCTGCAGCGCGAGCTCCGTGTAATTGGCCAAGGACCTCTCGCTGCAGCGTGACTCCTAGGCTTGGTTATGGTGCTGCGGCGCGGGCCTCGTGTCCTTCAGCTATCTTGCTGTCCTTTTCCCCATTTTACACCAAATGAACACAGCTCTCACCTGAAAAGCAGAAACAATAAGATAACAGATAAAACATAAATTTGCGCTAGAAGATGATATAATCAAGCAATTTCTTAAGTGATAAAGAACCCGATTTGCAGGTATGAATCCCGCTCATCAGTGCTTCATTCTCATTCAAAGGCTCAAATTGTCGCTTGAACATATTTGATCTTGGGGCTGATTCCAACCACTGAACATGCTCAAGATGAGAGGGATCATCACTATTACATGCTCCAATCAAAGTGGACTCAAGCGAGTCAGGAAAACAATTTTCATAAAATACTTCTCGCACGGCTTCGTCAACAACACCGACACGGAAACAATCATTAGAGGCACTGGGATACTTCATGGACTTAAAGACATTGAACGTTACTTCCTGGTCTTGTACTCTCATGGTGAGTTCCCCTTTCTGTACATCTACCAATGTTCTGCCTGTTGCAAGGAAAGGTCTGCCCAAAATGATAGGGACTTCCCTATCCTCCTCGCAATCTAGAATAATAAAATCAGCAGGGAATATGAACTTGTCCACTTTGACGAGCACATCTTCCACAATACCCTTAGGATGAGTAATGGATCTATCGGCCAGCTGCAGAGTCACACTGGTAGGCTTTACCTCATTAAGCCCTAACTTCTTGTAGATAGAAAGGGGCATCAAATTAATGCTAGCTCCTAAGTCACATAGGGCTTTTCCGATAAATTGATCCCCAATTGTGTATGGGATAGTGAAACTCCCGGGGTCTTTCAACTTGGTTGGAAGCTTGCTTTGAAGGATTGCACTGCATTCCTCAGTAAGTGCCACTATCTCATAGTCCCCCATTTTCCTCTTCTTGGACAAGATGTCCTTCATGAATTTCACATAGCTGGGCATTTGTTCCAATGCCTCAGCAAAAGGAATGTTGATGTGAAGTTTCTTGAAAATTTCTAAGAAATGTTGATGTGAAGTTTCTTGAAAATTTCTAAGAACTTTGAGAATTGTTTTTCAAGCTTTTGCTTCTGAAGGCGCTGGGGAAATGGTAGGTGTTGAGGCAAAGGACTTGGCTTGCTAACAGTTGGGGTCGGTATTGTGGATTTCTCCTTTTCACTCTCCTCTCCCCCAGACTTGTTACAATCAAGCTCCACAATGCGTTCCTTTCCTACAACCTCATGCTGCACTGTTGAGATTCCTCCTCCAGTCTCATTCAATTTGGTGCCACTTCGAAGGGTGACTGCCTTACATTGCTCCTTGCCCTCCCGTTTTGGGTTGACATCCGTGTCACTTGGCAATGTGCCTGCAGGACGGTTATTCAAAGTAGTTGCCAACTGTCCCAATTGGACTTCCAAATTCCGGATCGCTGCCTCTTGACTGAGGCTCCTTGTTTCATTCTGAGCAATATATCTCGAAAGGAGATCTTCCACACTAGGTTTCCTTTCCTGTGGAGCTGGGTAAGATCCTTGAGAATGTTACTGATTCTGAGATTGAAATCCAGGAGGTTGTGCAAAAGGTGGCCTGGTGGTAGAGGGTTGGGCTTGGGCATTGTTGTTATTACTCCATGAGAAATTTGGGTGATTCCTCAGCCCAGGATGGTAGTGTGTGGGGAGATTGGTATTCTGTTGTCGCCCGTAGTTAGAGACATACTGAACTGATTCTGAGCTAATGGGACATTGTTCAGTCGGGTGACTTCCCGCACACAAATCACATGGCACAATGACACTTTGCACCGGCTGCTTTCCCATGGCCTGAATTTGCTTGGCAAGGCCGTCGACCTGTGCAGATAGTGCAGTTACTGTGTCAATCTCATATATCCCGGCCATTTTACTCGGCATTTTCCTTTCCGTTGGCCATTGATAGTTATTTGCTGACATAGTTTCCAGTAGCGCATAAGCCTGATCATATGTCCTCCCCATAAATGCTCCTCCAGACGCAGCATCAATACTTGCTCTGGTCTGCCCTGATACCCCGTTATAGAAAGTCTCCACCAATAACCAGTTTGGCAAGCTGTGGTAAGGGCATTTCCTTAACAGGTCCTTGAATCTTTCCCATGCTTCATACATTGTCTCAGCATCTAATTGTGAGAAAGATATAATGTTATTTCTGAGCATGGCGGTTTTCGCTGGCGGGAAGAACTTTGCCACGAATTTCTGGGCTAAATCAGCCCATGTAGTAATTGAGCCCGAGGGAAGCGAGTTCAACCAACTTTTAGCCTTATCCCGTAGGGTAAAAGGGAACAACCTGAGCCTGATTGCATCTTCGCTCACTCCTTGGTATTTAAAGGTGTCACATATCTCCACAAAGTTGACCACATGATCATTAGGGTTATCATGCGGCAACCCCCTAAACTGCAAATTGTTTTGGATCATTTGAATCGTGCCTGGCTTAATTTCAAAGCTATTAGCTTCAATAGCGGGCCGTTGGATACTGGCATGTAGAGTTGTGACACTCGGCATTGCATACTCCTGCAGAGTTTTCTGAATTTCCTCGGCCATTCTAGGAGGAGTAGGTATTTCCCTAGCTCTCTCTCTTCTCCTTCGTCTAAAAGTTCTGTCCACCTCAGGGTCAAGAGGTATTAAATCCTGATTCCTGCGAGGTGGCATACACAGTATAGAGTACCTGAGAGAAAGATTAAACAGATAAATCAGTCTAAATTAAGATCGTTTTGAAGTAGTATTAATATTGAAAAACAAATAATACTGAGTCCCCGGCAACGGCGCCAAAAACTTGTTGGTGGTTTTCATAACCTATAAACTCGCGCAAGTATACGCGATCTAACAAGTAGTATAGATAAAGTTGAGTGTCGAACCCACGAGGACAAAATATTAGGTAGTAGATCAAGTATTAAAAAGTATCCCAACGGTCTTATTTAAACAAGTGAATAAGAGTTGTGTGTTGTAATCAATTTGGCAGAAACAGATAAATAAAAAGGCGAGTTGTATCAAAGATGTCAAGCTAGGATTACAACTCCCCTAATGTCTCGCCTAATAATCCTAACTCTCCATTTAACTAACAAATCACAAGAATGGTTAACCGAGAACACATGGTACACATAAGCCTCTTCCGATGGTCAAATGCATATCCCTTAGCTAGATAAATCACAATATTCCTATGGTGAAAATAACTAGACTAAGGGTCATTAACAATAATCTCAATGGTTACACAGGGCAAATAGACATATTCCTATTCTATCAAGCAATTTGTGCACTCATTCCCTAGGGCAATGGTCATAACAAGTGTTGTTGCACTTAAGGAAAGGTGTAACATCAATTTTCCAATATCAGTTAACACCTATATCAATTCCTATCTCAAGCAATTGATGAATAAACATGAAATACAACAATCCATTCAGAACATGATTCATTACATAAATATGAGAGAAATTCATATTAAGCTAATCATTAGGTTACATTGCAATCCTAGAAATGTAATTAGTTCATAACTATAGAACTAATTAATACATCCATGCTGTTCAACATAATTAGAATTACACAAATGGATAACAGAATTTGAAGAGAGAAAACTCCTGCGCGGATATGGTTCAAGCTTCAGTTCCTCCAAAATGTGTTGCTGCCTCCCTTTTGGTTCTAAGTTTTCTAGCTGCCCTCCAAGTAGCCTCCTAGCATTCCTTATGTAGTAGAAACTAGGTCAAAATAGGAAAGCCAGGTGGCTGGGAACTGGGCCTCACGCTGTGGCGTGGGCCTTGCGCCTTGCATTGGCGCTGCGGCGTGGGTTCCGTGTCCTAGCCAAGGAAGAATCGCTGCAGCGCCAACCCATGAGGGATTGGCCCCGCTGTAGCGTGAGCTCCGTGCATTTGAAAGGGGAGGCTCGCTGCAGCGCCAGCCCATGAAGGAATGGGGTCGCTGCAGCGCGAGCTCCGTGTAATTGGCCAAGGACCTCTCGCTGCAGCGTAACTCCTAGGCTTGGTTATGGTGCTGCGGCGCGGGCCTCCTGTCCTTCAGCCATCTTGCTGTCCTTTTCCCCAATTTACACCAAATGAACACACCTCTCACCTGAAAAGCAGAAACAAAAGATAACAGATAAAACATAAATTTGCGCTAGAAGATGATATAATCAAGCAGTTTCTTAAGTGATAAAGAACCCGATTTGCAGGTATGAATCCCGCTCATCACCTAATATAGGGGATTAATTACGCGACAACGTTAAAATGTTTGTGCACAATACATTGTACAAAGGGCTGATCCCCCTGAGTACGAGATGGATGGTCCATAGTCTATAAGACTGTTAAAGGTTGCGGTAGAAATACTTGATAACCTAGGACATAGTTCGAGGTCTTGTGACCCTCAGATACACTTTTAATCCTGAATCTATATTCAGTTCTTGAGCTAAGCTTTCTATTGAGCTTTCAGATCTTGACTAGTTATTGATTGAATTCAGGAAAACTATTATACCTCAGTTGAAATCTACTTCATTGGTTATTCAATTGTTATTGTTATCATACTTGTGGGCAATTGTTTGCTCACTCTTGCTCTAAAACATTGCAGCTAAGGCAGAGAAATCGTACGAGCTGTCCACGAGCAAAGGCAAGGGCAAGATACCGAAGTAGCGAAAGACCTGTTATCCATTGAGTGTTTACTTGTAACAAAACTTATTTAAATTTTATGTTTTTATTCTGCATTAATGTAATAGAGGTTAGATAACCTGGGATTTATTTATTTAAGAGATTAGAGATGTAACCCCTTTTGTGGGAAGATGTTTTATTCAGTTCAATTATATTATCTTAATCATGGGTAGTTAGTAATGAATGTATGCTATAGTGAACACCAAATCTGTGGAGTTGAAGTACCCGGATTTGGGGGTGTCACATCACTTCACCGAACTAGCTGTGAGACACACTTCGATTTGATCTTATTTTCAATCTTAAGTTGTTTAGCAACTATCTTAGGATCTTCACTCTGCGAGTCTTAATAGTGTCAGTCCATTGTCAAAACTGACATACTCTACAATTTTCCTAATCGTAGAGTTTCATGGTGGTCGTAAAGTATCTGGTTAGATGACTCTATGATTGACAAACTCTACGTTCCATAAGCTCTACGATCTTCAATGAGCTCTATGATCTTTTTCAGACTCTACGGTCTTTAATGAGCTCTACGATCTCTTTCAGACTGCTCCGCGATCTTTGGCAGACTCTGCAATCTTCAATATGCTTTATGATATCTGAGTAGACAGCTTTATGATGTTTGGAAGACTCTGAGGTCTTCACTATGCTTTACAATCTCTTAGCAGACTCTACGATCTCAGAGTAGACTATGCGAATTTAACTAGTATGCTCTATGATCATTCACTTTGCTTTACGATCGCCTAAACAATTTTACGATCGTTTAATTTCCTATGCTATACATTCAATTTACTCAACGAAATAGATCAGCCTAACAAGTTTGATCTTCTAATCTTAGTCATTTTACATTAATTCATTATAAGGACTTCCCAAAAGCTACTGGATACAAATATACATTATCTCATCATCAAATCAAATATGCATTTGTCCTAACATATTTGACCTTATATAATAATAACACTAATATATTAATATTAGGAAAAGATGATCTTCATAAAAAAAACATATTTTCTTCTAAAGTTACACTACATAAATATAGAATCATATATAATCTTTTTGAAATAAAAAATCCTTCTTAAATTGAAATAAATATAATTATATATTAATAGTAATATATTAAAATTTAGATAATGTGGTTGGTGATTGATTATATTTATACTTTATATGTTATTGATATTTTTATGGTAATTTTATAGATATTTTATTGAATAAAATAATTAATATTTATTTTTTGACTTAAAATTTAAATCATATACTCCTTTCGCCTCATAAGTATTGAAACACAACTTTTTACACAAATTAAAGAAAACGTTAAACTTTTATTTGATTTTTTAATTGACCTTTATGAAATGAGTGGTTTAGAATACATCAAGATTATAAACCACACAAGTTTTAGTTAGTAGAGGGACTCACTATATATTCAAATAATAAAAGTGACATGACCATGGGTAAACAGTCAAATAACCTCACAAAAGTTATCCAAAAAAAAATGTTTCAAATTTTGTGGGACTTTCTAAAAAATATATGTTTAAATAATTATGGGATGGAGGGAGTATATGATTGGTGATTATACTATATTTATGATCTTAGGATGGTTGTGGTGACCACAATCATGTAGTTGTAGCCAAAATATATTATCGGGGGTAGTTATATTATTGTTGTCATTTTATCATTTTATTAGTCAAAGCTATGTTGTTTTGAAGTAGTTGTCAATGCCAACTGGCTATGACAATCGCCACGACCAAATTTTTTCTTAGATTATACTTATATGTTACTAAAGTATATACTCAAAATTTATCAAAGGGAAATTCTGAAAACAATAATAATAAAACAAAATAAAATTAAGAAGAAATCAAAAGAAATTTTTTTTAAAACTTAGGGGGTAAGTAAGGGAGTAAAAAGTATAAAAAATATCAAAATAGGATCAAGAAGGATAATTAACGCCAACAAGATGCCACATGGCTAACGTCCAAACACCCATGCAGGCCAGTCACCATGTGTGCGCCTTGTGCTTGGGCACTGCCCCAAGCTAGCCGTTAGGTGTTCCAAGCCCAAAAAATCCTAACTACCCTCTTGGTGACTTGGCCTTTTCCAACTTTACCCTCTATCACTTTGCTTATTAAGAAAGGCTTAAGTGCTGTTTGATAAAACTGAATGAAAAGTTTTAAATGTATAAGATAATCTGAATGAGCTGAATGAAGTAGAAGTTCTGAATATAGAATGAAATGATGTATTTGATAACTGTCTATCTAAAATATCTAAATACGTGTATTTTTCTATTTTAACCTTCTGGACTATTATGAACAAATTTATTATGTAATTATAAATAAACAATGTTATTTAAGAATAATTAAATATAAACTTCTGAACAATCTTTAATGGAGTATACTATTAGTAATATAATTTTAGGAATAAACATTAAATTTTTTTAATAACATTATAGTAGTCCATAAAATCAAAATAAAAGACTACAACAATATTAATTAAATTGGTTATTAACCAATTTGTTAAAGAAAAAAGTCAAAAAATAATTTATACATAGCAAAATTTGTTTACAAGAGTAAAAAAAGATGGATATTAAATATAATTTATAATTGTCTTTGATGGTAGGTAGGTAAAAATCTCATTCAACACTACTTCTTACTGATTCAACCATAATTTTGTAGATGAATCGTTCAGACACATTCAAACGCATTCAGAGTTTAAAAATTATAAAACAAACGGTCTGAATGACTTATTCGGTCAGATTCAGACTCATTCAGACTTATTCAGATGTAAACAAACAACCCCTTAGTCAACAATTTAAAAAATAAATTTTGAGAGAACTAAAGGTCATTTCGAAGATTAAAATTAAGGAAAAAAAGATAAATTTAAGTACTGTTTGAAGGTTGAGCTTCATCTTCTTCTTCTTCATCTCTTTCATATTTTCTTTTTATGCCTTAAAGCAAGTGGAATTGTAATGCTTAGAGATGGAGAGATCATCAGTAACGAATTTAATCTATATAAGCTCTGTGAAGTTTCTGTAATAGCCCATAAACTCCATTTGTTCTTCAATTCCCTCTTTAACGAGCAGATGCCACATAATTCACTTAGTACGAGAAAGGATTATTATTGAATAAATTTCATTTTATAACTTACTTTATATGAAATCTCCATAATAGTATTTATGTGACACCCCTAAATCCTATATTAACTACAGTTGATTCAGTGGTCACTATTTTTAAACATAAACATTAACTACCCATTTAATAAAATTAAATTCATCCCACGTTAATATAATAAAAATATATTATTACATTCTCAAGTTTCGAAATATAAGTTCACAACTCCTATACATTTACAGACTAAGTTGTCCCAAAAATACAGAATATATTACAATATTCCCAATCTAAACTTAATACTGTTAGGTTCGTATATAGCGCGGACATGCAATCAAATTACATAAATAGTGCGGAAGCGCGATAAATAACGGATTTTAAAATTTTTCTTACAAACCATCACCATGATCATCCATGTGCTCAATTATCAATTAAACGAAAGAGATAGAGAATCAAATTCATACCCTGGTAGATCAAAGCTTCCTCAGGTACAAGTTCAACTCCAAATCCTTCGCGTTCTCCTTGAAATTCACTGATTAAATTCCTTCCTTTGATCAATGTTAGCCACCCAAGTGTTTGGCCTCTATAGGTGATCCACTAAGGAATAATATGTATTCAAGAAGATAGGTGTTGGCAAAACCCTATAGTTTTTATCTCTATAGAAATTGTAAGTACTCTCTCTCCAATTCTAATGGAAGAGTGTGTAACCCTAATCCATAACAAGACTCTTATTTATAGATATGGGTAACCCTCCTAAACTATTTAGGATTAGGTTATTTGTTTCGATTAAACTCTTATAATTAATTAAACTCCTAATCTAATTAAGAATTTGTGACACCCCCAAATTCAGGTACCAATACCTCGAATTTGGTGCTCACGATAAAGTACATCCATACACCTCTAAACAACATAAATCAACTAATGCGGAATAAATAAACATATGTTGTTCATTACAAAAGGTTTACTACGGTCCCAAGGTCTATAACCTTAAATAAATACATCGCAGAATACATTAATAACACAAAGCTACTCCACGATTACATAACAGAATAGTATAAATAACTAGTCTTTAAGCTTTCCTTTGTCTTTGTCCGCTTTGGAACTCTCCGGCTTAACTGCAATAGGTTCATGATATAGCAAGGGTGAGCAACTACTTTGCCCAACAAGTTTAAAATGAATGAAAAGATATATCATGAATGAATGAGAGTAACAATCGCATAATTCGACAATTTAAGAACATTGAAGAAATAGCTGACAATATAATCAAAGTTCAAATGAAGAAATGAATATTGATTATTTACTGCTGAGTGGTCCAATAGACCATGAACTCTTTGGCCAAAGGATCACTCATTCAACTAACCCTTTTAAACGCCTTGCCCGTTAGTAGTACTTGAGGGGATCAGCCTCTCGTACCCTATGTATATGCATAACATTTAACTCTGACTGCATCGAATAACCGACACATTAAAATCCCCTAGAAGGGTTGCTCTCTTAGTCCAAGAATTCATACCAACAATCATTTTGGATAGCTTTTAAAAAAAATAATAACCTGTACATGTCTAGCCGAAACAACTAGCTGAGACATGGCTCATAAACAGTTATTTGGTCCAGCTGATACAACTAGCTGAGACATGGCTCATAAACAGTTTATGAATAAAGAATTCTAATTATTTCACAGTTCAAATAATAGAACAAGAGATCAATTGCACAGAGTGCGAATATCAATAATCATAGATGTGGAATAATTGTCAATAATTAATCCACTAATATAATTTGAACGTAATAACTCAATTCGAGTCATGAAACTTGCAATAAGATAGAATACTTGCTCAATAAATAAATTGAGTTAGGGTAAAGAAATTTGCCCAACACAAGGGTTATACAAGGGTTAAAGAAGACTTGCTCGATAAATAACTTGAGTAAAGTTAGAGAAAACTTGTCTCGTGCGTCTGCTACAATAATACAACACACGCTCTTCAATTATCCTACACATGTATGTGCACATAAACACATTACAATCATTCACATAATAAATACCAAACATTGGCTTACACTACTCCATAATATTATAATCTTATTAGAAGTATAATAATAAACAAGGATAAACATATTTGTTACAACGTTACGACGCTTGCACGTCAATACGTCAAACTTGCCTACTCAAAAGCTTAAGTGACATACACAACGTTACCAAACTGCCCAAATTCGAATTTGAACCATGTATGAAATCTCCATTCTTATTAATGGAAGTTGTAGGTCTACTCTTCCTCTTTCTGAATCATCCTGGATCACCTCAATCCGAGTTCGTATGAGAAAGTTATGCCTATTTTACTAAATGGGGTTCAGGTTGAAAGTCACTCTACGTTTTTATACTTAGCCATTTTTGCACTCTACGACCCTTCTGCTCTACGATTGCCAACAGTACTAAATATGCTCAATTTTGAGATTCCTCCCGACCTTAACTCTCAATGTTCAGTAAATGAAAGTTGTAGGTCTACTCTTCCTCTTTCCGAATCATCCTGGATCACCTCAATCCGAGTTCATATGAGAAAGTTATGCTCGAATTACTAAGTCATGTTCAGGCTGAAAGTTACTCTACGATTTTACACTTAGCCAAATTTTCACTCTACGTTTTTCACTCTACGATTTCATACTTAACCAAATTTTTACTCTACGATTTTCACTCTACGTTCTCATACTTAACAGGTTCATAGCACCTTCTACCAAACATCATAACTTCTTCATTTTAAGTCAGAATTAGTCCGTTCTTAAGGCTATGGAAAGCTTGTAATTACAACATATCCAAAAATCATAACTTTTTAGATTCGTTAACAAATTAAAACAACGGGTCTAAGGAGCCTGGTCGCACCTATTCTTCGTGTTCTTGACAGCTTTGACACATTTTCTTAAAATCGCTATATCTCCCTCATCCGAGGTCGAAATGCGTTGATTCCAAAGCCCGTGGCTCCCTAATTCAGTGTTCTATACTATTCCAGAAGCTCATAATTTTATAAGTAACACATCAATACCAGATTTGGTCGCAAGGTCACTGTTCACACAAACTAATCGTTTTCTTGACATGGTTTACTAAAATCTTCGCCACAAATTCGTTTTAACTGGGTTATGAAGATAACCCATGGAACTACAATACCATAATAACAAATAAAGCAAACAAACACAGAATCGAAACTACAAGTTCTCTAAAACAGTCCGAATGTTCATGTTTGTCCACAATGTCCATGTTCTTCATTGATCTTCATTGTTCTTCATCCTTTACGCATGAGTTCAGATTTTCTCATTATATTGTTCCACTTTACCATTATTAGGAAGGTTTTTAGAGTCTTAAGAACTTCCATAACAACTTACACACTACTAACAACAATTATAAACAATGAAAATCAAACCCACCAAGCATATAAGCTTCAAAACTATGAAAGCTTGAAATATTGAGAGAGAATGGTTATGGATAATGTTTACCTCTTGATTTTTGCTCTTTGATGCTCAGAGACTTGGTTAGAGCTTGAAGCTTCCTCTTCTTCTTCTTGGCTTCTTCCCGAACAAACCCACTTCTTTCTCTCTCTAAAAACTCTCTTTCTCTCTCTACTTCTTCTTCTTCTTCTTCCTTATTTCTTCTCTATCTCTCTCTATATTCTCTCTTCTATCTAATTGCAGCAACAAGGAGTGGGAGAAGAGAAATGACTGATGATTTTTGGATGAAGAAGAGAGGAACAGATGGAATGTATGGAAAGAATGAATGATTTGGGAGAAGTGGAAGAGTAATTTTAGGAGTAGTGGGTTAGTTGCTCAAGGTTGGCCAACAAATTCAAATGCTTGCCGGCAACTCCCTTCATGCTCTCATTTGATTGGTCTAAATTGGTAAGTTGGTTCTCTCTTGGAGCAACAAGCCAAAATAAATACCCAAATACACACAAATATATCCGAAAACTCCCACTTTTATACCAAAACTGGTAAATAACTCTACCCAAAATTAAAATAGGTACTCCCATAAATTATTGGGACGCATAAAAATAATTATTATGGGATTTGTCCAATTATTCGGAACACCCATATAATATATTTCAGATACGGATAAAATCATGTATCAGCTTAAATAAAATTTCCGACGCTTGAAAAAATTATTCATATGCATACACGTATTTCTGAGATTTATTAAAATAAAAAAGACATAAAAATATCATGGCGTGAATATTGTCTCGGGAAACGTGCCCCGTGAATAGTAATTTAGCAACGCTACGCGGAATCAATTATTCACTTAAACAACACTCTAACACATAAAATTTCATGCATTCACATAATCTAGGTTGTCACACAACCTTTAAACATACAATACAAAATAATATTAATAAAATATAATATATTCATTAATATTCAAAAATTCGAATTACAAGGTAAATCCAGAATTCCCGGTCGTTACAGAATTTATGAGAGTACTTTTATTAATTAATTTTCAAACCCTTTTAAGAATTAAATAATAATAATAGTAATAAGACTGCTCTTATTAATTTTTATTTAATATTTCCAAAATATTAAATAATAAATATTAAGCTATTTAATTTATTCTATCTCCATAGATTAAATTAAATACACTTAACTTATTATTACAATTATGTCAATTACTTCTTAAATAAATATTTTTCTTTTACAGTGTGACCCTTTAGATTCTCCATATTAAACCGGTTGTGAATAAATTAATTAAAAAAATTCTAATCTTATTTAAATAAATAAATTAAACTATTTATTTTATTTAATTAAATAATATTTATTTTACAATAAGGGTAAACCCCTTTAGCGATCAACGACTTTCTAGATAATATAGATTTCAACATTAATCACAAAAGAACCTTTCAGTGAATAGTTACCATACAATTCAATACTTCTACCATACAATGTCCCAATTAAATTTAAGATATGGAATTACTGTCAAGTCTTATTTTATTTAATTATATGTATTTCGATTCTTAAATGCACAACTTTAAATAATGCAAATTAGAAATACCTTTCTAATTTTATTCTGCTTTGGCCAAAGACTTATGAGTTGGCATTTAGCGAATCACATAGGACATTCTCTCCTTTAACTAGAAGTGGTAGATTCTTTATTGACCATTCACCTATCTCCATGTACAACTTATTATACCCAATCATGCCCTTTGATATACTCGAAAGGTCTTAAAGGACATGTCAAAGTATAACTCATTATACACAAGATACTATGATGATATCAAGTCCAAGGATCACTTGTACTACTATCACTAGAGGAATTCCTATTGATAGACGAGTAAAACTCCATTAGGTATTCCTTAGCGAGCCACGTTCATTCTCCAATAAGCACTTACATACTTGCTTTAGCGTCTCCACACAAATGATTATGAGATCAATCATCCTTTTTCTAAGAGCAAGCAACATATGTACTAATCTATCCGGATTCACTAATTCCCTTTTTAGTAATCCAATGATTGGGAACGATTTTAGTTTTAAGCTATCTAAAATTTAGATCTCATTAGCACGATCATCATCATGATTCTAAAAGCATTGCTTAAAACTATGAGTTTATCACATATAAAATAACATCACCATGTAGATAAAGTAAAATTCCTTTAATAAACGAATAAGATTACAAAGTATATGCTACATCATATCAAATATGACTGGCTTATGTGCATACTACTTTCAATTTTCGACTTGCACTAAAGCCAATCGCCATGATATCTAATACCCTCCTTCTCTAAGTGAAGATCATCCCGCTGTTGGATAAAGTTTCAGTAAAAGGATATGCAATGTTGTTCTTGAGAGTCCACTATCTCTACAGTGACTTTTCCTCTTTCAATGATTCTACTAATCAAATGAAAGTGCCACAACACATGTTTGAATCCAAGATGAGACTTAGGAACTATTCCTAGTTCTGTAATGAACTTTTCATTTAAACAATCAACTTGCAGCTTCATTTATAACTATATACTTTGTCTTTGTCACTAAACAAGCAACTTTTTGCTGTTTAGAACTTTTCTAATTCACTGCACCACTATTCAAGGTAACGATTTACCCTAAAGTGGATTTGTTATCGTCTTGGTCAGTCTGAAAAATATGAGTCTGTTTAACTTTCTAGTTTTAATTCAGACCTACCATGAATCATGATCACATCTTCAGTACCGGTTAAGTACTTAAAGATGTTTATCACTGTTTTACAGTGATCTTCTCCAGAATATGACTGATTAACATCAGGCCTTGTATATTCATTACATACATGATAGTAACTCATGCGATCTCTCTTTCATTGGGGACAATTTTAGAGAGATACACTCCATGACTCATCATCACGAGACCTCTCTTGGAGTTTGCCATGCTAAACACCATTAGCATCGAATGAATATATGTTCATTGGGTCAAGCCGAACATCCTTTTAAATCTATCTATATAGATTTATATCCCCAATTTAGGATGCTACTCCCAAGTCATTCATGGAGGAATGTTTAAACAATTTTATCTTTACTGATTGTAGCACTAGTATGTCATTCCTTATTAGTAGTATATCAATATATAATACTAGGAATGTCACAGCGCTCCCACTGACCCTTTTGTACTCACTAGGTTCATTTTTATTTCTGATAAAATCAAACTCTTTTGATTGTCTCATCAAAACGAATGTTCCATCTTTGAGAAGCTTGCTTTAATCCATAAATGGATCGTCGTAGCTTACATACATGATTTGCTTCAACCTTTGAAACAAATTTCTCTGGCTGTATCATACATATATTCTCCTCAAGTCTTCATTGAGGAAAGATGTCTCCACATCCATTTGCCAGATTTCGTAATAATAAGCTGTAATCGCAAGTAAAATCCAAATGGACTTGAGCATTACCCGGTAATAAGGTTTTATCATAGTCAACTCCTTGGCTTGTTTTGAAACCTTTTAAACAGGTCTGGTCTTATAGGTCTCCACCTTGCCATTTGCCCCAGTCTTTCTCTTAAAGACCCATATACACCCTTTAGGCACTATGCCTTTCGGTGGAGTAACCAGAGTCTATACTGGGTTCTCATACATGGAGTCCATTTCGAATTTTATGGCCATCTGCCATTTCTCTGAGTGTCTACTAATCATAGTCTCGTCATATATAACTGGATCATCATCATTTATGATGCGTACCTCATTATCATCCTCTATGATGATTCCATACCTCCTAGGTATCTGCGGTACTTTCCAGATTTACGATTCGATTGTGGTACAATAGGTCTATCTACAGGTTCCTCGGTTTGACTGAAAGTTCTTTGTGGTTCTTGAACTCCTTCAATGATAATCACCTTTATCCAAGAATGCAGTGTGTATGATTATAGTAATAATACCCTAAACTTTCTTTAGGATATCCCACAAATCTACACTTGTCAGATTTTGTCCCAAACTTATCTTTTGAAACCTTTTTTCACATAAGTTGGACAATCCCTAATTTTAACTTACTTAAGACTAGGAATCCTCCCTATCCATAACTTTTATGGAGTCTTGGGGCCAGATTTTGAGGTTACCTTATTTTTGTAGATATGCAACCGTTTCTAGGACACAACTCCAGATGGATACTGGAATGTCGGTAAAAATTATCATGGACTGCACCATGTCCAACAAGGTACAATTTCTCCTTTTAGATACACCAATCAATTATTGCGTATCGGATGTGTCCGTTATGAGAAAATACCATTTTGAGATGATCTAGAAACTCATTGCACAAGTATTCCTTCCTCGATCTGATCAAAGAATCTTAATACTTTATCAATTTATTTCACTTCTGAATTCTTTGAATATTTCAAATGATTCAGACTTGTATTTTATCAAATACACATATTCAACTCTTTGAATGACCATCTCCTTTTTTTTTACTAGTTTGTTCAATTTGCAAAATTATTTTCATGTAAGTCAAGAATACGAAGTCCATCAAGTAATCTTCCAGTTTTAAATAAATCATTATCATTATAAATAGAACAACAATTATTCTTAAATATAATTCCAGAACCTTCCTTGTCCAACAACGAAAGTAATAATGTTTCTAAAGAGAACTGGAACATAATAACAACTTATTAACTTAATAGACTTGCCCGTATGCAACGCTAAACTATAAGTTCTTACGGCTAATGCAGTAACCTTTGCTCCATTCCCCACATATAAGATTACTTCTCTTTGTTTAGCCTTCTACTTCTGCTTATTCTCTGCATTGAATTGCATCTGTGAGAACTACAGTCGATATCTAATACCCAAGTAGAAATTTGACTTACAGAAAGATTTATTTCATCATGAAGAAACCTGTATCTGTAATCGAAGCTTCACTAAGCTTCTTCTGGTTAGCCTCTGCAAGATACTCCTTGCAGTTTCTTTCTAGTGTCCAGGCTTATTGCATTGGAACCAAACTCCTTTGCTATCTGAATCAGTTTTGTTCTTAGTGTCCTTAGTTATTGCCTTCCATTTGCCTTCTTTGAATTGTTCTTCTTTTCAGAAGATCCTTTGTCCCGCTTCCTATTCTTGGAAAAATTATCTACAAGTAAGACTTGGTCTTTCTTGGTTGGAAAGTGACTCTTTACAGTTTTCAACATGTTTAAGCAACTCAGGCAGTCTAACTGATGAGTGGGTTTTATACCTACGAACTGAGTACGTTTGTGATGAGTAGATTTTATATCTATTAATTGGGTATATTTGACTTGAGTTTTTTTATTTTTCTTAAGAATTTTTAGTAGTATTCTAGTGCATTTTAATAGTTTTTGTGAATAATTAATTTCAGCCTGTGGTTGTGTAAATAATGGATATTTTTATAAATTTAGCCTGGATTTGTTGCTACAGGTGATGATTATTGTTTGGTGAAAGTTAAACAGGTGAATAAGTTTTAGTAGCTGTAATTCATGAGAAAGATTGACCAAAATAGATGAACAAAGGGGAAGTAGAGAAGGCCAAGGTTTTGGAGTCGCGACATACAAAGGAGAAGCCGCGGTGCGCGAATAACAATTGGAAGCCACGACGCATGAACCTACGAGCCGCGACGCACAAATATACAAGGCTAGAAGCCGCGGCGTACAAACCTGGGAGCCACGACACTTGGACGTGGAAGGCGCGCGTGGGGCTACGCGCCAGGATGATTTGCTTCCTTTTGGCTGAAGATTTGATTTTATTTACACTTATCATTTACGGGTTGGACCTTATCAGTAGTTAGTAATAGACTAATAAGTAGGGTTTATTTATTATTCATTGGAGACACAGAAAAGAGACGAGAGAGAGTACGTAGAAAAATAAGGGTTTCATCAGAGTTTATTCCAGAGGAGACTTGGAGCTTAGGAGGAAGATCAGATTCGACAGAGTTTATTTCTTCTCCTTTATTTCTTCATTTGTAATCTAGAATGAGTTCTGATAAATTATTGATGTTCTTTATTTTTATTATGAACTAATTCTTTTAGTTAAGGATTCAATGGACCTGATGATGATTTTATTTAATATTTATTAGTTCTTCTATTTAAATTGATTATGGTTGAATTATTTATTATAGCTTGTTTTGAATGTATAATTGCCTGAGCAACAATTATTAGATGCACTTAGATGACATTTGACAATAGAATCTAGGTTGAGATCTGGTTATAATAACTTGAAATTAGTAATTTCTTCGGTAATAAAGATTACTGATTAAATGCTGATTTTGTGGACGGGATAGAAATATACCTGAATACCTCAAGCAACTATTGGAAAATGAATCTTAATGAATTTATTATTATTGTTTCTCATAGAAATATAGGGGAATTAATAATAATGGGTATGCTTTGTAATTATCTGAAAGGTGGTTATAATAATTATTAGTGATTTTCTGTTCACAATTCTAATTAATTAATTGAATAGAAGAATAATGGTATTACTTAAATGAATCATCAGGGAAAATTGATTCCTTAACCTTTTCCTTTATTGATTTAATATTTCAGTAGTTGTTTATTTAGTTAATTCACTCAGTTGATATCGAAATTATCTAGATTAAATTAATTGATAAATAATTAGTGTTTAGAATTAGTTAGGTTATAATTCGCTACTCGTGAGATCGATAACTCTACTTACACTTTATTACTTGATTGACCGTGTATACTTGCACGTAAATTGCTAGTATAGATTTAGCCCATCAAGTTTTTGGCGCCGTTGCCGGGGAATAATTCTAGTAATTAATTTCTTTATTTCCAATATCAATTACAAATAATCTGATTCTAAATTAAACATAAAATTTTAATCTTTTGCAGGCATTCTCGATATTGCTTCAAAATGCAAGATTCAGAGAATATGGTTGTAGAAGAACAGAAAACATTGCAGGAGTATACTACACCGTTGGTAATGGATGTTCAATCCAGTATTAGAAGACCTGCAATACAAGCAAGTAGCTTTGAAATTCAACCAAGCATGATACAGATGATTCAAAGTTCGGTACAATTTGGAGGATACCCTAATGATGATCCAAATGAGCATTTAATCAATTTCTTTGAAATCTGTGATACATGTAAGTATGAAGGAGTTTCTGAGGATGCACTTAGATTGCGACTTTTCCTTTTCACACTTCATGGTAAGGCGAAAAGTTGGTTACATTCGCTACCAGCAAGCTCCATAGCTACATGGAGTGATCTTGTACAGAAATTCTTGGCTAAGTTTTTTTCAAAAGTTAAAATCGCAAGATTGAGGTCATAAATCACATCATTTGCTCAAGAAGACTCAGAATCTCTGTATAATGCTCGGGAGAGGTTTAAGGAATTACTCAGGAAATGTCTACATCATGACATTCCTATGTGGTTGCAGATTCAGACTTTTTACAAGGGTTTGAATGTTACAATGCTATCTAATATCGATGCAGCCGCATGTGGGTCTTTAATAGAGAAAAATTGTGATGAGGCATATGAATTGTTAGAGATCATGGCAAACAATAATTATCAATGGTTCGTAATAAGAAATACGCGAATTGGAACTATGGTAGTAAATCAGAAAGATAAAATCTCGGTACTGGTAGAGCAAGTGACAACCTTAGTAAGGAAATTGGATTTTGGTGGATATCAATCTATGCAGAGGGATACATTGGTATGTGATATTTGTGCAGGAAATAATGCAAGGAATCAATGCGCAATTAAGGTCGAGTCGGTGCAGTTTGTTGAAGGATCCAATTATCAAAGTAATCAAAATCTCAATGCCGAGGATCATATTCAGAAGATGAAGCAAGATCATAAGCAACGGGCTTCTCAACAAGAACAAAAGGTAAGGATGGAGGAGTTGTTGTTAAAATATCAGGCGGAAAATAATGCAAGAATGGCTAAAATGGAACAATTATTTGAACATTTTGCTACCAACATCAATAGCTAAATTCAGAAATTTTCAAGTAATGCAATGAAGGAAGTGCACAACCATGATGAAAATTATAATGTTATTTACGAAGTGATAAAGAATTACCAAGGATGGATAGCAAGAATGTAATTGATGATGTATGTATGGATGAAGAATTAGCAGTGGGTGAAGTCAACGAGGAAGAGAAGCAAGAAAAGAAGGAAAATAATCCACAAGTCAAAGAAGAATTCGAAAAACAGATGCAAAAGATTCATCCAATTCCTTTTCCACAGAGATTGCAAAAGCAAAAAGTGGATAATCAGTTTACATAGTTTCTTGAAGTATTCAAAAAGCTCCACATCAATATACCATGTGCAGATGCTTTGGAGCAAATGCCAAGCTATGCAAAATTCATGAAAGGCATTTTATCCAAGAAAAGGAGATTAGGTGATTTTGAAATTGTGGCATTGACTGAAGAATGCAGTGCAATCTTACAAAAAAAGTTACCACCAAAGCTGAAGGATCCGAGGAGTTTCACTATCCCGTGTACGATCGGTAATCAATTTTCAGGGAGAGCATTATGTGATTTGGGAGCTAACATCAATTTGATGCCACTTTTTGTTTACACTTAATTAGGACTGAAGGCACCGAGGCCGACAAATATAACCATACAGCTTACAGATAGATATGTGACATATCCAAGAGGTATTGTTGAAGATATTTTAGTGAAGGTTGATAAGTTTATATTTTCGGCAGATTTTATAATTCTGGATTTCGAGGAAGACAAGTTAATACCAATTATACTTGGAAGGCCCTTCTTAGCAACAGGAAGAACATTGATTGATGTGCAGAAAGGTGAGTTGACCATGCGGGTTCAAGATCAAAGGGTTACATTTAGTGTTTTAAAGTCTATAAAGTTTCCGAAAGAAGAGGAAGAATGTTTTCGAGTTGATCTAATCACAGAAGCAGTGAATGAGGTATTCTCAGAAGCATATCTTCTAAACTCACTTGAATCAGCATCGGTAAGCCCGACAGCTTCAGAATCTTGGGCGTCTCAAGAATACTTGGAGATATTAGATTCAGCTCCAGAGTTTGTTAGTTACATTCAACAGTATGAAGCTTTGAATAATTCAAGAGACTCTTTATCATGTGCAAACCAGTCTTTGGAGGAACCACCTAAATTGGAATTAAAGGCTTTACCTAAGCATTTACGTTATGCGTATTTAGGGGATTCTAGCACTCTGCCTGTTATTATATCTGCTTCATTTAATCAATTATAAGAAGAAAAGCTTTTGCGAGTATTGTGTGAATACAAGTCAGCAATTGGTTGGACATAGCAGATATCAAGGGAATCAGCCCCTCATTTTGTATGCACAAAGTTTTAATGGAGGATGAAACGAAGCCAGTTATCGAGCAACAACGTCGACTGAATCCTATTATGAAGGAGGTGGTGAAAACGGAGATCATTAAATGGTTAGACGCTGACATTATTTATCCAATATCTAATAGTTCGTGGGTAAGTCCAGTTCATTGTGTACCAAAGAAAGGAGGGATGACAGTAGTCACAAATGAGAACAACGAACTCATTCCTACAAGAACAGTGACCGGGTGGCGAGTTTGCATTGATTATAGAAGGCTTCGAAGAATACGACAGTTTTGCAAAGAAACACTTAAGCAACAAGCTATGGCTGCGGAAGAAGCATCAAAATCACTTAAGGACTATGCAATGCCGCAAGTTACTGAAATTCATTCAAGCATAAGGAGGCTAGCAATTCAGGCAAATATTTTTGAAATCAAACCTGGTACGATTCAGATGGTGCATAATTCAATTCAATTTGGGGGCATACTAAATGATGATCCGAACGATCACCTTGTAAGTTTCTTAGAGATATACGATACATTCAAATACAAGGATGTGACTAACGACGCAGTGCGACTTAGGCTCTTTCCTTTCACACTTCGTGATAAGGTAAAGAGTTGGCTACATTCGTTACCAGCAGGGTCAACCACCACTTGGGATGATGTAGCTCAGAAATTTTTAGCTAAATTCTTTCCCCCAACAAAAACAACAAAGATGAGAAATGAGATCACATCTTTCGCATGATTGGATTCTGAATCATTGTATGAAGCGTGGGAACGATTCAAGGAAATGATACAAAGATGTCCACATCATGGACTTCCGAAGTGGTTGCAAGTACAAACTTTTTACAATGAGTTGTTTAATATAACACGTACTTGTATTGATGCAGCTGCCGGAGGAGCCTTAATAGGTAAGAGTTTTGAAGAAGCGTATGAATTATTGGAGACAATGGCTGCAAACAATTATCAGTAGCCAACTGCGCGAATGACTCAGCCAAGGACTGGAGGAAAACTTGAGGTAGATGCAGTGACAGCTCTGGCTGCACAAATGCTAAATTTGTCAAAAAAGGTTGATGCACTGGGAACACAGACAATGCAACAGATAGATGCAGTCTGTGAATTATGTGCAGGGAATCATCATACAAGCCAGTGTGAAATTCATAATGAATCAATAAATTTTATAGGAAACAAGCAGGGTGCATATTCTAACACCTACAATCCGGGGTGGAGAAATAATCCAAACTTTTCTTGGATCAACAATCAGAATCAATCATCAGCCCCAAGACAATTCCATCCCCCAGGATTCTAAGGTCAAGCAAATCCCCAACCAGAAAGGAAGGCTAGCATTGAAGAAATACTCACAAAGTACAATGTGGTGAATGACACGAGGATGAATAGTTTAGAAGGTTCACTTCAAAATTTGGAAACTCAAATGGGCCAACTAGCAAGTGCAGTGAATAACCGTCCACATAGTGCTTTACCAAGTGATACCGAAGTAAACCCGAGAAGAGAAAATCACAAGCAATGCAAAGCTATTAATTTGAGAAGTGGGAAGAGTTTGACGAAAGAGGATACCACACCAGCAAGAAAGATTGATACTAATAAAGAAGACGGAATTGACAATGACGTGAACAGGAGTGAAGAAAAGAAAAACGAAGAATTGAGATTGAAACAGTGCAAGGGTAAGTAAGGAGCAGAGAATTCCGCTACACCATATCCACAACGGTTAAAGAATCAGAAGTTGGACAGTCAATTTTCAAAATTCTTGGAGGTTTTTAAGAAATTGCAGATCAATATCACCTTCGCAGAGGCATTACAGCAGATGCCGAGTTATGTCAAGTTTTTAAAGGAAATTCTCTCAAAGAAAAGAAGGATGGGAGATTGTGAAATGATAGCCTTAACAGAGGAGTGCAGTGCAGTTATTCAGTATAAACTACCAACTAAAATACAAGATTCAGGGAATTTCACAGTCCCGTGCACTATTAGAAAGCAATTTGTGGGAAAAGCTCTATGTGATCTTGGCACAAGCATTAATCTCATGCCTTTATCAATCTATGAGAGACTTGGGATGAAAGGAATAAAACCGACGAAAATGACTATACAACTGGCAGATAGATCAATCACACGTCCAAAAGGGATTATCGAGGATGTGCTAGTGAAGGTTGATGCATTTGTTTTCCCGATGGATTTTGTTATTCTCGATTATGATGAAGATGAAAAGATTCCATTGATTTTGGGATGACCATTTCTAGCCATCGGACGTACCTTGATTGATGTTAAGAACAGAGAGCTCACATTGAGGGTTAATGACCAAGAAATCACTTTCAGTGTGATAGATTCCTTGAAGATGCCAAATGAGGTGGAGGAGTGTTATGTGACACAAGAGATTTTACAAGATGAGATCTGGGAAGAAGATTATAGCGAAGAAGAAAAAAGAAATGAAAAGCAAGGGGACATAGCCAAGATTGGGCAAGGAGAGCATGATATGGGATGCGCAACTAATAGCATTCTCGATCATGTCGACAAGCCCGAGTGATTGAAACTTAAAAACAAGTGCTAATGGGAGGCAACCTATAGTTTAGGATTTTAAAAAAAAAATAAAAAAAATAAAAAAATATAGATTTGAATTCATTTAGTTTATTTGTTTTTGTTTAATTTTTACATAATTAATTGACTGAGTTGAGCATTGTTGACAAATTAATTCAGGGAATAAAAGATGAAGATCAGAATTAATTCATTGTGTGGGAAACATGCATTAGAATGGCTTGAGAAAAGGAAAATTTTGGTTTAGCAAGTTTTTAGCCGAACATCATCAAAGATTTGGGGCCACGATGCATAACATTAAGAGCCGCGGCATACCTCAAGGGCCGCAGTACCCACTTTCAAAAGCCGCAGCGCTCAACCTTTCAGCACAAAATTAAAAAACCCAACCAGAGATTACGAGCCGTGGCGCACAAACTCAAAGGCCGCGACCCTCATTCAAGAGCCGCGACGCTCATTGAGGAGCCGTGGTGCACAGATCAAGAGCCGTAGCCGTCGTGCGCATATCAGCAGACCCCGTGCGGCATCAGGCGCGCATTTCTCCCTATTCTTTCCCATCTCTTGCTACCCACTCTCCCATTCAAACACAAACTTCCCCAAAAACCACCCACATTCCATATTTACCCAACCAAATCAATTCCTACCATAAATAGAGATTCAACTCCATAACAATTCAACAACTTAACCCTAATACCATCTCTGCAAGGAGGGTTCAAGTATTTATAGGAGAAGAAGGAGTTGGAACCTCACATTCATAAGTTCTTTTCATCTTCTTTAAACACACGCATGCAATCACTTTTATCCATTCTTTTGATCGAATTACACTACTGTGATTCTTGTTGGTGTTTGAAACAGCGATTTGAGGGAGTACACATTCAAAAGGCTTTGATTTTGGGTCAAATATTGGGCGCACACAAAGTATTTGATAAATTTCCCAAACCAAATCTTTCATCACTATTTTGGTTTTCAAGCATAATCAAGCTTTCCAATGGCACCCAAACGTCAACGTACCTCTTAGGCTTCCTCTTCCACATATGATCATTCAAAATTCGTCAATGAAGAAGCCTTAGAGCGCTTCTATGCCTCGTTGGTGAACAAAAATTTAATCCCGAAACGTGGCTTGGTGCCACTAGAGAGTAATGTAGTTAAAATCCGGCGAATGATTCAGGAACGTGGTTGGGGAACATTGACATCTCAACCCGAAGCCGCTGTAGTAGAAGTTGTAACAGAATTTTATGCTAATGCGGTTGAGGCGGTGAACAGAGTAGCCATGGTTCGAGGCAAGACGGTTCCTTTTGATAGCAAGGCGATCAACGAATATTATGACCTACCAAACATTGAGGAGAAGTCTGATAGTCTTGCTGAAGATGAGGATAGAGCTGGCGATGCTTGATTTCCGGGGAAGTTTCTGGTATTACATTGGGGCAATGTAATATTCAATTTTAGGGGGATGTTTTGATGATACTTTACGTTTTAATTTGTTGGTTTGACTTGTTTAAGACTTATTTAATTTTTTGCTCGGTTAATTTTGGGATTTTATTTAATTCTTGCATAGCTTGTTATTTATTTTTAAAAAAATGGTAGATAATAAGTAGTGAATCTTTAGAATACTCGATGATAAGAAATGATTAAAGGTGATTAGCAGGTTAGAAAACTTTTGAACCTTGTGCTTAGCTTTTATATCATTTTAGAAGTCAATTTTGCGTAGTTATGATCCCTATTATCTTGAGCACTTAGATCCCACCGTGATTGATTAAATTTTAAGGAGACTATAGTTCGAAACCTGAAAGTAGTATGCACGCAAGCCAATCATATTTGATATGATGTAGCGTATACTTTATAATCTTATTCGGTTATTAAAGGCATTTTACTTTATCTACATTGTGCTTTTATATTAAATGTGATAAACCCATAGTTTTGAGCAATGCTTTTAGAATCATGATGGTGATCATGCTAATGAGATCTAAATTCAAGATAGCTCACAAACTAAAATTGTTCCTAATCGTTGGATTACTAAAAAGGGAATTAGTGAATCCGGATAGATTAGTACATACGTTACTTGCTCTTAGGAAGAGGATGATTGATCTCATAATCATTTGTGTGGAGACACTAAAGCAAGTATGTAGGTGCTTATTGGAGAATAAGTTCATTGAACGTGGCTCGCTAAGGAATACCTAATGGAGTTTTACTCGCCTGTCAATAGGAATTCCTCTAGTGATAGTAGTACAAGTGATCCTTAGACTTGAGATCATCATAGTATCTTGTGTATGATGAGTTATACTTTGACATGTCCCTTAAGACCTTTAGGGTATATCAAAGGGTATGATTGGGTATAATGAGTTGTACATGGAGATAGGTGAATGATCAATAAAGAATCTACCACGTCTAGTAAAAGATGTGAATGTCCTATGTGATTCGATAAATGACAACTCAGTAGTCCTTGGCCAAGGCAACATGAATTTAGAAAGGAGTTTCTAATTTGCATTAATTAGAGTTGTGCATTTGAGAATCGAAATACATATAATTAAATAAAGTAAGACTTGACAGTAATTCCATTTCTTATATTTAATTGGGACATTGTATGGTAGAAGGATTGAATTGTACAGTAAATATGCACTGAAAGGTTCTTTTGTGATTAATGTTGAAATCTATATTATCACTACACCAAAAATGGCATCTAGTGAAGGACAAATCCTTCACAAGACATAATATATCACTCACAAGAGATTTATTGCGAAGAAATATTTCCTTCACACGATTGCTCGCATAAGACCTCGTCGCAATAGGGTATCCTTCGCTAAGTAGTAACTAAATATTTTTTGTGAAGGATATATTGTGAATAACTTTTTATTCACAAATTATATTTGGTAATGGAATATTGTTATTTAGTGAAAGGGTGGTTTCCTTCATTAATAATATTTAAGAAGGACTATTTGAAATTAGTGAATAACTTTATTCCCTCACAAATAATATGTTGTGAAGAACAAATTTATTTAACGAGAGAAGATTTTTCTTCACTAATTATAAATTGAGAATCTTTCTTCAAATTAGTGAGAGAAAAATTCCTTCATTGATGACTAACTAATTAAGTAGAAAATATTTTAGTGAGGGAAATAATCATTCATTAATGTCCATTTCTCAAGTAAAATCCTTCACAAATTATAAATTTGTAAATAAAAAATTAATTGGTAAATAATCAAAATTCATTGCAAATTATAATTAATTTTCAAATCAGTGATTTCATATTTATTATTATTATTATTAATAATTGTTATAATAAATATTAAATTTAATATTTCAAGTTAATATAAATGTCATACTTGTGTCAAACTAATTGATAAACTAATGCATAAAAAACCAATAATTAAAACCAATATTCCACATATAAATAAATAATGCTCAAGTCATGATAACTACATAATTTGTTATTGTATCTTGGTCTCCTCCCAAGGACCATAGCAGTACCTACAATATTTATTAACTCAATCGACGGAGTACAATCTTATCAACCATACTCTCCAATTCCTTAGGATCAATAAACAGTTGTAGTTAAGAATAAACTATACTCGGAGGCACTATAGGAGGAAGACCAAACAAGTCTCGTGCACGATATCCAGAAAAATCAAGTACCCTATTTTTTTAATCCCGCCACTTATCTCACTCCAAATGGCTAAGTCACCAGTCTCCAAGTCATCAGTCTCCAGTGTACTATGCAGGCCCGCCAACCTTGGCACAATATTCATTCTACAATCCAAACATATACAAGAGTTAAATACTTACATTAAATACTATTGCAAGTTATAAAAATGCAATAGCAATCACAAACAACTAAATTACAGAACTTTTTCTAGTCATGATTCTGTTCATTTGGAACAGAATACAGAAACTACAACTAATTAAAGACATTAACTAACAAATAAACAGGACACATGTTTCCAGTTATAGACTGTAATTTAAGGTTTCCAATGTATCAAGCATAAGTAGGAAGCATATCCATGTAACCTTTCAAATGTATTTGTAAATGAATCTATTAATAAGGTGGTCAATGTTATGGACCAATTATTTTTCAGTTTGCTTTATCGGCTTCTGATAGTTCCTCTACATTGTATTCTACCCTAAAGCATCTTATAACTTTAAGTTCTGGGTTTATCAAATCCCTGCTTATTTTAAATATTAATAGTCAAAAATTATGTAAATGATCTGAGCTGACAAACAAAAAAAATGGGGTTGGAGCTTACATATTGTGGGACGAATCAACAAGATAGTTGTCACCATCTTCTTCAATCTTCTTGAAGTATACTCTGTATTCCCGTGCCATCTCTCTTACAGCAGCTGATCCCGTTAATCCTACTAATCTTGAGTCAAATTCTGCATTACAAGTGTTAGCATCTTAGCATAAGAGGACAATACCCCAAATAGAGACCGAACCCCCTCCCCCCCACCCACACACACACCGAAGTTCAAGTACCATAGCAAGACGCAGAACTAACCTTTCAGATAAGCACGCAGTTGTGCAGCGTTATCACGTTGTGGATCAATTGTAACAAACACTGGTAGAACCTTTAGATTTTGTTTTGACTCTAGTTTTGAATAACGATGAAAGAGGGAAAAATCAATGACCATGCTGCAAGATATTTCAATGCTTTATTAATTTGAAGAACAAAAAAAATAAAACCTAATATCGGTAGCCTTTGCCATTTTTTCAACTTCTGCTGACCCAACATCAGGAAAGGAAGTATAACCAAAGTAGAGAAGAACCCAGTTTCCGAGAAGGTTAACTTCAGTAACTAACCGACCCTCTATATCAATCAAATTGAATGGGCCGCCGATTATCGGTCCCTTGGTGGTATTTATATCACGGTTTGCACCCTAACCTGATCCAGTGAACCAAATAGAAAAATTAAAACTAAACTGTACATTATTTTGGACATAAACAGTTAAAATTTTCTGATTCAACAAATATTAATAGTCTGGAGATGTGTTTCTTCAATATTTTCAAAACTTGATGTTCAGAATAAAAGAAATCCTGTGTGTGCACGTGCAACAGATAAATAGATGGATAGAAAGAGAGAGATTGCCCCGCGAAGAACCATGCTTTCAAGATTAAGAATGCCGGCAGATGTACAAAAACTATACACAGGAAAAATGAAAATAGAATAAATGATAGGCTATATTTTTAGAATAAGCAAGAATGATATTTATAACAGGTTTGGCGTTACCCTCCTAGGTTCGAGAATTTTTCTGCACAGAAATGTGCAAGTGATTCTGCAATTGTCTCTTTAAAAGGAAGAACTTTTACTCTTCCACCTTTTCCCCCTATTGGTGGTAAATAGAAGTTTTTATTGAAGTAGCAAACTAGCAATTAGCAAAAGCAATGAAACTTTACAAAACAAGGAGAAACAGCCTCCAAAGAAAGCCTAGGCTAACAATGACCAGAAAAACAAGCATAATAGGAAGCAACATACTATGAAAGAACATAGAAAAGAAAAAGTACAGCGAGTAGAAGCGGCCTAGCAACATCTTCACGTAAGAAGCAAGTTAAAATGGTTGTTCAACTGAAATTCAGTTTGGCATATTGGTGTATAATAAGTTTAATGTACAAAAAATATTTAACTGACAAGTTGATTCAACATCAGAGATTACAGGCTTCATACAAGCTAATTAAGTTAGGAAATGCATTATCACATGAGTTTCTGCTTTTTTATAAAGTCTGATTGTTTTAAACTAAATACCATATAATTCCCCCAAGAGTTGGAGTTCGTGATAACTGATATAATGAATTAAACCCCAGTTTAAAGTTAATGATATCCCTTACTTAAGACCTCAGGTCTGAACTTACTACTGAAGATGATCATATTTGTCATTAACTTTATTTTCAAGCGAAGGACCATATTGTTGAGATACTTTAAGTAATATATAAAGAGCAAGACTAGAGTAAAACCCAAGAAAATCATAGCAAAGTTTGAGCATATGGTCAAAGGAATTTTTTCATTAAAATTTATTGTGGCAATGTTAACAAAACTAGGGTGTTGTAGACAAATATAAAGAAGAAAGCTGTTGTATTATGCCTTTTTCACATATGCAAATGCCAGTTTTTTCCACGGTCTTTCTTTTAATATGGAAATTAAAGCAGTCATGCAAACACTGTCAGAAAGTTCTAATAGAAAAACTACTTACAATAAAGATAACCAGTAAAACATAAAACACTGAGTCCCTTATACAGAGCCTTAGATTTTGAGACACTGATGCATAAAGTAAAACTGATTTTTTCTTTAAAAGGTTTCTATATGTAGATTCTAAAGGTTCCATAAGGCATCGGTTTGAACTCTCTAGTCAAGAAAAGCATCTCAACAACTAAAACTGGTTTTATGTTTTAACTATGATCAACGAAGCAATTCAATAACTAAAGAAAGAATCAACCTCGTTCCCTCCCTCCCCTATAATCCAATACACACTCTCCTTCACCCCCACACACTCACAAAGAACACACGTCTGAAATGCAGGACACAAGTTTATAGAAAAGAAAAGCTTAAACTAAAGATTGACGAAACCGGGAGTATTATTTGCTTGTCATTGATGCTTTAAATAGGTATATTGAAATGACAATCTGATAAGTGCCTGCAAAAGGTTATTGATCATTAAGAAAAAACACTATAGCATACACTTTATCCTACAGAACCTAAAATGGGAGCACGATTTCATGTTACTTTAATGAATTAAGCTTGAACTAGAGTAATACAACCACTCCAAATTTACCAAACAACCTTAGTTTGTTATAATAGAGTCAGCATCCCCATTTTTAATAGTTTCGCAAGTCACTGCAAATATCTTTCTCTTCTTTTTTTCCTTCAGAAAAACAAAATTGGGAACCAATGTCAGAATCAGGGCTGTACGGACCTTGTGCCATATGAATTTTTTGAAACTATGACACCTGATGGATTTTGCAAGGTTCTAAAATATGTGGGGTTTCAAGTCTTCATATATTTTTAACCTCTTATATTGTTTCATGAGCTATTCAATTACAATAATAACGTTTCTGCCTGATTCTTGTGATTCATTCCTCTCCTAGATCTTATAATACCTCTCCTAGATCTTATAATACCTCTCCTAGATCTTATAATATAGTATCCTTGTGTTCAAGTTTGTGTATAGGTAATAAAATAGTAAACACTGAGAATAAGAAGCAACTATGTATGTCTAAGAGAAACAACTGTGTGATTTTTAGTTTTTCACCTCAAATTTTTCGTACTTATACCAAACACATGATGTCTCAGTCGGTTCCACTTGCTGGCTGTTGGGGCATATGTAGCATTCGCAATCAGTATCTCAGAAACTGAGACATTTGGTGGAGTACCCTTTGCCAACATGGTAAGATCAACACGAATTTGATTCACAAACTGAGGCATCTCGATTTGATGGGCTGCTGTGATTCTGCCATCTTTGATTTCCATGTCCACTGTTTTGAAAATGACAAATTAAGTTTCTTTAGGGAAGCAGTAAACATATATTTGCTACTCCTTGTTTTGTAAATAAACTAAGGAATTTAGATAACAAAAATGAAATAAATCTGAATCTACTCTTATATAATGCTTTGATTAAATTTTTCAGAAAAAGATAACAAATCAGAGCCACCAACATTTAACATTTTTCATGAAGCAAACTTTGTTGTAATTCATACGTTCTTAGGTTAAATGAAAATTGTAAGGCATTACATCTCACATATTTTCTTTCCTGCATTTTCTTATAGCTAAAGCAGATCAGAAACTACAAAAATGCCAAACAAGGAAAATTAGAACAACTGAAAAAAGGGACAAACTCTGTTTTAATCCTCCATTTGATACATAAACTGAACAAGTACAAAAGAAAACAACAAAATGCTTTAAATTTCAGTTTTTGTTCTACTTTGATTACAAAAGTTAAGGTTCAACAATTTTTCTTTGCACACATTTACATGAAGCACAATTAGGGGGAAATACCTATAATCTTAGATTTGAAGTAATGAAAATTTGTAAAGCATAAAATGAAAGATATCTGGCTGTTCTACATTTTTAAAAGAAACCAAATAGAGCAGATATTATAGAAACAGATCAATGAAGAGTGCAACAGGAGAAAAAATTGGGGGGAAATCTTCTCATAAATCATAGCCATAAACACTCAAATTTCACAAGCACCGAACAAGAAATGAATGTAAAAAAGAAAACTCCAAAATTCCTAAGAAATCATAGCCATAAACACTCAAATTTCACATCATCTTCATGTAAACCAATCCTAAGACATCAAAATCTTCTCTACACATTAACTGATTTCTCAATAAAAAATTAGGGCAAATAATTTTTGAAATGGAGCAAAATCTAGCTCCCAATTTATATAACAAAAGAAATTACTCAGTAGAAAACTACTTACGCACATACATTAACAGAATACAATATAAGAATCAATGATGACAGAGCAGAGATTGAATCGGTGATTCCCGTTTGCGAAGAAGATGGAGATGATTTAGAGACGATGGAGAGTTGGAGACCGAGGAAGAAGATGGAGATGGAGAGAGTCGATGATGATAATGGCAACGATGATGATGTAGAGAGTTGATGACGACGATGAGCATTGAGCAGTGGAGACTACTGACGAGACTGGAGAGTGGAGAGAGACAGAGAGTAGCCAGAGAGTAGAGACGCTGGCTGAGTTTTGATTTGGGAATAAATGGCTAAGGAAGAAAGGAGAAACCCAAATTGGTAGAGAAAAAACCTAGCCGATC
Organism: Aralia elata; assembly: GCA_034770075.1. Lineage (NCBI taxonomy): Eukaryota > Viridiplantae > Streptophyta > Magnoliopsida > Apiales > Araliaceae > Aralia > Aralia elata. The sequence goes on along the minus strand of CM068379.1, from coordinate 27,888,338 downwards.
TCTCTAATTGAAATAGCGACATGTGAATTTTGGCTGAGGAAGAGAGGTGAAACCCAAATTGATGTCTGTTTCATGCTTTTCAGACCAAGAACACAACTCAGGGACTCTATTCCAAAAAAAAAGTGTTTGATAACATTTTTTTTAAAACAACTCTTTTATAAGGAATATTATATGTAAAATTATTATTTTAAAAACTTAAAAATAAATTTAAATTTTAGGATATTATAAATTAATTATAACAAACTGAAATATAACTCTTTTGTAGAACAAAAAAAATAATATTTTAACATTTATAATCTGTTTCACAAAAAGAGTCATAATTATTATAATTTTGTTTATTGTCAATTTGTAATATTTTAAAATTTAAATTATTATAACTTAATATTTTAATTAATACAATTAATATTGTAAATTACTTAAAAATTATTATTAAGAATAAAATTTCTATTAAAATATTAATTGCATTACAATTTGAATTGTAGTATATTATAAATTAAAGAACAAACTCAAACTTAACTCTTTCTTTTTGGCATTTGTGTTCTATTCCACAAAAGAGCGTCACTATCTTCTTCTTTTTTTCTCTTTTATTTGTTTGTCATGATCAATGTCTGAAATTTTAAAGTTCTAACATAGTGTAAAGTTATTTACCTTATGGTTTATTAAAAAAAATAATCGATATTGTAAGTTACTTAAAAAGTGTTATTAAAAGTAAATTTATTACTTTAAAAAATTTAATGTATTTATATTATAATTTATATTCATCACAATTAATTCTAAAAAAATTATTTAGAACAAAACAGTAACCAATTTTATCTCTCACAAAAAATTTCTGAACAATAATATATAGTGAGTAATAATTCCTTCATTAATGGTTTTTTTCCTCGCAAATTTTCATCATAAATTGGCGCTAAAAGTCCTTCTATCATCTCAATTTTGCGAGGAAAAAAATATAAATTGTGAAGGATGTTTTGTTCGCTAATAATTATATTGTCACTATATTTTTTTCCTTCACTGTTCCTTCGCTATAAAACTCCTCATGTGAAGGAATGAATTCCTTCACAAAATTTCCTTCGCTGCATCCCTAATTTCTTGTAGTGTATCTGGAAAGTCGTTGATCGCTAAGGGGGCTTACCCTTATTGTAGAATAAATATTATTTATTTAAATGAATTAAATAGTTTAATTAATTTATTTAAATATAATTAGAATTGTTCTAATTGATTTATTCACAACCGGTTTAATATGGAGAACCTAAAGGGTCACACCACAAAAGAAAAATATTTATTTAAGAAGTAATGACATAATTATAATAATAAGTTAAGTGTATTTAATTTAATGTATGGAGATAGAATAAATTAAATAGCTTAATATTTATTATTTAATATTTTATAAATATTAAATATAAATTAATAAGAGGAGTCTCATTATTATTATTATTATTATTATTACTATTACTATTACTATTATTTAATTTCTAATAGGGATTGAGAATTAATTAATAGAAGTACTCTCACATGAATTCCTAATTGGATTAAGAGTTTAATTTAATTAAAGGAGTTTAATTAGAATAGAAACCCTAATCCTAAATAGTTTAGGGAATGGTTTTCCTACATCTATAAATAAAAGAAGTCTTATCATAGATTAGGGTTACATACTCTTGTATAAGAATTGTGGAGAGCACTTACAATTTCTATAGAGATAGAAACTAGGGTTTTGCCAAACACCCATCTTCTTGAACAAGTATTATTCCTTGATGGATCATCTCTAGAGGCCAAACACTTGGGTGGCTAATGTTGATCAAAGGAAGGAATTTAATCGATGAAATTCAAGGAGAACGCGAAGGAATTGGAGGTGAACTTGTACTTGAGGAAGCTAGAATTCTACAAGGGTATAATTCTTATTCTCCATCTCTTTCGTTTAATTAATAATTGTGCATAAAGAAAGATCATGGTGATGGTTTGTATAAAATTTTAAAATTTGATTTTATCGCGATTCCGCTTTATTTATGTAATTTGATTGCATGTTCGCGTTATACAAACATAACAATGGTATCAGAGCCAAACTTTATGCGAATTATTAATTGTTTTGATTCTGTATATACATTGATATGTGTTTAGAACAATTTAATTGGGCATAACTGTTTGTGTAAAATTATTTTATTTTTTATTTTTTTATTAAATTTTTTTTTAAAAAAATGTTGGTCAACGTCAACGGTCAAACGTTGACTGGTCAACTGATGATGTGGCACTGACTGCTGACGTGGTGCTGACTAGTCAACTGCTAACGTGGCGCTGACTGGTCAACCTTTAAAAATGAAATAATTAATTTGGGGCTAGAGGGTTTTGAACCCTTGACCTATTGGTCATATGTTGCAAGCCTTACCACTACACCCGAATCACTTTTGATTAAGAATTAAAACGTTTAATATTTAAACTATATAATTCTCAGTTTGAAGTTTGACTTAAAGACTTGTTTGATTATTTCTTTTCAAGGTTTATGATCATGGGTTGACCTCATTTTTTTAAATTTTTTTTGTAAATTAAAATAAAAAAGTTTATTTTGATTTGGAATTTGATTAAAAAATAAAGGAGTTTATTTTTATTCAAAATTGGATAAATTAAAATAAAAGAGTTTATTTTGATTTAGAATAGGATTAAAATAAAGAAGTTTATTTTAATTAGAATTGGATTTCATGATAACTAATTAGAGTTGGAATTAGATTCCATGATAACTAATTGGAGTTGAAATTGGATTTTATACTAACTAATATTGCCCATTAAATGATATCAATGCATATATGGAATTGTTTTATTATTCATGAGATGAATATTATTTATTGATGCATATGGAGATATGTATGATAATAAATAGGGATTGATTATGAACTATTGACCAATGTGTGATTGAATTTATTTTAGAGGATGCTTGAATGAATGGGTTTTTATAAATGGGGTCTGCGTACCTCGTCTTCTCTAGTTTTTTCTTGATGTAAATTCTATCTTCCTCCTATGTACTTTCCCTTGACTGCTGATCAAGGTTTCTATTTATTGTAAATAGTTTATGTAATAGGACTAGTTAGAATTAATTTTGAAGAATTGGAGACAAAGGAGCAAGGAGCGTTTGAAGACCCGTTTGTAATAGAGCCCGGGTTTAAATGTAATAGTTATATTTAAATTTAATTCTTGCACCCTAGGTTTGACCTTTTGGTTCACTTGGTGGTTCTAGTGAACCAAACTAGAATAAAAGTCCATAATCAATCCGGGTAGAATATAGTATTCTATATGTGCATGCTTACTATATATATATTATATATTATCCAATATGCTTCGTATGTAAAATAATATGACGTGTATTTTATATATATATATATATATGTGTGTGTGAATGCGCATTAAACAAGATGAGACTAATAAATACAAACCCCTCAAAGAAATTATATTAAGTCCTAAGCGTTCAAAGATATTTAGAATATCGAACGTCGCCTTCTAGCATGGTAAAATAATAGAGTGTTAAATATTTAATATGAGTTTGTTGTGTCACCACAAGGCAAATATTAAATATTTAAGATGTTGTCTTATCACATTTGATGCTTATTAAGGAATTGAACATTACTGTTTTGTTGTGTCACCACAAGGACGGTATTTTTCTCTTCACATATATGGAAATGCTAGGATGGACTTAACTTGGATAATTTTGATTCGGATGTGTCACCACTTGATCAAAATAATCTAAGAGAAAAAATACAAGGAGTTATATAGTGATGTAGTTGACAATAGTTTTCTACCTATTTATTTATATATCGTTTCTTGTGTCACCACAAGGCTATATACATTTGAAATGGGATCCTTAGTCTCACTAGCAAATCTTTAATTAGAATTGCCGAACTATATAATGAGGGTAATATAGTTTGATGAAAAATAGTGGGAGATACCAATTTAAATAAAGACCTAATTTATTTTGGTAATTAATAAAATGAATGTATGCTAAAATATTGTTAGTTCATTTACAGAATTTTACAATGTCTAATTTACTATCATTGCGGAGCATATTAGATGCTAATAACTAGACCAAATAACACGAACTAGTTAAGGAATCTGAGAATAGTTCTCAAGGCTGAAAAGCTATCTTATATCCTTAATACGCCTATCCCTGCAATGGTTGCAGACAATGCCTCTGAGGAAGAGATTGCTACTTTTAAAAAGTGACAAGATGATACACAGTTGGCTCAATGCATCATGCTCGCATCCATGAGTAACGAGCTTCAGCGTCAGCATGAAAATATGGATGCTCCTACTGTACTCCTGCACCTTCTAGGAGTTGAATGGTGAGGAAAGTAGGACTGCTAGATTTAGATATATAAGGAGTCCAATCTAGAATGACCGATGGCACTACACTATAGACTCATGTGCTTAAAATAATCAATTCTATTGAACAATTAGGACAACATGGTTTTGTCATGGATGGAAAGTTGATTCAAGATTTGATCTTGTAATTACTTTCGGACTCTTTCTCACAATTGGTTGTGAATTTCCATATGAATAAGCTATATGTCAGCCTGCTTGAGTTGCTTAAACATGTTAAAAACTGTAGAGAGTCATTTTCCAACCAAGAAAGACCAAGTCTTACTAGTAGGGACCAAAAGATCTTTTGAAAAGAAGAATAATTCAAAGAAGGTATAAGGAAAGTTAAAAACAAAGGATAATAAGAACAAAAACTGATGCAGATAGCAAAAGAGTTTGCTTCCACTGCAATAAGCCTGGACACTAGAAAGAAAACTGTAAGGAGCATCTTGCAGAGGCTAACCAGAAGAAGCTTAGTGAAGCTTCGGTTACAGATATAGGTTTGTTCATGATTGAAATAAATCTTTTTGTAAGTCAATGTTCTACTTGGGTATTGGATACCGACTATAGTTCTCACATATGCAATCCAATGCAGAGACTAAGCAGAAGTAGAAAGCTAAACAAAGAGTAAGTAATCTTACGTGTGGAGAATGGAGCAATGGTTGCTACATTAGCCGTAGGAACTTATAGTTTAGCGATGCCTACGGGCAAGTCTATTAAGTTAATTCATTTACAGAATTTTACAATGTCTAATTTACTATCATTGCGGAGCATATTAGATGCTAATAACTAGACCAAATAACACGAACTAGTTAAGGAATCTGAGAATAGTTCTCAAGGCTGAAAAGCTATCTTATATCCTTAATACACCTATCCCTGCAATGGTTGCAGACAATGCCTCTGAGGAAGAGATTGCTACTTTTAAAAACTGACAAGATGATGCACAGTTAGCTCAATGCATCATGCTCGTATCCATGAGTAACGAGCTTCAACTATGGATGCTCCTACTGTACTCATGCACCTTCAAGGTGTTGAATGGTGAGGAAACTAGGACTGCTAGATATTAGATATCTAAGGAGCTCTTCCAATCTAAAATGACCGATGGCACTACAGTACAGACTCATGTCCTTAAAATGATCAATTCGATTGAACAATTAGGACAACAGAGTTTTGTCAAGGATGGAAAGTTGATCCAAGATTTGATCTTGCAATCACTTCCGGACTCTTTCTCACAATTTGTTGTGAATTTCCACATGAATAAGCTATATGTTAACCTGTCTGAGTTGCTTAAACATGTTAAAAACTGTAGAGAGTCATTTTTCAACCAAGAAAGACCAGTTTTTACTGGTAGGGACCAAAGGATCTTTTGAAAAGAAGAAAAATTCAAAGAAGGTATAAGGAAAGGCAAAAACAAAGGATAACAAGAACAAAAACTGATGTGGATAGCAAAGGAGTTTATTTCCACTGCAATAAGCCTGGACACTGGAAAGAAAACTGTAAGCAGAATCTTGCAAAGGCTAACCAGAAGAAGCTTAGTGAAGCTTCGGTTACAGATATAGGTTTGTTCATGATTGAAATAAATCTTTCTGTAAGTCAAGGTTCTACTTGGGTATTGGATACCGGCTATAGTTCTCACATATGCAATCCAATGTAGAGACTAAGTAGAAGTAGAAAGCTAAACAAAGAGTAAGTAATCTTACGTGTGGAGAATGGAGCAATGGTTGCTACATTAGCCGTAGGAACTTATAGTTTAGCGATGCCTACGAGCAAGTCTATTAAGTTAATAAGTTGTTATTATGTTCCAGTTCTCTTTAGAAACATTATTACTTCCGTTGTTGGACAAAGAAGGTTCTGGTATTATATTTAAGAACAATTGTTGTTCTATTTATAATGATAATGTTTTGTTTGAAACTGGAAGATCACTTGATGGACTTTGTAAACTTGACCTACATGAAAAATAATTTTGTAAATTGAACAAACTAGTAAAAGAAAAGGAGATGATCATTCAAAGAGTTGAATATGTGTATTTGATGAAATACAAGTCTGAATCATTTGAAAGGTTCAAAGAATTCAGAAGTGAAACAAATTGACAAAGTATTAAGATTCTTTGATCAGATCGAGGAAGGAATACTTGTGCAATAAGTTTCTAGATCATCTCAAAATGGTATTTTCTCATAATGGACACCTCCTGATACACAATAATTGATTGGTGTATCTAAAAGGAGAATTTGTACCTTGTTGGACATGGTGCGGTCAATAATGATTTTTACCGACATTCCAGTATCCATCTGGGGTTATACCCTAGAAACGGCTGCATATCTACAAAATAAGGTAACTTCAAAATCCAGCCCCAAGACTCCATAAAAGTTATGGATAGGGAGGATTCCTAGTCTTAAGTATGTTAAGATAAGGGGTTGTCCAACTTATGTGAAAAGGTTTCAAAAGATAAGTTTGGGATAAAATATGACAATTGCAGGTTTGTGGGATATCCTAAAGAAAGTTTAGGGTATTATTACTATAATCCTACACGTTGCCTTCTTGGATAAAAATGTTTATCATTAAGAGCTAGTGGAAGGGTAATAGATCTTGAAGGAGTTCAAGAACCACAAAGAACTTTCAGTCAAACCGAGGAACCTTTGATAGACCTATTGTACCACAACCAAATCGTAAATCTAGAAGAGTACTGAAGATACCTAGGAGGTATGGATTCATCATAGAGGATGATGATGAGGTAAACATCATAGAGGAGGATGATCTAGTTATATACGATGAGGCTATGAGTAGAAGATACTCAGAGAAATGGCAGATGACCATGAAATCTGAAATGGACTCCATGTATGAGAACTAAATATAGACTCTGGTTACTCCACCGAAAGGCATAGTGCCTAAAGGGTGTATATGGGTCTTTAAGAGAAAGACTAGGGTATATGGCAAGGTAGAGACCTATAAGACCAGGCCTGTTGAAAAGGTTTCAAATAAAGTCAAGGAGTTGAGTGTGATAAAACCTTATTACCGGGCAATGCTCAAGTCTATTTGGATTTTGCTTGTGATTGTAGCTTATTACGAAATCTGGCAAATGGATGTGGAGACGTCCTTCCTCAATGAATACTTGAGGAGAATGTATGTATGATACAACTATAGGAATTTGTTTCAAAGGTTGAAGTAAATCGTGTATGTAAGCTACAATGATCCATTTATGGATTGAATCAAGCTTTTCAAAGATGAAACATTCGTTTTGATGAGACAATCAAAAGAGTTTGATTTTATCAAAAACTAGAATGAACCTAGTGTGTACAAAAGGGTCAGTGGGAGTGTTGTGACATTCCTAGTATTATATATTGATATACTACTGATAAGGAATGACACGCCAATGCTACAATCAGTAAAGATAAAATTGTCTAAACTAAAAGTAGTATGTACACAAGCCAATCATATTTAATATGATATAGCATATACTTTGTAATCTTATTCGGTTATTAAAGGTATTTTACATTATCTATATAATACTGTTATATTAAATGTGATAAACTCATAGTTTTGAGCAATAATTTTAGAATCATGATGGTGATCACGCTGTTAGGTTTGTATATGGCGCGAACATGCAATCAAATTACATAAATAGTGCGGAAGCGCGATAAAAATGGATTTTAAAATTTTTCTTACAAACCATCACCATGATCATCCATGTGCTCAATTATCAATTAAACGAAAGAGATAAAGTATGAGAATCATACCCTTGTAGAACCATGCTTCCACAGGTACGAGTTCACCTCCAAATCCTTTGCGCTCTCCTTAAATTTCACCGATTAAATTCCTTCCTTTGATCAACGTTAGCCACCCAAGTGTTTGGCCTCTAGAGGTGATCCACCAACGAATAATTGTTGTTCAAGAAGATGGGTGTTGACAAAATCCTAGTTTCTATCTCTATAAAAATTACAAGTACTCTCTCTCTCCAATTCTTATGGAAGAGTGTGTAACTGTATAATAGTCTGACTGTCTAACCCTAAATCATAATAAGGCTCCTCTTATTTATAGATATAGGGAACCCTCCTAAACTATTAGGATTAGGGTTTTTATTTTAATTAAACTCCTTTAATTAATTAAACTCCTAATCCAATTAGGAATTTATGAGAGAGTACTTCTATTAATTAATTCCCAATCCCTATTAGGAATTAAATAATAGTAATGGTAATAATAATAATAAGACTCCTCTTATTAATTTATATTTAATATTTCCAAAATATTAAATAATAACTATTAAGCTATTTAATTTATTTTATCTCCATAGATTAAATTAAATACACTTAACTTATTATTACAATTATGTCATTTACTTCTTAAACAAATATTTTTCTTTTGCGGTGTGACCCTTTAGGTTCTCCATATTAAACCGGTTGTGAATAAATCAATTAGAACAATTCTAATCTTATTTAAATAAATAAATTAAACTATTTAATTCATTTAAATAAATAATATTTATTCTACAATAAGGGTAAGCCCCCTTAGCGATCAACGACTTTTCAGATAATATAGATTTCAACATTAATCACAAAAGAACCTTTCAGTGAATAGTTACCGTACAATTCAATCCTTCTACCATACAATGTCCCAATTAAATATAAGACATGGAATTACTATCAAGTCTTATTTTATTTAATTATATGTATTTCGATTCTCAAATGCACAACTCTGATAATACAAATTAGAAACCCTTTCTAATTTTATTCTGCTTTGGCCAAAGACTTCTGAGTCGTCATTTATCGAATCACATAGGACATTTTCTCCTTTTACTAGAAGTGGTAGATTCTTTGTTGATCATTCACCTATCTCCATGTATAACTTATTATACCCAATCATACCCTTTGATATACCTTAAGGGTCTTAAGGGACATATCAAAGTATAACTCATCATACACAAGATACTATGATGATCTCAAGTCTAAGGATCACTTGTACTACTATCACTAGAGAAATTTCTATTGACATGCGAGTAAAACTCCATTAGGTATTCCTTAGCGAGCCACGTTCAGTGAACTTATTCTCTAATAAGCACCTACATACTTGTTTTAGTGTCTCCACACAAATGATTATGAGATCAATCATCCTCTTCATAAGAGTAAGCAATGTATGTATTAATCTATCCGGATTCACTAATCCCCTTTTTAGTAATCTAACGATTAGGAACGATTTTAGTTTATGAGCTATCTAGAATTTAGATCATATTAGCATGATCACCATCATGATTCTAAAAGCATTGCTCAAAACTATGGGTTAATCACATTTAATATAACAGCACGATGTAGATAAAGTAAAATGCCTTTAACAAACGAATAAGATTACAAAGTATATGCTACATCATATCAAATATGATTGGCTTGTGTGCATACTACTTTCACATGCTAATGAGATCTAAATTCTAGATAGCTCACAAACTAAAATCGTTCCTAATCGTTGGATTACTAAAAAGGGGATTAGTGAATCCAGATAGATTAGTGCATACGTTGCTTGCTCTTAAGAAGAGGATAATTGATCTCATAATCATTTGTGTGGAGACACTAAAGCAAATATGTAGGTGCTTATTAGAGAATAAGTTCACTGAACGTGGCTCGCTAAGGAATACCTAATGGAGTTTTACTCGCCTGTCAATAGGAATTCCTCTAGTGATAGTAGTACAAGTGATCCTTAGACTTGAAATCATCATAGTATCTTGTGTATGATGAGTTATACTTTGACATGTCCTTTAAAACCTTTAGGGTATATCAAAGGGTATGATTGGATATAATAAGTTGTACATGGAGATAAGTGAATGATCAACAAAGAATCTACCACATCTAGTAAAAGATGTGAATGTCCTATGTGATCCGATAAATGACAACTCAGTAGTCCTTGGCCAAGGCAGAATGAAATTAGAAAGGAGTTTCTAATTTGCATTATTTAGAGTTGTGCATTTGGGAATCGAAATACATATAATCAAATAAAATAAGACTTGACAGTAATTCCATGTCTTATATTTAATTGGGACACTGTATGGTAGAAGGATTGAATTGTACGGTAACTATTCATTGAAAAGTTCTTTTGTGATTAATGTTGAAATCTATATTATCTGGAAAGTCGTTGATCGCTAAGGGGGCTTACCCTTATTGTAGAATAAATGTTATTTATTTAAATAAATTAAATAGTTTAATTTATTTATTTAAATAAGATTAAAATTGTTCTAATTGATTTATTCACAACCGGTTTAATATGGAGAACCTAAAGGGTCACACCGCAAAAGGAAAATATTTATTTAAGAAGTAAATTGTAACGACCGCGAATTTTGGATAACCTTGTAATTTAAACTTATGAATATTATGTAATGAATAAGTTTTTATTAATATAAATTTTGTGTATGTATTTAAAGGTTACATAATAACCTAGATTATGTGTTTACAATGTTTATGAGTATTGTTAATGGGTGGCATGAATAAGTGATTTCGGAGAAAAATCGCTAATAATACTATTCGTGAGCACTATTCACCCCAAAAACGTCTTTTTCGTTTATTTCGACTTTTCTTATTTTCGTCAAAACGTGTATGTGGAGGATTAATAATCCAAGTGTTGGATATTATTTTAGCCAAATTGGGATTTAATTAGAAGCCCCAAATTGCTTAAGGGTGGCCCAAACCCATGGAGCGACCCAAGACCCAACCCCATGACCCATAACCCATAACCCATGACTCATGAGGGAAATGGGTTACAAAATCAGCTGAACATTGGGAGGGGGAAGAGGTATACGGATGGAAGGAATAAGGAGGAGGAGCTACCAAGAGAATAAGAATATATGGGGAGGAACCATTCTTGCATTTGGTGGAGGAAAAGGGAGAGAAAGCAGCTGGGAAGAAGAGAGGGGAGTACCCGAGCCATGGAGAGGAGCAAAGCTCACTCTCCCATTAATGGGGAGCTGCAATTGAAGGCATGCTCAGTTATCTCCACCTCCAAGAAGCTCAGCTCACTCCTTCTATAAATACTCCTCCCTTTCCATTCATTCATTCCTTTCCATTGTTGCTTAGTTAAAACTGAAAATTGAGAGAGAGTTGTGAGAGTTGGTATACGGGTGATTTGAGGAAGGAGAAGAAGTATGGTAGTAGCTGTAATCAATCTCTCTAGCACCATAGAACGAGCTTTAAGAGGTTAGTGTTATGGAGCCTAGTTCATTTCCATTGTTGTTTTAAGTTTTCAGTTTGTTATTGATTGCTTTGTGGGAGTATATGTTGCTGAAATTGCTTAGTTGGTTCATGAACATGTATGAATGTTGTTAACTCTGTAAAAGCCTTGTTAATAATCACTGAAAGTGGAACAATGAATGAGAATCAAAACCTTTGCATAAGGAGCAAGAATGGACTGTTATGGACATTTATGGACTGATATGGACAATTCGTATGCTTTGATAAAAATGTAGTCTATTGTTGGTTGTATGTTTGGTTGTGTATGACCATTATGTGTTCTGAAGTTGTGGGTAATGATTTCATTTAGAAATCTGGACTAGAACATAATTAAACTCTGCTCCAATAAGCCATGCCCACAAACCGTTTGATTTAATGTCCAAGAGAAGAATTTCTCTAAGAACTTGAGAACTAGGTGTTGATTAATTAATAAAAGGATGTTATGTTGCTTATATTAGCAATAGAAGCATGTTTTAAGTCATATTGACTTGTTGCATAATAGCTAAGACACAAAGAGGAAGAATGAATTGGCCTAAGTTTGAGTTTCGCTGAAAACTAGTTAGACTAGGCTCTTTGGAGCCACTATTTTGATTTATTAAAGCATCTATAATATTATGAATTCATGATGGTTTTGGAGAGCATGTTATAAGCTTTCCATAGCCTCTGAAATGGTCTAATTCCGACTTATAACGAAGAAGTTATCAGCTTTGTAGTAAGATAGCAAAAACAGAGCATGCTAAAAATTCGGGGAAGAACAAAAGTGGGCTTGGGTGTATATATACTGGCTTTACGCCAAAGTTCTGCACTTGGGCGTATATACGCTGGTTACAGGCAAATTTTGGGCGTATATACGCCGGGCCAATGTTAGGCCAGAATCAGCTTTTACCTCCTTTAGTAAAATGGGCGTAACTTTCTCATACGAACTTCGTTTTGGATGATTCAAGATGATTCGGAAAGCTAAGAAGTAGAGCTACAATTTCCATTATATAGAATGGAAATTTAATGCCTTGATCAATTTCTAAATTGGCCATTTTTAGGTCAATTGTGCATTAAGAAGCAAACATGGGGCATCGTTCATGCACGTATGTAACGTGTATTGCTTCCAACGCTAAAAGTTATTGTTTTAAGTTCTAAAACTTGTACATTATGGTTTATAATAACCCTTAGAATTAATCAATGATGAACTAGACAAGTGTATGAGCATGCTAAACTTATGCAAATGAGGCGAATCGAGTGTGCATTGTGCAAACGCCGAAACATCGTATCAAGTGTGTGTAACCTTATTTGATATTATGTTTCTAATTAGAATGAAACCTTATAGAGTAATGTAAACTAATATTTGACATCAATTATATGGCTAATTGGTATGTGGATATGTACTTAAATGTGTAGGACTTTTGAAGGACGATTAACGTCGAATTATTAGCAAGCACTTAAGGCAAGTTCATTGCCCTACTCAAGTTATATTGTGCAAATTTCCTAACTTCATTCTTTCTATATATTGAATGCAAGTTTTCTACCTTACTCAATCTAAATTTGAGCAAGTGCTCTAACACTTGCTAGTCCTCGTGCTAGACAAGCTTATCAACTTCATTTGACTATATTCTTACGGATGCGATTTAATGTTTAAAGTTCATATTTACGCAATACATATATGATTGTGTGAATTCCATACTTATGTGAATCTTTAATATTTGCACAAGTGTTCAAGATATGTTCTTGACATAAATAGTTAAAGCTTTTAAGTTCAAATTATGCATGAACTATTTACGAAGAGTGTCAATGCCATTTGATTCGGCTAGACCAATACTCGTGATTTAGAAAGCGATCCAAACCAATTGCTTTGGTGCGAACTCCTTGCAGAGATGAACAACCCTCACAGTAGGGAAAATTATATTTTTAGTCGGGGAGCCGACATGCGCGCAAGTTGAATGTTTGAGGGTTATGCATAATGCCGAGTATTTTAGGCTGATCACCTATTGTACCTGTATTTGTTGTTTTTGGGTTAATAGTGTAATACTGTTAATTCTAATGGAAGGTAAGTGCCATAGTGGCCACATAGTGATTCCTGCAACTGTAAAATTTGAAATCCTTGAATTCATTTGATATTCATCCAGTCCATACTAACTTACCAGTAATAGTAGAGATTTGAACTGAAACTTGAGAAACTTTACTCATGACTTCTCATTAACATTGTTGTTATACTTGCTGGGCAAACTTGTTGCTCACCCTTACTTTCTTTAAAAACATTTCAGTTGTTACCGAAAGAGGCGAGAGCTCTGGAAAGGATAAAGGCAAAGGCAAAGCTACGAATTAGCTTTGTCCTACTATGTTATATTTCTGTTATGCACTAAGACTTATTTAAGATTATGTATTCAGATGTATTGTATTAAGACTTAATTATAGTGTGTACTATGTTATGTCAGGTATTTGTATTGGTATCGAGACTTGGGACGAGAGTATTTATGTTATATCAATATAAATATTTCTATTATTCCGCAATTAGTTATTGATAGAATGTTTTATGAGTTGCACAGTGATGCACCGAATTCGAGGTTAAGGCAACCAGGATTTGGGGGCGTCACATAAATGACATAATTGTAATAATAAATTAATTGTATTTAATTTAATCTATAGAGATAGAATAAATTAAATAACTTAATATTTATTATTTAATATTTTAGAAATATTAAATATAAATTAATAAGAGGAGTCTTATTATTATTATTATTATTATTATTATTATTATTATTATTATTACTACTACTACTACTATTACTATTATTTAATTCCTAATAGGGATTGGAAATTAATTAATAGAAGTACTCTCTCATGAATTCTTAATTAGATTAGGAGTTTAATTTAATTAAAGGAGTTTAATTAGAATCGAAACCCTAATCCTAAATAGTTTAGGGAAGAGTTTTCCTACATCTATAAATAAGAGAAATCTTATCATAGATTATTGTTACACACTCTTGTATAAGAATTGTGGAGATTACTTGCAATTTCTATACGGATAGAAACTAGGGTTTTGCCAACACCCATCTTCTTGAATAGATATTATTCTTTGGTGGATCACCTCTAGAGGCCAAACACTTGGGTGGCTAATGTCGATCAAAGGAAGGAATTTAATCGGTGGAATTCAAGGAGAACACGAACGAATTGGAGTTGAACTTGTACCTGAGGAAGCACGGTTCTATGAGGGTATAATTTCTTAATCTCTATCTCTTTCATTTAATTAATAATTGTGCATAAAGAAAGATCATGGTGATGGTTTATATAAAATTTTTAAAATCTGATTTTATCGCGCTTCCGCTTTATTTATGTAATTTGATTGCATGTTCGCGTTATACAAACCTAACAGTGGTATCAAGAGCCAAACTTTATGCGAATTATTAATTGTTTTGATTCTGTATATACATTGATATGTGTTTAGAATAATTTAATTGGGCATAACTGTTTGTGTAAAATTATTTTATTTTATTTTGTTTATTTTTATTAAATCTTTTTTTTCAAAAAAAAAGGGTCAAAGTCAACGGTCAAACGTTGACTGGTCAACTGATGATGTGGCACTAACTGCTGATGTGGCACATGCTGCTGATGTGGCGCTGACTAGTCAACTGTTGCCTGCTGACGAGGCACTGACTGGTCAACTATTGACTGCTGACGTGGCACTGACTGGTCAACTTTAAAAATGAAATAATTAATTTGGAGCTAGAAGGTTTTGAACCCTTGACCTATTGGTTATAAGTTGGAAGCCTTACCACTACATCAGAATCACTTTTGATTAAGAATTAGAATGTTTAATATTTAAACTATATAACTCTAAGTTTGAAGTTTGACTTAAAGGCTTGTTTGATTATTTCTTTTAAAGGTTTATGATCAAGGGTTGACTTCATTTTTCTTATTTTTGTAAATTAAAATAAAATAGTTTATTTTGATTTGGAATTTGATTAAAAATAAAGGAGTTTATTTTTATTCAAAATTGGATAAATTAAAATAAAGAAGTTTATTTTGATTTGGAATTTGATTAAAAATAAAGGAGTTTATTTTTATTCAAAATTTGATAAATTAAAATAAAAGAGTTTATTTTGATTTGGAATATGATTAAAATAAAGAAGTTTATTTTAATTAGAATTGGATTTCATGATAACTAATTAGAGTTGGAATTGGATTCCATGATAACTAATTGGAGTTGAAATTGCATTTTATAGTAACTAATATTGCCCATTAAATGATATCAATGCATATATGGAATGGTTTTATTATTTATGAGATGAATATTATTTATTGATGCATATAGAGATATGTATGATAATAAATAGGGATTAATTATGGACTATTGACCAATGTGGGATTGGATTTATTTTAGAGGATGCTTGAATGAATGAGTTTTTATAAATGGGGTCTGCGTACCTCGTCTTTTCTAGTTTTTTCTTGATGTAAATTCTATCTTCCTCCTATGTACTTCCCCTTGACTGCTGATCAAGGTTTCTATTTATTTTAAATAGTTTATGTAATAGGATTAGCTAGAATTATTTTGAAGAATTGGAGATAAAGGAGCGCAAGAAGACCTGTTTGTAATGGAGCCCGAGTTTAAATGTAATAGTTATATTTAAATTTAATTCTTGCGCCCTAAGTTTGACCTTTTGGTTCACTTGGTGGCTCTAGTGAACCAAACTAGAATAAAAGTCTATAATCAATCCGGGTAGAATATAGTATTCTATATGTGCATGCTTACTATATATATATATTATATATTATCCAACATGATTCGCATGTTAAATAATATGACGCGTATTTTATATATATATATATATATGTGCATGCGCGCTAAACAAGATGAGACTAATAATTACAAACCCCTCAAAGAAATTATATTAAGTCCTAAGCGTTCAAAGATATTTGGAATATCGAACGTCGCCTTCTAGCATGGTAAAGCGATAGAGTATTAAATATTTAATATGAGTTTGTTGTGTCACACAAGGCAAGTATTAAATATTTAAGATGTTGCTTTATCACATTTGATGCTTATAAATAGACTGAACGATGCTGTTTTGTTGTGTCACACAAGGACAGTGTTTTTCTTTGGAATATATGGAAGTGCTAGGTTGGACTTAACTTGGATAATTTTGATTCGGATATGTCACACTTGATCAAAATAATCTAAGAGACAAAAAAGAAGGAGTTACATAGTGATGTAATTGACAATAGTTGTCTACCTATTTATTTATATATAGTTTGTTGTGTCACACAAGGCTATATACATTTGAAATGGAATCCTTATTCTCACTAGCAAATCTTTAATTAGATTTCCCGAACTATATTTATTGAGGGTAATATAGTTTGACGAAAAATAGTGGGAGATACCAATTTAAATCAAGACCTAATTTATTTTGGTAATTAATTAATAAACTGAATGTATGCTAAAATATTGTTAATTCATTTATAGAATTTTATAATGTCTAAATTACTATCACTGCGGAGCATATTAGATGCTAATTAACCGGACCGAATTATACGGACTGGTTAAGGAATTTGAGAATAGTTCTCATGGCTGAAAAGCTATCTTATATCCTTAATACACCTATCCCTGCAATGGTTGCAGACAATGCCTCTGATGAAGAGATTGCTACTTTTAAAAACTGACAAGATGATGCACAGTTGACTCAATGCATCATGCTCGTATCCATGAGTAACGAGCTTCAACTATGGATGCTCTTACTGTACTCATGCACCTTCAAGGAGTTGAATGGTGAGGAAACTAGGACTGCTAGATATTAGATATCTAAGGAGCTCTTCCAATCTAAAATGACCGATGGCACTACAGTACAGACTCATGTCCTTAAAATGATCAATTTGATTGAACAATTAGGACAACAGAGTTTTGTCATGGATGGAAAGTTGATTCAAGATTTGATCTTGCAATCACTTCCGGACTCTTTCTCACAATTTGTTGTGAATTTCCACATGAATAAGCTATATGTTAACTGCCTGAGTTGCTTAAACATGTTAAAAACTGTAGAGAGTCATTTTTCAACTAAGAAAGACCAATTTTTACTGGTAGGGACCAAAGGATCTTTTGAAAAGAAGAATAATTCAAAGAAGGTATAAGGAAAGGCAAAAACAAAGGATAACAAGAACAAAAACTGATGCGGATAGCAAAGGAGTTTATTTCCACTGCAATAAGCCTGGACACTGGAAAGAAAACTGTAAGCAGAATCTTGCAAAGGCTAACCAGAAGAAGTTTAGTGAAGCTTCGGTTACAGATATAGGTTTGTTCATGATTGAAATAAATCTTTCTATAAGTCAAGGTTCTACTTGGGTATTGGATACCGGCTATAGTTCTCACATATGCAATCCAATGTAGAGACTAAGCAGAAGTAGAAAGCTAAACAAAGAGTAAGTAATCTTACGTGTGGAGAATGGAGCAATGGTTGCTACATTAGCTGTAGGAACTTATAGTTTAGCGATGCCTACGGGCAAGTCTATTAAGTTAATAAGTTGTTATTATGTTCCAGTTCTCTTTAGAAACATTATAACTTCCGTTGTTGGACAAGGAAGGTTCTGGTATTATATTTAAGAACAATTGTTGTTCTATTTATAATGATAATGTTTTGTTTGAAACTGGAAGATCACTTGATGGACTTTGTAAACTTGACCTACATGAAAAATAATTTTGCAAATTGAACAAACTAGTAAAAGAAAAGGAGATGATCATTCAAAGAGTTGAATATGTGTATTTGATGAAATACAAGTCTGAATCATTTGAAAGGTTCAAAGAATTCAGAAGTGAAACAAATTGACAAAGTATTAAGATTTTTTGATCAGATCGAGGAAGGAATACTTGTGCAATAAGTTTCTAGATCATCTCAAAATGGTATTTTCTCATAATGGACACCTCTTGATACGCAATAATTGATTGGTGTATCTAAAAGGAGAATTTGTACCTTGTTGGACATGGTGCGGTCAATAATGATTTTTACCGACATTCCAGTATCCATCTGGGATTATACCCTAGAAACGGTTGCATATCTACAAAATAAGGTAACCTCAAAATCCAGCCCCAAGACTCCATAAAAGTTATGGATAGGGAGGATTCCTAGTCTTAAGTATGTTAAGATAAGGGGTTGTCCAACTTATGTGAAAAGGTTTCAAAAGATAAGTTTGGGATAAAATATGACAAGTGCAGGTTTGTGGGATATCCTAAAGAAAGTTTAGGGTATTATTACTATAATCCTACACGTTGCCTTCTTGGATAAAAGTGTTTAGTGACAAATGCCCCAGTGTTAAGTTGCTTTTCTTGTGATCTCCCTCGTACTGGTTGCATCGGTATCTCGCTGGGCTGACAAAAGATCCGGTCCTTTGACTTGTTGAAAGGTTTGGGGAATTTTTGATTTTTTGATTTTTTTTTTGTGACGGCTCCTTTTAATTTAGAGCGAAATTCCCCATAGCTTCGTCTTGGCAGGGCGCGATCCTTTTGAGGACTAAATTGTTTATTTCGAATTTCCGGGATCGTACCCTCTTGTCGTATGCCCGGGAGATGCGTAAGGGGCTGCCCCTGCAAATGTGCGAACTGAGGTTCGATAGGCAAACAGGGTGAGCGACAGTAAATCCGGCCATCCCCGATGACTGGCGGACATTCTTCCCATGATCGTCTTTGTGTTTTATTTGCAGCCCCCACTGCCCCATTCATTTTGGGCAGGTAAATGACTGAATCAAAATGTTTGATCTTGAATTTGTCGCATATCTCCTCCTTGAGGGCATCGTTCAGATTTCTATAGTCGATGCGGCCCCTTACTTCTCCTCCAGGCTGTGGTACTGGGATTCCGTCGGAAAGCCATTCAGGGTAAATAGACACCGTGATGATTCCTGCTTTAAACCGCTTGATAATCTCGTCCTTTACTTTCAACCTCCATTCAGGCTTCAACGTTCGCAACTTTTGCTTAATTGGTCGGAACCCTCCTTGATGGGCAGTCGATGTCCTATAACGTTTGTGGACAATCCAATCATGTCGCCACGGGACCAAGCAAACATATCTCCATACAGGCTCAACAACTCGGCTATTTTTTTTTATTTTTATTTTTATTTTTTTTTTGCGGTCGAATTTGCCCCTACTCCGGGTTCTTTGTGATCGTTAGGGGTTCTGATGTTTGATGGCGATGGTTTGGTCTAAGTCAGGTTTTGGTTTATCTTCGACCCATCCTTTGATCTCGTCAGGCGTATTGTCGATATCTGTCTCGTCCTGCTCAATCCCCATCAGATCGAAATCTAGCTCTATACCAAAATCGTGATCCTCCTTCAAATTTGGCCTATCGTTTGTCAGGCTAGAATGCCTCAAATCGGGGTACTCAGAATTTTAAAACCCATTGATCTTCTACTGGCCGGGATTCACTGTCATACTCCTAGATTTACCCCTTCCTGGATATCACTGCTGCACGGTCTAACTGGCCAAGGTGAGGTCAAGCAATGGGGCTCATTAGGAGGTGCATGGATCGCATTGGCATGGATCTGGCATTGATGGCATTTCCTGACATGAGCATCGCAGTCAGTTTTCATGGTTAGCCAGTAGTGACCCGTTCACATGATTTTTTTTGCCAAAAATGTTCTGCTCATATGGGCTCTACACACATCGCCATGTACTTCGTTCATTTGTCTGTGGCTTATTCGGCTTCCAGATATCTCAGCAGTCCCGTAGCTAGGTCCCATTTATGCCCTTTGGTGCTGTATATTCCCATGGCTTGCCGGATGACCAATTCGAGTCTCCAATTACTATCATCTTTTTGATTCCCATTCCCAGGGCTAATCTCAGTCCTAGGATGAATCCCTCGTATTCGGCCGTATTGTTGGAGTGGCAGAATTGTAATTTCATGGCTATCGGCCTCTGTCATTTGGATGGATGGAGTATGGACTTTACGGCCTCTTAGTTGGGTCGTAGGGGCAATCTCACAAAACAAACAAAGGCCGTAGTTTAGTACTGTGCCAGTTACAAGTTGGCAGATGCATGTCAACACTGACGCATGATTATTATATTATTCTTTTTTTTTGGTGGTCGAAATATGCCCCTACTCCGGGTTCTTTGTGATCGTTAGGCCACGCTTTCACGGTTCTCTAATCTTTTCCTGCAAAACAAGGTCAGTGTTTGATGACAGGATAGTATTTAGAAGTTTTTAGAAAACCTTGGTACGTGGTACGGATTGCCTTCCTACAAAAACCATGTCAGTATTCTCTTTATATGTGCAGGTGATGTAATCACATGATATAGGACATATTTATTACGATGATGATGGTATGACAGTTGTATGCCATTTGTATGACATTTATTTATTTGACTGAACGATAAAAGGGCATGAAGAAGCTTCCCTTTCATTAGGTTTATCAGAGGCTGACCTACCCTAGGGTTACTCTCACGGGCTTTTCGGCATGAAGGTCCCCAAATCTTCGCAATCTACTCGTCTGAATCCTTTCGATTGGAGCGGATTTGGGTGGTGCGTTTCCTGAGCCATCTTCGGGGAGCAGCCCCTTCGAGTCCAGTAATAAGCAACCGACAGGTTCGCCTCAGGAGGAGGTACTCTCTCAACATACATTCACATTCATCGTCCTCACCGTATGCACATGATTACTTTAAAGTAAAGTCATTCCATTCAACCATTCATTCATTGGTAAAACACATTCACACAACAACAGGTCAAAATATCGCACGCACACACATTCATGAATTTTAAAGGATAGGACAGCATCAAGATTTGAACGCGGCTTAAGCCCTCTAATGTCCCCAGCAGAGTCCCCAGCTGTCGACGCCGGTCCCCAGCAGAGTCGCCAGCTGTCGACGCCGGGAATGTCGCTTCTTTGGTGATTATTACCCTTTTCATTTAGATGATTTTTTTTTGGAAAAGGTCGGCATAAGTGTCAACGGGGTTTTGAAAGATCGTTTTTTATGATGAGCCAATTAACCAGAGTCGCCAGTTGGTATATTTGAAATGGATGTACCAACTCATCCGAGTTTCATTTTTCGTAAGTCGCTGGCTCATGTGTGACTCCGAATTAATTGGTCTGGGAACCGAGATTCATAAAGTTCGGGGGCTTGCTTAAGCGAGGGGAAGGTGTTAGGCACCCCCCGACTTCCGTGAAATACGGCTACCGCAATCTTGATGCTTTTCCTGTCCTTTTAATTCTCAAAATGTGTATGCGTACGCGTGTGTGTGTATGCCTATGTGAATGTTGTGATGAGTTTGTATGAAAGAATCGTTTTGGATTTTGAGGGAAAGTCGTGTTTTGAGAGTGCTTTGGAATGTCTTTCGGCTTCTACGAGAAAGCTTTATTCTTTATTAGAAAGGTTTGATTTTAATTGTCAAAACTGCAAGGTTTTCATTAGGTGGCGTTTTGGCAAAAACATGAGTTTTTTAAACCTTCGTCAAAATAGGAATCGAGATCTATACGTTGCTTTCACAGAATGACGGGCAATTTCTAGGATCTCTTTAACCCTATGCACAATGGTTTAATAAAACATCCTTTAATTTATAAAACCATTTCTTGTGATGTGTGAAAATGATATTCTTTAATCTTCTCGTTTAAAGATGAATCGACATTTATTAGCACTTCCAATTTCTTATCCTCGTGATGCTAATAACCTAATTTGATTGATTTTATGAAAGTCTTCATTGTTTAGCTTCGAAATCAATTTTAATATTGTAAATCAAATGAAGCATTAAAATGCGTAGGGGCTATTCATGGGCATGTAAGCCATCAAAATAACCCCAAACGCCCACAATCGCATATTTCACTATTACGGGGCCTTAAACTCGATTCTCGCCTTGGCGTCGTTTTAAGGCCCGACGATTACATATTTACAACGAAGACTACATCGTTCCTACTATCCACATCAAAAGATGTCCATCATCGGATTTGGCCCACGGGATCGCGTTCCTAGGCTCACACCCGAAATTGCTACATCACTATAACGAGCTAAAGATCATCAAATGGATATCATTGGGCCATTAGGAAGAATTTCGTTCCATTTGGAACCCTCACTAATAGTCCTCAATCCATGGATCCACAACAATATACAAGAAAAACTACATTTCACATAACCCAATTGACAAGAAGATTAACAAAATGATATACAAAAATTGCTATAGAAATGGTCTTTTCACCTTGCAAATAATCCTCACAATGTGTATGAACTTGTATATTGAGTAGAGTAGAAAATATATGATATATAATCTTACACAAAAGATATAATTCCTCACTTTTTCTTCTCTTTTCTCTCTATTTCCTTGCAAATTCTTGCTATTTCTTTCTCCTTTTCCGAGCTGCTGCTGCTGCTGCTGATTTCTGCTTCTTCCTCTCCCCTCCTCCTGAATAAAAGAAATGTGCTTCTTCCTCGGTTTTCGCACCGCACCTCCATTCTCGCGTTGTGCTGTCGGTTTTTGCCGAAAAGCCTGTATTTTGCAGTCCGGGAATTACTGTGAGACGTGACACATTATTCGGGAATGCTCATTTCGGATGGCCTTATTGTCACGTCGGTTTTGACTACAAATCGTCGCGGTGGCGTCGAGTGTTCGCACTTGTGCCCATTCTTTCGCTCCCGCAGGCCGGTTCAATTGACATTTTTGCCCTCCTGTCACGGTTAGCACAGGGAACGCAAAATTTGGGTGTCTACAGCTTTTGAATTTTTTAACTGATGGTTTAATTAGAGAATATACGTTATTATTTTAGCCATCAGTTTTTATTTTTGTTAAAAGCTTGTCAGTTGTTAAAAGATAAGAAAAC
Organism: Aralia elata; assembly: GCA_034770075.1. NCBI lineage: Eukaryota > Viridiplantae > Streptophyta > Magnoliopsida > Apiales > Araliaceae > Aralia > Aralia elata. The sequence continues at coordinate 27,865,026 of CM068379.1, read as the reverse complement.
ACAGAGTTTAAAAAAAAGAGAAGGAAGAATATACAGAGAAGAAGAGAGAATTAGAAGAGAGAATTGAGAAGAGTTTGGAGATTGGAGAGTAGGAATTCTAACAAGGAGAATTGATCAATTTTTTTTAAGCAAATAGAAGGTATAATCCTTTTTGAATTCTTCACTTTATTTCTTTTTAATTTACTTCTATGTATATGAATTCTATTTTCCTGTGTATGAATTTTATGCTAAATACATGAATTACTCGTTTGTAATTGATAGTAAACATGTATTAGATGATTATATGATGATTATAAACCAATTAGAAGGCATTAATCCATGAAAGTATGTATTAGAAGGAAGTTTTTGTTTTTACAGAGTTTTACTTTCATGTATGGTATATATGAATGAAAATTGATGCTTAAATTGGTTATTAATCGGTTAATTGATATTTGGTTATGATAATATGATGAAAAACGAAAAGAATGCAAGTAGAATGGATTAAAATGGTTGAAATATGAGTTTACAGTGGTTAATTTTATTAAAATGGCTAAAACATGAATATTTGGTTTAAATAGAGAATTTTGGTTCAATTTGGTTGGTTATGTGTATTATAATGGTTAGAATGTTTAGAAACATGTTGGGTAATTATTTTATATTGTATTTGATATCTGGGTATGTTTAAACTATGTGTTGGATGGTAGAATTCGGAAATTTGGCCAAATTTGACCTAAGTTTTCACTAGTTCACGAACTGTAGAAGGTGACAGTCGAGTCTATCGCCCCGGCGGTAGAAATGAACTGGAAGTCTCGCCCCAGCGGTCTTGTCGCCCCGGCGGCATATTTGAACTATGTTCCTCGCCCCGGCGACAGCCTCGCCCCGGCGACGGTTTTGTATAGAAATCCACCGCCCCGGCGGTGGAATAGTAACTGAAAAAAAAATTATTTATTTGTTTTGTGATATTGCTGTGTTGCTATGTGCATGTTTAAAACTTATATTAAGATATTAAATGATTAATGAGATACCACGATGGTTGTTAGAAAATATTTAATGAATATCAAATGACATTTGATATGTTAAATGAAATAGGATTAGAATAAATCCTAAAATGCATATAACCCTGTAACTAATTGTTGTTACTATTTTATAATTAAAATGTATAGGTTGATTAAGGAACGTGAATTATTTAAATCTGTAATCTACGCTCGAGGAAAGTTTTTTTCACCCTTAATCTTATTATTTCGTTTAAAGCAAATTTAATTTTATTGAGCCAACTTATTAACCTTAGCTTATTGTTATTCAAGCAAGGTTGTTATTATGTCAAGTACCTATGTATTATTCAAGTCATTTGTTATACGAGCATTGATCATTATTCAGACTTTGATTATAAATTCTATTGTACAACTTCATTGATAAATCAAATGCTTTAGTGACTAGCAAACCCTTATTGATTCAGCTAGTCCTTAGTTGATGAGTGTTCTAAAGACTTAGAATATTTTAAAATCTTTCCAAACCAAGTTCCTTTTGGTACGGATTCTGATGCTAAACTGAGATGAACAACCCTAATATAGGGGATTAATTACGCGACAGCGTTAAAATGTTTGTGCACAATACATTGTACAAAGGGCTGATCCCCCTGAGTACGAGATGGATGGTCCATAGTCTACAAGACTGTTAAAGGTTACGGTAGAAATACTTGTTAACCTAGGACATAGTTCGAGGTCTTGTGACCCTCAGATACAATTTTAAACCTTGAATAGTATAATCAATTCTTGAGCCAAGTATTCTGTTAAGTTTTCGTATCTCGATTGGTTATTGATTGATTTCAGAAAAACTACAATACTTCAGTTGAAATCTACTTCATTGATTACTCAATTATAATTATTATCATACTTGTGGGCAATTATTTGCTCACTCTTGCACTAAAACATTGCAGCTAAGGCAGAGAAATCGGACGAGTCGTCCACGAGCAAAGGCAAGGGCAAGATGCTGAAATAGTGAAAGACCGGTTATCCATTGAGTGTTTGCTTGTAACAAAACTTATTTAATTTTATGTTTTTATTCCGCATTGATGTAATAGAGGTTAGATAACCTGGGATTTGTTTGATTAAGAGATTGGAGATGTAACCCCTTTTGTGGGAAGATGTTTTATTCAGTTTAATTATATTATCTTAATCATGGGTAATTAGTAATGAATGTACGCTATAGTGAACACCAAATTTGTGGAGTTGAAGTACCCAAATTTGGGGGTGTCACAGGTTGGTATCAGAGCCAATAGGTTATGAACCTTTAGGTGGGGAAAACCTTAGGGTAGTAACCTTTTAGAGGATAGAGAATATAGTGGTGATAAACTCTTATCGAGTTCTAAAGAATGAATTACGGAAATTCATAAAAGATAATAAAATGATTATGTGTTATGTGCTTATTTGATAACAAACTTATGTGCTCGCGAGTATTATCGAGTAGTAATTAAAACTTAAAATTTTGTTGTCAGGATGACTGATAGAGGAGAACCCAGCCAGGCTAGGGAGGAGGAGCCCCGGGATATTCATGTAGTTCAGGAGCAGCTAGTGCAGAGGGAGCCATCCCCATTGATCATAGTTGCAGGTCCCGAGTACGAGCCTGAGACTGATACTGAGGAGGATCTGGAGGAGGTTGAGGAGGAGGAAGAAGACCCTGAGGAGATACCACTAACTTCCTTAGGTGTTCAGATGTACGAGTAGGTGTATGATCACAACATAGAGTTGCAAGATAGAGTGGAGGAGTTAGAGATGCAGTTGGCTGAGCGACAGACTGTCTTGGAGCAGAAGAACAGTGAGATTGAGGAGCTAGATATACGTCTTGGGGACGTGGAATGGAAACTGGTTCATGTTGAGAGCGAAAAGGAGGAGTTAGGAGAACAGGTTGTGGAACGTCAAGCTGCTCTAGAGCAGAAGGATGTCGAGATCTAGAACTTATCATCACGTCTTGCAGAGGTCGAGGAGAAACTAGCTCAGTCTGAGTACAGACGAGGACAGTTATTGGCTAGAAATGAAATTGTACGAGAAGAATTGAAAGAGGAGTCAGTTAAGCGGGTTAGAGCTGAAAACGCTTGGCTGAGGGAGGCTAATCGCGCAGATCGTGTTGAATGTGAGGTACGGCCAAAGAAAGCCAAGATTGATGAGATGGTGTATATTTTTCACACCACAGTTGATAGAGCTCTGGATCGAGTTCATAGTCATCCAGATGTGGTGGATCGAAGGATGGTGACTCGTATTATGGAGTAGAAACGCAAGGAAGCTGTGCGCCGTGGGATGTCATCGTAGATAATGATTAGATATGCTAGTATGGAAATTTATGTAGTTAATAGGTTGTAAATCCCAGTTTTATATAATGGGATAGAATAATGATGTAATCCTGGAACTTTATGATGTCAGGATAGATGATGTAAATAACTATGATGCTATTTTTATTATGTTTTGAGTAGTAAATGAATAAAAATGCGAAAGTTTATCAGATGTGCTATTTGTTAAGTGTTGTTTATAAATGTTTAAGTTAAGACTTAAATGTTTAAATAATTAATTAATAATCTAATAGCGCGAATTCTTAACAGTAAAATGCCGCCAAGAAGACAAACCCGTCAACAGACCCCTGAGGGATCTACCAATAACAACGAAGAAGTCAACACTAATCCAATGCAGCAACTAGTAAATCTGCTAACGGGAGCATTTGCGAATCAACCCCAAGCCCAGGCCACGACTTTTAAAGATTTCAAGGCTGTTGGACCCCTAAAATTTCAAGGGTCTATAAATCCGATCGAGGCACAAACCTGGGTTATGGAGATGGAGAAAGTGTTTGATGTCGCTAGGGTCAACGAGGACCAGAAGACTGCGTTTGCAACGTTTATGCTCAAATCAGAAGCAAGCTATTGGTGGCAAGCTAATAAAACCCGAGGTGGGCAAGGGATAATACCGTGGGAGCGATTTAAGGAAATATTTTTCGAGACCTATTTTTCGGCAAGCGCGCAAAACCAAATGGAGGTGCAGTTTCTAGAGTTGAAGCAAGGTATTATGACGGTACCTGAGTATGCTGCAAAATTCAATGAGTTGGCGAGGTTTGTGCCATATCAGGTCAACACGGATGAGCGAAAGGCTAGAAGGTTTGAGCAGGGACTGAAGCCCTGGCTGTATAGCCGAGTTTCAATGTTCCAACTGAATTCATTTGCGGCAGTGTTAGAGAAGGCAATAATCGCTGAAGGAGGGAGTGATGCTCTGTCTAAATACAATCAAGAGTAGAAGAAAAAGAAGAGTGAAAATGATAATAAAGCAAGTGCTAGCCATGGTGGCAGCAATTAAAAGAGAAAGTGGAGTGATAGTAACTCTGGTGGCAGTCAGCAGAGAAGTCAGACAAGAAAGGTGGAGGTATGCAGTAACTGCGGAAAGAGCCATGTGGGTGTTTGTTTGAAGGACAAGAGGGTGTGCTTTAACTGCGGTCAGGAGGGTCATATCGCACCGAATTGCCCTAGTCCGAAGAAGGGAACATGTTTTACTTGCGGGTCAAAAGATCACTTCGCTCGGGATTGCCCTAAGAAAACTACAGGTGGAGCTAGTGCAGGAAAGGGGAACAGCAGTGGAGGCAATCTGACTATCACAGGACCGACGCAGCCCAATCGACCTACCGCTCGAACATTCAACATGACGGTGCAGGATGCTGTGCAGTCAAAGGATGTAGTGTCGGGTATCATTCCGGGCAATAGTGTAAATGCTTACGCGTTATTTGATTCGGGTGCTACTTATTCATTTATATCCGATGATTTTGCTAGAAGATTAGAGTTACCTCAGGAGGAATTAGATTACCTCATGAATATAGAAATTGCAAATAGGGAAGTGATTCCTGTTAGGTTTGTCCATTAAAACTGTCAGGTGGATATTAAGGGTCATGTGATGACAATAAACTTGATCCCAATTCATCTTGGGGAGTTTGATGTCATTTTAGGAATGGATTGGTTGTTCAATCATGGGGCAGTCATTGACTGTCAAAAGAAGTGTGTAAATCTTAAGACTCCGTCGAAGGTAGTATTTTATGGCAGCAAGTCGCCTAGACAAACGAGTTGTCTGACGGTGATGCAGGCTAGAAAGATGTTGAGACAAGGATGTGTAGGATATCTAGCCTACATAGTCGATACCCGAAAGGTGGGTGCAAAGCTAGAGGAGATACCAGTAGTTAGGGATTTTGTAGACGTGTTTCCTGATGATTTGCTGGGATTACCGCCAGATAGGGAAATTGAATTTGTGATTGATCTAGCTCCGGGTATAGCTCCTATATCAAAAGCCCCGTATCGAATGGCTCCAGTAGAAATGAAGGAGTTGATGGTGCAATTCCAAGAGTTGCTGGATAAAAAGTATATCCAACCGAGCGTTTCCCCGTGGGGAGCGCCGGTGTTATTCGTCAAGAAGAAGGACGGATCAATGCGTCTTTGCATTGATTATAGAGAGTTGAACAAGGTCACGATTAAAAACAAGTATCCGTTACCAAGGATCGATGACCTGTTTGACCAATTGAAGGGAGCAAGATATTTTTCAAAGATAGATCTACGAAGTGGGTACCATCAGTTAAAGGTGAGAAAGGAAGACATACCAAAGACGACATTTCGAACTAGGTATGGTCACTATGAGTTTTTGGTTATGTCATTTGGTTTAACGAATGCGCCTGCAGCATTCATGGACTTAATGAATAGGGTGTTTAAACTATTTCTGGATAAATTTGTAGTGGTATTCATAGACGACATTTTGGTTTACTCCAAAACTCAGGAAGAACACGTGGAGCATTTGAGAGTGACATTGGAGGCGTTAAGGAAAGAGAAATTTTATGCAAAATTTTCAAAGTGCGAATTTTGGTTGGAGCGTGTTCAATTCCTTGGGCTAGTTATCGATAAAGACGGGATTTCGGTGGATCCAGCTAAAGTAGAAGCTGTAATGAACTGGGATCAGCCGAAAACACCGTCAGAAGTGAGGAGTTTCCTAGGTTTGGCAGGTTATTACAGGCGTTTTATTCAAGATTTCTCCAAGATCGCCACTCCGTTGACGAATTTAACAAGAAAATCAGTGAAATTCGTTTGGACGGAGAACTGCAAAGAGAATTTCCAAGAACTAAAGAAGAGGCTAAGTTCGGTGCCTGTGTTGTCTTTGCCAGATGATACAGGAAATTTTGTGGTGTATAGTGACGCATCACATAAAGGACTTGGTTGTGTGCTTATGCAGAATGGTAAGGTTATTGCATATGCATCGCGCCAACTAAAAGACTATGAAAAAGGGTATCCGACCCATGATTTGGAGTTGGCAGCCGTGGTGTTTACTTTGAAAATCTGGAGGCACTATCTCTATAGAGAGAAGTGTGAAATATATACAAACCATAAAAGTCTGAAGTATATTTTCACACAGAAGAATTTGAATATGCGGTAGAGGAGATGGATAGAATTGATCAAAGACTATGATTGTGAAATTCTATACCATCCGGGGAAGGCTAATGTGGTTGTCGACGCTTTGAGTAGAAAAGGTCGGGAGAAACTATTTTTATTAACTGCTCAGGAGAAACTCGTAGCGGAAATGGCTAAATTGGAGTTAGAGATGAAGGGTCTGGCAGAGCCTAATGAAAAACTGTTTCAGATGGAAACCCAGCTAACTTTGGTGGAAAAGGTGAAGGAAGCGCAACTTCAGGATGAGGAATGTGTTAAGATACGGAAAAGAGTGCTTGAGGGAGAAGGGCTTAAATACAAAATCGACACCGAAAGGTTGCTGAGATTTGAAGGCAGAATCTAGGTTCCGTCAGTGCTGGAGATCAGAGAAGAGATTTTAAACGAAGCTCATAGTTCAAGATTTTTGATACACCCAGGAAGTACAAAGATGTACCAGGATCTACGCCAACATTTCTGGTGGCCAAATATGAAAAGGGAAGTGGCTGAGTGTGTTGCCAAGTGCTTAACTTGTCAGAAAGTCAAAGTAGAGCATCAACAACCAAGTGGTTTGTTACAGCCTTTGGAGATACCAGAATGGAAGTGGGAGCATATCACAATGGACTTCGTGGTAGGGCTTCCAACTACTCAGAAGGGTTATGACGCAATATGGGTCATAGTGGACAAACTGACGAAATCAGCACATTTCTTGCCTATCAAAATCAGATTCACTTTGGATCAGCTGGCAAAGTTATACGTCAAAGAGATTATCTCAAGGCATGGCGTTCAAGTATCAATAGTATCAGACAGAGATCCATGTTTCACATCAAAATTTTGGAGGATTCTGCAAGCTTGTTTGGGGACGCAGTTGAGAATGAGTACAGCCTACCATCCTCAAACCGATGGCCAGAGCGAAAGAACAATTCAAACGTTGGAGGATATGCTTCGGGCATGCGTCATGGATTTTAAAGGCAACTGGGATGATCATTTACCTCTGGTCGAATTTGCCTATAATAATAGTCATCACACGAGTATTGGGATGCCGCCATATGAAGCGTTGTATGGGAGGAAGTGCAGAACTCCGTTATGTTGGGATGAGGTTGGTGAACATCGCCTATTGGGACCCAAACTAGTACAACAAACTGCTGAAATTGTCAAGGTAATAAGAGCCAGATTGTTAGCTGCTCAAGATAGGCAGAAGAAATATGCGGATCAGCATCGTCAAAATCGTGAATTTGAAGTTGGGAGTTTTGTGTTTCTCAAAGTATCTCCTTGGAAAGGAAAAATCAGATTTGGTAAAAAGGGTAAACTCAGTCCACGATTTATTGGACCCTTCGAGGTGCTAAAGCGTGTAGGTGAGGTAGCTTTACCTCCCGAGTTAGATCACATTCACAATGTTTTCCACATATCGGTGCTACAACCGTATAAGCCTGATTATAAACATATAATAGAATACGAACCGATACAATTTGAAAAAGATTTGTCCTATGAATAGATACTTGTACAGATAGTAGACAGGAAAGAGCAGGTTCTCAGAAATAAAGTGATACCTTCTGTTAAGGTAATTTGGAGGAACCACAATGCTGAAGAAGCTACGTGGGAACTCAAAGAGAAAATGATGCAAAATTATCCTGAATTATTTGTTTAATCCTTGTATCGCGATTCTGGGGGCAGAATCCTTGTAAGGAAGGGAGAATGTAACGGACGAATTAATTGCGTTGTGATTCTGGGGACAGAATCCTTTTAAGGAGGGAAAGATGTAAGGAATGCAAATTTTTGTGAATAAATAAAAATATTTATTGAGTTATATAAATATTTTCATTAATTTATTGAGTTAAATAAATATTTTATTAAGTTATTGTGGAATAGTTCATGTTGAGTTAATTGTGTTAAATGTTATTTGATGTGTTTAAGTTAATAATTAAATTAGATGATAAAATGATTCATGTGAATAAATGTTTTATTTGAACAAATGATTTATTTGAATAAGATAATTTATTTGGTGCTATTGTTTGGATAAATAAAACTATTATTTAAGTTAGTAAGGTTTAATTGAATTTATTTAATAATAAGTTCAATTAAATTAAAAGTGTGACAATTAAAACTATATATTATAATGAGTTATTAAAATAAATAGAAAGAGTTTTTATTTCCATCAAACTGATGAGTGTATTTTATACACACAATTTGGGTACTTTTGGCCTTGATAATTTGCAAGTCTTTAGGTATTTTATGTGGTTTTTATGTATTTTTATCTTATTTCTACATAAATTAGTTTTTAGTTATTTTTACATGTTTTATGTTTTGGGTACTTTTGGCCTTGATAATTTGTAAGTCTTTAGGTATTTTATGTGGTTTTTATGTATTTTTATCTTATTTCTACATAAATTAGTTTTTAGTTATTTTTACATGTTTTATGTTGCTTTAATGCATTTTCATTATGTTTGTAGGAATTGAAATAAAGATCGCTCGGATCGTTGTTTGTATTGACTCAATGTCCGTGCCTGGACGTCTGTGCCCGAATGGTAGTATGATGGAAATTTGTGCTTGGCGACGCTCGGTGCTTAATTTGATAACATTTGGTAGTTGGGCGTGCACGGCGTCGGAAAGCGTGCACGGCGTGCGGCGTCGGCCAAGCCACGAGGGCAAACCCGTGCTTAGATATCCGTGCCCGAATGATAACACGGTGAAAATTTATGTTTGGCGATGCTCGGGGCTTAATTTGATGACATTTGGAAGTTGGGCGTGCACGACGTTGGAAGGCGTGCACGGCGTGCGGCGTCGACCAAGCCGCGGGCACGGCGTGCGGCAGACAGGGGCGCCAGCGTGCGGCCCAGGCGCTGGGCGCGGGCGTATGGGCGCGGCGTGCGGGCGCGCGCTAGGCGTGCGGGCGTGTTGGCGCGCTGGGCGTGCGGGCGTGTGCGGCGAGCGCGGGCGCTGGGCGCTTGGCAGCCTCGGCATTGAGCGCGCGCGCGCGCGGGGCTTGGCGGGCTCGGCGGCACTCGACAGTTGGGCGTGCGGCCAGCGTGCGACCCAGGCGCTAGGCGCGGGCGCGCGGCGTGGGCGTGCTGCGTTGGGCGTGCGGCCAGCGTGCGGCCCAGGCGCTGGGCGCGGGCGCGCGCGCTGGCGTGCGGGCACGCCAACGCCGTGCTGAGTGCGATTCCAGCTGGCCTTTTGGTGCGATCTGAGCGGATTTTTGACCCATAATATGATTTTTGCTAGGGTTTTCATGGAGGCACTATATAATATCTCATTGGGGCTTCATATTTCACAACTAGGGATTGGGAGGCTACACAAAAACACCAATTTGAGAGCAAAAGTGCTGCAATACAAGGAAAAACTCAGCACAAGCCAAAGAACCAAGAAGGAAGGGATTGTCAAGGCATATCTAGACCTTGGGAGGCTGCACATACATCATCAAGAAGAGCTTGAGGGCTACAAATCAAGAAAATTCCAGCAACAAGCTCAGGAGCAAAAAGAGAAACGAATGCCAAATGAAGAGGAAAAGTTAGAGATTGACATCAACCAAGCAAGCAACATATGAATATCTTCTAAATGGGTTTTATCATCTCTTGCTTTCCTTTGAATTTGTATTTCAATTTTATGATGAACACCATGTGTTTGATGTTTTGCTTAGCTACCATGAACTAAAGCTTGTATTCTAAGATTTCAATGGAACCCAACACATAGTTGAATTGAATTCTCTCTCTATTGATTTTAGTTATTCATTTGTGAATTGATTGTCATAACCTTTGCTTTCTAGATTAATTACTTGGCCCGTAATTACCTTGGGAACCTATATGAACTTGACGAACGGATTATAGGTTAAGACCTAGTTATGATAACATGCGAGAGTATAGATTGTTGTGGGTTATTAATCGGATTAAGTGACGCGTGTCTTATTAATTATCTGCAATAATAGATATCTTGATAGTAGTTGGGATAGATATATACCTAATTACCGCATGCAACCAATTGAGAATCTAGTCTTAATGACTTCCGATGTGAAAGTTGGTAATTGAGGGGAGGATTAATTAGATTTGGTGACACGTGTCTATTAATCATTCCTGAAATTAGTCTCTTGATAGTGCATAGGATAGACATATACCTATGCACCGCTTAGGAAGATTCGTGATTGACCATCGACAGAGGCTCTTATGTAGTTTTGATTTCTCGGTTGTCAATTTCTATGTTGTTAATTAATTCAAATGAGAGAGTTAGGATATTCAAATGAAGTGTTGGGAGAAATTGCAATCTTAGACTTGTTAACATTAGATTTCATTGTTTTAACGCTTTCCATATATCTTAATTATTACCAAACAACAAAACAAACCCAATTCATCATTTGTCTAAATAAAATCGAGACGATATATAGTTGGTACTTGGGATACACTAGAACAATTCCCTGTGGGTTCGACAACTCTCTTATCACTTTATTACTTGTTGACCGCGTATACTTGCGCGTATTTTTCAGTTGTGAAATCGACCAACAATCAAACCAAACAAGGTCTTATGACCTTTGGTTGGAAATAATGAGTTATTTCAATTTTGTTTTGCCAAACAAGCCTTATGGCTTTTGAATTTTTTAAGTGATGGTTTAATTAGAGAATATACGTTATTATTTTAGCCATCAGTTTTTATTTTTGTTAAAAGCTTGTCAGTTGTTAAAAGATAAGAAAACACAGAGTTAAAAAAAAGAGAAGGAAGAATATACAGAGAAGAAGAGAGAATTAGAAGAGAGAATTGAGAAGAGTTTGGAGATTGGAGAGTAGGAATTCTAACAAGGAGAATTGATCAAATTTTTTTAAGCAAATAAAAGGTATAATCCTTTTTGAATTCTTCACTTTATTTCTTTTTAATTTACTTCTATGTATATGAATTCTATTTTCCTGTATATGAATTTTATGCTAAATACATGAATTACGCGTTTGTAATTGATAGTAAACATGTATTAGATGATTATGTGATGATTATAAACCAATTAGAAGGCATTAATCCATGAAAGTTTGTATTAGAAGGAAGTTTTTGTTTTTACAGAGTTTTACTTTCATGTATGGTATATATGAATGAAAATTGATGCTTAAATTGGTTATTAATCGGTTAATTGATATTTGGTTATGATAATATGATGAAAAACGAAAAGAATGCAAGTGGAATGGATTAAAATGGTTGAAATATGAGTTTATAGTGGTTAATTTTATTAAAATGGCTAAAACATGAATATTTGGTTTAAACAGAGAATTTTTGGTTCAATTTGGTTGGTTATGTGTATTATAATGGTTAGAATGTTTAGAAACATGTTGGGTAATTGTTTTATATTGTATTTGATATCTGGGTATGTTTAAACTATGTGTTGGATGGTAGAATTCGGGAAATTTGGCCAAATTTGGCCTAAGTTTTCACTGGTTCGCGAACTGTAGAAGGTGACAGTCGAGTCTATCGCCCCGGCGGTAGAAATGAACTGGAAGTCTCGCCCCGGCGGTCTTGTCGCCCCGGCGGCATATTTGAACTATGTTCCTCGCCCCGGCGACAGCCTCGCCCCGACGACGGTTTTGTATAGAAATCCACTGCCCCGGCGGTGGAACAGTAACTGAAAAAAAAAATTGTTTATTTGTTTTGTGATATTGCTATGTTGCTATGTGCATGTTTAAAACTTATATTAAGATATTAAATGATTAATGAGATACCACGATGGTTGTTAGAAAATATTTAATGAATATCAAATGACATTTGATATGTTAAATGAAATAGGATTAGAATAAATCCTAAAATGCATATAACCCTGTAACTAATTGTTGTTACTATTTTATAATTAAAATGTATAGGTTGATTAAGGAACGTGAATTATTTAAATCTGTAATCTACGCTCGAGGCAAGTTTTTTTCACCCTTAATCTTATTATTTCGTTTAAAGCAAATTTAATTTCATTGAGCCAACTTATTAACCTTAACTTATTGTTATTCAAGAAAGGTTGTTATTATGTCAAGTACCTATGTATTATTCAAGTCATTTGTTATACGAGCATTGATTATTATTCAAACTTTGATTATAAATTCTATTGTACAACTTCATTGATGAATCAAATGCTTTAGTGACTAGCAAACCCTTATTGATTCAGCTAGTCCTTAGTTGATGAGTGTTCTAAAGACTTAGAATATTTTAAAATCTTTCCAAACCAAGTTCCTTTTGGTACGGATTCTAATGCTAAACTGAGATAAACAACCCTAATATAGGGGATTAATTACGCGACAGCGTTAAAATATTTGTGCACAATACATTGTACAAATGGCTGATCCCCCTGAGTACGAGATGGATGGTCCATAGTCTATAAGACTATTAAAAGTTACGATAGAATTACTTGTTAACCTAGGACATAGTTCGAGGTCTTGTGACCCTCAGATACAATTTTAAACCTTGAATTCTATAATCAGTTCTTGAGCCAAGTATTCTGTTAAGTTTTCATATCTCGATTGGTTATTGATTGATTTCAGAAAAACTACAATACTTCAGTTGAAATCTACTTCATTGATTACTCAATTATAATTATTATCATACTTGTGGGCAATTGTTTGCTCACTCTTGCACTAAAACATTGCAGCTAAAGCAGAGAAATCGGACGAGCCGTCCACGAGCAAAGGCAAGGGCAAGATGCTGAAATAGTGAAAGACCGGTTATCCATTGAGTGTTTGCTTGTAACAAAACTTATTTAATTTTATGTTTTTATTCCGCATTGATGTAATAGAGGTTAGATAACCTAGAATTTATTTGATTAAGAGATTGGAGATGTAACCCCTTTTGTGGGAAGATGTTTTATTCAGTTTAATTATATTATCTTAATCATGGGTAGTTAGTAATGAATGTACGCTATAGTGAACACCAAATCTGTGAAGTTGAAGTACCCGGATTTGGGGGTGTCACATACTCAACTCAAAACATCTCATAATAAGAATTTTATTTACTAAATTCTTATTTAATAATTCCTAAAAATTCGTTTTCACTAAATCTCTTTCACAATAACTGTTGAATAACTTAACACATTACCTTAGTATAGGTTTATTATAAAATAACCATTAATCGCATTTAACACATACCATACCATATTCTTACACAATTAGTTATCCTTATTTAAGGATAACCATACATTATTATCACATAAATTATTTAAAACTATATTTTTAGCCGTAAAAATATTCTAGGTGTCACAGTATCGGTTCCCCGATATAATTTATAGTACCTCTACTGTGAGGGTTGTTCATCTCAGTACAATCTAGAAGTCCGCACCAAGCAATTGGTTTGGATAGTTTGTTCAAGAATTGGATGGATAACCAATACATCTACTCACTAGTCTAGCCGAAATAATTGGCTTAGACCCACTTCTTAGAATAAATCCATATGCATAGCTAAATTTTCAATGTCAATGATAACTGAAAGGATTCTCAAAATGTTCAATCAAGATTTATCAAGTTTACCATGCTTTGGAGGGTGTATATGTAACCCAACATACTCAACACAAGGTATACGATGTAGCATTGGCTGAATGAAAAAGATATTGTAATATGTCCGAAGATTTGCTTAGAATAAAACAGGTTGCTCAAATGAGACACTTGCACAATATTCAAGTTGTATAAGGTAGACAACTTGTACACTATATATACAATGGTATAACAATAATTTAGTAAGCTCGTAGTGAGGGAGCTTGCACATTATATATAAGCCGTGTAAGAATACTTGCATAATATATAAAGTTGTGTAAGTGAGGAACTTGCATAGTATAATTAGTTTGTAAAATGACAATTCAGAAACTTGCATAGTACACAAGTTAGGGAACTTGCCTGATCTGCGGCTACAATTCTACTCTATGATTCTGCCCGTCGGATGACCTACATTAATTATATGTCATCCCAATAATTAATCTCTGTTAAACACCACATAATGATCTAATGTCCTATCTGCATGACTCACACAGTCATCTTAACCTGTCTTTATCACATTGATTAGTCCAGTATGCTCTGAATAGGTATGTATTCACCTTAGGACAGATCAGTAAGGCTTAGTGTTATGCCACTCTGTAAGACACTCTACGACTTGGGATTTCTACTTTACTATCTTGTAGAAGTACTCTACTGTCATGTAGGAATACTCTACGATCAGTTTGTGAAGTGACCCTACGATTAGAAGAGTCACTCTATGATCAGTAGAGTAACTCTACGATCCATGGGATCATTCTGTGGTTAATAAGTAAGACTCCACGATTGTACGATCTTGGCACTCTACGATTCAATGGGGTGACTCTGGAATCATGTCAAGTCACTTTATGAACACATGGAAATGTTTTATGGTCTGTGGAATCACTCTACGTTTTGACATGAGTGCTCCACAATCTATAGAAGTCGTTCTACGATTGACTCTACGATTGCAGAAGTCACTCAACGATTTGGTGAGGGTAGCTCTATGATAAGTAGAGACATTCTACGATCGGCGAGTGGACTCTACGATTACTCCATGGCTTGGCCAATCTACCCTCTGTTCAACAAGTGGGATCTACGATCGAAGTGAAGTTACTCTACGATTGATGAGTGAGTTCTACGATCGGAGTAAGATCACTCTACGATCGCAGAGTTCACTCTACGATTTCTGAGACTAAGGTATGCATTAAAGTTTCAGTTTTAAAGGAACTCTTTGATTGTCTGATCTAAGGTCATACTCATTTTATTTGAGCAGACTTAGAAATTTGGTCTGACCTAGAACACTAGATCCCTAGTTTAATGGGTTAAAAATACAAAAGAGTTCACGATAGTGCATGGAGGTTTAAAGTTTGATATAGAGACCAACTTTGATCTGTCAGTCTACGGTTTCTGAGACTTTGTCACATTTACACTTGCCAGAATTCAACAAGGCTCACTTAACTCATTGGTAAGGTCATTTACAACAGGTTTAAGCCAACAGGTTGACAGACAGTCCGGGCTGTCTTGATAGGATCATCACTGTGATATTCCAGACCTTGATAAGATTCGTATATGTAAATTATATGTTTATTAAATGAAATTTCTTATTCCGACTCTGTTTTATGTGATTGTATATTTTAATAAAGAATTAGGTCAAATAAAATTTTTTTCGAAGCTGCTTAGTCGTGCTTACACTAACAAAATGATTTGTCGTGCTTTCCACGATTTCACCGAGAAGCATCCCATCAAATTATTTTTAGTAAGCTGCTGTGTCGTGCTTGGGAATGACAAAGTGATTTGTCATGCTTCAAAGTTAATATAATAATATATTAACTTATTAAAACCTAAATAAGTTAATTACGGTTTAAAATGATAATTTGAATTATAAACCCTAATTATAAAACCCTAATTAACAATTATTAACTGAATTTGCGAACCAAAATCCTAATTGGTGCACAAGAACCCTAATTGATATAATTATATCTTAAGTAATGAATCATAATATAAATTATGAATCGTTAACTTAAAATTAAAATTTAATTGGAGGATTGAAACCCTAAATCATAAATTAGAAAACCCTACCCCTAATTAGGAAACCCTAAACCTAATTAGGAAACCCTAACTCTAATTAAGAAATTCCTAAACCTTAATTATGAAACTTAAGCTTAATTAAGTTATTACTAACCTAATTAAGTTATCCTAAACATGAATTACAAAACTCTAATCAAGATTAAGGTGAATTAAACCTAAATTAGTAAACTAACTAATTAGAAAACTTGTAGGAGTGTGCTAGCTTGTGTCCAATACATTCCAACACACTCCAGCACAAGCATGAGGCCAGGATCAGATCTCAAGCAGCACAAGTTAAAAGGCTAGATATTTGTGGAGGCAAAAATGTGTGAAAAGTCCATAAAACCCTAATCCTTGCAATGCTATAAATAGAACGAGCCTCTGACCCTTAAGCCTACGAATTCACAAGTTCATACACTCATAAATATAGTCTTGATAATGTAATGATCCGAAATTTTCAAGGTTCATTATTAATTAAATAATGAATTTAATTTCAAATGACTTATTTTGCATCTAAATTTTTTTTTTGGGAACCAACATGAGCTTGGTTGTAATACCCGAGAATTTTTTTTTTTTTTTTTTTAAAACTTTGTTATTACTTAAATATAATATTTAATCTCTAATGAGTTAGTTTTGTACGCTCATTTTAAACCTGGGTATGTGATACTTTTATTTTTGTGACTATACAAGTTAATTTTGGCTTTAATGAGATTCACTAATGGTCTGATTAAATTAGTGATCTAACCCTAAGGTTTAATAGCAAGAAGATTTAGAAATTGTCAAATAATTAATCACATTTATTTATGGTATTAAATTTAAGTTATTAAATTAAATAATTTGAAGGTGGGTTTTATTGTCAAAGTAAGTATTTTAAACAATTAAATACTTAAACTAATTAATTAATTGTAATGCAAGGATTGTGGAGTGTTATTAAATCCTAGCTAGTAAATTGGACCCATTCTCCTTTTTCATTTCGGATGGACCAACATTATTTGTTCTGGACCAATTCCTCTTCCGGTTGGGCCAAATCAAGTGGGTTGGGGAAGGTTTTATTCGTTAAACTAACTGGGTGCAGAGGAGAGCTCGGGTAATCTAGCCCAAATGCCTCACTCCTTTCATCTGATTCCATATGGGTTCACGATAGGGAGCTTGGCTATTTCCAGGGCAGACTTGAGCGCATGGGGGGCGACCGAGCGAGCAAGCAAATGGACTGGGGAATAACCCTTAGTCCCTATGGGCAATCGGATTTTAGGGGAGGCGCAGGTCTGAATAGTCAGACTGCCGATAAGGGCTGCTGACGTCCATCTGCTACGCCGAATTGAGGTACGGAAGGGACGACTGAGGCATGGGGATACCAACCGAATGGCTAGCCGTTGGACCAAAGGGCTCGGACTGCCGGGCGATTGACGACTGCTCCACTACTACGCCGAATTGAGCTGCAGGAAGGACGAATAGGGTATGGGCTAGCCTATTCCCCTATTCGGTCGATTGAGAGGGACGGAAAGGACTGCCATCACCATCCCTCACTGCCGCGAATTGACCGCACGATTGGTGTGGGTGCTGAGCTAGAGTTAGGAGTCCTCTATAAATAGAGCCCATGTTGCAAGGGCAAGCGCTTGCTGTCTTGAGGAATTTCGAAACCGAGAGGAAGAGAGCGAGGTGAGAAGAGGGAAATAGTGAGAGGCCATCAGTGGGTTTCAACTCAGTTCGAAAGTGCCAACGGTGGGGTGAATGCTCTCTATATTCACTGCCTATATCGGAAGAAGGAGGAGAACCAACTAGGACCTCAGTTCGGCTCCACCCCAATCTTTAAGGTATAATAATGGTCCTGTTTTAAATTGAACCTAACTGCCGTGATAGTTTTCTTTTGTTTCGTTTTTCTATTCTTGGGTTATGTTGCTATTTTGTCGTTGGAAAATTTGTGTAGAGGGCCATGGAGGGTCCAGGTGGTGTAGGGAGGGGCTGTGGTTGTAGGATAACAGATGTCGTGTTAGTTTCTTCAAGATCCGGTATGCTCACCATGTGTTCGCTGCAATGTCCAAGAGAAAACAGGGCTGGGCTAGGTGTTATGTCAAGCGACAGATCATGAAGTGCAGACTTCTGTTGTCATGTGATTAGTATTTTGATTTTCATAGGCATAGGACCAAGTGATGTCATGTTGTGATGTTTGTTGTACCAAGCCTTGTCACGGGACTAATGTTGATGGCTCGCAGGCTTAGAGCCATTATTACTGTATGCCTAATGTTTTGCTAGCATGAGCTCGGTATTATGTGTATGTGTTGATGGATGATGAGCTGTTTGGCTTTGTGAAAAGTAACTTACTGTTAAAGATTTTCTTTCTATTTGATTAATGATATTATTTCGTAATCACGGTGTATCATGATTATTGTAAAAATACTAAGAACAACTAAATCACTCATAAATGTTTATTTATGATAGTTATGTAATAAAACATTTTCAGAAAGTGAATAACCTTGTTTAATCATTAGTTTATTATTAAGAGTTTAATAATAGTCATGTTCTAAATACCATTATCGAGATGTGATAAAACTGTTGGGTAAGCAAAGTGTTATTGAAAATTTCAAATAACCTTTAAAGTATTTTGAGTATCATCAAAAGGGGTTGTTTAGCTGATTAGTTTTTATTTAATAAGGATAACTAAGAATAAAGTCTATTTAATTATTTATTATTTAATTAACATTAAAATGAAGGTATTAAGTAACTATTATTCAATTAGTATTAAATAATAAAGGTATTGATTATTACCTAATTAGTGTTATTTAATAAAGGTAAGGACTAATTAATTATTATTTAATAGTAAATAATAATTAGAGATAGAACAAGGAGGAGAATAAAGTCTAATTAACCATTTATTTTTTTAACACTCGAGCAATAAATAAAGATATTGATTATTATCTAATAATAAAGGTAATGATTAATTAATTATTAGTTAATCTTAAATAATAATTAAAGATAAATAATGTCTAATTAACTATTTATTATTTAAACATTTAAATAGTAAGTAAAGGTAATGATTAGTTATTATTAAGTAATAACTAAAGACTTCTTAAGGGTATGAATAAAAATTTAGTATTATTTCGTGTCGAATATTGATTTAAAACTTATAATTTAACTACTTATTATTTAATTGCTAATTAAATAATAAGTAACCATAACTAGTTATTATTTACTTTTAGTAATAACTCAAGATAATTACTATTTGAGTGATATTAGAGAGTAAGTAAAGGAATTTAAGTTAATAAAACATTAATTAAACAAATTATAAATTGTTTAAGGTTTAATATGTACTTACCCTTCATGTTTGATGTTCTAACTTAATAAATCATGAACTTAAGGTTCAATGATATTTTTTTTAAGGTCAACAATAGGGTCATGATTGGTGTGGTTTACTTATGTGTTAGTTGATTTGCCTTAATAAGCGTATCTTATAACTGTACTCAGTACTAATGGATAGGCCGACTCTATTAATGGTAGGTCTTCCCAATCAAGTTAATTAAAGCTAGAACTATTTGTAGCTGAGCAGTCAGGCAAGTTCCTTATACCGAAACTTTACTTTATTGCAAGTTTCCTTAAATCGAATCTTGTATTTATTTTTATAATGCAAATTCCTTAACCATACCCATTTTTATTCAAGCAAGTATTATCGTTGTACATGTTTCTTATCCTACTCCTGTCTTTATTGAGTAGGTTCTAACTCTTGTTTACTTTAATATTAGACAAGGTTTCTATAGTATTGCAAGTTCCTAACTCAAACTCGAGATTACTATATTACAAACATGTCAGTGGTTTAATTATTAACAATTATTCCATATCCTTGATAATTAATGATATTCGCATCTTCTGCAAGTTGTTATTGACAGACAAGTTTTCTTTAATCTTACTCCATTGTGCTTTTAGTAAATTTCTAATCCCTGTTGAATTTGGTAATACATAAGTACTGTCGTACTATTACAAATTTCTGAACTTATTATTTATTACAAGTTCTCTAATCTAACTGAAATTATTATTCAGCGGGTTCTATCTTACTCGATTTGTTTATTGAGCAAGTATTCTATTATTATCGCAAGTTCCCTATTTGAACTATTTCTTGTGATTCTACACATTCTAAATTTATGCCTTGTCCCCACTCATGTGCATTTGAGATATTGTCAGATTCTTGAATCGCTTAAACCCAATAGTTTTATTTCGCATAACTTGCATCATAAGTATGGGTCTATACCCTTGTTTGGTTAGACCAAGTATTGAAGCATGAATTTTGAATTCATAAATTGTTTGCTAGCTTTCGTTAATCCTACTCATTGTATATTCAAGCGGGTTGTATTGTTATATTACGACCAGTTCTCCAAACCTAAATTGTCGGTCTCTTTATAGATCGTTCTTAACCTTGTACCTTAAATCGTACAATTATTTATAAACTCTAAATTATCCGAGTATACTAGTGGTTTAATTATTGTTAATTAGCCACCTCATTGACGATTATTGGTATTCGCACATAGTGCATTTGCATTTCTATTCATTATCGAACATCTATTACTTGAAGTTCTTTATTCCTGAACTGTTTGAATAGGAGGCTACGCCACTAGTTCGGCTAGTCTTATGCATGAGATCATAAGAATTATTTTAAAATATAGTCTACGCCAATTGTTTCGGCTAGACCTTTGTATATTTAAATTCATTTGATTGAATATTGTTGCAACTGTCCAAACCATTGATGGTACGGACTCTTATAATCAGACTGAGCAGAACAACCCTTATAAAAAGGGGTTTGATGTCGATTTATTCGACTTAGCGCGCACACAAGATAGTTAATGTTATGCATATACATTGGGTACAAGAGGTTTGGCCACCTCGCGTATCCACCTAAGTGTTTACAGTAGCATTAGCTGTTACACTACTCCTGAGTGTTTACAGTAGCATTAGCTATTACACTACTCCGAGATGCTCAGCTAAGACCTGGGTAAGTTTCTCATGAGGTGCGCTAGGTGAAATGCTTGGTTAAGCCCTCGACCATGTTCAGGGTCTATAATGACCAACTCAGCAGTAAATACTCTTTACCATTGATTTTGAATATCAATTCTTAAAGTTATTCAATCGTGCAAGTGTTATTTAAAATTATCATTATCGATATCGCTCTTGAAATTAATATTGTTAAGATTTTCAGTTTTTCAGTTAATCTTCTAGCAGCATTACTGTTGACAATTATTCACAATTATTGTATATTGTGAAATCCAAAGAATTGTATTCTTCTCATTCATGATATATCTTTATTGTCTATTTTAACTTGCTGAGCAATTTGTGCTCACCCTAGCTATATCGTGAACCATTTTTAGATTAAGTCCGAGTTCGTATAAGACGCCAAGGACGATAAAGGAAAAAGACAAAGTCCGTGTTTGACTTATGCTCAGTTTATTTAGTTTACCTACGTTGTAAACTCTTTTGTGTTATTACTTCGATGTATTAAGGTTAGAAAACCTGGGATGATTGTAAGTTGTTACCAATAATTATATTCCGCATTTTTATTGGGTAGTTAGAATGTTTGTTAAGTTGGATCGTGAGCACTGGATCCGAGGTTCAAGGAATCCGGATTTGGGGGCGTCACAGGTTGGTATCAGAGCTGTAGGTTATAAAACCTTAGGTTGGGGGAAAAACCTTAGGATTATGACCGTAGAGAAGTTAAGAAAACTCATATAGAGTTTAATAGGTGAATTGAGAAAATTCATCCCGTATAGGATTTTATGTGCTACGTGATTTATAGATTTCACTCGTGAGTTAATGACAAGTTTTTGTTGTTGTTGTAGAATGTCTGAAGGAAATGGGCTGATAGATGTTCCCATTGTCTGGGAGGAGATGGTGGTTGCACCTGAACCTATAGCCGCTGAGGGCAGACCTAAGGAAGAAGAGTCGGTAGGAAATGTTGAATCAAACGTTGCCAAATCAGAGGTAGAATCCAAGAATCGTACTGAGGAAGAATTGTTTGTGACAGGGGAGCGTATGAATGAGTTAATTAATGAGAACTCCGAAATGGAAGAAAAGATACAAGAATTAGAGGAGGGGAATAGAGAATTTCACATCAGGAATTGGTGGACAAATGAAGGATGGAGTGAAATTGTCAAAAGGTTGCTAGAAGCCGAAAAAGCAGAATAAAGCATTGAAGGAAGAAGTGGAAGAGAAGGAAAGAGAGGTAGCTAAGCTGAGGAAAGAATTACCTCAGTATATGCTAAATGTGTGTTTGTGTACTAATTAGTAGGAGGGGCTAGTAGTCTCAGCTTTTGTTAGCAGGTGGAATGACTTTTGTTAATTCCAACTTTTGGGGTAGGTGATATGTAGTAATCCCTAAGGTAAATGGGAAATTGTATGTGATGGAATAGCATAATGCTAATTGCAGTGCAAGAAGAAACATATGAGTATAAAGTATTTATAAAATGTGCTTATGAGTAGTGAATCATTATTAAAGATTGATAATGATGTAGTACGATCATGTGTAACATGATTGATAATGAAATTAATTATAGAATGGGATCACCGAGTGATCATAGTGAAATCTTGGGATAACAAATGATCTGTTAAAAGATTTAGGAAGTATTGTAAATTTCTACTGAGGATTCATCATAGCGGTTGAGTTGTACGATTCCTTGTATGGGCAGGGAAACCATACACTTAATTTCTATCTTGATAATTAATAAAAATCTATGACACGTTGTTCGATGTATTTATGGCGAGAAGGTGATTCTTTTCTCATAAGATATCGGATAAATATAGAATGTTGAGGTTAGATGCGTGTTCTTCAAACTCACACTTATGGTAAGTTCGGGACTCGCAATCGTATGGTGGAACCCCTCAGCGAATGGACGATTTTGGTCTGACTAGGATAAATTCTTAGATCCATATGATCGTTGTAAGTCCTGAACTCATATTGTGTGGTAGATTTGATGAACAACAGTATGGGTAGAGTTGTGTAGTAGTAAAAGTAGAGTAATTATAACTTTTAGTTGGAATTAGAAAAAGAGAATTAAGCCATTTTGTGGTCATTTGTTTTATAGGATGCCGCCTCGATGCAATAAGAAGGCTCATCAAGCGGTGGAAGAAGTCAAGAAAGAACTTGGGGGACTAAACGAAGATCCCTTTCAACAACTGGTGAAGCTGGTTCTAAAAGCATACGAAGAAGGCATCAATGCGGGTAGGAACAGTCTGGCAGAGAACAACAAGTATGAACCAGAAGTCAGTCAACCACGGAAGAAAAAGGCTTTTGCCTGCATTAACTGCGGTAAGAAAAGAAGCATGCGGGAGTGTGTTTAAAAGGAAAAAGAGTATGCTACAATTGTAATCAAGAAGGGCATATGTCTCCCCAATGCCCTAAACCGAAGAAGGGTGGGTGTTTCCAATGCGGAGCACAGGATCACCAAATCAAGAATTGTTCCTAAGAAGAAGAAGGTAGTCGGAGGGAATTCAAACTCGGCCAGTCAAGTCGACAATAAATAATTGCGAAGGAGTTGAGGAGTATTGCGACATTGTGGAAGGATAATGCGCTTCAGTAATATTTATGTATTAACTATATGTTTAGTCTGTTAGCGTATCGGTGCGGATGCAAGCTAATCGCAAATTTTCGTATAAGTGCTAGTAAAAGTCCCAACTCTTATAATGTATGGGGTATGTAATAGTTATCTCAACTTTTGTTGTTCAGTGAGATAGCTAAATGGTAGTAGTATTGTGCTCAGGAATGTAATATGTCAGCCACAATTAGGTCCATGATTATGATTATGGTTATGATGTATTTTTGGGCAGTGCCCTATTAATGCAGTGTTACTGATTGTTACATGAGTTAGCTGTGGGTATAGTTTTGACGAAATTTAAGAATTTGGAGTCGGATATAGAAAAATATTTGTATTGTTTAAGGCCAAATTTGAGAATTTGAAGATAGAATAAGGTGAATAATATATAAGTATTGATGACTTCTTGTAAGTGTAAATATTCGAGGTAAGTGGATTAGTCGTTTTAAGATGAAATTTTGTGGCTACTTTCTAGGGAAATATTGAAAATGAAGAGAAATTTTTTGAGTTTATCGAGCTAAGATTTGCATTAAGAGGATGATCCATTAACTAAGTAATTTGATAGTAAGTGAAGAAGATTGTGAAGAATCGGGTTACGCGATTAACTTTTTGAAATAATGGAAACGTAGGGTTAGAGTCATAGGTGTGCTATGCGTGGAGTTATCGCATATGAGCTACACGTCGATATGAAAATGAGTCACAAGTTGACCATATAAATTTTAAAGAAGATTGGAGTATGAATCATTCAAATCGGCTAGTATTCTTATTTTTACAATTCCGGGGACGGAATTTTTATAAGGAGGGGAGGGTGTAATGATCCGAAATTTTCAATTTTCATTATTAATTAAATAATGAATTTAATTTAAAATTAATTTTTTTGCATCTAAATTTTTTTTTTTGGGAACCAACATGAGCTTGGTTGTAATACCCGATAATTTTTTTTTTTTTTTTTTTTTTAAAACTTTGTTATTACTTAAATATAATATTTAATCTCTAATGAGTTATTTTTGTACGCTCATTTTAAACCTGGGTATGTGATACTTTTATTTTTGTGACTATACAAGTTAATTTTGGCTTTAATGAGATTCACTAATGGTCTGATTAAATTAGTGATCTAACCCTAAGGTTTAATAGCAAGAAGATTTAGAAATTGTCAAATAATTAATCACATTTATTTATGGTATTAAATTTAAGTTATTAAATTAAATAATTTGAAGGTGGGTTTTATTGTCAAAGTAAGTATTTTAAACAATTAAATACTTAAACTAATTAATTAATTGTAATGCAAGGATTGTGGAGTGTTATTAAATCCTAGCTAGTAAATTGGACCCATTCTCCTTTTTCATTTCGGATGGACCAACATTATTTGTTCTGGACCAATTCCTCTTCCGGTTGGGCCAAATCAAGTGGGTTGGGGAAGGTTTTATTCGTTAAACTAACTGGGTGCAGAGGAGAGCTCGGGTAATCTAGCCCAAATGCCTCACTCCTTTCATCTGATTCCATATGGGTTCACGATAGGGAGCTTGGCTATTTCCAGGGCAGACTTGAGCGCATGGGGGCGACCGAGCGAGCAAGCAAATGGACTGGGGAATAACCCTTAGTCCCTATGGGCAATCGGATTTTAGGGGAGGCGCAGGTCTGAATAGTCAGACTGCCGATAAGGGCTGCTGACGTCCATCTGCTACGCCGAATTGAGGTACGGAAGGGACGACTGAGGCATGGGGATACCAACCGAATGGCTAGCCGTTGGACCAAAGGGCTCGGACTGCCGGGCGATTGACGACTGCTCCACTACTACGCCGAATTGAGCTGCAGGAAGGACGAATAGGGTATGGGCTAGCCTATTCCCCTATTCGGTCGATTGAGAGGGACGGAAAGGACTGCCATCACCATCCCTCACTGCCGCGAATTGACCGCACGATTGGTGTGGGTGCTGAGCTAGAGTTAGGAGTCCTCTATAAATAGAGCCCATGTTGCAAGGGCAAGCGCTTGCTGTCTTGAGGAATTTCGAAACCGAGAGGAAGAGAGCGAGGTGAGAAGAGGGAAATAGTGAGAGGCCATCAGTGGGTTTCAACTCAGTTCGAAAGTGCCAACGGTGGGGTGAATGCTCTCTATATTCACTGCCTATATCGGAAGAAGGAGGAGAACCAACTAGGACCTCAGTTCGGCTCCACCCCAATCTTTAAGGTATAATAATGGTCCTGTTTTAAATTGAACCTAACTGCCGTGATAGTTTTCTTTTGTTTCGTTTTTCTATTCTTGGGTTATGTTGCTATTTTGTCGTTGGAAAATTTGTGTGGAGGGCCATGGAGGGTCCAGGTGGTGTAGGGAGGGGCTGTGGTTTGTGGTTGTAGGATAACAGATGTCGTGTTAGTTTCTTCAAGATCCGGTATGCTCACCATGTGTTCGCTGCAATGTCCAAGAGAAAACAGGGCTGGGCTAGGTGTTATGTCAAGCGACAGATCATGAAGTGCAGACTTCTGTTGTCATGTGATTAGTATTTTGATTTTCATAGGCATAGGACCAAGTGATGTCATGTTGTGATGTTTGTTGTACCAAGCCTTGTCACGGGACTAGTGTTGATGGCTCGCAGGCTTAGAGCCATTATTACTGTATGCCTAATGTTTTGCTAGCATGAGCTCGGTATTATGTGTATGTGTTGATGGATGATGAGCTGTTTGGCTTTGTGAAAAGTAACTTACTGTTAAAGATTTTCTTTCTATTTGGTTAATGATATTATTTCGTAATCACGGTGTATCATGATTATTGTAAAAATACTAAGAACAACTAAATCACTCATAAATGTTTATTTATGATAGTTATGTAATAAAACATTTTCAGAAAGTGAATAACCTTGTTTAATCATTAGTTTATTATTAAGAGTTTAATAATAGTCATGTTCTAAATACCATTATCGAGATGTGATAAAACTGTTGGGTAAGCAAAGTGTTATTGAAAATTTCAAATAACCTTTAAAGTATTTTGAGTATCATCAAAAGGGGTTGTTTAGCTGATTAGTTTTTATTTAATAAGGATAACTAAGAATAAAGTCTATTTAATTATTTATTATTTAATTAACATTAAAATGAAGGTATTAAGTAACTATTATTCAATTAGTATTAAATAATAAAGGTATTGATTATTACCTAATTAGTGTTATTTAATAAAGGTAAGGACTAATTAATTATTATTTAATAGTAAAATAATAATTAGAGATAGAACAAGGAGGAGAATAAAGTCTAATTAACCATTTATTTTTTTAACACTCGAGCAATAAATAAAGATATTGATTATTATCTAATAATAAAGGTAATGATTAATTAATTATTAGTTAATCTTAAATAATAATTAAAGATAAATAATGTCTAATTAACTATTTATTATTTAAACATTTAAATAGTAAGTAAAGGTAATGATTAGTTATTATTAAGTAATAACTAAAGACTTCTTAAGGGTATGAATAAAAATTTAGTATTATTTCGTGTCGAATATTGATTTAAAACTTATAATTTAACTACTTATTATTTAATTGCTAATTAAATAATAAGTAACCATAACTAGTTATTATTTACTTTTAGTAATAACTCAAGATAATTACTATTTGAGTGATATTAGAGAGTAAGTAAAGGAATTTAAGTTAATAAAACATTAATTAAACAAATTATAAATTGTTTAAGGTTTAATATGTACTTACCCTTCATGTTTGATGTTCTAACTTAATAAATCATGAACTTAAGGTTCAATGATATTTTTTTTAAGGTCAACAATAGGGTCATGATTGGTGTGGTTTACTTATGTGTTAGTTGATTTGCCTTAATAAGCGTATCTTATAACTGTACTCAGTACTAATGGATAGGCCGACTCTATTAATGGTAGGTCTTCCCAATCAAGTTAATTAAAGCTAGAACTATTTGTAGCTGAGCAGTCAGGCAAGTTCCTTATACCGAAACTTTACTTTATTGCAAGTTTCCTTAAATCGAATCTTGTATTTATTTTTATAATGCAAATTCCTTAACCATACCCATTTTTATTCAAGCAAGTATTATCGTTGTACATGTTTCTTATCCTACTCCTGTCTTTATTGAGTAGGTTCTAACTCTTGTTTACTTTAATATTAGACAAGGTTTCTATAGTATTGCAAGTTCCTAACTCAAACTCGAGATTACTATATTACAAACATGTCAGTGGTTTAATTATTAACAATTATTCCATATCCTTGATAATTAATGATATTCGCATCTTCTGCAAGTTGTTATTGACAGACAAGTTTTCTTTAATCTTACTCCATTGTGCTTTTAGTAAATTTCTAATCCCTGTTGAATTTGGTAATACATAAGTACTTCGTACTATTACAAATTTCTGAACTTATTATTTATTACAAGTTCTCTAATCTAACTGAAATTATTATTCAGCGGGTTCTATCTTACTCGATTTGTTTATTGAGCAAGTATTCTATTATTATCGCAAGTTCCCTATTTGAACTATTTCTTGTGATTCTACACATTCTAAATTTATGCCTTGTCCCCACTCATGTGCATTTGAGATATTGTCAGATTCTTGAATCGCTTAAACCCAATAGTTTTATTTCGCATAACTTGCATCATAAGTATGGGTCTATACCCTTGTTTGGTTAGACCAAGTATTGAAGCATGAATTTTGAATTCATAAATTGTTTGCTAGCTTTCGTTAATCCTACTCATTGTATATTCAAGCGGGTTGTATTGTTATATTACGACCAGTTCTCCAAACCTAAATTGTCGGTCTCTTTATAGATCGTTCTTAACCTTGTACCTTAAATCGTACAATTATTTATAAACTCTAAATTATCCGAGTATACTAGTGGTTTAATTATTGTTAATTAGCCACCTCATTGACGATTATTGGTATTCGCACATAGTGCATTTGCATTTCTATTCATTATCGAACATCTATTACTTGAAGTTCTTTATTCCTGAACTGTTTGAATAGGAGGCTACGCCACTAGTTCGGCTAGTCTTATGCATGAGATCATAAGAATTATTTTAAAATATAGTCTACGCCAATTGTTTCGGCTAGACCTTTGTATATTTAAATTCATTTGATTGAATATTGTTGCAACTGTCCAAACCATTGATGGTACGGACTCTTATAATCAGACTGAGCAGAACAACCCTTATAAAAAGGGGTTTGATGTCGATTTATTCGACTTAGCGCGCACACAAGATAGTTAATGTTATGCATATACATTGGGTACAAGAGGTTTGGCCACCTCGCGTATCCACCTAAGTGTTTACAGTAGCATTAGCTGTTACACTACTCCTGAGTGTTTACAGTAGCATTAGCTGTTACACTACTCCGAGATGCTCAGCTAAGACCTGGGTAAGTTTCTCATGAGGTGCGCTAGGTGAAATGCTTGGTTAAGCCCTCGACCATGTTCAGGGTCTATAATGACCAACTCAGCAGTAAATACTCTTTACCATTGATTTTGAATATCAATTCTTAAAGTTATTCAGTCGTGCAA
This sequence comes from Aralia elata, assembly GCA_034770075.1. NCBI lineage: Eukaryota > Viridiplantae > Streptophyta > Magnoliopsida > Apiales > Araliaceae > Aralia > Aralia elata. The sequence goes on along the minus strand of CM068379.1, from coordinate 27,836,034 downwards.
GTGTTATTTAAAATTATCATTATCGATATCGCTCTTGAAATTAATATTGTTAAGATTTTCAGTTTTTCAGTTAATCTTCTAGCAGCATTACTGTTGACAATTATTCACAATTATTGTATATTGTGAAATCCAAAGAATTGTATTCTTCTCATTCATGATATATCTTTATTGTCTATTTTAACTTGCTGAGCAATTTATGCTCACCCTAGCTATATCGTGAACCATTTTCAGATTAAGTCCGAGTTCGTATAAGACGCCAAGGACGATAAAGGAAAAAGACAAAGTCCGTGTTTGACTTATGCTCAGTTTATTTAGTTTACCTACGTTGTAAACTCTTTTGTGTTATTACTTCGATGTATTAAGGTTAGAAAACCTGGGATGATTGTAAGTTGTTACCAATAATTATATTCCGCATTTTTATTGGGTAGTTAGAATGTTTGTTAAGTTGGATCGTGAGCACTGGATCCGAGGTTCAAGGAATCCGGATTTGGGGGCGTCACAGGTTGGTATCAGAGCTGTAGGTTATAAAACCTTAGGTTGGGGGAAAAACCTTAGGATTATGACCGTAGAGAAGTTAAGAAAACTCATATAGAGTTTAATAGGTGGATTGAGAAAATTCATCCCGTATAGGATTTTATGTGCTACGTGATTTATAGATTTCACTCGTGAGTTAATGACAAGTTTTTTGTTGTTGTTGTAGAATGTCTGAAGGAAATGGGCTGATAGATGTTCCCATTGTCTGGGAGGAGATGGTGGTTGCACCTGAACCTATAGCCGCTGAGGGCAGACCTAAGGAAGAAGAGTCGGTAGGAAATGTTGAATCAAACGTTGCCAAATCAGAGGTAGAATCCAAGAATCGTACTGAGGAAGAATTGTTTGTGACAGGGGAGCGTATGAATGAGTTAATTAATGAGAACTCCGAAATGGAAGAAAAGATACAAGAATTAGAGGAGGGGAATAGAGAATTTCACATCAGGAATTGGTGGACAAATGAAGGATGGAGTGAAATTGTCAAAAGGTTGCTAGAAGCCGAAAAGCAGAATAAAGCATTGAAGGAAGAAGTGGAAGAGAAGGAAAGAGAGGTAGCTAAGCTGAGGAAAGAATTACCTCAGTATATGCTAAATGTGTGTTTGTACTAATTAGTAGGAGGGGCTAGTAGTCTCAGCTTTTGTTAGCAGGTGGAATGACTTTTGTTAATTCCAACTTTTGGGGTAGGTGATATGTAGTAATCCCTAAGGTAAATGGGAAATTGTATGTGATGGAATAGCATAATGCTAATTGCAGTGCAAGAAGAAACATATGAGTATAAAGTATTTATAAAATGTGCTTATGAGTAGTGAATCATTATTAAAGATTGATAATGATGTAGTACGATCATGTGTAACATGATTGATAATGAAATTAATTATAGAATGGGATCACCGAGTGATCATAGTGAAATCTTGGGATAACAAATGATCTGTTAAAAGATTTAGGAAGTATTGTAAATTTCTACTGAGGATTCATCATAGCGGTTGAGTTGTACGATTCCTTGTATGGGCAGGGAAACCATACACTTAATTTCTATCTTGATAATTAATAAAAATCTATGACACGTTGTTCGATGTATTTATGGCGAGAAGGTGATTCTTTTCTCATAAGATATCGGATAAATATAGAATGTTGAGGTTAGATGCGTGTTCTTCAAACTCACACTTATGGTAAGTTCGGGACTCGCAATCGTATGGTGGAACCCCTCAGCGAATGGACGATTTTGGTCTGACTAGGATAAATTCTTAGATCCATATGATCGTTGTAAGTCCTGAACTCATATTGTGTGGTAGATTTGATGAACAACAGTATGGGTAGAGTTGTGTAGTAGTAAAAGTAGAGTAATTATAACTTTTAGTTGGAATTAGAAAAAGAGAATTAAGCCATTTTGTGGTCATTTGTTTTATAGGATGCCGCCTCGATGCAATAAGAAGGCTCATCAAGCGGTGGAAGAAGTCAAGAAAGAACTTGGGGGACTAAACGAAGATCCCTTTCAACAACTGGTGAAGCTGGTTCTAAAAGCATACGAAGAAGGCATCAATGCGGGTAGGAACAGTCTGGCAGAGAACAACAAGTATGAACCAGAAGTCAGTCAACCACGGAAGAAAAAGGCTTTTGCCTGCATTAACTGCGGTAAGAAGCATGCGGGAGTGTGTTTAAAAGGAAAAAGAGTATGCTACAATTGTAATCAAGAAGGGCATATGTCTCCCCAATGCCCTAAACCGAAGAAGGGTGGGTGTTTCCAATGCGGAGCACAGGATCACCAAATCAAGAATTGTCCTAAGAAGAAGAAGGTAGTCGGAGGGAATTCAAACTCGGCCAGTCAAGTCGACAATAAATAATTGCGAAGGAGTTGAGGAGTATTGCGACATTGTGGAAGGATAATGCGCTTCAGTAATATTTATGTATTAACTATATGTTTAGTCTGTTAGCGTATCGGTGCGGATGCAAGCTAATCGCAAATTTTCGTATAAGTGCTAGTAAAAGTCCCAACTCTTGTAATGTATGGGGTATGTAATAGTTATCTCAACTTTTGTTGTTCAGTGAGATAGCTAAATGGTAGTAGTATTGTGCTCAGGAATGTAATATGTCAGCCACAATTAGGTCCATGATTATGATTATGGTTATGATGTATTTTTGGGCAGTGCCCTATTAATGCAGTGTTACTGATTGTTACATGAGTTAGCTGTGGGTATAGTTTTGACGAAATTTAAGAATTTGGAGTCGGATATAGAAAAATATTTGTATTGTTTAAGGCCAAATTTGAGAATTTGAAGATAGAATAAGGTGAATAATATATAAGTATTGATGACTTCTTGTAAGTGTAAATATTCGAGGTAAGTGGATTAGTCGTTTTAAGATGAAATTTTGTGGCTACTTTCTAGGGAAATATTGAAAATGAAGAGAAAATTTTTGAGTTTATCGGGCTAAGATTTGCATTAAGAGGATGATCCATTAACTAAGTAATTTGATAGTAAGTGAAGAAGATTGTGAAGAATCGGGTTACGCGATTAACTTTTTGAAATAATGGAAACGTAGGGTTAGAGTCATAGGTGTGCTATGCGTGGAGTTATCGCATATGAGCTACACGTCGATATGAAAATGAGTCACAAGTTGACCATATAAATTTTAAAGAAGATTGGAGTATGAATCATTCAAATCGGCTAGTATTCTTATTTTTACAATTCCGGGGACGGAATTTTTATAAGGAGGGGAGGGTGTAATGATCCGAAATTTTCAAGGTTCATTATTAATTAAATAATGAATTTAATTTCAAATGACTTATTTTGCATCTAAATTTTTTTTTTTGGGAACCAACATGAGCTTGGTTGTAATACCCGAGAATTTTTTTTTTTTTTTTTTTTTTAAAACTTTGTTATTACTTAAATATAATATTTAATCTCTAATGAGTTAGTTTTGTACGCTCATTTTAAACCTGGGTATGTGATACTTTTATTTTTGTGACTATACAAGTTAATTTTGGCTTTAATGAGATTCACTAATGGTCTGATTAAATTAGTGATCTAACCCTAAGGTTTAATAGTAAGAAGATTTAGAAATTGTCAAATAATTAATCACATTTATTTATGGTATTAAATTTAAGTTATTAAATTAAATAATTTGAAGGTGGGTTTTATTGTCAAAGTAAGTATTTTAAACAATTAAATACTTAAACTAATTAATTAATTGTAATGCAAGGATTGTGGAGTGTTATTAAATCCTAGCTAGTAAATTGGACCCATTCTCCTTTTTCATTTCGGATGGACCAACATTATTTGTTCTGGACCAATTCCTCTTCCGGTTGGGCCAAATCAAGTGGGTTGGGGAAGGTTTTATTCGTTAAACTAACTGGGTGCAGAGGAGAGCTCGGGTAATCTAGCCCAAATGCCTCACTCCTTTCATCTGATTCCATATGGGTTCACGATAGGGAGCTTGGCTATTTCCAGGGCAGACTTGAGCGCATGGGGGCGACCGAGCGAGCAAGCAAATGGACTGGGGAATAACCCTTAGTCCCTATGGGCAATCGGATTTTAGGGGAGGCGCAGGTCTGAATAGTCAGACTGCCGATAAGGGCTGCTGACGTCCATCTGCTACGCCGAATTGAGGTACGGAAGGGACGACTGAGGCATGGGGATACCAACCGAATGGCTAGCCGTTGGACCAAAGGGCTCGGACTGCCGGGCGATTGACGACTGCTCCACTACTACGCCGAATTGAGCTGCAGGAAGGACGAATAGGGTATGGGCTAGCCTATTCCCCTATTCGGTCGATTGAGAGGGACGGAAAGGACTGCCATCACCATCCCTCACTGCCGCGAATTGACCGCACGATTGGTGTGGGTGCTGAGCTAGAGTTAGGAGTCCTCTATAAATAGAGCCCATGTTGCAAGGGCAAGCGCTTGCTGTCTTGAGGAATTTCGAAACCGAGAGGAAGAGAGCGAGGTGAGAAGAGGGAAATAGTGAGAGGCCATCAGTGGGTTTCAACTCAGTTCGGAAGTGCCAACGGTGGGGTGAATGCTCTCTATATTCACTGCCTATATCGGAAGAAGGAGGAGAACCAACTAGGACCTCAGTTCGGCTCCACCCCAATCTTTAAGGTATAATAATGGTCCTGTTTTAAATTGAACCTAACTGCCGTGATAGTTTTCTTTTGTTTCGTTTTTCTATTCTTGGGTTATGTTGCTATTTTGTCGTTGGAAAATTTGTGTGGAGGGCCATGGAGGGTCCAGGTGGTGTAGGGAGGGGCTGTGGTTGTAGGATAACAGATGTCGTGTTAGTTTCTTCAAGATCCGGTATGCTCACCATGTGTTCGCTGCAATGTCCAAGAGAAAACAGGGCTGGGCTAGGTGTTATGTCAAGCGACAGATCATGAAGTGCAGACTTCTGTTGTCATGTGATTAGTATTTTGATTTTCATAGGCATAGGACCAAGTGATGTCATGTTGTGATGTTTGTTGTACCAAGCCTTGTCACGGGACTAGTGTTGATGGCTCGCAGGCTTAGAGCCATTATTACTGTATGCCTAATGTTTTGCTAGCATGAGCTCGGTATTATGTGTATGTGTTGATGGATGATGAGCTGTTTGGCTTTGTGAAAAGTAACTTACTGTTAAAGATTTTCTTTCTATTTGGTTAATGATATTATTTCGTAATCACGGTGTATCATGATTATTGTAAAAATACTAAGAACAACTAAATCACTCATAAATGTTTATTTATGATAGTTATGTAATAAAACATTTTCAGAAAGTGAATAACCTTGTTTAATCATTAGTTTATTATTAAGAGTTTAATAATAGTCATGTTCTAAATACCATTATCGAGATGTGATAAAACTGTTGGGTAAGCAAAGTGTTATTGAAAATTTCAAATAACCTTTAAAGTATTTTGAGTATCATCAAAAGGGGTTGTTTAGCTGATTAGTTTTTATTTAATAAGGATAACTAAGAATAAAGTCTGTTTAATTATTTATTATTTAATTAACATTAAAATGAAGGTATTAAGTAACTATTATTCAATTAGTATTAAATAATAAAGGTATTGATTATTACCTAATTAGTGTTATTTAATAAAGGTAAGGACTAATTAATTATTATTTAATAGTAAATAATAATTAGAGATAGAACAAGGAGGAGAATAAAGTCTAATTAACCATTTATTTTTTTAACACTCGAGCAATAAATAAAGATATTGATTATTATCTAATAATAAAGGTAATGATTAATTAATTATTAGTTAATCTTAAATAATAATTAAAGATAAATAATGTCTAATTAACTATTTATTATTTAAACATTTAAATAGTAAGTAAAGGTAATGATTAGTTATTATTAAGTAATAACTAAAGACTTCTTAAGGGTATGAATAAAAATTTAGTATTATTTCGTGTCGAATATTGATTTAAAACTTATAATTTAACTACTTATTATTTAATTGCTAATTAAATAATAAGTAACCATAACTAGTTATTATTTACTTTTAGTAATAACTCAAGATAATTACTATTTGAGTGATATTAGAGAGTAAGTAAAGGAATTTAAGTTAATAAAACATTAATTAAACAAATTATAAATTGTTTAAGGTTTAATATGTACTTACCCTTCATGTTTGATGTTCTAACTTAATAAATCATGAACTTAAGGTTCAATGATATTTTTTTTAAGGTCAACAATAGGGTCATGATTGGTGTGGTTTACTTATGTGTTAGTTGATTTGCCTTAATAAGCGTATCTTATAACTGTACTCAGTACTAATGGATAGGCCGACTCTATTAATGGTAGGTCTTCCCAATCAAGTTAATTAAAGCTAGAACTATTTGTAGCTGAGCAGTCAGGCAAGTTCCTTATACCGAAACTTTACTTTATTGCAAGTTTCCTTAAATCGAATCTTGTATTTATTTTTATAATGCAAATTCCTTAACCATACCCATTTTTATTCAAGCAAGTATTATCGTTGTACATGTTTCTTATCCTACTCCTGTCTTTATTGAGTAGGTTCTAACTCTTGTTTACTTTAATATTAGACAAGGTTTCTATAGTATTGCAAGTTCCTAACTCAAACTCGAGATTACTATATTACAAACATGTCAGTGGTTTAATTATTAACAATTATTCCATATCCTTGATAATTAATGATATTCGCATCTTCTGCAAGTTGTTATTGACAGACAAGTCTTCTTTAATCTTACTCCATTGTGCTTTTAGTAAATTTCTAATCCCTGTTGAATTTGGTAATACATAAGTACTTCGTACTATTACAAATTTCTGAACTTATTATTTATTACAAGTTCTCTAATCTAACTGAAATTATTATTCAGCGGGTTCTATCTTACTCGATTTGTTTATTGAGCAAGTATTCTATTATTATCGCAAGTTCCCTATTTGAACTATTTCTTGTGATTCTACACATTCTAAATTTATGCCTTGTCCCCACTCATGTGCATTTGAGATATTGTCAGATTCTTGAATCGCTTAAACCCAATAGTTTTATTTCGCATAACTTGCATCATAAGTATGGGTCTATACCCTTGTTTGGTTAGACCAAGTATTGAAGCATGAATTTTGAATTCATAAATTGTTTGCTAGCTTTCGTTAATCCTACTCATTGTATATTCAAGCGGGTTGTATTGTTATATTACGACCAGTTCTCCAAACCTAAATTGTCGGTCTCTTTATAGATCGTTCTTAACCTTGTACCTTAAATCGTACAATTATTTATAAACTCTAAATTATCCGAGTATACTAGTGGTTTAATTATTGTTAATTAGCCACCTCATTGACGATTATTGGTATTCGCACATAGTGCATTTGCATTTCTATTCATTATCGAACATCTATTACTTGAAGTTCTTTATTCCTGAACTGTTTGAATAGGAGGCTACGCCACTAGTTCGGCTAGTCTTATGCATGAGATCATAAGAATTATTTTAAAATATAGTCTACGCCAATTGTTTCGGCTAGACCTTTGTATATTTAAATTCATTTGATTGAATATTGTTGCAACTGTCCAAACCATTGATGGTACGGACTCTTATAATCAGACTGAGCAGAACAACCCTTATAAAAAGGGGTTTGATGTCGATTTATTCGACTTAGCGCGCACACAAGATAGTTAATGTTATGCATATACATTGGGTACAAGAGGTTTGGCCACCTCGCGTATCCACCTAAGTGTTTACAGTAGCATTAGCTGTTACACTACTCCTGAGTGTTTACAGTAGCATTAGCTGTTACACTACTCCGAGATGCTCAGCTAAGACCTGGGTAAGTTTCTCATGAGGTGCGCTAGGTGAAATGCCTGGTTAAGCCCTCGACCATGTTCAGGGTCTATAATGACCAACTCAGCAGTAAATACTCTTTACCATTGATTTTGAATATCAATTCTTAAAGTTATTCAATCGTGCAAGTGTTATTTAAAATTATCATTATCGATATCGCTCTTGAAATTAATATTGTTAAGATTTTCAGTTTTTCAGTTAATCTTCTAGCAGCATTACTGTTGACAATTATTCACAATTATTGTATATTGTGAAATCCAAAGAATTGTATTCTTTTCATTCATGATATATCTTTATTGTCTATTTTAACTTGCTGAGCAATTTGTGCTCACCCTTGCTATATCGTGAACTATTTTCAGATTAAGTCCGAGTTCGTATAAGACGCCAAGGACGATAAAGGAAAAAGACAAAGTCCGTGTTTGACTTATGCTCAGTTTATTTAGTTTACCTACGTTGTAAACTCTTTTGTGTTATTACTTCGATGTATTAAGGTTAGAAAACCTGGGATGATTGTAAGTTGTTACCAATAATTATATTCCGCATTTTTATTGGGTAGTTAGAATGTTTGTTAAGTTGGATCGTGAGCACTGGATCCGAGGTTCAAGGAATCCGGATTTGGGGGCGTCACAGATAACATCTCAGTGAAGTCCCAAGCAGAGCCTAAGCATCAGATCAAAAAGTAGCTCAAAAAGGTGCAAAACCCTAATTTTATGCTAAATCTTTAAAGCTTTGTTAGATGTTATGTTTTAGTGTTTAGGGATACTTAATAACATGTTATATAGTGATATGGGTTGTTAAATCATGTTTACATAACACCTAGATATGAGAATTAAGCAAAAATAGCAAACTGTTCATGGCAGTCAAGAATAGTCTGACAGGCTACTTTGTCAGGCTTTTTGATGCCCTTAATTTGTTAGTTTGATGTGTTTTGATGCATGTTATTGTAGTCTTCCATGAGGTTTATAAGTTAGAATAGGTAGAACACTAAAATAATCCCTGAAATTAAAGTTATCGGTGGTCAAAACCCATTAACCGACATGGAAACTGATTTCTGGTAACCCAAAAATCGTTTGAAGGTCCTGACAGTGTCTGACAAGTATTTGACCGGCTTGAATCTTACATGTGTTATATTGTTAGTGTAAAGTATTGGACCCAACATGTTATTTGATATATAAACTACAATTAAAAATCATTAAAACACATAAACCTAACCTAGAATGAAAGCTATGAGCAATCAAAGTATGCTAACCGACCAAAACCAATGAGTTTCTGGGTTACCCAGAAACTCAAGAACAGTTTGAACCGGCTGGTTTGACCAAGCTTAATCTTGTATCATATGATGTTGTTTATGATATGCCAATACATGTTGGTATACTATGCCATGTAGACTCCACCCAGAAACAAAAATTTCACACAAACAATTAACCAACTAGAAATTATTTAAAGTCAAACTGGCCTGTTTGACCATGACTAACTGTTCTTCAGCCCATGAAGAACACCTATAGCGACAGGCTGTCCATCGCTATAGGGCCCTTTTTGCGACAATCTCCTTCCGCCCAGCAAGAACACCTTTAGCAACACTGACTGTCGTTAAAGCCCTTTTGCGACGGTATTTAATAAAATTAATTAATAATTTAAAAATAGATAATAATTAATTCTTAATAATTAATAATTAAATGTTAAAATTCATTTTAAAGTATATTAATTAACTTTAATATTTTGACATAAAATTCATTAATAATTTAATTTAATTAAATATTAATGATAATAAATTATTTAATAATTATATTAAATAAATTATTTAAAAATGATATTAAAGTATTAAAATTATTTTAAATGATAAATAAATTATTTAAATAATATACTAACTTTCTAAAACTATTATAAATGATAAATAAATTATTTTAAATAATATACTTTCTAAAATTATTAGAATAATATATTAAATTTCTAAAAATATTATAAATGATTATTAAATCATTTAAATAATATTTTATATTTCTAAAATTATTCTAAATGATAAATAAATTATTTAAATAATATACTAAAATTCTAAAAATGTTATAAATGATAATTAAATCATTTAAAAATATTTCTAAGCTTGTAAAAATTATTTAAAAATATTACCAAGCTTGTGAACATTATTTAAATATAATATTAAGCTTCTAAAAATATTATAAGTGATAATTAAATTATCTAAGTTAATATTTAAGCTACTAAATAAAGTTTTATTGATAAACCTACGTGTTTAAGTGTTTATTAACGCTATTGAAAAGTCGAACCAATGTCGAACCTTAACGATACTTGACTAGTTTAATTCGATACGTGTTATTATAAGTTTTAACGCTTATTATTGATATAAATAGACTACGTGACGTAGATAAACAGCGTAAACCAAACGTATTACGCATAGGCAAGTCTCCAAACCTTGTTACCTTTATGGAAGTCTTATATATTTTGCTATCAATTATTGTGAAGTTATTGCTTCTTGATTCAGCATAACTTAAGAAATGAATTATTATTCATATATTGTTTATTCGAGCATGAATTGTTGTGTCAAGCCAAATTGTTTGGTACGACATCTTATAACTTAGTTTACTAACACCCTATATGAGTTGTTATTGTCGATAATATATTGACATCTACTGCATGTTGGGCACAATTAGGATGATATGCATACTCCTAGGATATCTCGATTAAGATGATCCCCTATCAGATATTTGAATAAAGCTTTTCTAAGTCATTGAAGACTGATAGAACTGGTTGGAACACATGGTTCATGTATTGAACCCTCAGTTGGCAAAAGCTTTTAAACTTCTTTCAAATCAAACACATTGTGTTTACATTTTTGATATAAACTTGATGAGCATTATGTAGCTCATCCTTGCATAAAACTTTCCTTTGTAGTTTTAGATGGTAATCCCGGAACTTCAGGGACGGATAAGGGAAAAGGCCTTGTTAATTAGTTTTATCTTATTGGTTTGAATAAATTCAAGTCTTATAAGACTTTGTTGTAATAAGAACATAGTACTGAGAATGTTGTAATCAAACTTACAGTTATAATATATATATATATATATCATCTTGTGTTATACCTCTTGCATTGTATTTACATTCTTAGTTAAGTTAGAAAGTAGCATTTGATCTAGTATAGTATCCATATGAACTATACATCTGAATGAGGGTATTTAAATGATATTGGGAGTTCTGTAAGCACTGAGGTTACACTTAATGAGCGCCGGTAAGGTGCTATCTTTACCAGGAATGCGCCCCTCAATTCCAAGAACAATCTGATCATTAATACTGTGAATGTCAGATAGATAGGGAATATCGATATGAAAGAGATATCCATAAGATATGAATCTATACATCCAAGTGAGGGTATCTAAACACGGTTAACGTTCTTACGAGAACTATTATCTGTTATGAGATACTAAAAATCTTGGATAGATAGAAGTTATATATTATGAAATATTTATAGTTGAATAGTCTCACGTGAGCACCAAATCTGCTACAGGGAGTATAGAGAATTTGGGGGCTTCACGGTCACTACTCATGACGTGGTCAATATGTTCATATGATCTATAGGTCTACTATCAAAGTTCACAGTCTGCATAAAACACAGACATAGAGCACTTGTGCTCATACCAAATCTTGTTCTGTTTTCAAAGTTAACACAGTATAACATTTTCTTCTCGTTCTTTTTATTCAGCTAAGTGGTTCACATGTTTTATCATATACTTAACGCGTGATCTCCTTCAACAGTCACCTTATAACTTCAGAATCCACCATGATTCCCACACATAATCCTCCCATAACAAACATGCAAAATACTATATAACAGACTCATACTCCAATTAAATCAAAGGCTTATAGTTAGGGTTTATACCTTCGTGAAGCAAATAAATTGTATAAGTTGTTCGCTCTCCTCGCTCCTCCCAGACTCTGTTTTACCGAACTGCAGAGTTCCTCTAGGGTTCTCCTTTTGTCTCTCAAACTCTCTATCTCTTTTGTATTAGCATCAGCAGATGGAACAACTTGAAACCTGATTTGAGGGCTTCTATTTATAGGGAAATTTCTCTACGTATTTTATCCACATACGTGTATAAGTACGAGTATTTAGTCCAGGATAAACTGGTTTTATCCAGCACGAGTTAGGTTTGTCTAGCAGTTAAGGAAAGATTAGGTGAAAAGCCTTCACCTAACCACCTTTCGGCCATGTTGTAGATAGTCATTTTCAGCTTTACCTGAGTTTAAGTAACCTAGGATGGTTGTAGGCCACTGGTTGGGTCTGCTGGCAGTATTACCATTATTTAACTATTACTCTCTAACCGTTGATCTATCTAATTACATGCAGATTTTAAATTTTCGGGTCAACACTCCTGGATTATCATCTCTGGGCTCACTGCTCTTTATTCCATTTGGGCTTGACATTAGTCCATAACATTAGACTGGTGCACAATTCGTTGGGTTCTAGTAACCTACTTACAACACCATCGATTGGGCTAATTTAATTACTCTATTGGACTCAAACTTAAGAAACTACTTATAGCAGTCCATTACCTTTATCCTATCATATTGTTACATCATTCTATAACCCATAATTACACTTAACATTTAATCCCTAATCATCCATCACACACGGTTATCTCAATATTACCAATTTGTTATCAGTTATCAACTTGGATTTATACCAATTCGTTTCCATAATTTAATATGCCACACAAGGCTCATTCTTTCAAGCTTGGTTAATACATAAACTAAGCTCGATCACACATATAGTCTCATGATTCATACTGGATGCAACTTCATTGCATTAAGTAACACACATTACACATAAAATACACATTTAGTATTGAATAATTCTCATATTCATAATTAATAATTTGATCAAATTTCTCGGGTATTACAAAAGGAGACTCAGGCTAAGTGAAGATAAAAAGATCAAGTGGTAAATAGATAAACAATACCATGACTTATCATGTTTGTAGATTGGAGTTTGGGTTCAAGGGCTGATCATTAAGCAGATAGAAGATCTTAGAGTGAAAACTGTGTCATCATGCTACTCTACTACTGAAGAAGTTAAAGCTACTTATCAAGAAGCACGTGGAAAAGCAGAAACAAGATGAAGCTGATATGATTCCATGGAGCAAGACAAAGCTGAAGACTATTCTCAAGAGGAAGAAAATGCCTATTATTGAAAGTCATCAAAATGCTCCTTGTCTATCTGGTTTGAAGCAAGCAAAATGGGCAAGCTAAAATTACTTCATTGGATTCCAGATAAAGCAAACTGATCCTCACAAATCAAATCAAGAAATAAACACGATTATATAACAATTCAACGATCGTAGAATGATGAAGACTCGCAATGTTAAGATGTGATCAGTAACCCAAAGGAAGTTCGAAGGACGAGAAACTGTTCATAGAGTAATATGAAGATTACAAAATGAGACAACTACTTTATGACAATAAAAGATAAAGTTGTCTATTTGACAAAGTAGTCACACTTTAAAAGGATTCATTGGGCCAAAGGTTAAATTAAGTATGGTCCACATGATGGGTGGTAAAGCAATCTGAGAATTCGTGCAATGACAACAAACGCAGATCTTAAAGCTGAAGAACAATTGTAGAACCTAAAGGAGATCGCTGAGCTGACAAGTGTTCGTAGAGGTAAATGACTCCTCAGTAGGTACTCTAACAAAATAAAATTAAGGCAGAGAGCACGTGGAACTCACACTCCAGAAAGACATGTACAACAAAGAAGTTACTAAGTTACAACTGTAAAAGTGCAGAAATGAGGTGACGTGCAACCATCAATATCTTGCCATGTGCCCCACTTAGCTAAAATAGAGGGAAGTTGTATAAAGTCAATTCAAAATCTTCATTCGACCTTTACGCTTCCAAACAGCAATCAGAGTTCCACAGTATCCAAACCGTCAAAGCTCTCAAACCCTAGTTTTTTTTAAAGATTTCCAGAAATCTAAATCTTTTTGACTTAACCTTATGGCGAGTCATCAAGTCATTCTTGGAAATCTAGTTAGCTTTGATAAGTTTGAGGAAGTTGATCAAAAGTTCAAAGATGTTCTTCAATTGGTTAAGGATGCCGGATTTACTAAATGTCTGGAAACTAATACCAGAATTTATTCTACTTTGGTAAAGGACTTCTACCTAAATGTTGTCTATCAAAGAGGTTCTCTTATCACAAAAGTATAAGGAACCACTTTGCAGATAAGTGCCTGCGAAATCAACAACAGTCTGGGGTTTCTCGATCAAGGAATTACTTCCTTCAATGACATTAGCGATGAAGAAGGACTACAACTGATGGGATATGAGAAGAAGTCTCTTCTAAGAGGAATCAAGAAGAAAGACTTTCCTCAGCGTTATGAGTTCCTGGCTGACATTGTTGGGAAATGTATTCTTTGCAAAGATACTGCATATAATACAGTCAGTGAACTGCAATTAAAGTTCATGATAGCTATCGTCTTGAAAAAGAAAATCAATTTTGGAGCCATACTCTTGGGTTGGGTGGCAAGCTGGATTGAAGATGCCTAGACAAGAGCCATAACAGGAAAGCCAACTCCCAAAATGTTCTATGGGAGATTCATCAACATTTTTTTAAGAAAAAACTGTCAAGTAGAATTGGAGATGAAGAAGGAGAAGCCTTAAACTGCAACAAAAGGATCACTCCAAGGTTGTTTGAAGATTAGAATAAGAACCCTCAGGCTAGGAAAGCTAAGCAGGTAGAGGGATCTAGGAGCAGCAACAACAAGGAGCAAAAATCCTCTAAAGCCAAGGGAAAAAGAAAAGTGGAGGAAGTCTCTGAAGAAGAATCTCAGGAGATTAATGTATATCCACAAAACAAAACTCTTACCATCTACGATGATCAGTCTCCTAAGAACAATAGGAAGCTTGTGAAAGCAAAGAAGGTTATAACAAAGAAAGTTAATGAAGAAAGATGAAAAGAAAGTTGCAAGGCCAAACATGACTGAAGAAAGCCAATCAAAGACAAAGGATAAGCCTGAAAAGAAGAAAAGGAAAATAGAAAAGAAAATTAGTAATATTGCTTCAATGAGAATGAGTATGAGAATAAGAGAGCAGTGGAAAAGTCCAGTTAACACAGGACCCCCTCAAATCATTGAAATTGAAGATAATGATGAAGAGTCATCAAAGAGCAAATCTCACTCCTCCGAAGAAGATTCCTCAAAGGGAAAATCAAAAACTGATTTAGAGAATAATGAAGGTAACATATTTGAAGAAGAAGACACGACTGTGTCTAATCAAGAAGCAGATTTGGATGTGAAGACCTCTACACCTGAAATCAGTCATGTGAAACTAATAAGAAAGTTCATTCCCCTGAGCCTCAAGATGATACAATGGTTGAGACGGTCTTAATGTTTGAGCCAAAATCTGAAGATGTGACTACTGAAATATCACCAGAAGATGAATTAAGGCATGCAGAGGAAGAAGATATGGATCTTGATGAAGTTTTAATTGAAAAAGCTGATATATCTGAACAAAAAATCAATGAATATAGTCAAATTACAGAGCTAGAACTAGAAGAGGGAAAAAGTAAAGGAAAAGAGGCTATGAAGATCTCTACTTCTGAGCCTAACGAAGATGATGAAGTTGATGAACAATCCTTCTCTCTTGAACCTGAAGAAGAGAACAATGAGGATGTGATGACTGCAAATGAGCCAAAGGTTCAAGTAAGTGTAGAAGAACAAGCAGTGAAAACTTTAAGTTCTAGGTCAAGGAAATTAAAGAGAAGGAAGAGATCAAGTGATGAAGCAGAGAAGGAAGTTAAGAAAGCAAGCTCAGGACGTAAGGAAAGGAGAAGGCGAAAGAGAATTGAAACGAAATTCAAGGAAGAAAGACGGTTGAGGAAGCTTGAAAGGAAAGAATTTGAACAATATCAACTAAGGCTGATTGAAAAGGAAAGGAAAAGGAAAATGAACAGGAGAAGAGCTAACATGATTGATAGAGCTACCAATCCTTATGATCATGGAAATAAACAGTTGCTAAATTTCATTCTTATGTTGCCTTTGTTGAAGGCTATTCATCTAAATGATTAAAGCTCAATAAGATGGAGCTACTCTACGTTTCCAAATCTCACCTTTGTTGCTCAAAATTTTCCAAGGGTTTTGTCGTTTGCAACCTTGTTAATCTGCAACGAGCCCTTCTATTCAGGCTATCAGAGCTCTCAGGAATCTTCCATCTGGAATCTGACCTTTTCCCACTCATCTGTTCCTCTATTGTCTGACCAAATTGAAAAGTTCGTAGAGTTTCCTTCTACGATCCTTGAACAGCCTTATAC
Organism: Aralia elata; assembly: GCA_034770075.1. Lineage (NCBI taxonomy): Eukaryota > Viridiplantae > Streptophyta > Magnoliopsida > Apiales > Araliaceae > Aralia > Aralia elata. The sequence continues at coordinate 27,819,916 of CM068379.1, read as the reverse complement.
TTGTTAGGTTTGTATATAACGCAAGCATGTAATCAAATTACATAAATAGAGCGGAAGCGTGATGTTATCGATTTCAGATTCAATCAATTACACGCAAGTGCACACGATCAACAAGTAATATAGATTAAGTAACGAGTGTCGAACCCACAAGGAATCCAGTTAAATAAACTCCAACTACTAGTTTTATACCAATTCGGTTTCTATTTAAACGATCACAATTTCAATAATGATTTGACTAATAAAGTTAACTAAGTAAATTATCTAACACAAAGGGTGAATTTCAGATGATTAAGACTTAAGACCACAATATCCCCGATTATGTCATATGAATTATTACATCCAATCTATCCAATTATCTCATTCATCCAAGCTGTTAACAGGAATTCAACTTTATTTATAAGCCCTTTTCCAAGTGATCAAATAAAATTATCTAACTCAATTAATTCTGCGATATTCCTATGCAAAACAAAAGAATCAAATTCATTAAGTACCAATTCCCAAAAGTTACATGCAGCGAAGAGATATTCCTATTCACTTCACAACTCTAATTATTCATCCCGTGCAAATAATTAAGAATACATGCTATCATATCATGATCGAACCCTAGATTTCATCTTCCGAATTCACCTAGAGTATCCCGCTAATTGTTGGCCAGACAATTAATTAATTAATACAGATATGACAGACAACTTGATAATGAAAATAATAATTGGAATCAAATAAATAATTAATCCATAATCAATAATGGTTCAATTGTAGCCTTAATTTAAAAGTTAGTTCATGCTGAAAATTAAAACCAAATATCCCATAAAAAACATCTTAAATCAAATTACAAATAGAGGAGAAGAATAAAATCTCAATAAAAGCCTCAAATCTTCAATCTCCAGTTGCAATCCCTTCAAGTGCTCTCCTAGTCTTCAGTAAAAATTCTCTGTGTCTCCTATCCTCAATTATTTCCCTATTTATATCAGTTAAAAACCCATCCCCCATTCCTAATTGGTGTCTTTTTTATGTCACAGCCGCACAAAGCTTTCATTCTTCTGCTTCCAGCGCCCTGGCGCTCGTCCAAGAGCTATTCTAGCGCCCTGGTGCTCGGTCCAGAATCACAAAAATGCCCTCAGCTTCAAGTTCAATTCCCATTAATCTTTATTATGCATTATTCTCCACCCGAAATGACTTTGATACCCCTCCAATTCCATCCTACATAAAATAAACACAAAAACAAATAAAATGATAATAAAAATACTCAAGAATAATAATAAATGAAGCTCAAAAGTACTAGATTCGTAGATATGAAACCCACTCATCAAATACCCCCAAACTTAACCAATTGCTTGTCCCCAAGCAATGCAATATGCAAATCACCCTAACTATATGACTACTAATCAAGCAACCAAATAACTTAGTATCCAACTCCGGCCTCAAAGATAATACAATTATTCAAACAGAATATCCAACTAATGCAAAAATTTCCAACGCGAACCAATTAGCCAAATTACGCTTGTCATCACCCGTGTTATGTGTGTGTGTGAATCAACAACTTTAATCAATCATAACTCAAATCACTAACATACTCAATTTCTTAGAAGAACTCCAGTTTTGCTTAATTCTACTAGTGAACACAACCAATCCGACTACTGCAAGCAATTACTAAGTATAGGGGTATCACCAAGGTTTATTAAAAACATACTTTATTCTTTAACGAGTGCGTTTTACGCTCCATCTCGCTTCTAAACTCGACTCATGCAATGTCTAGTCCCCTTAGGCTTACAGAGCTACCCATGTATCGAGTTTTCAATCAATGACTCCCAAACCAGATGGTTTTAGGGCACTAGGTGTTAAAACACCCCTACAGATCTAATAACCCGAGTAGCAAAGGCCACAAAACTAAACTAGTTAAGTTAGATTATTAATTCATATTTTTCTGATATATTTTTTTTCTCTTTCTTTTTTCTCTTTTTTTTATGAAATAATAATTGATCCACCCCCAAACTTAATTTCTTGCTTATGTTTGCTTTCATAGATGATTCACTGATTTCATCAAATTTTATCCCAAATTTCTTAACAGAAACAGAGTATGTAAAGATTTGAATCAGATTGACCAAACCGTAAGTTTTGTGCTTTCCTTGCTAACATGAGTTTCAGACAAGCATAATTAACTTCACTGTTTCAGTCATCACTCCACATTAGTTTTCAACCCTAATCGAGTCTCACACTATCAATCAATTCTTATCATTGGCCAAAATTAAACAACTACATCATTTATTGTTTGATTCATGCAACTAGATGCAAAACACAACCTAAAATGCAATCCTAATCTACCAATGTCATGCAACCTATACTATAATGAAACATGCATAAATGCATAACTAAACCACATGCTCTTACTTTATGTGCACTAACTATCAACAATAAAACATAAAGCACCCCCAAACTTAAATAACGCAATGTCCTCATTGTGTAAGCATAAATAAATGAAGAATTGAGGACTTCCCTGATTAGGTCACTCGTCGGGAGGAATCTCCTCATCATCGCTTAGCCAAACGAACATTCTGTGCCTCGATATTATAAAACCACCCATCAATTTCACGCTGGACCTCATAAGGAACTTCAAAGCGAGGCCTCGCAGCATAAGAACTTGACGACGCTGGGTTAGGCACTTGTTGAGGATCTGACTGTGAAACTATAAATCCTAATCCACGTGGATGATTCGCACTTCTGGCTGAATCATCTCATCATCCTTCCATTTTACCCCAGCCCGTGCACAGAGAGCACAAATAAGAGAGAGGTGTGGTAACCTACTAGTGGTGCCGCCCTCTGCTGCACGAAGGATGGAATTCCTAATGATGAGGCCGACATTCATCGACTTTCCTGTCAGAAAACAATACAGAAGCACTGCCCTCTCCTTTGTCACATCGCTAACATGAGTGCAAGGCATTAATTTCGCGCATAAGAAAGCATACCAAGCTTTTCCATACTTACTGAGCCTCGACTGCGGAAAAGTCATACCACCACGCTCACGAGTTTTCCATGTGGTATTTGGCTGGCACAATTCTTGAATGATTTGATCATAATTAGGTCTGTCACGCACAAAACTCGCGTATTGGCTACGGTCACCCACATCTTCCAGGTCATAGATGTTATTAATATCCTTACAATCAAAGTCCACGTTCTTCCCCCGCACATGTACTCCAAACTGAACATGCTCCTTAACATTTGCGTAAAACTCCTTCACCACCGCAATAATCGTTGGTTCAGGTTGTGCAGTGAAAGTACCCCATCTACGCTCAGCGATCATGACAGTCATCTCTCCGTCTTGCGTGTCTGGCGTTAAACCCCTCTCCGGGACTAGTGACCGCTGTGCCATTTTAGTATATCTTTCTTGAGCCGCGACACTGACGAATCTCTTTTTGTTGAATGACTTGGTTGGGGCAGAAGAAGAACCTTCACCTCTATGCCTTTTGGACGCCATGTTTGACCTAAAGTCAAGAGATAGCGAAAATCAGTCCATTACACCATGATAATTTGCACACAAGATATAGTAAGCTAAGAGTGAATGAACACAAACAACTTGAAATGACTTCATAGCCTATACCCCCAAACTTAAGGTTTAGTGCAATCACATGGTTAATTAAGCCAAAATGGTGTCATTGTGACATATCAGTGCATGTTTATTGTATGTCATGAGCCAATAAGCATTCAATTGCACATTTTCTCAAAGAAAGTTCACACAAACATATTATCAAACACCTGGTGGGTGATAGATAATTTTAATATGCTATGCCTATTTGAATGAAAAAATAAACCCAAAACATAGCATACTCACATCCAATCAAGTTATCAAAGCAACAGAGGATAATTATTAATGAATTAGCACTATACCTTGCAGACTTAACTCAGTTTCAAACAAAAATAAAAAACTCACCTTGATATATCTTTGAAAGAGAGAGAGAAACTGTGTGTAGAGTTATTAAGTGAGGCTCCTAATCCTTGATATGAAGTAACACTGATGCACTGATGCGAAGAGCTAATATAGAACGGGAATGGGGAAGGAGGATGGTATTGTGAAAGAGGAGAAAAGGAACAAGATAGGGGAGAAGAAGGGTGGTTACTATATTACCTGATTAGGGCGAAAAGCCCTAATTTGTTTTTCTTTTACCCGCTAATAGCGCCGGGGCGTTGACATTTTGCCTACCTGTAGTGCCGGGGCGCTGGGAGCAGAGACGTGAGGATGAGTTCAGCGCCGGGACGCTGTATCTGTTTGTTCCCGAAGCGCGGGGGCGCTGGACTGGTTTGGGGAGTACTGCCTGGAGTGCCAGGGCGCTTGAATGCTAATAAGTACAGCGCCGGGGTGCTTGGAGCAGCTTGAAGCTTCCCTGTTGCACTTTGCCAATGCTTCATCAAACATTCTTTTCATTCTTGTACACTTGGCTTCTTAATATCCTTACTTCATACAACTGTAGAGATTGAGACACAGTAGTGGCAATAGAAAAATAAAAAAATAAAAAAAAAATAAAAATAAATGGCTATTCTATAAATTGGAAATAGAAATTGCTGGAGTAAAATTAAACGTTGGGTTGCCTCCCAATAGCGCTTAGTTTAAAGTCCTCAGCCCGACTTTGCTACTGTGCTCAAGAATCAGGTGCGTCTATCAAATAGATCGATGCTGGGTTACGATCGACGTCTCCCCCCAGTAGTGTTTCAATCGTTGATCATTGACCTTGAACGTACGCTTCGAGCTTGGTTCTTCAACCTCAATAGCTCCATGCGGTGTGACTGAAGTAACCATAAATGGTCCCGACCATCTTGACTTCAATTTTTCGGGAAAAACACGTAACTTAGAATTGAATAGCAATACCGTCTGGCCCGGCTCGAACTTCCGATCAAGGATGCGTCTGTCATGCCATTTCTTTACTTTCTCCTTATAAAGTTTAGCATTTTCATACGCGTGATGTCGAAATTCCTCCATCTCGTTCAATTGAAGAAGCCTTTTCTCACCTGATGCTTGGAGATCAAAGTTTAACTTACGAATAGCCCAATACGCATTATGTTCCAGCTCCACCGGTAAATGACATGCTTTTCCATAAACCATTCGATACGGTGACATTCCGATAAGATTCTTATATGCTGTGCGATACGCCCATAAAGCATCATCTAACTTCATTGCTCAATCCTTACGTGACGGATTCACGACTTTCTCCAAGATGCTCTTGATCTCACGATTCGACACTTCGGCTTGACCATTTGTTTGGGGATGGTAAGCCGTAACTATTTTGTGTTTAACCCCATACATAGCAAGAAGCTTGGTGAAGTGTTTGTTGCAGAAATGGGTGCCTTCATCACTAATTATGGCTCGTGGTGTTTCGAATCGGGTGAAAATGTTCTTCCGTAAGAATCGCAAAATAACCTTGGCATCGTTGGTGGGTAATGCGGCTGCCTCAACCCATTTGGACACATAGTCCACTGCCAATAATATGTATTGATTGTTAAATGATGAAGGAAATGGCCCCATAAAGTCGATGCCCCATACATCAAAAAGCTCCACTTCAAGGATGTTGTTGAGAGGCATTTCGTTCCGTTTTGAGATATTTCCAACCCGTTGGCATCGGTTGCACTTTAGGACAAAAAGATGAGCATCTTTAAACAACGAGGGCCAGAAAAACCCTGATTGGAGCACTTTTGCCGTTGTCCGTTCTCCTCCATAGTGCCCACCATACTCTGAAGAATGACAATGAGTTAAGATGTTATCCATCTCTTCACCGGGCACACATCGCCTGATCATTTGGTCTGCACAAGTTTTGAACAAGAACGACCCATCCCAGAAATATTGCTTGACATCATGAAGAAATTTCTTGCGTTATTGAAAATTCAAATCCGGAGGGAGTACGTTGCTGACCAGATAATTGACAAAATCCGTATACCAAGGCAGTGTCATCGTGATCCGAAATAGTTTCTCATCCGGAAACGACTCGTTGATCACTAATTCATCTGTTCTCACCTCAGAGTTTTCTAACCTTGAAAGATAATCAGCGACCTGATTTTCTGTGCCTTTCCTATCACGGATTTCTAAGTCAAATTCTTGCAAGAGAAGAACCCATCGAATCAACCTTGGCTTTGCATCTTTCTTCTCAATTAAGTACTTGATTGCTGAATGATCCGTAAAAGCTATCACCTTTGTCCCAACTAGATATGCCCGAAACTTGTCAAAAGAAAACACCACCGCAAGTAATTCTTTCTCAGTTATTGTATAATTGAGTTGGGCACCCGTGAGAGTCTTGCTTGCGTAGGAGATTGTGTGAAAGATCTTATCTCTATGTTGCCCCAATACCACTCCAACTGCGAAATGACTTGCGTCGCATATAAGTTCAAATGGAATGGACCAATCAAGAGCAACTATGATCGGAGCTGACACTAATTTCTTCTTCAATACTTCAAATATATCTATGCACGATTGATCAATTTTGAAAGGAGCATCTTTCTCAAGGAGTGTGCATAGTGGTTTGGAAATTTTGGAGAAGTCTTTTATGAAACGCCGATAAAAACCTGCATGACCGAGAAAATTCCGAATTCCCTTTACTGAAGTTGGTGGAGGCAATTTGTCAATTGCTTCTATCTTAGCTTGATCCACCTCAATTCCTCCTGCGGAGACCTTATGACCCAATATTATACCTTCACTTACCATGAAGTGACATTTTTCCCAGTTGAGTACCAGATTCGTCTCCACACACCTTTGTAACACTAAAATCAGATTATTCAGACACTGATCAAAACTGTCCCCAAAGACTGAGAAATCATCCATGAAGACTTCCAAATTCTGTTCTACCATATTCGAAAAGATAGCCATCATACATCTCTGGAATGTGGCTGGTGCGCTGCAAAGACCAAATAACATCCTTCGAAAAGCGAAGGTTCCATACGGGCAAGTAAACGTGGTCTTCTCTTGGTCTTCCAGAGCAATTGCAATCTGGTTATAACCTGAATATCCATCCAAAAGATAGTAAAATTGATGACCCGCTAACCTATCCAACATCTGGTCAATGAATGACAAGGGAAAGTGATCCTTACGAGTCGCCTTGTTCAATTTGCGGTAATCAATACACACTCTCCACCCAATCACAGTCCTTGTTGGGATGAGCTGGTTATATTCGTTTGCTACCACAATCATTCCGCCTTTCTTTGGTACACAATGCACAAGACTGACCCAAGAGCTATCTGAAATCGGATATATTATTCCCGCATCCAACCACTTGATGATTTCCTTTTTCACCACATCCTTCATGATTGGATTTAATCTTCTTTGTTGCTCAATCACTGGTTTTGCCCCTTCCTCGAGCAAGATTTTATGCATGCAAAACGATGGGCTAATTCCCTTTATATCAGCTATGGTCCACCCAATTACTGTCTTAAACTCGCGCAACACCCTCAATAGTTTTTCTTCTTGAATTTCATTTAAATGAGCAGAAACTATTATCGGTAAAGTGTTGGAATTGCCTAAGTAAGAATACCTAAGATGAGTGGGAAGGGGTTTGTGTTCTAGTACCGGTGGTTCCTCCATTGACGTTTTAGAATGCTTCTCTACTCCTTTGGTACGATCGAGACTATCAAATTGCTTGTTGAATTTCCGAGATATTGGTACCGCATCAAGTATTTTCACATAATCCATATGATCCAAGTCATCAATTTCATCAAAACAAGTTAATGCTACCTCTAGTGGATCTACTAAGTAAGTTCTGTTGAATACCTCGATCACTGCCTCTTCCACTATATCAATCTGCGAGCACTCCTTGGCTTCTTTAGGGAATTTCATTGATTTGAACACATTGAAAGTAACTTCCTGATCGTCAACTCTCATTGTCAATTCCCCCTTTTGCACATCTATCAAAGTTCTCCCTGTTGCTAAGAATGGTCGACCCAATATAATTGGGATTTCTTTGTCCTCCTCGCAATCTAGAATGATGAAATCAGCCGGGAAAATGAACTTGTCAACCTTTACCAAAATGTCTTCCACAATCCCCCTCGGATATGTTACTAACCGATCTGCTAACTGCAAGCTGATATTTGTCGGTTTTGGTGCTCTCAACCCAAGCTGAGTGTAAACTGATAACGGCATTAAGTTGATACTCGCTCCCAAATCGCACAATGCCCTCCCAGAAAACTGATTACCTATCATGCACGGAATAGTGAAACTACCCGGATCCTTCAACTACGACGGTAATTTATTTTGCAAGATTGCACTGCACTCTTCGGTTAGTGCCACTGTCTCAAATTCACCCAACTTCCTCTTCTTTGACAAGACTTCCTTCATAAATTTTGCATAACTGGGCATTTGTTCCAAAGCTTCTGCAAAAGGAATGTTGATATGAAGCTTCTTGAAGACCTCCAAAAATTTCGAGAATTGTTTGTCTACTTTAGATTTCTAAAATCTCTGAGGGAATAGAAGCGGAGGCACTACACTTCTTTGCTTGCTTTCGTTAAGTTTTACCTCCACTTCTGGACTCTTTTTCGACTTGGTATCATCGTTCACACTGTTCTCGGTGACTACCTCGTTATTTTCAGCAGATTTTTGCTTTTCACTTCCTTTCACCACCTCGGTTAGCTCTTTTCCGCTTCTCAAAGTTACGGCTTTGCAATGCTCTTTCCCACTCGGATTAACTTCAGTACTCGGTAGTGCTCCGTGAGGACTAGTGTTCAATGCTTGAGCCATCTGACCCAACTAATTCTCCAAATTTCTGATTGATACCGCTTGGCTCTTCACATTTAAATCTACCTGATTCAATAACTTATCTTGCTCTGTCATCCTCTTATCGGTAGCTGCAACGAACTTTGCCAACGCATCTTCTAAATTTGTCTTCGTTTTTGCCTGCTGTGGACCTTGATTCTGAAAACCGGGTGAATTCTGTGGTCGTGGAGCCTGAGTTTGAGCTTGATTATCACTCCAAGAGAAACCCGGATGATTCCTCCAACCCAAATTATAAGCGTTCTGATACGGTGCCAGCGGTCTATTATAGCCTCCTACAAACTGTGTTGACTCTGCATTTATGGGACACTGATCTGTGGAGTGCTCTCCTGCACACTGTTCACAAATTATCGCCACCTGTGCAACTGATCGCGGTCCCCATGAATCTATCTTCCTCGTTAGAGCGGACATCTGGGCTGCTAAGGATGTAACTGCATCTACTTCTATCTTCCCTGCTGTTTTTGACTGATTTAACCTCGACGTAGGCCACTGATAGTTATTGGTTGCCATGGTTTCTAACAATCGAAAAGCTTCATCAATATTCTTACCCATGATGGCACCTCCAGCAGCTGCATCAACACTAGCCCTCGTAGGACCATTCAACCCATCACAGAACGTTTGTACCTATAACCATTTCTGGATCCCATGGTGTAGACACTTCCGAAGCAAATCCTTAAATCGTTCCCATGCCTCATACAATGTTTCAGAGTCGAACTAGGTGAACGTGTGAATTTCATTCCTTAATCTTGCCTTCTTAGCTGGTGGAAAGAACTTAACCAGAAATTTTTGAGCTAAGTCATCCCAGGCCGTGATTGAACCTGGTGGCAAAGAATGTAGCCAACTCTTCGCTTTATCTCTCAGTGTGAATGGGAAAAGTCTTAACCTTATAGCTTCTTCTGTAACGTTGTTGCACTTGAATGTGTCACAGATTTCTAAACAAATTCTGATGTGTTCACTCGAGTCATCATTTCGACTACCCCCAAACTGTACCGAATTCTGTAACATTTGAATCGTACCCGATTTTATCTCATAGCTGTTCGCGTTGATCCCAGGTCTCCGAATGCTAGACTGAATATCTATAACTGTTAGCATTGCATAATCCCTAATTGACCTTTGCTCTTCCCCAACCATGTTTTCAGGAATTTCTTCTTCCTCTGCCAGTTTTTCTTCTGTATATACCACCTCACTAGTCAATCTTAATTTCCGTAACTTCTTCTCAATATCCTCGGTGTATAGCAAAAGCTCCTTTTTACCCTTAGATCTAGTGTGCATACACAAATGAGCTACTTGCGGAAAGAAGAAACAAAATAAGAAGAGTTAAAAATAAAAAGAAAATGTTTAAATTAAAACTGAATCAATTGTAACTAATATGGAATTAATATTTAAACAAAGAGTTCCTCGGCAACGGCGCCAAAAACTTGTTATCGATTTCAGATTCAATCAATTACGCGCAAGTGCACACAATCAACAAGTAATATAGAATAAGTAACAAGTGTCGAACCCACAAGGAATCCAGTTAAATAAACTCCAACTACTAGTTTTATACCAATTCAGTTTCTATTTAAACGATCACAATTTCAATAATGATTTGACTAATAAAGTTAACTAAGTAAATTATCTAACACAAAGGGTGAATTTCAAATGATTAAGACTTAAGACCACAATATCCCCGATTATGTCATATGAATTATTACATCCAATCTATCCAATTATCTCATTCATCCAAGCTGTTAACAGGAATTCAACTTTATTTATAAGCCCTTTTCCAAGTGATCAAATAAAATTACCTAACTCAATTAATTATGCGATATTCCTATGCAAAACAAAGGAATCAAATTCATTAAGTACCAATTCCCAAAAGTTACATGCAGCGAAGAGATATTCCTATTCACTTCACAACCCTAATTATTCATCCCGTGCAAATAATTAAGAATACATGCTATCATATCATGATCTAACCCTAGATTTCATCTCCGGAATTCACCTAGAGTATCCCGCTAATTGTTGGCCAGCCAATTAATTAATTAATACAGATATGACAGACAACTCGATAATGAAATAATAATTGGAATTAAATAAATAATTAATCCATAATCAATAATGGTTTAATTGTAGCCTTAATTTAAAAGTTAGTTCATGATGAAAATTAAAACCAAGTATCCCATAAAAAACATCTTAAATCAAATTACAAATAGATGAGAAGAATAAAATCTCAATAAAAGCCTCCAATCTTCAATCTCCAGTTGCAATCCCTTCAAGTGCTCTCCTAGTCTTCAGTAAAAATTCTTTGTGTCTCCTATCCTCAATTATTTCCCTATTTATATAAGTTAAAAACCCTTCTCCCATTCCTAATTGGCTTCTTTTTTATGTCACAGCTGCACAAAGCTTTCATTCTTCTGCTTCCAACGCCCCGGCGCTCGTCCAAGAGCAATTCCAGCGCCCCGGCGCTCGGTCCAGAATCACAAAAATGCCCTCCGCTTCAAGTTCAATTCCCATTAATCTTTATTATGCATTATTCTCCACCCGAAAAGACTTTGATACCCCTTCAATTCCATCCTACATAAAATAAACACAAAAACGAATAAAATGATAATAAAAATACTCAAGAATAACAATAAATTAAGCTCAAAAGTGCTAGATTCGTAGATATGAAACCTACTCATCACGTGATAAAACGGATTTTAAAATTTTATACAAACCATCATCATGATCAATCCATGTGCTCAATTAACGATATAAACGAAAGAGAAAGAGAATAAGAATTATACCCTCGTAGATCAAAGCTTCCTCGGGTACAAGTTCAACTCCTAGTCCTTCGTGTTTTCCTTGAATTCCACCGATGAGATTCCTTCCTTTGATCAACGTTAGCCACCCAAGTGTTTGGCCTCTAGAGGTGATCCACCTGGGAAGAATAAGTATTCAAGAAGTTGGGTATTGGCAAAACCCTAGTTTCTATCTCTATAGAAATTGCAAGTACTCTCCACAATCTAATGCAAGAGTGTGTAACCCTAATCTATGATAAGACTCCTCTTATTTATAGATGTAGGAATAACCCTTCCCTAAACTATTTAGGATTAGGGTTTTAATTATAATTAAACTCCTTTAATTAATTATGCTCCTAATCCAATTAGGAATTCATGTGAGAGTACTTCTATTAATTAATTCCCAATCCCTATTAGGAATCAAATAATAGTAATAGTAATAATAATAATAAGACTCCTCTTATTAATTTATATTTAATATTTCCAAAATATTAAATAATAAATATTAAGTTATTTACTTTATTCTATCTCCATAGATTAAATTAAATACACTTAACTTATTATTACAATTATGCCATTTACTTCTTAAATAAATATTTTTCTTTTGCGGTGTGACCCTTTAGGTTCTCCATATTAAACCGGTTGTGAATAAATCAATTAGAACAATTCTAATCTTATTTAAATAAATAAATTAAACTATTTAATTTATTTAAATAAATAATATTTATTTTACAATAAGGGTAAGCCCGCTTAGCGATTAACGACTTTCTAGATAATATAGATTTCAACATTAATCACAAAAGAACCTTTCAGTGAATAGTTACCGTACAATTCAATCCTTCTACCATACAATGTCCCAATTAAATATAAGACATGGATTTACTGTCAAGTCTTATTTTATTTAATTATATGTATTTCGATTCCCAAATGCACAACTCTAAATAATGCTAATTAGAAACTCCTTTCTAATTTCATTCTGCCTTGGCCAAGGACTACTGAGTTGTCATTTATCGAATCACATGGGACATTCACATATTTTACTAGACGTGGTAGATTCTTTGTTGATCATTCACCTATCACCATGCACAACTTATTATACCCAATCATACCCTTTGATATACCCCAAAGGTTTTAAGGGATATATCAAAGTATAACTCATCATATACAAGATACTATGATGATCTCAAGTCCAAGGATCACTTGTACTACTATCACTAGAGGAATTCCTATTGACAGGCGAGTAAAACTCCATTAGGTATTCCTTAGTGAGCCACGTTTAGTGAACTTATTCTCCAATAAGCACCTTGTAACGATCGAGAATTTTAATTTCCTTGTAACCCGAGTTTATGTATGAATGAAATGAATTTGTATTTTTATGTATATTATTATGTGTTATGCGCTTAAAAGTTGTGTGATAACCTAATATGTGTGCTTGTATTGAATTTTATGTGTTGTAGTGTCATTAGGGTGAATACTTTGACTTCGCGAAAAATCGCAAATTCACTATTCACGGGGTACGTTTATCGAGGCGCTATTCACGCCATAATATTTTTTTGCATCTTTTTCGACTTTAATAAATTTCATAAATATGTATATGCGTACGAATAATTTTTCCAAGTGGCGAATTTTCGTTTTGAGCCCGTTCGTGTTTTATTCGGTATCCGAAACATATGGTAAGGCTGTTCCGAATAAATGGGCAAACCCCGTAATAATTATTTTTATATGTCCCAATAATTTATGGGGGTACCCAGTTTAATTTTGGGTAGAGTTATTTACCAGTTTTTGTACAAAAGTGGGAGTTTTCGGATATATTTTTGTGTATTTGGGTATTTATTTTGGCTTGTTACTCCAAGAGGGAACTAACCCCCAAATTTGGACCAATCAAAATTGAGCAAGGGGGGAGGTTGCCGGCAAGCTCCTTGAGCAACCAACCCCATTTTCATTTTTTTCTTCCACTTCTCCTAAATTCACTCCTCTACTCTCCCAAATCATTCAAACTCTCATTCCTTCCCTAAACCATCAGCTGATAGAGAGAGAGAGAGAAATAGAGAGTGAGAGAGAGCTGCAAAGAGGAAGAAGAAAGAAGGAGAAGGCCGCCGGAAAAGTCGCCGGAAAAGAAGAAGACTCGCCGGAAAAAGGAAGGAGGAAGAAGAAGGCACGGGTGGAAGAAGAAGAGAGCCCAAGCAAGAAGAACTCGAGCCAAGCAAGCCTAGCAAGCTTCTAAATCATCTAGGAAGGATTTACAAAGGTAAACACCAACAAAATCCATTCCATTCGATTTCTTGTAAAGATTTTCAAGTTTTCTTAGTTTTTGAGCTCTTGAGCTTGTGGATTGATTTTCTAGCGATTCTGGATGTTTTTGCTTGTTCTAGATGTTTATATATATTGTTAAGAGACTATAGAAGCCATTAATAACATCAAAGTGGAACAAAAATAGAAGAAATCCGTACCTATGCTTAAGGAGGATGAAGAACATGAAGAACAATGGACTTTTGGACATTTGGACTTTTTAGAGGATTATAAATACTAGATTTCGTGTTTGTTAATTTTATTTGTTGCTATGGTGTTGTAGTTCCATGGGTTACGAAGCTAACCCAATTGGAATGGAGTAAAAAGGAGTTAAAACGAGTTCGTAGGAATGATTTTCGTAAAACTTGTCAAGAACTCGAAGAACAGAGTATGAACTTTACACTTTGGCTTTAGATTTGACCATGTTAATGTTAATGGGTAGCTCTGCATTTTTGATATGTTGTAGCCCCATGAGTCAGGAGTCCATAGAGTCCGGATTGGACCAATTTGCTTGTGTATTGAAGGAGTTATGGAGGTTGGAGTGGCCGGAGGTCGGAGTCGCATTCTGGAAACAAACCCAGAATCCGGCTACTGCAGAATGGCGCCGCAGCGCCACCCATATGCCCTGCAACACGCTGCAGCGAGGGGCAAGTGGGGAAAAATCGGGACTCGCGCCGCAGCGTGAGGCCCAAGCTTTAAGGCTCACGCCGCAGCGTGAAGCCCGGTCATGGAGATGACACGAGACTCACGCCACAGCGTGAGGTCCAGTGCTTGGGCTCGGCGCCGCAGCGCCAGCTCCGTGTTTGGGCCAGGTTGGGTCGGTCAGGCGGGTCAAGTCGGGTCTGACCTAATGAAACCTTTTCAATGGGTCCAACACTTATATTTTTCCTTGGATTAAATGATTAGACAGGTTAACTAAGCATATTCTGTTAAACCCTAAATGCTTAATTATTTCTCAAATTTCTGGACCCCCGACTGGGTAGTCGTAGGGTAATCAACGTGTTTTAATGATGCAACGTCTGTTTTGAACCTAGTCTTTATGTGACTAATTGTTATGTGAATATATATTTACATGTGTAGGATATTAAGGAGCGTGTGTTGTAATATTGTAGCAGCGCTTCAGGCAAGTTCTTCTTTAACCCTTGTCTAACCCTTGTGTTGGGCAAGTTTTTAAACCTTACGCACTACTTTTATTTCGTGCAAACAGGTACATTGTTGCAAGTTTCATGACTCAAATCGAGTTATTACCTTCAATTATATTGGTGGACTAATTTTTGTCAATTACTCCACATCAAAGATAAATTATTGATATTCACCGCTTGTATATTTGAATTCATTATCTGTTGTGGACTGTGAGACGTTTAGTTCTTCATTTATGAACTGTTTAAGGAAATAGTTTACGCCACTTGTTTCGACTAGACGTATGTTTAATCATCATTGTTGTTAAGTAAAGCTATCCAATCAAATTGTTTGGTTTGGATTCCTATGTAAAGCTGAGATGAACAACCCTCTTAGCAGGGGAAACAGTATGTATGTCGGGAGACCGACACGCGCGCGAACAGTATGTTAAAGGGGTTATGCATAACACCGGGTACATTAGGTTGATCACCTATTGTATTAGTATGTTGGATTATCGGATGAATTTTCTGGTGATTCTAGTAAAAGTTCAGTGTCAAGATGACCACTCAGTATAGAATATTTCCTCCATTTGGAAACATTGAAATCATTCGGTCCTTAGAGGCCCTACAATTGTGTTAATGAGGTCATTCGTTGAGATTATGCAGATTCTTGAGCTATCTTTTATTCTCTTGATTCTTGTAAGCTATAAAGTATTCATTTGATGATTCACGATTATTGTTATTATACTTGCTGAGCAAATTTGTTGCTCACCCTTGCTTTCCTTAAAATATTTCAGTTAGTGGAGCTCGTGGTGAAAGTTTTGGGAAGGATAAAGGCAAAGGCAAAGCTACGGATTAGCTTTGTACCATTAAGATCACCATTTTGATTATGTATTAAGACTCGTTGACTTTTGTGATGTATTAAGACTTAATTACCCTTATGTATTAAGTTATGATTTGTAGAAGTTTTGGTTTCGAGACTTGGGACAGGGATATTTATGTTATATCAATGTAAGTATTCCTTTATTTCCGCTGTAAGTTATCAATAGTTTGATGCAGGTATGAGATAGTGACGAACCAGGTTTGCGGTTCGGGTGACCCGGATTTGGGGGCGTCACACACCTACATACTTGCTTTAGTGTCTCCACACAAATGATTATCAGATCAATCATCCTCTTCTTAAGAGCAAGCAACGTATGTGCTAATCTATCCGGATTCACTAATCCCCTTTTTAGTAATCCAACGATTAGGAAAAATTTTAGTTTGTGAGCTATCTAGAATTTAGATCTCATTAGCATTATCACTATCATGATTCTAAAAGCATTGTTCAAAACTATGGGTTTATCACATTTAATATAACATCACTATGTACATAATATAAAATGTCTTTTAAGAAAATCAATTCTTTTATTAATAAATGAATAAGATTACAAAGTATATGCTACATCATATCTAATATGATTAGCTTGTGTGCATACTACTTTCAATACTTACTCCAACTCTCTGTTCGTAGAGTCTCAACACTATGCGATCATTGATCAAAATACTATCTCTCTAGTCGTAGAGTCCCAAAACTATATGAATCATGATAATAACACTTTGTCCCAAACACAAACTCATATATCCATTCCCTTTTCATCCCCTATACAGAATTCAGAATTCACTTTTCCTAACCTCCCAGATATTCCATCCTCATCCCAAACTTTTCAGCCCACTATTGCCATACCTGTAAATCTGCTCTTAGAAGATTCTCTCATGGAAGATGAATTTTTAAGAATAATTCAAAAACAACAGTACTATTTCTAATTTATTCAGCATCAAAGTCAGAACTTTGCAAATATTATAGCAGCCCAAATCTGTGACCCCAGCACTACTTTCAAACACAATCCAAACTGTGACAACTAATACTGGAATGCCTCCTTCTTGCTCGTACAATGGGATAATAATGACAAAAAGGGGGAGAAGTAAGTAAGTAAGTAAGCAGCTGTAGCAAGGGGGAGTAGTAAAAGTCTAGAAGATAAGGTGAGAAGTGTTAGGTTTATATAATATGCAAGCATGCAATCAAATTACATATATAGAGTGGAAGCACGATAAAACGGATTTTAAAATTTTAATACAAACCATCACCATGATCTTTCCTTGTGTTCAATTATCAATTAATGAAAGAGATAGAAATAGAGAATTATACCCCTGTGAATCAAAGCTTCCTCGGCTACAAGTTCACCTCCAATTTCTTCGCGTTCTCCTTGAATTCAACTGATAAAATTCCTTCCTTTGATCAACGTAAGCCACCTAAGTGTTTGGCCTTTAGAGGTGATCCACCAAGGAATAATACTTGTTCAAGAAGATGGGTGTTGGTAAAACCTAGTTTCTATCTCTATAAAAATTGCAAGTACTCTCCACAATTCTAATGCAAGAGTGTGTAACCCCAATCTATGATAAGACTCCTCTTATTTATAGATATAGGTAACCCTCCTAAACTATTTAGGATTAGGTTAATTGTCTTAATTAAAATCTTTTAATTAATTAAACTTTTAATCCAATTAGGAATTTATGAGAGTACTTTTATTAATTAATTTCCAAACCCTTTTAGGAATTAAAATAATAATAATATACATACTAATATGAAAGCTTAAAACTAATCTAAGTCCATGCATTCGACATTTAATAAATCATTTCTTAAATTCAAGATAATTTTTCTTAAAAAATTTACCAAATCATGGCTTATGATTTAATTTTGTGATAACATAATCGTAGTACATCTTAATACATATATAAGACTTCTTCATGCTCATTATACAAGATTAAGTTGAGTTCGAAAGGCTGAGCAAGTAGAAGGAAATTTAATGTTTGATTCTGGTGCGGCGCGACCGCGCCCTGATTGACCTTGGTACCAGCGCGGCCGCGCTGGTACTCAGTCACGGATTCTACAGCCTGCTGTGAACCAAATTTCTAATAACCTATGCAATCCCAATTTGAACACACCCAGACATTATGAACTTACCCAAAGCAACATAATTTGAGTACTTAACTATCTTAATAACACCAACAACTCCATTAGCAAATTTAGAGCCTCTAAACTCAACTTTATCACAAATTAATCTCATTTAAGCAAATTAACCAATTTGAACATATTTAGCACCTCTTGACTGAATTCAGAGCATATAAGGCATAATTAGACTTAGAATTTCATGCTTTAATAGACTACCATCACCAATTATCAACATGGCAACGCGACTCAAACAAATCAATTAGCATGCTTATTCATACATATCTCACTATTTTACTAAAGAAAATGAAATGGGTTTAAAAATTACCTCTTGGATGGAATTTCTTAGTGCATTAGACTTCTTAACCCCTCTGCTTTGATCACTTGATTCTCTACAACCCCAGAAACCATTCAATTTCTCACTCTCTCTCACTCTTGCTCTCAATTTTCTCTCTAAATGAAATTCTAGCCAAAAGGGAATGATACTAGAGAAGGAGTATATATAATTCTTGAACCCCTTCACAATACTGGCTCTGAATTCATCAGATATCAGCCCTTTTGCATTACCCATATCAGTTTTATTGGATTAAAGGAGAGAGAGAGGTTATGAATTGGAAGGGTTTTGGTGAGTTAAGCAAGTTGTAACTCCCTCCCTTTTTGATTTCCTGATAAACCAACCGTATAACCCCTTATTTAGTCCCAATTTGATAGAAACATGAACCCCTCAAATCAGCTGATGCAAGTTTACTAAAATAAAAGATTATTTTAATCCATTAATCAATTAATAAGCCATTTGACCATTTTTGCCCTCCAAAATCCACATTTTTGATACTATAGTCGCTTCCTACTAAAATTGACGTTCTGAACGTCGTGGAAGTATTCGTTTTGTCAAATTTGCTTCCGAAATTCAAATTTGACTTTTTACCCGAAAAAGTCAACCGGTTGACTTTGACCAAAAAGTCAACCCGACACATTTTGTGCTTACAGTCCATACTTACTAATTTCGACGTTCCGGACTCAAATATTCAGTCCGCGTCTTCAAATTCCATTCCGAACTCAAATTTGAGTTTTAACTCCATTCCTTGCATTTAATAAAATTGTTAACTACCTAATTAAATTCAAATAATTAAATTAAACCAAACCAACTATCTATATACATCTCATCATATAACTCAATACAATATATATTTATTAAAATCACTCAATAGATTCACATAAATTCAATTTATTAAATTCATTAAATTACATAATGATCCCGGGTATTACATTCACCCTCCCTTATTAGGATTCCATCCCCGGAATCACCACAAAGCTATACAAAAAGATTAAGGTAATTTTTCATCATCTTCTCCTCGAGTTCCCACGTAGCTTCGTCAGCATTGTGGTTCCTCCATATTACCTTAACAGAAGGTATTACTTTATTTCGTAAAACTTGCTCTTTCCTATCAATTATTTGAACAGGAATTTCCTCGTAGGTTAAATCTTTCTCAAACTGAATGGGTTCATATTCTATCACATGCTTTTAATCCTGCTTGTATTATCGTAAAACTGACACATGGAACACGTTGTGTACATGCTCCAACTCCGGAGGTAAAGCTATTTCATAAGCTACTTCACCTACTCGTCCCAATACTTCAAAGGGTCCTATAAACCTCGGGCTTAGTTTTCCTTTCTTTCCAAATCTCATTTTCCCTTTCTAGGGAGATACTTTTAGAAAGACATAAGAACCAACGTCAAGGTCTCGCTGCTGCCTGTGTTGATCAGCATATTTCTTCTGTCGATCTTGAGCCGACACAAATCTTGCTCGTATTATTTTGACGATATCTGCAGTCTATTGTACTAATTCTGGTCCTAGCAGCCCTCGTTCCCCTACTTCATCCCAGCACAGTGGGGTTCTGCACTTTCTTCCACACAGAGCCTCATAGGGTGGCATATCGATGCTTGTGTGGTAACTGTTATTGTACGCAAACTCCACCAATGGTAGATAGTCATCCCAACTTCCTTTGAAATCCATAACACACGCTCTCAGCATGTCTTCTAGGGTTTGAATTGTCCTCTCGCTTTGCCCATCTGTTTGAGGATGATATGTAGTGCTCAACCTCAATTGCGTTCCCATGCGCTCTTGAAAACTTTTCCATAAATTTACTGTGAATCGCGGGTCGCGATCTGACACAATGGATACCGGTACTCCATGTCTGGAGACAATCTCTTTGATGTATAGTTTTGCCAACTGATCCAAGTTGAATTTGATCTTGATCGGTAAAAAGTGCGCTGACTTAGTTAATCGATCAACAATCACCCATACTGTATCATAACCCTTCTGTGTAGTCGGAAGTCCTACCACAAAGTCCATCATGATATGCACCCATTTCCACTCCGGTATTTCCAGAGGTTGAAGTAACCCGCTCGGTTTCTGATGTTCTGCCTTGACTCTCTGGCATGTTAAGCAACTGTTGACGCACTCTGCGACCTTTCTCTTCATGTTAGGCCACCAATAATATTGATGAAGATCCCGATACATCTTTGTGCTCCCCGGATGAACCGAGTAACTCAAACTATGAGCTTTATGCAATATTTCTTCTTTTAACTCGGATATCGCTGGCACCCAAATTCTCTCCTCAAACCTCAACAGTCCATCACCATCCACACTGAACTTAAGCTCCTCCCCATCAACAATTCTTTTCCTCACCTTTTCACATTCCTCATCGCTGCCTTGTGCTTCTTTTATTTTGTCCAATAGAGTCGGACGAGCCTCCATCGCGAACAACTTCTCACCAGATTCCTTTTAAAACTTTACCTCGAGCTCCAATCTTGCCATATCCTTAATTAACTCCTCTTGAGCTGTTATCATTGCCAATTTATCAATACCCTTCCTGCTTAGTGCAACTGCTACCACGTTAGCTTTCCCCGGGTGATACAAAATCTCGCAGTCGTAGTCCTTTATCAGCTCCAACCATCTCCTCTGTCGCATATTTAGCTCTTTCTGCGTGAAGATATACTTTAGATTTTTATGGTCCGTGTATATTTCACACTTTACACCATATAAATAGTGCCTCCATATCTTTAAGGCAAATACTACCGCTGCCAATTCCAGATCGTGGGTAGGATATCCCTTTTCGTAATCTTTCAGCAGCCGTGATGCGTACGCAATAACTTTACTATGTTGCATTAGCACGCAGCCAAGTCCTTTATGTGACGCATCACTGTAAACTACGAAGTTCCCCGAATCATCTGGTAAAGTCAATATTGGTGCTTCACTCAACCTTTTCTTCAACTCCTGAAAACTTTCTTCACACTTCTCCGTCCAAATAAATTTTACCGACTTCCTCGTCAAATTAGTCAGAATTCCTGCTATTTTCGAAAAATCCTGAATGAACCTTCTGTAATAGCCTGCCAATCCCAAGAAACTTCTTACTTCTGTTGGCATCTTTGGTTGCTCCCAATTAATTACTGCTTCCACCTTTGCTGGATCCACGGAGATTCCATCTTTGTCAATCACATGACCAAGGAATTGAACTCTTTCCAACCAGAATTCACACTTCGAGAATTTTGCGTATAATTTCTCCTTTCTCAATGCTTCCAACACCATTCTTAAATGTTCAGCATGATCTTCCTGAGTCTTAGAATAGATCAGAATATCATCTATGAACACAACTACGAACTTATCTAAGTATTGCTTGAATACACGGTTCATCATGTCCATAAATGCTGCTGGCGCGTTCGTTAACCCGAATGACATTACCAGGAACTCGTAATGGCCATAACGAGTCTTGAATGCCGTCTTAGGTACATCTTCTGTTCTCACCTTCAAGTGGTGATAACCCGTCCTTAAGTCAATTTTGGAAAAATATTTCGCTCCTTTCAACTAATCAAACAAATCATCTATCCTAGGTAGTGGGTATTTGTTTTTAATCGTCACTTTGTTCAACTCCCGATAGTCGATACAAAGTCTCATCTATCCGTCCTTCTTTTTCACAAATAAAACCGGTGCTCCCCAAGGAGACACACTAGGTTGGATATACTTCTTATCTAACAACTCCTGCAACTGCACCATCAGCTCCTTCATCTCCACCAGTGCCATTCTGTATGGGGCTTTCGAAATCGGTGCCATTCCAGGTACTAGATCTATAACAAATTCGATCTCCCTATCTGGTGGTAGACTTGGCAAATCCTTCGGAAACACATCGGGAAACTTACTTACAACAGGTATTTGTCCCATCTCTGTCTCTACTTTCTGGATATCAACAATATGGGCCAAATAACCTATACAGCCTTTTCTCAACAATTTCCTAGCTTGCATCATCGTCAGACAACTCGAGTGCCTAGGTGATTTACTACCATAGAACACTACCTTAGACTGATTTGGAGTCTGAAGGTTTATACACTTCTTCTGGCAATCTATCATTGCCCCATGGTTAAATAAGCAGTCCATACCTAGAATTACATCAAATTCTCCTAGTTGGATTGGAATTAGATCCACAGGTAACTTATACCCCCTTATATCTACAAGACAATTCCTATGAATATGGCTAACGGGAATTATTTCCTTATTCGCCACTTCTATGTTCATAGGATGGTCTAATTCTTCTTGAGGTAAATGTAATCGTTGGGAGAATTCATGTGATACGAAGGAACAAGTAGCACCCGAATCAAATAATATGTATGCAGATATATCATTGACCGGAATGATACCTGAAACCAAGTCCTTAGATACGACCGCGTCTTGAACTGTCATGTTGAATGTCCTTGTTGTTTGCCGATTCTGAGTTGGTGGTCCAGAAATTGTAAGATTTCCACCGTTATTTCCCCTTCCTCCATTTCCTCCACTTGAGTTCTTATTTGGGCAATTCCTAGCCTGATGATCCAATGCTCCGCAGTTGAAGCATCAATTCCTCTTTGGTGCGGGGCAGTTGGGAGAGATATGCCCCTCCTGTCCGCAATTAAAGCATACATTCTTTCCCTTTAGGCAAGCGCCTGAGTGACTCTTTCCATACTCCTTGCAAGCCTCCGCTCTTTTCTTCGAATCACCAGATTTACCCCCAAAACTTGTTGGGTTGTTGTTGTTATTGTTGTTGTTGTTGTTCCACTTTCATTTGCTACCACTGCTACTACCTTCCCCTCTATTTCCTCCTTCAATCTTCTTCTTCTTTTCCTTGTTGAATTTCATCAGGGCTTCACTTTCGCCCTCAGCAATTATGGCCTTCTCCAGAAGAGTAGTGAAGCTGTTCATCTGTAACACCGAAAGTCTGCTATACAACCATGGCTTGAGGCTCTGCTCGAACCTCCTTGTCTTTCTTTCCTCAGTGTCGACCTGATGAGGTGCAAACCTCGCCAGCTCGTTACACTTTGCGGCGTACTGGGGTACCGTCATGTCATCTTGCTTCAGCTCTAAAAATCGCATCTCCATGCGACTCTGCATACTCACAGGAAAATAATTTTCGAAAAAGACTTCTTTAAACCTCTCCCAAGATATCACACCTTCTCAGCCCTGTTCTGGTTCGCCTCCCACCAGAAGTTAGATTCACCTTTCAGCATGTACGTGGCGAAGATCGTTTTCTGATCATCTCCTACTCGGGCGATTGCAAACGCCTTTTCGATTTCTTTGATCCATGACTGGGCTTCGATGGGTTTGGTGGTCCCTTTGAATTCAGGGGGTCCCACACTTTTGAAGTCCTTAAAGGTTGCCACTTGGGCCGTCGGAAGGTTATTATTATTATTCGGGGTCCGATTCTGAAGTGCCCCAACTAATAGGTCTACAAATTGTTGCATGGGGTTCGGTTGATCCCCAGCATTACTGACTGACTCTTCAGGTGTCTGTTGATGGCGTCTTCCCCTTGGCATTTTCTGATGAATAAAATTTACATGTTATCATCCCACAACTTAATCTTATAACATTTAAAGCTTATATATAAGTTTAATCATCACATCACACATATAAATAAACACATTCTATTAATATGAAAAAAAAATATGAAACCAAGGTACATCAACATCTTATGGCTAAATGCCATTTACATCCCTTAACTTAGGACTGAAATTTAGATATTTACATCAATAGATAAGCGTTCAATACGACACTAATAAAAAGTTCATAGCAATATAAACTCAAAGACCCCTCTTCATAGCATCTTCATACTCCTCGTCTGCCATGTCCAGAACTAGCCCTCGACTTATAGCGTGTCTAGACCGGTGCTCCTCACGCGAAAAATGATACACCCTATGCTGGAACCTGCCATGCGCTGAGCTAAACGCGTACTGCATCCTATCTATCCTAACCTTCTTATTCCTTACCTCATGCTCTAACTCATCCCTCTGATCTTGAGCCCTAACATGACCTTTCATCTCATCCCTCCAGTAGGTGGTAATAAACTGTTTGTCTGTTTGAAGACCCTGAACTCTCGCCTCCAATCCATTTATCGTATTTCCCAAGTGGGACTGGATGGCCTCCTTTTCTACCCTCAACCTATCTGCCTTCTGGTCTGATGCACGCAACTTGTCAGCCAGATCTGCGTTCCTTACCATCAGATGATGCACCAATGCCCCGAGCAGTACCACTGCCCCCGTCTCTTCCTGATACTGTTCCTCTAACTCATGAACCCGATCGTCCAACTCCGTGTTCCTGCCCATCAACTCATCTAGCAGCCTATCCTCTAGTGCTTCCTCAGAGTCCTCCTCGGGCTCCTCTTCCTCAGGATCCTCCTCAGGGTCCTCATCTGGGTCTGAATCAGCTGCTGCCTCAGCTATGGGCGGAGGTACAGCTGCTACTAACTGCTCACTAACCACATGGATATCTCTAATCTCCTCTTCTCCTGACATCCTACAATTAAAACAAATAACTAGATTAGTATATCAAAAACATTTTTTTATTAGTAAAAGTAACTAGACTCAACACTTTAAACTCTATGTGAGTTCATCTCTTTCTATCTCCACTAATTTTTTTTACGGCTATAATCTAAGGTTCTCCCAACTAAGGTTTATAACCTTCAGCTTGGATACCAACCTGTGACTTTCATGGTGCTTCAACTATAGCACCTCACAGTGGTACCTATCAGCTTGCCACCGACTTCACGGCGTCCCCTACGGAGAGTCTGGCTTCGGTGCCTCCCCTTTTTATGGGCAATCACCAGCGAGAGGCTCGAGGCTCTTCACAACATTCGTGCTTATAGCTCTGATACCAACCTGTGACGCCCCAAATCCGTGTAGCATCAAACACAGGATATGGTGCTCACGATACATCAACACCATTATCTAACTAAACAGGCTTAATAAATAATAATAATGATTACAATAGTATCTGAATAAAATCCCAGGTTTACATAACCTTAATTAAACTTAAACTTAAACTTAGCGCTTATCACTACAATACATCAGGTGCGAAAATTTATCGTGTTACAGAATATAAACTCTCAATTTTTCATCTTAGCTTTTCCCTTGTCCTTGCCCGAGCCCTCTGCCTTCTCACCCTTAACTGAAATGTTAAAGCATGAATGAGCACAAATTGCCCAACAAGTATATAAAATAATATGGTAAAGAATATCTAGAGTAAAATCATCTGTTTGACATTTCTCTATAACCGAAAGAATAATCAAGAAGTAGTGTCGAATATTGAAGACAAGAGTTTCAGAATTTTTAATAGCATATTAAGGGGTACAGAAACCCTGAACATTGTTTTTAATTCATCGAAAACCATCAGAAGCTTTGACAATCAAATAGACTGTAAAACATTCTCCACAAGTACTCCAGGTGATCAGCCTTTCGTACCCTACATTATGCACAAGTATGAAATTTAAACGCGTAAGCGTAAATGGGACTATATGCCCAACATCAGTTTTACCCCGTTATTCGGGTTGTTCATCTTAGTATTCATGCGGGACCGCACCAAAACAATTTGGAATGGTAAACTTTAAATAGGTACAATGAATTTGAAGCATTCAAATGATTATCGATTCGCATCGTTAGTATCTAGCCGGAACAAAAGGCCAGAAGGCTTCCCAAAGTAACAGTTCATAATTAGATAAAATTATATGCAATTTGAACTGAGTCATCAATAGTTAAACTTGAACAAGATATGAACTCGAATGAGATATATAACTTGCAAATGAGAACTTTGTAAATAAATTTCCCAAATTAGGAAACTTGCTTTCATAGAGACAAAATGAATTGAGATAAAATACTTGCCTTTCGAGTAGTTTACGATTAGTGCTTAACTTTACTACAAATATCCTATATACATTCATATACAAATATTCGTTAGCCACTCATTCACAATTACCGGTTTTCATATTCTACTAATTCAACTGCTTCATGATAAAGAATGTGTTTTACCAACATACATTAAACCATATATACCATGAAAACAATTCATCATATATCGTAAATAATTGTTTTTGTCTTTATTTCAAAGGTTCCATTTGCAAAAATCTGTTTAAACATTGGTTCAACATATTCGTAACGTGCTTAGACGATACCAACATACCACTTGTCACTTAATAAAGCTTATAAGAAGGTAACACACTTGTATCATGCTCTACATCACAAACAAAACATCTTGGTCTCTCTGCAGCACGGCGCGGCCGCGCTGCTTTTATGCTTAGGAGTGGCGCGGTCGCAACCCTAATAAGATTTATATATGTAAATTATGTGTTTAATAAATGAATTTTCATGATCTGACTTGGTATTATGTGGTTGTGTATTTTATTAACAATTAGATCAAATAAAAAATTTTCACCAAGCAGCTGTGTCGTGCTAAAACGGACAAAATGATTTGTCGTGCTTCCAGCTATTTCACTAGGAAGCGTCTCGGCAAATTATTTTTGTAAGCTGCTGTGTCGTGCTTAGAAATGACGAAGTGATTTGTCGTGCTTTGGAGTTAATATAATATTATATTAACTGATAAAAATCTAAAATATGTTAACTAGGGTTTAAAATGTTAAACTAAAATAAAAACCCTAAATTTGAAAACCCTAATTAATAAAAGTTGTTCGAATTGGTAAATCAAAATCCTAATTATTACACAAGAATCCTAATTGAGATAATTAGATTGTAAGTAATAAATTATAATATTAACTACGAATCATTTAATCTAGATTAAAACCTTAATTGAAAGATTTAAAACCTAATCTATGAATTAAGAAACCCTAACCCTAATTAGGAAACCCTAAACCCTAATTATGAAACCCTAATTCTAATTATGTTATCTAAATGCTAATTTATGAAATATAAAATCTTAATTATGATATATAACCTTAATTAAGGTATTACTAAACATAATTAAACATCCTAAACATGATTAGCAAAAATCTAATTTTAATTAGTAAGGAAATAAATCAAAAATAAAATTTAAACCAATAGAAATTGAGCTAGGAGTGTGCAAGCTTGTGCTCAACACACTCCAGCACAAGTAGGTGGTTAGGATCAGATGAGAGTAGCACAAGTATCAAGGCTAGATATTTGTGGAGGCCAAATTTGGAAAAGAAACCCTAAAAACCCTAATTTGAAGTTCCTATAAATAGAACATCATTCTGATCATTAGGCCACGAAATTTTTGAAGCTTAAGCACTTATTTATCAAGCCAAAATAAGCCTCTGCAATTGCAAGAACAAAATCAAAGATCACAAATCAAAAGAAGCTCAAAAAGGTGCAAAAACCCTAATTTTATACTAGATCTTTAAAACTTTGTTAGATGTTATGTTTAAATGTTTAAGGATATGTAATAACATGTTATTTAGTGATCTGGGTTGGTTAAACAAGGATCCATAAAATTTAAATGGTCAAAATTGATGAAAAACATGAACTGACTTTGGCAGCCCAGAATGGTCTGACAAGCTATTTTGTCAGTCATTTTGATCGGCTTAAATTGGTCGTTTGATCTGTTTTAAAGTTTGTATATGTAGTATGCCATGTTAACTATAATATCCAATTGGTAGAATAGTAAAAAAAGTCTAGGATAGAAGTTATTAATGGTCAAAACCCGTTGACTGCTCACGGATGGCTGATTCTGGGCAACCCAGAAAATTCTAAGTATAACTGACAGCTGTCTTACAAGATTTGACCACCTTTAATCTTGCTTATATGATGTTTGTAAATGTTATTTCTTAGCTTAATCATGTTCTATGCCATGTATACTACAACCTTGAATCATTAAACCACATAATAAATAACGACCATGAAAGTTATTAACGGTCAAACATGGTTGACCGACCATGACCAGCATGTTTCTGGGCAACCCAGAAACTTCAAGAACAGCATGAACTAGGTAGTTTGACCATGAATTATCTAGCATCAATTGATGTTGTTTATGCTTAAATTTCATATGTCGTTATACCTTGTCATGCCTACTATAACAACAAACAAAAATCCAACCCAAAACATTAACCAACTGAAATTAATTTGCGGTCAAAAATCCCTACTCGACCGTGACCGGCTGTTCTTCAATGAAGAGCACCTTTAGCGACACTCTCCTTCCCAAACCTAGAATACTAAGTTTATATGCAGTCCGTCGCTAAAGGCCTTTTGCGACGGTTTTTAATAAAAATTAATAAAAATAATTAAATAAATTATATAAAATTATAAATAAATATTAAAAATTCATATTAATTAATAATAAATATTAAAAAATTCATTTTTAATTATATTTAATATTTTTATATATTCTGATAAATATTTTTATATAATTATTTAATTTAATTAAATATTAAATTATTTAATAAAATATTTTAAATAAATGATTTAAAAATGATATTAATGTATTTAAAATATTTTAAATGATAGTTAATTCATTTAAAAAATATTACCAACTTTCCAAAATTATTTTAAATAATAAATAAATTATTTAAAATAAAATATTAAATATTTAATAATATTATAAATAATAAATAAATCATTTAAGTATTAAACTAAGTTTTAAAAATTATTATAAATAATAATTACATCATTTAAATGATAAAATAAATTCTAAAAATATTATTAATGATAAAATAAATCATTTAATTAATATTCTATCTTTCTAAAAATATTATAAATGATAAATAAATCATTTAAATAATAATCTATCGTTCTAAAAATATTATAAATGATAAATAAATCATTTAAATAATATTTTAGGTATCTAAAAATATTCTAAATGACAAATAAATTATTTAAATAACATTTTAATGTTTTAAAAATATTCTAAATGATAATTAAATCATTTAAAAATATTCCTAAGCTTGTAAAATTATTTAAAAATATTTCCAAGCTTATAAAAATTAT
Organism: Aralia elata; assembly: GCA_034770075.1. Classification (NCBI taxonomy): domain Eukaryota; kingdom Viridiplantae; phylum Streptophyta; class Magnoliopsida; order Apiales; family Araliaceae; genus Aralia; species Aralia elata. Next base: position 27,790,771 of record CM068379.1, on the reverse strand, counting down.
TCTAAATGATAAATAAATCATTTAAATAACATAGTAAATGTTTTAAGAAGATTCTAAATGATAACTAAATCATTTAAAAATATTCTCAAGCTTGTAAAATTATTTAAAAATATTTCTAAGCTTGTAAAAATTATTTAAAAATAATATTAAGCTTCTAAAAGTGTTATAAATAATAATTAAATTATGTGAACTAATATTTAAGCTTCCAAATGAAGTTTTATTGATAAACCTATGTGTTTAGCTATCTAATGACGCGACCGAGATACCGAATCGACATCGAACCTTCGTGTAACTTGTCTAGTTTAATTAGATAAGTATTATTATAGATTCTAATGTTTATTATTGATATGAATAGACATAAATAGACTACCCAATGTTGATAAACAACGTAAACTTAACGTGCTACGCACAGGCAAGTCTCCGAACCTTGTTACATTTAAGCAATTCTTTTATGTCTTGCTATCAATTGTTATGAAGTTATCGCTATTTGTTCAGCATAACTTAAGAAATGAATCATTTATTGATTGTTTGAGCTTAAATTTATTGTGTCAAGCCAAATTATTTTGGTATGACATCTATACTTAGTAAAAGGGACACCGTGGATGGAAGGTGGTCCGACAAACCTTCAAATAAGGTTTAAATTGGCAATTAAATGAATTGACCAATATTGGCAATTAACTTAAATTGACCAAAAATGTGGTAGGATGATATGCATACTCCTAGGATATTGGTGAGGCTGATCACCTACCAGATATCCGAACTCAAAGAGGTTCTAAGTCATTGAAGACTGACAGGACAATTTGAAATATATGGTTCCGGTACAGAACCCTCAGTATCAATTATACATCACCTGACATCTTTCAAATCAAACAGATTGTGTTTACATTTTCAAATGAACTTGCTGAGCATTTGTAGCTCATTCTTACGCATATCTTCTTTGCAGCTTTAAATGATATCCCTAGCACTTCTGGGACAGATAAAGGGAAAGGACACGTTTACTAGTTTTATTAACTGCTTTTGAATAATCTAAGTCTTTTAAAGGCTTTTGTTGTAATAACTTAGTACTGAGAACAATATAATCGAACCAAATGATATGTAATATATTATGATCCTTTATTTCATATATTGCGTTATACTCTGATCTTTGTTTTATTTAGCATAGTTGTACTAAGTTAGATACAATATCTATACGAACTATACATCTGAACGAGGGTATTTAAATGATGTTGAAAGTCCTATAAGCTCTGGGGTTACACTTAATGAGCGCCGGTAAGGTGTCATCTTTATCGGAATGCACCCCTCAGTTCTATGGACAATCTTATCATTAATACTGTGAATGTCAGATGGATAGGGAATATTGATATGAAAGAGGTATCCACAAGATATGAATCTATACATCCAAGTGAGGGTATCCAAACACAGATAACGTTCTGACGAGAACTATTATCTGTTATGGGATACTGTGAACCTTGGATAGATAGAAGTCATATTTTATTAGATATTTATAGTTATATAGTTTCGCGTGAGCATCAGATCTGCTACAAGGGAGTGTAAAGATTTCGGGGCGTCACAGGATGGTATCAGAGCTATAAGCACAGTAAGTGCAAAGAGCCCCGAGCCTCTCGCTGGTGACTACCCGTAAAAAAGGGAGGCACCGAAGCCAGACTCTCCGTAGGGGACGCCGTGATGTCGGTGGCAAGCTGATGGGTACCACTGTGAGGTGCTATGGTTGAAGCACCATGAAAGTCACAGGTTGGTATCAGAGCTGTAGATTATAGCTCTAAGGTAGTTAGGAAATACCTTAGGATATAATCTTTGAGTTCGTAAAATACTTAATACACATAAGATAACCTTAAAAGCCTTATAGGTCTCTACCTTGTCGGGCCTTATAGGTCTCTACCTTGTCGTCCGCTCCAGTCTTTCTCTTAAAGACCCATTTGCATCCAATAGGCTTAATGCTCTCAGGTGGTGAAACCAAAGTCCATACTTGGTTTTCATACATGGAGTCCATCTCAGATTTCATGGCTTCTAGCCATTTCTCTGAGTCTTTACTACTCATAGCCTCTTCGTAAGTTAATAGATCATCATCACATAGGATGCGTACCTCATCATCATCCTTTTTGATGAATCCATACCTATCAGGTATCTTCGGCACTCTTCTAGATTTACGAATAGGTTGTGGTACATTACGTTCTTCCACTTGGTCAGGTACCTGACTTTGATCCGTAGTATTTTGTGGTTCTTGAACTTCTTCAAGATATATCTTACTCCCACTGACCCCTTCAAGGATAAACTCTTTTTCTAAGAAGGCAACATGTTTCACAACAAACACCTTTTGATTAGTAGGATGATAAAAATAATACCCTAAGCTTTTTTTAGGATATCCCATAAATCTACACTTGTCGGATCTAGCCTTTAGCTTATCATGCTCAAACCTTTTGACATAAGCTTGACAACCCCAAGTCTTAACATGCTTAAGACTAGGTTTCCTCCCTATCCATAATTTATATGGAGTCTTTGGGATGGATTTGGTGTGTATCTTGTTAAGTAAGTATGTGGCCGATTCTAGGGCATAACCATGAAGGATACTGGAAGGTCGGTAAAACTCATCATGGAACGAACCATGTCCAACAATATTCGATTTCTCCTTTCAGATACATCATTCAACTGTAGCATCCTAGGTGGAGTCCATTGTGAGATTATACCATTTTCTTTGAGACAATTGAGAAACTCATTGGTTAAGTATTCCCCTCCTCGATCCGATCAAAGAATCTTAATACTCTTTCCAGTTTGCTTCTCTACTTCACTTCTGAATTCTTTAAACTTTTCAAACGATTCAGATTTGTATTTCATTAAATACACATATCCAAATCTAGAATGATTATCAGTGAAAATAATAAAATAAGAATACCCTCCTCGTGCATTCGTTGTCATAGGTCCACATACGTCTGTGTGTACCAATGCTAATAACTCTGTAACTCTTTCTCCTTTTCCACTAAAAGGAGATTTAGTCATCTTACCCATGAGACAAGATTCACAAGTTGGATATGATTCGTAATCAGATAGCTCTAAAAGCTCATCTTTATGCAACTTGGTTAATCTTGTTTCATTGATATGACCAAGTTTACAGTGCCACATAAAGGTATAATTAACATCATCTCTTTTTTTTTTCTTAGTTTGTTCAATTTGAAGTATATTTTCATATAAGTCAAGTATGTAAAGTCCATTCAGTAAATTGCTAACACCATATAAAATATTTTTATTATAAATAGAACAACTGTTGTTCTTTATAATATCAAAACCATTCATATCCAATAGATAAATTGAAACTAATGGACTTGCCCCGTAGGCAGTGCTAAACAATAAGTTCCTACAACTAATGCAACAACCTTTGCTCCATTTTCCACTCGTAGGACGACTTCATCCTTGTTCAGCTTTCTACTTCTGCTTAGTCCCTGCATATTATTACATATGTGAGAACCACAACTGGTATCCAATACCCAAGTAGAATTTTGACTTTCAGAAAAATTAATTTCAATCATGAACAAATCTAGATCGGAAGTCGAAGCTTCTCCAAGCTTCTTTTGGTCCGCAAGATACTGCTTGCAGTTCCTCTTCTAATGTCCCGACTTATTTCAATGTTAGCAAATTCCTTTGCTATCAGGATCGGCTTTCTTTTTATCCTTTCCTTTCGCCTTGCCCTTAGCCTTCTTCTTTTTCTTTTTTTCAAAAGATACCTTGGGCCTCTTCCTTTTCTTGGAAGAATCATCCACTAGTAAGACTTGGTTCTTGTTGGATGAGAAGTGACCTTCAGTAGTTTTTAGCATGTTAAGTAACTCAGGCAAGTTGACGTCCAACTTATTCATGTGAAAATTCACAACAAATTGTGAGAAGGTGTCTGAAGTGACTACAAGATCAGATCTTAACTGAACTCCCCATCCATCACGAACCCTAGCTGTCCAAGTTGTTCAATCAAATTGATCATCTTTAGGACATGAGTCTCAACAGTAGTGCCCTCGGTCATCCGAGATCGGAAAAGCTCCTTAGATATCTGATATCTAGCAGTCCTACTTCGCTCATCATACAACTCCTTGAGGTGCAGCAATATAGTAAGAGCATCCGTAGTTTCATGCTGACGCTGAAGCTCGTTACTCATGGATGCGCGCATGATGCATTGAGCCAAGATTGCATGATCTTGCCACTTTCTGAAAGTAGCAATCTCTTCCTAAGAGGCTGTTTCTGCAATATTTGCAGGTACGGGCGAATTTAGGACATAAGAAATCTTTTCAGCAGGGAGAACAATTCTTAGATTCCTTAACCAGTCCTTGTAATTCGGTCCGGTCAATTTGTTAGCATCAAGTATGCTACGCAGTGATAGTGAGTTTGACATTTTTAAAATCTGCATGTGAAATAGACAACATTTTAGCATACATTCATTTTATTAATTACCAAAATAAATCAGGTTTTTATTTTAAATTGGTATCTCCCACTATTTTCATCAAACTATATTACCCTCAATATATAGTTCGGCAAATCTAATTAAAGACTTGCTAGTGACAATAAGGATCCATTTCAAATGTATATAGCCTTGTGTATGCATAATAAAGTATATACAAATAAATAGGTAGACAACTATTGTTAATTACATCACCATGTAACTCCTTATATTTTGCCTCTTAGATTATAATGGTCAAGTGTGTGCACATCCGAACTAAAATAATCTAAGTTAAGTCATACCTAGCATTTCCATATAAGTGAAGAGAAAAATACAGCCCTTGTATGTGCACAACAAAGCAGTAATGTTCAATTCCTTTATAAACATCCAATGTAATAAAGCAACATCTTAAATATTTAATACTTGCCTTGTGTGTGCACAACAAACTCATATTAAATATTCAATACTCTATCGCCTTACCATGCTAGAAGGCGACGTTTAATATTCCAAATATCTTTGAACGTTACAACTTAATATATTTCTTTAAGGGGTTTGTTATTATTTGTCTCATCTTGATTAGCACGCATGCACATACACACACACACACACACACACACACACATATATATATATATATATAATACGCATCATATTATTTAACATGCGAAGCATGTTGGATAATATATAATATATACATAGTTAGCATGCACATATAGAACACTATATTATACCCGGATTGATTATGGACTTTTATTCTAGTTTGGTTTACTAGAGCCACCAAGTGAACCAAAAGGTCAAACCTAGGGTGTAAGAACTGAATTTAAATATAACTATTACATTTAAACCCGGGCTCCATTACAAACAGGTGTCACGCCCCCGAAATCCACCTGCTAGCTTCTTTTAGCCAGGTCGGACTTCGTGCTGACTTGTATAACCTTATTCAAAACATTCATTAACTTAAAGGTAATGTACACGATAAGTTTCTATAAAAACTCGCAATATAATGGATTTGAATCGTATATAGGAATCTTAACTTCTAATAATCAGAGTATAATGCGGAAAAGTGATAATATTATAAAATATCATTTGTTCATTGTTACATCATTCCCAGGTTTACTTGTTCTATTACAAATAAGTCCTAAAAGACTTAAAAACAAATCTCTATTTCTCTATCTGAGACTTGCAGTATTAGCAACCAGTTAGTTCCCAGGAAAGAGGGGCTTTCCGTTAAAACGGCGCGCAATTAAATGACCTAACCCCTTTCCTCGTCAGAACTTTCTAGACATTGCCAATAATGTTAATCTAACATAGTTAAAATCTTCTACATCTTCAACTTTCTTTGTACCGCCAGAATCGTCTGGTAATTCTTCCTTAGCTGTAATTTATTTTAAGATAATTGCAAGAATGAGCATACAAATGCCCAACAAGTCTAAGAGATATATATATGAGAAGAGAATCACCTTTTCAAGATATATATACAGAATAAGCTGATACAAGATTTCAACGATTATCAATATAGTAAATTGAGCGGTTCCCCACCCACAAACTAATGAATTAGTTCCCCGTCTCATCAACACTGCTACAATTGCATCAACAGTGTATATCATTTCTATATCATTTCTACGATACCTCTACACTGCGACAAATGTTACCTCAGTGAGTTAGATCGGTTTCCTAACACATCTTAAACTCCTGCCCATACAAGAGAGTTGTTCAACTCAGATACTAACATGGTTTTCAATTGAAATTCAACAATCACTATCACGTTGCACATAAAAGATAACAAGCATGTTAATGCACGGGGTGCAAAAGAAACAATACTTGCATAACAATAAACCTCATAAATAAGACATCTTTAATGACTATTTTGCCCATGGTCTCTACTTTCCTATAAATAGGACCCCTCACCAATGCTAGTAGGGGTTGGTTCATCTATTATTCACCAAGTATAGAGTAAGAGCTTAGAGAGAAAAAGAGAGTGAGATTAGCATAGTTCATGCATCTCAAGTTCATCACATACTTTGGTATATCAAGGAGAGTAGCTACAAGATCAAGGTGAAACCCTAAACCATTTCCTTCTTTCTTACTTTGTTTTATTTTCATAGTTTTTGAGAGATTTTATTCTAAGACTCAAGAATCATTAGATCTTCATGCTTCATGTATAGATCTAATCCTCGTGAGTGTTAGAATGGAGATTCAAAAGAAGAAAATGGACTTATGTTCTTAAAGGGTAAAAACTCTAGCTTTTCTTCACTTGGATCACCCATAACTTGAGATCTACAATTTGGATTTGTGATCCGTCGAAAGGGGGTGCTAGGTACATGAGTTAGCTAGAAAACCTAAGTGGTAGAACACAAATCCAATAATTTTTGAAGCCTTGGGGGCTATTTTCCCAAAACAGTCCAGCTATAAAACTTAAAGCTTTAAAACTCTAAAAGCTTGCTGTCCTCATTTTTCCAAAGGTTGTTTTGGCCAGTTATGAATCTTTTAAAAATCTGGAAAAAATCACAGAGGTACGTTAAGAAGTTATCTACAAGTAGGAAAAAGAACGAACATGTTTCGATGTATAGTTTTTGTGTAATGGCTTTTACCGTGAAGGACTCCAAAATATTCATACTCGGATTTCTCACTGTGTGTACCTTGAAATAATATGAAATTTTTACAGTATGTTTATATATATTATGAGAGTGTACTTTGAAAATTTCAGAATTGTCTGAGCGAAACTCGATTTATGAAAAATGTAACAAAATTCGGAGGTTTTGAGTACTTTAAAAATAGTAAATCATTTTCTAAAATTCTAGGAAAATTTGTGGATCATTGTTGGATCATATACTATCCAGATCCAGAGGATAATAATTTTCAGAACCTATTTGCTATTTTTCATAATAATATTATAGTTATGGTTAAAAGAAAATAAATGGTTAAATGATGTCATAAATAAGGAAAATGTGATTTTTAAGCTTGGATACTCCTAATATTATATATTCTGACTATTGAGGGGTATTTTGGTAATATTTAATGAGAAATAATATTTATGACCTTTTATGGGTAGTAAAGGAGTTGTTTAATAAAGGGTAAAACAATTAGAATAAATTGTTTATTCGCCTAATAACTTATTAAAATATTACTATGATATTTGTAATATAAGAATTCGATATTTTTAAGTAAACAAAGAAATATTAAGATTAAAACTTTATGGAAATATTATTGAATGGGTAATAATATTTGTTTTAAGCATTAATAAATGATTAAGATATTATTAAAATGACTAATAATATTAGATTAAAATATTATTAATGATATGAGAATTAAAATATTATTAAGAGATTAATAATATTAGATTAAAGTATTATTGGACGATTAAAATATTATTAAGATGTTAATAACATTAGTAAACGAATAAAAGTGTTATTAGTGGACTAATAATACCAAGAGGTGAATTAAATATTATCGGGATTGATAATATTAAGTATCTTATAGGATTTACGATAGTTTATTAACTTATGTGTGCTATGTGATTTGCTTAATTGTTAAATAAATAGCATAAGTAAGCGTATCGATATACAACTACGCAGTACTAATTGGTAGATCGACGTTATCAATGTTAGGTTTTTCAAGGCCAATTAGTTAAAGCTAGAATTATTTGTAGCTGAGCAGACAAGCAAGTTCCCTAACTCAAACTCGAGTTATGATTTTTGAAGCATGTTAGTGAATAATTATTGTTGTTTATTCACATCTATACTGGTTATTGAGATTCGCACCTTGTGCAATTGAATTCCTATTCTACTGTTATTGAATTGTGAATTAGATTAAAGTTCTTTCAAGCATGAACTGTTTATGAGATAGATCTATACTATTTGTATCAACTAGATCAAGCATGTCTAAATTTGTGAAATCAAATGTATTTTAAAAGCTGTTCTTATTAATTGCTATAGTAAGAACTCTTGGCTGAGAAAAGGATAAATTTGATTAAGGCATGATATCAATGCTGGTTTATTAAGTGTTTATGCATAAATCACGGGGTATGAAAGGTTGATCCCCTTGATTACCAAAACTTTTTAAGACGTCCAGTTTAAATGCTGAGAACCTTGGGAAATGTCTATGGTTATTTCCAACCACTCAGTAATTGTCATTCAATTATTCGAATATTCAATTGTCGACTATTAATTCATGTTTCTTCACAATTTTATACTGTTGTTGAACATTGAAAGCGAAATTTCCTTCTATTCATGATATATCTCCTTTGTGTATAAACTTGCTAAGAAAACTAGTTGCTTACCCTTGCTATATCATGATCTTTATTTCAGCTAAGGCAGAAATGTCTAAAGGAGACAAAGAAAAGGGAAGGTGCAAAAGTAGTTGCCTGATATGGCTTATGTACTAGTTTATCTTAAATGTTATTTGGCTATGTGAACTCTTATTGTATTGAGGATATGTTTTAAGTTAAGGTTAAAGAACCTTGGGACCATGATTGTAAGACTTTATTACTATTTCGATAAACAATGTATGTTTATTATTCCGCATCAGTTAGAAAGTATGTTTGTTGTTGAGTATCGTGAACACCGAATTCGAGGTTAGGAAACCCGGATTTGGGGGTGTCACAGGTTGGTATCAAAGCTATAGGTTATAACCCTTAGGAGAAAGAGTCCTTAGGCTATAACCTGAGAGAATGTGGAGGAATAGAAGGGGATAGAACTTATATAGAGTTATTTTTTGTAGAAATTTATTATGATCTTAAAATTGAGGATTTGGATCATACGTTGGTGTTATTAAGCTTGTGGATAATTTGAGGAATGTGTATTGATGAGATAATATGGTAAAGTGAAGACCATTAAGTACGAACGATCCATTGTAAACTGGAGTTATAGATATTCGAGGTAATTAGATTAATCATTTGATGCTATTGATCAATTCTGTGGCTATTGATCAATTTTTGTCACTATTCATTAGATAAGATATTAGAGTGATGTTGTATGGAGTTTCTTTGTGATGAAGAGAGGGTACCTTAGAATCTGTTGGGTTAAGGTTTGCAAGAAGGAAATGATTAATTCGATAAATAATGAATATATCAATATTTTGAAGTGTTAGTTAAGTTATTAAGCTTTGTGGTGGAATGCCAGGTGAGACAAAGGTAATGAACTCATATAGAGTTGTTAAGCAAAAGTTGAGAGTATTGAGATGAATGATGTTATATGCAAAAAAATAAAATTTAAGAGATGACTGATGGCAATTTAGATGGTTTTGATGATTAGAAAGGAGAGACAACAGAGAGATTATAAGAAATGAACCAAGGGTAGATTTAGTGTCTAATATAGAAAAAGTATCTAGAGACGGAACTGAATGATGAGATAATGGAAATCCCTAAGGAGGATCAATTGGAGCCCGATATAAGGAATAGATAGAGGAAATAAAAGAAAGAAAGGTTAAGTCTGAGAGTTATAAGACCTTTGTGAGTCGTAATGAATGAAGAATAGTGGTCAATGTATATGTACTAGTATATCTATGCATGTAAGAAATATGAATCTCAGTTTTTGTACAGCTAGCAGTATATCTGTTGAAAGTCCCAACTTTGTGTAAGTTGTGGAGTAGTTATGTGAATCCCATCTTGTTGTTAGTAACAGAGGGATAAGTGGATATCAGGAATGCTATATGATGTAAGTAGTACGAGGTACTAAGATGAGCTTATTAGTATTTACTAAAGGTGCCTTGATTCTTAAATGATAACATCAGTAGAATTTTGCACGATGTGTAAAACAAGAAGGATTTATGTAAGGTTTTGTTTAGAACAAACAATGCCGTCAAGGAGACAACCCCGATACACGAGGGTGGAAGAGTCAGTGAATAACGAGGAGGGTCAGACTGACCCCAAGAGGACCTTTGCGAACTTGTTAGAGGAAACGATGCAAGGCAGACCAACCATTGCGGTTGTTCGGCCATAAAGTCACATGGCGAACTTTACGGGTTTCAAATTACTAGGACCACCGGAGTTTCGTGGGAATACGGATTCGAGTGAAGCCCAGACATGGGTAGAAGAAATGGAGAAAGTTTTCAAGGTCGCAAGAGTGACCGAGGAATAGAAGACTTCGTTTGCCACTTTCATGAGGAAGGGTGAGTCAAATTACTGGTGGAAGGCGAATAGAAGCCGAGCTGGGGAAGGCACAACTGCGTGGACTCGTTTTAAGGAGCTGTTTTTTTTTCGAAAAATTTCTTTCTAAAAAGCACGCAGGTAAGTATGGAGATAAAGTTCTTAGATCTGAAGCAAGATGATATGTTGGTAGCAGAGTATGCAACGAAGTTTAACAAACTAGCTAGGTTTGCTCCCCACCAAGTGCGCACCGGAGCTAGGCGAGCGAAGAGATTTGAACAAGGGTTGAAGCCCTGGGCATATAGTAAGGTTGTGGTTTTGCAGATCAACACATTTCCTACGTTACTTAAGGAAGCAATCGTTGCCGAGGAGGAAATGAAGCGTTGACAAAGCATAACCAAGATCAGAAAAGCCATGATGGTCACAAGGAAGGTAGCCGTGGGGGAAGTAACCCGAATAAAAGGAAAGGGATCGATAGCCAATCTTGCGGAGGTAACAAGTCTGAAGGAGAGGTTAAGAAGGATATTTTCGTCCGAGTGTATCTCCGCGGGGAGCGCCAATTCTGTTCGTAAAGAAGAAGGATGGATCGTTAAGGCTCAGTATCGATTACAGGGAATTGAACAAGGTTACAATTAAGAACAGGTACCCGCTGCCCAGAATAGACGATCTGTTTGATCAATTGAAGGGAGCAAAATACTTTTCAAAGATTGACTTGAGAACGGGATATCACCAACTAAAGGTGAGGCGGGAGGATATTCCAAAGACAGCATTCAAAACTCGTTTTGGACATTTTGAGTTTCTGGTTATGTCATTTGGACTGACAAATGCACCAGCGGCATTCATGGATATGATGAACAGAGTGTTCAAGCAGTACTTGGACAAGTTCGTGGTAGTATTCATCGATGACATCTTGGTGTATTCGTGTCAGAGGAAGAACATGCTGAACATCTAAGGATTGCTTTAGAGGCATTAAGAAGGGAGAAGTTGTACACGAAGTTTTCAAAGTGTGAAGTTTGGTTGCAAAGAGTGCAGTTTCTTGGACACGTCATTGACAGGAATGATGTTTCGGTAGACCCAGCAAAGGTGGAAGCCATTATCAACTGGGAGCAGCCGAAGACGCCAACAAAGATCAGGAGTTTCCTAGGGTTAACAGGATACTATCGGAGGTTCATCCAGGATTTCTCGAAGATAGCATCACCGTTGACCAATCTAACCAGAAAGACGGTAAAGTTTGTTTGGACGGAGAAGTGCGAGGAGGTTTCATAGAGCTGAAGAAGAGACTTAGCCAAGCACCAGTGTTGGCTTTACCGGACGACACTGAAGGTTTTGTTGTATACAGTGATGCGTCACACAAAGGTCTTGGTTGTGTACTAATGCAGCATGGCAAGGTCATTGCGTACGCTTCACGTCAGCTGAAGGACTATGAGAAGGGATACCCGACTCATGACCTGGAGTTAGCAGCAGTAGTATTCGCTTTGAAGATTTGGAGGCACTACTTATATGGAGAGAGGTGCGAGATATATACAGATCACAAAAGTCTGAAATATATCTTCACTCAGAAGGAGCTGAATATGAGGCAGCGCCGATGGTTAGAATTGATCAAGGATTACGACTGTGAGATTCTGTACCATCTGGGCAAAGCAAATGTAGTGGCAGATGCCTTGAGTAGGAAAGGCAGAGAGAAATTGATGAGACTTACAACTCAGGCGGAGTTGGTAAAGGAGTTCGAACGTCTGGAATTGGAGGTTAAGTATCCGATGGAGACGGACGAGAAATTGTTCACAGTGACAGCGAGCCCAACCCTATTGAATCAAATTAAGGAGGCTCAAGAAAAGGATGAGGATTGTGATTCAATAAAGAAGCGAATTACCGAAGGCGAGGAGCTTAAGTATAAGATTGATAGCACCGGGTTGCTAAGGTTTGAAGGGAGAGTCTGGGTACCGTTGGATCTGGAATTGAAGGAAGAAATCCTTCAGGAAGCTCACAGCACGAAGTACTCAGTACATCCCGGGAGCACAAAGATGTACCAGGATTTGTGACAAAATTTTTGGTGGCCGATTATGAAACGAGAAGTGGCAGAGTGCGTCAGCCGATGTCTGACATGCCAGCGAATTAAAGCAGAGCACCAACAACCGAGCGGACTACTTCAACCACTAGAGATTTCGAAGTGGAAGTAGGAGCACATCACAATGGACTTTGTGGTGGGACTGCCACCAACTCATAAGGGTTTAGACGCCATCTGGGTAATTGTGGATCGTCTGACCAAGTCTACCCATTTTCTATCAATCAAGATACGGTACAATCTAGAGCACTTAGCAAAGCTTTATGTGAAAGAGATAGTGTCACGACATGGAGTGCCGGTATCAATTGTATCTGACCGAGATCCGCGCTTCACGTCAAATTTTTGGAAAAGTCTGCAGGCAAGAATGGGGACGCAGTTGAGGTTGAGTACAACGTATTATCCTCAAACCGACGGCCAGAGCGAGCGAACGATTCAGACCTTAGAATATATGCTTCGGGCACTCGTGATGGATTTAAAGGGTAGCTGGGATGACCATTTGCCACTGGTGGAGTTTGCTTACAACAATAGCTATCATGCTAGTATCAGCATGCCACCATACGAAGCGCTATATGGAAGGAAATGTCGAACCCCGATGTGTTGGGATGAGGTTGGGGAACGAAGGTTGCTGGGACCAGAAATGGTGCAGCAAACTACAGACATCGTGCGGCTGATCAGAAAACCGTCTGGTAGCATCTCAAGATCACGAGAAGAAATATGCCGACTTACATCGTCAGAAGCGGGACTTTGAAGTTGGTAGCTTTGTATTTTTGAAGGTATCTCCTTGGAAAGGAAAGATCCGGTTTGGGAAGAAGGGCAAATTGAGCCCTAGGTTCATAGGACCATTCGAGATTTTGAGGCGAATCGGCGAGGTGGCGTACGAGGTAGCGTTACCTCCTGAACTTGAGCACATTCACAACGTGTTTCATGTGTCAGTGTTGCGGCCGTATAAACCAGGCTATAAGCACGTTATCTCCTATGAACCCATCCAAGTCGAGAAGGACTTAACGTACGAGGAAGTTCCTGTCCAGATTCTCGATAGGAAGGAACAGAAGCTGAGAAACAAGACCATCCATTCCGTCAAGGTTCTCTAGAGGAATCACGCAGTCGAAGAAGCTACGTGGGAACTCGAAGAGAAGATGAAAGCGAATTATCCGTTTTTATTTGAGTAACCCTATTTTTGCAATTTCGAGGACGGAATTTTTATAAGGGGGGAGGGATGTAATGCCCGTGAATTTTGAACGTCCTTATTAATTAAATCTAATTTAATTTAATGAGTTAACGTTGTGTTCTATTTAAACCAACTTGGGTTAATTGGTGGGAGATGTATAAGATGTGTCTATACTTGTGTTGGCAGGTATGATATAACTATGGTTAAGAAATAACCATATGTGAGTCAAGTGTAGGAATTGGTGTGTAATGGCTAAAATGGCCAAGAGTGGTTAATAACCAAGGTAATTATGAAGGGGAAATAATCATTGTATATCCAAGTGGTTAATAACCAATGTAATTATGGCGGGATAATAACCATTGTGTTTAAACAATGTAATTATGACAAGATAATAACCAATGTCTAATAACCAATGAAGAATGGTTAATAACTAATGGATAATTAAGATTTTGCAAAAAGACTATATTAACCTTAAAAGAAGTTGGGTAATGATTAAAATACCCTTGAGGAAGTTGCTAGGAAGCTTCCTATTATTGATGAATTGATCAAATTGCCCTTGCCTAGTCATGATTAATGATTATTTTGCCCATGGTCTCTACTTTCCTATAAATAGGACCCCTCACCAATGCTAGTAGGGGTTGGTTCATCTATTATTCACCAAGTATAGAGTAAGAGCTTAGAGAGAAAAAGAGAGTGAGATTAGCATAGTTCATGCATCTCAAGTTCATCACATACTTTGGTAGATCAAGGAGACTAACTACAAGATCAAGGTGAAACCCTAAACCATTTCCTTCTTTCTTACTTTGTTTTATTTTCATAGTTTTTGAGAGATTTTATTCTAAGACTCAAGAATCATTAGATCTTCATGCTTCATGTATAGATCTAATCCTCGTGAGTGTTAGAATGGAGATTCAAAAGAAGAAAATGAACTTATGTTCTTAAAGGGTAAAAACTCTAGCTTTTCTTCACTTGGATCACCCATAACTTGAGATCTACAATTTAGATTTGTGATCCGTCGAAAGGGGGTGCTAGGTACATGAGTTAGCTAGTAAACCCAAGTGGTAGAACACAAATCCAATAATTTTTGAAGCCTTGGGGGCTATTTTCCCAAAACAGTCCAGCTATAAAACTTAAAGCTTTAAAACTCTAAAAGCTTGTTGTCCTCATTTTTCCAAAGGTTGTTTTGGCCAGTTATATATCTTTTAAGAATCTGGAAAAAATCACAGAGGTACCTTAAGAAGTTATCTACAAGTAGGAAAAAGAACGAACATGTTTCGATGTGTAGTTTTTGTGTAATGGCTTTTACCGTGAAGGACTCCTAAATATTCATACTCGGATTTCTCACTGTGTGTACCTTGAAATAATATGAAAATTTTAAAGTATGTTTATATACATTATTATAGTGTACTTTGAGAATTTCAGAATTGTCTGAGCGAAACTCGATTTATGAAAAATGTAACAAGATTCGGAGGTTTTGAGTACTTTAAAAATAGTAAATCATTTTCTAAAATTTCAGAAAAATTTGTGGATCATTGTTGGATCATATACTATCCAGATCCAGAGGATAATAATTTTCAGAACCTATTTGCTATTTTTCATAATAATATTATAGTTATGGTTAAAAGAAAATAAATGGTTAAATGATTTCATAAATAAGGAAAATGTGATTTTTAAGCTTGGATACTCCTAATATTATATATTCTGACTATTGAGGGGTATTTTGGTAATATTTAATGAGAAATAATATTTATGACCTTTTATGGGTAGTAAAGGAGTTGTTTAATAAAGGGTAAAACAATTAGAATAAATTGTTTATTCGCCTAATAACTTATTAAAATATTACTATGATATTTGTAATATAAGAATTCGATATTTTTAAGTAAACAAAGAAATATTAAGATTAAAACTTTATGGAAATATTATTGAATGGGTAATAATATTTGTTTTAAGCATTAATAAATGATTAAGATATTATTAAAATGACTAATAATATTAGATTAAAATATTATTAATGATATGAGAATTAAAATATTATTAAGAGATTAATAATATTAGATTAAAGTATTATTGGATGATTAAAATATTATTAAGATGTTAATAACATTAGTAAACGAATAAAAGTGTTATTAGTGGACTAATAATACCAAGAGGTGAATTAAATATTATCGGGATTGATAATATTAAGTGTCTTATAGGATTTACGATAGTTTATTAACTTATGTGTGCTATGTGATTTGCTTAATTGTTAAATAAATAGCATAAGTAAGCGTATCGATATACAACTACGCAGTACTAATTGGTAGATCGACGTTATCAATGTTAGGTTCTTCAAGGCCAATTAGTTAAAGCTAGAATTATTTGTAGCTGAGCAGACAGACAAGTTCCCTAACTCAAACTCGAGTTATGATTTTTGAAGCATGTTAGTGAATAATTATTGTTGTTTATTCACATCTATACTGATTATTGAGATTCGCACCTTGTGCAATTGAATTCCTATTCTACTGTTATTGAATTGTGAATTAGATTAAAGTTCTTTCAAGCATGAACTGTTTATGAGATAGATCTATGCTATTTGTATCAACTAGGTCAAGCATGTCTAAATTTGTGAAATCAAATGTATTTTAAAAGCTGTTCTTATTAATTGCTATAGTAAGAACTCTTGACTGAGAAAAGTGTAGACACCCAATTTTTGCGTTCCCGGTACTAACCATGACAGGAGGGCAAAATCGTCAATTGAACCGGCTTGCGGGAGCGAAGGAGTGGGCACAAGTGCGAACGTCCAACACCACCGCAATGATTGGCGACCAAAGCTGACGTGGCAATAAGGCCGTCCGAAGCGGGCATTCCCGAATGAGGTGGCACGTCTCCCGGAAATTCCCGGACTGCAAAATACGAGCCTGTCAGCGAAAACCGACGTTACGGCACGAAAATCGATGCGTTGTACGAAAATCGAGAAAGTCAAACCGTCCAGCCGCGGATTGATTTGCGGCCAAATAGTGCGCCTTTTGAAAACACGGAACTCGAAACACGGAACTCGAAATCAGGCGAGTGGAAGGCAGGCGGCCAGCCAGCCTATTTCAGCTCAGTTTCGTGCAGCATACAGGGAGTTGAAGAGTTCAGAAATTTGGGAAAAGAAGAAGAATTCTGCAGCAGCAAGAACACGGAAATATAGAGGAAAAGGAGCAAGTTTTTGCAACAAAATAGGAAGAAAAGAGAGAAAAAAGAGAAGATTTTTACTCTTTTGATTTTTGTTGTATCAAATATCCTTCTAATCCTATTTCAAATATACAAGTTTACATCCATTTGAGATCATTTGCAAGGTAAGATTTCTCTTTGTTCTAGCAATTTATATCGTATTGGTTGGTTAAATTAAATGTAATCTTCATGTATCTTGTTGGACAATCATGGATTAGGGATTATTAGTAAGGTTTCCATCGGAACAAAATTCTTCCTAATAACCCGAGGATATCCAGTGAGTGAAATTTCTAGCTCGTTTATGATGATTCATTGGGTGTGATTTATTTAGATTGTCATTTTCGGATATCACGGTGTATTAGGCAAATCCGTGTTGATTAGTTTTGTAGTATTCATTTTGTGGGTATGTAGCAATATCGGGTGTGAGCCTAGGAACGCGACCCCGTGGTCTAAATCCGATGATGGACGTTTTGATGTATGTAATAGATTCAAGGTGCTCGTTTTTTGTATCATGTAACCGTCGGGCCTTAAAACGACGCTAAGGCGAGAATCGGGTTTAAGGCCCCGTAGTAGTGAAAATATGTGATTGTTGGCGTTCGGGGTATTTTGATGGCTTACATGCCCGTAAGTAGCCCCTACGCGTTTTGATATTTAATTTGATTTGCAACACCAAACAAAGGATTTCAAGGCCAAAACAATAAAGATTTTTTCTAAAATCAATTAAAGTAGGATATTAGCATCATGAGGCTAAAAATTGGAAATGCTAACGATAGTCGATTCCTATTCTATGAGAAAGCTAAAGAGAAGTTGTTTTCAAATGTCACGAAAAATGGTTTTTATAAAAAGAACTAAACGTTTTATTAAACCTTGATACATAGGGCGAAAGAGATCCTAGAAATTGCCTATCATTTATGAAAGCAACGTACAAATCTCGATTCCTATTTTGGCTAAAGGTTTAATAAACTCCTATTTTTGCAAAAACGACGCCTAATGAAAATCTCCTAGTTTTGACGATTAAAATCAAACCTTTTCTTTCATAAAGCTTTCTCGTGTATGCCGAAAAGACATTCCGAAGCGTTCCCAAATTAAAGCACGACTTTCCCTAAAAATCCAAATAATTCTTTCATACAAACTCACCACAACATGCATATAGGTACACACACATGCACGCACGCACACACAGACATTTCATGAATTAAAGGATAGGACAGCATCAAGATTGTGATAACCGTGTTTCACGAAAGTCGAGGGGTGCCTAACACCTTCCCCTCACTTAAGCAAGCCCCCGAACTCTATGAATCTCGATTCGCGGACCAATTAATTCGGAGTCACATATGAGCCAGCGATTTATAAAAAAACGAAAATTCGGATGAGTTGGTACATCCATTTCAAATATACCAACTGGCGACTCTGGTTAATTGGCTCATCATAAAAAGGCGATCTTTCAAAACCCCGTCGACATTAATGCCGACCTTTTCCAAACATCATCTAATAGCAAAGGCTAAAATCGGAGAAGGACGATATCGCGAAAGAGAGGCAAGAAACCGGCGTCGATAGCTGGCGACTCTGCTGGGGACATTAGAGGGCTTAAGCCGCTTGCAAATCTTGATGCTATCCTATCCTTTTAAAATTCATAAAATGTGTGTGTGTGCGATATTTTGATTTTTTTTGTTGTGTGAATGTGTGTTTTTGCCCAATAAATGAATGATTGAATGGAATGGCTTTACTTTTAAGTAATCATTTGCATACGGTGAGGGCGATGAATGTGAATGTATGTTGAGAGAGTACCTCCTCCTGAGGCGAACCTGTCGGTTGCTTATTACTGGACTCGAAGGGGCTGCTCCCCGGAGATGGCTCAGGAAACGCACCACCCAAATCCGCTCCAATCGAAAGGATTCAGACGAGTAGATTGCGAAGATTTGGGGACCTTCATGCTGAAAAGCCCGTGAGAGATACCCTAGGATAGGTCAGCCTCAGATTAACCCAACGCAGGAAAAGTTTCTTCATGCCCTTTTACTTTCACGCGTATAAAATGTCATGATTCATTCATATATGCCTCCCCTGTTGACAAAATTTACTGACCTCCACGTTTTGCAGGGAATAGTTGGGAAGGCATAATAAGGGACTACTAACATATTGTTTTGCAGGAAAAGATTAAAAAACCCAAAACACAAAAGTTACAGCTTTAGCATGCATCCGCATTTTTCATTCCCCAGGACTAAACTTCGAACCATTGTTTCTGTAGGATTGCTCCTCAAACCCGTTCGCAGTCTAAGAAAGCCCAGGTCTCTACTTCTGAAATGGCTGATCTTCCCAATCATAGTTCCATATCTCGGGAGGAGTTTGATGATTTTAAGAAGCAGATGGTGGAAATGGCCATAATGCTAAAAGAACAGTTCCTAATCAGACAGGATCCGCCAAACCAAGGACCGCACCATGTTCCACCACCAGGGGGTGACCAGAATCCTCCTAAAAATGTTGCAAACCTGTTTAGGGATGACCAATCCCAACTCAAGGACGAGCCCGTCATCCCAAGGGCCGTTCCCATACCTAACAGGACAGTGATCACTATCCCAGAGGAGGGGGAAACTGACGACCTTCGGAAGAAAATGAAACACATGGAGGAGACCATCCAATCCCTAAGAGGCATAGGCTCCCTGGGTAGGGTTAATTACTCGGATCTATGTATTTTCCCCGGAACCAGATATCCAGAAAAGTTCAAAGTCCCCGAGTTTGAAAAATACAATGGAAAGGGTGACCCCTACACACACTTGAAAATATACATTGGAGAACTCGGGTCTTATGCCAAGGACGAAGGGTTGAGGATGCAGCTGTTCCAGAAAAGCTTAACGAGGCAAGAATCTGGTATGCCCGCCTTGACAATGCCCGAATCCACAACTGGGAGGAATTGGCCCATACCTTCTTAACCCAATACAGCTTTCAAGCCCAGATGGCCCCTGACAGGTACCAAATGACAAAAGTTAAGAAGCAACCAAGGGAATCCTTCAGGGATTATGCCCAACGATGGAGGGGTATGGCCGCACAGGTGAATCCTCCGATGAGCGAGTCAGAGATGGTAATGACTTTCGTAGATATTCAGGAGGCCCCGTATTATGAGCGGGTTATTTCAGGGATTGGTAGGCCTTTCGCTAAAATGATAAAACACGGAGAAATGGTAGATATGGGTTTGAAATCAGGCAAAATCTGGGATTTCACTGCTTTGGAAACGGCTGCAGAGCAAATACAAAATGGAAATTATGGCAGCACTGCCCGGAGGGTCCAAAAGAAGAAGGAAGAGGATGTTTCCCTCATCCTGCAAGGGTCATCCAGAAAAACAGAAAGCCATCTTCCGGTACAGGTGCAGAGGGTGGGGCCATCCCGACAGCCCAACTTCACAGATCAGAGGGCAGAAGGGCGAAGGAGGTATGAGGCCTCGCAAAATCGAGTATTCACCCCGCTCGGGGAGCCTCTTGAACGGGTATTAGCGGTATTAGTAGCCCAAAAGAAGATAGTTGGTTTGGCACCCCCGAGTGACCCAAAGGGTAGAAGGTTTGACCCGAGCAAGCGATGTGCATACCACTCCAGTTCCCCTGGTCATGATACACAGGACTGTTGGACGTTAAAGCACAGAATCCAAAACCTGATTGACAGTGGGGAAATTGTGGTGGAACAGCCAGACTCCCCGAATGTTAAGGCAAATCCCCTGCCAAGACATGATGGAGGGGAGGTCAATGCGACGGAGGCGAGTGAAGCTGGGGGGCCGCCAAGGTTGAACTATGTGCAGAAAATTGAGGAAATGATCAACGTGATACATGATCATGGGAGTGCACGGGGAATGCCCATCAGGCTGATAGGAGTAAGTACGAATAGCACGGAGGGACCTGTCAAGTTGACGGCTCCGAGGCCCCTCATCCTTGCGGCAAGGCCGCAAATCCCTATCAGTAGTCTAAAGATGGTACCCTGGAATTATGGGGGGATGCCAGAGGAAGCAGCCAATTGTGCTTCTGTGACAACAAAGGGGAACCCCTTATATCTTCCCGGGCGAGTCCTTGAGAGCCAAAAGAGGAAAAATGATGAGATTTCCGAGGAAAGGGCCATAGAATTCTTGAAAAGGATGGATCACCCGGAAACAAGAGGGATCCAGATTTTAAATGAGGAGTCAACCCTAACATCAGTCATGGACTTGGTGTTGTCATCCAATGAGCATTGCAAAACCCTGGCGAAGGTTCTGGAGGAGGCATACGTGCCCAAAGAAATTAGTGAGGAAGGTTTCGGCCAGCTGGTGGGCCACCTATTAGAGAACGATGTAATATCCTTTATGGATGAGGACATCCCTAAGGAAGGAAGGGGGCACCGGAGACCGCTACATATTGCGGTGATATCCTCGGGTTATATCATGAATGGGGTACTGATTGATGGAGGATCGACATTGAATATCTGTCCCCTCAGTACATTGCAGAAGATGAACATCAATCCCAAGCGCCTACGGGCCAGTCATGTGGTGGTGCGAGCTTTCGATGGTTCCCGGAGGGATACAATGGGAGAAATTGAATTGCCGGTGGAGATAGGACCTTGTACTTTTGATATCTCTTTCCAGGTCCTAGACATTGCAGCCAGCTATAACCTGTTATTGGGGAGGCCGTGGATACACATGGCCGGGGCAGTTCCTTCCACGCTACATCAACAAATCAAATTAATCATCGATGGGAATCTGGTAACGATCTCGGCAGAATGTGATGACCCTTCTCCTCCCAGGAGTGGCATGCCAGTAATTAATGTGGACGAGTCGGCGGCACCTGCCAGTTTTCAAGCATTGGAAATTAGCACTCCCCACTACAGATGCCTGGGAGCTCCAGCCGTGAGACCTAGGGTCTCTCCAGAGCTCACCTTCGTTGCAAAAGAAATGCTGAAAATGAAGTTCCAACCTGGACAAGGATTAGGAAAGAGTAGCCAAGGAATCACCGAGCCCATTCAACTACCCCATCAGATAGGTAAAGCAGGGCTGGGATTTCGTGGAGGCATCACACGGAGATACCGTCAGGGTGCAGCCCCAATTCGATTGGCCGGAAATCCAATGACCAAGATTGACAATGAACGAGGGACTAGCGAGCCTGCAATTAAGACAGGGGATGAGGGATTAAACCCCGCAGGTGATGAATCGGCCAAGAGGGAAAGTTTCTTACAGGAGGTCGCGAAGGAGTTTGAAACCAAGTTCTATATCCCCGGACAATTAACAAGCTGTAGAGAGGGGACGGATGTTGTCACGTCACTGGGAGCCCAACAAGTTGTGCCTGTCATCGATTGGGCAGACTTAATTATTCCCGAAGAAGGTGAGAGGAGGGACTCAGGCGATGTAGCCGTAATCATCGGGGAAGTGTCCGATGTGAAGCTACCTTTCATCCAGCGCATTTCATCCGACCTGACCGTCGACAACTGGACCATGAAACCAGTAATATCCAAACAAGGGTAAAACCCGACATCAGGGTGGTAGACCCCAGAGGATGGGAGAATGAAGAAGTTTATTTTTGTTTGTTGTTTTGTATTTTGCATAATTATGTCGTTTCTTCATGTTATCTGAAAATGTGATCGTCGTGGAAAATAACTTATATATGACAAGTATTTTGTTTCATGTCAAGTGTACCAATTTGAGTAATCCTTGCCTAACAAGCGGTCTTTCAAATTTGAATGATGATTATGATTTTGACATTGAGCTCGATTTCGATTTGATGGGCATTGAGCAAGACGAGACAGATTACGACGACGCGCCTGACGAGATCAAAGGATGGGTCGAGGATAAACCCAAACCCAACTTAGACCAAACCATCACTATAGATATCGGAACCCCTGACAAGCCAAAAGAACTCAAGATAGGGACGGACCTTACCCCCAGCCAAAAAGCTGAAATGACTGAGTTGCTAAACCAATATGAGGATGTCTTTGCCTGGTCTCATGAGGATATGATCGGATTGTCCACCGACATTGTGGTACACCGATTGCCCATCAAGGAGGGTTTCAGGCCTGTCAAGCAAAAATTAAGAAAGTTGAAACCGGAGTGGAGCTTAAAAGTGAAGGAAGAGATCATCAAGCAGTTCAGGCCGGGAATCATTATGGTATCCACTTACCCAGAATGGCTGTCCAATGTAGTCCCAGTGGCTAAGCCTGGAGGGAAGGTGAGGGTATGTGTAGATTATAGAGATCTAAACAAGGCCAGTCTCAAAGATAACTTCCCGGTGCCTTTCATACACATCCTGATGGATAACACGGCCCAGTACGAAATGTATTCTTTTGTGGATTGCTTTGCGGGGTATCATCAGATAATGGTGGCGGAGGAATATCAGGAGAAGACCGCATTCATCACCCCCTGAAGCACTTTCTGCTATAGACGATTGGCTTTTGGTCTCACGAATGCGGGGGCTACTTATTAGAGAGCCATGATGGCCCTGTTCCACGACATGATGCATAAGGAGATAGAGGTCTACGTGGATGACATTATTGTGAAATCGAGGGTAGAATCTGATCATATAACCCATCTCAAAAAGCTATTCGATCGGCTCAGAAAGTATAATTTGAAGCTCAATCCAGCAAAGTGTGCTTTCGGAGTGCAATCGGGTAAGCTCTTGGGATTCCTGGTTAGTGATCGGGGCATTGAATTGGATCCGGCAAAGATTAAGGCCATTGTGGATATGCCGGCACCTCACTCAGAGAAGGAGATAAGAGGATTCCTCGGAAGGATAAACTTCATCAGCCGTTTTATATCCCACTTGACGACTACATGTGAGCCAATTTTCAAACTGTTAAGAAAAGGGGTTTCCCAAGAATGGAATGAGAAATGTTAGAGGGCTTTTCAGACCATTAAAAAGCAACTGACAGAGGCACCAGTGCTGGTACCCCCGAAGGACGGGATCCCTCTGTTCATGTATATATCGGTCAACGCCATCGCGATGGGATGTATGCTGGGACAGAAAAATGAGGCAGGTAAAGAGCAGGCCATCTATTACCTCAGCGAGAGATTTAGCCAATGTGAACAGAATTACACTCCCATCAAGAAGACCTGTTGCGCTCTGGCCTGGGCTGCAGGGAGATTACAACACTACCTCCATGGGCATACTACATACCTGATATCAAGAATGGATCCCCTGAAATATATTTTTGAAAGGCCCATGCTGAACTGTCGGTTGTCCAGATGGCAGTTAATCTTACAACAGTTCGACATGGTGTACGAAACTTAGAAAGCCATGAAAGGGCAGGGAATTGCAAATCAGTTGGCAGAAACCCCGTCCGGGGGGATGGAGCCATTAGAAACTCCTCTACCAGGCGAAGATATATTTTGGGTATCACACGCGAAATATGATGACGAAGGACAGTTCTGGAAGCTGTATTTTGATAGTGCCATGAATGCCGAGGCGGCAGGAGCCGGAGTGGTCCTGATCTCTATCACCGGAGAGCAATACCCTGTGGCCACTAAACTAAAATTTAGCAATTCGAGCAACACCGCTGAATACGAGGGATGTATCTTGGGACTCCGCTTTGCCCGCGACATGGGAGTGAAGAGACTAGCGGTGTTCGGGGATTCAGAATTGGTAATCAGACAAGCGATCGGGGTAAACAACACAAGGGAGCCCCGGTTACTTCCATACCATCGTTGTGTTATCCAGTTGATGCAAGAGTTCGAAGATATCGCTTTCCGACATATCCCCCGGGGACGGAATGATTTTGTCGATGCCTTGGCAACCCTGGCGTCCTTAATCCACGTAATCAAGAACAGGGACATTCCACAGATTGAGATAGCCGTACAGAATGCCCCGGCATATGAGGAACATGTGGCAGTGTTATCAGACGAGGTGGTGTTGACAAGGCAGCCCTGGTATCACGACATAAGGGAATATCTGAGAGATAGATCCATTCCCGACCAGGCGAGCCGAACTGAGAGGATGAGAATTCAAAAGATGGCAATGAAATTTTACTTGAGTGGGGATTCACTCTACAAGAGGGATGCTGGGTTGGGACTGCTGCAATGCGTAGATGAGACGCAGACCCAAAGGATTATGAGCGAAATACATGGTGGAGTGTGTGGGCCACACATGAGTGGACCGATGCTGGCCAAAAAGATCTTGAGGACAGGGCATTATTGGTTAACGATGAAAGCCGACTGCGATGATCATGTCAAGCGATGTTACCAATGCCAGGCACATGGTAATGTGATCCATACGCCTCCCAATGAACTGCACTGTATGACCTCCCCGTGGCCATTTTCAATGTGGGGAATGGATGTAATCGGACCAATAGAGCCCAAAGCAAGCAACGGGCACCGATTCATTTTCGTCATGATCGATTATTTCACCAAATGGGTAGAAGCAGCTTCTTTCCCCAAAATAACTCAGGAGGTCATCGTTGGTTTCATCAGGAATAATGTCATTTGTTGATACGGGCAACCTGAGGTTTTGGTCTCCGATAATGCCAAGAATTTGAACAACGCCCTCATGAAAGGATTATGCGACCAGTTTAAGATCAAACACCTCAACTCTGTCATCTACCGTCCTAAGATGAATGGGGCAGTGGAGGCTGCAAACAAGAACATTAAGAAGATCATGGCAAAGATGTCTGCTAATCATCGGGGATGGCCGGATTTGTTACCCCTAACACTGCTGGCATACCGAACGTCAACGTGTACTTCTACAGGGGCAACCCCTTACGCTTTGGTGTATGGAATGGAGGCCGTTCTGCCAATTGAGGTTGAAATGGCGTCCCTCAGAATAGTGATCGATGCTCAGATAAGCGAGGAGGATTGGATGCAAAGTCGATATGACCAATTGGCCCTAATTGATGAAAGGAGGGTAGCCACGGTTTGGCATGGTCAGTTATATCAACGAAGGGTCTCTCGATCATACGATAAAAGGATAAGACCTCGAAAGTTCAAGGAAAATGATTTGGTGCTAAAAAGAGTCATGCATTGTCAAGACGAAGCCAAGGGGAAGTTCGCCCCGAACTGGGAAGGACCATTTGTGATTAAGAAAGTGCTATCCGGAGGAGCCCTCATATTGCAAGAGATGGATGGGGAGGTATTTCCACAACCTCTAAATTCCGATTCGGTGAAGCGGTTCTACGCTTGAATCAT
This sequence comes from Aralia elata, assembly GCA_034770075.1. Lineage (NCBI taxonomy): Eukaryota > Viridiplantae > Streptophyta > Magnoliopsida > Apiales > Araliaceae > Aralia > Aralia elata. Next base: position 27,764,711 of record CM068379.1, on the reverse strand, counting down.
CAGTTCTCTTTTTCCTTTGAAGAGCGAACTACGTAGGACCTGATCTCCCAACTTGTGGGGGTACGTAGGCAGCCATCATGGCGCGGTCCGACCCCTTAAAAATAATCCTTTCCCTAACCAAAACCAATTTTCGACAGCCAGATAAAACCCTCCTACACCCTCAAAACCTTCCCGAAACCAGCTGCCTAACCAGCTTCATCCCAAAGGACATATCCTTGATCCAACCAAACAATTATCCAAAATCTGAGATTAAATCCAATGAAATCAAAAGGTGTGCGACAATATCTGTCACATCTCCATCAAAACTTGAGAAGAAAAAGAAGGCGAAATGTCAAAATCGTGGTCAACTGGATAAAATGAAGATCCAATGAAAGGCAATGATACGACAAAAGGGGAAAATGACTAAATTTAAATGCATGTCTATATATATAAGTCATTTTGTTACAAGATTTTCCTTTCGATAACCGATGAAACTAACATAGTCTATGCAGGAAATAAAATAATCTACAAATCTGAAACTAGCTGAAGCAGGACGGACAAAGTAGTGGATAGATCTGAAGCATCAGCATCTCCTACAATCTGCTGCCCCATCATATCAATACGATCCAGTAAAGCAGTGGCTCGGCTGACAGTCCCAAAATGAGCATCTACAACTGCCCTGGTCTGAAATACAATGGCCTCTCTGTCAGTAATGGCAGCGTCTCTAGCCCGAATGGCATCATCTCTCTCGACAAGAGCGGCATCCCTCTCGGCCTCAGCAGTAATCAAGGCCAGGCGGAGTCGGGTATCCTCAGTAACCCGACTTGGGGCAGAATCAGCTGAGATGGAGTGGTCTGCGGTATCTTCTGGGCAAATCACTCCAAAGTCATCAAAGGTCCCAGCTTGACTCAAACCAACCGGATCCGAGTCTCCGCGCAACCACTGCACGTAAGCAAATGTCTGGAGGTGGCAGCCCTCACTATATTCGGCGGAGATCCTGCGAGACCAAAGATCGTATACCCGCAGTAGATCCCTCTCTGTCTGGGATGATATAAGGAATCGATAGGCGGCTGCATCCGCGAAGGGGTGAAAATCCTGTGCCTGATCAAACTGCCCCATGACCGCCAAGGGATGATAAGTCGTCACGCCCCTCAAGCCAGCAATAGGGATGAAATCCAGGGTGGGCACGTGAGTCAAGAAGCTCATAAAGGAGCAATAACCCGAATAGACCAGTAGATGAAAGGGATCCTCGACGACCGACAAACATGATATCCAGGAGGTCACATCAGTACAGCTCACGGGACAAAACGAAAACTGCGTGGTTATGTCATGGCTGAAGCAAAACCCTTGGCGACGGAAATGGCCGATGGGACTGAGATGACTCATGAACCACATATACAATAAGGTCGAGCTCCCTCTGAATACCCTGCCTCAGAAGGATTGACAGTATGAAGCTGACATGTAGGTATCCGCCAATATCATGGGAAGAATGGTGTGATCCTCCTGAAGGGCTCGAACGGCCGCGACAACCCGCATGTCCAACTGATCAGGTCCTGCGGGCAAGTACAAAACTGAGATGACACAGGCAATCAGAGCGTCCACTCTCAAGGCATCCCAGCGCTCCTCGGACCATATGGTCTGATGTGATCACCGGTAACAAGACAGCCCTCCGCAAACCGGTGAAAGTCAAGAATTGACGGCGCATGGAACCAACTGTGACCCTGGCACAAGGTCTATCCAAAGGCAAGCCGGTGAAACGAGCATACTCCTCGAGGGTGGGGGTTAGCTCTACCGTCCCTAACCTGAACACCTGACGGGCAGGCGCCCAATAGCTTAGAATACCATCCACAAAGCCCACTGGCACCTGAAAGGTTAATAAGGACCAAGAATGGCCCAAAAGACCATCTGCGATGACCCTGTCGGCCGGCAATAAACTGTCCAACCAGCGGAGGAGACTGCCAACCAACCCTGTGGAAGGAATGAAATCCAAACGTACCACGGCATCTGAGGACGACATCTGTGGAAAAATAGTATCAAAAAGACTGTACAGGGGTCATTTTCTATCCATAAATAAAAAGCATGCATCGTACAAATAATAGTAAGACAAATGAATTTCATAGAAATAAAAGAAAAAAGCTGTGCATAAATAAATAAATAAGTTCAGTACATAGTGCATAAAATGAAAGCAGTAAAAAATAAAACTAAACAGGTGCAGGTACAAAGGCCCTATCCTATCCTGATCTAAATAAAATCAATCTCATCTATGAAGGCGGGATCCTCGAACTGATCCCCTGGGGTCGTCGAAGTCGGAGGCCCAAAGTTCATGTCAGGGATATATGGCTGCGCTGTGGCATCAGATGAGCTCGGGCCCGCATCATAACCCGCACCATCGGGATCGTAGGCATAAGCATCCTCTGGAGTCCGGCCCAGCACCCGAAGATATAGAGACAACTGGTCTACCTGATGGGTCAGAGTGGCGATCTGCTCGGCATGGGTAGGGCTCCGAACGCAGGCTGCCCAGTCCGTCATCATCACTGAGCCGGGGACCATATCCCCGAGGAAGAATGTGGCCCGGGTCTGAGGACCGATGGTGCGGGGCACCCACCAAGTACGGAAAGCATCACTCGTACTGGGACCCGTAGAGAGCATTCGACCGTCCTCCCCTGCGAGCATGATCTCCGAAGGCTGAGAGTCCAGCGGTCAGGAGGTAGTGAAAGGAAGAGAATGCGGGATGCGGATCTCTCCAGTAACGCATCTGAATGCGCGCTCCCCCAGATACATCACCCATCCTCCAACACTCTGCAAAGTGAGGCGACGGGTGGAAAGCTCGAACTCCGGGCTAGAGGGATGCCCATCATCAAATCCCACAGCCAGATGCTCGGAGAGGTAGGGAACCCAGACGACATCAGCAGCCGTGATCAGCTCCAGCTGGATACGGCAATGTGCAAAGCTGCCTGATACCGGGACCTCCTCCAAGGTGCTATGATGCCATCGCCGGCCCCGGGGATAGGTGTCCAGGCCAAGAGTGGTGACAGGCCTCAGACAGGGAAGACGCTCGTAGGCCCAGAACTGTTAAACAGAACAAGGCAAAGCATGAGTAACCAACAAAAGCAGAAAGGAGAAATGAAATGACGGGAAATACAGTAAGAAGAGGGGAAGAGAAGCCTCACCAGTAGAAAATGATAGAATCCCAGCCAAGCATCTGTCTGGCCCTCCGAACGTAGACGCAAACCATGGAGGAAATAGGCAAAGGTGAAAGACCCCCAGTCATAGTCACTGATCCGGTCCACGTCTCTGACAGCCCCTACGACGCTGAAATGAATGGTAGAGGAATTATTCCCCAAGAAACAACCCCTCATGATGGTCAAGAACAAGCGCCGTAGCAGGATATCCCGAGTACCTTGATCTGCTAGAATAAGCAGTGCATATAGACCCCCGACAGCATCGACAGCCAAAGCACCGGACCGAATACTACGGGCCTTAAAGACCCGGTCCTCAGCGGCGAAGCCCAGTAAAGCTCGGACCTCTGCTGCAGTGATGTCAAGATCCAGAGGGACCCGGGATCCGGTGAACTCTATGCCGGTAATATACCTCCAATCCTAGGGGGTCAGCACAACCTCGCAGTCCAGAAGGTGAAGAGACTGCGTCTGGTGGAACCAGCGCTCGGACAAGGCCCTCATGTAACCCAGGGGCACTGGCGGGGAATGATGGTGAAGAAGTGACGAAAGCCCCAGGAGTCCACCACCGCCCGGTACTCACTGTGCAGAGCTGTATAGAGGGAATATATGTTGAACCAGTTACCCCTCGGCTGAGTAAACTCGGGCACCTGGGACAATCACCAATGGGTCAGTCCAGATAAAAGGAGAATTGAGAAAATGAGAATGAAATGAGAAGGGAATTGAATATACCTCATTAGCTACAAGAGATGCCGAGGGGTGACGACTGAGATCCCGACCCAAAAGATCGGGTATCTGCACAGGGGCGTCAGAAGGAGCCTGATGAGTAGATGGAGCCGGTGTGCTGGAGGATGGCCCCTCTGCCACGACCTCCGGAGGAGCAGCCTCCTCAACGTCCGGATGATCGGGACGGATGACAGCCTCCGCCAAGCGGCGAGCCTGACGGGTCCGAGGAAGAACAGGGGCAGGTGCAGTCCTACGACGGCGAACACCCGAGGTCCGAGACGCAGAAGAGCTACTAGGAGCGTCGGGATCCATAGCTGGAATAGAACAGGCCAGGAGGAAGGTAAGTTCCCTTTCTTTTAATTGTGTTACAAATATTCCAGTATTTATCGTAGAATTAATGCAACATGATGTATGTTTATGGTATGTGAATGAAAAAAAAAAAAATATCGGCAGAGTTCCGTTTATAAAATGGACATCCCAGGCATAAGCCAAACATGTTTTCCATCAATCCAATCCTCAAACAGATCAAATTTGCATTCATATGTGTAATTACAGCATGTAAAGGACCATAATGCATGGTTTTCTTTCAAAAAAGGGAATAACAGTATGTGGGACCGCATCATGAGCATAAAATATGACTCACACAGTTGATATATAGCATGTATATTCAATAATACATAGCATATCATTGTAAAGCATACATTTCTATATCTAACATGTAAATAATCAAATGTATAGCAAAATATTGACGAAATTGAAAAGTGAACGGTCAAAGTGTTACCTGTAGCGCGTAGAACGATCCTACCGGAGCAGTTTTTGCAGAAAGGTTGGAAACTCAATAAAAGGTCCTTGCAAACGAGCAAAACCGCAAGAATCTATGTGGGGTACAAAGTTGAAAGTGACAGATCTGGAAGTGGCAGCCGCTTAAGAAACCGATCTTGGCCGCAGATCTATCTGCGGCTGGCCGCAGATCAATCTGCGACTGGCCACAGATCCATTTGCGGCTGGCCCTGGTGGGTCCCCCTTGCAGCCGTTCGATGTGTTTAGTTAAATAAATTACGAGATGGGTGACCGGCGACGATACCCGGCCCCGACGAGACAATCGACCGGCGACAATAATCAGCGATTACGAGATGGATGTCCGGCGACGAAAACCAGCTCCGACAAGATAACCAACCGGCAACGATAACCGGGGGTTACGAGATGGGTGAGCGGCGACGATACCCGGCCCCGACGAGACAATCGACCGGCGACGATAACCGGCGATTATGAGATGGATATCCGGTGACGAAAACCGGCTCCGACAAGATAACCAACCGGCGACGATAACCGGGGGTTACGAGATGGGTGACCGGCTACGATACCCGGCCCCGACGAGACAATCGACCGGCGACGATAACCGACGATTACGAGATGGATGTCCGGCGACGAAAACCGGCTCCGACAAGATAACCAACCGGCGACGATAACTGGGGGTTACGAGATGGGTGACCGGCGACGATACCCGGCCCCGACGAGACAATCGACCGGCGACGATAACCAGCGATTATGAGATGGATGTGCGGCGACGAAAACCGGCTCCGACAAGATAACCAACCGGCGACGATAACCGGGGGTTACGAGATGGGTGACCGGCGACGATACCCGGCCCCGACGAGACAATCGACCGGCGACGATAACCGGCGATTATGAGATGGATGTCCGGCGATGAAAACCAGCTCCGACAAGATAACCAACCGGCGACGATAACCGGGGGTTACGAGATGGGTGACCGGCGACGATACCCGGCCCCGACGAGACAATCGACCGGCGACGATAACCGGCGATTACGAGATGGATGTCCGGCGACGAAAACCGGCTCCGACAAGATAACCAACCGGCGACGATAACCGGGGGTTACGAGATGGGTGACCGGCGACGATACCCGGCCCCGACGAGACAATCGACCGGCGACGATAACCGGCGATTATAAGATGGATGTCCGGCGACGAAAACTGGCTCCGACAAGATAACCAACCGGCGACGATACCCGGCCCCAACGAGACGATCGACCGGGGACGATAACCGGCGATTGCGAGATGGGTGACCGGCGACGAAACCCGGCCCCGACAAGACGATCATCCGCATTGACACCCTTTTATGAATGTTTTGCATCCATTGCATCTTGCGTTGCATCCTAAATCCTACGCGTTACATCACGTATGTGTTGTCATCCTTGTGCACTGTCATTCATGCATCGAGTGTCTATTCTTTATCCTGTTCATTTCATTAAACATTGCATAAACATGATAAAGAGGGGCAGCTGTAGACACCCAATTTTTGCGTTCCCGGTACTAACCATGACAGGAGGGCAAAATCGTCAATTGAACCGGCTTGCGGGAGCGAAGGAGTGGGCACAAGTGCGAACGTCCAACACCACCGCAATGATTGGCGACCAAAGCTGACGTGGCAATAATGCCGTCCGAAGCGGGCATTCCCGAATGAGGTGGCACGTCTCCCGGAAATTCCCGGACTGCAAAATACGAGCCTGTCAGCGAAAACCGACGCTACAGCACGAAAATCGATGCGTGGCATAAAAATCGAGAAAGTCAAACCGTCCAGCCGCGGATTGATCTGCGGCCAAATAGTGCGCCTTTTGAAAACACGGAACTCGAAACACGGAACTCAAAATCAGGCGAGTGGATTTCAGCCTATTTCAGCTCAGTTTCGTGCAGCATACAGGGAGTTGAAGAGTTCAGAAATTTGGGAAAAGAAGAAGAATTCTGCAGCAGCAAGAACACGGAAATAGAGAGGAAAAGGAGCAAGTTTTTGCAACAAAATAGGAAGAAAAGAGAGAAAAAAGAGAAGATTTTTACTCTTTTGATTTTTGTTGTAGCAAATATCCTTCTAATCATATTTCAAATATACAAGTTTACATCTATTTGAGATCATTTGCAAGGTAAGATTTCTCTTTGTTCTAGCAATTTATATCGTATTGGTTGGTTAAATTAAATGTAATCTTCATGTATCTTGTTGGACAATCATGGATTAGGGATTATTAGTAAGGTTTCCATCGGAACAAAATTCTTCCTAATAACCCAAGGATATCCAGTGAGTGAAATTTCTAGCTTGTTTATCATGATTCATTGGGTGTGATTTATTTAGATTGTCATTTTCGGATATCACGGTGTATTAGGCAAATCCGTGTTGATTAGTTTTGTAGTATTCATTTTGTGGGTATGTAGCAATATCGGGTGTGAGCCTAGGAACGCGACCCCCCGACTTCCGTGAAACACGGTTACCGCAATCTTGATACTTTCCTATCCTTTAATTCATGAAATGTGTATATGTGTGTATGTGTGTGTGTGTGCCCATGTGAATGTTGTGGTGAGTTTGTATGAAAGAATCATTTGGGGTTTTTATGGAAAGTCGTGTTTTGAGAGTGCTTTAGAATGTCCTTCGATTTATACGAGAAAGCTTTGTTCTTTAGAACGGTTTAATTTTGATTGTCAAGAACTGTAAAGTTTTTCAATTGGGTGTCGTTTTGGCAAAGCAAGAGTTTTTAAACCCTCGTCAAAATAGGAATCGAGATCTATACGTTGCTTTCATAATTCAAATGATGGGCAACCTCTAGGATCTCTTTAACCCTATGCACAAGGATTTAATAAAACATTATTTATTTTTATAAAACCATTTTTTGTGATGTTTTGAAAACGATTTCTTTTGCCTTCTCGTTAAAAGGGATCGACATTCATTAGCACTCCCAAATTTTAGCCTCGTGATTCTAATAACCTGATTTGATTGATTTTATGGAAATCTTATCGTTTAGTTTTGAAATCAATTTTGTGTCATAAATCAAATCAAGCATTAAAATGCGTTGGGGCTATTCATGGGCATGTAAGCCATCAAAATAACCTCGAACGCCAACAATCGCATACTTTCACTATGACGGGGCCTTAAACACGATTCTCGCCTTAGCGTCGTTTTAAGGCCCGACGATTACATATTTACAATGAAAACTACCTCGTTCCTACTTCTTACATCAAAAGAGGTCCATCATCGGATTTGGACCACGGGGTCGCTTTCCTAGGCTCACACCCAAATTTCCACACACCCACAACCAGATATTACAAGAAGTAACCAACACGGATAATCTAACAATACCAAGACATCTTAAAATAGCGATCTAAAGGAACCGCGCCCAATATAGCACCGTAAAACAAACAAAAAATCAATAAATAAATATCATCGAGTTATTAGGAAGAATTTTGTTCCGATGGAACCCTCACTAATAATCCCTAATTCATTATTCCACCATAAATTACATGAAAACTACATTTAATTTGACCAAATGATATGATAGAAATTGCAAAAATAAGGAGAATTTCACCTTGCAAATGATATCAAAGTGGATGTAAACTTGTATATTAATTAGAGCAGGGAATATATGTGATACAATCTCATAAAAGAGATATAACTCCTCAATATTTTCTCTCTTTTCTCTCTATTTGGTTTGCAAAATTCTGCTGTTTTTTCTTTGAATTTCCGTGCTGCTGCTGCTTATTCTTCTGCTCTTCCGATCTACCAACTCTCTCTGTATCACTGAATGAAGGAAATGTGCTGAAGTAGGCTGGCTAAGTCCAGCCGCAGATTGATCTGCGGCTGGCCTTAGCCTGCCATGCACTCAGCCCGCCATGCACTTTAGTTATTTAATTCTCCTCGGTTTCTGCACCGCACCTCGATTCTCGCATCGTGCTGTCGGTTTTCACCGAAAGGCCTGTATTTTGCAGTCCGGGAATTACTGTGACACGTGACACATTATTCGGGAATGCTCATTTCGGATGGCCTTGTTGTCACGTCGGTTTTGACTGCAAATCGTCGCGGTGGCGTCGAGTGTTCGCACTAGTGCCCATTCTTCGCTCCCGCAGGTCGGTTCAATTGACGATTTTGCCCTCCTGTCACGGTTAGCATAGGGAACGCAAAATTTGGGTGTCTACAAATAGTAATAATAATAATAATAATAATAATAATAATAATACTCCTCTTATTAATTTATATTTAATATTTCTAAAATATTAAATAATAAAATTAAGCTATTTAATTTATTCTATCTCCATAAACTAAATTAAATACACTTAATTTATTATTACGATTATGCCATTTACTTCCTACATAAATATTTTTCTTTTTGCGGTGTGACCCTTTAGATTCTCCATATTAAACCGGTTGTGAATAAATCAATTAGAACAATTCTAATCTTATTTAAATAAATAAATTAAACTATTTAATTCATTTAAATAAATAACATTTATTCTACAATAAGGTAAGCCCCCTTAGCGATCAACGACTTTCCAGATAATATAGATTTCAACATTAATCACAAAAGAACCTTTTAGTGAATAGTTACCGTACAATTAAATCCTTCTACCATACAATGTCCCAATTAAATATAAGACATAGAATTATTTGTAAAGTCTTATTTTATTTAATTATATGTATTTCAATTCCCAAATGCACAACTCTAAATAATGCAAATTAGAAACTCCTTTCTAATTTCATTCTGCCTTGGCCAATGACTATTGAGTTGTCATTTATCGAATCACATAGGACATTCACATCTTTTACTAGATGTGGTAGATTCTTTGTTGATCATTCACCTATCTCCATGTACAACTTATTATACCCAATCATACCTTTTGATATACCCTAAATGTCTTAAGGGACATGTCAAAGTATAACTTATCATACACAAGATACTATGATGATCTCAAGTCCAAGGATCACTTGTACTTCTATCACTAGAGGAATTTCTATTGACAGGCGAGTAAAACTACATTAGGTATTCCTTAATGAGTCACGTTCAGTGAACTCATTCTCCAATAAGCACCTACATACTTGCTTTAGTGTCTCCACACAAATGATTATGAGATCAATCATCCTCTTCCTAAGTGCAAGCAACGTATGTACTAATCTATCCGGATTCACTAATCCCCTTGTAGTAATCCAATTATTAGGAACAATTTTAGTTTTTAAGCTATCTAGAATTTAGATCTTATTAGCATGATCTTCATCATGATTCTAAAAGCATTACTTAAAACTACGGGTTTATCACATATAAAATAACAACATCATGTAGATAATGTAAAATGCCTTTAATACTTTTATTAATAAATGAATTAGATTACAAACTATATACTACATCATATCAAATATGATTAACTTGTGTGCATATTACTTTCAAGAAGTAAGCATGAAGGAGAGAATGTACAAAGGGGGATATCATGAAGGAGAAAATGTACAAAGGGGGAGAGTCAGATCACCAGGAGCGAAAGCTATCAAGGGGAGAAGAAGAAGAATCAGAGTACAAGGAGAACAACCAGGAAGTCTAAAACGTGAAGCACATGTAAACATCAAATTATTTTTGAAAATGGCAAATCTTGTAAGCAATATCGTTTATTTAATACAACTCATCATTTTGCACCAGTAGTACAGTTTGAAAGTAGTATGCACGCAAGGCAATCATATTTGATATGATGTAGCATGTACTTTGTAATCTTATTCAGCTATTAAAGGCATTTTACTTTATCTACGTTGTGTTGTTATATTAAATGTGATAAACCCATAGATAATGTAAAATGCCTTTAATACTTTTATTAATAAATGAATAAGATTACAAAGTATATGCTACATCATATCAAATATGATTGACTTGTGTGCATATTACTTTCAAGAAGTAAGCATGAAGGAGAGAATGTACAAAGGGGGATAGCATGAAGGAGATAATGTACAAAGGGGGAGAGTCAGATCACCAGGAGCGAAAGCTATCAAGGGAAGAAGAAGAAGAATCAGAGTACAAGGAGAACAACTAGGAAGTCTAAAACGTGAAGCACATGTAAACATCAGATTATTTTTGAAAATGGCAAATCTTGTAAGCAATATCTTTTATTTAATACAACTCATCATTTTGCACCAGTAGTACAGTCTAAAAGTAGTATGCACGCAAGCTAATCATATTTGATATGATGTAGCATATACTCTGTAATCTTATTCGGCTATTAAAGGCATTTTACATTATCTACGTTGTGTTGTTATATTAAATGTGATAAACGCATAGTTTTGTGCAATGCTTTTAGAATCATGATGGTGACTATGCTAATGAGATCTAAATTCTAGATAGCTCCCAAACTAAAATCGTTCCTAATCGTTGGATTATTAAAAAGGGAATTAGTGAATCCGGATAGATTAGTACATACGTTGTTTGCTCTTAGGAAGATGATGATTGATCTCATAATCATTTGTATGGAGACACTAAAGCAAGTATGTAGGTGCTTATTGGAGAATAAGTTCACTGAACGTGGCTTGCTAAGGAATACCTAATGGAGTTTTACTCGTCTGTCAATAGGAATAATTCTAGTGATAGTAGTACAAGTGATCCTTGGACTTGAGATCATCATAGTATCTTGTGTATGATGAGATATACTTTGACATGTCCATTAAAACCTTTAGGGTATATCAAAGGGTATGATTGGGTATAATGAGTTGTACATTGAGATATGTGTATGATCAATAAAGAATCTACCACATCTAGTAAAAGATGTGAATGTCCTATGTGATTCGATAAATGACAACTCAGCAGTCCTTGGCCAAGGCAGAATGAAATTAGAAAGGAGTTTCTAATTTGCATTATTTAGAGTTGTGCATTTGAAAATCGAAATACATATAATTAAATAAAATATGACTTAACAGTAATTCCATGTCTTATATTTAATTGGGACATTGTATGGTAGAAAGATTGAATTGCACGGTAACTATTCACTAAAAGGTTCTTTTGTGATTAATGTTGAAATCTATATTATCTGGAAAGTCGTTGATCGCTAAGGGGGCTTGCCCTTATTATAGAATAAATATTATTTAATTAAATGAATTAAACAGTTTAATTTATTTATTTAAATAAGATTAAAATTGTTCTAATAGATTTATTCCCAACCGGTTTAATATGGAGAACCTAAAGGGTCACAACGTAAAAGGAAAATATTTGTTTAGGAAGTAAATGACATAATTATAGTAATACGTTCAGGGTATTTAATTTAATTTATAGAGATATAATAAATTAAATAGCTTAATATTTATTATTTAATATTTTAGAAATATTAAATATAAATTAATAAGAGGATTCTTATTATTATTATTACTATTACTATTATTTAATTCCTAATAAGGATTGAGAATTAATTAATAGAAGTACTCTCTCATGAATTCCTAATAAGATTAGGAGTTTAATTTAATTAAAGGAGTTTAATTAGAATAGAAACTCTAATCCTAAATAGTTTAGGGAAGAGTTTTCCTACATCTATAAATAATAGAAGTCTTATTATAGATTGGGGTTACACACTCTTGCATAAGAATTGTGGAGAGTACTTACAATTTCTATAGAGATAGAAACTAGGGTTTTGCTAACACCCATCTTCTTGAACACATATTATTCCTTGGTGGATCACCTCTAGAGGCCAAACACTTGGGTGGCTAACATTGATCAAAGGAAGGAATTTAATCGGTGGAATTCAAGGAGAACGTGAAGGAATTGGAGGTGAACTTGTATCTGAGGAAGCTAGAATTCTACATCGGTATAATTCTTATTCTTCATCTCTTTCGTTTAATTAATAATTATGCATAAAGAAAGATCATGGTGATGGTTTGTATAAAATTTTAAAATCTGATTTTATCGCGCTTCCGCTTTATTTATATAATTTGATTGCATGTTCGTGTTATACAAACTTAACAGTGGTATCAAGAGCGAAACTTTATGCGAATTATTAATTGTTTTGATTCTGTATATACATTGATATGTGTTTAGAACAACTTAATTGGGCATAACTGTTTGTGTAAAATTATTTTATTTTTTTTATTTAAAAAAAATAAATTTTTTTAAAAAAAACGTTGGTCAAAGTCAATGATCAAACGTTGATCGTTGACTGGTCAACTGATGACGTGGCACATATTGCTGATGTGGCACTGACTAGTCAACTGTTGACTGTTGACGTGGCGCTGACTGGTCAAACTTTAAAAATAAAATAATTAATTTGGGGCTAGAGGGTTTTGAACCCTTAACCTATTGGTCATATGTTGGAAGCTTTACCACTACACCAGAATCACTTTTATTATGAACCAGAATGTTTAATATTTAAACTATATAATTCTGGGTTTGAAATTTGACTTAAAGACTTGTTTGATTATTTATTTTAAAAGTTTATGATCAAGGGTTGACCTTATTTTTTTTATTTCTGTAAATTAAAATAAAGAAGTTTATTTTGATTTGGAATTTGATTAAAAAAATAACGGAGTTTATTTTTATTCAAAATTGGATAAATTAAAATAAAAGAGTTTATTTTGATTTGGAATAAGATTAAAATAAAGAAGTTTATTTTAATTGGAATTGAATTTCATGATAACTAATTAGAGTTGGAATTGGATTCCATGATAACTAATTGGAGTTGAAATTGAATTTTATACTAACTAATATGGCCCATTAAATGATATCAATGCATATATGGAATGATTTTATTATTCATGAGATGAATGTTATTTATTGATGCATATGGAGATATGTATGATAATAAATGAGATTGATTATGGACTAATGACCAATGTGTAATTGTATTTATTTTAGAGGATGCTTGAATAAATGGGTATTTATAAATGGGATCTGCGTACCTCGTCTTCTCTAATTTTTCTTAATGTAAATTCTATCTCTCTCCTATGTACTTTCCCTTAACTGCTGATCATGGTTTCTATTATAGTAAATAGTTCATGTAATAGGATTAGTTAGAATTATTTTGAAGAATTGGAGACAAAGGAGCAAGGAGTGCTTGAAGACCCGTTTGTATTGGAGCCCGGGTTTAAATGTAATAGGTATATTTAAATTTAATTCTTGCACCCTAGGTTTGATCTTTTAGTTCACTTGGTGGTTTTAGTGTCTATATGTGCATGCTTACTATATATATATATATATATATATATATATATATATATATATATATATATTATATTATACAACATGCTTCGCATGTTAAATAATATGACGCGTATTTTATATATATATGCATACGCGTTAAACAAGACGAGATAGATAATAACAAACCCCTCAAAGAATTTATATTAAGTATTAAGCGTTCAAAGATATTTGGAATATTGAACTTCGCCTTCTAGCATGAAAAAACGATAGAGTATCAATTAATCATTATAAGTTTTTTGTGTCACACAAGGTTTATCTTAATTTTTTTGAGATGTTGTTTTATCACATTTAATGCTTATAAATAGATTAAAGGATATTGTTTTGTTGTGTCACACAAGGACAATGTTTTTCTTTTGAATATATGGAAGTGCTAGGTTGGACTTAACTTGGATAATTTTGATTCGGATGTGTCACACTTGATCAAAATAATTTAAGAGGCAAAATAAAGTTACATAGTGATGTAATTGACAATAGTTATCTATCTATTTATTTATATACCGTTTGTTGTGTCACACAAGGCTATATACATTTGAAATGGGATCCTTGTTCTCACTAGTAGATCTTTAATTAGATTTGCCGAACTATATAATGAGGGTAATATAGTTTGATAAAAATAGTGGGAGATACCAATTTAAATAAAGACCTAATTTATTTGGGTAATTAATAAAATGAATTTATGCTAAAATATTGTTAAATTACAAATTCATTTAACAGAATTTTACAGTATCTAATTCACTATCACTGCGTAGCATATTAGATACTAATTAACCGGACCGAATTACACAGACTGGTTAAGAAATCTGAGAATAGTTCTCAAGGCTGAAAAGCTATCTTATATCCTTAATACGTCTATCCCTGCAATAGTTGCAGACAATGCCTCTAAGGAAGAGATTGCTACTTTTAGAAAGTGGCAAGATGATGCACAGTTGGCTCAATGCATCATGCTCGCATCCATGAGTAACGAGCTTCAGCGTCAGCATGAAACTATGGATGCTCCTACTGTACTCCTGCACCTTCAAGGAGTTGAATGATGAGGAAAGTAGGACTGCTAGATATTAGATATCTAAGGAGCTCTTCTAATCTAGAATAACCGATGGCACTACAGTATAGACAAATGTCCTAAAAAATGATCAATCTGATTGAACAATTGGGATAACTGGGTTTTATAATGGATGAAGAGATGATCCAAGATTTGATCTTGTAATCACTTTCGGACTCTTTCTCACAATTTGTTGTGAATTTTCACATGAACAAGCTATATATCAGCCTGCCTGAGTTGCTTAACATGTGAAAAACTGCAAAGAGTCACTTTCCAACCAAGAAAGACCGAGTCTTACTTGTAGATGATTCTTTCAGGAAGCGGAAGAGGGCCAAAGGATCTTCTTAAAAGAAGAACAATTCAAAAAAGGTATAAGGAAAGGCAATAACTAAGGACACTAAGAACAAAACTGATGCAGATAGCAAAGGAGTTTGCTTCCACTACAATAAGCCTGGACACTGGAAAGGAAACTGTAAGAAGCAACTTGCAGAGGCTAACTAGAAGAAGCTTAGTGAAGCTTCGGTTATAGATATAGATTTGTTCATGAATGAAATAAAATTCTCTGTAAGTCAAGGTTCTACTTGGGTATTGGATACCGGCTATAGTTCTCACGTATGCAATCCAATGAAGATACTAAGCAGAAGTAGAAAGCTAAACAAAGAGTAAATAATCTTACGTGTGGAGAATAGATCAATGGTTGCTACATTAGCCGTAGGAACTTATAGTTTAGCATTGCCTAGGGCAAGTCTATTAAGTTAATAAGTTGTTATTATATTCTAGTTCTCTTTAGAAACATTATAATTTTCGTTGTTGGACAAGGAAGGTTCTGATATTATATTTAAGAACAATTGTTGTTCTATTTAAATCTGGAAGATTACTTGATGGACTTTGTATACTTGACTTACATGAAAATAATTTTGCAAATTGAACAAACTAGTAAAAGAAAAAGGAGATGGTCATGCAAAGAGTTGAATATGTGTATTTGATAAAATACAAGTCTGAATCATTTGAAAGGTTCAAAGAATTCAGAAGTGAAACAAATTGACAAAGTATTAAGATTCTTTGATCAGATCGAGGAAGGAATACTTGTGCAATGAGTTTCTAGATCATCTCAAAATGATATTTTCTCATAATAGACACCTCTTGATACACAATAATTGAATGATGTATCTAAGAGGAGAAATCGTACCTTATTGGACATGGTGCAGTCCATAATGATTTTTACCGACATTCTAGTATCCATCTGGGGTTATGCCCTAGAAACGGCTGCATATCTACAAAATAAGGTTACCTCAAAATCTGGCCCAAGTCTCCATAAAAGTTATGGATGGGGAGGATTCCTAGTCTTAAGTAAGTTAAGATAAGGGGTTGTCCAACTTATGTGAAAATATTTCAAAAGATAAGTTTGGGACAAAATCTGACAAGTGCAGATTTGTGGGATATCCTAAAGAAAGTTTAGGGTATTATTACTATAATCCTACACGTTGCCTTCTTGGATAAAAGTGTTTATCATTGAAGGAGTTCAAGAACCACAAAGCACTTTAAGTCAAAACCGAGGAACCTGTAGATAGACCTATTGTACCACAACTAAATTGTAAATCTGGAAGAGTACCGAAGATACCTAGGAGGTATGGATTCATCATAGAGGATGATGATGAAGTATGCATTATAAATGATGATCCAGTTATATATGATGAGGTTTTGAGTAGTAGACACTCAGAGAAATGGCAGATGGCCATAAAATCCAAAATGGACTCCATTTATGAGAACCAAGTATAGACTCTAGTTACTCCACCAAAAGGCATAGTGTCTAGAGGGTGTATATAGGTCTTTAAGAGAAAGACTAGGGCAAATGGCAAGGTGGAGACCTATAAGACCAGATCTGTTTAAAAGGTTTCAAATAAAGTCAAGGAGTTGACTGTGATAAAACCTTATTACCGGGTAATGCTTAAATCCATTTGGATTTTGCTTGTGATTACAGCTTATTATGAAATCTGGCAAAATGGATGTGGAGAGGTCCTTCCTCAATGAAGATTTGAGGAGAATGTATGTATGATACAGCAAGAGGAATTTTTTTCAAAGGTTGAAGCAAATCGCGTTTGTAAGCTACAATGATCCATTTATAGATTGAAGCAAACTTCTCACAGATGGAACATTCGTTTTGATGAGACAATCAAAAGAGTTTGATTTTATCAAAAATGAAAATGAACCTAGTGTGTACAAAAGGGTCAGTGGGAGCACTATGACATTCCTAGTATTATATGTTGATATACTACTGATAACGAATGACACACCAATGCTACAATCAGTAACGATAAAATTGTCTAAACATTCCTCCATTAATAACTTGGGAGGAACATCCTATAAATTGGGAATATAAATCTATATAGATAGATTTAAAAGGATGCTCGGCTTAACCCAAGGAATGTATATTCATTCAATGCTAAAGGCGTTTAGCATGGCAAACTCCAAGAGAGGTCTCATAATGATGAGCCATGGAGTGTATCTCTTTAAATTGTCCTCAATGAAAAAAGATCGCATGAGTTACTATCATGTATACAATGAATATATAAGGCCTGATGTTGATCAGTCATATTCTGGAGAAGATCATTGTAAGACAGTGAAAAATATCTTTAAATACCTAAACGGTACTGAAGATGTGATCATGATTCATGGTAGGTCTGAATTAAAACTAGAGGGTTAAACAGACTCAAGTTTTTCAGACTGACCAAGACGATAACAAATCCACTTTAGGGTAAATCGTTACCTTAAATAGTGGTGTAGTGAATTGAAAAAGTTCCAAACAGCAAATAGTTGCTGATTTAGTAATAAAGACAAAGTATATAGCTGTA
This sequence comes from Aralia elata, assembly GCA_034770075.1. Classification (NCBI taxonomy): domain Eukaryota; kingdom Viridiplantae; phylum Streptophyta; class Magnoliopsida; order Apiales; family Araliaceae; genus Aralia; species Aralia elata. The sequence goes on along the minus strand of CM068379.1, from coordinate 27,746,948 downwards.
AGTGAAGCTGCAGGTTGATTGCTTGGATGAAAAGTTCATCACATAACTAGGAATAGTTCCTAAGTCTCATCTTGGATTCAAACATGTGTTGTAGCACTTTCATTTGATTAGTAGAATCATTGAAAGAGGAGAAGTCACTATAGAGATAGTGGACTCTCAAGAACAACATTGCATATCCATTTACTGAAGCTTTATCTAAACAGCGGGATGATCGTCACTTAGAGAAGAAGGGTATTAGATATCGTGGCGATTGGCTTTAGTTCAAGTGGGAGATTAAAAGTAGTATGCACGCAAGCCAATCATATTTGATATGATGTAACATATACTTTGTAATCTTATTCGGTTATTAAAGGCATTTTACTTTATTTAAATTGTGTTATTATATTAAATGTGATAAACCCATAGTTTTAAGCAATGTGTTTGCAATCATGATGGTGACCATGCTAATGAGATCTAAATTCTAGATAGCTCACAAACTAAAATCGTTCCTAATCGTTGGATTACTAAAAAGGGGATTACTGAATCCGGATAGATTAGTACATATGTTGCTTGCTCTTAGGAAGAGGATGATTGATCTCATAATCATTTGTGTGGAGACACTAAAGCAAGTATGTAGGTGCTTATTGGAGAATAAGTTCACTGAACGTGGCTCGCTAAGCAATACCTAATGGAGTTTTACTCATCTGTCAATAGGAATAACTCTAGTGATAGTAGTACAAGTGATCCTTGGACTTGAGATCATCATAGTATTTTGTGTATGATGAGGTATACTTTGACATGTCCTTTAAGACCTTTAGGGTATATTAAAGTGTATGATTGGGTATAATGAGTTGTACATAGAAATAGGTGAATGATCAACAAAGAATCTACCACATCTAATAAAAGATGTGAATGTCTTATGTGATTCGATAAATGACAACTCAGTAGTCCTTGGCCAAGGCAGAATGAAATTAGAAAGGAGTTTCTAATTTGCATTATTTAGAGTTGTGCATTTAGAAATCGAAATACATATAATTAAATAAAATAAGACTTGACAGTAATTTCATGTCTTATATTTAATTGGGACATTGTATGGTAGAAGGATTGAATTGTACGGTAACTATTCACTGAAAGGTTCTTTTTGTGATTAATGTTAAAATCTATATTATCTAGAAAGTCGTTGATCACTAAGGGGGCTTACCCTTATTGTAGAATAAATATTATTTAATTAAATGAATTAAATATTTTAATTTATTTATTAAAATAAGATTAGAATTGTTCTAATAGATTTATTCACAGCCGGTTTAATATGGAGAACCTAAAGGGTTTAAGAAGTAAATGACATAATATTTGTAAAATGACATAATTGTAATAATAAGTTAAGTGTATTTTGTAACGACCCCAAATTCTGAACAGTCCAACTCTCCACATCGGTCGTTAACAATACATCCTCATTTTCACTTTACAACATTATTCAATGTTAAACTTAATAAAATGCGGAACAATTTTAAACTTTTCAGTTTTCTTTCTTTGCTTTCCCTGAATCATAACATTTAATCATTTATATATTTTAGAATCATATTTGCTTAATGATTTGCTTCATCAGAGTTATAATAAAATAAAACTTACTTTTAGTTTCAATACCCTTTATACATCAGATAAAATTAAATTATAAGTCAATACAAATTTTACAACTCAACATCTGTTACATTTAATACATCATCAAATACATCATCCAGAACCTTAATCATGGTTCAAAAACATAATTTAAGCTAAAATAATTAATCTTCATGCATAACATCTGAATCATGCCATTCAAGAAGCACATAACGTTACCTTGAATCTTTAACCTGCAAAAGTGGTTATTTGCAAGAATGAGCTCGACAGCTCAGCAAAATCTAACAGTTTGCATACGTCACATAGCACATAGATACTATGCTCATTATTTAAATCATAAACATTTGGCTAAACATGTCATACATAATGATGAACACGTAACAAATAGAGATTGAGTTCCATAACTCAATCAACATTCTCTATTCAACGAACGTAGTCATAAGTTGACCTTGTTGTTTCATACATGCAACACATAGAATACATCATGCTTTTACGTCATAGATTTAAAACAATTAATCATTTAATTCACATAACAATTAGGAACTGAAAGACTTTCCTGGTTCGTAGATTACCAATTACCATAATTAGCTTATACTTATCTGCACTTCATGTATCCTACATGATATATAATCATGCACAATATTTATTAGTCACATAACAACACTTAGAAAACAAACCACACATTCCGCTTATAAAGCAGTAACAATAATTAGTTATAATTGTATTATAACTTCAGGATTCACTATCATCTAATTTTATTTTAATATCTCGATTGTTTTTTAGTTATCAATCTCACTTCAGAAGTTGTAAGCTTAATTATAACAATATCATCTTTAAGAATTCCTAAAACCCAACATTAAGTTAAGGTTCATCAATCTTTATATTTTATAATCATCGAGTATATGCTTAGCATTCACTCAATATCTTAGTATTCATTTAGTGCATTAGTCTAAGTTTAAACATGCATAGGGTAACATAGCATGACTATAAAGAAAAAGAAAATAAATTAACATTTCCTGCATTGAGCTCGCTGGGCGAGAATTCCTTCACAAGAACTCTCGCCGGGGCGAGAATTTCCTTTACAACAAGCTCGCCGGGGTGAGACTTCACCGGGGTGAGAAAACTCAGTTCAATGAGCTCGTCGGGGCGAGACACCGTCGGGGCGAGCTTCCTAAATTCCAGATTCTACAGTTCGCGAAGAACGCAGAAAAATGCAAAAAATTCCCAATTTTCTTCATTTTATCAACAAATTGACTATACCCAAATGTTATAATCTTTGTAAAAATAAAATCCAACATGTAAACAGTGATTCTAACATCTTAAACAACTTAAACAACTATTTTAAAGGCTTAAAAATCACAATTCATACTAGTTTTATAAACTTTTACAAATTTAGCGCAATCAATCGCTACGGATTCGTTTCTCAACCAAATTGGTCCGTTCAACTTCTGTTGTTTTAGTTTTTTAACGCATAACAACCATCTATTATCAATTTACAGATTATTACTCAAATTCCTAGCCAATTTTGACTCCAAAACAAGCCAAAATATACATATAATACCCACAACTCAAATTTCTTCACTTTCAACATGTTTTCATGGCTTTGATTACATCAAAATCTACTAATAGATGTTACATAACACATTATACCCATTTGATAACATATATATCCTTATCCTTCATCAAATCATACAACTAATTTAATTTACAGAAAACTTAAAGAATGAAAACCAATAATTTTAAAGTTGATTTTCTTACCTCCTTGATTCCTTCTTTAGATTAAATAAATAATCCATTGCGTGGTTTGTTGCTCCTTGATTTCTAGGGTTCTTCTCCAACTTCACAGAGAATACTCACTCCCTCAATTTTTCTCTCCACTAACTTTTAATCTGGCTTCACATTTTGTCAGTTTCTCAGCAGTTAGGAAAATCAAATGTTTAGGCCATGTTTGGCCAAACCCAATTAATCTCCATTTTAATTTATTTTAATCATTCACTTATTATATAGTTCACAATTGTCACATCTAATTTAATTAAATCATATTTAATTAAATTATTTAACAAATATAACTTCAATTTTATTTAACAAATCATTATATTTCTAATTTAATTATTTAATTAAATTAGTATCTTATCATCACTTTAGCGTACTAAAATATGCACAAATTATAAATTTATTTATCATCAATTTATTTAATATCATCATAATTAAACAAATTATTCTATAATAATTTCCATCGAATATTTATTCCATAAATATTCCAAATAAAATCATTTATTCAAATCCATAAATATTTTTAACTATAAACAAAACTCACAATCTTATTACATTTACATATATATTAAACTCCAATTTTATTAAAACAAATATATTCACATTGATTCACTATTTTAATTAAGTGAATCGCTCACATTATTTATGAAACTTAATTCACAATAACTTCCATTGTCCACAAGACATAATAACCAAATTATATTATTTCCCAATATAATTTTAACTTAATTAAATTAACTAATAATATTTAACTAATTTCCTTTTCATGACAATTTCATTTAATCTTTTCAATGGTTTAATTAATTATTAAACCATTACTTCCCAATTACATAATTATATAATTTCTTTCGCACCAAACCACATATTTCATAATATAAAACACATATATATACATACTCAAACTCAAAACGTCTCGTAATAAGAATTTTATTTATTAAATTCTTATTTAATAATTTTTGAAAAATCTGGGTTGTCACATATTTAATTTAATCTATAGAGATAGAATAAATTAAATAGCTTAATATTTATTATTTAATATTTTGGAAATATTAAATATACATTAATAAGAGGAGTCTTATTATTATTATTATTATTATTATTATTATTATTATTATTATTACCATTATTATTATTTAATTCCTAATATGGATTGAGAATTAATTAATAGAAGTACACTCTCATGAATTCCTAATAGGATTAGGAGTTTAATTTAATTAAAGGAGTTTAATTTAATTAAAGGAGTTTAATTAGAATAGAAACTCTAATCCTAAATAGTTTAGGGAAGGGTTTTCATACATCTATAAATAAGAGAAGTCTTATCATAGATTGGGGTTACACGCCCTTGTATAAGAATTATGGAGTACTTACAATTTTTATAGAGATAGAAACTAGGGTTTTGCCAACACCCATCTTCTTGAACAAGTATTATTCCTTAGTGGATCACCTCTAGAGGCCAAACACTTGGGTGGCTAATGTTGTTCAAAGGAAGGAATTTAATCGGCGGAATTCAAGGAGAACACGAAGGAATTGGAGGTGAACTTGTACCTGAGGAAGCTAGAGTTCTACAAGGGTATAATTCTTATTCTTCATCTCTTTCGTTTAATTAATAATTGCGTATAAAGAAAGATCATGGTGATGGTTTGTATAAAATTTTAAAATCTGATTTTATCGTGCTTCCGCTTTATTTATGTAATTTGATTGCATGTTCGCGTTATACAAACCTAACAAGTGCTTCACTGTTTTTTAAGACATAATTTATTCTTCTAACAAATACATTTTATAATTCGTGCTTGTTATAAATTAGTGGTTTTGTCATTATCAAATAAGGAGAGATTGTTGAAGGTTGTTTGATTTGATGATGGCTAGTTTGATTGTTTAAGATGGATCTATGTCTATGTGATTATGTGGCAATGTGTCTACATGTGATTATGTGTTACTGTGACTATGTGCTTGTGTGCTTGGTTATCTAAGTGATTAAATGCTAAGGTGGTTATGTGTTTACATGTCTATTGATTTATGTGAACTATCTGATTGTGTGCTTCCATTTGACATGTCAAGAAAATGATACATTAATGAATGTTGTGGTTTGCACATTTATCATTGATGAATATAGTTTGATAATAACTAACTGATGCAATGAAGACTACAAGATTAAAGTTCTAGTGATTCTAAATGTTGTAAAGTTCTTATAAGAGAAATATATGTACAAGGACTTAGAGCATAAAGATCAAGAATGTTAGGTTGATCTCATTCTCATCGTAGAGTTACTCTGTATATTTGTAATATTAATATTGTAAGCAGAGTAACATTCAAAGATTGAATAAATAATGTATACTTGTATAGTAAGTTTTGTAAAGTTCTTCAAGGGAATTTATGTACAAGGACTTAAAGTATAAAAATCAAGAATGTTAGGCTAATTTTGCTAAATGAATCTGATGTATAGCTATCAGGAATCCTATGCTCGTAAAAGTAACTCTGCAGGTCGTAAAGTCGAAATGAATCACAGAGTTAACCTATGATCGTAAAGCATCAGAAGGGTCGCAGAACTGTTGCACCTATCGAAAAGTTCACCTCAGGTTATGAAGCAAATATCAGCTAGTAAAGTGAATAGAATCGTGAAGTCCAACAAAGCTCATAAGGCAAAGACTGAACGCAAAATGCCTTATGGAATCACAAAGTAAGAATCAAATCGTAAAGCAACTGTGAAATAGTACGACAAGGATCATAGAGCTACATGCTGAATCATAACAGAACTGAGATGGCTATGCAGATAGAAGTTAGCAAAGATTTTCATTGCAAGTAAAGGAAGGTACATCTTAGAGTCTATGATCCTGACATAAAAATCATCTTATCTCCTAAAGTACAAATCAGGTCATAAAGTGATAGAAGAATAGTTACATAAGTTAAAGATTGTTGTAGAAAGACTGAGCATAGAGTAGTTCAACGAATCGCTGAAATAACTCGAGGATCATTCCGTAAAGCAAAGGATTATTGGATGAAGAATGGGTCGTAGAATACTTTGTCACTTCCTAATGTAAAAAGCTAGCATTGTAGAGTAGCCTAGAGGCTAGTAAAACCATCAAGACAAAAGAGGAAGTTATGTATCATGAAGATAAGTGGAAGTATGAGTAAGTAAGGGTCAATCCGTAAAGATACTCTACCTGATCGTAAAGGGTAAGCCAGTTCTCAAAGTCACTCAGAGATCGAGGAACAACAACTCACTTCGCAAAACTTCAAAGAGACAACAAGCTGGAAAAGCTATCTCTAATATAATAAATCTGCTAAGTCTGCCCAAAGTTCGTAATACACACATTCGTAGAGCAGATAGTTGAATAAATCGTAGAGCTTAACTGTACAATTTATACTACTCTACCAAGACGACAATATCGTGGACTAAAGTCAGGTCTGATAAGAGATCTGATAGAGGAACGCTGAAAATCAGAAGATCCCAAGATGACCGGTCATATATCCTTGATGAATAGAAAAGATGTGTCTAACGGCTAGTATGCAGAAAGCGACATGTCAATTGAACAAGTAAAGCTACAGGTTGATGTGACAGGTCATGGACTAGAAAGAATAGGCTGACACAAAAGCACTAGAAAGTCAACATCAAGGATGTATAAGTATCTGCACATTAAATACCTTTAACGAACATTTTCCAACAGGAAGATTAACTAACAGACTATATAAGAGCATCAGTTTAAACAATCAAAAAAGTTAGAGAGATGGTGGACCAACATAGAAAATTGTAGAGTGAAAATTCAAGAAAGAATTTGCAGAAGCTCACTCTACGATCCATCAAGAACGCTAAGAGTTGAAAGGAAGAAGAAGTGGAGAAGATTGACTCTACTACAAAAGTAGTGTTCAGAGCTGCTAAGCACAAGAAGAAGAGGAGCACTAACGCAAACTTGACATCAATCATGAGAAGTTACTAAGTACCAAAATAGAAGGAGTTTTGCAGTCATCTTAGTAGTTCATGAATTGTTGTCAAGTACCAAAGACAAGAAGGAGCTGAATTTCCAAACTAAGCAGCACAACAGATGATCACAAGAAGATGTTAAGTACCTAGAGAAGCTGAGCATTATTGCAACACTCGGATACATCTCTGTTAGAGTTTATACCCTAGAGTCCAATTATTTGATGTAATTGCTTAACATTTCTTTTGATATTATATTTGATTGAATAAATGAATTATTTTATAATGATTTCATTTATTGTGTTATATAAATGTTAGCATAATAAAAGTCCTTAGAATAATGATACAAATTATATAGCTTTAAGTATGTGACTTGAACACGAGATTATATAATTATAATTAGTATCATTACTCTTAAATGTCCCTAGTCGAGTATCATTGTTAATGGGATAACAATGATACATTGAGACTAGTATGTGGATTAACTGATGGTCAAATCTCATTGGTCATTAATATATGAGATATTGAGTCAATACATAGGTACATGTTAGAGAACAATGTACTGGACAGACCCAGCATGAGAATTCTACGTGGAGCATTATGCAAAGTGTCATAAGCAATTCTCATAGTGACAATGATGTAATGATCCTCTGACCTGAAATCACTATATTACTACACGGAAATTTATGTACTTTGATATCATCAAAGGTCACCTTTAATAGGGTGGACAATAAAGGTAATTATTGGGTACATCATGAATCGTGTGAGGAATATGAGTGATCTAGATAGAATTTAACCCTCCTATATATATTAGGGATGATATCCATAGGCCTCTTGATTGAGTAGGACTATGAAATGCATGTCCATGCTCAAATAGTGATTTGTTTGATATAGTCTACTCATTGATCAAGATAACTCAGATTAAATTATGAAGAGTATGACACATTCCATGGCTCGAGTTAAATCTAGGATGTCAAGGTTAAAAGGATTAAATTACATTGAAACATTGGTCACGAAAAGGTTGCATCGAATCATCGATCTTATTATTACTTGGGTAGCAGTGATACATTACTAGATGCCACTCACTGTTTATAATTTTATAATTTGATTTTAAAATTATTGCCAATATAATAATAACCTATAGGGTCACACAATTAGAATGTAATTAAAAGGGAATTAATTTAAATTGTAAGGATTTAAATATATCAATATGATTGATAGTATTTAAATTACGAATTTAAATTAACAGGATAATTTGTATATATGTATATTAATTAAGACTTAATTAAAATATAATATATATAAATTCAGATTTTACTTTTCTAATAGAATTGGGGTTTTGGTAATTCTTTTAGCCTGTTATATATATATATATATATATATATATATATATATATATATATATATGATATATCAGCTATTTTAAACAACTGAGCAGAGAAGAAAAACCCTAGCCATTTTTAGAAAAGAGAGTTGAGATAAGAACTTCAGAAAATTCAGATTTTGGCGGCTAGTACCGCAGTTCTCTTTACTGCGGATCGTGTGACGATTTGTGGGACGTTCGTGTGGATACCGTAGAGGCACAGTTCCGTTGGATTGCATTGGAGATTCGAAGCTGTTCCAGAGTTTTCCTTCATCTTCATTCAAGCTCGGATAATCGGTAACACAATCTAAACCTCTGAATTAATATGCTTTCGCACGGATCCTGTTTTAGGGTTTTCGAAAATTGTTTTAAAATTTTAAATTCTGCTGCTTTTATGTGTCAAAAATCCTACAATCTCAAGGATGATCATATCAAGCTACTGAGTATTTGAGGACAATAGAGCTTAAACGACATCTCAGCAGCACCTCCAACAAACATCAACAACAAGAACAAGGGTCGGAGGATCCTAGTCTTGAGTGACCGAATTGGGGCCAGTGTGTCCTGGTCTTAAGTGACCGAATTAGGGCCAGTGTGTCCTTGTCTTAGTAATCGAATTAGGGCTAGAGTTTCCTTGTCTCTGTGACTAAATTACCAAATCTATTGGTGTAATATCCGAGAATTTTATAAATAATATTAGAAATAAAAATGAGAACTTGCTTATGTGTATATGTTTACATATATTTTTCGAGCCTTAATAATTCAATTTAAATTGAACTAAGCATGTAACGATCCCAAAATCTTAACAATCTAACTTTCAACATCGGTCGTTCACAATACATCAATCTTCTGTTAAAATTTATCATTATTCGATGACACAATCATAATATGCGGAATAACTTAAAACTATTCTATTACAAATTGTCCTCGTTCCCAAAACTTTCAACCTTTACGTCTAAATATCTTAGAATCATGACAATATTATGATTCACTTTGTCGAACTTACTATATAAGATTACATCTCAATATACACTTTGCAACTCAACAAAAATACATTTAACAAAAATCTTAACATTGCTCAAGTATTAACTTCAACTAGAACATCTAATCTTCATGCATCATTTTGATCCACGTCATTTAGGTAGCACATAACTTTACCTTGAATCATTAACCTGCAAAAATGGTTATTTGCAAGAATGAGCTCGACAGCCCTGCAATATCTAACAGTTTTCATACATCACGTAGCACATAATTATCATGCTCATCTTATATAACGTAAGCATCTAGGTAAACATAACTTACATGTTGTACGTCACATATCAAGTAGAGATTGGATTCCGTAATTCAATCAACAATCTTTACTCAATTAAGGAAGTCATATATTGACTTTAACATTTCGTACTCACAATATATGTAACACATCATGCTCTTTACAGTATAAATTTAAAGCAGTTAATCATCGAGTTCACATAACAAATAGGAATTGAAAGACTTGCCTGGCTTGTAGATTACCAATTACCATAAACAGCTTATACTTATCTTCACCTCATGTATCCTACACAATATATAATCATTTACATCATTCATTAGTCACTAGTAAGGTTTCACATAATGGTTTACACTAAGAATAATTCTTATTCCATATTGTTCGCGCATTATAGATAACTAACGCGATTAACTCTAAAACATTTTTCGCCGTCGCATAGTTTGAAAACGTTAAAACCTTCATCATCATCCATCCTCATTAGTTTATAAAAACCTCATTCTATTTCTTATAATATTCATTTCAATAGAATCAAAGCACTATTTAAGCGCATTAACACTTTACACGGCGCTTCGACGTTTAAACGTCACACGCCTAACTTGCCTCCTTCGTACATGCTTAGCATACTCATACACTTATCTAATTCATCATTGATTAATTCTAAACATCATTATAATTCATAATGATCATGTTTTAAAACTTAGAACATCATTTTACATTGTTGGGAGCATTACGCGTGCTTACGCGTATGTCCGACAACCTCCGTTTGCTGTCAATTACACATCAGTCTTAAAAATAACTAATTTTTGACCTTGTTACAGACATCAAATCCAAAAACTTATTTAAAGAAATTGTAGGTCTATCTCTTAGCTTTCCGAATCATCTTGAATCATCCAATTCTGAGTTCATATGAAAAAGTTATGACCATTTTACTACAGGAGGTCAAACCAGTCCAGCCCTGCATTGAGCCCGACGCAGCTGCGCCCATTTTGGCTTAGGTTCCGGCGCAGCTGCGCCCAAGCGCAGACACATAACCTGCAATTTGCAGCAAACTCTGCTCTAACCAAAAATCCAACACATCTAACACTTAAGGACCATTTAGCCAATCTCAGATGCTATAAACTTAATAACACCAAACTAAACATGTACCAACACTATTTCACCATCTTAGAATGTTCAAACAGGATTCAAATTTTATGTTTATGCTCTTTTTTCATATTTTAATATATTTAGAGAATCTAACTCTCACGAATTCGTTTCTTAACCAAATTGATTGATTCAACTTGCAACGTTTTCGTTTCTTAGAACACTAACATAATCCATCATTAATTACAGATTTTATACACGAATTAACCATCAATTTAGTCTCAAAATAGACCAAAATATACATATTAATACTAAACTCAATTTCTTCTTGTTTAGCATGTTCACATGGATTTGATTACTCAAAATCGCTCATATATAACATATAATCAGATTATTACAACCCAACAACATAATTATCCATCACTCGGTCAAATTGATTTTATAAGAGAACTTAGAACACAAACTAAGAACTTATAAAACTTACCTTTGGTTGTTCTAATTTAGTTACACAATTAGGAGGGCTTGATTATCCTTTTTCTTCCTTCTTAGATTTCGAAACCTTTACTCTCAATTCACAGAGAATTTCTTCTCTCTTTTTCTCTCTTCCTCTATGTTCTGTCTTTTGCTTACTAACATCTGATGAAAAACTAACGTCACTTTTAGTGGGGAGTTACGTCAGTTAAGAAAGCCAAAGGCCACAAGGCCTTGTTTGGCATTAACTAAAAAAAAAAAATCCCTTTTTCCCTTATTTTAATATTCCTTCTTACTGTATGATATTTTGTCACACCTATTAAATCTTAATTAAACTTATTATATTAATAAATCTAATTAAATCTTACTAACAAAATTTATAACCTCAAATTAGACAATTATAATTATAATTTCACTTAATAAATTATTATTCCTCTAATTTAATTATTAAATTAAATTAGAATATTACTCGCGTAACAAAATACGCACTAAAACGTTTAATTAAATTATTCTACAATAATTTCCATCAAATATTTATTCGATAAATATTTTAATCTATGAAATTCACAATCATACTAGATTAACATGTTACATTTATGCAACACATTAATTTCTCATTTTATTAACATACATATATTCTCATTGATTCACTATAACTTCCATTGTCCACAAGACATAACAATTAAATTATATTATTTCATAATATAATTTCCAACTTTCTAATATTCAGTAAATATCTTTTTCGTAGCAATTTCCTACACTTCATTCAATGGTTTAATAACTATTAAACCTCTTTTCCCAAATACACAAATATAATTCTCTTCATATTAAATCATATATTTCACAATATATATATCACATATACACATACTCAAAACTCAAAACGTCACATAATAAGAATTTTATTTGCTAAATTCTTATTTAATAATTTCTGAAAAACTGGGTTGTCGCATCCTTCCCTCCTTATAAGGATTCCGTCCTCGGAATCAACGAACCCTCCCTTACTCGGTTTTCACTAAATCTCTTTCACAATTATCGTTGAATAACTTCAACGCATTACCTTAGTATAGGTTTTATTTTATCACCTTCACTTAAACTTGGAACACTTCAGGTATTATATATTCCTTAGCCCTTTAACGCACTCATTGCATATCATACTCGTCGTAATCATTTAATATCCTGATTTAGCATCGTATAAATATTCGGGATATCATATTCACCCCTTCTTCTAAGAATTTCGTCCTCGAAATTTTAGTTTACTAATATTCGTTCCTTCTAGCTACCCGAATGGACTTTACATTAATCTCAAATTATTCATTGGGTTCTATGACCAAGTTCTTTCTCTAAGGATCTTTTTAAGATCATCGCATTCTTCACATCTTTCTCTTCTAAAAATTTCTCATCATTAGTCATCATCAACTAAATTTATCTCTTCCCTTTTCTGGAATTTCATTTCTTTCTTGGATTTATTCTAATTTGTTTAACCTACTCATCACCACATATTGCATTCTACGTCTTACCCTTTCTTAAGGAATATTTTCTTTCCACTTCCACCTTTCAAAAGAATAAGAATCTTCCACAATTATTCAATAATTGGGAAGCAGTATGAATAACTCAGGAATTTAAAAGATTCATTCAAAACTTTCAATATCATGCTGAGGAGTCATAAAGACTTGAACCTTGTCCTAGGTTAACATATATTTCTACTGTAACCTTTAACAGTCAAAGATTATGGACCATCTCTTCTCGTACTCCAGGTGATCAGCCCTTCGTACTATGTATTGTGCACATACATATTAACGCTATTGCGTATCCCCCATTATAGGGTTGGTTCACCTCAGACTTATTACAAATTCTGCACCAGAATAAACTAGTTTGGCATAAAATCTCAAAGAATTCTTGAACTTCATAAATATCTTTTAACGGTCGTCTAGCCGAATCAATTAGCATAGACCCTGAACAACAATTCGGACATTAGTCAAAACATTTTTAACCAACTCAATTGGCATATCTTTTCGTAGCTTAAAAGAAAACCAAAATTCTTTTATGACGTCATGATACCGTACCGTCTTAATAGTACGTTGAGGATGCCGTCATTTTAGGACTTTATCATACTACATCATACCATAGTGGGCTAACGATCCTTTGATCACATCCAACACTAGGTTCAGTTGCATTGATGACTCAGTCGTTCAAAATATGTTTTGATAATTTCAAATCATTTTTGTCTAGCTGAAACAATTAGCATAGACGTACAAATAATAGCACCTCTTAAAACTTATTGGTTCAAACATTGACCCAATATATTTTTGAGAATTCAAAATTGCGAATTTCATCACGATGTCAATAAATTTTGAAAATCTAGCATAGCTTAGAAGATTGGGAATATCCATTTTCTCTCCATCAACTTCAATCTTTTACTTCATTGCCTCATTACTCAATCATTCTCTCATTCTTCAATATCATCAATGCTCTCTATACCATAACGTTTCTATACCCAATATACTTCATCAAACTTACCATACTTTGGAAATTCAGGAACTTACCACAATCATATGGGTTTAGGAACTTATCCTAGTCAGACCAAAATCGTCCATTCACTGAGGGGTTCCACCATACGATTATGAGTCACGAACCTACCACAAGTATGAGTTTTAAGAACCGCACATAATCTTAAATATTCTCTAACTATCAATTATAAATATGAGAAAAGAATCACTTTCTCGTCATATGTATATCGATAGTGCGACACCAATATTTCAATGATTATCAATATAGGAAGCTAAGTGGCTTTCAAACCAACTCGACTACTAATCAATGTAGGAAGCTGAGCGGTTGTTAAACCATGGACAAATCCCGTCCCATACCAGGATTTGTTCAACTCAACCACTATATTAATATAGGAAGCTAAGTAGTTCTCAAACCAAGCACAAATTCCCGTCCCATACCAGGAATTGTACAACTCAGCCACTAACATGAGTCCTCAATTGAAATCCCACCTAATTTCATCTTGCTCTTAACTTAACTCTTTGCTTGATACGAATTTCTCGTATTTCATCATCCATAACTCCTCGTGAGTTTATCTCGTACTATTTCATAGTACTATCTCTTTATAGCATCATGCTACAACTATTCAATCATTTAAGATCCTCTGACATTTTACAACTTTAGTAGATCACATCGTGATCTCGTTCTATCATCATCTCCTCTTACGATTCTTTCTTATTTCATGATCGTCTCGTCCTACGATCTTCTTTATTCTTCTCTTTAATCACATTATTTTATGATTAATCAACTCAGGTGTTCCCTGTTCTTTTAGCTCTTCAGGTTCTTCTTTGAACCTAATCATTTTATCATAATCTTGTCTCACATGAATTCTCTAAACTCTATTTGAGTTCATCCTTATCATTAATACCATTTTCATCTTATAGACATCGTCTATTTAATAACACCATCTTTATTACTAGAGTCAGGTAACTCCTAGTTCTCATCTTTTATAACTTTTCAATATTCTTCTTTAAATCTTCTTGTTTATATATTAATTCTTCCTTTAAGAATCTCTAACTTCATTCATATTATTCAATATTTTATTCGAGTTTACTTCGCGTCATTCACATCTTCTTCTTGTAACGTTTCTAGGACTTAACTCATATCATGCATCTACCTATATAAAAGAATCACTTCTTAATCATACACATCCATAATTCTATACTTGATACACATCGAATCTCTAACAGTGTTCAGTATAGTACCTGAGTGGTTTCCCACAAACAACCAACAAACTAGTCCCCGTTGTTAGAGTTTATGGCCTAGAGGCCAATTATTTAATGTAATTGCTTAACATTTCTCTTGATATTTGATTGAATAAATGAATTATTTTATTATGGTTTCATTTACTGTGTTATATAAATGTTAACATAACAAAAATCCTTAGAATAATGATACAAATTATATAGCTTCAAGTATGTGACTTGAACATGAGATTATATAATTACAATAAGTATCATTACTCTTAAATGTCCCTAGTCGAGTATCATTAAGAATGGGACAACAATAATACATTGAGACTAGTATGTGGATTGACTGATGGCCAAATCTCATTGGTCATTAATATATGAGATATTAAGTCAATGTATATGTACATGTTAGAGAACAATGTACTGGACAGACCCATCATGAGAATTCTACGTGGAGCATTATGCAAAGTGTCATAAGCAATTCTCATAGTGACAATGATGTAATGGTCCTCAGACCTGAAATCACTATATTACTATACGAGAATTTATGTACTTTGATATCATCAAAGGTCACCTTTAATAGGGTGGACAATAAAGGTGATTATTGGGTACATCATGAATCGTGTGAGGAATATGAGTGATCTAGATGGAATTTAACCCTCATATATATTAGGGGTGATATCCATAGGCCTCTTGATTGAGTAGGACTATGAAATGCATGGCCATGCTCAAATAGTGATTTGTTTCATATAGTCTACTCATTGATCAAGAAAACTCAGATTAAATTATGAAGAGTATGACACATTCCATGGCTCGAGTTTAATCTAGGATGTCAAGGTTAAAAGGATTAAATTACATTGAAACATTGATCACGAAAAGGTTGCATCGAGTCACCGATCTTATTATTATTTGGGTAGCAGTGATGCATTACTAGATGCCACTCACTGTTTATAATTTTATAATATGATTTTAAAATTATTGCCAATATAATAATAACCTATAGGGTCACACACTTAGAACGTAATTAAAAGATAATTAATTTAAATTGTAAAGATTTAAATATATCAATATGATTGATAGTATTTAAATTACGAATTTAAGTTAACAAGATAATTTGTATATATATGTATATTAATTAAGTAAGACTTAATTAAAATATAATATATATATATAAATTCGGATTTTACTTTTCTAATAGGATTAGGGTTTTGCTTAACCTTTTGGACTCTATATATATCAGATATATTAGCAGTCTTGTTTACGTGAAACTAAATAGAAAAACCCTAGCCGTTTTAGAAAAGAGAGTTGAGGGCAACACTTGAGAAAATCCAGATCTTAGCGGCTAGTACCGGAGTTCTCTTTGCTGTAGATCGTGTGACGATTTGTGGGACGTTCGTGTGGATACCGTAAAGACGCAGTTCCGTTGGATTGCGTTGGAGATTCGAAGCCGTTCAGAATTTCATCGTTCCATTCAAGCTCGGATACTCGGTAAAAACAAATCTAAACCTCTGAATTAATTTGTTCTTTTCGCATGGATCCTGTTTTAGGGTTTCAAAAAATTATTTTAAAATTTTAAATTTTGCTGCGTTTATGTGTCCAAAACCCTACACCCGTCTCGTCTACACTGTCTTGTACAGCGAGTTAGATCGGTCGCTAGTTCGTATCAAGCTCCGCTCTCTGAAGGAATTGTTTAGCCCAGATACCATACATCAACCATTAAAGAATACGATTGCACCATAATTATACTTAACTTATTATTCATTAAACTCTATCATCTTCATCTCTCTTTTTTAAGGTTATAGCCTAAGGTACTCTTACCTAAGGTTTCTAACCTATCAGCTCTGATACCAACTGTAACGACCTCAAAATCTTAACAATCTAACTTTCAACATCGGTCGTTCACAATACATCAATCTTCTGTTAAAATTTGTCATTATTCGATGACACAATCATTAATATGCAGAATAACTTAAACTATTCTATTACAAATTGTCCTCGTTCCCAAAACTTTCAACCTTTACGTCTAAATATCTTAGAATCATGACAATATTATGATTCGCTTTGTCGAACTTACTATATAAGATTACATCTCAATATACACTTTGCAACTCAACAAAAATACATTTAACAAAAATCTTAACATAGCTCAAGTATTAACTTCAACTAGAACATCTAATCTTCATGCATCATTTTGATCCACGTCATTTAGGTAGCACATAACTTTACCTTGAATCCTTAACCTGCAAAAATGGTTATTTGCAAGAATGAGCTCGATAGCCCAGCAATATCTAACAGTTTTCATACATCACGTAGCACATAATTATCATGCTCATCTTATATAACGTAAGCATATGGGTAAACATAACTTACATGATGTACATCACATATCAAGTAGAGATTGAATTCCATAATTCAATCAACAATCTTTACTCAATCAAGGAAGTCATATATTGACTTTAACATTTCGTACTCACAATATATGTAACACATCATGCTCTTTACAGTATAAATTTAAAGCAGTTAATCATCGAGTTCACATAACAAATAGGAACTGAAAGACTTGCCTGGCTCGTAGATTACTAATTACCATAAACAGCTTATACTTATCTGCACCTCATGTATCCTACACAATATATAATCATTTACATCGTTCATTAGTCACTAGTAAGGTTTCACATAATGGTTTACACTAAGAATAATTCTTATTCCATATTGTTCGCGCATTATAGATAACTAACGCGATTAACTCTAAAACATTTTTCGCCGTCGCATAGTTTGAAAACGTTAAAACCTTCATCATCATCCATCCTCATTAGTTTATAAAAACCTCATTCTATTTCTTATAATATTCATTTCAATAGAATCAAAGCACTATTTAAGTGCATTAACACTTTACACGGCGCTTCGACGTTTAAACATCAGACGCCTAACTTGCCTCCTTTGTGCATGCTTAGCATACTCATACACTTATCTAATTCATCATTGATTAATTCTAAGCATCATTATAATTCATAATGATCATGTTTTAAAACTTAGAACATCATTTTACATTGTTGGGAGCATTACGCGTGCTTACGCGTATGTCCGACAACCTCCGTTTGCTGTCAATTACACATCAGTCTTAAAAATGACTGTTTTTGACCTTGTTACAGACTTCAAATCCAAAAACTTATTTAAAGAAATTGTAGGTCTATCTTTTAGCTTTCCGAATCATCTTGAATCATCCAATTCCGAGTTCGTATGAAAAAGTTATAACCATTTTACTACAGGAGGTCAAACCAGTCCAGCCCTGCATTGAGCCCGACGCAGCTGCGCCCATTTTGGCTTAGGTTCCGGCGCAGCTGCGCCCAAGCACAGACACATAACCTGCAATTTGCAGCAAACTCTGCTCTAACCAAAAATCCAACACATCTAACACTTAAGGACCATTTAGCCAATCTCAGATGCTATAAACTTAATAACACCAAACTAAACATGTACCAACACTATTTCACCATCTTAGAATGTTCAAACAGGATTCAAATTTCATGTTTATGCTCTTTTTTCATATTTTAATATATTTAGAGAATCTAACTCTCACGAATTCGTTTCTCAACCAAATTGATTGATTCAACTTGCAACGTTTTCGTTTCTTAGAACACTAACATAATCCATCATTAATTACAGATTTTATACATGAATTAACCATCAATTTTAGTCTCAAAATAGACCAAAATATACATATTAATACAAAACTCAATTTCTTCTTGTTTAGCATGTTCACATGGATTTGATTACTCAAAATCGCTCATATATAACATATAATCAGATTATTACAACCCAACAACATAATTATCCATCACACAGTCAAATTGATTTTATACAGAGAACTTAGAACACAAACTAAGAACTTATAAAACTTACCTTTGATTGTTCTAAGTTTAGTTACACAATTAGGAGGGCTTGATTATCCTTCTTCTTCCTTCTTAGATTTCCTAACCAATTTCTTCTCTCTTTTTCTCTCTTCCTCTATGTTCTGTCTTTTGCTTACTAGCATCTGATGAAAAACTAACGTCACTTTTAGTGGGGAGTTACGTCAGTTAAGAAAGCCAAAGGCCACAAGGCCTTGTTTGGCATTAACTAAAAAAAAAATCCCTTTTTCCCTTATTTTAATATTCCTTCTTACTATATGATATTTTGTCACACCTATTAAATCTTAATTAAACTTATTATATTAATAAATCTAATTAAATCTTATGAACAAAATTTATAACCTCAAATTAGACAATTATAATTATAATTTCACTTAATAAATCATTATTCCTCTAATTTAATTATTAAATTAAATTAGAATATTACTCGCGTAATAAAATACGCACTAAAACGTTTAATTAAATTATTCTACAATAATTTTCATCAAATATTTATTCGATAAACATTTTAATCTATGAAATTCACAATCATACTAGATTAACATGTTACATTTATGCAACACATTAATTTCTCATTTTATTAACATACATATATTCTCATTGATTCACTATAACTTCCATTGTCCACAAGACATAACAATTAAATTATATTATTTCATAATATAATTTTCAACTTTCTAATATTCAGTAAATATTTTTTTCGTAGCAATTTCTTACACTTCATTCAATGGTTTAATAACTATTAAACCTCTTTTCCCAAATACACGAATATAATTCTCTTCATATTAAATCATATATTTCACAATATATATATATATATATATATCACATATACGCATACTCAAAACGTCACATAATAAGAATTTTATTTACTAAATTCTTATTTAATAATTTCTGAAAAACTAGGTTGTCACAAAGCATATGACAATTGAGAAATATAGTGATGACAATGATAAGCTTGGTTATAATTAATTAAGCTAAAGTGATAAGCCTTGTGTGGCATAATTAATTACTTAATCGGATTAATTGAGACATGTTGTAATAATGTATTGAACTAAGGGATATACCCAAGCCTAATGTGTCAAAATTACAAGTATTAGGGAATGCGGTCCAAGTAAGTGATGTGTTGGGTTGATAATTGAACCCAGTGTGTATAAGTAATCTCATCTAGCCCAATTCAAATATTACTTAGACCAACCCAATGTACATGGATCATATGATATTATGTACATGTATTTACATATAGGGTAAGTATACATATATATATATATATCTGTGTGTGTGTGTGTGTGTGTGTGTGTAATAAGCTAGCAAAGTACATAAGAAATAAATAAAAATACATAATAGATATAATACTCCCTTCTAGCCGGATTTCCCTCTCTTTGTAAGCCAAAATGCTAATGATTTTTGTTGCCTTAAGCTTTTCAACATAGCCATGTGAAGAAATGATGTTATAGGCATTGGGCTAGGAGTACTTAAAGTGAGTATTTGGTGAAGCTTTTCACCAAATCCCCCTTTTTCCCTTGGGTAATGACTTAGCTATTAGATATTAATTCTTCTATAATAGTAAGCACATACTTCTTCTTCTAAGTTTGCTCCATTACTTGAGAATTCCTAAGTATTAGAGAGAGCTAGAGAGAAATTGAGAGAAATAGAGAAAGTATAAGGGAACCCTTGCACTTTGGTGGTTCACAAGGGAATCAAGGAGAAGGAAGAAGGTGGAGGGATACCTAAGATTTATTGCTAAAAGAAAAAGAGCATCAAGAAGGTAAAACCCTAACCTGACTTTATTTTTGTAAGTTAAGTTAGTGTATCATGCTTAAGAGTAGAAAATGCATGCTTGCTTGTGGGAGTTTGATTTGTTGTGGGATCATGGAGGATGTGAAGGTATAAGGATGAAGTTTGGAAGGAGATTATATAGTATATATGCCTTACATGTGATTTTACGTCATAATGAACAATAAGAATGCTTGTATGCTTAAAATTTGTAATAAACCATTTTTAAGCATGAGATTTGTTGTTTGATGAAATGAGATGTGTAAGCTATTTGTATGATCAAAACATTTGATGTTAAAGAACTATGAAATATGAAAACAACCCAAGTGGAATCGTCGTAAACAGACTTAGAACGAACCCGTAGCGAACCGTTTCGTAAAATATGTCTAATAAGAACCCTAGATGGGAAAATCAAAAAAATTGATTAAATAAATATTTTGAATGATTAATTAAAAGGTTGAGTATTGAAGATATATGAGTTTATGAGATAATGAAACTGATTTGAGCTCAATTGGATGTAAAATGAGCAAAGTTATGAAAGATTGAATCAAAATAAGGGAAGACCAAATAATAAATAAATCGAACTTGAGCTTTCTGTAAGAGAGCGCCTAGGCGATCTGCCTAAGGCTAAATCCAAGCACCTAGGTGCTAGAACAAATCTGTAGTTGACCCAGATCTGAGTTCAACCTGGTCGGACGAGGTCGGTTCGGGCCAAACGGGTTAGAAAAGAAATTTAAATAATAATTATAATAAATAAATAATAATAAAATAAAATAATTAAAATTTAATAATAATTAATTAAAATAATATTAAAATATTATTTTAATTATACATTAAAGATTATTTTAATTATGAATAAACAATTAAAATAAGCAGGTGGTGATTGTGGAACGCCAGGAGATTGTGGAACGCCAGGAGGAAGGTACTCAGTTAGGGACCCTTATACATCGCTTGTTGCCCCGAAATGTGGAATAGGTGGGTAGGCTAGAGCAGGTTGAGCAGAGAGAGCTGAGTGAGAAGGCCAAGAAGGAGGCCCTACGATCACAGCTAGAGATGGAGGTTATGGATCAGATTTATTTTGAGGAGTTATGGGAGGATGCTGGTGATAGAGCTGATGACTTAGAAGATGAGGTAAGGTGCAAGAGAAGGAAGATGAACAAGATGGGCTATGCATTTGGCACAGCCATAGGTAGATGGATTGATGGTGTGTATCATTATCCAGCTGAGGAAGGTCAGACCCGTCATACTATGAGTAGGGATCTGATGGCTCATATGGGGCAACTAGAGTACGAGAGCGTTGTGGAGCACAACATGTTGGGATAGATTATTTAGTTTATGTGTCTAGTAGTAGGTTATTATATGTATGCAAATCCCTACTTTTTGTGTTATGTAAGGGATATTAATGGTATACCCTAACTTTTGTATTTGACAGAGGGGTAGTATATATGTTAGTAAATCCCCACCTTTTATTATATTAGGGGATATGATAACGTTTATATAGCATTATGCTACTGCATGATCATATATAATGTACCCACCATTGGCATACGAATATAAACGTTCTTATCAAATGTGTTATTAAATTGTTGTACTATAGTTAAATATTAAAAGATGTAATGGGTTAATAATGTTAATTTTTTGGTTAAACAGAAAATGTCGCCAAGACGTAGCCAAGCAGTACCACCCACGCAAGAGGAGTCGGTTAATAATGAGAGAGCACAAATAGACCCCATGCAGCGTCTAGTCAGTTTATTAGAAGGGGCATTCCAAGGAAGAAACAATGACCTGTAAACCCCAACCCCCCAGCAGCTCATGTAGCAAGTTTTAAAGATTTTAAAAGTGTAGGTAGAATTTAGGGGTACCACTGATCCAATCGAGGCTCAGTTCTGGATTAAGGAAGTGGAGAAAGCTTTCACCATTGCGTGTGTCGGAGACCATCAAAAAACTGCATTTGCTACATACCTATTGAAGGGTGAAGCGAATTTCTGGTGGGAGGCGAATCAACAGGGAGCAGGAGAAGGGGTCGTACCATGGGAGAGATTTACAGAGTTGTTATTTGAAAACTGCTTCCCTAGGAGCATGCAAAACCGAATGGAGGTTAAGTTCTTGGAACTAAAGCAAGTAGGAATGACAGTGGCACAGTATGTAGCTAAATTCAATGAACTCGCTCGATTTGCTCCGCACCAGGTGGATATGGAAGAACGAAAGGCTCGGCGTTTTGAGCAAGGCTTGAAGCTATGGCTGTATAACAAGGTCTCCGTCTTTCAAATCGATTCGTTTAGTACGTTGTTAGAAAAGACTATCATAGCTGAGGGCGGAAGCAAAGCCTTAAATTAGTATAACAAAGAGAAGAATAACAAGAAGAGTGGGGAAGACAATCAGGGAGGAAGCAGTAGTGGAGGAAGCAACTTGGGGAAGAGGAAGTGGGATAATAGCAATAATAGTAACACCAACAAGAATCAAATGGGAAGTCATCCAGGTGAAGCTAAGAAAAAGAAGCGGGCCATGCCCGAAATGCGAAAAAGGTCACCAAGAGTAATGTTGGAAAGGGAAAAGTGTTTGCTATAATTGTGGCCAAGAGGGGCATATTTCACCGAACTATCCAAATCTGAAGAAAATCTGAGGATGTTTTGCCTGTGGATCATCGGAGCATCAGATTAAGGACTGGTCGAAGAAAGGAAGTAGTGAAGGAAGTGGCAATAGAGGAGGAGGCAATAAACTGATGATCGGTGGACCCGCTCAACCAAGTCGACCAACTGCCAGAACATTTAATATGACGGTCCAAGATGCAGTTGCTTCAAAGGATGTAGTGTCAGGTATTATCCCAATCAATAATATAAATGCTTACGTATTATTCGATTCGGGTGCTACCTGTTCTTTTGTGTCTAAAGAATTTACGAAACGACTAAACTTACCCCAAGAGCGACTAGACCATCCTTTAAGCATAGAAGTTGCAAATAAGGCACTAATTCCCGTAGAATTTATATACCGTAATTGTTGTGTGGAAATTAAAGGCCATAACCTAAGCGTAGATTTGATTCCAATAAGATTGGGAGAGTTTGATGTGATATTAGGAATGGACTGGTTATATAACCATGCGACGATAATTGACTGCCAGAAAAAGAGTGTGAACCTTCGGACCCCGAACCGGTCCAAGGTAGTGTTTTATGGCTGCACATCGTTTAGACAAACGTGTTGTCTTATGATGATGTAGGCCAAGAAGTTATTAAGAAAAGGGTGTACCAGCTATTTAGCTTATATTGTAGATACAAAGAAAAAAAGAGTAGAAATGTAGAATATACCATAGTAAGAAAATTTTAGGACGTATTTCCAAATGATTTACCTGGTCTTCCGCCAAACAGGAAAATCGAATTCGTAATAGATTTAGTGCTAGAGACTGCACCGATTTCGAAAGCCCCATATCGAATGGCGCCAATAAAAATGAAGGAATTGAGGATTCAACTTCAAGAACTACTGGATAAGGGATATATTCAGTCGAGTGTGTCTCCATGGGGAGCACCAGTATTGTTTGTCAAAAAGAAGGACGGATCAATGAGGCTTTGTATTGACTATCGAGAGTTGAACAAAGCAACGATCAAGAATAAGTACCCACTGCCAAGAATCGACGATCTCTTCGATCAATTGAAAGGAGCAAGACATTTCTCGAAGATAAATTTGAGGACGGGGTATCACCAGTTAAAGGTAAGGAAGGAAGATGTGCCTAAGACTGCATTCCGAACGAGGTATGGACACTACAAATTTTTGGTCGGCACATTTTCTACCAATAAAGATCCGATTCGATTTAAATCAGTTGGCAAAGTTATACATCAAGGAAGTTGTGTCGCGACATGGAGTGCCCGTGTCAATTGTTTCATATAGAGATCCGCGCTTCGCGTCGAACTTTTGGAAGAGCTTGTAAGAAAGAATGAAAACACAATTGAGAATGAGTACGGCTTACCATCCTCAAACTAACGGGCAGAGCAAGCAGACAATACAGACGCTAGAAGACATGTTTAGAGCTTGTGTGATGGACTTCAAGGGGAAATAGGATGATCACCTACCCCTCGTGGAATTCGCTTACAACAATAACTATCATACAAGTATCGGTATGTCGCCATTTGAAGCTCTATACGGAAGGAAGTGTCGAACACCATTATGTTGGGATGAGGTCGGAGAGCGACAACTTTTAGGACTTGAGTTGATCCAGCAAACAGCAGATGTCGTGAAGACAATACGAGCCAGACTGGTAGCAACTCAAGATCAGCAGAAAAAGTATGCAGATTTGCATCATCAAAGCCGAGAATTTGAAAGTGGTAGTTTTGTATTTCTAAAAGTATCTCTTTGAAAAGGGAAGATAAGGTTCAATAAGAAAGGGAAGTTGAGTCCGAGGTTCATAGGACCGTTTGAGGTATTGAGAAGGATATGCGAAGTGGCATACGAGGTAGCTTTACCTCCCAAACTGGAGTATATTCACAATGTGTTTCATGTTTCAGTGCTACGACCATATAAGCATGACTATAAGCATGTGATATCCTATGAGCCCATTCAAATAGAGAAGGATCTGTCATATGAGGAAATCCCTATACAGATAATAAATAGAAAAGAGCAGGTATTACGAAATAAAGTTATACCTTTTGTAAAAGTAGTTTGGTGAAACCACAATGCCGAGAAGGCTACGTGGGAGTTAGAAGATTGAATGAGGAGGGATTTTCCCCACCTTTTTGTATAACCCTGTATCGATTCCGAGGACGAAATCTTTACAAGGGGGAGGATGTAATATCCGAGAATTTTGTAAATAATATTAGAAATGAAAATGAGAACTTGCTTATGTGTATATGTTTACATATATTTTTTGAGCCTTAATAATTCAATTTAAATTGAACTAAGCATATGACAATTGAGAAATATAGTGATGACAATGATAAGCTTGGTTATAATTAATTAAGCTAAAGTGATAAGCCTTGTGTGGCATAATTAATTACTTAATCGGATTAATTGAGACATGTTGTAATAATGTATTGGACTAAGGGATATACCCAAGCCCAATGTGACAAAATTACAAGTATTAGGGAATGTGGTCCAAGTAAGTGATGTGTTGGGTTGATAATTAAACCCAATGTGTAAAAATAATCTCATCTAGCCCAATTCAAATATTACTTAAACCAACCCAATGTACATGGATCATATGATATTATGTACATGTATTTACATATAGGGTAAGTATACATATATATATATATGTATGTGTAATAAGCTAGCAAAGTACATAAGAAATAAATAAAAATACATAATAGATATAATACTTCCTCCTAGCCGGATTTCCCTCTCTTTGTAAGCCAAAATGCTGATGATTTTTGTTGCCTTGAGGTTTTCAACACAACCATGTGAAGAAATGATGTTATAGGCATTGGGCTAGGAGTACTTAAAGTGAGTATTTAGTGAAGCTTTTCACCAAATCCCCCTTTTCCCTTGGGTAATGACTTAGCTATTGGATATTAATTCTTCTATAAATAGCAAGCACATACTTCTTCTTCTAAATTTGCTCCATTACTTGAGAATTCCTAAGTATTAGAGAGAGCTAGAGAGAAATTGAGAGAAATAGAGAAAGTATAAGGGAACCCTTGCACTTTGGTGGTTCACAAGGGAATCAAGGAGAAGGAAGAAGGTGGAGGGATACCTAAGATTTATTGCTAAAAGAAAAAGAGCATCAAGAAGGTAAAACTCTAACCTAGCTTTATTTTTGTAAGTTAAGTTAGTGTATCATACTTAAGAGTAGAAAATGCATGCTTGCTTGTGGGAGTTTGATTTGTTTTGGGATCATGGAGGATGCGAAGGTATAAGGATGAAGTTTGGAAGGAGTTTAT
This sequence comes from Aralia elata, assembly GCA_034770075.1. Taxonomy (NCBI): domain Eukaryota; kingdom Viridiplantae; phylum Streptophyta; class Magnoliopsida; order Apiales; family Araliaceae; genus Aralia; species Aralia elata. The sequence continues at coordinate 27,720,194 of CM068379.1, read as the reverse complement.
ATAGTATATATGCCTTACATGTGATTTTACGTCATAATGAACAATAAGAATGCTTGTATGCTTAAAATTTATAATAAATCACTTGAAAGCATGAGATTTGGTGTTTAATGAAATGAGATGTGTAAGCTATTTGTATGATCAAAAAATTTGATGTTGAAGAACTATGAAATACGAAAATAACCCAATTGGAATCGTCGAAAACGGACTTAGAACGGACCCGTAGCGAATCGTTTCATAAAACATGTCTAATAAGAACCCTAGATGGAAAAATCAAAAATTTTGATTACATAAATATTTTGAATGATTAATTAAAAGGTTGAATATTGAAGATATATGAGTTTATGAGATAATGAAACTGATTTGAGCTCAATTGGATGTAAAATGAGCAAGATATGAAAGATTGAATCAAAATAAGGGAAGACCAAATAATAAATAAATCGAACTTGAGCTTTCTGCAGGAGAGCGCCTAGGTGCTCTGCCTAAGGCCAAATCCAAGCGCCTGGGCGGTAGGCCAAATCTGCAGTTGACCCGGATTCGGGTTAAACTAGGTCAGACCGGGTCGGTTCGGGCCAAACGGGTCAAAAAAGAAATTTAAATAACAATAATAAATAAATAATAATAAAATAAAATAATTAAAATTTAATAACAAAATATTATTTTAATTATACATTAAAGATTACTTTAATTATGATTAAAAAATTAAAATAATAATAAAGATTATTTTAATTGTGGATTAATAAAGTGTAAACAATTAAAATAATAATAAGGATTATTTTAATTATGAATTAATAAAGAGTAAACAATTAAGATAATATTAAAGACTATGTTAATGGTGGATAATTAAAATAATATTAAGGGTTAATAATTATTTTAATTATGGATTAATAATAAATAATTAAATAATATTAAAGGTTATTTAATTGTGAACTAATGAAATATAGAGACAACTCTAATTATGGATGAAACAAATAAAGTAATTACTTAAATTATTTTATTTGTGGACCAATGAAGTCGGATTATTGATTAAGAAAATTATTTAAAGAATGATTAAATATTAAGAAGTAAAGTATGAATATTTTATTTATGTAATGAGACATGAATAAATAAAATAAAGTGTGAACAATTAAATAAACAAATAAAATCATAAAGAGATTATTTTATTTGTAGTAAATGGAGTGAAGATGTGTTAATTGTGAACTAAAGGATGTAATAAAGGGAGTAACAACCAAAGAATTAATTAATTAAATAAAGTCGATATTTTTGAACCTAATTGTATAAGACTAATATGTTAGATTAATTATGTTTATATTTGAGGGTTACTAGAGATTAACCGTTAGATGATCATGATGAACATAGGTTATTCAAAGGATAAAGAGTCAAAGTCGGAAAGAGTCGACTACGCATACAAGTACCTAAACTTGTAGTCTTATTGATCGTGCAAGTAAATTATTGGATAAAACGATTCTTGTGTTATCTAAATTCATGGATATTATTGTTTATACTTTAAAACTGGATTTAAATCATAATTATATTCTTGAATGACTCTTGGAACCTTAGTGCAAGCATTGGACGTATTAATTGTCCCTAAATGTGTTGAGAAGAGTGTCTATGCCATTTGATTCGGCTAGACCAAAATCCATGAATTAGAAAGCGATCCAAACCAATTGCTTTGGTGCGAACTCTTATAATTTGCTGAGATGAACAACCCTCATAGAAGGGGAACTATATAATGTCGGGAGACCGACACGCACGCGAACAACATGTTTGAATGTTATGCATAACATATAGTACTTTAGGCTGATCACCTATTGTACTTGTTTATATTGTGGGTTATCAATGTAATATTGTTAATTCTAGTAAGAGTTCTTAGTCCATAACGACTGCTCAGTGTTGAATATTCATTCACTAGAAAATGTTGAAATCTTGAATTCTTCTGATAATCCTTATGTCCATAGTGACCCATCAGTTATAGTGATGAACACAAACGGAACTGTTAAAACTTACTTTGTTCATAATATTCACTTTTCATTTTCTTGAGCTAATAAACGATCATTGCAACCTTTTGATTATGAAATTTTCCATATGATCACCCATTTTTATTGTTATTATACTTGTTGAGCAAACGTGTTGCTCACCCTTGCTTTCCCTAAACATTACAGTTAAAACTAAACGAGGCAGTAGTTTGAGAAATGATAAAGGCAAGGGAAGGCTACGGATTAGCTTTGTACTGTAATAGTCAAGGTGATGGTTTTAATTTATATAGTAAGACTTTTTATGTTATAAGCTTAATTAAGTGATGTATTAAGGTTGGTTACGAGACTTGGGACAAGGATAATTATGTTATATTAATATAGTTATTTCTAATCTTCCACTATTAGTTGATATTTATACGTTGTATGAGGTGAATCGTGAAGCACCGAATTCGAGGTACAGGTATCTAAATTTGGGGGCGTCACAACTGGGCTCGAAAAGGTCTTTGTGCCCTTGTCTTAGTGACTAAAATATTCAAGTCTGCTGGACTTGAAGAGGGCAAGAGTGTCCTAGTCAAGGCGATCGAATTTTTAGTGGATTTTCTACTTGTTGAAGTAGAAGAGTGGAGTAGGAGTTGTTCAGTCTCCGAACCACTTTAAAATCTCTTGTGTCATTTACTTTAAGTCTTTTACGTTCTGTCAATTATATGGCAAACTTCAATTTGAACTAAACTTAGAACAAAGATCTTAACATATCTGAAAGAGGAGTTTTCAAATCAATATTCCGCTGTGTAAAATCAATCTTGTTTTAATGAGTTATCTGGTAATACTTCTTGATAAACTGAAAAAGTTTTTAAAGATCTATTCAACCCCCCCCCCTTCTAGATCTCTATTGTGCCTCTGGGAAATAACAGAGTTTATTTGGCCAAACCCTTTTTACCAGAGTTAGGTATATATATATTCGAATTTTTATGAATTTTTTCAGAATTTTTGGATTAATTTTACTATTTATTTTAGGGCTATATCTATTTAACTCCAAAAGGTTTGAATTTTGGACAGTGTTTTTCCACCACTTCAGAGAGTCTAAAGTTAAAGTTTCATCCTTATATCATTTCCAGAAATCAAATTATGAACTTTTTAATATTTTAATTCTCAAAAATGTTTAATTCATAATTAATTATTTATAACCCTGTTTGAGCTCAATTTTGGACAACACCTTCCCTATACTATAAGGTATCATATCCCAAAAGTTTAAAGTCAACCATGCTCTCAAACTCAAAATCAATCCCAAAACAGAGCACAAACATTGTATTAACCAACCTCCTTACAAAAATTATAATTAAATATCCACAAGGAATTAAGTTCTCAAATTTTCAAGTTTATAGTATACTTACAGAGTGACAACATACTAAAATTTCAAGATCTAACTCATTATAGGTTGAGAGTTATGTATTTTAGAAAAATAAGCCAGAATTATGTTTTCACTATTCTTGTTTTGCTTTTTCTTTCTTTGTTTCTTTTATGTTTTTGGTCCTTTCTTTGCCTTCTATGATCATGAATCATTAAAGACATACATATATTACCTTAATATGATAAGAATTTTAGACTTTTCAAAAGAAATGAATTTACAATAATTTTAATGGATTAAAAGGTATTTAAGAGGTTATCTTAGCTAGTTTAGCTTTTCTTATTTATTTCTTGCTTCTTCTTGTTTCAAGCTTCAAGATTTTTCTTCTCTTTTTTCTTCTTCTCTTTCTTCCCTGCTCTCTCTCTATTTCCTTGCCTTAGCTGAAAATATGTTTGTATATGTGTGTGTTTTTGGTTTTTCTCTCCCTCTCCCTCTCTCTCTCTCTATATATATATATAAAACTTGTTTAATTATTTGGTTGAAATTAAGGCCATCTCATCCTTTTCTTTGCCTTGCCAAAATCATCAACAAAGGCGACATAGGCCACCAAAGGTGTCCAGCCCCTTGGGGTTTTATCTCAATTTTTTTTCCTTTTTTTATCCATTCTTTTTTACTTTTAACTTTCTTCCTTTTTCTTTTGGACTTTTGCTTTTTCTTTTGAAATACATAACGTTTACATACATTTTAAATGTATTAGGATAAAAATTAAACTTCATTAGTATTTTTCTTTACAAAATATTTACATTACGATTACATTCATGTTTAGGGCTTCAGAATATTATATTCTCCCCCCTTACAAGGATTCTGTCCCCCAGAATAACCCATGCGCATTTAAATAAGTGGGAGCTATCGTTAATACTCTAAAATTATCTCACTTATACCTTATGAACACAAAATGCAATATAGCGGCAAGCAAGGATCGATCCCAGAGAGAGTAAATTTATCTTTGTTTATTCTATTGCTTTCTAAATTAAAGTAATACTAAATATATATATATATATATATTGGAGGCTTTTGAATTCAATTTACTATCTAAAGTGACTTAACATATTTAATAAGAATAATCAATGAATTAAAGACTTTAGTTCAGTATCGCCGTTTTACAATCATTGGAATAATCAAGTTATACATTATTTATCCTTCAGTTCAGTACCACTTTTACCAATTAAGGAGATACTTTATGGAAGAGATACATATATAATTCAGTCCCATTTTCCCCACTTAAACTCTCATAGAACTTAATGATTTTTCGAAGAGTCAATAAATGAAGCAATATGATAGGAGATGGAATGTTGGTTGATGGTTGAGAACAAAAGAGGTGAAAATAACAATTGAAGTAGAAGAGAGAGGAAGGGAAGAGCGAGGACATAGGTGTAACGCTCCCGAACTCCGGGTCTACCTTCAAACCCGGGGCTGGTGCGTCACGGTACTAAACATTCAACAAATATACTCATAAACTCTTAAGACATCAATGTAACCTCAATATATTACAAAATTTCACCTTCTAATCCCAGGTTCTAAGACCTTTATATCTTCAACACATACAAATAATGATTAATACATCATTTGACTACTACATCTGTGACTTTAATCTACCACAACAGATACATATAACATTTATATGAAACCTTCTAATCAAAATACTTGATTCTCTTCCTTAATCTCCACCGGATTCCTCGGTTCGTTCGAGTTTTGCTGAAAATATTTTTATGTAAAGCAAGCATGATCATTCAATTGCTCAACAAGTATAACAATTGAATAAAAAATCAACAATAAAATGAATATCAACATATTCTCAGAAATCTTCAACAATTGAACAATAGTTGTGAAGCAATTTCAAATAAATAGGAACAACAATTTCCTTTCATTTAACACTTTTGAAACGACAAACTGACCAGTTCTTAAAACTTTAATCTTTCTCTCTGTTCTTTCTTAGTTTTGACATTACATATGTCTACTTCATTATCATGACACAATCTGTGTCTAGTTAATCTCTTGATTCTTGACCTACCCATATAAGGGTTCGTATTTATAGCTTTCTGCTATTCTATTGCTTCAAGAAGTCTTATAATCCTCGGACTTTACTCTTTCTTTCTTATACGTTTCGACCCTCTCATTTAGGTTTTTTTTCTCTTACTTCTAGAATTTTCAGAATTAAACGACCCCACTCATGTCTGCTCTACCATGACATCGCCTACGTCTATTTTATTATAACACTGCATGTGTTTGTTTATTATGACACCGCCCGTGTCTGTTTTATTATGACACTGCCCGTGTCTGTTTTAAAACCACCAGTGTTTGTTTTATTTTGACACCACTTGTGTCTATTTTATTATGACACCGCCTGTGTCTGTTCTTCTATGACACATCCTATGTCTATCTTAACTCCTGTTGGGCTAAATCTATACTAGCAAATTACATGCAAGTATACACGGTCCACAAGTAATATAATGTTAAGTTGAGTGTCGAACCCACGAGGAATAGTAACAATTTATTACACCAATTACTAATACGTAATTAATTCGGTTTTATTTAAACAATCTAAAGCAAGAGTTTAACTAATTAACAACAACATTAAAAGATTAAAAGAGTAAGATCACAATTTCCCCCAAATGGTTGACTCAAATCTCTTCACTTTCTCATTACTAGTTAGTTATACTGAATTGTCAACAGAAAATCACTAATAGTTAATATAACCATCTTTCGAATAATTATATAGCATACCTATTATTATTAATCTCACTATATTCCTATGAGAAACAATAATAATAAATTCATTAAATATCATTTTCCACACATTGCTTGCGGTCTACAGGTATATTCATATCCTGTCTACAAATTAGTATTCAACCATAAGAAGAATTATTAATCATAAGTTATCACAATCAGATCTAACCCTAGAGTCTATCTTCCAATTTCTTCTAAGATTTATCAGATAATTGGTAGCTAAACAATTATTAAAGTAACACAAAATATGATAAACAAATCATGCATAATCAACATAGTTAAGAGAGAGTAAATCAATCCAAGTTATCCAATGAGTTCCATTGCAATCTTAACTAAAAACTAGTTCATATTAATAAATAAAATAACTGAAACAATAAAAGCAGAAGACATCTAAAAGTACATGAAATGAAATTGAGAAGGAAGAATAAACTCTATCATAATTTTGCTTTTCTCCTTCTCTTCAATCCTTACAGCCTTCAAGTGTCTCCTTCAAAACCCTCTACTCTATATTCTTTTCTTCTGACTAATACTAATATTAATACTACTTAATTGAAACCCTAATACCAAGGTCTATATAAAAACATTAGCTATACAGACTTGTATTTATTCCCAAACTCCTTTGGTAGTTTCCTTGTTGCAAAATTAAATCTGCAGCAAAACAAGCCTCTGCCTTATCCGCGCGTGTGGACCACGCGCCCGATCTTTTCTAGGTCGAGCGCTGCTGCGCTTCATCAACATGCGCACCTGCGCATCTCTTTGCTATCAAGAACTGTTGCGCTTCTTCTTAATGCGCAGTTGCGCTTCTTCTTAATGCACAGTTGCGCTTCTTCTTAATGCGCAGTTGCGCATCCTCGGTAGCTATGCTTCCTCCATTTCCTTTATTTTCTTCTCCAAGTTTTGCCCAACTTGACTCCTAGCACCAACATGTGAACATATTTGCCCCTCATGGCCATGTTTGCTTGCACATGCTTAAACATGACCAAACCACGTTTACTATAGTTGTTGTTGGTTGATTTAACGATCAATAAACACGCGCAAGTATACGTGGTCAACAAGTAATAGAGTGATAAGTAAATTGTCGATCCCACGAGGAATTATCTCTAACGAATAACCAAGTAGTAACTTTATATCGTTTTGATCTTATTTAAATGATTTGATTTAAGTAATTAAAACTAAAGACTACATTTAAACTAAATGACATAAAGAAATAACATAAATAAATAAATAAAAGATCCAAGAACACAATATCCTCCAATACTTCATTTAAATCTCCTAACTCTCCAATTAATCATAATGGTCACGATGAATTGTCAATCAAGAATCCTAAGTATTCATATGCCTCTTCCGAGGTCATATGAAAATCATCCAATGCAGTATAAAGGTATATTTCTATCCTATATACTAGCAAATCATTCAATTCTAAGAACAATTACGAGACACGTGTCACGACAATCTCATAAATCATTCATCAACCGAATAACTTTCACATAGGGCGTCATTAAGATTAAATTCCCAAATTGGTTACACATGGCGTATAGGTATATTCCTATCCTATACACAAATTATGTATTCCATGTCATATAGAACAAACATAATCATATGTCAATATATTTAAGGTCTCAATCCACAATCCATTTTCCAATTTCTTGCAAATTACCAAATTAATCACTAATTCCTTAGCAATTGAACATTAAGCACAAATATATTAACCAACTCATATGGTGCCAATCAAAAGAAAAATCTATTCAATACAAATTAGGCAAATGAGTTCAATTCCATTCATAGATTCAAAACTACTAATTACATGGAAGAAAAATGAAAAAAGACAAGGGTGGCTTCCCTTTATTGGATGAAGAAACTCCATTGAAGCACCTTCAATGGAGTTCTTGAAGGACCATGACCAAATGGAGTTCTTGCTCCCACCTTCAATGGAGTTCTTGCTTCTAACCGCCTTCTCTCTCCCTTTCTCTCCCCTTAGCTGCTGTTGGTCTGAATATCTTTCTTTTAGGTCATTAGGTTTTTCTTTTAAAAGCCCAGATCTGCCTAAAATCTAACCCGGCGCAGGGGCGCTACATTCTAGTGCAGAGGTACTGCTCAGTCAGTGGCTCTAGCGCAGACGCGCTGTTATATAGCGCAGAGGCACTGCACCTCCAGGGCTTGGCGCAGAGGCGCTGCCTCATTCCTACTCAGCATAGGGGCGCTGAGGTGCAGTGCAGAGGCAATGTCCCTGCTCCTACTACTGACCTGCTGCTGTTTCTGGTTTGCTGCTGCTGCTTTGCTGCCAGGCTGGTTTGACACCGCACGTTGCCGCACACACACTTTGATCAAATGACCCTAAAAATGTCCAATTCGCCCAAATTTGCCATTTCCTACAAAATAACAATAAAAAATATAAAAACGAACATAAACTAGCTAAGAACATACAAAATCATCAAGTCGAAAGTACCCGATTCGTAGGTATAAAAACCACTCATCAGTTATGCACCGAAACCACCGAGATTCAGCTAATATAGCATCATTTTCACATAAACCTTACCTAAAAGCTTATTTTGCAAAAATATAATAAAACTCATCAAAAGCAACATAATAGACTCAAAAACAAGCAATATTATCTAGTCAAAGATACTAAAATCATGATATAAAAACCACTCATCAAATACCCCTAAACTTAACTCTTTGCATGTCCTCAAGCAAAACCTAACTAAAAACTAAAAACTACTCTAACCATGCAATAAATAATTAACTCATGAGCAAGAATTTAAGATAAATCTGAATCACGGCCTCAAAGACTTACATATACGAGTTTCCAGCCAAATTCAAATCATGCATAATCTAAAAACTCCACATAATCATCAATTCTATAGCAATTTACGATTCCCGACATAAGATCATCCAAATTTCTCAAGCTATTCAACCTAGATAAGGTTATATAATCAAATACCGTGTAAAAGATGCCAGGCATCAACTCAAAAATCTTAACCATCACATCAAATTTCTACAAAAGATGACATCACATCGATTTGGGGGAAGGAATTAACAAAGAATTATATATATATTTTTTATTTTTTCAACCCATGAGTGCATTTTATGCTCCATCTCACTTTATTGTAAACAAGTGCGTTTTACGCTCCATCTTGCTTACATTTATGGATGAGTGTGTTTTACGCTCTATCTCAATCCACCAACAATTCAAACTTTAACATTTTTCATAATTTTCAATTCTTTCCGCAAATTTTCCCTAACTTAAATGAATGCCTATCTTTAGATCAACTGATGATCAATTAATTTCCTAAAGTTTCAATCATGTCTTTCACACATATTTAACTATATAAACTCTCTAACGTCAACTAACTTGACCAACTGAAAGTAGTATGCACACAAGCCAATCATATTTGATATAATGTAGTATATACTTTGTAATCTTATTCGGTTATTAAAGGCATTTTACTTTATCTATATGGTGCTGTTATATTAAATGTAATAAACCCATAGTTTTGAGCAATGCTTTTAGAATCATGATGGTGATCATGCTAATGAGATCTAAATTCTAGATAGCTCATAAACTAAAATCGTTCCTAATCGATGGATTACTAAAAAGGGGATTAGTGAATCCGGATAGATTAGTACATACGTTGCTTGCTCTTATGAAGAAGATGATTGATCTCATAATCATTTGTGTGGAGACACTAAAGCAAGTATGTAAGTGCTTATTAGAGAATAAGTTCACTAAACGTGGCTCGCTAAGGAATACCTAATGGAGTTTTACTCGACTGTCAATAGGAATTACTCTAGTGATAGTAGTACAAGTGATCCTTGGACTTGAGATCATCATAGTATCTTGTGTGTGATGAGTTATACTTTGACATGTCCCTTAAGACCCTTAGGGTATATCAAAGGGTATGATTGGGTATAATAAGTTGTACATGGAGATAGGTGAATGGTCAACAAAGAATCTACCACTTCTAGTAAAAGGAGTGAATGTCCTATGTGATTTGATAAATGACAACTCAGAAGTCTTTGGCCAAAGCAGAATGAAATTAGAAAGGAGCTTCTAATTTGCATTGATCAGAGTTGTGCATTTGAGAATCGAAATACATATAATTAAATAAAATAAGACTTGACATATATTCCATGTCTTATATTTAATTGGGACATTGTATGGTAGAAGGATTGAATTGTACGGTAACTATTCACTGAAAGGTTCTTTTGTGATTAATGTTGAAATCTATATTATCTAGAAAGTCGTTGATCGCTAAGGGGGCTTACCCTTATTGTAGAATAAATATTATTTATTTAAATAAATTAAATAGTTTAATTTATTTATTTAAATAAGATTAGAATTGTTTTAATTGATTTATTCACAACCAGTTTAATATGGAGAACCTAAAGGGTCACACCGCAAAAGGAAAATATTTATTTAAGAAGTAAATGGCATAATCGTAATAATAAGTTAAGTGTATTTAATTTAATCTATGGAGATAGAATAAATTAAATAGCTTAATATTTATTATTTAATATTTTAGAAATATTAAATATAAATTAATAAGAGGAGTCTTATTATTATTATTACTATTATTATTATTTAATTCCTAAAAGGGTTTGGGAATTAATTAATAAAAGTACTCTTATAAATTCCTAATTGAATTAGGAGTTTAATTAATTAAAGAAGTTTAATTAAAATAAAAACCCTAATCCTAAATAGTTTAGGAGGGTTCCCTATATCTATAAATAAGAGGAGTCTTATCATAATTTAGGGTTAGACAGTTACACATTCTTCCATAAGAATTGGAGAGAGAGAGAGAGAGTACTTGCAATTTCTATAGAGATAGAAACTAGGGTTTTGCCAACACCTATCTTCTTGAACAACTATTATTCCTTGGTGGATCTAGAGGCCAAACACTTGGGTGGCTAACGTTGATTAAAGGAAGGAATTTAATCGGTGGAATTTAAGGAGAACGCGAAGGAATTAGAGGTGAACTTGTACCTGAGGAAGCTTTGATTCACGAGGGTATAATTATATATCTCTATCTCTTTCGTTTAATTGATAATTGATCACAAGGATGATCATGGTGATGGTTTGTATGAAAAATTTTAAAATCCATTTTATCGCGCTTCCGCACTATTTATGTAATTTGATTGCATGTTCGCGCTATATACAAACCTAACAGTGGCATCATAGCCTAACCTTGTGCTAATTATCGATTAGTATGATTCCATGTATATATGGGTATGCGATTGGATCGATTTTCTGGGCAAGAAAAAAAAATTCGAAGTCTGCTACGCGGCGCGGCCACGCCGCTTCCAGTTCATTCTGTTGCGCGGCCGCGCCCGAACCCAGAAATCGTTTCTGAGGTGCAGCGCGGCCGCGCCGCTCCCAGTTCATTTTGGAGCGCAGCCGCGCCGGTCTGCAGATTTTGAAAAAATTTTATTTTAATTTTGTTTATTTTCAATTAAGATAAAATGTTTATTTTGAATTGAAATATAATTAAAATTAAAAGTTTTATTTGAACTTGTAATTGGATTCTACGTTAACTAGAATAAAGGAGTTATTCACATATGGAATAAGATTCCATGTTTCCTAGAATAAAGGAGTTTATTCATATATGGAATAGAATTTCATGTTTCCTTAAAAATAAAGATGTTTATTTTTGATAAGGAATATGATTTAACATATTTTATTTTTTCAAGAAATTTTAAGTTAAAATAAAGGAGTTTATTTTGAACTTGAAATTGGTTTCCATGTTAATTGAAATAAAAGAGTTTATTTTAATTTGAAATTTGATTAAAAATAAAGGAGTTTATTTTTATTCAAAATTGGATAAAATAAAATAAATAAGTTTATTATGATTTAAATTTTAATTAAAATAAAGGAGTTTATTTTTGTTTCAAAATTAGATTTCTAGTAAACTTTTAATTGCCCATTAAATGATATCAATGCATATATGGAATGATTTTATTATTCATGAGATGAATGTTATTTATTGATACATATGGAGATATGTATGATGATAAATAGGGATTGATTATGGACTACTGACCAATGTGTGATTGGATTTATTTTAGTGGATGTTTGAATGAATGAGTTTTTATAAATGGGGTCTGCGTACCTCGTCTTCTCTAATTTTTCTTGATGTAAATTCTATCTTCCTCCTATGTACCTCCCCTTGACCGCTGATCAAGGTTTTTATTTATTGTAAATAGTTTATGTAATAGGTTTAGTTAGAATTACTTGAAAAATTGGAGGCAAAGGAGCAAGGAGCGCTTGAAGACCCGTTTGTAATGGAGCCCGGGTTTAAATGTAATAGTTATATTTAAATTTTGTTCTTGCACCCTAGGTTTGACCTTTTGGTTCACTTGGTGGCTCTAGTGAACCAAACTAGAATAAAAGTCCATAATCAATCCGGGTAGAATATAGTATTCTATATGTGCATGCTTGCTATGCATATATTATATATTATATAGCATGCTTCGCATGTTAAATAATATGACGCGTATTTTATATATATATATATATATGTGCATGCGCGCTAAACAAGATGAGACAAATAATAACAAACCCCTCAAAGAAATTATATTAAGTCCTAAGCGTTCAAAGATATTTGAAATATCGAACGCCGCCTTCTAGCATGGTAAAGCAATAGAGTATTAAATATTTAATATGAGTTTGTTGTGTCACCACAAGACAAGTATTAAATATTTAAGATGTTGCATTATCACATTTGATGCTTATTAAGGAATTAAACATTACTGTTTTGTTGTGTCACCACAAGGACAGTATTTTTCTCTTCATATATATGGAAGTGCTAGGTTGAACTTAACTTGGATAATTTTGATTTGGATGTGTCACCACTTGATCAAAATAATCTAAAAGGAAAAATACAAGGAGTTACATAGTGATGTAATTGACAATAGTTGTCTACCTATTTATTTATATATCGTTTGTTGTGTCACCACAAGGCTATATACATTTGAAATGGGATCCTTATTCTCACTAGCAAATCTTTAATTAGAATTGTCGAACTATATATTGAGGGTAATATGGTTTGATGAAAATAGTGAGGTACCAATTTAAAATAAAGACCTCATTTATTTTGCTAATTAATTAAGCAATGAATGTATGCTAAAATGTTGTTAAATTACAAATTTATTTACAGAATTTTATAATGTCTAATTTACTATCACTGCGGAGCATATTAGATGTTAATTAACCGGACCAAATTAAAAGGACTGGTTAAAGAATTTGAGAATAGTTCTCAAGGCTGAAAAGCTATCTTATGTCCTTAATATGCCTATCCCTGCAATGGTTGCAGACAATGTCTCAGAGGAAGAGATTGCTACTTTTAGAAAGTGGCAAGATGATGCACAGTTGGCTCAATGCATCATGCTCGCATCCATGAGTAATGAGCTTCAGCGTCAGCATGAAACTATGGATGCTCCCACTGTTAGGTTTGTATATTACGCAAACATGCAATCAAATTACATAAATAGGGCGGAAGCGTGATAAAACAGATTTTAAAATTTTCATACAAACCATCACCATGATCTATCTTTGTGTTCAATTATCAATTAAACGAAAGAGAAAGAGAATAAGAATTATACCCTCGTAGATCAAAGCTTCCTCGGGTACAAGTTCAACTCCTAGTCCTTCGTGTTCTCCTTGAATTCCACCGATGAAATTCCTTCCTTTGATCAACGTTAGCCACCCAAGTGTTTGGCCTCTAGAGATGATCCACTAAGGAAGAATAGGTATTCAAGAAGTTGGGTATTGGCAAAACCCTAGTTTCTATCTCTATAGAAATTGCAAGTACTCTCCACAATCTAATGCAAGAGTGTGTAACCCTAATCTATGATAAGACTCCTCTTATTTATAGATGTAGGAATAACCCTTCCCTAAACTATTTAGGATTAGGGTTTCTATTATAATTAAACTCCTTTAATTAATTATGCTCGTAATCCAATTAGGAATTCATGGGAGAGTATTTCTATTAATTAATTCTCAATCCCTATTAGGAATTAAATAATAATAGTAATAATAATAATAATAAGACTCCTCTTATTAATTTATATTTAATATTTCTAAAAAATTAAATAATAAATATTAAGCTATTTAATTTATTCTATCTCCATAGATTAAATTAAATATACTTAACTTATTATTACAATTATGCCATTTACTTCTTAAATAAATATTTTCCTTTTGCGGTGTGACCCTTTAGGTTCTCCATATTAAACCGGTTGTGAATAAATCAATTAAAACAATTCTAATCTTATTTAAATAAATAAATTAAACTATTTAATACATTTAAATAAATAATATTTATTCTACAATAAGGGTAAGCCCCCTTAGCGATCAACGACTTTCCAGATAATATAGATTTCAACATTAATCACAAAAGAACCTTTCAGTGAATAGTTAATGTACAATTCAATCCTTCTACCATACAATGTCCCAATTAAATATAAGACATGGATTTACTGTCAAGTCTTATTTTATTTAATTATATGTATTTCGATTCCCAAATGCACAAAATTTAATTAATGCAAATTAGAAACTCCTTTCTAATTTATTCTGCCTTGGCCAAGGACTACTGAGTTGTCATTTATCGAATCACATAGGACATTTCTCATCTTTTACTAGACGTGGTAGACTCTTTGTTGATCATTCACCTATTTCCATGCACAACTTATTATACCCAATCATACCCTTTGATATACCCTAAAGGTCTTAAGGGACATGTCAAAGTATAACTCATCATACACAAGATACTATGATGATCTCAAGTCCAAGGATCACTTGTACTACTATCACTAGAGGAATTCCTATTGACAAGCGAGTAAAACCCCATTAGGTATTCCTTAGCGAGCCACGTTCAGTAAACTTATTCTCCAATAAGTACCTACATACTTGCTTTAGTGTTTCCACACAAATGATTATGAGATCAATCATCCTCTTCCTAAGAGCAAGCAACGTATGTACTAATCTATCCGGATTCACTAATCCCCTTTTTAGTAATCCAACGATTAGGAACAATTTTAGTTTATGAGCTATCTAGAATTTAGATCTCATTAGCATGATCACCATCATGATTCTAAAAGTATTGCTCAAAACTATGGGTTTATCACATTTAATATAACAGCAACATGTAGATAATATAAAATGCCTTTTAAGAAAATCAATTCTTTTATTAATAAATGAATAAAATTACAAAGTATATGCTACATCATATCAAATATGATTGGCTTGTGTGCATACTACTTTCAATCTCCCACTTGCACTAAAGTCAATCGCCATGGTATCTAATACCCATCTTCTCTAAGTGACGATCAAACTGCTGTTATGTTAAAGCTTTAGTAAATGGATCTGCAATGTTGTCTTGAGAGTCCACACGCTCCAGGGTGACGTCTCCTCTTTCAATGATCTCTCTAATCAAATGAAACCGCCGCAATACGTGTTTGGATTTCTGATGAGACCTGGGTTCCTTAGCCTGCGCAACAGCTCCGTTGTTGTCACAGAATAAAGGTACAACTCCTCTAATGCTAGGAACCACTCCAAGTTCAGTAATGTACTTTTTCATCCAAACATCTTCCTTTGCAGCTTCACTTGCAGCTATGTACTCTGCCTCTCTCACTGAATCAGCAACTGTTTGCTGCTTGGAACTCTTCCAACTTACTGCGTCACCGTTTAAGGTAAACACATACCCTGAAATGGATTTACTGTCATCTTGGTCCGTTTGAAAACTTTAGTCTGTATAGCCCTCTAGTTTAAATTCAGACCCACCGTAGACAAGAAATACATCCTTATTTCTTCTCAAGTACTTTAGGATGTTTTTCACTACCTTCCAGTGCTCTTCTCCTGGATTCGACTGATATTTGCTCGTTACACTAAGTGCATGAGCGACATCTGGTCTAGTACATATCATACCGTACATGATAGATCCTGTTGCGGAAGCATAAGGAATCTTACTCATACGGTCTCTCTCCTCAGGTGTCTTTGGGGCCTGTTTCTTGGAGAGATGTATTCCATGGCTCATCGGCATGAGACCTCTCTTAGAATCTTCCATGCTAAACTTCTTTAGCATCGAGTCAATGTACTTTCCTTGGGTCAAGCCCAGCATCCTTTTAGACCTATCTCTATAGATCTTTATCCCCAAAATATAGGATGGCTCACCGAAGTACTTCATGGAGAAGTGTTTAGATAACCAAATTTTGATCGACTGTAGCATAGGAATATCATTCCCTATCAGTAATATATCATCAACATATAATACAAGGAATGAAACAGCGCTCCCACTAACCTTCTTGTACACACAAGGTTCATCCTCATTTTTGATAAAATCAAACCTTTTGATTATCTCATCAAAACGGATGTTCCATCTTCGAGAAGCTTGCTTCAATCCATAAATGGATCGCTGTAGCTTACAAACTTGGTTTGTTCCAACCGTTGAAACAAAACCTTCTGGCTGTATCATGTATACATTCTCCTCAAGCTCTCCATTGGGGAAGGCTGTTTTCACGTCTATTTGCTAGATCTCGTAGTCATAATAAGCTGCAATTGCAAGCAAAATCCGAATGGACTTGAGCATAGCTACTAATGAGAAGGTTTCATCATAGTCAACTCCTTGTCTTTGTTTGAAACCTTTTGCAACCAGTCGGGCCTTATAGGTCTCTACCTTGCCATCTACTCCAGTCTTCCTCTTAAAGACCTATTTACACCCAATAGGTTTAATGCCCTCAGGTGGTGAAACCAAAGTCCATACTTGGTTCTCATACATGGAGTCCATCTCGGATTTCATGGCTTCTAGCCATTTCTCCGAGTCTTCACTACTCATAGCCTCTTCGTAAGTCAATGGATCATCATCATCTATGATGCGTACCTCATCATCATCCTCTATGATGAATCCATACCTATCAGGTATCTTCGGTCTCTTCCAGATTTACGAATAGGCAGTGGTACAGTATGTTCTTCTACTTTGTCAGGTACTTGACTTTGATCCGTAGTGTTTTGTGGTTCTTGAACTTTTTCAAGATATATCTTTCTCCCACTGACCCCTTCAAAGATAAACTCCTTTTCCAAGAAGGCAGCGTGTTTCGCAACAAACACCTTTTGATCAGTAGGATGATAGAAATAATACCCTGATGTTTCTTTAGGGTATCCCATGAATCTACATTTATCAGATCTAGTCTTCAGCTTATCATGCTCAAAACTTTTGACATAAGCTGGACAACCCCATGTCTTAACATGCTTAAGATTTAGTTTCCTCCCTGTCCATATCTCATATGGGGTCTTTGGGACGGATTTGGTAGGTACCTTGTTAAGTAGGTATGCAGCCGATTCTAGGGCATAACCCTAGAAGGATACTGGAAGGTCAGTAAAACTCATCATGGAACGAACCATGTCCAACAATGTTCGATTTCTCCTTTCAGATACACCATTCAACTCTGGCGTCCCTGGTGGAGTCCATTGTGAGATTATACCATTTTGTTTAAGACAATTGAGAAACTCATTGGTTAAGTATTTCCCTCCTCGATCCGATCGAAGAATCTTAATACTCTTACCAGTTTGCTTCTCTACTTCACTTCTGAATTCTTTGAACTTTTCAAATGATTCAGATTTGTATTTCATTAAATACACATATCCAAGTCTAGAATGATCATTAGTGAAAGTAATAAAATAAGAATACCCTCTTCGTGTATTCGTTGTCATAGGTCCACATACGTCTGTGTGTACCAATGCTAACAACTCTGTAACTCTTTCTCCTTTTCAAGAAAAAGGAGATTTAGTCATTTTACCCATGAGACAAGATTCACAAGCTGGATATGATTCGTAATCAGATATCTCTAAAAGCCCATCTTTATGTAATTTGGATAATCTTGTTTCATTGATATGACCGAGTCTACAGTGCCACATAAAGGTATAATTAACATCATCTCTTTTTCTTTTCTTAGTTTGTTCAATTTGAAGTATATTTTCATGCAAGTCAAGTATGTAAAGTCCATTCAATAGGTTTCCAACACCATATAAAACATTTTTATTATAAATAGAACAACTGTTGTTCTTTATTATAATGTCAAAACCATCCATATCCAATACAGAAATTGAAATAATGTTTCTAATAAGTGTCAGAACATAATAACAATTATTTAAACTAATGAACTTGCCCGAAGGCAGTGCTAAACAATAAGTCCCTACAGCTAATGCAGCAACCTTTGCTCCATTTCCCATGTCGACGCCGGTTTATTGTCTCTTTTCCAATTTTTTCCTTTTGATTGAATGATTTTTTGGAAAAGGTCGGCATTAATGTCGACGGGGTTTTGAAAGATCGTTTTTTATGATGAGCCAATTAACCAGAGTCGCCAGTTGGTATATTTGAAATGGATGTACCAACTCATCCGAGTTTTCATTTTTTTATAAATCGATGGCTCATATATGACTCCGTATTAATTGGTCCGCAAACCGAGATTCATAGAGTTCGGGGGCTTGCTTAAGCGAGGGGAAGGTGTTAGGCACCCGCCGACTTCCGTGAAACACGGTTACCGCAATCTTGATACTTTCCTATCCTTTAATTCATGAAATGTGTATGTGTGCGTGTGTGTGTGTGCGCCTAATGAATGTTGTGGTGAGTTTGCATGAAGAAACCATTTGGGTTTTGATGAAAAATCGTGCTTTCTTTTGAGAATGCTCTAGAATGTCATTTGGCTTAACGAGAAAGCTTTATGAGAAAGGTTTGATTTTAATTGTCAAAAACTTATGAGATTTTCATTAGGTGTCGTTTTTGGCAAAAACAAGAGTTTTCTAAACTTTCATCAAAATAGGAATCGAGATCTATACGTTGCTTTCGTAAATAGCACGGTGGGCAACTTCTAGGATCTCTTTAACCCTATGCACAAGGATTTAATAAAACATTATTTATTTCCATAAAATCAATTTTGTGATGTTTGAAAACGATTTGTTCTTTAGCCTTCTCGTTAAATAGAAATCGACATTCATTAGCAATTCCCATTGATTATCCTCATGATGCTAATAACCTAATTTGATTGATTTTATGAAAGTCTTCATTGTTTGGCTTCGAAATCAATTTTAATATTGTAAATCAAATAAAACATTAAAATGCGTAGGGGCTATTCCTGGGCATGTAAGCCATCAAAATAACCCCGAACGCCAACAATCACATACTTTCACTATGACGGGGCCTTAAACACGATTCTCGCCTTAGCGTCATTTTAAGGCCCGACGATTACATATTTACATTGAAAACTACATCATTCCTACTTCTTACATCAAAAGAGGTCCATCATCGGATTTGGACCACGGGGTCGCTTTCCTAGGCTCACAACCAAATTTTCACACACCCACAAACGGTTATTACAAGAAATAACCAACACGGATAATCTAACAATACCAAGACATCCTAAAATAGCGATCTAAAGGAACCACGTCCAATATAGCACCGTAAAACAAAACAAAAAAATCAATAAATAAATATCATCGGGTTATTAGAAAGAATTTTGTTCCGATGGAACCCTCACTAATAATCCCTAATTCATTGTTCCACCATAAATTACATGAAAACTACATTTAATTTAAACAAATCATATGACAGAAAATGCTAAAATGAGGAGATTTTCACTTTGCAAATGATACCAAAATGGATGTAAACTTGTGTATTTTGAATAGAAGGAGAAGTATATGTGATACAATCAAATCAAAAGAATATAAATCCTCTCTTTTTTCTTCCTTTCTCTCCTATTTTTGTTGCAAAATTATGCTACTTCTCTCTCAATTTTCGTGCAGCTGCTGCTTATTCTTTTTTTTCTTCTTCCGATCTACCAACTCTCTGTTCTCTGAATGAAGGAATGGGCTGAAGTAGGCTGGCCTTAGCCCGCCATCCACTCAGCCCGCCATGCACTTTAGTTATTTAATTCTCCTCGGTTTCCGCACCGCACCTCGATTCCCACGTTGTGCTGTCGGTTTTCGCCGAAAGGCTTGTATTTTGCAGTCCGAGAATTACTGTGAGACGTGACACATTATTCGGGAATGCTCATTTCGGATGGCCTTGTTGTCACGTCGATTTTGACTGTAAATCATCGCGGTGGCGTCGAGTGTTCGCATTTGTGCCCATTCTTCGCTCCCGCAGGCCGATTCAATTGACGATTTTGCCCTCCTGTCACGGTTAGCATAGGGAACGCAAAATTTGGGTGTCTACAGCTGCCCCTCTTTATCATGTTTATGCAATGTTAAATGAAATGAACAGGATAAAGAATAGACACTCGATGCATGAATGACAGTGCACAAGAATGACAATACATACGTGATGCAACACATATGACTTATGATGCAGCGTAAGATGTAAGACATGCAAAATATTCGATGCGGATGATCGTCTCGTCGGGGCCGGGTCTCGTATCCGGTCACCCATCTCGTAATCGCCGGGTTTCGTCGCCGGTCGATCGTCCTGTCGGGGCCGGGTCTCGTCGCCGGTCACCCATCTCGTAATCGCCGGTTATCGTCGCCGGTCGATCGTCTCGTCGGGGCCGGGTTTCGTCGCCAGTCACCCATTTCGTAATTGCCGGTTATCGTCGCCGGTCGATCGTCTTGTCGGGGCCGGGTTTCGTCACCGGTTACCCATCTCATAATCGTTGGTTATCGTCGCCGATCGATCGTCTCGCCGGGGCCGGGTTTCGTCGCCGGTCACCCATCTCGTAATCGCCGGTTATCGTCGCCGGTCGATCGTCTCGTCGGGGCCAGGTTTCGTCGCCGGTCACCCATCTCGTAATCGCCGGTTATCGTCGCCGGTCGATCGTATTGTCGGGGCTGGGTTTCGTCGCCAGTCACCCATCTCTTAATCGCCGGTTATCGTCGCCGGTCGATCGTCTTGTCGGGGCTGGGTTTCGTCGCCGGTCACCCATCTCGTAATCGCCGGTTATCATCGCCGGTCGATCGTCCTGCGAGTGTCGGGTCTCGTATCCGGTCACTCAGTCGAATTGAGAAACCGTGTTCGACATTCGATTTCATCAAAATCTCGTATTTTATTAACAAATTATGAGTCAAATGGGCTTTAGGATCGATTAAGCTTGCATTGCACCAAGGGGGGATCACTGGGCCCAGCCGCAGATGGATCTGCGGCCAAGATCGAGGCTATAAGCGGCCAGCCGCTTCCCAGATCTGTCACTTTCATTCGTACCCCACGCGATTTTCAGACCTTTGCACGCATTTTTGCCGAGTTTTCCAACCTTTTTTGCAAAAACCGCTCCGGTTAGATCGATCTACGTGTTACAGGTAACATTTTGACCGATTGTTTTTCAATTTTGTCAATGTTTTGCTATACATTTGGTTATTTGCATGGTTAGAGATAGAAATATATGCTTTATAATGCTATGCTATGTATTATTGTATATACATGCTATGTATCAACTGTGTGAGTCCTATTTTATACTCATGATGCGGTCATACATATCTATTGTTTCTTTTTTGAGAGAAAATCATGCATTATGGTCCTTTTACATGTTGCCATTACCCATATGAATGCAATTTTGACCTGTTGTGGCTTGGATTAATTGAAAACATGCTTGGTTATGCATGGGATGCCCATTTTACAGACGGAACTCTGCCGATTTTTTTTTTCATGCACACATAATAAACATGCATCATGTTGCATTAATTCTACAACAAGTATTGGAATATTTGTGACATAATTCAAAAAGAGAACTTACCTTCCTCCTTGCCTGTTCTACTCCAGCTATGGATCCCGACGCTCCTAGTAGCTCCTCTGCATCTCGGACCTCGGGCGTTCGCCGCCGTAGGGCTGCACCTGCCCCTGCCTTGCCCTGAACCCATCAGGCTCGCCGACTGGCGGAGGCTGTCATCCGTCCCGATCACCCGGACGTTGAGGAGGCTGCTCTTCCGGACGTTGTGGTAGGGGGGCCATCATCTAGCACACCAGCTCCATCTCCTCATCGCGCCCTGTCTGGCGCATCTGTGCAGATACCCGATCTATTGGGTCGGGATCTCAGTCGTCACCCCTCAGCATCTCTTGTGGCTAATGAGGTATATTCAATTCTACTCTGATTTTATTCTCAATTTCTCAATTCCCGTTTTATCTGGACTGACCCATTGGTGATTTCCACAGGTGCCCGAGTTTACTCAGCCGAGGGGTAACTGGTTCAACATTTACTCCCTCTACACGGCTTTGCACAGCGATTACCATGCAGTGGTGGATGCCTGGGGTTTTCGTCACTTCTTCACCATCATTCCGCGCCAGTGCCCCTGGGTTATATGCGGGCTCTGTCCGAGAGATGGTTTCACCAGACCCAGTCCCTTCACCTTTTGGACTGTGAGGTCATGCTGACTCCCTGGGATTGGAGGTACATCACGGGTATAGAGTTCACCGGGTCCCGTGTCCCTCTGGATCTTGATATCACTCCAGCGGAGGTTCGAGCTTTGCTGGGTTTTGCTGCCGACGACCGGGTCTTTAAGGCCCGCAGCATTCGGTCTGGCGCTTTGGCTGTTGACGCTGTCGGGGGCATATATGCGACGCCATTCCCAGCAGATCGAGCCACCCGTGATATATTACTCCGACGTCTATTCCTGACCATCATGAGGGGTTGTTTCCTAGGGAACAACTCCTCCACCATTCATTTCAGCGTCGTCGGAGCTGTCAGGGACGTAGACCGGATCGGTGATTATGACTGGGGGTCCTTCACATTTGCTTATTTCCTCCACGGTCTTCATCTACGCTCGGAGGGACAGACAGATGCCTGGCTCGGATTCTACCACTTTCTGCTGGTGAGCCTTCTTTTCCTTTTTTCTTACTGTATTCCTCTTCATTTTATTTCTCTTTTCTGCATTTTGACAGTTACTCTTGCCTTGTTTTTGTTCACAGTTCTGGGCCTACGAGCGACTTCCATGCCTGAGGCCTGTCACGACCCTCGGCTTTCACACTTATCCTAGGGGTCGTCGGTGGCACCACAGCACCTTGGAGGAGGTCCCTGTATCTGGCAGCTTCGCACACTGCCGCATTCAGCTGGAGCTGATCACCGCTGCAGATGTCGTCTGGACTCCTTATCTTTCGGAGCATCTGGCTGTGGGGTTCACTGATGGATATCCTTCTGGCCCGGAGTTCGCACTTTCCACCCGCCGCCTTACTCTGCAGAGTGTTGGGGGCTGGGTGATGTATCTGGGAGAGCGCGCATTCAGATGCGTCACTGGAGAGATCCGCATCCCGCACTCCCTTCCTTTCACTACCTCCTGGCCGTTGGATTCTCAACCTTCGGAGATCATGCTCGCGGGGGAGGATGGCCGGATGCTTTCTACTGGTCCCAGTACGAGCGAGGCCTTTCGCATCTTGTGGGTGCCCCGCACCATCGGTCCTCAGACCTGGGCCACATTCTTTCTTGGAGACATAGTTCCCGGCTCGGTGATGATGACCGATTAGGCTGCCTTCGTTCGGAGTCCCACTCACGCTGAGCAGATTGCCACGCTGACCCGCCAGGTGGAGCAGTTATCCCTATATCTTCGGGTGTTAGGCCGGACCCCAGAGGATGCTTACGCCTACGATCCTGACAGTGCGGGTTATGATGCAGGCCCGAGCTCATCTGATGCCACAGCGCAGCCATACATTCCTGACATGAATTTTGGACCTCCGACTTTGACGACTCCAGGGGATCAGTTCGAGGATCCCGCCTTCTTGGATAACCTTACTTTTGATTAGATTAGGCTAGGATATGGCTTTTGTACTTGCACCTGTTTAGATTTCTTTTCCATTTCATGCACTATGTATTGAACTTTTTATTCATTTATGCACAGTTTTTTTTTCCTTATGAAATTCAATTGCTCTACTATTAACTGTCTGATGCATGCTTTTATTTATGGATAGAGAATGACCCCTGTACAGTCTTTTTGATACTATTTTTTTCACAGATGTCGTCCTCAGATGTCGTGGTACGTTTGGATTCCATTCCTTCCACAAGGTTGGTCGGCAGTCTCCTCCGCTGGTTGGACAGTTTATCGCCGGCCGACAGGGTTATCGCAGATGGCCTTTTGGGACATTCTTGGTCCTTATTATCCTTTCAGGTGCTAGCGGGCTTTGTGGAGGGTATTCTGAGCTATTGGGCCCCCGCCCGTCAGGTGTTCAGGTTAGGGACAGTAGAGCTGACCCCCACCGTCGAGGAGTATGCTCGCTTCACCGGCTTGCCTTTGGATGGTCTTTGTGCTAGGGTTACAGCTGGTTCCATGCGCCGTCAATTCTTGACTTTCACCGGTTTGCGGAGGGCTGTCTTGTTATCGGTGATCACATCAGACCATCTGGTTCCCCTTCATTTCTTGATTGACCGATTTGGCTCACCCGATAGTTTCACCTATTTTCTGGTGATTTTTCCGTGTCTGAGGAGCGCTGGGGTGCTTTGAGAGTAGCCGTTTTGATGGCCTGTGTCATTTCAGTTTTGTACTTGCCAGCCGGACCCGATCAGTTGGATATGCGAGTTGTCGCGGCCGTTAGAGCCCTTCAGGAGGATCACACCGTTCTTCCCATGATATTGGCAGATACCTACATGTCAGCCTCATACTGTCAGTCTTTCCGAGG
Source organism: Aralia elata (assembly GCA_034770075.1). Classification (NCBI taxonomy): domain Eukaryota; kingdom Viridiplantae; phylum Streptophyta; class Magnoliopsida; order Apiales; family Araliaceae; genus Aralia; species Aralia elata. The sequence continues at coordinate 27,695,511 of CM068379.1, read as the reverse complement.
CAGGGTATTCAGGGGGAGCTCTACTTTGCTGTACGTGTGGTTTATGAGCCATCTCAGCCCCATTGGCCATTTCCGTCGCCAAGGTTTTTGCTTCAGCCATGACATAGCCGCGCAGTTTTTGTTTCGTCCCGTGAGCTGTACTGATGCGGCCTCCTGGACATCATTTTTGTCGGTTGTTGAGGACCCTTTTCATCTCCTGATCCACTCGGGTTATTGCTCCTTTATGAGCTTTTTGACTCACGTGCCCACCCTGGATTTCATCCCTATTGCTGGCTTGAGGGGCGTGACTTATCATCCCCTGGCGGTTATGGGGCAGTTTGATCAGACACAGGACTTTCACCTCTTCACGGGCGCGGTCGACTATCGATTCCTTATATCATCCCAGACAAAGAGAGATCTAGTGCGGGTATATGATCTTTGGTCCCGCAGGATCCTTGCCGAGTATAGTGACAGTTGCCCCATCCAGACATTCGCTTATGTGCAGTGGTTGCGCGGAGACTTAGATCCGGTTGGTTTGAGTCAGACTGGGGCCTTTGACGACTCTGGAGTGATTTTCCCAGATGATACCGCAGATCATTCCATCTCAGCTGATTCTGCCCCTAGCCGGGTTACTGAGGATACCCGACTCTGCCTGGCCTTGATTACTACTGAGGCTGAGAGGGATGCCGCACTTGTTGAGAGAGATGATGCCATTCTGGCTAGAGACGCTGCCATTGCTGACCGAGATGCCATTGTATTTCAGACCAGGGCAGTTATAGATGCTCATTCTGGGGCTGTCAGCCGAGCCACTACTTTATTGGACCACATCGACATGGTGGGACAGCAGATTACAGGGGACGCTGATGCTTCGGATCTATCCACCACTTTATCCATCCTGCTTCAGTTAGTTGCAGATTTGTAGATTGTTTTATTTCCTGCATAGACTATGTTAATTTCATCGGTTATTGAAGAAGAAATCTTGTAAGAAAATGACTTATATATGTAGACATGCATTTAAATTTAGTCATTTTCCCTTTTTGTCGTATCGTTGCCTTTCATTGGGTTCTCATTTTATCCAGCTAACCATGATTTTGACATTTCGCCTTCTTTCTCCTCTCAAGTCTTGATGGAGATTTGAAAGATATTGCCGCACACCCTGTCGATTTCATCGGACTAGGTCTTAGATTTTGGCCGACTGTTTGGTTGGATCAGGGTTATGTCATTTGGGATGAAGCTGATTAGGCGGCTGGTTTCGGGAAGGTTTTGAGGGTGTAGGAAGGTTTATCTGGCTGTTGGGAATCGGTTTTGTTTAAGGAAAGGATTATTTTTAAGGGATCGAACCGTGCCGTGATGGCTGCCTATGTACCCCCACAAGTTGTGAGATCAGGTCCTACGTAGTTCGTTCCCAAGGAAAAAAAGGGGAAATTGATGATTCAAGCGTAGAACCGCTTCACCGAGTCGGAATTGAGGGGCTGTGGAAACACCTCACCATCCATTTCTTGCAATATGATGGCTCCTTCGGATAGCACTTTCTTAATCACAAATGGTCCTTCCCAGTTCGGGGCAAACTTCCCCTTGGCTTCGTCTTGACAAGGCATGACTCTTTTTAGCACCAAATCATTTTCCTTGAACTTCCGAGGTCTTATCCTTTTGTCGTATGATCGAGATATCCTTTGTTGATATAACTGACCGTGCCAAACATCAGCCACCCTCATTTCATCAATTAGGGCCAATTGGTCGTATCGACTTTGCATCCAATCCTCCTCGCTTATCTGAGCATCGATCACTATTCTGAGGGACGCCATCTCAACCTCAACTGGCAGAACCGCCTCCATTCCATACACCAAAGCGTAAGGGGTTGCCCCTGTAGCAGTACGCGTTGACGTCCGGTATGCCAGCAGGGTGAGGGGTAGCAGATCCGGCCATCCCTGATGATTAACAGACATTTTTGCCATGATCTTCTTGATGTTCTTATTTGCAGCCTCCACTGCCCCATTCATCTTAGGACGGTAAAGGACATAATTTAGGTGTTTGATCTTAAACTGGTCGCATAGTCCGTTCATGAGGGCGTTGTTCAAATTCTTGGCATTGTCGGAGACCAAAACCTCAAGTTGCCCGTATCGACAAATGACATTATTCCTGATGAAACCGATGATGACCTCCTGAGTTACTTTGGGGAAAGAAGCTGCTTGTACCCATTTGGTGAAGTAATCGATCATGACGAAAATGAACCGGTGTCCGTTGCTTGCTTTGGGCTCTATCGGTCCGATTACATCCATTCCCCACATTGAAAATGGCCACGGGGAGGTCATACAGTGCAGTTCATTGGGAGGCATATGGATCACATTACCGTGCGCCTGGCATTAGTAACACCGTTTGACATGATCGTCGCAGTCGGGTTTCAGTGTTAACCAATAATGCCCCGTTCTCAAGATCTTTTTGGCTAGCATTGGTCCACTCATGTGTGGCCCACACACTCCGCCATGTATTTCGTTCATAATCCTTTGGGCCTGTGTCTCATCCACGCATTGCAACAGTCCCAACCCAGCATCCCTCTTGTAGAGTGAATCCCCACTCAGGTAAAATTTCATTGCCATCTTTTGAATCCTCATCCTCTCAGCTCGGCTCGCCTAGTCGGGAATAGATCTATCCCTCAGGTACTCCCTTATGTCGTGATACCAAGGCTGCTTTGGCAGAACCACCTCGTCTGATAATACTGCAACATGTTCCTCGTATGCCGGGGCATTCTGTATTGCTATCTCAATCTGTGTAACGTCCCTGCTCTTGATTACGTGGATTAAGGAAGCCAGAGTTGCCAATGCATCGGCAAAATCATTCTGTCCCCAGGGGATATGTCGGAAAGCGATATCTTCGAACTCTTGCATCAATTGGATAACACAACGATGGTATGGAAGTAGTCGGAGCTCTTTTGTGTTGTACACCCCGATCGCCTGTCTGATTACCAGTTCTGAATCCCCGAACACCGCTAGTCTCTTCACTCCCATATCGCGGGCAAAACGGAGTCCCAATATACATCCCTCGTACTCAGTTGTGTTGTTCGAATTGCTGAACTACAATTTAGTAGCCACAGGGTATTACTCTCCGGTGATAGAGACCAGTACTGCTCCGGCTCCTGCCCCCTCAGCATTCATGGCACCATCAAAATACAGCTTCTAGAATTGCCCCTCGTCATCACATTTCGTGTGTGATACCCAAAATATATCTTCGCCCAGCAGAGGAGTTTCTAACGGCTCCGTCCCTCCTGACGGGGTTTCCGCCAACTGATCTGCAATTCCCTGCCCTTTCATGGCTTTCTAAGTTACGTATACCATGTCGAACTGTTGTAAGATTAACTGCCATCTTGACAGTCGACAGTTCAGCATGGGCCTTTCAAAAATATATTTCAGGGTATCCATTCTCGATATCAGGTACGTAGTATGCCCATGGAGGTAGTGTTGTAATCTCCCTGCAGCCCAGGCCAAGGCACAACAGGTCTTCTCGATGGGAGTGTAATTCTGTTCACATTGGCTAAATCTCTTGCTGAGGTAATAGATGGCCTGCTCTTTACCTGCCTCATTCTTCTGTCCCAGCATACATCCCATCGCGATGGCATTGACCGATATATACATAAACAGAGGGATCCCGTCCTTCGGGGGTACCAGCACTGGTGCCTCTGTCAGCTGCTTTTTAATGGTCTGAAAAGCCTTCTGACATTGCTCATTCCATTCTTGGGAAGCACCTTTCCTTAATAATTTAAAAATTGGCTCGCATGTAGTCGTCAAGTGGGATATAAAACGGCTGATGAAGTTTATTCTTCCGAGGAATCCTCTTATCTCCTTCTCTCTCTGAGGTGCCGGCATATCCACAATGGCCTTAATCTTTGCTGGATCCAACTCAATGCCTCGATCACTAACCAGGAATCCCAAGAGCTTACCCGACTGCACTCCGAAAGCACACTTTGCTGGATTGAGCTTCAAATTATACTTTCTGAGCCGATCGAATAGCTTTTTAAGATGGATTATATGGTCAGATTCTACCCTTGACTTCACGATAATGTCATCCACATAGACCTCTATCTCCTTATGCATCATGTCGTGGAACAGGGCCATCATGGCTCTCTGATAAGTAGCCCCCGCGTTTGTGAGACCAAAAGCCAATCGTCTATAGCAGAAGGTGCCCCAAGGGGTGATGAACGCGGTCTTTTCCCGATCTTCCTCCGCTATCATTATCTGATGATACCCCGCAAAGCAATCCACAAAAGAGTACATCTCGTACTGGGCTGTGTTATCCACCAGGATGTGTATGAAAGGCACCGGGAAGTTATCCTTGAGACTGGCCTTGTTTAGATCTCTGTAGTCTACACATACCCTCACCTTCCCTCCAGGCTTAGCCACTGGGACTACATTGGACAGCCATTCTGGGTAAGTGGATACCATAATGATTCCGGGCCTGAACTATTTGATGATCTCTTCCTTCACTTTTAAGCTCCACTCCGGTTTCAACTTTCTTAGCTTCTGCTTGACAGGCCTGAAACCCTCCTTGATGGGCAACCAGTGTACCACAATGTCGGTGGATAATCCGATCATGTCCTCATGAGACCAGACAAAGACATCCTCATACTGGCTTAGCAACTCAGTTATTTCTGCTTTTTGGCTGGGGGTAAGGTCTGTCCCTATCTTGAGCTCTTTGGGTGCGTTAGGGGTTCCAATATCTATGGTGACGGTTTGGTCTAGGTTGGGTTTGGGTTTATCCTCAACCCATCCTTTGATCTCGTCAGGCACGTCGTCGTAATCTGTCTCGTCTTGCTCAATGCCCATTAAATCGAAATCCAGCTCAATGTCAAAATCATAATCATCATTCAAATTTGAAAGACCGTTTGTTAGGCAAGGATTACTCAAATTGGTACACCTGACATGAAACAAAATACTTGTCATATATAAGTTATTTTCCACAACGATCACATTTTCAGATAACATGAAGAAACGACATAATTATGCAAAATACAACACAACAAAAATAAACTCCTTCATCCTCCCATCCTCTGGGGTCTATCACCCTGACGTCGGGTTTTACCCTTGTTTGGATATCACTGGTTTCATGGTCCAATTGTTGACGGTCAGGTCAGATGAAATGCGCTGGATAAAAGGGGGCTTCACATCGGATACTTCCCCGATGACTACGGCTACGTCGCCTGAGTCCCTCTTCCTACCTTCTTCAGGAATAATTAGCCCTGCCCAATCGATGACAGGCACAGTGTGACAACATCCGTCCCCTCTCCATTGCTTGTTAATTGTCCGGGGATATAACACCCGATTTCAAACTTTTGTGCGACCTCCTGTAGGAAACTTTCCCTCTTGGTCGACTTATCACTTGCGGGGGTTAATTCTTCATCCCCTGACTCAATCACAGGCTAGCTAGTCCCCTGCTCATTGTTGACCTTGGTCACCGGACTGCCAGCCAGTCGAATCGGGGCCACGCCCTGCCGATGTCTCTGTGTTATGCCTTCATGATATCCCAACCCTGCTTTACCTACCTGCTGGGGTAGTTGAATGGGCTCGGTGATTCCCTGACTGCTCTTTCCTAACCCCTGTCCAGGCTGGAATTTCATTTTCATCATTTCTTTTGCCACGAAGGTAAGTTCTAGAGAGACCTTAGGTTTCACGGCTGGGGCTCCCAGGCATCTGTAGTGGGGAGTGCTAATTTCCAGTGCCTGAAAACTGGCAGGTGCCGCCGACTCGTCCACATTAATCACTGGCAGGCCATTCCTAGGAGGAGAAGGGTCATCACATTCTGCCAAGATCGTTACCAGATTCCCGTCGATGATTAGTTTGATTTGTTGGTGTAGCGTGGAAGGAACTGCCCCGACCATGTGTATCCACGGCCTCCCCAATAATAGGTTATAACTGGCCGCAATGTCTAGGACTTGGAAAGAGATATCAAAAGTACAAGGTCCTATTTCCACCGGCAATTCCATCTCTCCAATTGTATCCCTCTGGGAACCATAGAAGGCTCGCACCACCACATGACTGGCCCGTAGGCGCTTGGGATTGATGTTCATCTTCTGCAATGTACTGAGGGGACAGATATTCAACGCTGATCCCCCATCAATCAGCACCCCATTCATGATATAACCTGAGGAGATTACCGCAATATGTAGCGGTTTTCGATGCCCCCTTCCCTCCTTGGGGATATCGTCATTCGTAAATGATATTACATCACTCTCCAACAGGTGGTCCACCAGATGGCCGAAACTTTGTTTGCTAATTTCTTTGGGAACGTATGCCTCCTCCAGGACTTTCGCCAGGGTTTTGTAGTGATCATTGGATGATAACACCAAGTCCATGATTAATGTCAGGGTCGACTCCTCGCTTAATATCTGGATCCCCCTTGCTTCTGGATGATCCATCTTTCTTAAGAATTCCAGGGCTTTCTCCTTGGAGATCTCTTCATTTTTCTTCGTTTTGTTCTCAAGGACTCGTCCAGGAAGATACAAAGGATTCCCCCTTGTTGTCACATAAGCACAACTGGCCGCTTCCTCTGACACCCCCCCATAATTCCATGGTACCGTCTTTAGACTGCTAACAGGGATTTGCAGTCTCGCTGCAAGGATGAGGGGTTTCGGAGCCGCCAACTTGACAGGTGCCTCCGTGGTATTTCTACTTACACCCATCAACCTAATGGGCGCTCCCCGTGCACTCCCGTGATCACTTATCATGTTGATCATTTCATCAATTTTCTTCACATAATTCAGCCTTGGAGGCCCCTCGGCTTCACTGGCTTCTGCCACATTGACCCCCCCTCCATCATGCCTAGGCAGGGGACTGATTTTAACATTTGGGGAGTCTGGCTGTTCCACCACAATTTCCCCATTATCAATCAAGTTCTGAATTCTGTGCTTCAGCGTCCAACATTCCTGCGTATCATGACCAGGGGAACCTGAGTGGTATGCGCATCGCTTGCTTGGGTCAAACCTTCTTCCCTTCGGGTCACTTGGGGGTGCCAAATCGACTATCTTCTTTTGGGCTATCAATACCGCCAAAATCCGCTCAAGAGGATCCCCGAGTGGGGTGAATACTCGATTTTGCGCGGCCTCAAATCTCCTTCGCCCTTCCGCCCTCTGATCAGTGAAGTTAGGCTGTCGGGATGGCCCCACTCTCTGCACCTGTACTGGAAGATTGTTTTCTGCCTTTCTAGATGACCCTTGAAGGATGAGGGAAACATCCTCCTCCTTTTTCTTTTGCACCCTACGGGAAGTGCTGCCATAATTTCCACTCTGTATTTATTCTGCAGCCGTTTCCAAAGCCGTGAAATCCCGAATCTTACCAGACTTCAGACACATATCCACCATTTCTCCGTGTTTAATCATCTCGGCAAAAGGCCTACCAATCCCTGATATAACCCGCTCGTAATAAGGGGCCTCTTGAATATCCACGAAGGTCATCACCATTTCCGACTCACTCATTGGGGGATTCACCTGTGCGACCATACCCCTCCATTGTTGTGCATAATCCCTGAAGGATTCCCTGGGTTGCTTCTTAACTTTTGTCATTTGGTATCTATCAGGGGCCATTTGTGCCTAGAAGCTATACTGTGTTAAGAAGGTGTGGGCCAACTCTTCCCAATTGTGGATCCGGGCATTATCGAGACGAGCATACCAGATTCTCGCCTCTCCTGTCAGGATTTTTTGGAAAAGTTGCATTCTTAGACCCTCGTCTTCGGCATAAGATCCAAGCTCCCCGATGTATATTTTCAGATGTGTATAAGGATCCCCCTTACCATTATATTTCTCAAATTCGGGAATTTTAAATTTCTCCGGGTATCTGGTTCCAGGGAAGACACATAGATCCGAATAATTAACCCTGCCTAGGGACCCTATGCCTTTCATAGATTGGATAGTTTCCTCCATTTGTTTCATTTTCTTTCGCAGGTCATCCGTATCTCCCTCTTCCGGGATAGTAATCACTGTCTTGTTAGGTACGGGAATGGCCTTTGGGACGACTGGCTCGCCCTTAGGTTGGGGTGGATCCTCCTTAGGTGGATCCTGTCGAGGTATCAATTGTTCCTTCAGCATTATAGCCATCTCCAACATCTGTTTTTAAAGTCATCAAATTCCTCCCTAGATATGGAACCAGGATTAGTAGGTGGGAGATCAGCCATTTCAGATGTAGAGTCTTGGGCCCTTTTAGACTGCGAACGGGTTTGAGGAGCAATCCTACAGAAACAATGGTTCGAAGTTTAGTCCTGGGGAATGAAAAATGTGGATGCATGCTAAAGCTGTAACTTTGTGTTTTTTGGGTTTTTTAATCTTTCCCTGTAAAACAGAAAGTTAGTAGTCCTTCAATGCAATAACAAATGCTAAACATGACTTTATTATGCTTCCCCAGCTGTTCCCTGCAAAACATAGAGGTTAGTAATTTCTCTTGACAGAAGGGGAGGCATATATGAATTTTGAATGGGACCATGACATTTATACGCGCGAATGTAAAAGGGCATGAAGAGACTTTTCCTGCGCTGGGTTAATCTGAGGCTGACCTATCCTAAGGTTACTCTCGCGGGCTTTTCGGCATGAAGGTCCCCAAATCTTCACAATCTACTCGTCTGAAACCTTTCGATTGGAGCAGATTTGGGTGGTGCGTTTCCTGAGCCATCTCCGGGGAGCAGCCCCTTCGAGTCCAGTAATAAGCAACCGACAGGTTCGCCTCAGGAGGAGGTAAAATCTCAACATACATTCACATTCATCGTCCTCACTGTATGCAAATGATTACTTTAAAGTAAAGCAATTCCATTCAATTATTCATTTATTGGACAAAACACACATTCACACAATAAAAAAATCAAAAATATCGCATGTACACTCGTATTCATGAATTTTAAAGGATAGGATAGCATCAAGTTTTGAACGCGGCTTAAGCCCTCTAATGTTCCCAGCAGAGTCACCAGTTGTCGACGCCGGTTTTTTGTCTCTTTTCCAATTTTTTCCTTTTGATTGAATGATTTTTTGGAAAAGGTCAGCATTAATGTCGACGGGGTTTCGAAAGATCGTTTTTATGATGAGCCAATTAACCAGAGTCGCCAGTTGGTATATTTGAAATGGATGTACCAACTCATCCGAGTTTTCGTTTTTTTATAAATCGATGGCTCATATATGACTCCGTATTAATTGGTCTGCAAACCGAGATTCATAGATTTCGGGGGCTTGCTTAAGCGAGAGGAAGGTGTTAGGCACCTCCCGACTTCCGTGAAATACGGTTACCGCAATCTTGATACTTTCCTATCCTTTAATTCATGAAATGTATATGTGTGTGTGTGTGTGCCTAATGAATGTTGTGGTGAGTTTGCATGAAGAAACCATTTGGGTTTTGATGAAAAATCGTGCTTTCTTTTGAGAATGCTCTAGAATGTCATTTGGCTTAATGAGAAAGTTTTATGAGAAAGGTTTGATTTTAATTGTCAAAATCTTATGAGATTTTCATTAGGTGTCGTTTTTGGCAAAAACAAGAGTTTTCTAAACCTTCATCAAAATAGGAATCGAGATCTATACGTTGCTTTCGTAAATAGCACGGTGGGCAACTTCTAGGATCTCTTTAACCCTATGCACAAGGATTTAATAAAACATTATTTATTTCCATAAAATCAATTTTGTGATGTTTGAAAACGATTTGTTCTTTAGCCTTCTCGTTAAATAGAAATCGACATTCATTAGCAATTCCCATTGATTATCCTCGTGATGCTAATAACCTAATTTGATTGATTTTATGAAAGTCTTCATTGTTTGGCTTCGAAATCAATTTTAATATTGTAAATCAAATAAAGCATTAAAATGCGTAGGGGTTATTCCTGGGCATGTAAGCCATCAAAATAACCCCGAACGCCAACAATCGCATACTTTCACTATGACGGGGCCTTAAACACGATTTTCGCCTTAGCGTCATTTTAAGGCCCGACGATTACATATTTACAATGAAAACTACATCATTCCTACTTCTTACATCAAAAGAGGTCCATCATCGGATTTGGACCACGGGGTCGCTTTCCTAGGCTCACAACCAAATTTTCACACACCCACAAACGGTTATTACAAGAAATAACCAACACGGATAATCTAACAATACCAAGACATCCTAAAATAGCGATCTAAAGGAACCACGCCAAATATAGCACCGTAAAACAAAACAAAAAAATCAATAAATAAATATCATCGGGTTATTAGGAAGAATTTTGTTTCGATGGAACCCTCACTAATAATCCCTAATTCATTGTTCCACCATAAATTACATGAACACTACATTTAATTTAAACAAATCATATGATAGAAATTGCTAAAATGAGGAGATTTTCACCTTGCAAATGATACCAAAATGGATGTAAACTTGTGTATTTTGAATAGAAGGAGAAGTATATGTGATACAATCAAATCAAAAGAATATAAATCCTCTCTTTTTTCTTCCTTTCTCTCCTATTTTTGTTGCAAAATTATGCTACTTCTCTCTCAATTTTCGTGCTGCTGCTGCTTATTCTTTTTTTTCTTCTTCCGATCTACCAACTCTCTGTTCTCTGAATGAAGGAATGTGCTGAAGTAGGCTGGCCTTAGCCCGCCATCCACTCAGACCGCCATGCACTTTAGTTATTTAATTCTCCTCGGTTTCCGCACCGCACCTCGATTCCCTCGTTGTGCTGTCGGTTTTCGCCGAAAGGCTTGTATTTTGCAGTCCGAGAATTACTGTGAGACGTGACACATTATTCGGGAATGCTCATTTCAGATGGCCTTGTTGTCACGTCGATTTTGACTGCAAATCATCGTGGTGGCGTCGAGTGTTCGCATTTGTGCCCATTCTTCGCTCCCGCAGGCCGGTTCAATTGACGATTTTGCCCTCTTGTCACGGTTAGCATAGGGAACGCAAAATTTGGGTGTCTACATCCCACTCGTAGGACGACTTCATCCTTGTTCAGCTTTCTACTTCTGCTTAGTCCCTACACATTATTACATATGTGAGAACTACAGCCGGTATCCAATACCCAAGTAGAATTTTGACTTTCAAAAAAATTAATTTCAATCATGAACAAATCTAGATCGGAAGTCGAAGCTTCTCCAAGCTTCTTCTGGTCCGCAAGATACTCCTTGCAGTTCCTCTTCCAGTGTCCCGGCTTATTGCAATGGTAGCAAATTCCTTTGCTATCTGGATCAGGTTTCTTTTTATCCTTTCTCTTCGCCTTGCCCTTAGCCTTCTTGTTTTTCTTCTTTTCAGAAGATACCTTGGGCCTCTTCCTTTTCTTGGAAGAATCATCCACTAGTAAGACTTGGTTCTTGTTGGATGAGAAGTGACTTTCAGTAGTTTTCAGCATGTTAAATAGCTCAGGCAAGCTGACGTCCAACTTGTTCATGTGAAAATTCACAACAAATTGTGAGAAGGTGTCCGGGAGTGACTGCAAGATCAAATCTTGACTTAACTCCCCATCCATCACAAACCCAAGCTGTCTAAGTTGTTCAATCAGATTGATCATCTTAAGGACATGAGTCTCAACAGCAGTGCCCTCAGTCATACGAGATCGGAAGAGCTCCTTAGATATCTGATATCTAGCAGTCCTACTTTGCTCACCATACAACTCTTTGAGGTGCAGCAATATAGTAGGAGCATCCATACTTTCATGCTGACGCTGAAGCTCGTTACTCATGGATGCGAGCATGATGCATTGAGCCAAGATTGCATCATCTTGCCACTTTCTAAAAGTAGCAATCTCTTCCTCAGAGGCTATTTCTGCAACATTTACAGGGACTGGCGAATTTAGGACATAAGAAATCTTTTCAGCAGTGAGAACAATTCTCAGATTCCTTAACCAGTCCGTATAATTCGGTCCGGTCAATTTATAGCATCAAGTATGCTACGCAGTGATAGTGAGTTTGACATTTTTAAATTCTGCATGTGAAATAGATAACATTTTAGTATTCATTCATTTAATTAATTACCAAAATAAATTAGGTCTTTATTTAAATTGGTATCTCCCACTATTTTCATCAAACTATATTACCCTCAATATATATAGTTCGGCAAATCTAATTAAAGTTTTGCTAGTGAGATTAAGGACCCTATTTCAAATGTATATAGCCTTGTGGTGACACAACAAACGATATATAAATAAATAGGTAGACAACTATTGTCAATTACATCACTATGTAACTCCTTTTATTTTGCCTCTTAGATTATTTTGATCAAGTGGTGACACATCCCAATCAAAATTATCCAAGTTAAGTCCAAACTAGCACTTTCATATATTCGAAAGAAAAACACTGTCCTTGTGGTGACACAACAAAATAGCATAGTTCAGTCTATTTATAAGCATCAAATGTGATAAAGCAACATCTTAAATATTTAATACTTGCCTTGTGGTGACACAACAAACTCATATTAAACATTTAATACTCTATTGCTTTACCATGCTAGAAGGCGACGTTCGATATTCCAAATATCTTTAAACGCTTAGGACTTAATATGATTTCTTTGAGGGGTTTATTATTATTAGTCTCATCTTGTTTAGCGCGCATGCACACATATATATAAAATACGCGTCATATTATTTTACATGCGAAGCATGTTGGATAATATATAATATATATATAATAAGCATGCACATATAGAATACTATATTCTACCCGGATTGATTATGGACTTTTATTCTAGTTTGGTTCACTAGAGCCACCAAGTGAACCAAAAGGTCAAACCTAGGGTGCAAGAATAAAATTTAAATATAACTATTACATTTAAACCCGGGCTCCATTACAAACGGGTCTTCATGCCTCCTTGCTCCTTGCTCCTTTGTCTCCAATTCTTCAAAATTAATTCTAACTAGTCCTATTACAAAACTATTTACAATAAATAGAAACCTTGATCATCAGTCAAGGGAAAGTACATAGGAGGGAGATACAATTTACATTAAGAAAAATTAGAGAAGACGAGGTACGCAGACCCCATTTATAAAAACTCCTACATTCAAGCATCCACTAAAATAAATCCAATCACACATTGGTCAATAGTCCATAATCAATTCCTATTTATTATCATACATATCTCTCTATGTATCAATAAATAACATTCATCTCATGAATAATAAAACCATTTCATATATGTATTGATATCAATTAATGGGCAAAAGTTTTGCTAATATTTAGTTTTGAAACAAAATAAACTCTTTTATTTTAATCAAAAACCAAATCCAAATTAAACTCCTTTAATTTTAGCAATCTGAAATCTTATTCCAGATAAAATAAACATCTTTATTTTAAACTTTTATCAATTAAATAAACCATTTATGTTAATTGAGAAAAACAAAAAAATTTCAAAGTCTGCACACCGGCGCGGCCGCGCTACAAATTGAACTAGGAGCGGCGCGGCCGCGCTGCACCCCCAGAAACGTTTTCTGGGTTAGGGCGCGGCGACGCAGATTAAGAAAAAAATTTCCAGCCCAAAAATCCGATCATATCGCATATCAATACATACATAGAATCATCAAAATAAATAATTAACACAAGGATTACGCTCTGATACCACTGTTAGGTTTGTATATTACGCAAACATACAATCAAATTACATAAATAGGGCGAAAGCGTGATAAAACAGATTTTAAAATTTTCATACAAACCATCACCATGATCTATCCTTGTGTTCAATTATCAATTAAACGAAAGAGAAAGAGAATTAAATCCTCGTAGATCAAAGCTTCCTCGGGTACAAGTTCAACTCCTAGTCCTTCGTGTTCTCCTTGAATTCCACCGATGAGATTCCTTCCTTTGATCAACGTTAGCCACCCAAGTGTTTGGCCTCTAGAGGTGATCCACCAAGGAAGAATAGGTATTCAAGAAGTTGGGTATTGACAAATCCCTAGTTTCTATCTCTATAGAAATTGCAAGTACTCTCCACAATCTAATGCAAGAGTGTGTAATCCTAATCTATGATAAGACTCCTCTTATTTATAGATGTAGGAATAACCCTTCCCTAAACTATTTAGGATTAGGGTTTCTATTATAATTAAACTCCTTTAATTAATTATGCTCCTAATCCAATTAGGAATTCATGGGAGAGTACTTCTATTAATTAATTCTCAATCCCTATTAGGAATTAAATAATAGTAATAGTAATAATAATAATAATAAGACTCCTCTTATTAATTTATATTTAATATTTCCAAAACATTAAATAATAAATATTAAGCTATTTAATTTATTCTATCTCCATAGATTAAATTAAATATATACTTAACTTATTATTACAATTATGCCATTTACTTCTTAAATAAATATTTTCTTTTTGCGGTGTGACCCTTTAGGTTCTCCATATTAAACCGGTTGTGAATAAATCAATTAGAACAATTCTAATCATATTTAAATAAATAAATTAAACTATTTAATTCATTTAAATAAATAATACGTATTCTACAATAAGGGTAAGCCCCCTTAGCGATCAACGACTTTTCAGATAATATAGATTTCAACATTAATCACAAAAGAACCTTTCAGTGAATAGTTACTGTACAATTCAATCCTTCTACCATACAATGTTCTAATTAAATATAAGACATGGATTTACTGTCAAGTCTTATTTTATTTAATTATATGTATTTCGATTCCCAAATGCACAACTCTAATTAATGCAAATTAGAAACTTCTTTCTAATTTCATTCTGTCTTGGCTAAGGACTACTGAGTTGTCATTTATCGAATCACATAAGACATTTTTCATCTTTTACTAGACGTGGTAGATTCTTTGTTGATCATTCACCTATCTCTGTGCACAACTTATTATACCCAATCATACCCTTTGATATACCCTAAAGGTCTTAAGGGACATGTCAAAGTATAACTCATCATACACAAGATACTATGATGATCTCAAGTCCAAGGATCACTTGTATTACTATCACTAGAGGAATTCCTGTTGACAGGCGAGTAAAACTTCATTAGGTATTCCTTAGCGAGCCACGTTCAGTGAACTTATTCTCCAATAAGCACCTACATACTTGCTTTAGTGTCTCCACACAAATGATTATGAGATCAATCATCCTCTTCCTAAGAGCAAGAAACGTATGTACTAATCTATCCGGATTCACTAATCCCCTTTTTAGTAATCCAACGATTAGGAACAATTTTAGTTTATGAGCTATCTAGAATTTAGATCTCATTAGCATGATCACCATCATGATTTTAAAAGCATTGCTCAAAACTATAGGTTTATCACATTTAATATAACAGCAACATGTAGATAATATAAAATGTCTTTTAAGAAAATCAATTTTTTTATTAATAAATGAATAAAATTACAAAGTATATGCTACATCATATCAAATATGATTGGCTTGTGTACACCCTACTTTCACCTATTGTACTCCGACACCTTCAAGGAGTTGAATAGTGAGGAAAGTAGGACTATTAGATATTAGATATCTAAGGAGCTTTTCCGATTTAGAATGACCGATGACACTACAGTACAGACATATGTCCTAAAATGATCAATCTGATTGAACAATTGGGATAACTGGGTTTTAATAGATGGAGAGATGATCCAAGATTTGATCTTGCAATCACTTCCAGACTCTTTCTCACAAATTGTTGTGAATTTCCACATGAACAAGCTATATGTCAGCCAGCCTGAGTTGCTTAAACATGTTGAAAACTGTAAAGAGTCACTTTCCAACCAAGAAAGACCAAGTCTTACTGGTAGATGATTCTTCCAGGAAGCGAAAGAGGGCTAAAGGATCTTCTTAAAAGAAGAAAAATTCAAAGAAGGTAAATGGAAAGGCAAAAACAAAGGACAATAAGAACAAGACTGATGCAGATAGCAAAGGAGTTTGGTTTCACTACAATAAGCCTAGATACTAGAAAGGAAACTGTAAGGAGAATCTTATAGAGGCTAACCAGAAGAAGCTTAGTGAAGCTTCGGTTACAAATACAGGTTTGTTCATGATTAAAAATAAATCTTTCTGTAAGTCAAGGTTCTACTTGGGTATTGGATACCGGCTATAGTTCTCACGTATGCAATCCAATGCAGAGACTAAGCAGAAGTAGAAAGCTAAACAAAGAGTAAGTAATCTTATGTGTGGGAATGGAGCAAATGTTGCTGCATTAACCATAGGAACTTATAGTTTAGCATTGCCTACGGGCAAGTCTATTAAGTTAATAAGGTGTTATTATGTTCCAGTTCTCATTAGAAATATTAGAACTTTCGTTGTTGGACAAGGAAGGTTCTGGTATTATATTTAAGAACAATTGTTGTTCTATTTATAATGATAATATTTTGTTTGAAACTGGAAGATTACTTGATAGACTTTGTATACTTGACTTACATGAAAAATATTTTGCAAATTGAATAAACTAATAAAAAAATACAAGTCTGAATGTGTGGTGAATGGTCATTCAAAGAGTTGAATGTGTGTATTTGATAAAATACAAGTCTGAATCATTTGAAATGTTCAAAGAATTCAGAAGTGAAACATATTGACAAAGTATTAAGATTCTTTGATCAGATCGAGGAAGGAATACTTATGCAATGAGTTTCTAGATCATCTCAAAATGGTATTTTCTCATAATGGACACCTCCTGATACGCAATAATTGATTGGTATATCTAAAAGGAGAAATTGTACCTTGTTGGACATGGTGCAGTCGATAATGTTTTTTTACCGACATTCTAGTATCCATCTGGGGTTATGCCCTAGAAACGGCTGCATATCTACAAAAATAAGGTAACCTAAAAAATTCGAGCCCAAGACTCAATAAAGGTTATGGATAGGAAGGATTCCTACTCTTAAATATGTTAAGATAAGGGGTTGTCCAGCTTATGTGAAAATGTTTCAAAGATAAGTTTGGGACAAAATCTGACAAGTGCAGACTTGTGGAATATCCTAAAGAAAGTTTAGGGTATTATTACTATAATCCTACACGCTGCCTTCTTAGATAAAGGTGTTTATCATTGAAAGAGCTAGTGGGAGTTAATAGATCTTGAAGGAGTTCAAGAACCACAAATCATTTTAAGTCGAATCGAGGAACCTGTAGATAATACCACAACCGAATCGTCAATTTAGAAGAGTACCGAAGATACCTGGGAGGTATAGATTCATCATAGAGGATGATGATGAGGTACGCATTATAGAGGATGATGATCCAGTTATATATGACGAAACTTGATGAGGGTGTTTTATACACACAATTTGGGTACCTTTGACCTTGATAGTTTGTTATTTTTTGTGACTTTTATATGATTTTTAGTTATTTTTATCATATTTCTACATAATTTAGTTTTTAGTTATTTTTATATGTTTTATGTTGCTTTGATGCATTTTCATTATGTTTGTAGGAATGGAAATAATGACCGCTCGGATCGTTTTTCGTATTGACTCAATGTCCGCGCTTGGACGTCTGTGCTCGAATGGTAGTACGATGGAAATTAGTGTTTGGCAACGCTCGGGGCTTTATTTGATAACATTTGATAGTTGTGTGTGCACGGCGTTGGAAAGTGTGCACGACGTGCGGCGTCGGCCAATCCACGAGGGCAAGCCCGTACTTAGATATCCGTGTCCGAATGAGAATACGGTGAAAATTTGTGTTTGGCGATGCTCGGGGTTTAATTTGATGACATTTGGAAGTTGGGCATGCACGGAGTTGGAAGGCGTGTACGGCGTGCGGTGTCAGCCAAGCCGCGGGCACGGCGTGCAGCAGTTGGGGGCATCAGGCAGGCGCTGGGCGCGGACGCCGTGTGGCGCGCGCGGGCGCATGGGCGCTGGGTGCTCGGAGGGCCTCGGCAGGCATCAGTAGCAGGCGCTAGGCGTTGGGCGCTCGGCAGCTTCGGTGTTGGGCGCGCGCGCGGCACTCGGCAGCACTCGGCAGATTGGGGCGCCAGCGTGCGGCCCAGGCGCTGGGCGCAGGCGCATGGGCGCTGGGCGCGGGCGCGCGCTGGCGTGCGGGCGCTCGGCAGCCTTGGGCGTGCAGCTTGGCAGCAGGCACTGGACGCGGGCGCACGCTGGGGCCTCGGCAGCGTGGGGCGCCTGGCGTGCGGCCAGGACGTGGGCACGGGCGCGCACGCTGGCGTGCGGGCGCGCAGCATAGGCATGCGACAGCCAGCGTGCGGGCATGTGCGGCACTAAGCATGGGCCAACCAGGGCTTGGGCGCGCGCACGCCAGGCACCGTGCGGGCGCGCCAACGTCGTCCTAAGTGCGATCTGACACAGTTTTAGTGCGATCTGAGCTCCATTTTGTCCGATTTTGGCTAGGGTTTCTTGATGGAGGCTATCCATAATCTCTTCTAAGCTTCATATCATACATCTGGAGAAAGGGAGGCTACAAAATACATCAAACAACAGGGCTACAGGCTGCAAATCAAGCTGAATCAAGCCACAACCAAGGAACTCAGTCAACAAGAATTGCAAAACTAAGGAGAAGAGCTGGAAACCACAGCAACCAAAGGAATAACAGCTGAACAACTGCAAAAGTGGTTTCATTTCTAGTTTTTCTACTCCTTTGTAATTCGAATTTGACAATGTATAAATTGAAATTGATGTTTATTGTAGCTATCATGAACTAACCTTCTATTCTAAGATTGCAATGGAACCCAACACTTAAATTGAATTGAATTCTCTCTCTATTGATTTTAGTTATGCATTTGTGAATTGATTGTCATAACCTTTGCTTTCTAGATTAATTGCTTGACCCGTAATTACCTTGGAAACCTATATGAACTTGACGAATAGATTATAGGTTAAGACCTAGTTATGATAACATGCGAGAGTATAGATTGTTGTGGGTTATTAATCGGATTAAGTGACATATGTCTTATTAATTATCTACAATAATAGGTATCTTGATAGTAGTTGGGATAGATATATACCTAATTACCGCATGCAACCAATCGATAATCTAGTCTTAATGACTTCCAATGTGAAAATTGGTAATTGAGGGGACGATTAATTAGATTTGGTGACACGTGTCTATTAATATTTCCTGAAATGAGTCTCTTGATAGTGTATAGGATAAACATATACCTATGCACCGCTTAGGAAGATTCGTGATTGACCATCGACAGAGGCTCTTATGTAGTTTTGATTTCTCGGTCGTCAATTCGTATGTTATAACTGATTGAAAAGAGAGAGTTAGGAGATTCAAATGACGTGTTGGGGGAAATTGTAATCTTAGGCCTTTCTATCTTGATATTTTACCGCATTTTATCCATTACTTAATGTCGACGCCGGGAAGAATCGCTTCCGTGGTAATCATTACCCTTTCCGATTTTAGCCTTTTTATTTAAATGATTTTTTGGAAAAGGTCGGGGTCTCTTTAACCTTATGCACAAAGGTTTAATAAAACGTTACTTATTTTTATAAAACCATTTTTGTGATGTTTGAAAACGATTTCTTTCTTTAGCCTTCTCGTTTAAATAGGAATCGACATTCATTAGCATTTCCAATTTTAAACCTTGTGGTGCTAATAACCTACTTTGATTGATTTTATGAAAATCTTCATTGTTTTAGCTTTGAAGTCCTTTTTGGTGTTGCAATTCAAGTCAAACATTATAATGCGTAGGGGGTTATTCACGGGCATGTAAGCCATTAAAATAACCCCGAACGCCCACAATCACAAATTTTCACTATGACGGGGCCTTAAATACGATTCTCGCCTTGGCGTCGTTTTAAGGCTCGACGATTACATATTTACAATGAAGACTACATCGTTCCTACTACCCACATCAAAAGATGTCCATCATTGGATTTGGACCACGGGGTCGCGTTCCTAGGCTCACACCTGAAATTTCCACACACCCACAAAACGGATATTACAAGAAATAACCAACACGGATAATTTAACAATGCCAAGACATCCTAAAATAGCAACCTAAAGGAACTACGCCCAATATATCGCCGTAAAACGAACAAAATTCAATAAATGAATATCATCGGGTTATTAGGAAGAATTTTGCTCCGTTGGAACCCTCACTAATAGTCCCTAATCCATGTATCCACAACAATATGCGAGGAAAACTACATTTAACATAACCCAATTGACAAAAAGCTTAACAAAATGATACACAAAAACTGCTATAGAAATGGTCTTTTCACCTTGCAAATATCACCAAAATGTGTACAAACTTGAGTATTTGAATAGGGTAGAAATTATCTTGGATATAATCTCACAAAAGAGACACAATTCCTCACTTTTCTCTCTTTTCTCTCCTAATTTGCTGCAGTTTTTTGCTGTTTTTCCCTTCTTTTTCCGAGCTGCTCCTGTTGCCTCTCGCTTCTGCTGGAACAAATGAAGAACTGCACTGATATGGGGCTTCCAAGGGCAGCCGCAGACTGGCCGCAGATTGATCTGCGGCTGGCTGGCCGCCCGCCAGCCACTCAGCCTGGTTTTGATTTCCGTGTTTTGAGTTCCGTATTTTCAAAAGGCGCCCTTATTGGCCGCAGATCAATCCGCGGCTGGCTGGTTTGACTTTCTCGGTTTTCGTACCATGCCTCAATTCTCGTGCCGTGATGTCAGTTTTCACTGAAAGGCCTACATTTTGCAGTCCGGAAATTACTGGGAGACGTGCCACATCATTCGGGAATGCTCACTTCGGACGACCTTGTTGTCACGTCAGTTTTGGTTGCAAATCGTCGCGGTGGCGTCGAGTGTTCGTACTTGTGCCCATCCTTCGCTCTCGTCGGCCGGTTAATTGACGATTTTGCCCTCCTGTCAAGGTTAGTATACGAAGTGCAAAATTTGGGTGTCTAGAAATGCCCCTCTTTATCATGTTTATGAAATGTTAAATGAAATGAACATGATAAAGAAGTAGACACCCGATGCATGAATGACAGTGCATAAGAATGACAGTACATACATGATGCAACACATATAGCTTATGATGCAACACAAGATGTAATGTATGCAAAACATTCGTAAAGGTGTCAATGCATCATGCAATCATAAGTTTATTGTGAGCATTGACCTCAACCGGACTCAATTGCTGATTGCATCGTCGTTGTCTCACAACCGTCGGGTCTCGTATCCTGTTGATTGTCTTGTCTGCGCCGGGTCTCGTATCCGGTCGCTCGTCTCGTGATCACCGGGTCTCGTATCCTGTTGATTGTCTTGTCGGCGCCGGATCTCGTATCCGGTCGCTAATCTCGTGATCACCGGGTCTCGTATCCGGTTGATTGTCCTGTGAGTGCCGGGTCTCGTATCCGGTCGCTCGTCTCGTGATCACCAGGTCTCGTATCCGGTTGATCGTCTTATGAGTGTCGGGTCTCGTATCAGGTCGCTCATCCTCGTACATCGTTCTTGGCAGCCATCGCTTTTGACTCTGATAGGCTAGGACCTTGACACCTAACCTGGTCGATTTATTATTTTTTCATTTCATGGATCACGTATAGAATTATCATCTATTCATGCATGTGACACAACATGTAAATTGATGAAAAATGACCCCTGTATAGTCTTTTGATACTGTTCTACAGATGTCATCCTTTGTCATGGTTTGCTAGGATCTCAGCCCTTCCCAGGGATTGTTCACCGCCTTGTTGTGGTTCGCTTGGATGCCTTCCCAAGTTCTCACACCACCTTGTTGTGATTTACTTGGATGCCTTCCCAAGTTCACTTCTTGTTTGGATACCAGCCCTTCCCAGGGGTCGTTGATTGTTCGGATCTCAGCCCTTCCCAGGGGTCGTTGATTGTTTGGATCTTAGCCCTTCCCAGGGGTCGTTGATTGTTTGGATCTCAGCCTTTCCCAGGGGTCGTTGATTGTTTGGATCTCAGCCCTTCCCAGGGGTCGTTGATTGTTTGGATCTCAGCCCTTCCCAGGGGTCGTTTATTGTTTGGATCTCAGCCCTTCCCAGGGGTCGTTGATTATTCGGATCTCAGCCCTTCCCAAGGGTCGTTGATTGTTCGGATCTCAGCCCTTCCCAGGGGTCGTTGATTGTTCGGATCTCAGCCTTTCCCAGGGGTCGTTGATTGTTTGGATCTCAACCCTTCTCAGGGGTCGTTGATTGTTTGGATCTCAGCCCTTCCCAGGGGTCGTTGATTGTTCGGATCTCAGCCCTTCCCAGGGGTCGTTGATTGTTTGGATCTCAATCCTTCCCAGGGGTCGTTGATTGTTTGGATCTCAGCCCTTCCCAGGGGTCGTTGATTGTTTGGATCTCAGCCCTTCCCAGGGGTCGTTGATTGTTTGGATCTCAGCCCTTCCCAGGGGTCGTTGATTGTTTGGATCTCAGCCCTTCCTAGGGGTTGTTGATTGTTTGGATCTCAGCCCTTCCCAGGGGTCGTTGATTGTTTGGATCTCAGCCCTTCCCAGGGGTCGTTGATTGTTTGGATCTCAGCCCTTCCCAGGGGTCGTTGATTGTTTGGATCTCAGCCCTTCCCAGGGGTCGTTGATTGTTTGGATCTCAGCCCTTCCCAGGGGTCGTTGATTGTTTGGATCTCAGCCCTTCCCAGGGGTCGTTGATTATTTGGATCTCAGCCTTTCCCAGGGGTCGTTGATTGTTTGGATCTCAGCCCTTCCCAGGGGTCGTTGATTGTTTGGATCTCAGCCCTTCCCATGGGTCGTTGATTGTTCGGATCTCAGCCCTTCCTAGGGGTCGTTGATTGTTTGGATCTCAGCCCTTCCTAGGGGTCGTTGATTGTTTGGATCTCAGCCTTTCCCAGGGGTCGTTGATTGTTTGGATCTCAGCCCTTCCCAGGGGTCGTGGATTGTTCGGATCTCAGCCCTTCCCAGGGGTCGTTGATTGTTCGGATCTCAGCCCTTCCCAGGGGTCCTGGATTGTTCGGATCTCAGCCCTTCCCAGGGGTCGTTGATTGTTCGGATCTCAGCCCTTCCCAGGGGTCGTTGATTGTTTGGATCTCAATCCTTCCCAGGGGTCGTTGATTGTTTGGATCTCAGCCCTTCCCAGGGGTCGTTGATTGTTTGGATCTCAGCCCTTCCCAGGGGTCGTTGATTGTTTAGATCTCAGCTCTTCCCAGGGGTCGTTGATTGTTTGGATCTCAGCCCTTCCCAGGGGTCGTTGATTATTTGGATCTCAGCCCTTCCCAGGGGTCGTTGATTGTTTGGATCTCAGCTCTTCCAGGGGTCGTTGATTGTTTGGATCTCAGCCCTTCCCAGGGGTCGTTGATTGTTCGGACGGCCTTTTTGTCACGTCGGTTTTGGTTGCAAATCGTCGCGGTGGCATCGAGTGTTCGTACTTGTTCCCATCCTTCGCTCTCGTCAGCCGGTTAATTGACGATTTTTCCCTCCTGTCAAGGTTAGTATACGAAGTGCAAAATTTGGTGTCTACACTTAACTTGTGAACTTAACCAATAAACAAACAATCAAACCTTTATCGTTTAAATTAGATCAAATTGATATACGATTGATACTTGATTATTATTTGGTACAATTCCCTGTGGGTTCGACTCATATCTTATCATATATTACTTGTGGACCGTGTATACTTGCACGTGTGTGTTTATCGATAGCTAAATCGACCAACAAGTTTTTGGCGTCGTTGCTGGGGAATTGTTTCTAATAATTTTACCAATATTAATTTTAATCGAATTGATCTTAATTTAGACTTGTATATAAATTTATTTTTAACATTTTTTTTATTTTTCTGTTTAATGCTTTCTTCGTTACGAGGTACACCATGGCCAACTATAATTATCAATGGCCTCACACGGGAATGACCCAATCAGGAACGACATGGATGGATGGATTTGATGTGGCGGCGGCACATATAGAGGAGCTGTCAAGGAATGTTAACGCTCTAGTGGCCTAACATACTCAACGTGTTGCGGTGAATTGTGATTATTGTGATGGAAACCATCCGAGTCATCTATGTACCATTAATTTCGAGTCGGCATGGTATGGTGCCAACGTCGGCGATTACTCCAACAGTTATGACTGTTCCGATGCTTATCACCAAGATTGGGGGTATCACCCAGATTCTATATGGAGCTACAATTATGAAGATCAATACTATGCTCCGAGTCCAGCATATGCACCGGAATTTTCATGTCCACCTTCATTGCCAAATGAAGAAAATTCAAATGTGAAGGAACTTGGGTCCCAGAACATAACTTCGATTGAGGAGATTTTGAAAAGTCAGCAAATGGCGATTCGAAATCTTGAGAACCAGTTGGGACAGCTTATTATCGCCTTCAACGATAGATATCAAGGCGAATGGCCCAATGACATGGTTCCCGAAACTGATGGATTCCGCGTGCCAAAGCTGCAACCAGATGTGCTCATTGATGATGATTCTGATATGGAAGAGACAAGTGGAAAACAAGAAAAGGAGGTCGAGGATCTAGCCTTGAGCCCCAATGATGATGATGAGCTAATTTCGAGTGTATCCCATATACCTTCCCCTTCAAAGCTCAAGGATCTGGGTGGTTTTGCAGTCCCGTGCCCATTGAGTAGTCATGTTGTAGGCAAAGCACTATGTAACATGGGAGCTAGTTTATAGTTTGAGCCATGACATGATGAAGTAGAGGTTCATAAAAAGATAGATGAGGATCCACTTGTGTTTGGGAAACTTAATTTCACTATGTCATTTGTAGACACCCAAATTATGCACTTCCTATACTAACCCTGACAGGAGGGCAAAATCGTCAATTGACCCGGCACACGAGAATAAAAGGTGGACATATAAAGACGAACACTCAAAGCCACTACTACGGGACGAGATCGAAGCCGACACGACAACAAGCGAATGTTGGGAGTCAGTTACTGATCACTGCGCTTACCCGGATGACATGGCACATTTCCCGGCGCTTTCCGGACTGCAGAATGCAAGCCCTTCAGCGGAAACAAACGGTACGACACGAAAATCGAGACGAGATATGAAAAACGAGAAAATCAGCACAGTCAGCTGCAGATCAATCCGTAGCCAAGGACGGAACTCGAGACGACACGGGACTCGAGCACGGCTGGGGGGAGAACCAAGGGCCAGCCGCAGATTGATCTGCGGCTGCCCTTGGCAGTGCCTTATCAGGCCATTTTGCATACAGAAACAAAAAAAGAGGAAGAATCCAGCAGCAGCAGTTCGGGAGAAGAAGAAAAACAGCAAGAAAACAGCAAAAATTAAGAGAGAAAAGAGTGAGAAATAGTGAGAAATTGTACCTATTTTGTGAGATTACACCTCATATTTTCTACTCTATTCAATACACAAATTTATACATATTGTGGGGATCATTTGCAAGGTGAAGAATCCTTTGTTTTAGCATTTTGTTATATCATTTTTTGCCAAGCTTTTTGTCATCCGAATTATCTTAAATGTAGCTTTCTTACATGTTATTGTGAAACCATGGATTAGGGACTATTAGTGAGGGTTTCGTCGGAATGAAATTCCCCCTAATAGCCCGATGATGTCCGTTTCGTGCAAATTTTAGCTATTACGGTAATGGGTCATTCGTAGTGTATTTCAATTGTTATTGTAAGATATCCTAGTGCATTAGGCATTCCACGTTTGTTTATTTACGTTGTATCCACTTTGCAGTTGTGCAACAAGTTCGGATGTGAGCCTAGGAACGCGACCCCGTGGTCCAAATCCGATGATGGACATTTTTGGATGTATGTAATCGGGTAGACGCATTCGTCAATGTAAATATGTAATCGTCGGGCCTTAAAACGATACCAAGTCGGAGGTCGGGTTTAAGGCCCCGAAATAGTGAAACTTGTGATTATAAGCGTTTGGGGTTATTTTGATGGTTTACATGCCCATGAATAGCCCCCACGAATTTTAATTCTTGATTTGATTTATGACACGAAATTGATTTCAAAGCTAAATGATAAGATTTTCATAGAATCAATCAAACTAGGCTATTAGCACCATGAGGCTAAAATTTGGAAATGCTAATGAATGTCGATTCCTATTTAACGAGAAGGCTAAAGGAAAAATCGTTTTCAAACATCACAAAAATGATTTTATAAAAATAAGTAACGTTTTATTAAATCTTTGTGCATAGGGTTAAAGAGATCCTAGAAATTGCCCACCGTGCTATTTACGAAAGCAACGTATAGATCTCGATTCCTATTTTGACGAAGGTTTAGAAAATTCTTGTTTTTGCCAAAACGACACCTAGTGAAAATCTCATAAGTTTTTTTATAATTAAAATCAAACCTTTCTCATAAAGCTTTCTCGGTAAGCCAAATGATATTCTAAAGCATTCTCAAAAGAAAGCACGACTTTTCATCAAAACCCAAATGGCTTCTTCATGCAAACTCACCACGACATTCACATAGGCACACACACACCCACGCGCACATACACACACACGTTCAAGAATTAAAGGATAGGAAAAGCATCAAGATTGCGGTAACCGTGTTTCACAGAAGTCGGGGGGTGCCTAACACCTTCCCCTCGCTTAAGCAAGCCCCCGAACTCTATGAATCTCGGTTCGCAGACCAATTAATTCGGAGTCACACATGAGCCAGCGATTTACAAACAATGAAATTCGGATGAGTTGGTACATCCATTTCAAATATACCAACTGGCGACTCTGGTTAATTGGCTCATCATAAAAACGATCTTTCAAAACCCCATCGACATTTATGCCGACCTTTTCCCCAAAATCACCTAATGAAAGGGCTAAAATTGGAAAGGGTAACAATCACAAAAGAAAGCGATTCCTGCCGGCGTCGACAGCTGGCGACTCTGCTGGGGACATTAGAGGGCTTAAGCTGCGTTCAAATCTTGATGCTATCCTATCCTTTAAGAATTCATGAATATGTATGTGCATGCGATATTTTGATCTTTTGTACTTTTTTTGTGTGAATGTGTGTTTTTGTCCAATAAATGAATATTTGAATGGAATGGCTTTACTTTAAAGAAATCATTTGCATACGGTGAGGACGATGAATATGAATGTATGTTAAGAGAGTACCTCCTCCTGAGGCGAACCTGTCGGTTGCTTATTACTGGACTCGAAGGGGCTGCTCCCCGGAGATGGCTCAGGAAACGCACCACTCAAATCCGCTCCAATCGAAAGGACTCAGACGAGTAGATTGCGAAGATTTGGGGACCTTCATGCCGAAAAGCCCGTGAGAGTAACCCTAGGATAGGTCAGCCTCAGATTAACCCGACGCAGAAAAAGTCTCTTCATGCCCTTTTACGTTCACGAGTATAAATGTCATGATCCCATTCATATATGCCTCCCTACATGTCAAGAGAAATTACTAACCTCTATGTTTTGCAGGGAACAACTGGGGAAGCATAATAAAGTCATGTTTAGCATTTGTTATTTGCATTAAAGGACTACTAACTTTCTGTTTTACAGGGAAAGATTAAAAAACCCAAAACACGAAAGTTACAGCTTTAGCATGCATCCATATCCTCTCATTGCCCAGGACTAAACTTCGAACCGTTGTTTCTGTAGGATTGCTCCTCAAACACGTTCGCAATCTAAAAGGGCTCAAAACTCTACATCTGAAATGGCTGATCTCCCACCTACTAATCCTGGTGCCATATCTCGTGAGGAATTTGATGACTTTAAGAAACAGATGTTGGAGATGGCCATAATGCTGAAGGAGCAATTGATACCTAGACATGATCCACCTAAAGAGGATCCACCCCAACCTAAGGGCGAACCCGTTATCCCAAAGGTTATTCCCATACCTAACAGGACAGTGATTACTATCCCAGAGGAAGGAGACGTTGATGACTTGCGAAAGAAGATGAAACAAATGGAGGAAACTATCCAATCTCTGAAGGGCATAGGGTCCCTAGGCAGAGTTAATTACTCAGATCTTTGTGTCTTCCCCGGAACCAGATATCCAAAGAAATTTAAAATCCCCGAATTTGAGAAATACAATGGAAAGGGGGATCCTTATACATATCTGAAAATTTACATTGGGGAACTGGGATCTTATGTCGAAGACGAAGGTCTAAGAATGTAATTATTTCAAAAGAGCCTGACGGGAGAGGCAAGAGTTTGGTATGCCCGTCTTGACAATGCCCGGATCCATAATTGGGAGGAGTTGGCCCACACCTTCTTAACACAGTATAGCTTCCAAGCACAAATGGCCCCTGATAGATACCAAATGACAAAAGTTAAGAACAACCCAGAGAATCCTTCAGGGATTATGCGCAACGATGTAGGGGTATGGCCACACAGGTGAATCCCCCCATGACCGAGTCGGAGATGGTGATGACCTTCGTGGATATTCAAGAGGCACCTTATTATGAGCGGGTTATATCAGGGATTGGTAGGCCTTTTACCGAGATGATTAAACATGGAGAAATGGTGGATATGGGTTTGAAATCTGGCAAAATCCGGGATTTCATGGCTTTGGAAACAGCTGCAGAACAAATACAGAGTGGAAATTATGGTAGCACTTCCCGTAGGGTGCAAAAGAAAAAGGAGGAGGATGTTTCCCTCATCCTACAGGGGTAATCTAGAAAGGCAGAAAACAATCTTCCAGTACAGGTGCAGAGAGTGGGGCCATCCCGACAGCCTAACTTCACTGATCAGAGGGTGGAAGGGCGAAGGAGATTCAAGACCTCGCAAAGTAGAGTATTCACCCCACTCGGGGATCCTCTTGAGCGGATTTTAGCGGTATTGATAGCCCAAAAGAAGATAGTCGATTTGGCACCCCCAAGTGACTCGAAGGGAAGAAGGTTTGACCCAAGCAAGCGATGCGCATATCACTCAGGTTCCCCGGGTCATGATACGCAGGATTGTTGGACGCTGAAGCACAGAATTCAGAACTTGATTGATAGTGGGGAAATTGTGGTGGAACAGCCAGACTCCCCAAATGTTAAGGCCAATCCCCTGCCAAGGCATGATGGAGGGGGGTCAATGTGGCAGAGGCCAGTGAAGCCGAGGGGCCGTCAAGGCTGAACTATGTGAAGAAAATTGAGGAAATGATCAACATGATAAGTGATCACGGGAGTGCACGGGGAGCACCCATTAGGTTGATGGGTGTAAGTAGAAATACCACAGAGGGACCTGTCAAGTTGGCGGCTCCGAAACCCCTCATCCTTACAGCGAGAGATAGAATTGGAGAGATAGAATTGCCGGTGGAAATAGGACCTTGTACTTTTGATATCTCTTTCCAAGTCCTAGACATTGCGGCCAGTTATAACCTGTTATTGGGGAGGCCGTGGATACACATGGCCGGGGCAGTTCCTTCCACGCTACACCAGTAAATCAAACTTATCATTGACGGGAATCTGGTGACGATCTCGGCGGAATGTGATGACCTTTCTCCTTCCAGGAATGGCCTGCCAGTGATTAATGTGGACGAGTCGGCGACACCTGCCAGTTTTCAGGCACTGGAAATTAGCACTCCCCACTATAGATGCCTGGGAGCTCCAGCTGTGAAACCTAAGGTCTCTCCAGAGCTTACCTTCGTTGCAAAGGAAATGATAAAAATGAAATTCCAGCCTGGACAGGGGTTAGGAAAGAGCAGTCAAGGAATCACCGAGCCCATTCAACTACCCCATCAGATAGGTAAAGCAGGGTTGGGATATCCTGAAGGCACAACACGGAGGCGCCGTCAAGACGCGACCCCGATTCGACTAGCTGGCAGTCCGGTGACCAAGGTCAACAATGAACAGGGGACTAGCGAGCCTGTGATTGAGTCAGGGGATGAAGAATTAACCCCCGCAAGTGATGAGTCGACCAAGAGGGAAAGTTTCCTACAAGAGGTCACACAAAAGTTTGAAACCAGGTGCTATTTCCCCGGACAATTAACAAGCAATGAAGAGGGGACGGATGTTATCACGCCACCGGGAGCCCAACAAGATGTGCCCGTCATCGATTGGGCAGGGCTAATTATTCCTGAAGAAGGTAGGAAGAGGGATTCAGGCGACGTAGCCGTAATCATCGGGGAAGTGTCCGATGTGAAGCCCCCTTTTATCCAGCGCATTTCATCTGACCTGACCGTCGACAATTGGACCATGAAACCAGTGATATCCAAACAAGGGTAAAACCCGACATCAGGATGGTAGACCCCAAAGGATGGGAGGATGAAGAAGTTTATTTTTGTTGTTTTGTATTTTGCATAATTATGTCGTTTCTTCATGTTATCTGAAAATGTGATCGTTGTGGAAAATAACTTATATATGACAAGTATTTTGTTTCATGTCAGGTGTACCAATTTGAGTAATCCTTGCCTAACAAACGATCTTTCAAATTTGAATGATGATTATGATTTTGACATTGAGCTGGATTTCAATTTAATGGGCATTGAGCAAGACGAGACAGATTATGACGACGCGCCTGACGAGATCAAAGGATGGGTCGAGGATAAACCCAAACCCAACTTAGACCAAACCATCACTATAGATATCGGAACCCCTGACAAGCCAAAAGAACTCAAGATAGGGACGGACCTTACCCCTAGCCAGAAAGCAGAAATACCTGAGTTGCTAAGCCAATATGAGGATGTCTTTGCCTGGTCTCATGAGGATATGATCGGATTATCCACCGACATTATGGTACACCGGTTGCCCATTAAGGAGGGTTTCAGGCCTGTCAAGCAGAAACTAAGGAAGTTGAAACCTGAGTGGAGCTTAAAAGTGAAGGAAGAGATCATCAAGCAGTTCAGGGCGGGAATCATTATGGTGTCCACTTACCCATAATGGCTGTCCAATGTAGTCCCAGTGGCTAAGCCTGGAGGGAAGGTGAGGGTATGTGTAGATTATAGAGATCTAAATAAGGCCAGTCTCAAGGATAACTTCCCGGTGCCTTTCATACACATCCTGGTGGATAACACAGCCCAGTACGAGATGTACTCTTTTGTTGATTGCTTTGCGGGGTATCATCAGATAATGGTGGCGGAAGAAGATTGGGAAAAGACCGCGTTCATCACCCCCTGGGGCACTTTCTGCTATAGACGATTGGCTTTCGGTCTCACAAACGCGGGGGCTACTTATCAGAGAGCCATGATGGCACTGTTCCATGATATGATGCATAATTAGATAGAGGTCTACATGGATGACATTATCGTGAAGTCAAGGGTGGAATCTGACCATATAACCCATCTTAAAAAGCTATTCGATCGGCTCAGAAAGTATAATTTGAAGCTCAATCCAGCAAAGTGTGCTTTCGGAGTGCAGTCGGGTAAGCTCTTGGGATTCCTGGTTAGTGATCGAGGCATTGAGTTGGATCCAGCAAAGATTAAGGCCATTGTGGATATGCCGGCACCTCACACAGAGAAATAGATAAGAGGATTCCTTGGAAGAATAAACTTCATCAGCCGTTTTATATCCCACTTGACGACTACATGCGAGCCAATTTTCAAACTGTTAAGGAAGGGTGCTTCCCAAGAATGGAATGAGCAATGTCAGAAGGATTTTCATACCATCAAAAAGCAGCTGACAGAGGCACCAGTGCTGGTACCCCCGAAGGACGGGATCCCTCTGTTTATGTATATATCGGTCAATGCCATCGCGATGGGATGTATGCTGGGACAGAAAAATGAAGCAGGTAAAGAGCAGGCCATCTATTACCTCAGCAAGAGATTTAGCCAATGTTTACAGAATTATACTCCCATCGAAAAAACCTGTTGTGCTTTGGCCTGGGCTGCAAGGAGATTACATCATTACCTCCATGGGCATACTACGTACCTAATATCGAGAGTGGATCCCCTGAAATATATTTTTGAGAGGCCCATGCTGAACTGTCGACTGTCAAGATGGCAGTTAATCTTACAACAGTTCGACATGGTATACGTAACTCAGAAAGCCATGAAAGGGCAGGGAATTGCAGATTAGTTGGCGGAAACCGTGTCAGGAGGGATGGAGCCGTTAGAAACTCCTCTGTCGGGCGAAGATATATTTTGGGTATCACACACGAAATGTGATGACGAGGGACAGTTCTGGAAGCTGTATTTTGATGGTGCCATGAATGCTGAGGGGGCAGGAGCCGGAGCAGTACTGGTCTCTATCACCGAAGAGTGTGGCTACTAAATTACAGTTCAGTAATTCAAACAATACAGCTGAGTACGAGGGGTGTATATTGGGACTCCGTTTTGCCCGCGATATGGGAGTGAAGAGGTTAGCGGTGTTTGGGGATTCAGAACTGGTAATCAGACAAGCGATCGGGGTGTACAACACTAAAGAGCTTCGATTACTTCCATACCATCGTTGTGTTACCCAGTTGATGCAAGAGTTCGAAGATATCGTTTTCCGCCATATTCCCCGGGGACGGAATGATTTTGCGGATGCGTTGGTAACCCTAGCTTCCTTAATCCATATAATCAAAAGAAAAGATGTTCCACAGATTGAGATAGCAGTACAGAATACCCCGGCATACGAGGAACATGTTGCAGTATTATCAGACGAGGTGGTTATGCCGGGGCAGCCTTGGTATCACGACATAAGGGAATATCTGAGGGATAGATTCATTCTCGACCAGGCAAGCCGAGCTGAGAGGATGAGAATTCAAAAGATGGCAATGAAATTTTACCTGAGTAGGGATTCACTCTACAAGAGGGATGCTGGGTTGGGACTGTTACAATGCGTAGATGAGGCACAGGCCCAAAGGATTATGAACGAAATACATGGTGGAGTGTGTGGCCCACACATGAGTGGACCGATGCTGGCCAAAAAGATCTTGAGAACGGGGCATTATTGGTTAACGCTGAAAGCCGACTGTGATGATCATGTCAAACGGTGTTACCAATGCCAAGCGCACGGTAATGTGATCCATACGCCTCCCAATGAACTGCAATGTATGACTTCCCCGTGGCCATTTTCAATGTGGGGAATGGATGTAATCGGACCGATAGAGCCTAAAGCAAGCAACGGTCACCGATTCATTTTTGTCATGATCGATTACTTCACCAAATGGGTAGAAACAACTTCTTTCCCCAAAGTAACTCAGGAGGTCATCGTCGGTTTCATCAGGAATAATGTCATTTGTCGATACGGGCAACCTGAGGTTTTGGTCTCTGACAATGCCAAGAATTTGAACAATGCCCTCATGAAGGGATTATGCGACCAGTTTAAGATCAAACACCTCAATTCTGTCATTTACCGTCCTAAGATGAATGGGGCGGTGGAGGCTGCAAATAAGAACATCAAGAAGATCATGGCAAAAATGTCTGCTAATCATCGGGGATGGCCGGATCTGCTACCCCTCACCCTGCTAGTATACCGAACGTCAACGCGTACTTCTACAGGGGCAACCCCTTACGCTTTGGTGTATGGAATGGAGGCTGTTCTGCCAGTGGAGGTTGAGATGGCGTCCCTCAGAATATTGATCGATGCTCAGATAAGTGAGGAGGATTGGATGCAAAGTCGATACGACCAATTGGCCCTAATTGATGAAAGGAGGGTGGCTACTGTTTGGCACGGTCAGTTATACCAACAAAGGATCTCTCGATCATACGACAAAAAGATAAGACCTCGGAAGTTCAAGGAAAATGATTTGGTGCTAAAAAGAGTCATGCCTTGTCAAGACGAAGCCAAGGGGAAGTTCGCCCCGAACTGGTAAGGACCATTTGTGATTAAGAAAGTGCTATCCGGAGGAGCCCTCATATTGCAAGAAATGGATGGTGAGGTATTTCCACAACCCCTCAATTCCGATTCGGTGAAGCGGTTCTACGCTTGAATTCTCAGTTCTCCTTTTTTTTTGAGAAACGAACTACGTAGGACCTGATCTCCCAACTTGTGGGGGTACGTAGGCAGCCATCATGGCGCGGTCCGATTCCTTAAAAAATAATAAATCCTTTCTCTAACCAAAAGAAAAACCAATTCCCAACAGCCAGAAAAAGCCTTCTTATACCCTCAAAACCTTCCCGATACCAGCCCTAATCAAATTCATCCCGAGTAACATAATCCTAGCCCAACCAAACAGTTAGCCAAAATCTAAGACTCAGTCCGATGAAATCGACAGGGTGTGTGGCAATATCTGTCCAATCTCCATCAAGACTTGAGAGGAGAAAGAAGGCAAAATGTCAAAATCATGGTTAGGTGGATAAAATGAAGATCAAATGAAAGGCAACGATACGACAAAAAGGGAAATGACTAAATTTAAATGCATGTCTACATATATAAGTCATTTTGTTACAAGAATTCTCTTTCAATAACCGATGAAACTAACATAGTATATGCAGGAAATAAAACGATCTACAAATCTGAAACTAATTGAAGCAGGATGGATAAAGTGGTGGATAGATCTGAAGCATCAGTATCCCCTGCGATCTGCTGCCCCATCATGTCAATGCGATCCAGTAAAGCAGTGGCTCGGCTGACAGTCCGGGAATGAGCATCTATAACTGCCCTGGTCTGAAATACAATGGCGTCCCTGTCAGTAATGGCAGCGTCTCTAGCCAGAATGGCGTCATCTCTCTCAGCAAGAGCGGCATCCCTCTCAGCTTCAGTAGTAATCAAGGCCAGGCGGAGTCGGGTATCCTCAGTGACCCGACTAGGGGCAGAATCAGCTAAGATGGAATGATCTGTGGTATCATCTGGGAAAATCACTCCAGAGTCATCAAAGGCCCCAGTCCGGCTCAAACCAACCATATCCGAATCTCCGCGCAACCATTGCACATAAGCGAATGTCTGGATGGGGGCAACTGTCACTATACTCGGCAAGGATCCTGCGGGACCAAAGATCATATACCCGCACTAGATCTCTCTCTGTCTGGGATGATATAAGGAATCGGTAGTCGGCCGCGCCCGTGAAGAGGTGAAAGTCCTGTGTCTGATCAAACTGCCCCATAACCGCCAGGGGATGATAAGTCGTCACGCTCCTCAGACCAGCAATAGGGATGAAATCCAGGTTGGGCACGTGAGTCAAGAAGCTCATAAAGGAGCAATAACCCGAGTAGACCAAGAGATGAAAAGGATCCTCAATAACCGACAAAAATGATACCCAGGAGGCCGCATCAGTACAGCTCACGGGACGAAACGAAAACTGCGTGGCTATGTCATGGCTGAAACAAAACCCTTGGGGACGGAAATGGTCAATGTGGCTGAGATGGCTCATAAACCACACGTACAGCAAAGTAGAGCTCCCTCTAAGTACCCTGCCTCGGAAAGACTGACAGTATGAAGCTGACATGTAGGTATCTGCCAATATCATGGGAAGAACGGTGTGATCCTCCTGAAGGGCTCTAACGGCTGTGACAACTCGCATATCCAACTGATCGGGTCCGGCTGGTAAGTACAAAATAGAAATGACATAGGCCATCAAAACGGCTACTCTCAAAGCACCCCAGCGCTCCTCAGACACGGAAAAATCACCAGAAAATAGGTGAAAACTGTCGGGTGAGCCAAATCGGTCAATCAAGAAATGAAGGGGAATCAGATGGTCTGATATGATCACCGATAACAAGACAGCCCTCCGCAAACCGGTGAAAGTCAAGAATTGACGGCGCATGGAACTAGCTGTAACCCTAGCACAAGGACCATCCAAAGGCAAGCCGGTGAAGCGACATACTCCTCGAGGGTGGGGGTCAGCTCTACTGTCCCTAACCTAAACACCTGACGGGCGGGGGCCCAATAGCTCAGAATACCATCCACAAAGCCCGCTGGCACCTGAAAGGATAACAAGGATCAAGAATGTCCCAAAAGGCCATCCGCGATAACCCTGTCGGCCAGCGATAAACTGTCCAACCAGCGGAGAAGACTGCCGACCAACCCTGTGGGAGGAATGGAATCTAAACGTACCACGACATCTGAAGACGACATCTGTGAAAAAACAGTATCAAAAAGACTGTACAGGGGTCATTCTCTATCCATAAATAAAAGCATGCATCGGACAGTTAATAATAGAGCAATTGAATTTCATAAGGATAAAAAAAAACTGTGCATAAATAAATAAAAAGTTCAATACATAGTGCATGAAATGGAAAAGAAATCTAAACAAGTGCAGGTACAAAAGCCATATCCTAGCCTAATCTAGTCAAGGGTAAGGTCATCCAAAAAGGCGGGATCCTCGAACTGATCCCCTGGAGTCGTCGAAGTCGGAGCTCCAAAATTCATGTCAAGAATGTATGGCTGCGCTGTGGCATCAGATGAGCTCGGGCCTGCATCATAACCCGCACTGTCAAGATCGTAGGCGTAAGCATCCTCTGGGGTCCGGCCTAACACCCGAAGATATAGGGATAACTGCTCCACCTGGCGGGTCAGCGTGGTAATCTGCTCAGCGTGAGTGGGACTCCGAACGCAGGCAGCCCAATCGGTCATCATCACCGAGCCGGGAACCATGTCTCCAAGAAAGAATGTGGCCCGAGTCTGAGGACCGATGGTGCGGGGCACCCACCAGATGCGAAAGCATCTGACCATCCTCCCCCGCAAGCATGATCTCCGAAGGCTGAGAATCCAATGGCCAGGAGGTAGTGAAAGGAAGGGAGTGCGGGATGCGGATCTCTCCAGTGACGCATCTGAATGCGCGCTCTCCCAGATACATCACCCAGCCCCCAACACTCTGCAGAGTAAGGCGGCGGGTGGAAAGTGTGAACTCCGGGCCAGAAGGATATCCATCAGTGAACCCCACAGCCAGATGCTCCGAAAGATAAGGAGTCCAGACGACATCTGTAGCGGTGATCAGCTCCAATTGAATGCGGCAGTGTGCAAAGCTGCCAGATACAGGGACCTCCTCCAAGGTGCTGTGATGCCATCGCCGACCCCGGGGATAAGTGTCCAGGCCAAGAGTAGTGACAGGTCTCAGGCACGGAAGTCGTTCGTAGGCCCAGAACTGTGAACAGAAACAAGGAAAGGCATGAGTAACCAACCAATGCAGAAAAGAGAAATGAAATGAAAGGAAGTACGGTAAGAAAAGAGGAAAATCAGGCTCACCAGCAGAAAGTGGTAGAATCCGAGCCAAGCATCTGTCTGACCCTCCGAGCGTAGACGAAGACCGTGGAGGAAATAAGCAAATGTGAAGGACCCCCAGTCATAGTCGTCGATCCGGTCCACATCCCTGACAGCTCCGACGACGCTGAAATGAATGGTAGAGGAGTTGTTCCCTAGGAAACAACCCCTCATGATGGTCAGGAATAGACGTCGAAGCAGAATATCACGAGTGGTCCGATCTGCTGGGAATGGTGTCGCATATATGCCTCCAACAGCGTCCACGACCAAAGCTCCAGACCGAATGCTGCGGACCTTGAAGACCCTGTCATCCGCAGCGAAACCCAGTAAAAGTCTGACCTCTGCGGGAGTGATGTCAAGATCCAGAGGGACGCGGGATCCAGTGAACTCGATACCCGTGATGTACCTCCAGTCCTAGGGAGTCAGCACGACCTCACAGTTCAAAAGGTGAAGAGACTGGGTCTGGTGAAACCATCTCTCGGACAGAGCTTGCATATAACCCCAGGGGCACTGGCGCGGAATGATGGTGAAGAAATGACGAAAGCCCCAGGAATCCACCACCGCGCGGTAATCGCTGTGCAAGGCGGTGTAGAGGGAGTAGATGTTGAACCAGTTACCCCTCGGCTGGGTGAACTCGGGCACCTGTGACAAAAAAATGAATGGATCAGTCCAGATCTAAACAGAATTTGAGGAATGAGTTCAGAGGAGTACTTTAAGCATACCTCGTTAGCTACAAGAGATGCGGAGGGGTGACGACTGAGATCCAGACCCAACAGATCGGGTATCTGAACAGAGGCGCCAGATAGGGCGCGATGAGAAGAGGGAGATGGTGTGCTAGAGGATGGCCCCTCTACCGCAGCGTCCAGAAGAACAGCCTCCTCAACATCGGGATGATCGGGCCGGATGACAGCCTCCGCCAGTCGGCGAGCCTGGCGAGTCCGAGGTAAAGCAGGGGCAGGTG
Organism: Aralia elata; assembly: GCA_034770075.1. Classification (NCBI taxonomy): domain Eukaryota; kingdom Viridiplantae; phylum Streptophyta; class Magnoliopsida; order Apiales; family Araliaceae; genus Aralia; species Aralia elata. The sequence continues at coordinate 27,657,820 of CM068379.1, read as the reverse complement.
CAGCCCTACGGCGGCGAACGCCCGAGGTCTGAGACGCAGAGGAGCTACTAGGAGCGTCGGGATCCATAGTTGGAATAGAACAGGCGAAAGGGAAGGTAAATTCTGTTTTGAATTGTGTCACAAACATTCTAATTTCCTATCATCATCATAGTATTAATGCAGCATGATGCATGATCAAAAAAAAAAGAAAAAAAAAATTCGGCAGAGTTCCGTCTGTAAAATGGGCATCCCATGCATAACCAAGCATGTTTTCAATTAATCCAAGCCACAACAGGTCAAAATTGCATTCATACGGGTAATTGCAACATGTAAAAGGACCCTAATGCATGATTTTCTTTCAAAAAGAAACAACAGATATGTGTGACCGCATCATGAGCGTAAAATAGGACTCACACAGTTGATACATAGCATGTATATACGATAATACATAGCATAGCATTATAAAGCATACATTTTTATCTCTAAGCATGCAAATAGCCAAATGTATAGCAAAACATTGACGAAATTAGAAAACGATCGGTCAAAGTGTTACCTGTAACGCGTAGATCGATCTAACCGGAGCGGTTTTTGCAAAAAGGTGGGAAAACTCGGCAAAAGGGCGTGCAAAGGTCTGAGAATCGCGTGGGGTAGGAATGAAAGTGACAGATCTGGGAAGCGGCTGGCCACTTATAGCCCCGATCTTGGCTGCAAATCAATCAGCGGCTGGCCGCAGATCAATCAGCGGCTGGCTGCAGATCAATCTGCGGCTGGTCGGAGATCCATTTACGGCTGGGCCCAGTGGTTTCCCCCTTGTCCAATGCAAGCTTAATCGATTAAAGCCCATTTGACTTATAATTTGGTAATAAAATACGAGATTTTGATGAATCGAATGTCGAACATGGCTTCTCAATTCGATCGAGTGATCGGATACGAGACCCGGCACTCGCGAGACGATCGACCGACGACGATAACCGGCGATTACGAGATGGGTGACCAGCGACGAAACCCGGCCCCGACGAGACGATCGACCGGCGACGATAACCGGCGATTATGAGATGGGTGACCGGCGACGAAACCCGGCCCCGACGAGACGATCGACCGGCGATGATAACCGGCGATTACGAGATGGGTTACCGGCGACGAAACTCGGCCCCGACGAGAGGATCGACCGGCGACGATAACCGGCGATTACGAGATGGGTGACCGGCGACGAAACCCGGCCCCGACGAGACTATCGACCGGCGACGATAACCGGCGATTACGAGATGGGTGACCGGCGACGAAACCCGGCCCCGACGAGACGATCGACCGGCGACGATAACCGGCGATTACGAGATGGGTGACCGGCGACGAAACTCGGCCCCGACGAGAGGATCGACCGGCGACGATAACCGGCGATTACGAGATGGGTGACCGGCGACGAAACCCGGCCCCGACGAGACGATCGACCGGCGACGATAACCGGCGATTACGAGATGGGTGACCGGTGACGAAACCCGTCCCCGACAGGACGATCGACCGGCGACAAAACCCGGCGATTACGAGATGGGTGACCGGATACGAGACCCAGCCCCGACGAGACGACCATCCGCACCGAACATTTTTGCATGTCTTACATGTTACGTTGCATCATAAGTCATATGTGTTGCATCACGTATGTAGTGTCATTCTTGTGCACTGTCATTCATGCATCGAGTGTCTATTCTTTATCCTGTTCATTTCATTTATCATTTCATAAACATGATAAATAGGGGCAGCTGTAGACGCCCAAATTTTGCACTGCCTATACTAACCCTGACAGGAGGGCAAAATCGTCAATTGACCCGGCACACGAGAATAAAAGGTGGACATAAAGACGAACACTCAAAGCCACCACTACGGGACGAGATCGAAGCCGACACGATAACAAGCGAATGTCGGGAGTCAGTTATTGATCACTGCGCTTACCCGGATGACATGGCACATTTCCCGGCGGTTTTCGGACTGCAGAATGCAAGCCCTTCAGCGGAAACCAACGGTACGGCACGAAAATCGAGACGAGGTACAGAAAATGAGAAAATCAGCACAGTCAGCCGCAGATCAATCCGCGGCCAAGGACGGAACTCGAGACGACATGGGACTCGAGCGCACGGGACTCGAGCACGGCTGGGGGTAGAACCAAGGGCCAGCCGCAGATTGATCTGCGGCTGCCCTTGGAAGTGCCTTATCAGGCCATTTTGCATACAGAAACAAAAAAAAGAGGAAGAATCCAGCAGCAGCAGCAGTTCGGGAGAAGAAGAAAAACAGCAAGAAAACAGCAAAAATTAGGAGAGAAAAGAGTGAGAAATAGTGAGAAATTGTACCTATTTTGTGAGATTACACCTCATATTTTCTACTCTATTCAATACACAAATTCATACATATTGTGGGGATCATTTGCAAGGTGAAGAATCCTTTGTTTTAGCATTTTGTTATATCATTTGTTGCCAAGCTTTTTGTCATCCGAATTATCTTAAATGTAGCTTTTTTACATGTTATTGTGAAACCATGGATTAGGGACTATTAGTGAGGGTTTCGTCGGAATGAAATTCCCCCTAATAGCCCGATGATGTCCGTTTCGTGCAAATTTTAGCTATTACGGTAATGGGTCATTCGTAGTGTATTTCAATTGTTATTGTAAGATATCCTAGAGCATTAGGCATACCACGTTTGTTTATTTACGTTGTATCCACTTTGCGGTTGTGCAACAAGTTCGGATGTGAGCCTAGGAACGCGACCCCGTGGTCCAAATCCGATGATGGATATTTTTGGATGTATGTAATCGGGTAGACGCATTCGTCATTGTAAATATGTAATCGTCGGGCCTTAAAACGATACCAAGTCGGAGGTTGGGTTTAAGGCCCCGAAATAGTGAAACTTGTGATTGTAAGCGTTTGGGGTTATTTTGATGGTTTACATGCCCATGAATAGCCTCCACGCATTTTAATGCTTGATTTGATTTATGACACGAAATTGATTTCAAAGCTAAATGATAAGATTTTCATAAAATCAATCAAACTAGGCTATTAGCACCACGAGGCTAAAATTTGGAAATGCTAATGAATGTCGATTCCTATTTAACGAGAAGGCTAAAGGAAAAATCGTTTTCAAACATCACAAAAATGATTTTATAAAAATAAGTAACGTTTTATTAAATCTTTGTGCATAGGGTTAAAGAGATCCTAGAAATTGCCCACCGTGCTATTTACAAAAGCAACGTATAGATCTCGATTCCTATTTTGACGAAGGTTTAGAAAATTCTTGTTTTTGCCAAAACGACACCTAGTGAAAATCTCATAAGTTTTTGACAATTAAAATCAAACCTTTCTCATAAAGCTTTCTCGGTAAGCCAAATGACATTCTAAAGCATTCTCAAAAGAAAGCACGACTTTTCATCAAAACCCAAATGGTTTCTTCATGCAAACTCACCACGACATTCACATAGGCACACACACACACGCGCGCACATACACACACGTTCAAGAATTAAAGGATAGGAAAAGCATCAAGATTGCGATAACCGTGTTTCACGGAAGTCGGGGGGTGCCTAACACCTTCCCCTCGCTTAAGCAAGCCCCCGAACTCTATGAATCTCGGTTCGCAGACCAATTAATTCGGAGTCACACATGAGCCAGCGATTTACAAAAAATGAAATTCGGATGAGTTGGTACATCCATTTCAAATATACCAACTGGCGACTCTGGTTAATTAGCTCATCATAAAAAACGATCTTTCAAAACCCCGTCGACATTTATGCCGACCTTTTCCCCAAAATCACCTAATCAAATGGCTAAAATTGGAAAGGGTAACAATCACAAAAGAAAGCGATTCCTGCCGGCGTCGACATCATTCATAGACACAATAGAGCAGGCTCCTAGCTACTTTCATTTCATACATGAGGATTTATATAAGAACAATAAGCTAGGTGAGCTTGAGACAATGGACCTCATCGAAGCAATGCCCTTAGATGTTTCACCCCTACTGATGGATGAAGCGAGTGGAGAAAGTTTCTTTTTGCTGATGGATGAAACTGAATTTGGGAGTCGCCTAGTATGCACTCATGCCATGCAAATCAAAGAAATGACAACACGGAGGCATGCTATGGTCATTTTTGCAATCGAGCCGGACTAAAAGGAAACAGGAAGCTAGTTAGGCTGAGGACTTTAACTCAAGCGCTATTTGGGAGACAACCCAAATCTCCAGTTTATTTTTCGAGCTATTTTGTTTTCCCTTTTTATTTTTTATTTATTTATTTTTTTTATTTTTTTAGTTTAACCTCAAAAAATAAAAAGTTTGGTGAGGTTTGTTTTTGATTTTATGTTTAATTGTGTTTAATGTGTGTAATATTTCTTGCTGCAGTTTGATGCTTACGACCACCATTAAAAACTATAGCAGTAGCACGACACCAGCACGCTGAGCAGCATAGCAGCAGCACACTCAGCAGTAACACACTCAGCAGAAGCCCAACAAGCTAGCCATGGCAGCCACCAGCAGCTTATATGCACCCATTAGCTCATTTCCACAGTCCAACTTATATCTCTCTCCTCCCACTCCCAAGCCAACATACATGCATTTTCCCCAAACTCAAATTTGTGCCTCATCACTCCAACTGGGCATCCAATCTCTGTAATCCATTAGTAGTGTCATCTTCTAACTTGAAATTCAACAAGGATTTAGCAGATTTTGAAGAATTCCCATGGCTTTTCAAAAGTTTTCCAAGAAAAGGTAACAAGGTCTTTTAATTTCAAATTTTACTTGCTTGGGTGTTGCCTCTTTTTAAGTCTTAAATAAAAGAGCTCTAACTCACGCAAGTATACGTGGTCAACAAGTAATACAGAGGAAGTAGAGTATCGTCCCACAGAGACAGGATTAAATTAAATCACTATGCATCAGCTCTATCACTATACTTATTTGCTTAAACTATTGTCTTACTTTTGGTGACAAAATTATTTCTATATCAATTAATAACTAACTATGCAAATACTAACAAAATATATATCAAACGTGGAATTAATGGGATCCTAACTTCATTTAATAGTTCATCTAATTATCACTATCATGCTAGACAATGCACATATCACAGAAAAGTAGCCAAGGACACTAAAATAGACATAACCACCTTCCAATGCATTATGACCTACTTACATAATATCCATACTCAATAGACACCATGTAATCACCACTATAACCAAAATCACTATATTTCTATGTGAAATTGCAATTATATTGATTTTTAAGCACAAGCCCTTATTTTGACTCTTATGGTGAAACAGTATATTTCTATCTGACTCATAAAATATTAAGCTATCCAATTAAGCCTCATATTCGCAAGCTATCATAATTACAATCCATACTTATATGTTATTTTTCAATTCCATACAAGTACTGAAATCGAATGGTGATCAAGCATTCATACATGCAAAACAATCATGATAGAAATTCCTTATGATAAATAAATCAATCTAACAATCAAGTCTGTAATTAAACTACATATTAAAATCCGTTAAAATCCCATAATGGAGATTAGTTCATGTCTGAACCAAAAGCCATTATGGGATCAAATCTACACATGGTAAATTAACAAACAATTGAATAAAGAAGAAGAAGATTGATCAAACCCAATTGTGAATAAAATTCCAAAGTAAAGTTCAATCCACATAAAAATCCAATGCTTGAACAAAAGTAATCCACACCCAAATCTCTAAGTTCTCTCTAGAAAAGTAGAATAATAACAATAAATAATAATCCACTCTCCTAATGTTGCCCTAATTACATAAGATAAGCATTTTTTTTAGTCCTTTTCCGTATCCAACTCTGTTTCTAGTAGACAAACTGCCGCACCTAAACTGCCTTTGGCGCCCCGGCGCCATATCCAATTCATTTATAGCGCCCCGGCGCCATATCCAAAATTACCAAGATGCCCCTAGCTTCAAGATTAGTTCCCAAACACCTGGATTGACCTTGTTACTCTTCCAATTCCCTCCTACATAACATAAACACAAAAACGAATAAAATGATAATAAAAACACTCAAAGATAGCAATAAATTAAGCTCAAAAGCACTAGATTCGTAGGTATAAAACCCACTCATCAAATACCCCCAAACTTAACCAATTGCTTGTCCCCAAGCAATGCAATACTCAAATCACCGTACTACACGAATCCAAATCAAACAACAAATAATGTAATGTCCAACTTTGGCCTCAAAGATAATACCACTATTCAAATAGAGTATTCAACTAATGCAAGAGTTCCGACATAAACCAGTTAGCCAAATCTCACTTGTCAACACCCATGTTATGTGTGAACCAACAACTTCAGTCAATCTTAACTCAAATCACAAACTTAATCAATTTCTTAGAAAGAACTCCAGTTTTACTTAACTCAACCAGTGAACACGACCAATCTACCTACTGCAAGCAATTTCTAAGCACAGGATCGTCACCAAGGTTTATTTACCACATTTAAATTTTTTTTTTCGATCCTTCCCCAGTTTTTTTTAACTTTTTAGTGAGTGCATTTTATGCTCCGTCTCACTTTCTTTTGAACGAGTGCGTTTTACGCTCCATCTCATTACATGTGTTTATGAATGAGTGCGTTTTACGCTCCATCTCAATCCCCCACATGTTCCATTCTTTAATCGGAAAAAGTTCAAAATTTTCCATTTTTTTTATCCCTGGACTCCCCCAAACTTGGGTCATTGCTTACACTAGCCTTCAAAGAGGATTCACCAATTTCATCACATTATTCCCAAAGTTCTTACCAGAAATAGAGTATGTAAGGATTTGAATTAGATTAAACATTAGATCAATTTTTAAGATTGCTAACATGAGTATTAAACTAGCCAAATTAACTCACTGGTTACATCATCACTTCTATCAGCTTTCAACTCTAAGTGAATCTCAAATTATCAAACAATTCTCATCATTGGCCCAAAATTAAAGGACTACATCATTTATCGCTCGATTCATGCAGCTAAATGCCCAACACAACCTAAAATGCAATCCTAATCTATCAATGTCATGCAAACATAAGTATACGAAACATAAATAAATGCATCAATAACAACGTGCACCTACCCTATATGCATTAACTACCAACAAGTCAAACATAAAACAACAGAAAACAACCCCCAAACTTAAGTAAATCAATGCCCTCATTGAAAAGCATAAACAAAAACGAAGAATGAGGGACTTTCCTGAACAAACTACACTGTAGGAGGGACCTCCTCATCATTCTGATCCTCATCATCACTGCGCTCCAAATCAGTCAGAGGGAACACAGGTAAAATAGGTGCAGACGGGAACTGACTGGAATCAACCGAAGGATTTAGCCGAGCAAACATATTGACCATGGAAGTGTTGAAGGAGACATTATACTCGTACATGGTATCTTGTCGCTCAGCCAAACGAACATTTTGGGCTTCGATATTGTAGAACCACCGATCAATCTCACGTTGGACCTCAAAAGGAACTTCAAAACGAGGCGGTGCAGTATAAAAACTAGATGATGCAAGGTTAGGTGCTGGCTGAGCTGCAGGATCTGGCTGTGAAACTATAAATCCTAACCCACGCGGGTGACTTGTACCTCATGTCCATTTAACGGTGTAGCGTATAATCATCTTGTGGTCCAGAACAGGCATAGGCGGTTGCATCAGCTCATCATCCTTCCATTTGACCCCCACCCGTGCACATAGAGCACAAATAAGAGAGGGATGAGGTAACCCACCAGTGGTACCACCCTCTGCAGCACGGATAATGGAATTCCTAATAATAAGGCCAACGTTCATGGTCTTCCCAGTCACCAAACAATACAAAAGCACGGCTCTTTCCCTTGTCACATCGCTCACGTGAGTAGACGGCATTAGTTTAGCGCACAAGAAAGCATACCACGCCTTTCCATACTGAATGAGCCTGGATTGCGGAAAGTTCATGCTACCGCGCCCACGAGCTTTCCATGTTGTACCCGGCTGACACAACTCTTGAATTATCTGATCATAGTCAGGTCCATTACGCACAAAAGCTGTGTAGTCATTTTGAGAACCCGAACCTGCCAAGTCATAGATGTGATTAATCTCCGGGCAATCAAAATTCATAATCTTTCCTCGCACTCGCACTGTAAACCCGTCACGGTCCTTAACATGCGCATAAAATTCCTTTACCACGGCTATAACTGCGGAATCCGGTTGTGCCGTGAACAAACCCCATCGACGCTCAGCAATCATTAAAGCCATCTCGCCATCTTGTGCAGTTGGTTGCAACCCCCGTTCTGGAACTAATGGCCGCTGTGCGAATTTAAGATATCGATCTTGCGCTTCTGCACTAGCAAATCGCTTCTTGTCAAAGGTTTTAGTTGGAGTAGAAGTAGATCCTTCCTCACGTTGTCTTTTGGATGCCATAGTTACCTAAAAACAAGAAATAGCGTAATTCAGTCCATTGTACCATAAAATAATTGCACAACAAGATAGTCGACTAAGCACTAGTGCAATGATCATATAACAAGTGCATAGTGGAAACCCCCAAACGTAAGGTCTATAGCAATTTCATAGTGATTCAATCCACATAAGTGTCATCATGCCCATAATTGCTACAAGAACCAAACGAGAAATCAATGACAATACCCAACAGTGAAAATTATACCCTAGTGCGCAGATACTATGATGCCAATTATAAACTCAATTGTAGACTAACATCATGAGGGTTTCCCAAAACGAGTGTGGCAATGCATTGCATAAGCAATCTAATCATATGCACGTTAACTATGTAACATGAGCCATCAAGCATGTAATTGCACATTACCCCCAAAAACATTCACACAAGTATATTATCAAACACCTAGTGGGCGACATGAAAATTTCAACATGCGATACTTCAATAAGTGCAAGCATGACACCCAATCATAGATAAGTCACTCCCAAACAAGGTATCATATCAAACAAACAAGATTCATTGATAATTTAGCCTCATACCTTGCATAACTAACCCAATATTAATCAACAAAATAAACTTACCTTGATGTACCGTTGAAAAAGAGAAAAAATAGGGAAAGAGTGCTTAATCCAGACCCTAAATTCGTGCTAGCAAAATGGCTTGTGTGCAAGTAACTACTTGGGAACAAAATTTTTTTTGGAAGAGATTGAGATTTATGGAAGAAAAGTGAAGAAACAAGAATAAAGGCTGCTGTTGTGCGGTACTTGTTTAGGGCTGGAAGCCTAATTTTTTTTAAAAATGCCGATTATAGCGCCGGGGCGCCATATTTTGCTTACCTTCCGCGCCGGGGCGCCATAAACAGTACCTGTGAGTGAGCCATAGCGCCGGGGCGCTATATTTCTTAGTATTATAGAGTCGAGGCGCCATAACTTGTTAGGCTGTTCTGCATTAGGCGCGGGGGCGCTGGATTTGTGCTTGATGACTTGTTTCTTCCCATACTTAAGCAAATGTTGTCCATATCAAGCTTCTACATGCTACAAGTACAAAATACCCCAAACATCCAAGTTAGTCCTAAAAAAAAATAAAAAAATATATAATAAATTAACTAAACAAAAGAAAAACACAAAATTAAACCGCTGGGTTGCCTCCCAGGTAACGCTAAGTTATAGTCAATTAGCTCGACTTCCTCTGAAGATCATGTTGTAGAAAGGACTAAGGTGACTTTTTGTCTATCCACCTCATCCCCAAAGTAATGCTTCAACCTCTGTCCATTCACTTTGAACGATTGATCCAGCAATTTGTCGTATACTTCAATCGCGCCATGTGGAAAAACCGTCTTCACTGTGAATGGTCCTGACCATCTTGATTTCAGCTTCCCGGGAAAAAGTTTGAGTCTAGAGTTGAAAAGTAAAACCCTTTGACCCGGTTCAAATGTTCTTTCTATGATCTTACGATCATGCCATTTCTTCACCTTCTCCTTGTATAGCTTCGAGTTTTCATATGCCCGTAATCGAAATTCGTCCAACTCATTGATTTGAAGTAGTCGTTTTTCCCCTGCAGCTGTTGAATCAAAGTTCAATTTACGAATTGCCCAATATGCCTTGTGCTCGAGCTCCATAGGAAGATGACAAGCTTATCCATAAACAAGCTGAAATGGTGACATGCCTAACGGAGTTTTGTAAGCAGTCCGATAGGCCCACATAGCATCATCCAGTTTCAAGGACCAATCCTTCCTTGTCGGATTCATAATTTTTTCGAGGATTCTTTTTACTTCTCAATTGGATACTTCAGCCTGTCCGTTCGTCTGGGGGTGATAAGCTGTAGCTATACGATGATTTACCCCATACTTGGCCAGCAACGCTGTGAACTGCCTGTTGCAGAAATGACTACCTTCATCGCTAATAATGGCCCTAGGAGTCCCAAATCTAGTGAAAATACTTCGATGCAAAAACTTTAGGACTACCTTGGAATCATTTGTCGGGAGTGCTGCCACTTCTACCCATTTAGACACATAGTCAACGGCTAACAAGATGTAGAGATTACCGCACGAAGACACGAAAGGGCCCATGAAATCAATCCCCCAAACGTCGAAAACTTCGATTCAAGGATTATGTTCAAAGGCATTTCATTCCTCTTTGAAATATTACCAATTCTCTGACATCTATCACACCGCTGAACAAAACTGTATGCATCTTTAAAGATTGTCGGCCAGTAGAATCCTGCTTGAAGTACTCTAGCCGCTGTTCTCTCCCCGCCATAATGTCCTCCATACACAGAAGAATGGCAATCATGTAAAATCCCTTCGGTCTCACTATATGGGATACACCTTCTTATCATTTGATCCGCACATTGTTTAAACAAGTACGGCTCATCCCATATATACCATTTAACATCGTGCAAGAGCTTTTTCTTTTGGTGCCCCACCAAGTCAGAAGGTAACATCTTACTCACCAAATAATTTGCGTAATCCACAAACCATGGCACTTCCCCTTGCACCACAAACAACTGCTCATCCGAAAAAGATTCATTGATTTCAACTTTGTCTTCGATCTCCCTTTCCGGCTGCTCTAGTCGAGATAAATGGTCTGCTACTTGGTTTTCGGTACCTTTCCTATCCTTGATCTCCAAATCAAATTCTTGCAACAACAATATCCACCTGATCAACCTGGGCTTTGCATCCTTCTTCGCCACTAAGTGTCGAATTGTCGAGTGATCCGTATACACTATTACCTTTGTGCCTATCAGATATGCCCTAAATTTATCAAAGGCATACACCACTGCCAATAACTCTTTCTCTGTGGTGGTGTAGTTTAACTGTGCATCAGTAAGGGTCTTGCTGGCATAGTATATCACATGAAACATCTTCTCCTTCCGTTGCCCCAAAACAGCCCCCACTGCGTAATCACTGGCATCACACATCAGCTCAAACGACAACGCCCAATCTGGTGCTGTGATAACTGGTGCTGATGTTAACTTATTCTTTAAATGCTCAAATGCCCTCATGCAAGCCTCATTAAAATTAAACTGTGCATCCTTCTCCAATAAACTGCACAATGGTTTAGTTATCTTGGAGAAGTCCTTGATGAATCTACGGTAGAAACCTGCATGACCAAGAAAACTGCGGACACCTCTTACTGACGTGGGTGGAGGTAAATTCTCAATCGTTTCCAGCTTTGCCCTGTCCACCTCAATGCCTTTCTTCGACACTTTGTGTCCCAGTATGACTCCTTCTTGTACCATAAAATGGCACTTCTCCCAATTCAATACTAAATTTGTTTCAACACATCTCTTTAAAACCATTACCAAATTTTCAAGACATAGATCGAAAGAATCACCAAATACCGAAAAGTCATCCATAAATACCTCAACATTCTGTTCGACCATGTCTGAAAAAATCGCTGTCAAACATCTCTGAAAAGTGGCTGGAGCATTGCACAACCCGAAAGACATTCTTCTAAAGGCAAAAGTGTCGTATGGACATGTAAACGTAGTCTTTTCCTGGTCTTCTGGAGCTATCGTAATCTGATTGTAGCCTGAATAACCATCCAGAAGGCAATAGTACTCATGACCCGCCAATCTGTCCAACATCTGATCGATAAACGGAAGTGGAAAATGGTCCTTCCTTGTAGCTTTGTTAAGTTTTCGGTAGTCCATGCAAATTCTCCACCCTGTTACGGTTCGTGTTGGGATCCGCTCGTTATTCTCATTGGTGACCACGGTCATTCCACCCTTCTTTGGTACGCACTGCACAGGGCTCACCCATGCACTATCCGAGATAGGGTAGATTATTCCCGCATCCAGCCATTTCAGTATCTCCTTCTTAACCACTTCTTTCATTATAGGATTGAGCCTTCTTTGCTGTTCAACTGTCGGCTTGCTACCATCTTCCAATAAGATCTTATGCATGCAAAAAGACGGGCTTATCCCCTTGATATCGGCTATGGTCCATCCAATAGCTGATTTAAACTCTCTAAGCACTCGTAGCAGTTTTTCCTCCTGAAAAGATGTTAGTGCAGAAGAAATAATCACAGGTAGCTTTGAATCTTTATTTAAAAATGTGTACCTGAGATGTTCTGGAAGTGGTTTAAGTTCAAGTTCAGGAGGCATCTCAAGAGATGGTTTCAACTTTACTGATGTCTCTCCCGCTTTCGTAAGTGGCTCGATAGGTGTTCTGAATTTTCCGAATTTGGGGGTGGTATTCAGATATTGCACAAGTTCAACACATTCTTCATCCTCCAAATCTGAATTTTCAGCAATCACTCGCTGCAGTGGTTCATATCCCAACAAACTTCCTACTTCATCATGCAATATACTATCCACCAAATCTACTCTGAAGCATTCTTCTTCATCGATTGGAAGCTTCATTGCTTTGAAAACGTTAAACGTCACCTCCTGGTCATGTACACGCATTGTAAGCTCCCCTTTCTACACGTCTATCAAAGTCCTCCCAGTGGCTAGGAATGGTCTTCCTAGAATGATTGGTATATTTTTGTCCTCTTCATAATCCAGAATGATGAAGTCCGCCGAAAAGATAAATTTGTCCACTTTCACCAGTACGTCTTCCACTATTCCACGTGGATATGTGATAGATCTATCGGCTAACTGCAGAGATATATTTGTTGGTCTTGGTTCCGGCAATCCCAATTGACTGAATACTGATAACGGCATCAGGTTGATACTTGCCCCAAGATCACACAAACATTTATCGAAGCTCATCTTTCCGATCGTGCATGGAATTGTGAAACTGCCCTGATCTTTCAGCTTTGGAGGTAATTTATGTTGGAGCACTGCACTGCATTCCTCCGTCAAGGCCACTGTTTCAAATTCATCTAATCTTCTCTTCCTTGACAATATACCCTTCATGAACTTTGCATAACTTGGCATTTGTTCCAATGCCTCCGCGAAAGGTATGTTGATCTGCAGTTTCTTAAAAACCTCCAAAAACTTTCTGAACTGTTTATCATCCCTCTTTTTATTCAATCTTTGCGGATATGGAACTCGAGGGTGAACTTGCGGTACTGTATTCACGGGCTTCACATCTGAACTAGCTTTCTCCTTCTCTACTTATTGCGACTCGGACTCATCTTTCTTCTCTTTCTTTTCCGCTTCAATTTCTGTCTCAGTTTCTACCCCAGTGTCATCCCCTTGTAAACTGGATGCTACGGAATCTGGTACCTTTCCTGAATAATGCTTTCCCGATCTGAGTGTAATGGCCTGACACTGTTCCTTACCTTCTCTCCGTGGATTTGCCTCTGTGTCACTTGGCAATGAACCCTGGGGCCTGCTGTTAAGCATAGTCGCCATTTGTCCCATCTGAGCTTCCAGATTTTTAATAGCCACTGCCTGGCTTTTGATCATCACCTATTTATTTGCCATGTACTTTAACATCATCTCCTCCATTTCTGATTTCTTTTCCTGCGGAGGTGCATATGGAGTAGGATGTTGTTGTTGAGAATATCCCGGTGGAAAAGGTGGTCGTGAAGAAAACTGTTGCTGCGCCGGTTGGAACTGATTATTCTGCTGAAATTGCTGCTGCTGATTTCCTTGGTTGTTTGACCAACTAAAGTTTGGATGATTGCGGTTGTTGGGGTGGTATGTGTTCTGAAACTGACCTTGGTCTTTCTTGTAAGTGTTCACATACTGCACTGACTCCGAGTTGATAGCACATTGATCTGTTGAGTGTGACCCCGCACAGATCTCACATACGAAGGCAACTGCCTTGGCTTTGCTTTCCGACAACGAATCTATTTTCTTCGCCATAGCCGCCATCTGTGCTGACAACTGAGTAATAGCATCCACTTCCAACACACCTGCAACTCTGGGCTGTGACGTTCTGGCTGTAGGATTTTGAAAATCATTTGCTGCCATAGTTTCAATAAGGTTATAAGCCTCGTCATAGATCTTTGCCCCTAAAGCTCCACCCGCAGCTGCATCTACCATCTGCCTAGACTTCCATCCCAATCCATTATAAAATGTGTTGATCACCATCCAATCTAGCATCCCATGGTGTGGACACTTCCTTAACATCTCCTTGTATCTATCCCAAGCCTCGTATAAGGACTCACCCTGTTGTTGCTCAAATTGAGAAATTGCTGTCCTTAGTTTTGCAGTTTTAGCCATTGGGAAAAACTTGGCTAGAAATTTTTGTGCTAGGTCCTCCCATGTAGTAATTGATCCTGCAGGCAAAGAATGGAGCCAACTTCTTGCTCTATCCCTTAATGAGAATGGGAATAGCCTTAGTCGAATAGCATCCTCCGTCACTCCATTGTACCTAAATGTATCACAAATTTCAATGAAACTCAAAAGATGCTCATTAGGATCGTCTGTAGCAGCACCCCCAAACTGGACCGAATTCTGCACCATTTGAATGGTTCCTGATTTAATCTCAAAGGTATTTGCTGCTAGTGCCGGTCTGACTATGCTAGACTGCAATCCCGTGATGTTTGGCATAGAATAGTCCCTCAAAGCTTTATGTTCCTCTCTTTGCTCGATTCTCTGTTCCTCCGCCATCTTCGGAATAGTTCTTTCTAACTGTGCTTGTAAATTCCTACGCACTCTTGCTTTCCAACCTCTTCCGTCAATATTATCCTGAGCTGGTGTCAAATATGAGTTGGATGAGCGTGTGTGCATAAAAATTCTACAAGTACCTGAAACCAAAACAAAAATAAAAATAGAAATGAGAAAAGATTAGATTTGTCTAAGTCAAACAATATAGCTTAAAACTGATGATAATAATAAAAATCTAACGCCTGTCCCCGGCAACGGCGCCAAAAACTTGTTGCCTCTTTTTAAGTCTTAAATAAAAGAACTCTAACTCACGCAAGTATACGTGGTCAACAAGTAATACAGAGGAAGTAGAGTATCGTCCCACAGAGACAGGATTAAATTAAATCACTATGCATCAGCTCTATCACTATACTTATTTGCTTAAACTATTGTCTTACTTTTGGTGACAAAATTATTTCTATATCAATTAATAACTAACTATGCAAATACTAACAAAATATATATCAAACGTGGAATTAATGGGATCCTAACTTCATTTAATAGTTCATCTAATTATCACTATCATGCTAAACAATGCACATATCACAGAAAAGTAGCCAAGGACACTAAAATAGACATAACCACCTTTCAATGCATTATGACCTACTTACATAATATCCATACTCAATAGACACCATGTAATCACCACTATAACCAAAATCACTATATTTCTATGTGAAATTGCAATTATATTGATTTTTAAGCACAAGCCCTTATTTTGACTCTTACGGTAAAACAGTATATTTCTATCTGACTCACAAAATATTAAGCTATCCAATTAAGCCTCATATTCGCAAGCTATCATGATTACAATCCATACTTATATGTTATTTTTCAATTCCATACAAGTACTGAAATCGAATGGTGATCAAGCATTCATACATGCAAAACAATCATGATAGAAATTCCTTATGATAAATAAATCAATCTAGCAATCAAGTCTGTAATTAAACTACATATTAAAATCCGTTAAAATCCTATAATGGAGATTAGTTCATGTCTGAACCAAAAGCCATTATGGGATCAAATCTACACATGGTAAATTAACAAACAATTGAATAAAGAAGAAGAAGATTGATCAAACCCAATTGTGAATAAAATTCCAAAGTAAAGTTCAATCCACATAAAAATCCAATGCTTGAACAAAAGTAATCCACACCCAAATCTCTAAGTTCTCTCTAGAAAAGTAGAATAATAACAATAAATAATAATCCACTCTCCTAATGTTGCCCTAATTACATAAGATAAGCATTTTTTTTAGTCCTTTTCCGTATCCAACTCTGCTTCTAGTAGACAAACTGCCGCACCTAAACTGCCTTTGGCGCCCCGGCGCCATATCCAATTCATTTATAGCGCCCCGACGCCATATCCAAAATTACCAAGATGCCCCTAGCTTCAAGATTAGTTCCCAAACACCTGGATTGACCTTGTTACTCTTCCAATTCCCTCCTGCATAACATAAACACAAAAACGAATAAAATGATAATAAAAACACTCAAAGATAGCAATAAATTAAGCTCAAAAGCACTAGATTCGTAGGTATAAAATCCACTCATCATTGGGACTGTTCTTGGGTTGAGTTTTATTACAGGAACACTTCAATTCTCCCATTGCAAGACTTTGTAGAGGGTTAACCCTGCTTCCCAATGCATTGACAACTGAGATTTTGGGAGGTGCACGCCACGTGTTTGATATTTAGCCTGAGAGAGTTTCTTTGCTAATTTGGGTTGTTCTTCATGAGGCATTGATCTGGTATGGCTTCCAAGCAACAAATGGGGTAAAGCTTCATCGTCCAAGCCAACCAAAGCCCATGACAAGAATTTTGTTTGTCCGGAAGCGTCCAAGCGAGACCACACTATAATGATTTTCCTTGATTACCCTCAGTGAAGTTCTCTATTTTAATTCTGTCTATTATAAACATCGAGGACTATGTTTATTTTAAGTTTGGGGGTGTGGTAGTATAATTTAGTTATACTATTTCGTCTAAGTCGTGTTGTGCTACAAGAATGGCCAATGATATTTTGCTGGTTATTGTGTTTTTATCTAAAGTAAGGCTTGAGCAAGCTTAGTTACTTCTTAACATTTTGGCTAACCACCCTACTCTTGGTTGTTTAAGCTATTCACGTACACAATGTACTTGTTTAGTTAGTTAGTATTAAGAAATCTCATTTACTTAAATGCTTGGGAGATTATACTTGAAATGTACTCAACTCGCGTCAACAGCCTTTTATGCTTATTTTAGACTTTCATATAAGTTTGGGGGAATTACAAAAAAAAAACTAAAAAAACTAAAAAAAAGAAAAGAAAAAAAATAGTATTAGTATTTGTTGACCAAGTTTAATTACGTGGCCATTGCTACTCGAGTTAATAGATCCTCAGGGGTGTTTTTACACCTAATGCCCTAAAGCCATCTGGTTTGGGAGTCATTGATCAAACACTCGTTATATGGGTAGCTATGAATAGCCTAATGTGATTAGACATTGCACGGTCATGCGATTAGTTAAGGTGAGATGGAGCGTAAAACGCACTCACCAGTGTGATTACTCGTTACTGCAATAATCCCTTGGGAACCCCCTTCTTATATGGTCGTCTTGTTTGGTATTTATCAAGGTAATGATGAGTTTGCAGATTTATAGTATAATCCCTCATATATTGAGTTCATGCGTTAGCTCTTTCCTAACTCGCATAAATAGATAGCACACTCACACACATACATTGCTAAGATCTTTAGTAGCTGTGAGCTTAGAAATTTTGTTAATTAGTAACTTTGTGTTGTTCTTGGGCCCCTTTTGATCTTTTTCCTTTGAGGCCAATTCTTGGAGTCGTTCTCTTCTAATTCAGTTGTCGTTTGTGTTTATTTCAATAAATTAGTATATCTCTTTTTGCTTGAGGACAAGCAAAGGTTTAAGTTTGGGGTATTTGATGAGGGTATTTTATACACACAATTTGGGTACTTTTGACCTTGATAGTTTGTTAGTTTTTGGGACTTTTATATGATTTTTAGTTATTTTTATCATATTTCTACATAATTTAGTTTTTAGTTATTTTTACATGTTTTATGTTGCTTTGATGTATTTTCATTATGTTTGTCGGAATGGAAATAATGACCGCTCAGATCGTTGTTCGTATTGACTCAATGTCCGTGCTTGGATGTCTGTGCCCGAATGGTAGTACGATGGAAATTAGTGTTTGGCAACGCTCGAGGCTTTATTTGATAATGATGAGTAGGTTTTAACCTACGCGTTTGATATGTCTTTTGGCTCATCCTTTACTTGTTTTTAAGTGTTTGGTAGCTTTTTACTTGTTTTGCATTGGTTTTGTAGGTCATGGCTGGATGCAAGGATGAAAAGAAGAAAATTGGCTGGGTGTAGGGCATTCTCGCCGGGGCGAGAATTTGTGTGTTATATTTCTCGCCGGGGCGGGAGTTCGCCGGGGCGGGAGTTCGCCGGGGCGAGAACTTATGCTTTGAATTTCTCGCCGGGGCGAGGAAGTAGAAGATGGGAATCCTGATTTTGCTTGAATGCTGTTATGTTGGAAAGATAGAAGGGATCAAGGACTCTTGCTATTAAACTTATGGAGGGACAAAAGGAGACTATAAATAGAAGATCAAGGCTTGGATTTAGAGACACAGACTTGTTCAGAGATTGAATTCCAGAGCTGAGCAAGGAGATTGGCGGACAAGTCAAGCATTGTGAGAAGTTCAGATTGGAGAGTTAGAGATTATACTGAGTTTTCTTTAAATCTTTATCCTCTGATTTATAATTAATTATGATGTCTTATTTTGATATTCTAGTCTTTATTGTCAGTATGAACTAAATTCTTAATTAAGGCTACAATTGAACCAGTTATAATTATGAGTTGATTATCTATTTGATTTCGATTGTTCAAATTGATGGAAGTTGTCTATCTTATTTTATGCTTATTGATCAATTGTTTGGCCGACAATTAGCGGGTTACTTTAGATGAATTCGGGAGATAAAATCTAGGGTTAGGACTGGATAAGATAGCATGTATTCTCAATTATTTGCATGTGTTGAATAATTGGATTTGTGGAGTAAATATGAATATTGCTTACTGCATGTAACAATTGGAAATTGGAACTTAATGAATTTAATCTTATAACTTTGCATAGGAATATAGTAGAGTTATTTGGATTAGATAGATTTATTTGATCACTTGGAAAAGGGCTTATAAATGCAATTGAATTTCTGTTAACAACTCCATTGAAGTGAATGATTGGAAGACATAGATAGATTGGTTTTTGATAAATAACTGGGGATATTGTAGTCTTAATCATCTTAAATCTGAATTTCAACCTTTGAATTAATTGTCAGTGTTAGTATTTATTTAATTATTCTTAATCAAAAATCCCAATTTGTGATTGTTTAATAGAATAGGCATAATTTAGATTGGTAATTTGAGATTAAAAACATAGTAATTCCTGTGGGTTCGACACTCTTTCTTATCACTTTATTACTTGTTGATCGTGTATACTTGCACGTAATTGTCGATTGTGAAATCGGGCAACAAGTTTTTGGCGCCGTTGCCGGGGATTATTTGTGTTTATAATTTTTAATATCAGTTTAGTTAAGTCTGTTTTAGTTAAGCAAACTTATTTTTCTTTTGTTTCTTGTCCAGGTGACTTTTGATTCGTTTATGCAAACACAATCAAAACAACCGGAACTCGTGCAGTGTGAGGATAATCTTGAGAACAAGCTTCGTCAGTTGAGAAAATTCTGTCAGGAAACACTTGAGAAAGAGAAAATTGCTAACGAAGATCAGAAATCATTGAGGGAATATGCTATGCCTAAGATAGACGAGATCAAATCGAGCATCACGAGACCAGTCATCACTGCTAATTCCTTCGAAATCAAGCCAGGAACAATTCATATGCTTCAAAATGCGGTACAGTTTGGGGGTTTAGCCAACGATGATCCAAATGAACACTTGGTTAGTTTCCTGGAGATTTGTGATACCTTCAAATATCCCAATGTGACAGATGATGCAGTGAGATTACGTCTATTTCCGTTCACACTGAGAGATAAGGCAAAGAGCTGGTTGCACTCACTTCCACCAGGGTCCATCACAACGTGGGATGATTTAGCTCAGAAATTCCTAGCGAAATTTTTCCCGCTAGCTAAGTCGGCTAAGTTGAGAAACGAGATTTCTACATTTTGGCAACAACATGGAGAGTCACTATACAAGGCTTGGGAAAGGTTCAAGGAGTTATTAAGAAAATGTCCACATCATGGGCTACCCAAGTGGCTACAAGTGCAGACATTCTACAATGGGCTGAATAATGACACTCGAACATGCATTGATGCAGCTGCAGGAGGAGCACTTATGGATAAAAAGTTTGATGAAGCTTACACTTTGTTAGAGACTATGGCTGCAAATAATTATCAATGGCCGACTTCCAGACTGAATCAACAAAAGGTAGCTGGAGTTTTGGAAGTAATACGGTCACAGCACTAACAGCTCAGATGGCAGCCATGTCTAAGAAGAGTGAAGCTTTGTCTGAAGAGAAAGTCCAGCAAGTAGCCTATGTGTGTGAGCTTTGTACAGGAGCGCATCCGACGGAGTATTGCGCCATTAATCCGGAATCGGTACAGTTCGTGGGGAGTTATAACAGACAGCATCAGCCATATTAGAATGCATATAATCCGGGGTGGAAGAATCATTCGGGTTTCTCATGGAGCAATAACACTCAGGTTCAAAATCCAGCTCCTAGAACTCAGAATCCCCTAGGTTTTCAGAACCAAGCTCCACAACATGCAGAAAAAAAACCGAATTTAGAAGAATCGTTGGCAAGGTTTATCACAGCATCTGAGAAAAGAATGAATGATCAAGATAAGTTGCTAACTCAGGTAGATTTGAATGTGAAGAGCCAAGCAGTGTCAATTAGGAACTTGGAAAATCAGCTGGGACAATTGGCTCAAGTCTTGAATACTCGACCACAAGGAGCACTTCCAAGCGATACAGAGGTTAACCCAAGAACGGAAGGAAAGGAACATTGCAAGGCTGTCACCTTAAGAAGTGGTAAAGTGTTGCCAGATGCAGTTAAAGGAAATTCTAAACCAAAAACAGTTGTGGAGAATGAGGATGAGGAAGCCCCGGTGAAAAGTAAGGTGACTGAATCAGAAAAGGTGAAGGATACAAGTTCGGAGGTAAAGTCAAAGGAACTCAAGCCAGATAGAGTAGTACCTCCTGTACCATTCCCTCAAAGATTGCAGAAAGCCAAGCTAGATGAGCAATTTTCCATATTTTTGGATGTTTTCAAGAAACTACACATTAATATACCGTTTGCAGAAGTCCTGGAACAGATGCCCAGTTATGCAAAGTTTATGAAGGATGTTTTGTCAAAGAAAAGGAAATTGGGTGAATTCGAAACGGTGGCACTTACTGAGGAGTGCAGTGCAATTTTGCAAAACAAGTTGCCACCTAAACTAAAGGATCCAGGAAGCTTCACTATCCCTTGTGTAATTGGTAACCAATTCTCGGGAATGGTATTGTGTGACTTAGGAGCTAGTATCAATTTAATGCCATTATCAATTTACACTCAGCTTAGGCTAAAGGCACCAAAACCAACGAACATCAGCTTGCAGTTAGCAGATAGATCAGTGACATATCCGAGGGGTATTGTGGAAGATATTTTGGTTAAAGTTGATAAATTCATCTTCCCGGCTGATTTCGTTATTTTGGATTACGAAGAGGATAAGGAGATTCCCATAATTCTAGGTCGTCCATTCTTAGCAACAGGGAGAATGTTGATGGATGTACGAAAAGGTGAATTAACAATGAGAGTTCAAGATCAGGAAGTCACCTTTAATGTATTTAAATCGATGAAATTCCCTAAGGAGGGCGAGGAATGCTTATGGATAGACCTGCTTGATGAAATCGTGAATGAACAAACCAGGGCAATTATTATTGAAGATCCATTAGAAGCTACTCTGGTTGGGATAGAGAATCCGACATGCAGAAAAAGAATGATGTGGTAATCAATGAATCGTTTCCAGATGAACAATTGTTTGGTATCAACACCGAAGTCCCTTGGTATGCTGATTATGTGAACTTTCTAGTCAGTAATGTTCTTCCGCAAGATTTCACTTCTCAGCAAAGAAAGAAATTTCTCCATGATGTCAAGCAATACTTCTGGGATAAGCCATTCCTCTTCAAAACTTATGCGGATCAGATGATAAGACGTTGTGTGCCACAGGTAGAAATGGAGAGCATCTTGACTCAATGCCATTCGTCAGATTATGGAGGTCATTATGGAGGAGAAAGAACTGCAGCCAAGGTCTTACAGTCGGGATTTTTCTGGCCTTCGTTATTCAAGGACGCCCATCTCTTTGTGCTTAAGTGTGATAGATGTCAACGGGTTGGAAATATCTCGAAGCGGCACGAAATGCCTCTCAACACCATCCTTGAGGTTGAACTATTTGATGTTTGGGGTATCGACTTTATGGGGCCGTTTTCGTCATCGTTCAACAATCAATACATACTTTTGGCGGTGGATTACGTGTCAAAATGGGTCGAAGCACTTACATTACCCACCAATGATGCCAAAGTGGTTCTACGGTTCCTACATAAGAATATCTTTACTAGATTCGGTACACCAAGAGCCATAATCAGTGACGAAGGTACTCATTTTGTAACAAGCAGTTCACTAAGTTGTTAGCTAAGTACGGAGTCAAACACCGGATTGCCACAGCTTATCATCCCCAAACGAATGGCCAAGCAGAGGTATCGAATCGGGAAATTAAGCAAATTCTGGAGAAAGTGGTAAACCCGACTCGTAAGGACTGGGCAATGAAACTAGATGATGCTTTATGGGCGTATCGCACTGCTTATAAGAATCCCATCGGAATGTCGCCGTATCGTATGGTTTATGGGAAAGCTTGTCATTTACCGGTCGAACTTGAGCATAAGGCCTATTGGGCAATTCAAAGGTTGAACCTTGATCTTCAAGCCGCTGGTGAGAAAAGGTTGCTCCAATCGAACGAGATGGAGGAGTTTCGCCATCATGCCTATGAGAATGCTAAGCTGTACAAAGAAAAAGTCAAAAGGTGGCATGACAAACGGATTGTGGATAGAAAGTTTGAACCGGGACAAGCTGTGTTGTTGTTCAATTCCAGGCTGCGGTTATTTCCTGGGAAGCTGAAGTCTAGATGGTCAGGCCCTTTCATTATTACTGCTGTAGGATCGCATGGGGCAATTGAAGTTGAAGAGCCGGATTCAAAGCGCACATTCAAAGTCAACGGTCAGCGACTCAAACATTATTGGGGAGGCAATGTGGATCGACAAGTATCACTGATTCACCTTTCTGTTCCCGATCAAGCTAAAGCCTAATACTGCTGAGAAAGTCGGGCTGACGACTATAAACCAAGCGCTTGATGGGAGGCAACCCAGTCATGATATTTTATGTCTTTCATAGAATTAGTTTCATTAATATTTTTTTAGGAGTAGTTTATGTGTTTTTGTTGAATTTGTTCTTCAATCTTCCGTGTTTAACTCATTTATGTGGTGTTTATTGAAACAGGGATACAATCTATGGGAATGATTTAGAAGGAGGAAACATGTTCATTGGGGATGGTACAAGAGAGGACAAGAGGATCAAGAGGAAAAAGCAGAAAAATTTTCAAGTCTGAGGATTCTCGCCCCGGCGAGAAAATTGCACTAAGGTTTCTCGCCCCGACGAGAACCTCTCTGTTGAAGCGCGCCCCGGCTAGGATTTTTCTCGCCCCAGCCCCAACCTCTCTGCCATTTCTCGCCTCGGCGAGGTTCACAAGCCTATTTTCACGCCCCGGCGAGAATCGCGGAATTCAGTTTTTAAAATCCGATTCTAATTTGATGTTTAACATTCCAACTCCCATGCAACTTCTCCAAAACACTACTTCTCCTTCTCTAAGACCGACCCAACCCAAATTCCTCCTATTTCTCTTCGAATTTCCATCCAATTACTTTCCATACTTGAAATCCTACGCAAACCCTAATTCATACCACTATAAAAACAAACCCTAGCCTCTGTCCATTCCACCTCTCATTCATTAAAAGGATATAATCTGTGGTTTTCAAGGTTTCTATTTGCTTTATTGTTGCATGCAAATATTCTAGGGTTTACTCCTCAGATCTATTCCATTGGATTGTGTTTATATCACTTCAGAGTTAGAAAAGTTGGAGTTTGGGAGGAATTGTGCTTGCATAACAGATTGTAGTGTTTGGGTTGTTTGTCAAAAGATCTAGCATGGCTCCAAAGAGGCAACGTGGTGAAGGATCATCGTCTACTCTATCCAGGGCCTTTGATAGAAGAAAGTTTGTCAATGCAGAGGCAGCTATCAGATATGAAACGTATACATCGGGTAAAGCTCTAACTCCCGAGCGCAGTCTCACGCCTGACGAGGTGGTTGATGGGGAGATGATGGATCAGATAGTCGAGAGGGGATGGGAGACATTCACTGCCCATCCGGAGCCTGCATGTATAGCTATAGTCAAGGAGTTTTACGCTAATGCAGAGGACGCGACTATATGCGAACTTATAGTCCGAGGGAAGACAGTGTCCTTCAGTGCCCAAACAATCAATGAGTATTACAACTTGAGGCCAGATTTACATTGTAGATACACTCGATTCCTTGAGGAGGGGCCCAATGTGGAGAAGGTAGTTACTGACTTATGCAGGCCTGGGACGACATGGATATCTAGAGGGCCACGTGCTGCACCTATGTTTCATAGCAAGGACTTGAGTCGGTATGGTAAAGTATGGTATGCCTTCCTTTCGGCTAAACTGATGCCATCACAGCACGTGAGTGATGTTCCTAAGGAGAAGGCGTTGTTACTATATTCTATTGTGACAGGGTTTGAGATAAATGTGGGTCAGTTGATTGAGGCATCGATTCACCGCACTATACGGACTTTTCATAGTCAGGGTGGTTTGCCTCACCCTTCGTTGATATGTGGTTTGTGTCTTCGTGCGGGAGTTCGTTGGGGAGCTGAGGAGGCTTTGCAGCAGCCCTTACTACTTTTGGATCTCCGTTTGATTGCACGTTATAAGGAATGGGAAGGCGGTGAATCCCATCCTCGTGGTATGGGTTACATAGTTCATTCTCCTCCCGTCGAAGAAGCACATGAGTCCGATGATGATGAGGGAGAAGGTCCTTCAGCAGGTCCTTCCACTTCTACTGGGCCAAGGAAAGCCAAGTTCAGCTTCCAGTTTTGAGAGTTGCAGCGTCTTATTGATTCTCATCATAAGACCATATTGAGGCAGAATCAGCGATTGGCAGATCGGCAGGAGCATATGTATGCGTACCAGCAGAGTTGCACCCAAACCATGGCGAACATGTACTCCAATATGCAGCCGATGATGGATCCTGTTCAGTTTCCCGCAGCCCAGCCTTTGCCACTTTTTCCACCACCATCCCCAAATGACGATGATGAGTTCGAGCCTACTGCTTGAACTGCTAGGGGAGTCCTCTGTTCTTAATTTTCTTTATTTTTCGCACAATGAGGACATTGTTTCGTTTGAGTTTGGGGGGTGTGTTTGCATATTTGCATGTTTAGCTCATTTGAATTTGTAGTTTTAGTTGGATGAGTGTCATTGTAGTTATATTTATGGAAAAAAAAACTTCAAAAATCCAAAAAAATTAGTAGCATAGGATCATAGGATATTGCATTTAGAGGTATTCAAGCAATGTATTGATGGAAGTCATTTAGGGATGGCCAATGATGAAATTTAATTAGTTCTATTATAGTTTAACGGGATGGATACTTATTGCTAAATCTGGAGTTTAACTGTTGTAGTTGTGGTTATTTGAGACCTTTGGTTTTTACTTGTTCACGAATGTGTATTAAAGTAATTAGGAGTTGGTTCTTCTTTGGTGTATTACATGCTCATATGTAGATATAAACTGTTATCACTTGTTGGATTTAAAAAAAAAAAGAAACTGAGAAAAGATGAAAAATAAAAAAAAATTTGAATAAATACTGCTTCGATGTCTGTTTAAGTGCAAGAAAACGTGGAATTAATGAATATAGACAGATAAGAGCAGGTCTTGACTAAGTTTATCTTTCTGGCCGGTCTCATTTGAATGAGTATACCCTTAAGAGATGTTTTTACACTCAGCGCCCTAAAATCGTCTGGTTTGGGAGTCGTTGGTTGAACGTTCGCTACACGGGTGGCACTGAATAGCCTAATAAAGATGAACATTGCACTAGTCAGGATATATGACGAGATGGAGCGTAAAACGCACTCGTTAAAGAAAAAGAGGGAAAAAATGAGAAGGCAAGTGAATAGCAGTTGAGCTTAAAAGTAAACTTTGTGAACTTGTATCTTTTTGAGCATTGTGATACCTAGAGTTGGATTCATACCCTGATTGGTTTAATATATGTTGCATACTTATGGAAGGGTTGAGAGTGATTCATAATTACTAATCGTTGGCTTTTGGATGGTGTGAGGTTGAAATTTTGTTGAACTGGTAGTTATTGATTTCTGAGGCCGGATTTTTATGATGTCTATTGATTAATTGCTTGAGTATGGTTAGTCATGCATGTGCATTCATGTAGTAGTTAGTTTAGTTGTGGTTTTGCTTTGTTTTGTGTTTTGCTTGAGGGCAAGCAAAGTTTTGAGTTTGGGGGTATTTGATGAGTAAGTTTTAACCTATGCGTTTGATATGTCTTTTGGCTCATCCTTTACTTGTTTTTAAGTGTTTGGTAGCTTTTTACTTGTTTTGCATTGGTTTTGTAGGTCATGGCTGGATGCAGGGATGAAAAGAAGAAAATTGGTTGGGTGCAGGGCATTCTCACCAGGGCGAGAATTTGTGTGTTATATTTCTCGCCGGGGCGGGAGTTCGCCAGGGCGAGAACTTATGCTTTGAATTTCTCGCCAGGGCGAGGAAGCGGCAGATGGGAATCCTGATTTTGCTGGAATGCTGTTATGTTGGAAAGATAGAAGTGATCAAGGACTCTTGCTATTAAACTTATGGAGGGACAAAAGGAGACTATAAATAGAAGATCAAGGCTTGGATTTAGAGACACATACTTGTTCAGAGATTGAATTCCAGAGCTGAGCAAGGAGATTGGAGGACAAGTCAAGCATTGTGAGCAGTTCAGATTGGATAGTTAGAGATTATACTGAGTTTTCTTTAAATCTTTATCCTCTGATTTATAATTAATTATGATGTCTTATTTTGATATTCTAGTCTTTATTGTCAGTATGAACTAAATTCTTAATTAAGGCTACAATTGAACCAGTTATAATTATGAGTTGACTATCTATTTGATTTCGATTGTTCAAATTGATGGAAGTTGTCTATCTTACTTTATGCTTATTGATCAATTGTTTGGCCGACAATTAGTGGGTTACTTTAGATGAATTCGGGAGATGAAATCTAGGGTTAGAACTGGATAAGATAGCATGCATTCTCAATTATTTGCATGTGTTGACTAATTGGATTTGTGGAGTAAATAGGAATATTGCTTACTGCATGTAACAATTGGAAATTGGAACTTAATGAATTTAATCTTATAACTTTGCATAGGAATATAGTAGAGTTATTTGGATTAGATAGATTTATTTGATCACTTGGAAAAGGGCTTATAAATGCAATTGAATTTCTGTTAACAACTCCATTGAAGTGAATGATTGGAAGACATAGATAGATTGGTTTTTGATAAATAACTGGGGATATTGTAGACTTAATCATCTTAAATCTGAATTTCAACCTTTGAATTAATTGTCAGTGTTAGTATTTATT
Source organism: Aralia elata (assembly GCA_034770075.1). Lineage (NCBI taxonomy): Eukaryota > Viridiplantae > Streptophyta > Magnoliopsida > Apiales > Araliaceae > Aralia > Aralia elata. The sequence goes on along the minus strand of CM068379.1, from coordinate 27,630,103 downwards.
TAATTATTCTTAATCAAAAATCCCAATTTGTGATTGTTTAATAGAATAGGCATAATTTAGATTGGTAATTGGAGATTAAAAACATAGTAATTCTTGTGGGTTCGACACACTTTCTTATCACTTTATTACTTGTTGATCGTGTATACTTGCACGTAATTGTCGATTGTGAAATCGGGCAACAGATAACATTTGGTAGTTGTGCGTGCACGGCGTTGGAAAGCGTGCACGACATGCAGCGTCGGCCAAGCCACGAGGGCAAACCTGTGCTTAGATATCCGTGCCCAAATGATAATACGGTAAAAATTTGTGTTTGGCGATGCTCGGGGTTTAATTTGATGACATTTGGAAGTTGGGCGTGCACGACATTGGAAGGCGTGCACGGCGTGCGGCGTCAGCCAAGCCGCGGGCACGGCGTGCAGCAGCTGGGGGCATCAGGAAGGCACTGGGCGCGGACGCCGGGCGGCGCGCGCGGGCGTATGGGCGTTGGGCGCTGGGCGATCGGCGGGCCTCGGCAGGCATCGGCATCAGGTGCTGGGCGTTGGGCGCTCGGCAGCCTCGGCGTTGGGCGCGCGCGCGTGCGGCACTCGGCAGATTGGGGCGCCAGTGTACGGCCTGGGCGCTGGGTGCGGGCGCGCGATGGCGTGCGGGCGCTCGGCAGCCGTGGGCGTGCGGCTTGGCAGCAGGCGCTGGGTGTGGGCGCATGGGCGCTGGGCGCGGGCGCACGTTGGGGCCTCGGTAGCGTAGGGCGCCTGGCGTGCGGCAACGTGGGGTGCCTGGCGTGCGGCAACGTGGGGCGCCTGGCGTGCGGCAACGTGGGGCGCCTGGCGTGCGGCAACGTGGGGCGCCTGGCGTGCGGCAACGTGGGGCGCCTGGCGTGCGGCAACGTGGGGCGCCTGGCGTGCGGTCAGGGAGTGGGCACGGGCGCGCGCGCTGGCGTGCGGGCGCGCGGCGTGGGCATGCGGGCGTGTGCGGCACTCAGCATGGGCTAACCAGGGCTTGGGTCCTGAGTGCGATCTGACACAGTTTTAGTGCGATCTGAGCTCCATTTTGTCCAATTTTGGCTAGGGTTTCTTCATGGAGGCTATATATAATCTCTTCTAAGCTGCATATCATACATCTGGAGAAAGGGAGGATACAAAATACATCAAACAACAGGGCTAAAGGCTGCAAATCAAGCTGAATCAAGCCACAAGCCAAGGAACTTAGTCAAGAAGAATTGCAAAACTAAGGAGGAGAGCTGGAAACCACAACAACCAAAGGAATAACAGCTGAACAACTACAAAAGTGGTTTCATTTCTAGATTTTCTACTCCTTTGTAATTAGAATTTGACAATGTATAAATTGAAATTAATGTTTATTGTAGCTATCATGAGCTAACCTTCTATTCTAAGATTGCAATGGAACCCAACACTTAAATTGAATTGAATTCTCTCTCTATTGATTTTAGTTATGCATTTATGAATTGATTGTCATAACCTTTGCTTTCTAGATTAATTGCTTGGCCCGTAATTACCTTGGGAACTTATATGAACTTGACGAACGGATTATAGGTTACGACCTAGTTATAATAACATGCGAGAGTATAGATTGTTGTGGGTTATTAATCAGATTAAGTGACGTGTGTCTTATTAATTATCTACAATAATAGGTATCTTGATAGTAGTTGGGATAGATATATACCTAATTACCGCATGCAACCAATTGAGAATCTAATCTTAATGACTTCCGATGTGAAAGTTGGTAATTGAGGGGACGATTAATTAGATTTGGTGACACGTGTCTATTAATCTTTCCTGAAATTAGTCTCTTGATAGTGTATAGGATAGACATATACCTATGCACCACTTAGGAAGATTTGTGATTGACCATGGACAGAGGCTCTTATGTAGTTTTGATTTCTCGGTCGTCAATTCGTATGTTATAACTGATTGAAAAGACAGAGTTAGGAGATTCAAATGACGTGTTGGGGGAAATTGTAATCTTAAGCCTTTCTATCTTGATATTTTACCGCATTTTATCCATTACTTGACTTGTGAACTCAACCAATCAACAAACAATCAAACCTTCATCGTTTAAATTAGATCAAATTGATGTACGATTGATACTTGGTTATTATTTGGTACAATTCCCTATGGGTTCGACTCATATTTTATCATATATTACTTGTGGACCGTGTATACTTGCACGTGTGTGTTTATTGATAGCTAAATCGACTAACAAGGCTATGAGTAGAAGACACTCAGAGAAATGGCAGATGGCCATGAAATCCGAAATGGACTCCATGTATGAGAACCAAGTATAGACTCTGGTTACTCCACAAAAGGGCATAATGCCTAGAGGGTGAATATGGGTCTTTAAGAGAAAGACTGGGGCAAATGGCAAGGTGGAGACCTATAAGACCAGACCTGTTTAAAAGGTTTTTCAAGTCAAGGAGTTGACTGTGATAAAACCTTATTACCGGGTAATACTCAAGTCCATTTGGATTTTACTTGTGATTACAGCTTATTACGAAATCTGGCAAATGGATGTGGAGACGTCCTTCCTCCATGAAGACTTGAGGAGAATGTATGTATGATACAGCCAGATGAATTTGTTTCAAAGGTTGAAGCAAATCATGTATATAAGCTGCAATGATTCATTTATGGATTGAAGCAAGCTTCTCAAAGATGTAACATTCATTTTGATGAGACAATCAAAAGAGTTTGATTTTATCAAAAATAAGAATGAACCTTGTGTGTACAAAAGGGTCAGTGGGAGCGTTGTGACATTCTTAGTATTATATGTTGATATACTACTGATAAGGAATAACACACCAATGCTACAATCAGTAAAGATAAAATTCTCTAAACATTCCTCCATGAATGACTTGGGAGGAGCATCCTATAAAATGGGGATATAAATCTATATAGATAGATTTAAAAGGATGTTCGGCTTGACCCAAGGAATGTATATTCATTTGATGCTAAAGGCGTTTAGCATGGCAAACTCCAAGAGATATCTCATGATGATGAGCCATGGAGTGTATCTCTCTAAACTTGTCTCCAATTAAAGGAGAGATCACATGAGTTACTATCATGTATGTAGTGAATATACAAGGCCTGATGTTGATTAGTCATATTCTGGAGAAGATCACTGTGAGACAGTGATAAACATCTTTAAGTACTTAACCGGTACTGAAGATGTGATCATGATTCATGGTAGGTCTGAATTAAAACTAGAGGGTTAAACAGAATCAAGTTTTTCAGACTGACCAAGACGATAACAAATCCACTTTAGAGTAAATCGTTACCTTGAACGGTGGTGCAGTGAATTGGAAAGGTTCCAAACAGCAAAGAGTTGCTGGTTTAGTCACAAAGACAAAGTATATAGCTGTAAATGAAGCTGCAAGTTGATTGTTTTGATGAAAAGTTCATTACAGAACTAGGAATAGTTCCTAAGTCTCATCTTGGATTCAAACATGTGTTGCGGCACTTTCATTTGATTAGCCGAATCATTGAAAGATGAGAAGTCACTATAGAGATAGTGGACTCTCAAGAACAACATTGCATATCCCTTTACTGAAGTTTTATCCAAACAGCAGGATGATCGTCACTTAGAGAAGAAGGGTATTAGATACCATGACGATTGGCTTTAAGTGCAAGGGTATATTGAAAGTAGTATGCTCACAAGCCAATCATATTTGATATGATGTAGTATATACTTTATAATCTTTGTCGACGCCGATTTTTTGTCCTTTCCGATTTTAGCCTTTTATTAGATGATTTTTGGAAAAGATCGACATTAATGTCGACGGGGTTTTGAAATATCATTTTTTTATGATGAGCCAATTAACCAGAGTCACCAGTTGGTATATTTGAAATGGATGTACCAACTCATCCGAGTTTCGTTTTTTTATAAATCGCTGGCTCATATGTGACTCCGAATTAATTGGTCTGCGAACCGAGTTTCATAGAGTTCGGGGGCTTGCTTAAGCGAGGGGAAGGTGTTAGGCACCCCCCGACTTCCGTGAAACACGGTTACCGCAATCTTGATACTTTCTATCCTTTAATTCATGAAATGTGTATGTGTACGTGTGTGTGTGTGCCTTTGTGAATGTGGTGGTGAGTTTGCATAAAGAAACCATTTGGATTTTTGGAAAAGTCGTGTTTTTCTTTTGGGAATGCTTCAGAATGTCCTTCGATTTATACGAGAAAGCTTTATGAGAAGGGTTTGATTTTAATTGTCAAAACTTATAAGATTTTCATTAGGTGTCGTTTTGGCAAAACAATAGTTTTCTAAACCTTCGTCAAAATAGGAATCCAGATCTATACGTTGCTTTCGTAAATAACACGGTGGGCAACTTTTAGGATCTCTTTAACCTTATGCACAAAGATTTAATAAAACATTACTTATTTTTATAAAATTATTTTTGTGATGTTTGAAAACGATTTTTCCTTTAGCCTTCTCGTTAAATAGGAATCGACATTCATTAGCACTTCCAAATTTTATCCTCGTGAAGCTAATAGCCTAGTTTGATTGATTTTATGAAAATCTTATCGTTTAGCTTTGAAATCAATTTTTTGGGTCATAAATCAAATCAAGCATTAAAATGCGTTGGGGCTATTCATGGGCATGTAAGCCATCAAAATAACCCCGAACGCCAACAATCGCATACTTCCACTATGACAGGGCCTTAAACACGATTCTCGCCTTGGCGTCGTTTTAAGGCCCGGCGATTACATATGTACAATGAAAACTACATCCTTCCTATAATCTACATCAAAAGAGGTCCATCATCGGATTTGGACCACGGGGTCGCTTTCCTAGGCTCACACCCAAATTTCCACACACCCACAACCGGATATTACAAGAAGTAACCAACACGGATAATCTAACAATACCAAGACATCCTAAAATAGCGATCTAAAGGAACCGCGCCCAATATAGCACCGTAAAACAAACAAAAAATCAATAAATAAATATCATCGGGTTATTAGGAAGAATTTTGTTCCGATGGAACCCTCACTAATAATCCCTAATTCATTGTTCCATCATCAATTACATGAAAACTACATTTAATTCAACCAAAGGATATGATAGAAATTGCAAAAATAAGGAGATTTTCACCTTGCAAATGAGATCAAAGTGGAGGTAAACTTGTGTATTTTGAATAAAAGAAGAAGTATATGTGATACAATCAAATCAAAAGAATATTATTCCTCTCTTTTTTCTTCCTTTCTCTCCTATTTTGTTGCAAAATTTTGCTATTTTTCTCTCAATTTTTGTGCTGCTGTTGTGCTGTTTCTTCTCCTTCTCCGCCTGCTGCTCACCTCCTGTATGCTGATGAGGGAATGAGCTGAAATAGGCTGGCCAAAGCCAGCCGCAGATGGATCTGCGGCTGACCGCAGATTGATCTGCTGCTGACCGCAGATTGATCTGCGGCTGGCTGGCGGCCAACCCTCCACTCAGCTTATTTTCGGTTTCCGTGTTTCGAGTTCCGTGTTTTCAAAAGGCACACTCATTGGCCGCAGATCAATCCGCGGCTGGCTGGCTTGACTTTCTCGATTTTCGTGCTACGCCTCGATTCTCGTGTCATAACGTCAGTTTTTGCCGACAAGCTTGTATTCTGCAGTTCGAGAATTACTGGAAGGCGTGCCACATCCTCCAGGAATGCCCAATTCGGATAACCTTGTTGTCACGTCGGTTTCGGTTGTAAATCGGCGCGGCGGCGTCGAGTGTTCGTACTTGTCCATCCTTTGTTCTCGCAGGCCGATTCATTTGCCGAAATTGCCCTTCTGTCAATGTTAGTATCCGAAGTGCAAAATTTGGGTGTCTACAGCTGCCCCTCTTTATCATGTTTATGAAATGTTGAATGAAATGAACAGGATAAAGAAATAGACACCCGATGCATGAATGACAGTGCACAAGACCGACAATACATACGTGATGCAACACATATAACTCATGATGCAACGTAAGATGTAAGGCATGCAAAATATTCGTAAAAGGGTGTCAATGCGGATGATCGTCTCGTCGGGGCTGGGTCTCGTATCCGGTCACCCATCTCGTAATCGCCGGGTTTCATCGCCGGTCGATCGTCTTGTCGGGGCCGGGTTTCGTCGCCGGTCACCCATCTCGTAATCGCCGGTTATCGTCGCCAGTCGATCGTCTTGTCGGGGCCGGGTTTCGTTGTCGGTCACCCATCTCGTAATCGCCGGTTATCGTCGCCGGTCGATCGTCTCGTCGAGGCCGGGTTTCGTCGCCGGTCACCCATCTCGTAATCGCCGGTTATCGTCGCCGGTCGATCGTCTTGTCGGGGCCGAGTTTTGTCGCCGGTCACCCATCTCGTAATCGCCGGTTATCGTCGCCGGTCGATCGTCTTGTCGGGGCCGGGTTTCGTCGCCGGTCACCCATCTCGTAATCGCCGGTTATCGTCGCCAGTCGATCGTCTTGTGAGTGCCGGGTCTCGTATCCGGTCGCTCGGTCGAATTGAGAAGTCGTGTTTGACACCTACTTCATCAAAATCTCGTCTTTTATTATCACATTATGAGTCAAATGGGCTTTAGGATCGATTAAGCTTGCAATGGACCAAGGGGGAGCACTGGGCCCAGCCGCAGATGGATCTGCGGCCAGCCGCAAATTGATCTACGGCCAACCGCAGATTGATCTGCGGCCAAAATCGGGCATATAGTCGGCCAGCCGCTTCCCAGATCTGTCACTTTCATTCGTACCCCACGCGATTTTCAGACCTTTGCACGCCCTTTTGCCGAGTTTTCCAACCTTTTTTGCAAAAACCGCTCCGGTTAGATCGATCTACGCGCTACAAGTAACACTTTGACCGATTGTTTTCCAATTTCGTTAATGTTTTGCTATACATTCGCTATTCTGCATGTTTAGAGATAGAAATGTATGCTTTGACATGCTATGCCATGTATTATTGCATGTATATGCTATGTATGAACTGTGCAAGTCATATTTTATGCTCATGATGTGGTCCCACACTCTTGTTGTTTCTTTTCGGAAGAAAATCATGCATTAGGGTCACTTTCATGCTGCAATTATCCATATAACTGTAATTTTGATCTGTTGTGGCTTGGGATCTTTGAAAAACATGTTTGGCTATGCATGGGATGTCCATTTTACAGACGGAACTATGCCGATTTTTTTTAATGCACATATAATAAACATGCATCATGTTGCATTAATTCTACGATGAGTATTTGAATATTTGTGACATAATTCAAAAAAGGGAACTTACCTTCCTTTTCGCCTGTTCTATTCCAGCTATGGATCCTGACACTCCTAGTAGCTCCACTGCGTCTCGGACCTCGGGCGTTCGCCGCAGGGCTGCACCTGTTCCTGCCTTGCCCCGGACCCGCCAGGCTCGTCGACTGGCGGAGGCTGTCATCCGTCCCGATCAGCCCGATGTTGAGGAAGCTGCTCTTTCGGACATTGCGGTAGAGGGGCCATCCTCCAGCGCACCAGCTCCATCTCCTCATCGCGCCTTGTCTGGCGCCTCTGTGCAGATACCCGACCTATTGGGTCGGGATCTCACCTCAGCATCTCTCGTTGCTAATGAGGTATATTCAATTCTACTCTAAATTTACTCTCAAATTCTGTTTAGATCTGGACTGATCCATTCATTTTTGTCACAGGTGCCCGAGTTTACTCAGCTGAGGGGTAACTGGTTCAACATCTACTCCCTCTACACCGCTTTGCACAGCGATTACCGCGCGGTGGTGGATTCTTGGGGCTTTCGTCATTTCTTCACCATCATTCCGCGCCAGTGCCCTGGGGTTATATGCGGGCTCTGTCCGAGAGATGGTTTCACCAGACCCAGTCCATTCACCTTTTGGACTGTGAGGTCGTGCTAACTCCCTGGGACTGGAGGTACATCACAGGTATAGAGTTCACCGGGTCCCGTGTCCCTCTGGATCTTGATATCACTTCAGCGGAGGTTCGAGCTTTGCTGGGTTTTGTTGCCGACGACCGGGTCTTTATGGCCCGCAGCATTCGGTCTGGAGCTTTGGCCATTGACGCTGTGGGAGGCATATATGCGACGCCATTCCCCGCGGATTGGGCTACTCGGGACATTCTGCTCCGACGCCTGTTCCTGACCATCATGAGGGGTTGTTTCCTAGGGAAAAACTCCTCCACCATTCATTTCAGCGTCGTCGGAGCTGTCAGGGACGTAGACCGGATCGGCGATTATGACTGGGGGTCCTTCACATTTGCTTATTTCCTCCACGGTCTTCGTCTATGCTCGGAGGGACAGACAGATGCTTGGCTCGGATTCTACCACTTTCTGCTGGTGAGCCTTCTCTTCCTCTTTCCCTACTGTGCTTCCCGTCATTTCATTTCTCTTTTCTGCATTTGTTGGTTACTTATGCCTTTCTTTGTTCTTGTTCACAGTTCTGGGCCTACGAGCGACTCCCACCGGCGCGGAGTTCGCACTTTCCACCCGCCGCCTTACTTTGCAGAGTGTCGGGGCTGGGTGATGTATCTAGGAGAGCGCGCATTCAGATGCGTTACTGGGGAGATCCGCATCCCGCACTCCCTTCCTTTCACCACCTCCTGGCCTTTGGACTCTCAGCCTTCGGAGATCATGCTTGCGGGGGAGGATGGCCAGACATTATCTTCGGGTCCCAGTACGAGCGAGGCCTTTCGCATCTGGTGGGTGCCCCGCACCATCGGTCCTCAGACTCGGGCCACATTTTTCCTTGGAGACATGGTTCCTGGCTCGGTGATGATGACCGATTGGGCTGCCTGCGTTCGGAGTCTCACTCACGCTAAGCAGATTGACACTTTGACCCGCCAGGTGGAGCAGTTATCCCTGTACCTTCGGGTGTTGGGCCGGACCCCAGAGGATGCTTATGCATATGATCCTGACAGTGCGGATTTCGCCACAGGCCCGAGCTCTTTTGATGCCCTAGTGCCGCCCTATATCCCGGATATGAACTTCGGTCCTTCGACTTCAACTACTGTAGGGGATCAGTTCGGGGATCCGGATTTCACAGACGACATTACTTTTGACTAGATCAGGCTAGGATAGGGCTTTTTGTACCTGGACCTGTTAGATTTATTTTTTCTTTTTTATTATTATTATTACATGCACTATGTACTGAACTCATTTGTTTTATTTATGCATAGTCTTTATCTTTTATCTCTATGAAATTTATTTGCTTTATTATTAACTGTACGATGCATGCTTTTTATTTATCGATAGAGAATGACCCCTGTACAGTCGTTTTGATAGTATTTTTTCACAGATGTCGTCCTCAGATGTCGTGGTACGTTTGGATCCCATTCCTCCCACAGGGTTGGTCGGTAGTCTCCTCCGCTGGTTGGACAGTTTATCGCCGGCCAACAGGGTTATCGCAGATGGACTTTTGGGACACTCTCGGTCCTCTTATTATCCTTTCAGGTACCAGCAGGCTTTGTAGATGGTATTCTAGGTCACTGGGTCCCTGCCCGTCAGGTGTTCAGGTTGGGGACAGTGGAGGTGACCCCTACTCTTGAGGAGTATGCCCGCTTCACTGGTTTGCCTTTGGGCGGTCCTTGCGCCAAGGTCACCGTTGGTCCCATGCGTCGTCAGTTCTTGACTTTCACTGGGTTGCGGAGGGCAGCTCTGCTATCGGTGATCACATCAGATCATCTGGTTCCTCTTCATTTTTTGATTGACCGATTCGGCTCACCTGACAGTTTTCGCCATTTCTCTGGTGACTTTTCCGTATCTGAGGAGCGCTGGGGCGCCCTGAGAGTAGACGTTTTGATGGCCTGTGTCATCTCGGTTTTGTATCTGCCCGTCGGACCTGATCTGTTGGATATACGAGTTACTGCGGCCGTTAGAGCCCTCCAGGAGGACCACACCATCATTCCCATGATACTGGCAGACACCTATATGTCCGCCTCATACTGTCAGTCTTTCCGAGGCAGAGTATTCAGAGGGAGCTCGACTTTGTTGTACGTGTGGTTCATGAGTCATCTTAGTCCCATCGGCCATTTCCGTCGCCAAGGGTTTTGTTTCAGCCATGACATAGCCACGCAGTTTTTGTTTCGTCCCGTGAGCTGTACTGATGCGGCCTCCTGGATAGCATTTTTGTCGGTTGTTGAGGACCCTTTTCATCTCCTGATCTACTCGGATTATTGCTCCTTTATGAGCTTTTTGACTCACGTGCCCAACCTGGATTTCATCCCTATTGCTGGCTTGAAGGGCGTGACGACTTATCATCCCCTAGCGGTTATGGGGCAGTTTGATCAGACACAGGACTTTCACCTCTTCACGGGCGCGGCCGACTACCGATTCCTTATATCATCCCAGACAGAGAGGGATCTACTGTGGGTATACGATCTTTGGTCTCGCAGGATCTTTGTCAAATATAGTGAGAGCTGCCACATCCAGACATTTGCTTACGTGCAGTGGTTGCGCGGAGACTTGGATCCGGTTGGTTTGAGTCAGACTGGGGCCTTTGTTGACTCTGGAGTGATTTTCCCAGATGATACCACAGATCATTCCATCTCCGTGGATTCTGCCCCTAGCCGGGTCATTGAAGACAGCCGGATCCGACTGGCCTTGATTGCTATTGAATCTGAGAGGGATGCTGCCATTGCTGAGAGAGATGCCGCTATTCTGGCCAGAGATGCTGCTCTTGCTGACAGAGATGCCATTGTATTTCAGACCAGGGCAGTTATAGATGCTCATTCTGGGACTGTCAGCCGAGCTACTGCTTTATTGGACTGCATCGACATGATGGGGCAGCAGATTGCAGGGGATGGTGATGCTTCAGATCTATCCACCACTTTATCCATCCTGCTTTAGCTAGTTTCAGATTTGTAGATTATTTTATTTCTTGCATAGACTATGTCAGTTTCATTGGTTATCGAAAGAGAAATCTTGTAACAAAATGACTTATATATACAGACATGCATTTAAATTTAGTCATTTTCCCTTTTTGTCGTATCGTTGCCTCTCCAGTCTTGATGGAGATTTGACAGATGTTGCCGCACACCTTGTTGATTTCATCGGATTGAGTCTTAGATTTTGGCTAACTGTCTGGTTGGGCTATGTTTATGTTACTTGGGATGAATCTGATTAGGGCCTGGTTTCAGGAAGATTTCGAGGGTATAGGAAGGTTTTTTCTGGCTATTTGGGAATTGGTTTTGGTTAGAGAAAGGATTATTATTTTTTAAGGAATCGGACCGTGCCGTGATGGCTGCCTACGTACCCCCACAAGTTGGGAGATCAGGTTCTACGTAGTTCGTTCTTCAAGAAAGAGGGGAACTGATGATTCAAGCGTAGAACCGCTTCACCGAGTCAGAATTGAGGGGCTGTGGAAATACCTCACCATCCATTTCTTGCAATATGAGGGCTCCTCCGGATAGCACTTTCTTAATCACAAATGGTCCTTCCCAGTTCGGGGCAAACTTCCCCTTGGCTTCGTCTTGACAAGGCATGACTCTTTTTAGCACCAAATCATTTTCTTTGAACTTCCGAGGTCTTATCCTTTTGTCGTATGATCGAGAGATCCTTTGTTGATATAACTGACCATGCCAAACAGCAGCCACCCTCCTTTCATCAAATAGGGCCAATTGGTCGTATCGACTTTGCATCCAATCCTCCTCGCTTATCTGAGCATCGATCACTATTCTGAGGGACGCCATCTCAACTTCAACTGGCAGAACAGCCTCCATTCCATACACCAAAGCGTAAGGGGTTGCCCCTGTAGAAGTACGTGTTGACGTTCGGTATGCCAGCAGGGTGAGGGGTAGCAAATCCGGCCATCCCCGATGATTAGCAGACATTTTCGCCATGATCTTCTTGATGTTCTTATTTGTAGCCTCCACCGCCCTATTCATCTTAGGACGGTAAATGACAGAATTGAGGTGTTTGATCTTAAACTGGTTGCATAATCCCTTCATGAGGGCGTTGTTCAAATTCTTGGCATTGTCGGAGACCAACACCTCAGGTTGCCCGTATCGACAAATGACATTATTCCTGATGAAACCGACGATGATCTCCTGAGTTACTTTGGGGAAAGAAGCTGCTTCTACCCATTTGGTGAAGTAGTCGATCATGACGAAAATGAATCGGTGTCCGTTGCTTGCTTTGGACTCTATCGGTCCGATTACATCCATCCCCCACATTGAGAATGGCCAAGGGGAGGTCATACAGTGCAGTTCATTGGGAGGCGTATGGATCACATTACCGTGCGCCTGGCATTGATAACACCGTTTGACATGATCATCGCAGTCGGCTTTCAGTGTTAACCAATAATGCCCCGTTCTCAAGATCTTTTTGGCCAGCATCGGTCCACTCATGTGTGGCCCACACACTCCACCATGTATTTCGTTCATAATCCTTTGGGCTTGCATCTCATCTACGCATTGCAACAGTCCCAACCCATCATTCCTCTTGTAGAGTGAATCCCCACTCAGGTAAAACTTCATTGCCATCTGTTAAATCCTCATCCTCTCAGCTCGGCTCGCCTGGTCGGGAATGGATCCATCCCTCAGATATTCCCTTATGTCGTGATACCAAGGCTGCTTTGGCAGACCCACCTTGTCTGATAATACTGCAACATGTCCCTCGTATGCCGGGGCATTCTGTACTGCTATCTCAATTTGTGGAACATCTTTTCTTTTGATTATATGGATTAAGGAAGCCAGGGTTGCCAATGCATCCGCAAAATCATTCCGTCCCCGGGGAATATGGCGGAAAGCGATATCTTTGAACTCTTGCATCAACTGGGTAACACAACGATGGTATGGAAGTAACCGAAGCTCTTTAGTGTTGTACACCTCGACCGCTTGTCTGATTACCAGTTCTGAATCCCCAAACACCGCTAATCTCTTCACTCCCATATCGCGGGCAAAACGGAGTCCCAATATACACCCCTCGTACTCAGCTGTATTGTTTGAATTACTGAACTGCAATTTAGTAGCCACGGGGTATTGCTTTCCGGTGATAGAGACCAGTACTGCTCCGGCTCCTGCCCCCTCAGCATTCATGGCACCATCAAAATACAGCTTCTAGAACTGCCCCTCGTCATCACATTTCGTGTGTGATACCCAAAACATATCTTCGCCCGGCAGAGGAGTTTCTAACGGCTCCATCCCTCCTGACGGGGTTTCCACCAACTGATCTGCAATTCCCTGCCCTTTCATGGCTTTCTGAGTTACGTATACCATGTCGACCTGTTATAAGATTAACTGCCATCTTGACAATTGACAGTTTAGCATGGGCCTTTCAAAAATATATTTCAGGGGATCCATTCTTGATATCAGGTACGTCGTATGCCCATGGAGGTAGTGCTGTAATCTCCCTGCAGCCCAGGCTAAAGCACAACAGGTTTTCTCGATAGGAGTGTAATTCTGTTCACATCGGCTAAATCTCTTGCTGAGGTAATAGATGGCCTGCTCTTTACCTGCCTCATTCTTCTGTCCCAACATACATCCCATTGCAATGGCATTGACCGATATATACATAAACAGAGGGATCCCATCCTTTGGGGGTACCAGCACTGGTGCCTCTGCCAGCTGCCTTTTAATGGTCTGAAAGGCTTTCTGACATTGCTCATTCCACTCTTGGGAAGCATCCTTCCTTAATAGTTTGAAAATCGGCTCGCATGTAGTCGTCAAGTGGGATATGAAGCGGCTGATGAAGTTTATTCTTCCCAGGAATCCTCTTATGTCCTTCTCTGTGTAAGGTGCCGGCATATCCATAATGGCCTTAATCTTCGCCGGATCCAACTCAATGCCCTGGTCACTAACCAGGAATCCCAAGAGTTTGCCTGACTGTACTCCGAAAGCACACTTTGCTGGATTGAGCTTCAAATTATACTTTCTGAGCCGATCGAATAGCTTCTTGAGATGGGTTAAATGATCAGACTCCACCCTTGATTTCATAATAATGTCATCCACGTAGACCTCAATTTCCTTATGCATCATGTCGTGGAACAGGGCTATCATGGCTCTCTGATAAGTAGCCCCCGCATTTGTGAGACCGAAAGCCAATCGTCTATAGCAGAAAGTGCCCCAAGGGGTGATGAAAGCGGTCTTTTCCCGATCTTCCTCCGCCACCATTATCTGATGATACCCCGCAAAGCAGTCCACAAAAGAGTACATCTCGTACTGGGTTGTGTTATCCACCAGGATGTGTATGAAAGGCACCGGGAAGTTATCCTTGAGACTGGCCTTGTTTAGATCTCTATAGTCTACACATACCCTCACCTTCCCTCCAGGCTTAGCCACTGGGACTACATTGGACAGCCATTCTGGGTAAGTGGACACCATAATGATTCCGACCCTGAACTGTTTGATGATCTCTTCCTTCACTTTTAAGCTCCACTCTGGTTTCAACTTTCTTAGTTTCTGCTTTACAGGCCTGAAACCCTCCTTGATGGGCAACCGGTGTACCACAATGTCGGCGGACAATCCGATCATGTCCTCATGAGACCAGGCAAAGACATCCTCATATCGGCTTAGCAACTCAGTTATTTCTGCTTTCTGGCTAGGGGTAAGGTCTGTCCCTATCTTGAGCTCTTTGGGTGCGTTAGGGGTTCCAATATCTATGGTGATGGTTTGGTCTAGGTTGGGTTTGGGTTTATCCTCGACCCATCCTTTGATCTCATCAGGCGCGTCGTCGTAATCTATCTCGTCTTGCTCAATGCCCATTAAATCGAAATCCAGCTCAATGTCAAAATCATAATCATCATTCAAATTTGAAAGACCGTTTGTTAGGCAAGGATTACTCAAATTGGTACACCTGACATGAAACAAAATACTTGTCATATATAAGTTATTTTCCACAACGATCACATTTTCAGATAACATGAAGAAACGACATAATTATGCAAAATACAAAACAACAAAAATAAACTTCTTCATCCTCCCATCCTCTGGGGTCTACTACCCTGATGTCGGGTTTTACCCTTGTTTTGATATCACTGGCTTCATGGTCCAGTTGTCGACGGTCAGGTCAGATGAAATGTGCTGGATAAAAGGGGGCTTCACATCGGAAACTTCCTCGATGACTACGGCTACATCGCCTGAGTCCCTCTTCCTACCTTCTTCAGGAATAATTAGCCCTGCCCAATCGATGACAGGCACACCTTGTTGGGCCCCCGGTGGCGTGACAACATCCATCCCCTCTCCATTGCTTGTCAATTGTCCGGGGATATAGCACCTAGTTTCAAACTTTTGTGCGACCTCCTGTAGGAAACCTTCCCTCTTGGTCGACTCATCACTTGCGGGGGTCAATTCTTCATCCCCTGACTCAATCACAGGCTCGCTAGTCCCCTGTTCATTGTTGACCTTGGTCACCGAACTGCCAGCCAGTCGAATCGGGGCCACGCCCTGCTGGTGTCTCCGTGCTGTGCCTTTAGGATATCCCAACCCTACTTTACCTATCTGATGGGGTAGTTGAATGGGCTCGGTGATTCCTTGACTGCTTTTTCCTAACCCTTGTCCAGGCTGGAATTTCATTTTCATCATTTTCTTTGCAACGAAGGTAAGTTCTAGAGAGACCTTAGGTTTCATGGCTGGAGCTCCCAGGCATCTGTAGTGGGGAGTGCTGATTTCCAGCGCCTGAAAACTGGCAGGTGCCGCCGACTCGTCCACATTAATCACAGGCAGGCCATTCCTGGAAGGAGAGGGTCATCACCCTCTGCCGAGATTGTCACCAGATTCCCCGTCGATGATAAGTTTGATTTGCTGGTGTAGTGTGGAAGGAACTGCCCCGGCCATGTGTATCCATGGCCTCCCCAATAACAGATTATAGCTTGCCGCAATGATCATCAGTGAAAGTGAATTCTTTCACAAGATTGCATCATCTTGCCACTTTCTGAAAGTAGCAATCTCTTCCTCAAAGGCATTTTCTGCAACATTTGCAAGGAAGGGCGAATTTAGGACATAAGAAATCTTTTCAGCAGTGAGAACAATTCTCAGATTCCTTAACCAGTCTGTGCAATTCGGTTCGATCAGTTTATTGGCATCAAGTATGCTATGCAGTGATAGTGACTTTGACATTTTTAAATTCTGCATGTGAAATAGACAATATTTTAGCATACATTCATTTTATTAATCATCAAAATAAATTAGGTCTTTGTTTAAATTGGTATCTCCCACTATTTTTATCAAACTATATTACCCTCAATATATAGTTCAACAAATCTAATTAAAGATTTGCTAGTGAGAATAAGGATCTCATTTCAAATGTATATAGCCTTGTGGTGACACAACAAATGATATATAAATAAATAGGTAGACAACTATTGTCAATTACATCACTATGTAACTCCTTATATTTTGCCTCTTAGATTATTTTGATCAAGTGATAACACATCCGAATCAAAATTATCTAAGTTAAGTCCAACCTAGCACTTCCATATATGTGAAGAGAAAAATATCGTCCTTGTGGTGACACAACAAAACAGTAATGTTCAATTCCTTAATAAGCATCAAATGTGATGAGACAACATCTTAAATATTTAATACTTGCCTTGTGGTGATACAACAAACTTATATTAAATATTTAATACTCTATTGTTTTAACATGTTAGAAGGCGACGTTCGAAATTCCAAATATCTTTGAATGTTTAGAACTTAATATAATTTCTTTGAGGGGTTTATTATTATTAGTCTCATCTTGTTTAGCGCGC
The DNA here is from genome assembly GCA_034770075.1 of Aralia elata. Classification (NCBI taxonomy): domain Eukaryota; kingdom Viridiplantae; phylum Streptophyta; class Magnoliopsida; order Apiales; family Araliaceae; genus Aralia; species Aralia elata. The sequence goes on along the minus strand of CM068379.1, from coordinate 27,613,466 downwards.
ATGCACACACACACACACATATATATATATATATATATATATATATATATAATACACATCATATTATTTAACATACGAAGCATGCTGGATAATATAATATATATATATATATATAGTAAGCATGCACATATAGAATACTATATTCTACCCGGATTGATTATGGACTTTTATTCTAGTTTGGTTCACTAGAGCCACCAAGTGAACCATGTTAGGTTTGTATATAACGCAAGCATACAATCAAATTACATAAATAAGGCGGAAGCGTGATAAAACGGATTTTAAAATTTTTATACAAACCATTACCATGATCTTTCCTTATGTTCAATTATCAATTAGCAAAAGAGATAGAGATAGAGAATTATACGCTCGTGAATCAATGCTCCCTCGGGTACAAGTTCACCTCCAATTTCTTCACGTTCTCCTTGAATTCCACCGACTAAATTCCTTCGCTTGATCAACGTTAGCCAACCAAGTGTTTGGCCTCTAGAGGTGATCCACCAAGGAAGAATAGTTGTTCAAGAAGATGGGTGTTGGCAAAATCCTAGTTTCTATCTTTATAAAAATTACAAGTACTCTCCACAATCTAATGCAAGAGTGTGTAACCCTAATCTATGATAAGACTCCTCTTATTTATAAATGTAGGAAAACTCTTCCCCTAAACTATTTAGGATTAGAGTTTCTATTATAATTAAACTCCTTTAATTAATTATGCTCCTAATCCAATTAGGAATGCATGAGAGAGTACTTCTATTAATTAAGTCTCAATCCCTATTAGAAATTAAATAATAGTAATAGTAATAATAATAATAAGACTCCTCTTATTAATTTATATTTAATATTTCTAAAATATTAAATAATAAATATTAAGCTATTTAATTTATTCTATCTCCATAGACTAAATTAAATACACTTAACTTATTATTACAATTATACCATTTATTTCTTAAATAAATATTTTTCCTTTTGTTGTGTGACCCTTTAGGTTCTCCATATTAAGCTGGTTGTGAATAAATCAATTAGAACAATTCTAATCTTATTAAAATAAATAAATTAAACTATTTAATTCATTTAAATAAATAATATTTATTCTACAATAAGGGTAAGCCCCCTTAGCGATCAACGACTTTTCAAATAATATAGATTTCAACATTAATCACAAAAGAACATTTCAGTGCATAGTTACCGTACAATTCAATCCTTCTACCATACAATTTCTCAATTAAATATAAGACATGGAATTTATGTCAAGTCTTATTTTATGTCAATTTCTCAAATGCACAATTCTAAATAATGCAAATTAGAAACTCCTTTCTAATTTCATTCTACCTTGGCTAATGACTACTGAGTTGTCATTTATCGACACATAGGACATTCACATCTTTTACTAGACGTGGTAGATTCTTTGTTGATCATTCACCTATCTCCATGTACAACTTATTATACCCAATCATACCCTTTGATATACCCTAAAGGTCTTAAGTGACATGTCAAAGTATAACTTATCATACACAAGATACTATGATGATCTCAAGTCCAAGGATCACTTGCACTACTATCACTAGAGGAATTCCTATTGACAAGCGAGTAAAACTGCATTAGGTATTCCTTAGCGAGCCACGTTCAGTGAACTTATTCTCCAATAAGCACCTACAAACTTGCTTTAGTGTCTCCACATAAATGATTATGAGATCAATCATCCTCTTCCTAAGAGCAAGCAATGTATGGACTAATCTATCCGGATTCACTAATCCCCTCTTTTAGTAATCCAACGATTAGGAACGATTTTAGTTTGCGAGCTATCTAGAATTTAGATCTCATTAGCATGATCACCATCATGATTCTAAAAGCATTGCTCAAAACTATGGGTTTATCACATTTAATATAACAACACTATGTAGATAATGTAAAATGCCTTTTAAGAAAATCAATTCTTTTATTAATAAATGAATAAGATTACAAAGTATATGCTACATCATATCAAATATGATTGGCATGTGTGCATACTACTTTCAAGCCAAAAGGTCAAACCTAGGGTACAAGAACTGAATTTAAATATAACTATTACATTTAAATTCCGGGCTCCATTACAAATGGATCTTCAAGTTGCTCCTTTGTCTCCAATTCTTCAAAATAATTCTAACTAATCCTATTACATAAATTATTTATAATAAATAAAAACCTTGATCAGCAGTCAAGGGGAAGTACATAGGAGGAAGATAGAATTTACATCAAGAAAAACTAGAGAATACGAGGTACGCAGACCCCATTTATAAAAACCATTCATTCAAGCATCCTCTAAAATAAATCCAATCACACATTGGTCAATAGTCCATAATCAATCCCTATTTATTATCATACATATCTTCATATGCATCAATAAATAACATTCATCTCATGAATAATAAAACCATTCCATATATGCATTGATATCATTTAATGGGCAAAGGTTTGCTAGTATTTAGTTTTAAAACAAAATAAACTCTTTTATTTTAATCAAAAACCAAATCAAAATTAAACTCCTTTAATTTTAGCAATTTGAAATCCTATTCCAGATAAAATAGATATCTTTATTTTAAACTTTTATCAATTAAATAAACCATTTAAGTTAATTGAAGAAAAAATTATTTTTCGGATTCTGCTAACCGACGCAGTTGTGCCAGAATGAACTGAGAACCGGCGCAGCTGCGCTACACCACCAGAAACGACTTTCTAGGTTTGGGCGCAGTTTTATTTTTATTATTACTATTATTATTATTTAATTCCTAAAAGGGTTTGGGAATTAATTAATAAAAGTACTCTCATAAATTCCTAATTAGATTAGGAGTTTAATTAATTAAAAGAGTTTAATTAAGACAATTAACCTAATCCTAAATAGTTTAGGAGGGTTACCTATATGTATAAATAAGAGGAGTCTTGTTATGGATTGGGGTTACACACTCTTGCATTAAAATTGTGGAGAGTACTTGTAATTTCTATAGAGTTAGAAACTAGGGTTTTGCCAACACCCTTCTTCTTGAATACCTATTCTTCCTTAGTGGATCACCTCTAGAGGTCAAACACTTGGGTGGCTAACATTGATCAAATGAAGGAATCTCATCGGTGGGATTCGAGGAGAACGCGAAGGAATTGGAGGTGAACTTGTACCCGAGGAAGCTTTGATTCACGAAGGTATAATTCTCTATCTCTGTCTCTTTCGTTTATATCGTTAATTGAGCACATAGATTAATCATGGTGATGGTTTGTATAAAATTTTAAAATCCGTTTTATTTCGCTTCCGCTCTATTTATGTAATTTGATTGCATGTTTGCGTAATCTACAAACATAACAGTGGTATCAGAGCCTAATCTTGTGTTAATTATCGATTCACTAATCCTCTTTTTAGTTATCCAACGATTAAGAACGATTTTAGTTTTAAGCTATCTAGAATTTAGATCTCATTAGCATGATCATTATCATGATTCTAAAAGCATTGCTTGAAACTATGGGTTTATCACATATAAAATAACAGCACCATGTAGATAAAATAAAATGGCTTTAATACTTTTATTAATAAATGAATAAGATTACAAAGTATATGCTACATCATATCAAATATGATTAGCTTGTGTGCATACTACTTTCAAGCACTTCTCTCTCCTTCTTTCAATTTCTCTAGAGTTTTTCCTCTTAGCTTTCGTGAATTGGTGAGAAATGAAGAGAAAGAGGCTTCTATTTATAGGGTGGGCAAGAGATGGGGTAGTTTGGTCTTTTGGTCCCTTCTTAGCTTCTCCCATAAGCTTCTTCTAACTTAACCCTGGTCACTTGCTAGCCACACATGGTTAATTGGTGGGGGGATGGGATGGTAAGCTTACTTAGCAAGTTCTCCTCTCACATTGGTCCATTTTAATTCACTTGGATTAAGTTAACTTAACTAGGTTTTCTTTCCCTAGTTCAATTACTCCAACTAGTTAGTTAGCCGTAATCGTTGACTTTGACTTTTGTATTCCTACCGTATAATTTTTGTATTATACTCGTATCATTCTCGTATTCCGTTCGTATAATAATTCATATTATACTCATATCATTCTCGTATTCTACTTGTATAATATTTCGTATTATACTTGTATTATTCTCGGTTGACTTTCATTTTTGAATTTTATTAGAGATTACGTCTCGTGACATCATATAAACGTTATAGCATCATTCGAAAAATTAGAAAATCGAAAAACAAAAAAGTATTTTTAGCGTGAATAGTGTTTTTACGTCTTTTTCCCAAATTTTTATTTTATTTTCATCTATTAAATCTTTAATTAGTAGATTCTTACACGTATCACAATCTTAGGTCATAATACGACTTTTAAGCGCATAACACAAAATAATATTCATAAAACTTCATTTTATTCAATAATATTCAAAAGCCTTAACTACAAGGTTATCTGATTTCTCAGGTCGTCACATTCTTCCCCCCTTATAAGGATTTCGTCCCCGGAATCACTATTACAAGATTACATCAAAAAGCTAAGGATAAACTAAATTCTTCATCTTTTTCTTCTTTCAGTTCACACGCAGCTGCTTTGGCATTGCGGTTACTCCACCCTACCTTCTGAGAAGGTATTATCTTACTTCTTTAAAAATTTGGCTAGTGTTAATTTACCAGCGCTCTTTCCCTTACTACTACTTTCTCCATCTGCCACTTTCTTCGGATAATTTCTTGCTTGATGATCCAACGATCTACAAGCATAACACCCATTTTGCTTTGGATTAGGACAATTATGAGAGACATGTCCCTCTTGCTCACAATTATAGAATGCCCTCTTTGCTTTCCTACATACTCCCGTATGATTCTTCCTGCAGTTCTCACACTCTTTAACCTTTTTTCGGTTTCTTTGCTTACCTTCAGAATGGTTAATATTCCATTCTCGCTTATGGCTCCTCTTAGCTCTATCGCTTTGTCCCTCCTAACTGAATTGGCTTAACGCCTTATTTCCTCCCTCGGCTATTATAGCCTTTTCTAGGATCGTCCTGAATGAGTCGATCTGTAATACCGATAATTTATCGTAGAGCGAGGGCTTTAACCCTTGCTCAAACCTACGTGGCTTCTTTTCTTCAGTTGAACTTAGCAGCATATTGGGGTATCGACATGTCCCCTTCTTTCAACTCTAGAAATCTCATCTCCATCTGACTCTGTGTGCTCCTGGGTAAGTAGTTCTCAAAGCACAACTCGTTGAACCTTTCCCAAGTCACTATCCCTTCACTGACCCTATTCTAATTGGCCTCCCACTAGTAATTGGCCTCTCCCTTTAACATATAGGTAGCAAAAGCCGTCTTTTGCTCCTCTCTGACTTTGGTGATCACAAACGCCTTTACTATCTCCTTAATCCATGATTGAGCCTCTATAGGCTTAGTGGTCCCCTTAAACTCTGGCTGTCCCATGCTTTCAAATCCTTAAAAGTTGCTACTGGCAACGTTAGAGGATTTACATCTACTTGGGCAGGGTTTTTATTTAATGCCCCTACTAAAAGATCTACAAATTACTGCATAGGTGATGATTAGGTTTTATACCTATTATTTGGGTACTTTTAGGCTTAATAATTTATGTGTTTTTAAGTATTTTATGTTATTTTATAGAGTTTGTATTTATTTTATTGTTTTTATTTATTTTGTAGGAATAAAGGAGTTAAATGGCAAAATCGTGAATATTTGAAGGAATTGGGCGAGCAAGGAAGCAAGAAGAGAAAAGTGACAGAACTTGTGGGCCGCGACGCATGATTGTGCGAGCCGCGGCGCGGATCATGGGCCACGACGCTCGATAAGGCGAGTCGCGACGATTGAGAAGATCGCGCGCGTGGTGCGGCGGAGCTGAAGAGTTTAATTGTTGTTGTTTTTCAAATAAAATGAGATCTTTACCAATTGAAGTCAAAAGAGTTACAAAGACTACAAGGCTGACTTCAATACAAATATATCCACCTAGGGTTATAAATGTTACCGTAATTCTATTAGGGTTAGGTGGAATAACTCCTATAATTATTCTTATATTATGAGGAGTATAGGGGGACAAAGAGTAGTATAGAGGAGGATTTATCAGTAGTTTTAAGATATTAGTTAGGATTTCAAGGAGGCACCTGAAGGAGGCAAGGATTGAAGAAAGGAGCGAAGCAAAACTATGACAGAGTTCATTCTTCCTTCTCAATTTAATTTCTTGTACTTTAGGATGTTTTTTGAACGTATTATATTGTTAATTTTATTATTTAATATGAAGTAGTCTTTTCATTAAGGATTCAATGGAACCCGATGATAGTTTAATTTAATATTTATTCTCTCTTTGATTTAAATTGATTATGGGTTGGATTGTTTATTATATCTTGTGTTGGTTGTTATAATTACGTAATTAACAATTATCGGATGGATTTAGATGAAATCTGAAGATAGATTCTAAATTAAGATCTGGGTATAGTAACTTGTGATTAGTAATTCTTTTCAGTAATAGAGATTGCTAATTGAATGCTAATTTTGTGGATGGGATAGGAATATACCTGAATACCGCAAGTAACGGGTGGAAAATGATTCTTAATGAATCTATTATTATTGTTTCTCATAGGAATATACAAAAATTGATAATAATAGGTATGCTATATAATTATTCGAAAGATGGTTATGTTAACTATTAGTGATTTTCTGTTGATAATTCTAAATAACCGATTTAATAAGAGGAGAATGATATTAATTAAGTGATTCATCGGGGGAAATTGAGTTCTTAATATTTCCTTTTATTTATTGAATTCACATTTCTTTAGTTATTTCTTTATTAATTAATTCACTTGAGATTTCAATTGTTTAAATAGAATCGAATTGATTACAAATTAGTATTTGGAATAATTATTTGTTACTATTCCTCGTGGGATCGACACTCCTTATCACTTTATTACTTGATTGACCGTGCATACTTGCACGTAAATTGCTAAAAGATTTAGCCCATCAAGTTTTTGGCGTCGTTGCTGGGAAATAGTTAATAATTATTGTTCCAATATTAGTTTACGTCGATTTGATTTTAATTTAAACGTTTCTTTTTATTTTTGTTTTAATTATGTTTTTGCAAGATACGCAGGTACATGAACCTATGGCATTTTATAATGATTATCTACATTCGTTGTACAAATACAAACGTTGTCAAAGAAGGTGGATACCTTTGCAGCACAACGTATTCAAAACACTTTAGTGATTTGTGATTTTTGTCGTGGAAAGCATCTAAGCCATCAGTGTAACTTTAATTCCAAAGTAGTACCGTATGGTGGCAATTTCAGCAACTACCCCAATGAGTACATCTACCACAACAATTACAATCAAGATTGGGGGAATCATCCGAAGCAATTTTGGAGCGATAACAATCAAGTTCAAACTTTTGCTCCATGTCAAACATACAATCCAAAAGTTTATGATCATGCTTCTCCTCAACAACAAATGCAATCAAAATTCGAAGAAATTATATCCAAGTGCATAGCTGAGAGCGAGGAAAGGATGCAAAAGATCGAAAATCAAGTGAATCAGTTGGTCAATGCCATTGACAATCACCCTCCTGATATTTTACCAAGCAACATGGTTTTCGAGAGTGATAGAGGAGCCACAATATTTCTACAAACTGCCATGGACAATGATGAGGATGCTCTAATGGAGGAGGTAAAGAGTGAAGATGTCACGCCCCGAAAATCCACCTGCTAGCTTCTTTTTGCCAGGCCAGACTTCGTGCTCACGTGTACAACCTTTACATAATGCTATAGAAATTTTAACTTCTAATAATCAGAGTATAATGCGAAAAAGTGATAATATTTACAATATCATTTGTTCATTGTTACAACATTCCCAAATAACTTGTTCTTATTACAAATAAGTCCTAAAAGACTCAAAAACAAATATTCATTTATCTATCTGAGACTTGCAGTATTAGCAACCAGTTAGTTCCCAGGAAAGAGGGGCTTTCCGTTAAAACGGCGCGCAATTAGATGACCCAACCCCTTTCCTCGTTAGAACTTTCTAGACATCGTCAATAATGTTAATCTAACATAGTTAAATGACTTCAATATCTACGAACTTAAATATAAAGTTCATAATACATTCTCATTCCTATTACATCAAAAGAAAAAAATAATAATTATATCTTTCTTGACCTAACTACTCTTCTTTAACTTTCTCTTTTATCGTTAGACTACTCTGGTAATACTTCCTTAGCTGCAAATACAAATTATTTGCAAGAATGAGCATAAATTAGCTCACCAAGTTTAGAAATATAAACACAATGAGTTTTGAGTTGAAGGAATATAATTCACAATTTTGCCTAACTGAGGGTTGATATCCTCTATTGATTCGTATCAACCAAAAAACTGAGGGTTGATATCCTCTATTGATTCGTACCAACTATTTCTGTCAGTCATAAAGACTTAGAAATATGTTTGGTTTAGATATTTTGAATAGGATCAGTCTTCCTCGATATCCTAGGTGTATGCATATCATCTTACTCATTCCCACTCCACATTATGTCGAGATTTACTGGACATATATATGACCCTCAAAGGGGTAATGACCCTCAAAAGGGTAATTCATCTCAGTTTTGGAAGTCTTACCAAAATAATTTGGTTCGACACAACAATTCATGCTTTCACTAAGCAACAACAATTTCATATGAATAACAGTTCATTTCTTAAGTTATGCTGAATCAAGAAGCAATAACTTCACAATAATTGATGACACATTTGTCTATAATTTGAATCTATAACGAAAGAGAAAGAAGTTTAAAAGAACTTGCATAACGTAGAAACTTTGTTCAATATCAAATTTAACAAGAGATCTTGAATCAAGAAGCAATAACTTCACAATAATTGATAGCAAAATATAAAAGACTTGTGTAAAGGTAACAAGGTTTGAAGACTTGCCTTGTATATCTTTATAGTTGATATAACGTCTAAACGTTCGTCATAAATCCTATACGATTATCGGCATACATAACTAGTTAAACAGTTAACAAATACCTATTTTAAGTTTTTATTTGGGTTATTATAATCGCTTATAATTAAGACTCCTTCTACTATACATCAAATAATTTCAGTATTATAACTGCTTACAAAATGAATATTCTTACTAAATACTTGAAGAAAATCGGACATAGTAACTGCTTATAAAAGTATATTTTCAACTTTATAAGAGAAATAAATCGGACATTATAACTGCTTGTAAATAGGACTTTTGTACTAAATACATAAAATAATTTGGGCATTATATCTGCTTGTAAATAGGACTTTTGTACTAAATACATAAAATAATTTGGGCATTATAACTGCTTGTAAAAGTATATTTTTACTAAATATATAAAGAAGAATGAAAATAATAACCACTAGAGTATGCCTCTTGTAGTTGCTAGCTTTACTTCCAATCGCGTAGCGCTTCGATGCTTAACAAGTAATTCTTATCTCACAATATCTCTCAGAATATAAATATAGAGTGTTTTTGCTCTTAAACTGCTCTTGAAATGGTAGGAAATAGTGAAGAACTAAGCTTGCTATTTATAGGAAAACCAAGTTTCACTAATTGCACGTTAGGGGCTCGGCTTATTACACTTTGCACCCTGGCATATTCTTAGAATATTTTTCTAAGCCCTCAATGAAAATATCTTCCAAGCTCGACAATGCATCTTGCAATCTAAGCTCCTCAATGAAAATATCTTCCAAGCTCGACAATGCAGCTTGTAATTGAACCTACCTTCTAAGTTCCTCAATGAAAATATCTTCCAAGCTCGACAATGCAGCTTGTCACCGTAAGCACGACAAATCACTTTTTCATTCCCAAACACGACACAATAACTTGTCAAAAATAATTTGTCGGGATGCTTCTTGGTGAAATCGTAGAAAGCTTGACAAATCATTTTGTCAATGTAAACACGACTAAGCAGCTTGATAAAAAAAATTTTATTTGACCTAATGCATCGTTTACATAATATAATCACAAAACACCTGCTTCGAAATATCATTTTGATCATTATTAAGAACATATGTTACAAAATTTGAACTTCATTAGGGTTTAAGGTTTTAAACTTCTCAATACCTAGTTTTAGGTCACTAAATTAACCTCTAACCATATACGATCGTATTTATAATCCTCATAAATATTCAGGGTATTACAGAAGAACCGGTAAATAAGGAAATAGAAGATCTTGATTCGAGTAGTGATACAAGGACTCAGATCCATATGTTGAACCCGGTGCCTTCACCGAAGCATAATCGCGCCAGGAAGCTGGATGAGCAAGTGCATAAGTACTCAAAATTGGTTAAGAAGCTTCCCGTCATCATCGCGCCTGCGGATTCATGGGAACAAAAGCCTAGCTCCATGGAGTTTATGGAGATTAGTTTATTTGAAAAGAGCAAGCTAGACGAATTTGAAGTATTGACTCGTTTGAAGGAGAAGCATACAAATGTTACTTTCCTACCGACGGACGTATCAATCACTTCTTGATTGGGAATTGGATAGAAAATGAAGAAGTCGGGCTGACGACTATAACACAAGCGCTTATTGGGAGGCAACCCAAAAGTTTAAGTTTATTATTAGTTTGCATATTTGAATTTTAGTTCATTTTTTTAAGTTTAGCTAGATGATATTTATTAAAAATAAAATAAATAAAATAAATAAAATAAATAGAAATAGGTTGCATGTTAATTAAGAATTAATTGAATTATTAAGTTAGTTATGTTTTAGTTGGTAATAATGCGATATTATTTTTTAGGTACCAAGTTGGGAGATTCAGAGTCGAAGGAATATCAAGGACTTGAATACCCAAGCGCTTGAGGCGTCGTACAGCCTTACGCACTTTTTTGTTTCACTGGTGTTCCTCGACTACACATTTATCATGATTGAGGAGGAGGAGGACGAGGATGATGATGATGCTAGTGACGCTTAATTTTTAAGGGAGGTTTCTAAACTTATTTTTCTGGAACATTGAGGACAATGAACGTTTCAAGTTTGGGGGTATTGGTTGAATTTATTTGATACTTGATTTATTTGGTACTTGGGATTTTATTTATGCATTTTAGTTATTTTATAGATAGATTGCATATTAGTAATAAATAAATAAATAAAATAAAATAAAATAAAATAAAATATATAATAAATAATAATAGTTTAACTTTTGAGCAATCTTTTAACTAAATCTGTGAAGGCCAATGATAGGAATGGATTGAAAATTGGGTATTTTTGGCTAATTTTTTGGATCATGCTAGTTCAAGAGTTGGTTTTTCTAGTATTTTGTGATTCTAGATGTTTGATAATCCTGTTGTTCAAGTTAGTTGATATTAGAGAGTTTATATAGTTGAATATGTGTGAAAGACATGATTGAAACTTTAAGAGATTTATTGATCATCAGTTGACATAGAGATAGACATTCATTTAAGTTTGGGGGGGAAATTTGTGGAATGAAAATTATGAAAAATGTTGAATGTCATTGAAGTTGAATTGTTGGTGGATTGAGATGGAGCGTAAAACGCACTCATCCATAAACGTAGGCAAGACGGAACACTTGTTTATAATAAAGTGAGATGGAGCATAAAATGCACTCACGAGTGGAAAAATATATGAAATTATTTGTTAATTCCTTCCCCCGAATTGATGTGATGTCGTCTTTGCAGAAATTTGATGTGATGGTTGGATTTTTGAGTTGATGTCAGGTATCTTTTACACGATATTTGATTATATAACCTTATATAGGTTGAATAACTTGAGTAGTTTGGATGATCTTATGTTAGGGATCGTGAATTGCTATTGAATTGATGATTATGTTGAGATTTTAGATTATGCATGATCTAAATTTGGCTGGAAATTATTATATGTGAGTCTTTGGGGCCGTGATTCAGATTTATCTTAAATTTTTGCTCATGAGTTAACTGGTTATTACACGTTAGAGTAGTTTTTAATTTTGTTTTAGTTTTGCTTAAGGACAAGCAAATATTTAAGTTTGGGGGTATTTGATGAGTAGGTTTTATACCTATTATTTGGGTATTTTTAGGCTTAATAATTTGTGTGTTTTTAAGTATTTTATGTTATTTTATAGAGTTTGTATTTATTTTATTGTTTTTATTTATTTTATAGGAATAAAGGAGTTAAGTGGCAAAATTGTGAATATTTGAAGCAATTGGGCGAGCAAGGAAGCAAGAAGAGAAAAGTGACAGAATTTGTGGGACGCGACGCATGATTGTGCGAGCCGCGGCGCTGATCATGGGCCGCAGCGCTCGATAAGGCGAGCTGCGACGCTTGAGAGGATCGCGCGCGCGCGTGGCACGCGTGGTGCGGCAGAGCTGAAGGGTTTAATTGATGTTGTTTTCCAAATAAAATGAGATCTTTACCAATTGAAGCGAAAAGAGTTACAAAGACTACAAGGTTGACTTCAATACAAATATATCAACCTAAGGTATAAATGTAATCTTAATTTTATTAGGGTTAGGTGAAATAACTCCTATAAGTATTTTTATATTATGAGGAGTATGGGGGGACAGAGAGTAGTATAGAGGAGGATTTATCAGTAGTTTTAAGACATTAGTTAGGGTTTCAAGGAGGCACCTGAAGGTGGCAAGGATTGAAGAAAGGAGCGAAGCAAAACTGTGACAGAGTTCATTCTTCCTTCTCAATTTAATTTCTCGTACTTTAGGATGTTTTCTGAACGTATTATATTGTTTATTTTATTATTTAATATGAATTAGTCTTTTCATTAAGGATTCAATGGAACCCGGTGAGAGTTTAATTTAATATTTATTCTCTCTTTGATTTAAAGAGATTATGGGTTGGATTGTTTATTATATCTTGTGTTGGTTGTTATAATTGCATAATTAACAATTATCAGATGGATTTAGATGAAATCTGACGATAGATTCTAAATTAAGATCTGGGTATAGTAACTTGTGATTAGTAATTCTTTTCAGTAATAGAGATTGCTAATTGTATGCTAATTTTGTGGACGAGATAGGAATATACCTGATTACCGCAAGCAACGGGTGGAAAATGATTCTTAATGAATCTAGTATTATTGTTCTCATAAGAATATAGGAAAATTGATAATAATAGGTATGCTATATAATTATTCGAAAGATGGTTATATTAACTATTAGTGATTTTCCGTTGACAATTCTAAATAACCGATTTAATAAGAGGAGAATGATATTAATTAAGTGATTCATCGGGGGAAATTGAGTTCTTAATATTTCCTTTTATTTATTGAATTCACATTTCTTTAGTTATTTCTTTATTAATTAATTCACTTGAGATTTCAATTGTTTAAATAGAATCGAATTGATTACAAATTAGTATTTGGAATAATTATTTGTTACTATTCCTCGTGAGATCGACACTCCTTATCACTTTATTACTTGATTGATCGTGTATACTTGCACGTAAATTACTAGTATAGATTTAGCCCATCAATAGGCGTCCACTTGATCCCTATTCTCGCTTTCTGCCTCTTCTTGATTGCTTTGACTTCTTGTTGGCGGCATTATTCTGTTTAATAAAACTATATTATTCTCTCATCTTTTATTTTAAGCATTTGTTATTAATGCTAAAAATTTATCCTTCACATAGCACATATTAATACACATATTATATTAATATGCATCTCATAGTACATTGTACTTTATATTTTCTAGCTTTCTGCTATTCTATTAATTCAAGAAGTTCTATAATCCTCGGACTTTACTCTTTCTTTCTTATACTTTTCGACCCTCTCCTTTAGGTTTTGTAATGTTCCAAACTTTAGAGAATCCTATAATCCAACTTTATATGAATAATAAAGATTGTGTTATGTTTCCTGATTGTGTTATGTGATTTTTCTATGTGTATGATTATGTGTTTGGTTTTTTAAAAAAACAACTTTAAACGCTCGTTAGAATCAAGAAGTTATAAAGGTTACAACCTAACTAGGGTTAAAACCTAAACCCTAAGGGTTAAGACCTAGAGATTAGATATGCCCATGAAATCCGTCTAATATCCTTTTGGGACTTTTCACATTACACGATATAGTATTTATATGAATCTTAGAACCCAGGGAACCAATAAAATTTTTCGAGAAAAAGACGAAAAACACGATTTCCGAGAAAACCATTTTCGTCTTTTTGATCAGTTCGTTTTGCCGTTTCAACTTATTATATTTTACGACATAGTGTTTATACGTGGTTTAGAGACCAATGAACCAATATTATTTTTCCTACAAAAAAACCGAAAACACTATTCATTTGAAAACTATTATCCAAATTTTGAAATTTCAGATTCGTGAATATCGTTAATGTGGAGAGTATATACTTTTTCTCCAACTTAGTGTTTCTTCATGTATTCTTGAGCAAATATTATATATATATATATAAGCTTATGTTATTTCAAGTTTAAAGTATCATAAATCACTTATGTAAGCCGTTATAATGCCCAAATTATTTCATCTATAAGAACCTTAAGCTCAAGAACATAAGTCGTTACCATGAAAGATTTTCGTTCTTCGTGTTCTTCGTGTGTTCTTGAGCAAAAGTCATAAACCCTATATATGTAGGTTTATGATTCAACTATTTTTATGTTATGAAGTGTTATTAAGTGTTAGGACAAGTAATCCTAACATATTAATACATGGTATATCATGTTTTATCATTCTGGTCAATGATAATAAGACCGTTTTCAGAACAGTCCATTCGCAACTATTTCGGGTTTAGTTCCGTACGGAATTTGGAATCGAAATATAAATATAAATTTTAGATACGGAAGTTATGAACGCCTGAGATTTTGAATGACTCAAAAATGTTTTAAAACGAAGAAGTTATGGCCGTTTAACCGATCCGGGTTCGGACTGCGTAAGTGGTGTCCATTTTTAAGAAAAAGTTTTTGAGTTTGAGAATTTTATAAATGAAACCACTAATGAAAATAGTCTAGTTAAGTTATAGAAATACTTATTAAAGTGTAAAATTCGATTAACTAACAGTCGGATATGCGGACCCCTTTATGTAGGCTTTTTAACGCTTACCGGGAGAAATTTAGTTTATGATCAAGGCAAGTCTTCTACCCTAAGCTTTCATTTACAAGCTTTCTATTTGATTTATGCACTTTGTGCAACAACTTGTTATAAATCTTTGACATTAAAGTTAGTGCTATTTGTTTCGGCATAACTTGTCAAATGAACAATTATTCGTGAAATATTGAATTGCTATAATTCTTTAGTCAAACCAAGTTGTCTTGGGGCGACCTCGGCATGTAAAGTAAACTGAGTTGAACATTTTTAAAATACTGTCATGATTAGTTAGTGTAGTGTATGTTATGCATAACATAGGATGTCGTTAGATTGATCCTCTACTTGATATCCATTATATGGTTCTAAGTCGAGAGACGGACGAACGGTTCTTGGTTTAATTACCACTCATCTTTGCTATGTTAAAACAATTGAAAAATCTTTTGTTAAGTTATGATTCATTTAAATCCATATCGGTGTGAGTTCACTTATATGTTATGTGTTTAGACTTGTTGAGCTTTTGTATACTCACTCTTGCGAATAAAACCTTATTTGCAGATAAACCTGAGAGTTCCGGCTCTAAGAAGAAAGGAAAGAAGAAATGCAGATTAGTTTATATGCTTTATAAATTGCTTATCCATTTTTGTTATAGTCTTAATAACTTTTGTAATACTAACAAGCAACCCATGTAACCGAATATTATATCAATATTATCATGTTTTCTCACACATTCTTGTCATGTCATTACTTTGATTAAACTTAGAATTGTAAAACATAAACAATGTTGATAAGGACTATATATCTGAATGAGGATCTTGAACAACATTGTGAGTACTGTAAGACCAAAGATTTAGCACCGATGAAGAAACCAAATTCATTGCAAGGTTCCTCTATTCCAAGTACAAGTGTGTTATTAATATTGTGAATTTCAGATAGATAGAAATATCAATATAAAGAGATATCTTTATAAAGTTACGTGTCTAAGTGAGAGTATTGAATGATATTGGGAGTTCTGTAAACACTGAGGTTACACTAATGAGTGCCGGTAAGATGCCAAAATTACCAGAAAGTGCCCCTCAGTTCTAAGAACAGTCTTTGTTATTAATACTGTGAATCTTGGATATGTAAAGTTATAGAATATCTAAAACTTAAGGATTTAAAATAGTAGAAGTTAAAGTACTAAGTCCCTTGTATCAAGTACAAGGATTTGGTATAAAGTAATGAAAGATTTTTGGGAATTAAGATAATAACTTTGTTTATAAAACCGTTGGACTAAATAAGGGTATTGATAATATGGACTATTCATGTTATTATTGATATTCTGAATTTTAGTTTGATAAGGTTTATAAATAAGGAAATCATCTCTAAACTTAACGATTTAGCATTTTTAGTGAGCATCAAATCAGCTATAGTGAGTATAGTGATTTGGGGGCGTCACAAGTTTTTTTTCTTACATCCATAATTTTCTGGATTAAATGACCCCACCTGTGTCTGCTCTACCGTGACATCGCCTATGTCTATTTTATTATAACACAGCATGTGTCTGTTTTATTATGACACCGCTCGTATCTATTTTATTATGACACCGCCCGTGTCTGTTTTATTATGACATCGTATGTGTTTGTTTTAACACCACCAGTGTTTGTTTTATTTTGATGTCACACCCCCAAATTGAGGTACCAATACCTCGAATCTGGTGCTCACGATAAAGTACATCCATACACCTCTAAACAACATAAATCAACTAATGCGGAAATAAATAAACATATTTTGTTCATTACAAAAAGGTTTACTACGGTCCCAAGGTCTATAACTTTAAATAAAATACATCGCAGAATACATTAATAATACAAAACGATTCCACGATTACATAACGGGATAGTATATATAACTATTCCTTAAGCTTTCCCTTGCCTTTGTCCGCTTTGGAACTCTCCGGCTTAACTGCAATAGGTTCATGATATAGCAAGAGTGAGCAACTACTTTGCCCAGCAAGTTTAAAATGAATGAAAAGAAGATATATTATGAATGAATAAGAATAATAATCGCATAGTTCAACAATTTAAGAACATTGAAGAAATAGCTGACAATATAACCAAAGTTCAAATGAAATAATGAATGTTGATTATTTACTGCTGAGTGGTCCAATAGACCATGAACATTTTGGCCCTAAGAATCAATCATTCAACTGACTCCTTTAAGAGTTGGCCCGTCAATAGTACTTGAGGGGATCAACCTCTAGTACCCTATGTATATGCATAACATTTAACTCTGACTGCATCGAATAATCGACACATTAAAATCCCCTAAATAAGGGTTGCTCTCTCAGTCCAAGAATCCATACCAACAACCGGTTTGGATAGCTTTTAAAATAATAACCTGTACATGTCTAGCCGAAACAAATAGCGTAGACTGTTTCCTTAAACAGTTCATGAATGAAGAACTTAAATATTTCACAGTCCAACAACAGATAATGAATTCAAATGCACAAGGTGCGAATATCAATAATTATCTTGGATGTGGAGTAATTTACAATAATTAATCCACTAATATAATTTAAAAGGAATAACTCAATTTGAGTCGTGAAACTTGCAACAATATACAACATTTTTATAAAATAGAAAACTTGCCTAAATGTAAAGGTTGAGTAAGTTTAAGAAACTTGCATTAAATATATAGAAAGAATGAAATTAGGGAACTTACCCAATACAAGGGTTAGACAAGCGTTAGGAAACTTACACAATATTCAACATGTGTATAGGATAAGAAACCTGCTCAATATAATTCGAGTAAGGTTAGTGAAACTTGCTCAATAAATAACTTGAGTTAGGATAAGAAACTTGCCTGGTGCGTCTGCTATAATATTACAATAAACGCTCCTTAATATCCTACACAATTAAGTACATATTCACATAATAATTAGTCACATACTGGATACCAAATAATGGTCTATACTACTCTATAATGTTTCATTCTTATTATAAATATAATATTAAACAAGATTATACACATTAGTTCGGCGTTACGACATTTGCACGTCTGTACGCCAAACTTGATTATAATTCGAACGCCCAAGCGACACGCATTTGCGTCCGCCTAACATGCTCATTCAATTTATCTAATACTCATTTGTTAATGCTAAGTATCATTGTAATTAATAACATTCATGTTTTAGAACTTAGAACATTATCTTACATTGTTGGGAGCATTACATGAGCTTACGCGCATGCCCGACACCCTCCGATTGCCCCCAATTACACATCAGTCCTAAAGATGGTCAATTTAGGAATTGATCCCGAGCTCAAATGTTAAAACTTATTAAAAGTAAGTTGTAGTTCTACTCTTTCTCTTTCCGAATCATCTTGGATCATCTCAATCCGATTTCGTACGAGAATATTATGCCCATTTTACTAAAGGATGTCGAAGCTATTTGCACAGTCTCTTGTCCAGCGCCTTAGGGCTCAAAATGGCCTTTGAGCAGCGCCTAGGCGCTCTCTCACGGAAGTTGAGCTCGTGGCCAGTGCCTAGGCGCTCGGCCTGAATCTCCCAACCCGTTTTCTTCCCGGAATGCTCTGTTTTTGGTGTTCTAGGCCTCTCTTACATCCAGCCACCATAACTCCCTCAATACATGTTCAAATTGGTCCGTTCCAGACTCTATGGACTCCTAAGACATAGAACTACAACATATCAAAATTTTAGAGTTATCCATTAAAATTAACATGGCCAAATCTTAGGTCAAAGTATCAACTCATGCTATATTTTCGTGTTCTTGGTGTTCTTTACAAAAATCATCACCAAATCTTTGTTTTAATCCCTCTTTACTCCATTCCAACTGGGTTAAACTCATAACCCATGGAAGTACAACATCATAACAACAAACGAACTAAACAAATACGAAATCATAGCTACAAACTCCTCTACTTCATCCAACGGTCCATGTTCATGTCCAAAGTCCATTGTTCTTCATGTTCTTCATCCTCCTTAAGCATAGGTATGGATTTATTGCATTTTTGTTCCACATTGATGTTATTAATGGCCTACATAACCTCTTACCAACATTTACAAACATCCAACATAAATAAAAACAACAAGAATCGCAGTAAAGATCATCCACGAACTAAAAGCTCCAAAAACCTTCAAAACTCAAAAATCTTCACAAAATCAAATGAAATCAATTTTGGTTGATTGTTTACCTCTATAAATCTTTTCTAGAGGTTTAGATAATCAGCTAAGATCCTTGCTTGAGTTCCTCCTTTCGCTTGGTCCTTTCTTCTTCCTTCACCCGCGCTCTGTCTAGAACCTCTCTTTTGCTTCTTCTTCTTCTTCCTTCTTTGTTCTTCCTTCTTTGTAGCTCTCTCTCTGATGGGATGAGTTGGGAGTTGAAAGAGTGATTTGGAAGAAGTGGAGGGAGTGATTTAGGGAGAAGTGAGTTGGTGGCTCAATGTTTCTTTCTTGATTTTTATTAACTAGCAAATGCTTACTTGTTTCCCACTTGTGCAACATGCAACAATTAATCCACCCATTTTGGTCTCTCCCTTACAATATTACCCGAATACTCCCTCATCTAAACACCAAATTGCTGATTTTTCTACCCATTTCCCATATGGGTCATGGGGTATGTCATGGGTTTGGATCTTGGGTTGAAGTTTGGACTTTCTATTTGGGCTATTACTACTAACCTTTTGGGCTTCTAATTTGATTCCCATCGGGCTCCCATAAATCCTACACTTGGATTATTAACTCATTTCCTAAATGGGTTGACAATAATTAAGAAAATCAAAGTCACCCGAGAAGACGTCTCTAGATGAATATTCCCTACGTGAATAGTAACTCGTGAATAGAGATTTAACGATGCTACGCGAAATCAAATATTTCACTTAAACAAAACTATAACACGTAAAATTTCATGTATTCACATAATCTAGGTTGTCACACAAACTTTAAATATGCAACACAAAAATAATATTAATAAAATATAATATATTCATTAATATTCAAAGATTCGAATTACAAGGTAAATCTAGAATTCCCGGTCTTACATCCTCCCCCCTTATAAGAATTATGTCCCCAAAATTACAATCTAGGTACAGAAAACTTAACATGGGTTCACTCAAAAAGATGCGGATAATTCTTCCTCATCTTCTCTTCTAGCTCCCACGTTGCTTCTTCAGCTGCGTGGTTCCTCCAAAGTACTTTGACCGAATGGATGACCTTATTTCTTAACGTCTGCTCCTTCCTATCTAATATTTGGATAGGAATCTCTTCATATGACAAGTCTTTCTCAACATGAATAGGTTCATAGGATATCATATGCTTGTAGTCAGGTTTATATGGCCGCAACACAGAAACGTGGAACACATTGTGAATGTGCTCAAGTTCAGGAGGTAGAGCTACCTCGTACGCCACTTCACCTACCCTCTTTAAAACTTCAAAAGGTCCTATGAACCTGGGACTCAATTTTCCCTTCTTCCCAAATTTGATCTTCCTTTTCCAGGGAGATACCTTCAAAAATACAAAACTGCCCACTTCAAAGTCTCGTTTCTGACGATGCAAATCTGCGTATTTCTTTTGTCGATCCTGAGCCGCTACTAGTCGAGCTCTTATCACCTTGACGACATCTACGGTCAGCTGCACCAATTCGGGTCCCAACAGTCTTCGTTCACCGACTTCGTCCCAACGCAGAGGTGTTCGGTACTTCCTCCCGTATAATGTTTCGTATGGTGGCATGCCAATATTTGCATGATAACTGTTATTATAGGAAAACTCCACCAATGGTAGGTGATCGTCCCAGCTACCTTTAAAATCCATTACACATACTCTAAGCATGTTTTCAAGCGTGTGAATCGTTCGTTCGCTTTGTCCATCCGTTTGAGGATGATACGCTATACTTAACCTCAACTGATTTCCCAACCTTTCTTGTAAGCTCTTTCAGAAATTTGACGTGAAACGCGGATCTCTGTCAGATACAATAGATACCGACACTCCATGTCGTGACACAATCTCTTTCACATATAACTTTGCTAGCTGCTCCAGATTGTACCTTATCTTGATTGGTAGAAAATGTGCAAATTTAGTTAAACAATCCACGATCACCCAAATCGCGTCGTAACCCTTCTAAGTTGGTGGAAGCCCCATCACAAAATCCATCGTGATATACTCCCACTTCCACTCCGGAATCTCCAGCGGTTGTAGCAGTCCACCCGGTTTCTGATGTTCTGCCTTTACCCTCTGACATGTCAAACATCGTCCAATACATTTCGCAACCTCCCTCTTCATGTTCAGCCACCAGAAGTGTTGGCGCAAATCCTGATACATCTTGGTACTACCAGGGTGTATCGAATACCTTGTAGAATGAGCTTCTTGCACAATCTCTTCTCTCAACTCCGGAACTATCGGTATCCAAATCCTTCCTTCCAACCTTAGTAGTCCCGTGCTATCAATTTTGTACTTCAACTCCTCCCCTCCCAAGAGTTGCTCCTTTATGGTAACACATTCCTCATCCTTTTCTTGAGCCTCCTTTATCCTGTCTAATAAGGTCGGACTCGCCTCTACTGCGAACAGTTTCTCATCTGCATTCGTCGAATACTTGACTTCCAACTCCAGTCTTTCCATATCCTTGATCAGTTCTTCTTGAGTTGTCAGCATCATCAACTTACCTCTGCACTTCCTACTTAGAGCATCGGCTACTACATTGGCCTTACCGAGATGGTATAGAATCTCGCAATCGTAATCCTTGATCAACTCCAACCATCGCCTCTGCCTCATTTTTAGTTCCTTTTGAGTGAAAATATACTTCAGACTTTTGTGGCCTGTGTATATCTCACACTTCTCCCCATACAGATAGTGCCTCCAAATCTTCAGAACAAACACCACTGCCGCTAGTTCCAGGTCATGAGTCGGATATCCCTTCTCATAGTCCTTCAGTTGTCGTGACGCATACGCAATGACCTTCCCATGCTGCATCAATATGCACCCAAGGCCTTTGTGTAACGCATCACTATACACCACAAATCCCCCTGTATCATCTGGCAGTGATAACACAGGTGCTTCACTAAGTTTCTTTTTTGACTCCAAGAAACTCTCTTCGCACTTATTTGTCCACTGAAACTTCACAGTCTTCCTTGTCAAATTTGTTAACGGCGTCGCTATCTTCGAAAAATTCTAAATAAATCTCCGATAGTAACCCGCTAATCCTAAGAAACTTCGAACTTCTGTCGGCGTCTTTGGCTACTCCCAGTTTATTACTACTTCTACCTTGGCAGGATCCACTGATACACCATCCTTGTCAATTATGTGCCCCTAAAACTGCACCCTTTGTAGCCAAAATTCACACTTGGAAAACTTTGCATATAACTTCTCTCTCCTCAGCGTTTCCAGGGCTATCCTCAAATATTTGACGTGTTCCTCCTCTGTCTTTGAGTAGACTAGCATGTCATCTATGAAAACGACCATAAATTTATCTAGGTATTGCTTGAACACTCTGTTCATCATGTCCATAAATGCTGCTGGCGCGTTCGTCAGCCCAAACGACATCACCAAGAACTCAAAATGTCCATATCGAATTTTGAATGCTGTTTTTGGAATATCTTCATGCCTCACCTTCAGTTGGTGATATCCCATCATCAAGTCAATCTTTGAAAAGTATTTCGCTCCCTTCAACTGGTCAAATAGATCATCAATTCTGGGCAGCGGATACTTGTTCTTAATGGTAACCTTATTTAATTCCCTGTAGTCAATACAGAGCCTTAATGATCCATCCTTCTTCTTTACGAATAGTACTGGCGCTCCCCACGGAGATACACTCGGACGAATATACCATTTATCTAGAAGCTCCTGCAGTTGAACCATCAGTTCTTTCATCTCTACCGGTGCCATCCTGTATGGTGCCTTTGAGATCGGTGCTGTCCCCAGAACTAAATCGATTACAACTCCACTTCTCTATCCGGTGGCAAACCCGGTAGATCTTTTGGGAAAACATCTAGGAATTCCCTTACTACAGGTATCTGACCCAGCTCACCCTCTATTCTTCGAGTATCAACCACGTGAGCCAGATAACCTATGCAACCTTTTCTTAGTAATCTCCTTGCTTGCATCATCGTTAGACAACGAGATTGTCTAGGAGATTTACTTCTATAGAATACAACCCTTAACTTATGTGGAGTCTTCAGGTGTATACATTTCTTTTGGCAGTCAATCACAGCTCCATGATTAGACAACCAATCCATTCCAAGGATTACGTCAAATTCTCCTAGTCGTATCAGAATTAAATCTACGCTCAGTTTACATCCTCTTATCGGAGTTACTTCCTTCGCTATTCCCATCCTTGTGCCCCTCGTAGTTTTTTTTTCTGCTCCTGGTTGGGCTTTGTCAATACTTCATTTCCTCCTTCGGCGATAATGGCCTTCTCAATAAGTGCGGAAGAATTGTTGATTTGCAGTACTGCCACCTTGTTGTAAACCCAAGGTTTCAACCATTCCTCGAATCTTCTCGCCCTCCTAGCTTCGATGTCCACTTGGTGTGAAGCAAACCTAGCTAGTTCGTTAAACTTCGTTGCGTACTCTGCTATCGACATATCATCTTGCTTCAGTTCCAAAAATTTATCTCCATACTTACCTACGTGCTTTTTGGAAAGAAATTTTTTTTTTCAAAAAAAAGCAGCTCCTTAAAACGAGTCCACGCAGTTGTGCTTTCCCCAGCTCGGCTTCTATTCGTCTTGCACCAGTAATTTGCCTCACCCTTCCTTATAAAAGTGGCAAACAAAGTCTTATGTTCCTCGGTCACTCTTGCGACCTTAAAAACTTTCTCTATTTCTTCTACCCATGTTTGGGCTTCACTCGGATCCGTATTCCCACGAAACTCTGGTGGTCCTACTAATTTGAAATCCGTAAAGTTCGTTGTCGACGCCGGGAGAATCGCTTTCTTTTGTGATTATTACCCTTTCCAATTTTAGCCTTTTGATTAGATGATTTTTGGAAAAGGTCGGCATTAATGTCGACGGGGGTTTTGAAAGATCGTTCTTTATGATGAGCCAATTAACCAGAGTCGCCAGTTGGTATATTTGAAATGGATGTACCAACTCATCCGAGTTTTCATTTTTTATAAATCGCTGGCTCATATGTGACTCCGAATTAATTGGTCTGCGAACCGAGATTCATAGAGTTCGGGGGCTTGCTTAAGCGAGGGGAAGGTGTTAGGCACCCCCCGACTTCCGTGAAATACGGTTACCGCAATCTTGATGCTTTTCCTATCCTTTTAATTCTTGAAATGTGTATGTGGGTGCGTGTGTGTGTGTGATTATGTGAATGTTTGTGGTGAGTTTATACGAAAGAATCATTTGGGGTTTTTGTGGAAAATCGTGTTTTCTTTTGGGAATGCTTCAGAATGTCCTTCGGTCTATACGAGAAAGCTTTATGAGAAAAGGTTTGATTTTAATTGTCAAAACTGTGAGATTGCATTAAGTGTCGTTTTGGCAAAACGAGAGTTTTCTAAATCTTTGTCAAAATAGGAATCAAGATCTATACGTTGCTTTCATAATTCAAATGATGGGCAACCTCTAGGATCTCTTTAACCCTATGCACAAGGATTCAATAAAACATTATTTATTTTTATAAAACCATTTTTGTGATGTTTGAAAATGATTTCTTTCTTTTGCCTTCTCGTTAAGATAGAAATTAACATTCCTTAGCACCCCCAATTTCTTATCCTCGTGATGCTACTAACCTAGTTTGATTGATTTTATGAAGATCTTTATCGCTTAGCTTTGAAATCCTTTTTGGTGTTGCAATTCAAATCCAACATTATAATGCGTAGGGGATTATTCACGGGCATGTAAGCCATCAAAATAACCCCGAACGCCCACAATCACATATTTTCACTATGACGGGGCTTTTCACTATGACGCCTACTACTTATATCAAAAGATGTCCATCATCGGATTTAGATCACGGGATCGCGTTCCTGGGCTCACATCCAAGATGGCCAAACAACCACAATATCCCAAAATGGTAATCTAAACAAACTAAGCACAATAAATCATCATAACAAGCTAAATTAATTCACTAAATGGACATCCTCGGGTCATTAGGAAGCATTTGTTTCCGTGGAAACCTTCACTAATGGTCCCTAATCCATGTATCCACAACAATATACAAGACAAATTACATTTCACATAACCCAATTGACAAAAAGATTAACAAAATGATATATCAAAATTGCTATAGAAATGGTCTTTTCACCTTGCAAATAATCCTCACAATGTGTATGAATTTGTATATTGAATAGAGTAGAAGTTATAGGATATATAATCTTACACAAAATATATAATTCCTCACTTTTTCCCTCTCTTTTCTCTCTATTTTCTTGCAATTTCTTCCTATTTCTTCCTCCTTTCCCGAGCTGCTGCTGCTGTTTTCTTCCTCTCTCTCCGCCTGCTAACCCCCTGTATGCTGAATGAGGGATGAGCTGAAATAGGCTAGCCAGAGCCAGCCGCAGATGGATCTGTGGCCGGCCGCAGATTGATCTGCGGCTGGCTGGCCGCCACCCCTCCACTCAGCTGATTTTTGGGTTTCCGTGTTTCAAGTTCCGTGTTTTCAAAAGACGCACTCATTGGCCGCAGATCAATCTACGGCTGGCTAGCTTGACTTTCTCGATTTTCTTGCTACGCCTCGATTCTCGTGTCGTGACGTCGGTTCTCGCCGACAAGCTCGTATTTTGCAGTCTGGGAATTACTGGGAGACGTGCCACATCCTCCGGGAATGCTAAATTCGGACAGCCTTGTTGTTACGTCGGTTTCGGTTGTAAATCGTCGCGGTGGCGTCGAGTGTTCGTACTTGTCCATCATTTGCTCTCGCAGGCCGGTTCTTCTGACGAATTTGCCCTCCTGTTAGGGTTAGTGTACGAAGTGCAAAATTTGGGTGTCTACAGCTGCCCCTCTTTATCATGTTTATGAAATGTTAAATGAAATGAACAGGATAAAGAATATAGACACCCGATGCATGAATGACAGTGCACAAGAATGACAATACATACATGATGCAACACATGTAGCTTATGATGCAACACAAGATGTAATGCATGCAAAACATTCGTAAAAGTGTTAATGCCTCAATCCCTGACCGCATTGTTAGTCGTCGGGTTTCGTCTTCCAATCGGTCGTCTCGTTTGCGCCGGGTCTCGTATCCGGTCGTCAGTCTCGTGATCACCGAGTCTCGTATCCGGTTGATCGTCTTGTGAGTGCCTGGTCTCGTATCCGGTCGCTCGTCTCGTAATCGTCGGGTCTCGTCTCCGGTCGATTGTCTTGTGAGTGTCGGGTCTCATATCCGGTCGCTCGTCTCGTAATCGCCAGGTCTCGTCTCTGATCGATTGTCTTGTGAGTGCCGGGTCTCGTATCCGGTCGCTCATCTCGTCGGGGCCGGGTCTCGTATCCAGTCACCCATCTCGTAATCACCGGGTCTCGTATCCGGTCGATTGTCTTGTCTGGGCCGGGTCTCGTATCCGGTCACCCATCTCGTAATCACCGGGTCTCGTATCCGGTCGATTATCTTATCGGGGCCGGGTCTCGTATCCAGTCACCCATCTCGTAATCGCCGGGTCTTGTATCCGGTCGATTGTCTTGTGAGTGCCGGGTCTCGTATCCGGTCGCTCGGTCGTAATCATCGGGTCTCGTCTCCGGTTGATCGTTTGGATCTCAGCCCTTCCCAGGGGTTTGGTTGTTTGGATCTCAGCCCTTCCCAGGGTGTTAGTTGTTTGGATCTCAGCCCTTCCCAAGGTGTTAGTGTTTGGATCTCAGCCCTTCCCAGGGTGTTAGTGTTTAGATCTCAGCCCTTCCCAGGGTGTTAGTGTTTGGATCTCAGCCCTTCCCAGGGTGTTAGTGTTTGGATCTCAGCCCTTCCCAGGGTGTTGGTTGTTTGGATCTCAGCCCTTCCCAGGGTGTTGGTTGTTTGGATCTCAGCCCTTCCCAGGGTGTTGGTTGTTTGGATCTCAGCCCTTCCCAGGGTGCTCACCATCTTGTTGTGGTTTGCTTGGATGCCTTCCCAGATTCACTCACCACCCTGTTGTGGTTTTCTTGGATGCCTTCCCAGGTTTGCTCACCACCTTGTTGTGGTTTGCTTGGATGCCTTCCCAGGTTTACTTCTTGTTTGGATACCAGCCTTTCCCAGGGGCATTGATTGTTTGGATACCAACCCTTCCCAGGGGTCATTGATTGGTTGGATACCAGCCCTTCCCAGGGGTCGTTGGTTGGTTGGATACCAGCCCTTCCCAGGGGTCGTTGGTTGGTTGGATACCAGCCCTTCCCAGGGGTCGTTGATTGGTTGGATACCAGCCCTTCCCAGGGGTCATTGATTGGTTGGATACCAGCCCTTCCCAGGGGTCGTTGATTGGTTAGATACCAGCCCTTCCCAGGGGTCATTGATTGGTTGGATACCAGCCCTTCCCAGGGGTTATTGATTGGATTTGAGTGATTTTTTTTTGAAATGGGATGTGTGATCGGCTTCATGTCCTGGATCTCCCACCAACATCGTCCACGTACCATGCCGCAAAAGCCATCACTATGATCATTTGTGAGGTTGAAAGCGACGTGCTTGTACTTTCCTGAAGATTTTTATTTTGATCGTACCTGCATGCATGAAAAAGATGTTATGCATGATCTGGCAGATATGTTATGGACAGATGTATGTGCAC
Source organism: Aralia elata (assembly GCA_034770075.1). Lineage (NCBI taxonomy): Eukaryota > Viridiplantae > Streptophyta > Magnoliopsida > Apiales > Araliaceae > Aralia > Aralia elata. Next base: position 27,585,796 of record CM068379.1, on the reverse strand, counting down.
AACATATGTTTAGATAGAAATGACCCCTATTCAGTCAAATGATACGATTCGACAATCGTCGTTGTTTGCCAAAATTTGACTGGATCACGCCTCGTCGTGAAGTGTAGTTTCTAGACTTCAACATTGGTTTGGTACTCTGCCTGTTCTTGGTCATCTTCATTTCATCGAGTTGAGGCAGTCTGTTTCGCTCTCTGTGATGATGGACAGCTATGTTGGCTCCTTGGCCTTTTGATCATCTCCGATGGCCGATATGTTGTGGTCCCGCATTATATCATCCTTGTATATGCTCATGCACGTGTATCACTTGGATGTCGAGGCAGTGATAGTCAGGATTGGGGAGAGGCCCAATGAGAAGTTCTGTGCAGCCTCAGTTTTCCTTCCATTTCACGATTCTTAACTGCCCCTGCCTTGGCGCATGTCGCTACCAAGAATTTCTATCGAAAACTCGCAATGTTGACCGTGCTGAGCTATCCACAGCTCTGCAAGATCCTGCATATCAGATGACTAACAAATGCCAAAACTTGAAGGCTCGGGCCATTAGTGTTAGATCAACACAAAGATATTATAATCTCGACAAAAGAGTAAATGTAGTTAAAGCACATGAAATTGAATATCTATTGATCGCACAATCTAGCAAGCTGTGAACCGTGAATGTACTAGATTGGAAGTTATTTTCAATCCCTCGTGAGTTGATGATTTTCTATTTAACGAGTTATGAAATCGTAAGAACACCTTCAAGCATTCATGGTCATTGTACGTGAGTAAGGTTGGATTCAAAAGAACTACCTTCCCTCGTCAAAAGTATTATGTCTCCATTCTCGGCAACGTTCTTAGCAGGATTGACGTCATATGACAAATGCACTGTGCGACGCAGCATTCAGTAGGGGTTTCTCTTTCATGACTTCTTGTTTAAGGCCGAGAGTTTTTTCGTATTATCTTTTCTCTTTATTAGCCCACTTCACTTGTCTCGTTTTCTTAGGCTATTCAAAGTTACCCATTTAACGAGTTTTGGACCAATGACTCCCAAACTAGACGGTTTTGGGGCATTAGGTGTACAGACACCCCTTCGGGTTTATTTACTCGAGTAACAAAGGCCACGGTTCGAGACAAACTGGTGGTCTGCACCATTCCATCTTTGCTTGACCTTGCGCAAGATTCGTTTTCTTAGGCTTGAGTTACCCATGTAGCGAGTGTTAGGCCGGTGACTCCCAAACCAGACGGCTTTAGGGCACCAGATGCAGAGACACCCCTTAGGCTTAATTACTCGAGTAACCCATGCCACGATTTGAATCTGCTCGGGCCTCCTCTACTGTAATGCTCGTTTTCTTAGGCTGTGAGTTATCCATGTAACGAGTGTTGGGCCAGCGACTCCCAAACCAGATGGCTTTAGGGCACTAGGTGTAGAGACACCCCTCGGGCTTAATTACTCGAATAACCCAGGCCACGATTCGAGACATTAGCTTGATAATCATTTATCGCCTGACTTCTTGATATTAGCTTGATAATTATTGATTGTCTGACTACGTGTTAATTGCCATCAACGTCGTCATAGTTTTATACCCCACAACTGAAAGTTTGTGCAAATGCAAAGTGAAGGCTGTCACATGAGGTCGATTCTGTCGCAAACGTTGCTTTGAATTAAGGCTTTGTACCTGATCAAAAGGTTGAATAGCCTTCTTCGTCTAATCATACTCACGATCGTGCTCCACGGTTGCTTGTCAGAATTAATCCGATTCCTATCAAGCCAAATAAAATCCCCTTTCACGCAGATCATCGTATCCCGGGAAAACTATGCTTGACAAATGCCAGATGATCGTACCGTTGAAGATTGAATTGACATGAGGTAGCATTTGATGATGATGGTGCATGTTGATGGGATTGGTGCATGGGTGCCAATTTGCACGTCATCATTTCCTGGGTAGTTGACAAATGCCCCAGTGTTAAGTTGCTTTTCTCGTGATCTCCCTCGTAGTGGTTGCATCGGTATCTCGCTGGGCTGACAAAAGATCCGGTCCTTTGACTTGTTGAAAGGTTTGGGGGATTTTTGATTTTTTTGATTTTTTGATTTTTTGATTTTTTGATTTTTTTGATTGTTTTTTTTTTAGATCACAGAGTTGTTTCACAGAGTCAGAATTAACGGGCTGGGGAACGCCTTCCCGTCCATTCCTTGTAAGATGAGGGCTTCCCCTAGAGAGGATTTTTTTATCGTGACGGCTCCTTTTAATTTAGAGTGAAATTCCCCATAGCCTCGTCTTGGCAGGGCGCGATCCTTTTGAGGACTAAATCGTTTATTTTGAATTTCTGGGATCGTACCCTCTCGTCGTATGCCCGGGAGATGCGTAAGGGCTGCCCCTGCAAATGTGCGAACTGAGGTTCGATAGGCAAACAGGGTGAGCGACAATAAATCCGGTCATCCCTGATGATTGGCGGACACTCTTCGCATGATCGTCTTTGTGTTTTATTTGCAGCCCCCACTGCCCCATTCATTTTGGGCCGGTAAATGACTGAATCAAATTGTTTGATGTTGAATTTGTCGTATATCTCCTCCTTGAGGGCATCGTTCAGATTTATATAGTCGATGCGGCCCCTTACTTCTCCTCCAGGCTGTGGTACTGGTATTCTGTCGGAAAGCCATTCAAGGTAAATAGACACCGTGATGATTCCTGCTTTAAACCGCTTGACAATCTCGTCCTTTATTTTCAACCTCCATTCAGGCTTCAACGTTCTCAACTTTTGCTTAATTGGTCGGAACCCTCCTTGATGGGCAGTCGATGTCCTATAACGTCTGTGGACAATCCAATCACGTCGCCACGGGACCAAGCGAACATATCTCCATACAGGCTCAACAACTCGGCTATTTTTTTTTTAATGTCGAATTTGCCCCTACTCCGGGTTCTTTGTGATCGTTAGGGGTTCTGATGTTTGATGGCGATGGTTTGGTCTAAGTCGGGTTTGGGTTTATCTTCGACCCCTCCTTTGATCTCGTCAGGCGTATTGTCGATATCTGTCTCGTCCTGCTCAATCCCCATCAGATCGAAATCTAGCTCTATACCAAAATCGTGATCCTCCTTCAAATTTGGCCTATCGCTTGTCAGGCTAGAATGCCTCAAATCGGGGTACCTGACATAAAACAAAAATGCTTGTCATATATATAAAACATTTCAGCATATGATCTTTTTTTTTTTTGATAACATGACAAAATGACATGAGCGTGCAGGGATTTGAAATAAAAACTCAGAATTTTAAAACCCATTGATCTTCTACTGGCTGGGATTCACTGCCATACTCCTGGATTTACCCCTTCCTGGATATCACCTGCTGCACGGTCCAACTGCCCACGGTGAGGTCAAGCAATGGAGCTCATTAGGAGGTGCATGGATCGCATTGGCATGGATCTGGCATTGATGGCATTTCCTGACATGAGCATCGCAGTCAGTTTTCATGGTTAGCCAGTAGTGACCCGTTCACATGATTTTCTTTGCCAAAAATGTTCTGCTCATATGGGCTCCGCACACATCGCCATGTACTTTGTTCATTTGTCTGTGGGCTTCTTCGGCTTCCAGATATCTCAGCAGTCCCGTAGCTAGGTCCCATTTATGCCCTTTGGTGCTATATATTCCCATGGCCTGCCGGATGACCAATTCGAGTCCCCAACTACTATCATCTTTTTGATTCCCATTCCCAGGGCTAATCTCAGTCCTAGGATGAATCCCTCGTATTCGGCCGTATTGTTGGAGTGGCAGAACTGTAATTTTATGGCTATCGGCCTCTGTCATTTGGATGGATGGAGTATGGACTTTACGGCCTCTTAGTTGGGTCGTAGGGGCAATCTCGCAAAACAAATAAAGGTCGTAGTTTAGTACTGTGCCAGTTACAAGTTGGCAGATGCATGTCAACACTGACGCATGATTATTATATTATTCTTGTTTTTTTTTTGGTGGTCGAAATATGCCCCTACTCCAGGTTCTTTGTGATCGTTAGGCCACGCTTTCACGGTTCTCTAATCTTATCCTGCAAAACAAGGTCAGTGTTTGATGACATGATAGTATTTATAAGTTTTAGAAAACCTTGGTACGTGGTATCGATTGCCTTCCTGCAAAATCATGTCAGTATTCTCTTTATATGTGCAGGTGATGTAATCACATGATACGTGACATATTTATTACGATGATGATGGTATGACAATTGTATGTCATTTGCATGACATTTGTTTATTTGACTGAACGATAAAAGGGCATGAAGAAGCTTCCCTTTCGTTAGGTTTATCAGAGGCTGACCTACCCTAGGGTTACTCTCGCGGGCTTTTCGGCATGAAGGTCCCCAAATCTTCGCAATCTACTCATCTGAATCCTTTCGATTGGAGCGGATCTGGGTGGTGCGTTTCCTGAGCCATCTCCGGCGAGCAGCCCCTTCGAGTCCAGTAATAAGCAACCGACGGGTTCGCCTCAAGAGGAGGTACACTCTCAACATACATTCACAATCATCGTCCTCACCGTATGCATATGATTACCTTGAAGTACAGCAATTCCATTCAACCATTCATTCATTGGTAAAACACATTCACACAACAACAGGTCAAAATATCGCACGCACACACATTCATGAATTTTAAAGTGAGGGTAGTATGCACACAAGCCAATCATATTTGATATGATGTAGCATATACTTTATAATCTTATTCGGTTGTTAAAAGGCATTTTACATTATCTACATAGTGCTGTTATATTAAATGTGATAAACCCATAGTTTTGAGCAATGCTTTTAGAATCATGATGGTGATCATGCTAATGAGATCTAAATTCTAGATAGCTCACAAACTTAAATTGTTCCTAATCGATGGATTACTAAAAAGGGGATTAGTGAATCCGGATAGATTAGTACATGCGTTGCTTGTCTTATGAAGAGAATGATTGATCTCATAATCATTTGTGTGGAGACACTAAAGCAAGTATGTAGGTGCTTATTAGAGAATAAGTTCACTGAACGTGGCTCGCTAAGGAATACCTAATGGAGTTTTACTCGCCTGTCAATAGGAATTCCTCTAGTGATAGTAGTACAAGTGATCCTTGGACTTGAGATCATCATAGTATCTTGTGTATGATGAGTTATACTTTGACATGTCCCTTAAGACCTTTAGGGTATATCAAAGGGTATGATTGGGTATAATAAGTTGTACATGGAAATAGGTGAATGATCAACAAAGAATCTACCACTTCTAGTAAAAGGAGAGAATGTCCTATGTGATTCGATAAATGACGACTTAGAAGTCTTTGGCCAAAGCAGAATGAAATTAGAAAGGAGTTTCTAATTTGCATTAATCAGAGTTGTGCATTTCAGAATCGAAATACATATAATTAAATAAAATAAGACTTGACAGTAATTCCATGTCTTATATTTAATTGGGACATTGTATGGTAGAAGGATTGAATTGTACGGTAACTATGCACTGAAAGGTTCTTTTATGATTAATGTTGAAATCTATATTATCTGGAAAGTCGTTGATCGCTAAGGGGGCTTACCCTTATTGTAGAATAAATATTATTTATTTAAATAAATTAAATAGTTTAATTTATTTATTTAAATAAGATTAGAATTGTTCTAATTGATTTATTCACAACCGGTTTAATATGGAGAACCTAAAGGGTCACACCGCAAAAGGAAAATATTTATTTAAGAAGTAAATGGCATAATTGTAATAATAAGTTAAGTGTATTTAATTTAGTCTATGGAGATAGAATAAATTAAATAGCTTAATATTTATTATTTAATATTTTAGAAATATTAAATATAAATTAATAAGAGGAGTCTTATTATTATTATTACTATTACTATTATTTAATTCCTAATAGGGATTGAGAATTAATTAATAGAAGTACTCTCACATGAATTCCTAATTGGATTAGGAGTTTAATTTAATTAAAGGAGTTTAATTAGAATAGAAACCCTAATCCTAAATAGTTTAGGGAAGGGTTTTCCTACATCTATAAATAAGAGAAGTCTTATCATAGATTAGGGTTACACACTCTTACATAAGAATTGTAGAGAGTACTTACAATTTCTATAGAGATAGAAACTAGGGTTTTGCCAACACCCATCTTCTTGAACAAGTATTATTCCTTGGTGGATCACCTCTAGAGGCCAAACACTTGGGTGGCTAACGTTGATCAAAGGAAGGAATTTAGTCGGTGGAATTCAAGGAGAACGCGAAGGAATTGGAGGTGAACTTGTACCTGAGGAAGCTAGAATTCTACAAGGGTATAATTCTTATTCTCCATCTCTTTCGTTTAATTAATAATTGTGCATAAAGAAATATCATGGTGATGGTTTGTATAAAATTTTAAAATATGATTTTATCGCGCTTCCGCTTTATTAATGTAATTTGATTGCATGTTCGCGTTATACAAACCTAACAGTGGTATCAAGAGCCAAACTTTATGCGAATTATTAATTGTTTTGATTCTGTATATACATTGATATGTGTTTAGAACAATTTAATTGGGCATAATTGTTTGTGTAAAATTATTTTATTTTTTTTATTTTGATTTTATTTATTTTCAATTAAGATAAAAGGTTTATTTTAATTGGAATATGATTAAAATTAAAAGTTTTATTTTAACTTGGAATTGGATTCTACGTTAACTAGAATAAAGGAGTTTATTCACATATGGAATAGGATTCCATGTTTCCTAGAATAAAGGAGTTTATTTACATATGGAATAGGATTCCATGTTTCCTAGAATAAAGGAGTTTATTCACATATGGAATATGATTCCATGTTTCCTTAAAAATAAAGATGTTTATTTTGATAAGGAATAAGATTCAATATATTTTATTTTCCAACAATTGGAAGTTAAAAATAAAGGTGTTTATTTTAAACTTGAAATTGGTTTCCATATTAATTAAAATAAAAGAGTTTATTTTGATTTGGAATTTGATTAAAATAAAGGAGTTTATTTTTATTCAAAAAAAAATTTAAAATTAAAATAAAAGAGTTTATTTTGATTTGGAATATGATTAAAATAAAGAAGTTTATTTTAATTGAAATTGGATTTCATGATAACTAATTAGAGTTGGAATTGGATTCCATGATAACTAATTTGAGTTGAAATTGAATTTTATACTAACTAATATTGCCCATTAAATGATATCAATGCATATATGGAATGGTTTTATTATTCATGGGATGAATGTTATTTATTGATACATATAGAGATATGTATGATAATAAATAGGGATTGATTATGGACTATTGACCAATGTGTGATTGGATTTATTTTAGTGGATGCTTGAATGTATGGGTTTTTATAAATGGGGTCTGCGTACCTCGTCTTCTCTAATTTTTCTTAATGTAAATTCTATCTCCCTCCTATGTATCTCCCCTTGACTGCTGATCAAGGTTTCTATTTATTGTAAATAGTTTTTGTAATAGGATTAGTTAGAATTAATTTTGAAGAATTGAAGGCAAAGAAGCAAGGAGTGTTTGAAGACCCGTTTGTAATGGAGCCCGGGTTTAAATGTAATAGTTATATTTAAATTTAATTCTTACACCCTAGGTTTGACCTTTTGGTTCACTTGGTGGCTCTAGTGAACCAAACTAAAATAAAAGTCCATAGTCAATCCGGGTAGAATATAGTATTCTATATGTGCATGCTTACTATATATATATTATATATTATCCAATATGCTTCGCATGTAAAATAATATGACGCGTATTATATATATATATATATATATATATATATATATATATATATATATATATATATATATGTGCATGCGCGCTAAACAAGATGAGATAAATAATAACAAACCCCTCAAAGAAATTATATTAAGTCCTAAGCGTTCAAAAATATTTGGAATATCGAATGTCGCCTTCTAGCATGGTAAAGCGATAGAGTATTAAATATTTAATATGAGTTTGTTGTGTCACACAAGGCAAGTATTAAATATTTAAGATGTTGTTTTATCACATTTGATGCTTATACATAGACTGAACGATGTTGTTTTGTTGTGTCACACAAGGACAGTGTTTTTCTTTCGAATATATGGAAGTGCTAGGTTGGACTTAACTTGGATAATTTTGATTCGGATGTGTCACACTTGATCAAAATAATCTAAGAGGCAAATTGAAAGGAGTTACATAGTGATGTAATTGACAATAGTTGTCTACCTATTTATTTATATATCGTTTGTTGTGTCACACAAGGCTATATACATTTGAAATGGGATCCTTATTCTCACTAGCAAATCTTTAATTAGATTTGCCGAACTGTATATTGAGGGTAATATAGTTTGATGAAAATAGTGGGAGATACCAATTTAAAATAAAGGCCTAATTTATTTTGGTAATTAATTAAAATGAATGTATGCTGAAATGTTGTTAAATTACAAATTCATTTATAGAATTTTACGATGTCTAATTCACTATCACTGCATAGCATATTAGATGCTAATTAACTGGACCGAATTACACGGATTGGTTAAGAAATTTGAGAATAGTTCTCAAGGCTGAAAAGCTATCTTATATCCTTAATATGCCTATCCCTGCAATGGTTGCAGACAATGCCTCTGAGGAAGAGATTGCTACTTTTAGAAAGTGGCAAGATGATGCACAGTTGGCTCAATGCATCATGCTCGCATCCATGAGTAATGAGCTTCAGCGTCAGCATGAAACTATGGATGCTCCTACTATATTCTTGAACCTTCAAGGAGTTGAAGGGCGAGGAAAGTAGTACTATTAGATATCAGATATCTAAGAAGCTCTTCCAATCTAGAATAACCGATGGCACTACAGTATAGATAAATGTCCTCAAAATGATCAATATGATTGAACAATTGGGACAACTGATTTTAATGGATGGAGAGTTGATCCAAGATTTGATCTTGCAATCACATCCGGACTCTTTCTCACAAATTGTTGTGAATTTCACATGAACAAGCTATATGTCAGCCTGCCTGAGTTGCTTAAACATGTTGAAAACTGTAAAGAGTCACTTTCCAACCAAGAAAGACCAAGTTTTACTGGTAGATGATTCTTCCAAGGAGCGGAAGAGGGCCAAAGGATCTTCTTAAAAGAAGAACAATTCAAAGAAGGTAAATGGAAAGACAAAAACAAAGGACAATAAGAACAAGACTGATGCAGATAGCAAAGTAGTTTGCTTCCACTACAATAAGCCTGGATACTGGAAAGAAAAACTGTAAGGAGAATCTTACAAAGGGTAACCAGATGAAGCTTAGTGAGGCTTCGGTTACAGATACAGGTTTGTTCATGATTGAAATAAATTTCTCTATAAGTCAAGGTTCTACTTGGGTATTGGATACCGGCTGTAGTTCTCACGTATGCGATCCAATGCAGAGACTAAGCAGAAGTAGAAAGCTAAACAAAGAGTAAGTAATCTTATGTGTAGGAATGGAGCAAAGGTTGCTGCATTAACCATAGGAACTTATAGTTTAGCATTGCCTACGGGCAAGTCTATTAAGTTAATAAGTTGTTATTATGTTCCAGTTCTCATTAGAAACATTATTTCTTTCCGTTGTTGGACAAGGAAGGTTCTGGTATTATATTTAAGAACAATTGTTGTTCTATTTATAATGATAATGTTTTGTTTGAAACTGGAAGATTACTTGATAGACTTTGTATACTTGACTTACATGAGAAATAATTTTGTAAATTGAACAAACTAATAAAAGAAAAGGAGATGGTCATTCAAAGAGTTGAATGTGTGTATTTGATGAAATACACTTCTGAATTATTTGAAATGTTTAAAGAATTCAGAAGTGAAACAAATTGACAAAGTATTAAGATTCTTTGATCAGATCAAGGAAGGAATACTTGTGCAATAAGTTTCTAGATCATCTCAAAATGGTATTTTCTCATAATGGACACCTCCTGATACGCAATAATTGATTGGTGTATCTAAAAGGAGAAATTGTACCTTGTTGGACATGGGGCAGTTCATAATGATTTTTACCGACATTCTAGTATCCATCTGGGGTCAAACCCTAGAAACGGCTGCATATCTACAAAATAAGGTAACCTCAAAAATTCGAGCCCAAGACTCCATAAAGGTTATGGATAGGAAGGATTCCTACTCTTAAGTATGTTAAGATAAGGGGTTGTCCAGCTTATGTGAAAAGGTTTTAAAGATAAGTTTAGGACAAAATCTGACAAGTGCAGATTTGTGGGATATCCTAAAGAAGTTTAGGGTACTATAATCCTATATGCTACCTTCTTGGATAAAGGTGTTTATTATTGAAGGAGCTAGTGGGAGGGTAATAGATCTTGAAGGAGTTCAAGAACCACAAAGCACTTTAAGTCGAACCGAGGAACCTGTAGATAGACCTATTGTACCACAACCGAATCGTAAATCTGGAAGAGTACCGAAGATACCTGGGAGGTATGGATTCATCATAGAGGATGATGATGAGGTACGCATCATAGAGGATGATGATCCAATATATACGATGAGGCTATGAGTAGAAGACACTCAGAGAAATGGCAGATGGCCATAAAATCCGAAATGGACTCTATGTATAAGAACCAAGTATAGACTCTGGTATATATGGGTCTTTAAGAGAAAGACTGAGGCAAATGGCAAGGTAGAGACCTATAAGACCAGACCTGTTTAAAAGGTTTTTCAAGTCAAGTAGTTGACTGTGATAAAACCTTACTATCGGGTAATGCTCAAGTCCATTTGGATTTTGCTTGTGATTGCAGCTTATTACGAAATCTGACAAAATGGATGTGGAGACGTCCTTCCTCAATGAAGGCTTGAGGAGAATGTATGTATGATACAGCCAGAGGAATTTGTTTCAAAGGTTGAAGCAAATCGTGTTTTAAGCTACAATGGTCCATTTATAGATTGAAGCAAACTTCTCAAAGATGGAGCATTCATTTTGATGAGATAATCAAAATAGTTTGATTTTATCAAAAATGAGAATGAACCTAGTGTGTACAAAAGGGTCAGTGGGAGCGCTGTGACATTCTTGGTATTATATGTTGATATACTACTGACAAGGAATAACACACTAATGCTACAATCAGTAAAGATAAAATTGTCTAAACATTCCTCCATGAATGCCTTGGGAGGAGCATCCTATAAATTGGGGATATAAATCTATATAGATAGATTTAAAAGGATGTTCGGTTTGACCCAAGGAGCGTATATTCATTTGATGCTAAAGGTGTTTAGCATGGCAAACTCCAAGAGAAGTCTCATGATGATGAGTCATAGAGTGTATCTCTCTAAAATTGTCTCCAATTAAAAGAGAGATCGCATGAGTTACTATCATGTATGCAGTGAATATACAAGGCCTGATGTTGATCAGTCATATTCTGGAGATGATCACTATAAGACAGTGATAAACATCTTTAGGTACTTAACCGGTACTGAAGATGTGATTATGATTCATGGTAGGTTTGAATTAAAACTAGAGGGCTAAACAGACTCAAGTTTTTCAGACTGACCAAGACGATAACAAATCCACTTTAAGGTAAATCGTTACTTTGAAAGGTGATGCAGTGAATTGGAAAGGTTCCAAACAGGAAAGAGTTACTAGTTTAGTGACAAAGACAAAGTATATAGTTATAAATGAAGCTGCAAGTTGATTGTTTGGATGAAAAGTTCATCACAGAACTAGGAATAGTTCCTAAGTCTCATCTTGGATTCAAACATGTGTTGCGGCACTTTCATTTGATTAGTGGAATCATTGAAAGAGGATAAGTCACTATAGAGACAGTAGACTCTCAATAACAACATTGCATATCCATCTACTGAAGCTTTATCCAAACAGCAGGATGATCGTCACTTAGAGAAGAAGGGTATTAGATACCATGCCGATTGGCTTTAGTGCAAGTGGGAGATTGAAAGTAGTATGCACACAAGCCAATCATATTTGATATGATGTAGCATATACTTTATAATCTTATTCGGTTGTTAAAAGGCATTTTACATTATCTACATAGTGCTGTTATATTAAATGTGATAAACCCATAGTTTTGAGCAATGCTTTTAGAATCATGATGGTGATCATGCTAATGAGATCTAAATTCTAGATAGCTCACAAACTTAAATTGTTCCTAATCGATGGATTACTAAAAAGGGGATTAGTGAATCCGGATAGATTAGTACATGCGTTGCTTGTCTTATGAAGAGAATGATTGATCTCATAATCATTTGTGTGGAGACACTAAAGCAAGTATGTAGGTGCTTATTAGAGAATAAGTTCACTGAACGTGGCTCGCTAAGGAATACCTAATGGAGTTTTACTCGCCTGTCAATAGGAATTCCTCTAGTGATAGTAGTACAAGTGATCCTTGGACTTGAGATCATCATAGTATCTTGTGTATGATGAGTTATACTTTGACATGTCCCTTAAGACCTTTAGGGTATATCAAAGGGTATGATTGGGTATAATAAGTTGTACATGGAAATAGGTGAATGATCAACAAAGAATCTACCACTTCTAGTAAAAGGAGAGAATGTCCTATGTGATTCGATAAATGACGACTTAGAAGTCTTTGGCCAAAGCAGAATGAAATTAGAAAGGAGTTTCTAATTTGCATTAATCAGAGTTGTGCATTTCAGAATCGAAATACATATAATTAAATAAAATAAGACTTGACAGTAATTCCATGTCTTATATTTAATTGGGACATTGTATGGTAGAAGGATTGAATTGTACGGTAACTATGCACTGAAAGGTTCTTTTATGATTAATGTTGAAATCTATATTATCTGGAAAGTCGTTGATCGCTAAGGGGGCTTACCCTTATTGTAGAATAAATATTATTTATTTAAATAAATTAAATAGTTTAATTTATTTATTTAAATAAGATTAGAATTGTTCTAATTGATTTATTCACAACCGGTTTAATATGGAGAACCTAAAGGGTCACACCGCAAAAGGAAAATATTTATTTAAGAAGTAAATGGCATAATTGTAATAATAAGTTAAGTGTATTTAATTTAGTCTATGGAGATAGAATAAATTAAATAGCTTAATATTTATTATTTAATATTTTAGAAATATTAAATATAAATTAATAAGAGGAGTCTTATTATTATTATTACTATTACTATTATTTAATTCCTAATAGGGATTGAGAATTAATTAATAGAAGTACTCTCACATGAATTCCTAATTGGATTAGGAGTTTAATTTAATTAAAGGAGTTTAATTAGAATAGAAACCCTAATCCTAAATAGTTTAGGGAAGGGTTTTCCTACATCTATAAATAAGAGAAGTCTTATCATAGATTAGGGTTACACACTCTTACATAAGAATTGTAGAGAGTACTTACAATTTCTATAGAGATAGAAACTAGGGTTTTGCCAACACCCATCTTCTTGAACAAGTATTATTCCTTGGTGGATCACCTCTAGAGGCCAAACACTTGGGTGGCTAACGTTGATCAAAGGAAGGAATTTAGTCGGTGGAATTCAAGGAGAACGCGAAGGAATTGGAGGTGAACTTGTACCTGAGGAAGCTAGAATTCTACAAGGGTATAATTCTTATTCTCCATCTCTTTCGTTTAATTAATAATTGTGCATAAAGAAAGATCATGGTGATGGTTTGTATAAAATTTTAAAATATGATTTTATCGCGCTTCCGCTTTATTAATGTAATTTGATTGCATGTTCGCGTTATACAAACCTAACATAAAGGATAGGACAACATCAAGATTTGAACGCGGCTTAAGCCCTCTAATGTCCCCATCAGAGTCGCCAGCTGTCGACGCCAGGAGAATCGCTTTCTTTTGTGATTATTACCCTTTCCAATTTTAGCCTTTTGATTAGATAATTTTTGGAAAAGGTCGGCATTAATGTCGACAGGGGTTTTGAAAGATCGTTCTTTATGATGAGCCAATTAACCAGAGTTGCCAGTTGGTATATTTGAAATGGATGTATCAACTCAAGATCTATACGTTGCTTTCATAATTCATATGATGGGCAACCTCTAGAATCTCTTTAACCCTATGCACAAGGATTTAATAAAACATTATTTATTTTTATAAAACCATTTTTGTGATGTTTGAAAACGATTTCTTTCTTTTGCCTTCTCGTTAAGATAGAAATCAACATTCCTTAGCACCCCCAATTTCTTATCCTCGTGATGCTACTAACCTAGTTTGATTGATTTTATGAAGATCTTTATCGCTTAGCTTTGAAATCCTTTTTGGTGTTCCAATTCAAATCCAACATTATAATGCGTAGGGGATTATTCACGGGCATGTAAGCCACCAAAATAACCCCGAACGCCCACAATCACATATTTTCACTATGACGGGGCCTTAAACACGATTCTCACCTTGGCGTCATTTTAAGGCCCGACGATTACATATTCACAATGAAGATTACATCGTTCCTACTACTTATATCAAAAGATGTCCATCATCGAATTTGGATCACGGGATCGCGTTCCTAGGCTCATGTCCAAGATGGCCAAACAACCACAATATCCTAAAATGGTAATCTAAACAAACTAAGCACAATAAATCATCATAACAAGCTAAATTAATTCACTAAATGGACATCCTCGGGTCATTAGGAAGCATTTGTTTCCATGGAAACCTTCACTAATGGTCCCTAATCCATGTATCCACAACAATATACAACAAAAATTACATTTCACATAACCCAATTGACAAAAAGATTAACAAAATGATATATCAAAATTGCTATAGAAATGGTCTTTTCACCTTACAAATAATCCTCACAATGTGTATGAATTTGTATGTTGAATAGAGTAGAAGTTATAGGATATATAATCTTACACAAAATATATAATTCCTCACTTTTTCCCTCTCTTTTCTCTTTATTTTCTTGCAATTTCTTCCTATTTCTTCCTCCTTTCCCGAGTTGCTGTTGTTTTCTTCCTCTCTCTCCGCCTGCTAACCCCCTGTATGCTGAATGAGGGATGAGCTGAAATAGGCTGGCCGCAGATTGATCTGCGGTCGGCCGCAGATTGATCTGCGGCTGGCTGGCCGCCACCCCTCCACTCAGCTGATTTTCGGGTTTCCGTGTTTCGAGTTTCGTGTTTTCAAAAGGCGCACTCATTGGCCGCAGATTAATCTGCGGCTGGCTGGCTTGACTTTCTTGATTTTCATGCTATGCCTCGATTCTCATGTCGTGACGTCGGTTCTCGCTGACAAGCTCGTATTTTGCAGTCTGGGAATTACTGGGAGACGTGCCACATCCTCTGGGAATGCTAAATTCGGACAGCCTTGTTGTTACGTCGGTTTCGGTTGTAAATCGTCGCGGTGGCGTCGAGTGTTCGTACTTGTCCATCCTTTGCTCTCGCAGGCCGGTTCTTTTGTCGAATTTGCCCTCCTGTCAGGGTTAGTATACGAAGTGCAAAATTTGGGTGTCTACATTCGCCATGTAACTTTCTGGCTAAACAACCGCAACGACTAGTCTACCTTGCATCGCTTCCTCTAATAAGTTCGCAAAAGTCCTCTTGGGGTCAGTGTGACCCTCCTCATTATTCACTGACTCTTCTACCCTCGAGTATCAGGTTGTCTCCTTGACGGCATTGTTTGTTCTAAACAAAACCTTACATAAATCCCTCGTGTGTTACACATCCTACAACATTCTATTGATGTTATCATTTAAAAGTCAAAGCACAAATTGATTACCATCAAACATGTAATAATAATACCACATTTATATTCATACACCCCTTAGTGTGTCAAATACTTATAATTCTGGCATATTCCTATAAATGTTAACTATCCCATTAAGACACAAAAGATGGGATTAATAAGAACTACATTTCCCAGATCTGGAAAGTGGGGATGTATCATCATCATATCACCTCAAGGCACTTTTAATAAATACCAATAAGCTCATCTTTGTACCTCGTACTACTTACATCATATAGCATTCTTGTTATCCGTTTATCCTTCTATTACTAACAACAAGATGAGATTCACATAACTACTCCACAACTTACACAAAGTTGGGACTTATAACAGATATATTGCTAGTTGTACAAAAAAAACTAAGATTCACATTTCTTACACGCATAGATATACCTATACATATACATTACTTATTAGCGCAGGTGTTCATCAACGATGAAAGTCGCTGAACTTAAGACTCGAGTTGAGAAAGAGATTAATTACTATTCTTCATTCATTACGACTCGCAAAGGTCTTATAACTCTCAGACTTAACCTTTATTTCTTTCATTTCCTCCATCAATTCCTTATATCGGGCTCTAATTGATCCTCCTTAGGGATTTCCATTATCTCATCATCCAGTTCCATCTCTAGATATATTTTTTCAGATCAGACACTAAATCTACCCTCGGTTCATTGCTTATAATCTCTTCGTTGTCTGTCCTTTCTAATCATTAAAACAATCTAAATTGCCTCAGTCATCTCTTCAAAAATTTGCATATAACCTTTCATCTCAATACTCTCAACTTCTGCTTAACAACTCTTTATGAGTTTATTACCTTTGTCTCTCCTGGCATTCCACAATAAAGCTTAATAACTTATCTAACACCTCAGAATATCGATATATTCATTATTTACCAAATCAATCATTTCCTTCTTGCAAACCTTCACCCAATAGATTCTAAGATATCCTTTTTCTCATCACAAAGAATTCCACATAACATCACTCCAATATCTTATCTAATAAATAGCCACAAAATTGATCAATAGCATCAAATGATTAATCTAATTAACTCGAATATCTGTAACTCTAGTTTACAATGGATCGCCCATGCTTAATGGTCTTCACTTTACCATATTATCTCATCAATACACATTCCTCAAATTATCCACAAGCTCAATAACACTAACGTATAATCCAAATCCTCAATTCTAAGATCTTAATAAGTTTCTATCCAAAAATAACTCTATATGAGTTTTCTTCTAAGGTTATAACCTAGGTTTCGTCTTCCTAAAGTTTATAACCTAAAGCTCTGATACCAACCTGTGACACCCCCAAATTCAGGTACCAATACCTCGAATCTGGTGCACACGATAAAGTACATCCATACACCTCTAAACAACATAAATCAACTAATGCGGAAATAAATAAATATATATTGTTCATTACAAAAGGTTTACTACGGTCCCAAGGTCTATAACCTTAAATAAAATACATCGTAGAATACATTAATAATATAAAACGATTCCACGATTACATAACGGGATAGTACATATAACTATTCCTTAAGCTTTCATTTGCCTTTGTCCGCTTTGGAACTCTCTAGCTTAACTGCAATAGGTTCATGATATAGCAAGAATGAGAAACTACTTTGCCCAGCAAGTTTAAAATGAATGAAAAGAAGATATATCATGAATAAATAAGAATAATAATCGCATAGTTCAACAATTTAAGAACATTGAAAAAATAACTAACAATATAATCAAAGTTCAAATGAAATAATGAATATTGATTATTTACTGCTGAGTGATCCAATAGACCATGAACATTTTGGCCCTAAGAATCAATCATTCAACTAACTCCTTTAAGAATTGGCCCGTCAGTAGTACTTGAGGGGATCAGCCTCTAGTACCCTATGTATATGCATAACATTTAACTCTGACTGCATCGAATAATCGACACATTAAAATCCCCTAAATAAGGGTTACTCTCTCAGTCCAAGAATCCATACCAACAACTGGTTTGGATAGCTTTTAAAATAATAACCTGTACATGTCTAGCCAAAACAAATAGCGTAGACTGTTTTCTTAAACAGTTCATGAATGAAGAACTTAAATATTTCACAGTCCAACAACAGATAATGAATTCAAATGCACAAGGTGCGAATATCAATAATTATTTTGGATGTGGAGTAATTTACAATAATTAATCCACTAATATAATTTGAAAGTAATAACTCAATTTAAGTCGTGAAACTTGCAACAATATACAACATTTGTATAAAATAGGAAACTTGCCCAAATGTAAAGGTTGAGTAAGTTTAAGAAACTTGCATTTAATATATAGAAAAAAATGAAATTAGGGAACTTGCCTAACACAAGGGTTAGACAAGCGTTAGGAAACTTGCACAATATTCAACATGTGTATAGGATAGGAAACCTGCTCAATATAATTCGAGTAAGGTTAGGGAAACTTGCTCAATAAATAACTTGAGTTAGGATAGGAAACTTGCCTGGTGCGTCTGCTACAATATTACAACACACGCTCCTTAATATCCTACACAATTAAGTACATATTCACATAACAATTAGTCACATACTGGATACCAAATAATGGTCTATACTACTCTATAATGTTTCATTTTTATTAGAAACATAATATTAAACAAGATTATACACACTAGTTACGGCATTACGATGCTTGCACGTCTGTACGCCAAACTTGATTATTCGAACGCCCAAGCGACACGCATTTGCGTACGCCTAACATGGCCATTCAATTTATCTAATACTCATTAGTTAATGTTAAGTATCATTGTAATTCATAACATTCATGTTTTAGAACTTAGAATATTATCTTACATTGTTGGGAGCATTACATGAGCTTACGCGCATGCCCGACACCCTCCGATTCCCCCTAATTACACATCAGTCCTAAAGATGGTCAATTTAGGAATTGATCCCGATCTCAAATGTTAAAACTTATTAAAAGAGAGTTGTAGGTATACTATTTCTCTTTCTGAATCATTTTGGATCATCTCAATCCGAGTTCGTATGAAAACGTTATGCCCATTTTACTAAAGGACGTCGAAGCTGTTTGCACAGTCTCTTGTCCAGTGCCTTAGGCGCTCAAAAATGGCTTTTGAGCAGCACCTAGGCACTCTCTCACAGAAGCTGAGCTCGTGGCCAGCGCCTAGCCAAGCGCCTAGGTTCTCGGCCTGAGTCTCCCAACTCGTTTTCTTCCCGGAATGCTCTGTTTTTGGTGTTCTAGACCTATCTTGCTTCCAACTACCATAACTCTCTCAATACACGTTCAAATTGGTCCGTTCCAGACTCTATGGACTCCTAAGACATAGGGCTACAACATATCAAAAATTTAGAGTTATCCATTAACATGGCCAAATCTTAGGCCAAAGTATCAACTCATGCTATATTTTCGTGTTTTTAGTGTTCTTGGTGTTCTTTACAAAAATCATCACTAAATCTGTGTTTTAATCCCTTTTTACTCCATTCCAACTGGGTTAAACCCATAACCATAGAAGTACAACATCATACCAACAAATGAACTAAATAAATACGAAATTGTAGCTACAAAGTCCTCTACATCGTCCAACAGTCCATGTTCATGTCCAAAGTCCATTGTTCTTCATGTTCTTCATCCTCCTTAAGCATAAGTACGGATTTATTGCGTTTTTGTTCCACTTTGATGTTATTAATGGCTTACATAACCTCTTAACAAGATTAACAAGCATCCAACATAAATAAAAATTACAAGAATCGTAGCAAAGATCATCCACGAACTAAAAGCTCTAAAAACCTTCAAAACTCGAAAATCTTCACAAAATCAAATGAAATCAGTTTTGGTTGATTGTTTACCTCCATAAATCTCTTCTAGAGGTTAAGATAATCAGCTAAGATCCTTGCTTGAGTTCCTTCTTTCGATTTGTCCTTTCTTCTTCCTTCACCCGCTCTCTCTCTAGAACCTCTCTCTTGCTTGTTCTTCTTCCGTCTTTGTTCTTCCTTCTTTGTAGCTCTCTCTCTCTCTCTACTTGCTGATGGGATGAGTTGGGAGTTGAAAAAGTGATTTGGGAGAAGTGGAGTGAGTTATTTAGGGAGAAGTGGGTTGGTGACTCAATGTTTCTTTCTTGATTTTTATTGGCTAGCAAATGCTTACTTGTTTCCCACTTGTGCAACATGCAACAATTAATCCACCCATTTTGGTCTCTCCCTTACAATATTACCCGAATACTCCCTCATCTAAGTACAAAATTGCTGATTTTTCTACCTATTTCTCATATGGGTCATAGGTTAGGTCATGGGTTTAGATCTTGGGTTGAAGCTTGGACTTTCTATTTGGGCTATTACTACTAACCTTTTTGGCTTCTAATTTGATTCCCATCGGGCTCCCATAAATCCTACACTTGGATTATTAACTCATTGCCTAAATGGGTTGGCAATAATTAGGAAAATCGAAGTCACCCGAGAAGACATCTCTAGATGAATATTCCCCACGTGAATAGTACCTCGTGAATAGAGATTTAACGATGCTACGTAAAATGAAATATTTCACTTAAACAAAACTATAACACGTAAAATTTCATGTATTCACATAATCCAGGTTTTCACACAACTTTTAAACATGCAACACAAAAATAATATTAATAAAATATAATATATTCATTAATATTCAAAGATTCGAATTACAAGGTAAATCCAGAATTCCCAGTCGTTACATTTGACACCGCCTGTGTCAGTTCTTCTATGACACCTCCTATGTCTATCTTAACTCCTGATGAACAATACCCTTAATATTAAGGTTGTTCACCTCTAACTCACACCGGAGTTTACTACCTCCAATTCTCTTGCTCATTCTCAATCACTACCATAGCTATTTGCTTGGGTATAACTACTAGCTCCTTATCAATAATATGATCATCTCTAATCTCTTCTTCTAACATTCTGTAATCAATTTTAATATCTTGATTAACACATAACAATTAACAGCTTTTACTTCTTTAAAGTTTATAGATTCATAAATAACGCTTTGATCATAGAGCTTACCATATTTTATGAGTTTAGGAACTTACCACGATAATATGAGTTTAGGAACTTGTCATAGTCATATGTAGTTCAAGAACAAATCAATAACTGTCCATACGCCTATGGGCTCAAAAACCTACCATATGATTATGACTCACGAACTTACCATAAGTATGAGTTTTAAGAACTCACGTATATCTCTAAAACTCTCAACTTAACTCATAATAACGTATATTCATTATTATCACATAACAATTACGTTACTTTTACTTCTTTTGATGAATTTCCCTAATTCATCTCTTAAAACTCTATCTGAGTTTATCTCCTTACTATCTTCAATAATTTCTCTCAGGTTATAGCCTATGGTTCCCTACCTAAGGTTTCTAGCCTATCAGCTTTGATACTAACTATAACGCCCCCGAACTCTGGTCTACCTTCAAACCCGGGTTCGATGCGTCAAGGTGCTAAACATTTAACGCATACACTCATAAAATCTTAAGACATCCATGTAACCTCAATATATTACAAAATGTCACCTTATAATCCCAGGTTCTAAGACCTTTACATCTTCAATACATATAAATAATGACTAATACATCATTTGTCTACTATATTTGTGACTTTAATCTGCCACAACAGATACATATAATATTTATATGAAACCTTCTAATTAAAATACTTGATTCTCTTCCTTAATCTCCACCGGATTCCTCGGTTCGTTCAAGCTTTGTTGAAATATTTTTATTTAAAGTAAGGGTGAGCATTCAATTACTCAGCAAGTATAACAGTTGAATAAACAATCAACAATAAAATGAATATCAACATATTCTCAGAAATCTTCAACAGCTGAACAATAGTTCTGAAGTACCTTCGAATAAATAAGAACAATAATTTCCTTTCGTTTAATACTTTTGAAACGACATACTGACCAGTTCTTAAAAGTTTAATCTTTCTCTTTGTTCTTTCTTAGTTTTGACATTACCTATGTCTACTTAATTATTATGACACAATCTGTGTCTAGTTCATCTCTTGATTCTTAACCTACCCATATAAGGGTTCGACTCTCATATTTACACCAGTTCTTCTTAACTTTAATGACTCACATTTATACTTGTCTAGCCGAAAACAATTGGCATCGACACTTTCTTTAAACAGTTCGTGAATAACAGAACTTCAACACGTTGAACAGTTCAATTATAAAATAATTCATCTCAATCGCACATAAATGCAGATATCGGCACATAACACAATCAATCACTAAACATCTTGTACAAACATAAAACATTTTCACACACAAAAATCTTTCATAACGTAAAGTTTAGGCAAGAGTTAGAAACTTGCCTTAATCACTGCTTACAACCTTACGCTATATTGCTCTTCGAGCATCCTACACATTTTAATGTATGACAACACACTAATTAGTCACATATAGACGTCAATTATGGTTTACATTAACTTTATTTCATATTTTATAACGTCTGTTTTATTTGAATCAGAGCACTTTTTTTTTATGTTCATTAACACTTGGCACGGCGTTTCGACGTTCACATATCGTACACCCAATTTGCCTTACGTGAACGCCCAAGCGAATGTAATATCCCAGATATTCCAAAAATATAAAATAAGAATTTAATAAATAAAATTCTTATTAAGGGATGAAGTCGATTTGGACATATATGTATATATGTGTTTCATATAATGTGAAGTATGTGATTTTGTGTAATAGACTAAATATGTATATATAGATTTGAAATATATACATATATTGAGAAAAAGAGATTTAATATTTAATTAAATTATTAAAGAAAGTGGATAAAATTAATTAATTAATATTAATTAATTGAGATTAAATTATATTATATTATTAAATAATATAATTTGAATATTGAGCCTTGGATGGTGATAGAATTATTATGAACTAACTTTTATATACGAGCTAATTAATTCACTTACTTAATATTGATGAATTAATGTATGTATTTTGCTCTAATAAAAATGAGATAGTAAATTAAACTCATTATTTTAAGATATTACATATGAATGTAATATATATTTATTTATATAGTGGCTTAATATATTATAGTATGCCAAGTGGATGTAAATTTATAGTTGGTTGAAGCTAATTAATTTAATTAGTATGAACTAACTAAGGAAGTGAATAATTGCATATACGACAAGAATAGTGGTAGAAAACTCGAATTTGAGTTCGAAGTGGAATTTGGACGCGGACTGGATAGTTGAGTCCAGAACGTCGAATATAGTAAGAATAGACTAAAAACACAAAATGTGGCGGGGTTGATTTTTTTTTTGGTCAAAAAGTTAACGGTTGATTTTTCGATAAAAGTTCAATTCGAAATTTAGAGATGAATTTGAAGAAATGAATATTCCCACGACGTTAAGAACATCGAAATTAGTAGGAATCGACTATAAGATCAAAAAAGTTGATTTTTACTAGCCAAAATGGTTAAATGGACCATTAAATGAATAAATGAGTAAATAAAAAAGGAGATATTAAAACTTCTAGAATTGTGGGCCATGGGGAGGTGGCTAAATGCTGATATGTGTGGAAGAAATACAATGAGTGCTTCCTTATTTTCCTCACCAACTCCTCTTGTGATTGGCTAATTAAATGACATGAGACATGGGATGATTGACTATTATTTTCTAGCCTAATAAGGCAATTATCAAGTCTTCTCTCTCATTCTCCACCCGTATCCCCCAAATGTTTAACTGAAAATATAGAGAGAATAAGAGAGAAAGAGACAGAAAGAGAGAAGAAAAGAATAAAGGAAGCCATGGAAGGAGAAGAGAAAACAAGCTACTAGTTGAGGTATATCAAAACCCTTGGTTAATACCTTAATGCTTATGTATAAATGTATGTTTTTATAAGATACATGGAGTACTTAAATTTACAAGTAATGGTTTAACCATGGATTAGCAAGAACCCAACAAAAGAATTCAAGAAAAGAAATAAAATGAAAGAAGAACAAAAACAATTTTAAGCCTAAAAGCACTAAATATCAGTCCACTTTGGACTTTTACCATTTGAAATCTATAACTTCTTTTTGTGATCCGTTAAAGAGTGGTGTTAGATCTATGAGTTATCTGATGAAACCAAGTAGAATCACTCAAAAAGATTAAACGGATCAACCGTGGTGAAATATTTAGTAAAACAGTTTCTCCTGCAAAAATCTGGAAAACCCTTAAAAGTTTCCTAGCCAGTTTCTTTCGTGGGCTGTTTCAGCCACTTTTTATGCTCTAAAAATTTTGGTCTTCTGTGGTATGCTAGTATATCAAGTTAACTAGATACTGTCCAAAGATGAGAATTGTTCGATGTCCTAAGAGGGAGTTATGGCTTTTATAAGAAAATACGATTTTAAAAATAAATTGTTATAACTCAGTGAATACAATCCAAACAATTGTGAAAATTTAACTACAATCAATATATGGTAGTAAAGGCTATCGTATAAATTTTAGAATTTTTGAATAAAAGAATAATTTATGATAAATGTAGCCATTTTGGACTGTTTTAGCTTATTTAAAAATAGGAAACGAAATTAAAAAATTGCAGAAAGATTATTTTATAACTAAAATATCATATACTGATATTTCTCAAAAGATAAAAAAAATAATAAGTTGTTTTGATATTTTTCATACCTATGATTAAGTTAAGAATAAATGAGAAAATTAAGTTATGTAAAGTTGAAAAATGTGTGAATGTTATTTTATTGCTTAATGACCTTTAATATAATATATTAAGATTTTATATAGGTAATTTGGTCATTTTTAATAAAATATTATGTGTATGGCCAAATATATACGTTAACTAAATTAAATAGTAAGGGATAAACAATTAAATTAAATTGTTCATGAGTCTAATAAATGATTAAAATATTATTAAAAAATTAATAATATTAGATTAAAGTATTATTAGATGATTAAAATATTATTAAAGGATTAATAATATTTGTAATAATTAAGACATTAATAAATGATATTAAGTGATCAAAATATTATTAAAGGGTTAATAATATTTGGAAGTGAATTAAAATATTATTGAATGATTAATAATATTAGACGAGAGTTTTAAGATGATGATAAAGTGATTGAAATATTATCAAAGGACGATAATAATATTGATGGTTTAAGGTATTATCTAACATTTGATCATGTGGCTAAATGTTAGATGATTTATTTATAAAAGAAGTAGTATTATGAGGTATGATATGTGGGGATTGAAAGATCAATCTTATAAATGATAAGTCTTTCATAAGAGATTAAATTAGATTGTGTAGCAGTAATCGGCAGACAAGGCAAGTTCCTAATCCTAAACTTCTTACGTTATTGTAAGTTTCCTAACTCAAACTTGAGTTAATATTTTCAAGCATGTTAGTGGTTTAATTATTGTCAATTATTCCACCTCAATAAAATTTATTGTTAATCGCACTTAGTGCAAGTTGCATATGTTTACCTGGTATGAAAGGCTGATCACCTTGATTACCAAATTTGTTCATGGTCATTGTTGGCCACTCAGTGTTATTGATTCAGTTATTCATTTATTGAAATTTGATTATCATTCTTTCACAATTATTATATATTGTTAAAAATTCAAAAGTCTATTCTTTTTCAATCATGATATATCTTTCTTGTATTTAAACTTGCTGAGCAAAGTAGTTGCTCACTCTTGCTATATCATGATAATATTTCAGTTAAGCTCAAGTGCTTTAGGAAGGACAAAGACAAGAGAAAAAGTTCAAGAGTAACTTAATATGCGTTAACTATTATGATACCTTATGAAAATGATTATGTAAACCTTTTGAGTTATTAAGGTATGTTTTGAGTTAAGGTTGGAGAGCTTGGGAAATATTGTAGAATTATTTGAAATAAACAATGTATGTTTATATATTCCGCGTTAATTGTATAATGTGTAAGAAGATGATGTATCGTGACGCACTAGGTCCGAGGTTCAAAGGACTCGGATTTGGGATACGAATTAAAAGTTTGTGTTGAGCAAGGAGCAAGATAAGATTAGGATTGTGTGGGTTTTAAATTGAGGACTCATGTTAGTGGCTGAGTTGTACGATTCTTTGTATGGGAGGAGAATTTGTGCTTGGTTTGAGAACCACTTAGCTTCCTATATCGATATAGTAGTTGAGTTGAACAATTTCTTGTATGGACAAGAGATTTGTCCTTGGTCTAACAACCGCTTAGCTTCCTACATTGATTAGTGGCCGAGTTGACCAATTCCTTGTATGGGCAGGGGACTGTGTTTGGTTCGACAACCACTTAGCTTCCTATATTGATAATCATTGGAACCTGGTGTCGCGCTATTCGCTATATGTATGTTGAGAAGGTGATTCTTTTCACATGTGTATAACGGATAGGTAGATGATGTAAGATTAGATGCGAGTTCTTAAAACTCATGCTTATGGTAAGTTTGTGACTCATAATCATATGGTATGTTTTTGAACCCCTAAGTGTGTAACTGATGAGTGGATTTTACATCTATGAATTGAGTACGTTTAGCTTGATAATTTGTGAGTTCTTAAATATTTTAAGTTAGTATTAGGTATTTATAGTGTTTTTATGTTATTTTGTAGGAATGAGCAAGGAAACGCAATCCGAACATCTTTTGGAGTACAATAAGTAAGCAAACGCAAGAAGGGAAGATTGCAGGGCTTTTAACACTAGGTTGGATGTATGTATTGTAGATTTACTTCTTAGCTTTCCGAAACATCTTGAATCGTCACAATCGGAGTTCGGATGAGAAAGTAATGATCGTTTTCCCAACGGACGTTGAACCTCAAAGTTTGGAGTTGTCATTTGCATAGCACTCACTTCAAGCCCAATTTAGACTTTGATCCAATCTGAAGCTCTCAATTATCAAAGAATGAAAGTTGTAGACCTCGTCGAGATCTTCGATTTGATATGTGGCAGGCCCCGTAACTCCTCCCGGATCAAAAGTTATGACCATTTTACCAACAGATGCTGCAACAGAATTTTGTCTGGCGCGGGCGCGCCGGTTCCAAGTGTATTTTGGGCGCGGCCGCACAGGTCTGCAGAGTGAAAAACTTAGTTTCTGGCATTTGGGCGCGGGCTCGCTGCTTTCTAGGCCAAATATAGGCGCGGCCGCGCTGGGTCGGGTTTTTAAAAAGCTTATTTTTGACCTGCATTGAATGGAACAAGGATTGTAACTTCTAATTGGTTTAGGACTTTAACTAGAACCTATGAATACATGATATGAAGCATAGAATGAGAGAGATCTTGCTACTTTTTGCTAACCCTAGTTTGGGAGAAAGAGAGGGAGGCTTGAAGCAATTGATCACGCGCAAACGATTCATCACAAGAGCTGAAGGAGAGACTCAAGGATTGCAATTACAGATTTTATTCTCTTCCCTAATCTCTTATTTTGTATTCTTGAATGCTTTATCAATTGTGGATTCAGGATTTTAATTCAATCATGAACTAATTTCTTTTTAATATTACAATTGAACTTATTGCGTATCTTTTATTGTTATGCTTCCTTGTTAATTATTATTGAATATTATCGGGTTGTCTATTATGATTTATGATTAATTGCTTAATTGTTTGATCAACAATTACCGTGGTAATCTATATGAACTCAAGAGATGGATTATAGATTTAGACCTAATCATAATAGCATGTGATTGTGTATTCTGCTGTAGATGAAATTCATGATTTGTGTTTAAGATAGAGATATACCTATACGCCGCATGTAATCTGAAATAGAACCTGAGCTTTAATTCCTTTTTAATTATAATTCACATAGAGATATAGTGAATTAGTTAACTAGGGTGTTCATCTTAATTCTATCTTGTGTGGATTTAAGTTGATTTGTTTATGATATATCGAGAGATGATTATAGATATTGATGAGTTCTTGATTAACAATCCAGAATAATTAATATAACTTAACAGGAAGCGTATTAATTCAAGTGAAACATTAAGGAAAATTGTAATCTTAAGCCTTTTTATCTGAATTCAATTCTTGGTAGTTAGTAATTAGTTAGTTTAGTACTTTATTTTCAAAATTCAAAATCTTTTATTGAATTGTTTAAATAAAATTAATTTGATTATGAGTTAGTATTTGGTAATTATTATTAAATAATTCTCTGTGGGTTCAACACTCTCTTATCACTTTATTACTTGTTGATCGTGTACACTTGCACGTATTTATTGATTGCTAAATCGACAAACAAGTTTTTGGCGCCGTTGCCGGGGAATTAGTTTAATAATTTTTGTCATCATTAACTTTAATCAAATTAGTTTTAATTTAATCATTTTATTTTTATTTTAATTCTATTCCTATATTTCTCTCTTTTTAGGTACACCATGGCGGACTACGACTATCAATGGCCTTATACGAGAATTATTCAGCCAAGAGCGGTAGGGATTTATGAATTCGATGAATTGTCAGCAGTGATTGAGACATTTTCGAGGATGATTGACGCTTTTGCAGTACAACGTATTCAAATTGTGGCGGTAATTTGTGATTATTGTGCTGGAAATCATCCGAGTCATCAATGCGCCATCAATTTTAAGTCGATGCAGTATAGTAGCAATTTCGACGATTACCCCAACAGTTTTGCCTATCCTAACAACTATAATCAAGATTGGGGGTATTATCCGGATTTTTCATGGAGCCATATTAATCAAGTCCAAATATTTGCTCCAAGCCAATCATACACTCCAGAATTTCAGGATTCAGCCTATCCACATGAAGAAGAAAGGAACTTAAGTTTAGAGGAGGTCTTGGCAAAGTTCATTACAGCTACGGACAAAAGAATGAGTGATCAGGATCGGCTGTTGAACCAAGTGGAGTTAAATATAAAAAACCAAGCAGTGTCGATTCGAAATCTTGAGAATCAGATGGGACAGCTTATCAGCGCCTTCAAGAATAGTTATCATTGTGCATGGCCCAATGACGTGGTTCTTGAGACTGATGGATTGCCCGCGCCAAAGCTACAACCGGACGTGCTAATTGATGATAATTCTAATATGGAGGAGAATAGTGGGGATCAAGAAAATACAGCCGAAGCCGTGAGTTTCGACGCTGATGTACCGATTTTGTTAGTGCCCCATGTACCTTTTCCACCAAAGCTCAAAGATCCGGGTAGTTTTGCAAAACTGTGTCCACTTGGTAGTCATGTCCTTGGTAAAGCTCTTAATGATATTAGAACTAGGACTACATTACAACCATGGTGGGATGAGAGAGAGGAGATAGAAGAAGAGCCCGTGGTGTTTGACAAGATTCAATGCCTCAATCTAATCATGAACACAACGGAGGAAGCACCTAGCTATTGGACAGTCGTAATTAGAAACCTATCTACAAAACGCAAACTAGGTGACTTTGAAACAATGGCCCCTACTGCAGCAAATCCCTCGAAAGCTACATTATTACTAATGGATGGAGGGTTCCTCAATTTTCGAAGGGGAATTGGATAGTAAATGGTGAAGTCAGGCTGACGACTATAAACCAAGCGCTTCTTGGGAGGCAACCCAAGTTTAATTTTTAGTATTAGTTTTTATTTATTTTATTAGGTTTCATAGTAGTTAATAAATTTGCTTCTAATGTGTTTACAGGTTATTCGAGTCCAATTAAAGTGCAGTGCCTTATTCATTCCAATGTGCCTAGCCTATTCTTCAGACTTAACAGACAAGGAAGAAGATTTCTATATTTTCAGGGAAGTCTTTTGCTTTACTTTTTCCTATTTTAGCCATTGAGGACAATGTCTGGTTTAAGTTTGGGGGTGTGGTCTTGTTTTGTGTTATTTATTTTAGTTTATTAAGGTTGTATGTTAGTTAGTATGTTTTTAGGATAGGTGAGCAATGGTTTGATTTGAATTTGATTATGGCCAATGATAAGAAAAAAATGGATTAATTTTTTTTAACTCTTGTGAAGTTGAGAAGCATGCTTAGTTTATATTTTGACTTATACGTTGGGTTTACACTATTTGTGATCTTTTTGAACTTCAAAGCACATATCCATCTGTTTAGCTAGTTGTGACTTAAAATTCTTTTTGGTTAAATGCTTGTGAAAGATATCATTGAAACTTTAAAATCTTATTTGAGCTTCATTCAAAGCGAAATTTAGGCATTAACATAAGTTTGGGGAAAATCTTGGGTTATTGAAAATTTTGAAAATTCTGAAACCTTCCTGAGTTAGAAAGAATAAATCATGTGGTGGGTTGAGATGGAGCGTAAAACGCAGTCATCCATAAACACAGGCACGAGAAGGAGCGTAAAACGCACTCGTACGAGAGAAAACGGGATGGAGCGTAAAACGCACTCGTTCAATGGGAAGTGAGATGGAGCGTAAAACGCACTCACTAAAAAAAAGAAAAAAAAAAGAAAGAAAAATTGTGTTTTAAAATACTTGGGAATGGTTTAAATGTGCTTAAATGTATGAAATATCCTTTTGATCCCCTAAATTTTGTGTTTTGCCTTTATTAGCAGAGATTGATGTGAAAGCAGGTTTTTAGAGTTGATTTGAAAATCTTTTATGAGTATTTGATTATATGATCTAGTGTAAGTTATGGCTAGTTGAACATTTGGATGCACACACACGCACTTAAAAGATCATGAGTAGTTGTGGAACTGATGATTAGGTTGAAATTTTAGACTTTGCATGTTTTCGGAATTTTTTCTTGAGTTAACATTAGAAGAAATCTTTGAGGCTATTATGCAAATTTGTATTGATTCATTGCTCGAGTCGTGTGAGTTGTTATTTAGAATTAGTTGTTATAGTTGTTGTTCTTAGTGTTTGCTTGAGGACAAGTAAAGATTTAAGTTTGGGGGTATTTGATGAGTGGATTTTACATCTATGAATTGAGTACGTTTAGCTTGATAATTTGTGAGTTCTTAAGTATTTTAAGTTAGTATTAGGTATTTATAGTATTTTTATGTTATTTTGTAGGAATGAGCAAGGAAACGCAATCCGAACATCTTTTGGAGTACAATAAGCAAGCAAACGCAAGAAGGGAAGATTGTAGGGCTTTTAACACTAGGTTGGATGTATGTATTGTAGATTTACTTCTTAGCTTTCCGGAACATCTTGAATCGTCACAATCGGAGTTCGGATGAGAAAGTAATGATCGTTTTCCCAACGGACATTGAACCTCAAAGTTTGGAGTTGCCATTTGCATAGCACTCACTTCAAGCCCAATTTAGACTTTGATCCAATCTGAAGCTCTCAATTATCAAAGAATGAAAGTTGTAGATCTCGTCGAGATCTTCGATTTGATATGTGGCAGGCCCCGTAACTCCTCCCGGATCAAAAGTTATGACCATTTTACCAACAGATGCTGCAACAGAATTTTGTCTGGCGCGGGTGCGCCGGTTCCAAGTGTATTTTGGGCGCGGCCGCGCAGGTCTGCAGAGTGAAAAACTTAGTTTCTGGCATTTGGGTGCGGGCTCGCTGCTTTCTAGGCCAAATATGGGCGTGGCCGCGCTGGGTCGGGTTTTTAAAAAGCTTATTTTTGACCTGCATTGAATGGAACAAGGATTGTAACTTCTAATTGGTTTAGGACTTTAACTAGAACCTATGAATACATGATATGAAGCATAGAATGAGAGAGATCTTGCTACTTTTTGCTAACCCTGGTTTGGGAGAAAGAGAGGGAGGCTTGAAGCAATTGATCACGCGCAAACGATTCATCACAAGAGCTGAAGGAGAGACTCAAGGATTGCAATTACAGATTTTATTCTCTTCCCTAATCTCTTATTTTGTATTCTTGAATGCTTTATCAATTGTGGATTAAGGATTTTAATTCAATCATGAACTAATTTCTTTTTAAGATTACAATTGAACTTATTGCGTAGCTTTTATTGTTACGCTTCCTTGTTAATTATTATTGAATATTATCGGGTTGTCTATTATGATTTATGATTAATTGCTTAATTGTTTGATCAACAATTACCGTGGTAATCTATATGAACTCGAGAGATGGATTATAGATTTAGACCTAATCATAATAGCATGTGATTGTGTATTCTGCTGTAGATGGAATTCATGATTTGTGTTTAAGATAGAGATATACCTATACGCCGCATGTAATCTGAAATAGAACCTGAGCTTTAATTCCTTTTTAATTATAATTCACATAGAGATATAGTGAATTAGTTAACTAGGGTGTTCATCTTAATTCTATCTTGTGTGGATTTAAGTTGATTTGTTTATGATATATCGAGAGATGATTATAGATATTGATGAGTTCTTGATTAACAATCCAGAATAATTAATATAACTTAACAGGAAGCGTATTAATTCAAGTGAAACATTAAGGAAAATTGTAATCTTAAGCCTTTTTATCTGAATTCAATTCTTGGTAGTTAGTAATTAGTTAGTTTAGTACTTTATTTTCAAAATTCAAAATCTTTTATTGAATTGTTTAAATAATATTAATTTGATTATGAGTTAGTATTTGGTAATTATTATTAAATAATTCTCTGTAGGTTCGACACTCTCTTATCACTTTATTACTTGTTGATCGTGTACACTTGCAAGTATTTATTGATTGTTAAATCGACAAACAGTAACGACCCCAAATTCTGAACAATCCAACTCTCCACATCGGTCGTTAACAATACATCCTCATTCTGACTTTACAACATTATTCAATATTAAACTTAATAAAATGCGAAATAATTTTAAACTTTTCAGTTTTCTTTCTTTGTTTTCCCTGAATCATACCCTTTAATCATTTACATACTCTAGAATCATATTTACTTAATGATTTGCTTCGTCAGAGTTTTAATTAAAATAAACTTACTTCTAGATTCAATATCCTTTATACATCGGATAAAAATTAAATTACAGGTCAATATAAATTTTACAACTCAACATCTGTTACATTTAATACATCATCAAATACATTATTCAAAACCTTAATCATGATTCAAAAATATAAATTTAAGCTAAACATTTGATCTTCATGCATTATATCTGATTCATGCCATTCAGACAGCACAAAACATTACCTTGTATCCTTAACCTGCAAAAGTGGTTATTTGCAAGAATGAGCTCGACAACTCAGGGAAATCTAACAGTTTTCATGCATCACATAGCACATAAACAACATGCTCAGTTTATACAATCATAAACATTTTAATTCTAGCATACCTTACATGCTGCATCTCACATATCATACATTAAGATTGAGTTCCTTACTTAATCAGCATAATCATATTGACTTTCGCAATTCATATTAAAATATAGGCAATCCAACACGCTCTTTACAGTATAGATTTCAATAAATCAAACATCAAGTTCATATAGCAAATAGGAACTGAAAGACTTGCCTGGCTCGTAGATTACCAATTACCGGAAAACAACTTATAATTGTACTTCACGAATCCTCTTAATCTTCTTAGCTTAGTTATATGATGTAGATTGCTTGATTGCTTGATTCCTTCTTCTTCCTCTTTGATTTCTTCTTTGATTTTGACTCTCAATTTCACAGAGAGTTTCTTCTCTCTGTTTCTCTCTTCCTCCCCTCTTCTCAGCTTTATGAAAGTTACGTATATACTAATATGGCTTTCAGTTATGAAAACCAAAGGCCTCAACTGTTATAGAATATAAAGAGTCTAGGCCCCGTTTGGCAAAACTACTTTAAAACTCCATTCTAATTTATTTTAATATTTTTCTTATTATAAAATACATTTGTCACACTTATACTTAATTAAACTTATTTTCTTAATAAGCCCAATTAAACCTTACTAATAAAATTATAATTCAATTTAGCCAAATTATAATTTTATTAAATAAATCATTTCATTAAATAAATCATTCATCCTCTAATTTAATTATTTAATTAAATTAGAACATTACCATTCCTTTAGCGTAATAAAATACGCACCGATTATAAAATTATTTATAATCAATTTACTTAATATCATCATACTTAAATAAATTATTCCATAATAATTTTCATCAAATATTTATTTTATTCCATAAATATTCCAAATAAAAAATACATAAAACCTTTATTCAATTCCATAAATATTCTTAACTGTCTACAAAACTCACAATCTTACTACATTAACATATTACGTTTATATGTAATACATTTTAATCTCTCATTTTATTAAAACAATTATATTCTCATTGATTCATTATTAATAACACTTAGCTCATAATAATATTCTTTGCCCACAAGGCAAAACCATCAAATTATATTAACCCATAATATAATTTTAATTAATTACATTAACTAATATTATTCAGCTAATTCTTTTTCATAACAATTTCATTTAATTACTTCAATAGTTTAGTTAACTATTAAACCTCTTTTTCCCAAATACATGAATATATAATTCTCTTCACACCAAAGCACATATTTCACAATACATACCACATATATGCACATACTCAACTCAAAACATCTCATAATAAGAATTTTATTTGCTAAATTCTTATTTAATAATTCCTAAAAATTCGGGTTGTCACATCCTTCCCTCCTTATAAAGATTCCGTCCCCGGAATCAACGAAACCTCCCTTACTCGTTTTCACTAAATCTCTTTCATAATAATCGTTGAATAACTTAACGCATTACCTTAGTATATGTTTATTACAAAATAACCATTAATCGCATTTAACACATACCATACCATATTCTTACATAATTACTTATCCTTATTTAAGGATAACCATACAATATTATCACATAAATTATTTAAAACTATGTTTTTAGCCATAAAAATATTCGATGTGTCACAAAGCGTATGGACAGTCCCTGATTAGTTCTTGGACTACGTATTGCTAGGACAAGTTCCTAAACTCGTATTATTATGGCAAGTTCCTAAACTCATAATGTGTAGTAAGTTTGATGAACAATGCTTGTGGTATATCATTACAGAACATAAGAGAGGGTTATAAATTAAAGTGTGATTTAAGAGTTCTAAGTGATGGACGAACATTAGTAGAATCAGAAGTGAATATAGATGTTAAGTAAAGTTGAGATGATAAATTGAAGATGATTGAGGATTCTAGGTATTCCCAATCTTCTAGCTATGCTAGATCCTAAATCGTGCTTATATTCGCACTTATACGCCTTTGAAAAGTCTTGTCATTTATATGTCTACGCTACTTTGCTCAGCTAGACAAAAATTGTTTTAACATCAAAATGTATTTTAAAATCGTCAACGCACCATTACGAAGCATGGTGTTGAGATGATAAATGACGACATCCTAACACACTGTTACAACAGTGCAGCATTATGTCGTCTTATAAATGAATTTTAGTTATATGAACTGCTTTATGAAGTATGTCCATGCTAATTGTGTTGGCTGGACAAAGCTTATTTTGAAAACTTCAAAATATATTTAATCATCACTTACCATTAAAGCTGTGGTGTGGAGATGATAAAATGACGGAATCCTAACACACTGATTGCAACAATGCAGCATTATTACGTCCTTAAAATGATTTTTAGTTTACATGAACTGTTAAGAAAATCCTGTTGCTCATAGTGTTACTATGGTGAGACTCGGGAATCCATGTTTCAGTACAAGTTCTATAAGCATAACAATACTTTTGAAATTGCAAGTTCTTGACATTCAAAAGTTATTTTATGAAATGAGTCGATGCCATTTGTTTCGGCGAGACAAATATTATGATGATTTAATAAAATGTTTTCTGGAATGTTTTTAAGCTGAGATGAACAACCCTAATAAATGGGTAATTTTTTTTATGTCGGGAACAATCCGACTGCGCGCATAAAGTGTAGTAAGTGTTGTGCACGACACCGGATACAATAGGTTGATCCCCTAACGTACCAATTTGATGGGATGTTTTACAGTCTTTATGATTTTTAAAATATTCCTGAGATTTTTCAGTGGAATAACTGTTAAATCTCGTAGCAGGTTCATGGTCTTAATTATGACCACTCAGCAAGATGTGAAAAGTTTTTAAAGGAATTTTTATTTTCTATTTGATGATTTGAGAAGTTTTTAAGGAATATTTTATTTCCTGTTTGTTCAAGCTGCTTCACAATTATTGAACAATTGTTGAAGACTCCTGAAAAATATTTTACTATTTTGGAAGTTGAAAGTTTAGAAGATATGAACTTCTTAGAGAAGGATGACTATAGAATTTGACGAATAAAGAGAAATCTTTAAAGAAGGAAAGAGTTTAGTAGTTATTAAAGTGAGAATGTAAAGGTTGATTTGAAAACCCAGTTTGGTGAATAAGATGGTTGATTTGCAAACCTAGTTTTGGTCAATAGAATGAGCAACAAAAATTAGTATGCTATAATTTCGAGCACGAAATTTTTAGAAGAAGGGGTGAATGTGATAACCCAAAATTTTATGAGACTTGTAAATAAGATCTCGAATAATTAAATAAAGATTTACAGAATAAAATCTAGATTTGAAAATAGAGGAGTATAATAAATAGAGATACCTATGCCTTAATTTTGAGGACGAAATTCTTAGAAGAATGGGTAAATGTAATATCACAGATATTCCAAAAATTTAAAATAAGAATTTAATAAATAAAATTTTTATTAAGGGATGAAGTAGATTTGGACATATATGTATATATGTGTTTCATATAATGTGAATTATGTGATTTTGTGTAATGGACTAAATGTGTATATATAGATGTGAAATATATACATATATTGAGAAAAAGAGATTTAATATTTAATTAAATTATTAAAGAAAGTGGATAAAATTAATTAATTAATATTAATTAATTGAGATTAAATTAAATTATATTATTAAATAATATAATTTGAATATTGAGCCTTGGATGGTGATAGAATTATTATGAACTAACTTTTATATACGAGCTAATTAATTCACTTACTTAATATTGATGAATTAATGTATGTATTTTGCTCTAATAAAATGAGATAGTTAATTAAACTCATTATTTTAAGATATTACATATGAATGTAATATATATTTATTTATGTAGTGGCTTAATATATTATATTATGCCAAGTGGATGTAAATTTATAGTTGGTTGAAGCTAATTAATTTAATTAGTATGAACTAACTAAGGAAGTGAATAATTGCATATACGACAAGAATAATGGTAGAAAACTCGAATTTGAGTTCGAAGTGGAATTTGGAGACGCGGACTGGATGGTTGAGTCCGGAACGTCGAATATAGTAAGAATAAACTAAAAACACAAAATGTGTCGGGTTGATTTTTTTTGGTCAAAAAGTTAACGGTTGATTTTTCGGTAAAAGTCCAATTCGAAATTTGGAGATGAATTTGAAGAAACGAATATTCCCATGACGTTGAGAACGTCGAAATTAGTAGGAATCGACTATAAGATCGAAAAAGTTGATTTTTAGTAGCCAAAATGGTCAAATGGACCATTAAATAGATAAATGAGTAAATAAAAAAGGAGATATTAAAACTTCTAGAATTGTGGGCCATGGGGAGGTGGCTAAATGTTGATATGTGTAGAAGAAATGCAATGAGTGCTTCCTTATTTTCCTCACTAACTCCTCTTGTGATTGGCTAATTAAATGACATGGGACATGGGATGATTAACAATTATTTTCTAGCCTAATAAGGCAATTATCAAGCCTTCTCTCTCATTCTCCACCCGTATCTCCCAAATGTTCAGCTGAAAATATAGAGAGAGTAAGAGAGAAAGAGAGAAGAAAAGAATAAAGGAAGCCATGGAAGGAGAAGAGAAAACAAGCTACTAGTTGAGGTATATCAAAACCCTTGGTTAATACCTTAATGCTTATGTATAAATGAATGTTTTTATAAGATACATGGAGTACTTAAACTTACAAGTAATGGCATAGATTAGCAAGAACCCAACAAAAGAATTCAAGAAAAGAAATAAAATGAAAGAAGAACAAAAACAGTTTTTAAGCCTAAAAGCACTAAATTTCAGTCTACTTTAGACTTTTACCATTTGAAATCTATAACTTCTTTTTGTGATTTGTCAAAGAGTAGATCTATGAGTTATCTGATGAACCCAAGTAGAATCACTCAAAAAGATTAAATGGATCAACCGTGGTGAAATTTTTAGTAAAACAGTTCCTCCTGCAAAAATCTAGAAAACTCTTAAAAGTTTCCTGGCCAGTTTGTTTCGTGGGCTATTTCAGCCACTTTTTATGCTCTAAAAATTTTGGTCTTTTGTGGTATGCTAGTATATCAAGTTAACTAGATACTGTCCAAAGATGAGAATTTTTCAATGTCTTGAGAGCGAGTTATGACTTTTATAAGAAAATACTATTTTAAAAATAAACTATTATAACTCAATGAATACAACCCAGTAAATTGTGAAAATTTAATTAGAATTAGTATATGATAGTATGAGTCGACCGTATAAATTTTAGAAGTTTTGAACCAAAGGATAATTTATAATAAATGTAGTCATTTTGGACTATTTTAGCTTATTTAAAAATTGGAAACGAAATTGAAAAGTTGTAGGAAAATTATTTTATAACTAAAATATCATATACTGATATTTTTCAAAATATAAAAAAATAATAAGTTGTTTTGGTATTTTTCATACCTATGATTAAGTTAAGAATAAATGAGAAAATTAAGTTATGTAAAGTTGAAAAATGTGTGAATGTTATTTTATTGCTTAATGACCTTTAATATGATATATCAAGATTTTATATGGGTAATTTAATCATTTTTAATAAAATATTATGTGTATGGCCAAATATGTATGTTAACTAAATTAAATAGTAAGGGATAAACAATTAAATTAAATTGTTCATGAGTCTAATAAATGATTAAAAAATTATTAAAAAATTAATAATATTAGATTAAAGTATTATTAGATGATTAAAATATTATTAAAGGATTAATAATATTTGTAATGATTAAGACATTAATAAATGATATTAAGTGATCAAAATATTATTAAAGGGTTAATAATATTTGATAATGAATTAAAATATTATTGAATGATTAATAATATTAGACGAGAGTTTTAAGATGATGATAAAGTGATTGAAATATTATCAAAGGACGATAATAATATTGATGGTTTAAGGTATTATCTAACATTTGATCATGTGGCTAAATGTTAGATGATTTATTTATAAAAGAAGTAGTATTATGAGGTATGATATGTGGGGATTGAAAGATCAATCTTATAAATGATAGGTCTTTCATAAGAGATTAAATTAGATTGTGTAGCAGTAATCGGCAGACAAGACAAGTTTCTAATCCTAAACTTCTTACGTTATTGCAAGTTTCCTAACTCAAACTTGAGTTAATATTTTCAAGCATGTTAGTGGTTTAATTATTGTCAATTATTCCACCTCAATGAAATTTATTGTTAATTGCATTTAGTGCAAGTTGCATATGTTTACCTGGTATGAAAGGCTGATCACCTTGATTACCAAAATTGTTCATGGTCATTGTTGGTCACTCAACGTTATTAATTCAGTTATTCATTTATTGAAATTTGATTATCGTTCTTTCACAATTATTATATATTGTTGAAAATTCGAAAGCCTATTCTTTTTTAGTCATGATATATCTTTCTTATATTTAAACTTGCTAAGCAAAGTAGTTGCTCACTCTTGCTATATCATGATAATATTTCAGTTAAGCTCAAGTGCTTCAGGAAGGACAAAGACAAGAGGAAAAGTTCAAGAGTAACTTAATATGCGTTAACTATTATGATATCTTATGAAAATGATTATGTAAACCTTTTAAGTTATTAAGGTATGTTTTGAGTTAAGGTTGGAGACCTTGGGAAATATTGTAGAATTATTTGAAATAAACAATGTATGTTTATATATTTCGCATTAATTGTATAATGTGTAAGAAGATGATGTATCGTGACGCACTAGGTCCGCGTTAATTGTACAATGTATGCTTTGATACCAATCATTGTTTGTAACGACCCCAAATTCTGAACAATCTAACTCTCCACATTGGTCATTAACAATACATCCTCATTCTGACTTTCCAACATTATTCAATGTTAAACTTAATAAAATGCGGAACAATTTTAAACTTTTCAGTTTTCTTTCTTTGCTTTCCTTGAATCATAACCTTTAATCATTTACATATTCTAGAATCATATTTACTTAATGATTCGCTTCATCAGAGTTATAATAAAATAAAACTTACTTCTAGATTCAATACCCTTTATACATCAGATAAAATTAAATTATAAGTCAATACAAATTTTACAACTCAACATCTGTTACATTTAATACATTATCAAATACATCATCCAGAACTTTAATCATGGTTAAAAAATATAATTTAAGCTAAAACAATTAATCTTCATGAATAACATCTGAATCATGCCATTCAAGCAGCACATAACGTTATCTTGAATCTTTAACCTGCAAAAGTGGTTATTTGCAAGAATGAGCTCGACAGCTCAGCAAAATCTAACAGTTTGCATACGTCATATAGCACATAGATAACATGCTCATTATTTAAATCATAAACATTTGGCTAAACATGTTACACATAATGATCAACACGTAACAAATAGAGATTGAGTTCCATAACTCAATCAACATTCTCTATTCAATGAACATAGTCATAAGTTGACCTTGTTGTTTCATACATGCAACACATAGAATGCATCATGCTTTTACGTCATAGATTTAAAACAATTAATCATTTAATTCACATAATAATTAGGAACTGAAAGACTTGCCTGGTTCGTAGATTACCAATTACCATAATTAGCTTATACTTATCTGCCCTTCATGTATCCTACACGATATATAATCATGCACAACATTTATTAGTCACATAACAACACTTAGAAAATAAACCACACATTCCGCTTATAAAGCAGTAACAATAATTAGTTACAATTGTATTATCACTTCAGGATTCACTCTCATCTAATTTTATTTTAATATCTCGATTGTTTTCTGGTTATCAATCTCATTTCAGAAGTTGTAAGCTTAATTATAGCAATATCATCCTTAAGAATTCCTAAAACCCAACGTTAAGTTAATGTTCATCAATCTTTATATTTTATAATCATCGAGTATATGCTTAGCATTCACTCAATATCTTAGTATTCATTTAGTGCATTAGTCTAAGTTTAAACATGCATAGGGTAACATAGCATGACTACAAAGAAAAAGAAAATAAATTAACATTTCCTGCATTGAGCTCGCCGGGACAAGAATTCCTTCACAAAACTCTTGCCAGGGCGAGCCTTCGTCGGGGCGAGAATTTCCTTTACAACAAGCTCGTCGGGATGACACTTCGTCGGGGCGAGAAAAATCAGTTCAATGAGCTCGTCGGGGCGAGAAATTTAGCTTAATGAGCTCGCCGGGGCGAGCTTCCTGAATTCCAGATTCTGCAATTCGCGAAGAACGCAGAAAAATACCAAAAATTCCCAATTTTCTTCACTTATCAGCAAATTGACTATACCCAAATATTATAATCTTTGTAAAAACAAAATCCAACATGTAAACAGTGATTCTAACATCTTAAACAACTTAAACAACTATTTTAAAGGCTTAAAAATCACAATTCATACTAGTTTTACAAACTTTTACAAATTTAGCGCAATCAATCGCTACGGATTCGTTTCTCAACCAAATTGGTCCGTTCAACTTCTGTTGTTTTCGTTTTTTAACGCATAACAACCATCCACTATCAATTTATAGATTATTACTCAAATT
The DNA here is from genome assembly GCA_034770075.1 of Aralia elata. Taxonomy (NCBI): domain Eukaryota; kingdom Viridiplantae; phylum Streptophyta; class Magnoliopsida; order Apiales; family Araliaceae; genus Aralia; species Aralia elata. The sequence continues at coordinate 27,544,509 of CM068379.1, read as the reverse complement.
CCTAGCCAATTTTGACTCCTAAACAAGCTAAAATATACATATAATACCCACAACTCAAATTTCTTCACTTTCAACATGCTTTTATGGCTTTGATTACATCAAAATCTACTAATAGATTTTACATAACAAATTATACCCATTTGATAACATATATATCCTTATCCTTCATCAAATCATATAACTAATTTAATTTACAGAAAACTTAAAGAATGAAAACTAATAATTTTAAAGTTGATTTTCTTACCTCCTTGATTCCTTCTTTAGATTAAATAAATAATCCATTGCGTGGTTTGTTCCTCCTTGATTCCTAGGGTTCTTCTCCAACTTCACAGAGAATACTCACTCCCTCAATTTTTTCTCTCCACTAACTCTTATGAAAGGAAAATAAACTTCACGTACTTTTAATCTGGCTTCACGTTTTGTCAGTTTCTCAGCAGTTAGGAAAATCAAAGGTTTAGGCCATGTTTGGCCAAACCCAATTAATCTTCATTTTAATTTATTTTAACCATTCACTTATTATATAGTTCACAATTGTCACATCTAATTTAATTAACTCATATTTAATTAAATTATTTAACAAATATAACTTCAATTTTGTTTTAGCAAATCATTATATTTCTAATTTAATTATTTAATTAAATTAGAATCTTATCATCACTTTAGCGTACTAAAATACGCACAAATTATTAATTTATTTATCATCAATTTATTTAATATCATCATACTTAAACAAATTATTCTATAATAATTTTCATCGAATATTTATTCCATAAATATTCCAAATAAAATATTTATTCAAATCCATAAATATTTTTAACTATAAACAAAACTCACAATCTTATTACATTTGTATATATAATAAATTCTAATTTTATTAAAACAAATATATTCACATTGATTCACTATTTTAATTAAGCGAATCACTCACATTGTTTATGAAACTTAATTCACAATAATTTTCATTGTCCACAAGACATAACAACCAAATTATATTATTTCCCAATATAATTTTAACTTAATTAAATTAACTAATACTATTCAACTAATTTCCTTTTCATGACAATTTCATTTAATCTTTTTAATGGTTTAATTAATTATTAAACCATTACTTCCCAATTACACAATTATATAATTTCTTTCACACCGAACCACATATTTCATAATATAAAACGCATATATACACATACTCAAACTCAAAACGTCTCGTAATAAGAATTTTATTTATGAAATTCTTATTTAATAATTTCTGAAAATCTGGGTTGTAACATTGTTTATTTCAAATAATTCTACAATATTTCCCAAGGTCTACAACCTTAACTCAAAACATACCTTAATAACTCAAAATGTTTACATAATCATTTTCATAAGATATCATAATAGTTAACGCATATTAAGTTACTCTTGAACTTTTCCTCTTGTCTTTGTCCTTCCTGAAGCACTTGAGCTTAACTGAAATATTATCATGATATAGCAAGAGTGAGTAACTACTTTGCTCAGTAAGTTTAAATACAAGAAAGATATATCATGATTGAAAAAGAATAGGCTTTCAAATTTTCAACAATATATAATAATTGTGAAAGAACGATAATCAAATTTCAATAAATGAATAACTGAATCAATAACGCTGAGTGGCTAACAATGTGACACTCCCAAATTCAGGTACCAATACCTCGAATTTGGTGCTCACGAAAAAGTACATCCATGCACTTATAAACAACATAAATTAACAAATGCGGAATAAATAAACATATATTGTTCATTACAAAAGGTTTACTATGGTCCCAAGGTTTGTAACCTTAAATAAATACATCGCAGAATACATTAATAATATAAAACAATTCCACGATTACATAACGAGATAGTACATATAACTATTTCTTAAGCTTTCCCTTGCCTTTGTCCGCTTTGGAACTCTTCGGCTTAACTGCAATGGGTTCATGATATAGCAAGAGTGAGCAACTACTTTGCCCAGCAAGTTTAAAATGAATGAAAAAAAGATATATCATGAATGAATAAGAATAATAATCGCATAGTTCAACAATTTAAGAACATTAAAGAAATAGTTGACAATATAATCAAAGTTCAAATGAAACAATGAATGTTGATTATTTACTGCTGAGTGGTCCAATAGACTATGAACATTTTGGCCCTAAGAATCAATCATTCAACTGACTCTTTTAAGAGTTGGCCCGTCAGTAGTACTTGAGGGGATCAGCCTCTAGTACCCTATGTATATACATAACATTTAACTCTGACTGCATCGAATAACTGACACATTAAAATCCCCTACATAAGGGTTGCTCTCTCAGTCCAAAAATCCGCACTCACAATCGGTTTGGATAGCTCTTAAAATAATAACATGTACGTGTCTAGCCGAAACAAGTGGCGTAGACTATTCCCTTAAGCAGTTCATGAATGAAGAACTTAACATTTCACAATCCAATAACATATAATGAATTCAAATGCGTAAGCTGCGAATATAAATAATTTATCCTTGATGTAGAATAATTAACAATAACTAATCCACTAATATAATTTGAAAGAAATAACTCGATTTGAGTCATGAAACTTGCAACAGTATACAACATTTGTATGAAATAGGAAACTTGCAATAACATAAAATGACTGCTCAATAAATAGACAACTCGCACAATAACAAAAGTTGTACGGTTGAGGAAACTAGCTCAATAAATAAATTGAGTTAGGATAGGAAACTTGCCCAATACAAGGGTTAGACAAGGGTTAAGAAAGAACTTGCATTCAATATATAGAAAGAATAAAGTTAAGAAACTTGCAACAAGATATAATACTTGCTCAAATATAATTTTGAGTAAGGTAAGAAACTTGCATTCAATATGTAGAAAGAATGAAGTTAGGGAACTTGCTTGAAGCGCTGCTACAATATTACAACACACGCTCCTTAATATCTTACACAATTAGGTACATATTCACGTAACAATTAGTCACATACTGGATACCAAATAATGGTCTATGCTACTCTATAATGTTTCATTCTTATTAGAAATATAATATTAAACAAGATTATACACACTAGTTACGGCGTTACGACGCTTGCACATCTGTACGCCAAACTTGATTATTTGAACGCCCAGGCGACACGCATTTGCGTACGCCTAACATGCCCATTCAATTTATCTAATACTCATTGGTTAATGCTAAGTATCATTATAATTCATAAAATTCATGTTTTAGAACTTAGAACGTCATTTTACATTGTCGAGAGCATTACATGTGCTTACGTGCATGCCCGACACCTTCCGATTGTCTCCAATTACACATCAGTCCTACAAATGGCCGATTTAGGCCATGCTACAGACCTCAAATTGAAAAACTTAAAGAACGAATGTTGTAGGTCTACTCTTTCTCTTTCTGAATCATCTTGGATCATCTCAAGGCGAGTTCGTATGAGAAAGTTATGCCCATTTTACTAAAGGACGTCGAAGCTGTTTGCACAGTCTCTTGTTCAACGCCTTAGGCGCTCAAAATTGCCTTTGAGTAGTGTCTAGGCGCTCTCTCACAGTAGCTGGGCTTGTGGCCAGCACCTAGCCTGTGATATCTCGAGTATTTATCCGATGCTAAATCAAGGTATTTTATGATTATGACGTGTATGATACGCAATAAATGCGTTAGAGGGTTAAAAAGAATATATAATACTCGAAGTGTTTCAAGTTTAAGTGAAGGTGATGAAATAAAACCTACATTAAGGTAATGCGTTGAAGTTATTCGACGATATTTGTGAAAGGGATTTAGTGAAAACCGAGTAAGGGAGGTTTCGTTGATTCCGAGGACGGAATCCTTATAAGGAGGGAATGATGTGACAACCCGAATTTTCAGAAATTATTAAATAAGAATTTAGCAAATAGAAAATTCTTATTATGTGACGTTTTGAGTTTTGTGTATGAGTATATGTGATATATATTTTGTGAAATATATGTTTTAATGTGAAGAGAATTATATATTCGTGTATTTGTGAAACGAGGTTTAATAGTTAATTAAACTATTGAATGAAATGAAGGAATATTAGAAAGTTGAAATTATATTGAGAAATAATATAATTTGATTGTTATGTTTTGTGAACAATGAAAATTATTGTGAATTAAATTTCATAATAATGTGAGTGATTTATTTAATTAAACTAAGGAATTAATGAGAATATAATTATATTAATAAAATGAGAGAGTAATGTATTGCATATAAATATGTTACGTGTTAATGTGTTACGATTGTGAATTTCGTAAATGGATAAAATAATTATTGAGTAGAACAAATATTTTAATTGGGATGTTTATTTAATAAAATAAATATTTGATGAGAATATTGTGTGATAATTTATTTGTATAAGAATATTAAGTAAGGTAAAGATAAATATTTTTATAATTGATGCGTGTTTATTATGCATAGATGTTGGTAATTTATTAAATGAGAGGATGAATAATTTTACTCAATAAAATTATTTATTAAGTGAAAGATGATTTTATTAAACAAAATTATTTTTATTAAATAAAATTATATTTAAGTGTGACATGGTTTATCATATTAAAAAAATATATATATATTGGGTTCTAGCCAAACATGGCCTAGAGACCCTTTGTTTTTGTAACTAACTAAAGGAGAGGTTTTATTTTAATTTTTACGTTATTCTCCTAAGTCTGGAGAAGAGAGAACACAGAGAAGGGAGGAAGAGAGAAAGTGAGAGAAAAAGGATTCTCTGTGAAATTGAGAAGGCACTTGAGAAATCAAGAGAAGGAAGAAGATTTAGCAAGCAATTCTTGTCATCATCTAGATAACCTAAGCAAAAATCAAAGGTAATAATCTAGCTTTAAATTTTTAATTTCATATTCATTAAGTTTTCTTTAAAATGAATTTTTGGTTGAAGGATTTGATGAAGTATTGGTAATATATGTTTATAAGCATGCTTAATCCGTTATTTGGTGTTTATATATATAATTTTGGAGTTATCAAATTCATGAAAACATGAATTAGAAGAAGAAAATTGAGCTTTGTAGTAATATGTATATTTTAGTCTATTTTGAGACTAAAATTAATAGTTAATTCATGTATAAAGTCTGTAATTGATAATGGATTGTGTTAGTATTCTGAGAAACGAAAACGTTGCAAGTTGAATCAATCAAATTGGTGGAGAAACGAATTCCTGAGAGTTTGATTCATTAAATTTGTTCAAATATTAGCATGAACTTTGATTTTGGGTCTTTAAAATTTGTTATTTAAGCAATTTATGTTGTTAGAATCACTGTACACGTGTTAGGTTTTAGTTTTACATTATGTACGATGTCTGGGTATGCGTAAATTGCCTATTGGATGAAGGAATTGGGAATTTTTGGCTTTGTAATTCTGCAGTTCGCGAATTGCAGAATCTGGAAATCAGATGTCTCGCCCCGGCGAGGTTTTTGTTAGGGAATTTCTCGCCCTGGCGAGAGCTCGCCCCGGCGAGAGTTTCACGTTATAGTTTCTCGCCCCGGCGAGGGTTTCATGTTATAATTTTCTCGCCCCGACGAGAATTGCAGAAATGGAAAATTTTTCCTATTTTTTTTTTATTTTTTTTTATTCTTTTCTTTTTGGTTATCATATGTTACCCTAAACAAGAATTACTTATAACCATTACGCATCTAGCGTAGAACAAAGTTTAAAACTTAGCCAGTGGTTAAGTGTCGATTAAAGCAAGTCGCAATAAAATGAAGGTTTATAACGTTTATAATAAAAATGAAGGATTATGAATTGTTAAGTATAATGAATATTAAGTATTACTACGTGGCTAATAAATGATGTGCATGATTATATATATCGTGTAGGATACGTGACGTGCAGATAGATATAAGCTGGTTATGGTAGTTGATAATCTACAAATCAGGCAAGTCTTTCAGTTCCTATTTCTTATGTGAATTAATTGATTAACTATTTTAATCATATGATATATAAGCATGATATACTTTATATATGTTACAAGTATGAGACGACCAAGTCAAAATATGACTACGTTTGTTGAGTAGAGAATGCTGATTAAGTTATGGAACTCAATCTCTAATTGTTAAGTGTTGATCATTATGCATGATTTATTTAGTCAAACGATTATAATTTAAATGTTGAGCATGTTATGTATGTGTTATGTGATGCATACACACTGTTAGATTTTGCTGAGCTGTCGAGCTCATTCTTGCAAATAACCACTTTTGCAGGTTTAAAATATGGTTAAAGATACAAGGTAAATTGAATGGCATGATTCAGATGTAAAGCATGCAGATTAATTATTTTAGCTTAAATTATGTTTTTGAACCATGATTAAGGTTCGGTATGATGTATTTGAAAATGTATTCATTATAACAAATGTAGAGGTGTTAAATTTGTATTGAGTTGTAATTTAATATTATCCGTTGTATAAAGGGTGTTGAATCTTGAAGTTTTATTTTTATTATAACTTTGATGAAGCGAATCAATTGTGATTCTAGAATATGTAATTGAATAAAGGTTATGATTCAGGGAAAGCAAAGAAAGAAAACTGAAAAGTTTTTATTTATTCCGCGTTTTAATGAGTTTATTATCGATTAATGTTATAAAGTCAGAAAACGGATGTATTGTTAACGACCGATGTGGAGAGTTAGAATGTTTAGAATTTGGGGTTGTTACATAGCCAAGCGCCTAGGCGCTCGCCCTGAGTCTCCCAACCCGTTTTGCTTCCCGGAATGTTCTATTTTTGGTGTTCTAGACTTATCTTGTTTCCAACCACCATAACTCCCTCAATACAGGTTCAAATTGGTCCGTTTCGGACTCTATGGACTCCTAAGACATAGGGCTACAACATTTCAAAAATTCAGAGCAATGCATTAATATTAACATGGCCAAATCTTAGGCCAAAGTATCAACTCAAGCTATATTTTCGTGTTCTTGGTGTTCTTGGCGTTCTTCACAAAAATCATCACCAAATCTTTGTTTTAATCCCTTTTTACTCCATTCTAACTGGGTTAGACTCATAACTCATGGAAGTATAACATCATAACAACAAACGAATTAAACAAACAACAAATCATAGCTACAAGGTCCTCTAAATCGTCCAAATGTCCAAGTTAATGTCCAAAGTTCATTGTTCTTCATGTTCTTCATCCTCCTTAAGCATAGGCACGAATTTATTGCGTTTTTGTTCTACTTTGATGTTATTAATGGCTTATATAACCTCTTGACAACATTTACAAGCATCCAACACAAACAAAAACAACAAGAATCGCCAGAAAATCAATCCGCAAGCTCAAGAGCTCAAAAACTAAGAAAACTTGAAAAACTTAACAAGAAATCGAATAGAATGGATTTGATTGATGTTTACCTCTATAAATCCTTCCTAGATAATTAAGAATATAGCTAGGCTTGCTTGGCTTGAGTTCTTCTTGCTTGGATGTTCTTCTTCTTCCACCCGTGTCTTCTTCTTCTTCCTCCTTTATTTTTCCGGCGACTCTTCCCTTTTTCCGGCGACTTCCTCCTCTTTTTCCGGCGACCTTCTCTTTCTTTCTTCTTCCTCTTCTGCAGCTCTCTCCCTCTCTCTCTCTAATTGAGCTGATGGGTTGAATGGGTGTGCAAGAAAGAGGCTTGGTTAGCTTCTTCACCTTCTTCCTCCTTGTTCCTTTCTTTTTTCCTCCTTCTTCCTTCAAGCTCTTGGCAGCTCTCTCTCTCTAAACTCTGCAGCTCTCTCTCTCTCTAATTGTTGATGGAATGAGTTGGGAGTTGAATGAGTGATTTGGGAGAATTGGAGGGAATGATTTAGGGAGAAAATGGGTTAGTTGCTCAAGGTTGGCCAAAAATTCAAAGCTTGCCGGCAACCTCCCTTCTTACTCTCATTTGATTGGTCTAAAATGGGGGGTTTGTTCCCTCTTGGAGTAACAAGTCAAAATAAATACCCAAATACACCAAAAATATATCCGAAAACTCCCACTTTTGTACCAAAACTGGTAAATAACTCCACCTAAAATTAAAATGGGTACTCCCATAAATTATTGGGACGCATAAAAATAATTATTATGGGATTTGTCCAAATATTTGGAACGCCCATATAATACATTTCAGATACGAATAAAATCATGTATCAGCTCAAATAGAATTTCCGACACTTAGAAAAAATTATTCGTACGCATACACGTGTTTATGAAATTTATTAATCTCGAAAAAGACATAAAAATATTATGGCGTAAATAGTGCCTCGGGAAACGTGCCCTGTGAATAGTGATTTAGCGACGCTATGCGAAATCAATTATTCACTTAAACAAAACTATAACACGTAAAATTTCATGCATTCACATAATCCAGGTTGTCACACAACCTTTAAACACATAACATAAATATAATATTAATAAAATATAATATATTCATTAATATTCAAAAATTCGAATTACAAGGCAAATTTCAGAATTTCCGGTCGTTACATCCTCCCCCCTTATAAGAATTCTGTCCCCAGAATTATAATCTAGGTATGGAAAACTTAACATAGGTTCACTCAAAAAGATGCGAATAATTCTTCCTCATCTTCTCTTCTAGCTCCCACGTAGCTTCTTCAGCTGCGTGGTTCCTCCAAAGTACTTTGACTGAATGAATAACCTTGTTTCTTAATGTCTGCTCTTTCCTATCTAATATCTGGACAGGAATCTCTTCATATGACAAGTCTTTCTCAACTTGAATTGGTTCATAGGAAATCACATGCTTGCAGTCGGGTTTATATGGTCGTAACACAGAAACGTGAAACACATTGTGAATGTGCTCAAGTTCAGGAGGTAGAGCTACCTCGTACGCCACTTCACCTACCCTCTTTAAAACTTCAAATGGTCCTACGAACCTGGGACTCAATTTCCCCTTCTTCCCAAATCTGATCTTTCCTTTCCAAGGAGATACTTTCAAAAACACAAAACTTCCGACTTCAAAGTCTCACTTCTGACGATGCAAATCGGTGTATTTTTTCTGTCGGTCCTGAGCCGCTACCAATCGAGCTCTTATCACCTTGACGACATCCACAGTCTGCTGTACCAATTCAGGTCCCAACAGTCTCCGTTCACCGACTTCGTCCCAACACAGAGGTGTTCGACACTTCCTCTCGTATAATGCTTCATATGGCGGCATGCCAATACTCGCATGATAACTGTTATTATAGGCAAACTCCACCAATGGTAGGTGATCATCCCAGTTGCCTTTAAAATCCATCACACATGCTCTAAGCATGTCCTCAAGTGTCTGAATCGTTCGTTCGCTTTGCCCATCCGTTTGAGGATGATACGCCGTACTCAACTGAGTTCCCAATCTTTCTTGCAAGCTCTTCCAGAAATTTGACGTGAAACGCGGATCACTGTCAGATACAATAGATACCGACACTCCATGTCGTGACACAATCTCTTTCACATATAACTTTGCTAGCTGCTCCAGATTGTACCTTATCTTGATCGGTATAAAATGTGTTGATTTAGTTAAACGATCCACGATCACTCAGATCGCGTCGTAAGCCTTCTGAGTTGGTGGAAGTCCCGTCACAAAATCCATCGTGATATGCTCCCACTTCCACTCCGGAATCTCCAACGGTTGTAGCAGTCCGGTTTCTGATGTTCTGCTTTTACCTTCTGACATGTCAAACATCGTCCGACACATTCCGCGACCTCTCTCTTCATGTTCGGCCACCAGAAGTGTTGGCGCAAATCCTGATACATCTTTATACTACCAGGGTGTATCAAATACTTTGTAGAATGAGCTTCTTGTAAAATCTCTTCTCTCAACTCCGAAACCATCGGTATCCAGATCCTCCCTTCAAACCTTAACAGTCCCGTGTTATCAATTTTGTACTTTAGGTCTTCTCCTTCAGAGATTCGCTTTCTTATGGTGACATATTCATCATCCTTTTCTTGAGCCTCCTTTATCTTGTCTAATAAAGTCGGACTCGCCTCCACTGTGAACAGTTTCTCATCTGCATTTGTCGGATACTTGACTTCCAACTCCAGTTTTTCCATATCCTTGATCAGTTCTTCTTGAGCTGTCAGCATCATCAACTTATCTCTACCCTTCCTACTTAGAGCATCAGCTACCACATTTGCCTTACCGAGATGGTATAGAATCTCACAATCGTAGTCTTTGATCAACTCTAACCATCGTCGCTGCCTCATATTTAATTCCTTTTGAGTGAAGATATACTTCAAACTTTTATGGTCTGTGTATATCTCACACTCCTCCCCATACAGATAGTGCCTCTAAATCTTCAGAGCAAACACCACTACTGCTAGTTCTAAGTCATGAGTCGGATATCCCTTCTCATAGTCCTTCAGCTGTCGTGACGCGTACGCAATGACCTTCCCATGTTGCATCAATATGCACCTAAGGCCTTTGTGTGATGCATCACTGTACACCACAAATCCCCCTGTATTATCCGGTAGGGATAACACAGGTGCTTCACTAAGTTTCTTCTTTAACTCCAAGAAACTCTCTTCGCACTTATCCGTCCATACAAACTTCACAGTCTTCCTTGCCAAATTTGTCAACGGTGTCGCTATCTTTGAAAAGTTCTGAATAAACCTCCGATAGTAACCTGTTAATCCCAAGAAACTTCGGACTTCTGTTGGCGTCTTCGGTTGTTCCAGTTTATTACTGCTTCCACCTTCGCAGGATCCACTGATACGCCATCCTTGTCAATTACGTGCCCCAAAAACTGCACCCTTTGTTGCCAAAATTCACACTTAGAAAACTTTGCATATAGTTTCTCCCTTCTCAGCGTTTCCAGGGCTATCCTCAAATGCTCGACGTGTTCCTCCTCCGTTTTCGAGTAGACTAAAATGTCATATATGAAAACGATAATAAATTTATCTAGGTATTGCTTGAACACTTTGTTCATCATGTCCATAAATGCCACTAGCGCGTTTGTCAGCCCAAACGACATCACCAAAAACTCAAAGTGTCCATATCGAGTTATGAATGCTGTCTTTGGAATATCCTCCTGCCTCACCTTCACTTGGTGATATCCCGTCCTCAAGTCAATCTTTAAAAAGTATTTCGCTCCCTTCAATTGATCGAACAAATCATCAATTCTGGGCAACGGATACTTGTTCTTAATGGTGACCTTGTTCAATTCCCTGTAGTCGATACAAAGCCTTAACGATCCATCCTTCTTCTTCACGAACAGTACTGGCGCTCCCCACGGAGATACACTCGGACGAATATACCCCTTATCTAGCAACTCCTGTAGTTGAACCATCAGTTCTTTCATCTCCACCGGTGCCATCCTGTACGGTGCCTTTGAGATCGGTGCGGTTCCCGGTACCAAGTCGATCACAAATTCCATTTCTCTATTTGGCAGTAAACCCGGTAACTCATTTGGAAAAACATCTGGAAATTCCCTTACTATAGGTATCTAACCTAGCTCACCCTCTACTCTTCGGGTATCAACCACGTGAGCCAGATAACCTATACAACCTTTTCTGAGCAATTTCCTTGCTTGCATCATCGTCAGACAACGAGATTTTCTAGGCGATTTACTTCCATAGAATAAAACCCTCGACTTATCTGGAGTCTTCAGGTGTATACATTTCTCCTGGCAGTCAATCACAGCCATGTGACTAGACAACCAATCCATTCCAAGAATTATATTAAATTCTCCTAGTCGTATCGGAATTAAATCTACACTCCGTTTATACCCGTTTATCTCAGCACAATAATTTCTATGAATGTACTCCATAGGAATAACTTCTTTATTAGCTACTTCCACATTCATAGGATTTTCTAATTTCTCACGAGGTAAATTTAACCGTTTAGCAAATTCATCCGACACAAATGAACAGGTAGCACCTGAATCAGATAATACATATGCACTGATATTGTTGATCAAAATAATACCTGATACCATGTCCCTTGACTCCACTGCATCCTGCACTGTCATGTTGAAAGTGCGTGTCGTCGGTCTGTTGGTTTGGCTAACGGGCCCTCCAATGTTCAGCCTGTTGCTGCTGTTGTTGTTGTTTTTGTTATTGTTCTTATTGCCACTTGTTGCATCCCCCTTCCTTTTCGGGAAATCCTTGATTTGATGATCTGGTGCTCCACATGAGAAACATCCTGCTTTCTTTCCCTTTGGGCACTGAGGAGCAAGGTGTCCCTGTTGCCCACAGTTGTAACAAACTCCTTTTCCTTTCATGCACTCTCCAGAGTGATTCTTTCCACAATTGTTGCACTTATTACTCTTTTTAACCTCTCCTCCGGACTTGTTTCCACCAAAAGATTGGCTATCACTCTATTTCCTTTTATTTGGGTTACTTCCCCCGCTACTTCCTCCCTTATTTCCTTCGTGACCCTTCTTTTTATCTTGATTGAACTTTGCTAGATCCTCGTTGCCTCCTTCAGCGATGATGGCCCTTTCCAACAGCGTAGAAAATGTGTCAATCCTTAGAACTGCCACTCTACTGTACATCCACGGTTTTAGGCCTAATTCAAATCTCCTTACCCTTCTAGCTTCAGTGTCTACCTGGTGAGGTGCAAATCTAGCTAACTCGTTAAATTTAGCCGCGTACTCCGCGACTGACATGTTCCCCTGCTTGAGCTCCAGAAACTTCACCTCCATGTTCTGCAGAATACTTTCCGGGAAATAGTTCTCGAAGAACAGCTCCTTGAAACGTTCCCATGGTATCACACCATCTCCAGCACGGCTTTTGTTGGCCTTCCACCAATAGTTTGCTTCACCTTTCATCATAAAAGTGGCGAACCCTGTCTTCTGTTCTTCGGCCACCCTTGCAACCTCGAACACTTTTTCTATTTCTTCAATCCAGGTTTGGGCTTCAATCAAGTCTAGTGTTCCCTTGAACTCAGGAGGTCCTACTAGCTTAAAATCCTTGAAGCTAGCCAAATGCTGCGCGGGCTGCCGCTCTAGCTGTTCTCCAACAGGTGGAGGTCTATTTCGCATGGCTTCTGCCAGCAACTCAGCAAACGCTCTCATTGGGTCTGGATGACCTTGAGTGTTATTAACAGATTCCTCAACCCTTTGGTTACGCGGTCGTCCTTTTGGCACCATGATCTGATAAAAGAAAACCATCGACTTTTTCTTATAGATCTAGGTCTCATGCAATAAGTCATTTAGGTTAACAATTTAAAAGTAAAAGCATCTATCAAACATATTTGGTTTAAATAAAACAACTGCTTTTATAATCATACACCATTGTTTTAATACAACCAGACTCAACATGTGACATACTTCTATAAACGCTAAATGGCATAGCCTGCCAACCATTAATTATCCCCTAACGAACAAAAGTGGGGAATAATAACCTTCCACCCCTCTATCAGAAACAAATTTGGGATTCATCTACTATCCCATGCACGCTACAAGCATAGGAATTTACAACATAAGTAAGCCCCTATTATAGCAAAAGTGGGACCTATTGCAAACATAATGCAAAAAATAACACATCACCGCCTGCTGCGATAGAGTGCAACTCGGAGCTCCCGTCGAGCCAGCTTGTCGACCACTCGGCGCCTAATCACACGCCTGCTGCTCCCCTCATCCCTGGGGTACCTCCTCACCCTGTCCCTCAGCCTGCCAATGGAAGTAGTCAAGCCTAACCTGAGGGAATCAATCTCTGTAGTCAGGGCTGCCAACTGCTCTATAGCTTCATCTCGCTCCAGACGAGTAGTCTCCAGCTGATCCTCTACCCGCTCTATCTGTCCTACCAGCACCACATTCCTTTCTAAGAGGTCATAAACCATCACACCAAGCTAAACAGAAGCCCCACGCCGACCGTGAACCTTTGCCTCTAGCTCGGCAATCCTCTAGTCCTTTTCCTGCAGCTTCTGGGTCAACTCAGCCTTTTCCCCAAAGTCGGATACGCTAAAGACCTGTACTGCTCCTCTCGGTCCTGGTGATCCTAGTTCTGCTCCTCTAAGTGGGTTACTCGATTCTCGAGCTCTTCATTCCTATTTGTCAGCTCTTTGATGATGTCACTAGCAGTAGTGCCCATGCCATCTGCATACTCAGGTGGTTCATCTTCCTCCGTCACTGGATCCTCCTCGGGGTCCTCTTCCTCCCCCTTATCGCTCAACAACCTCAACACTCCATCGAAAACTGGCTCCTCCTCGAAACCATACTCGATCTCAAACTCATTCCTAGTATTCATCATCTCTGGCTCACTCGGCTGCACCTCCACTAAATGCCCTGTGTCCACATGAATGTCTGTGAACTCTACCTCTCTAGCAGGACTGGACTCTCCCATCTCAGACATCCTACAGCCACAGACAAATATAAATAGACAGCAAGATGTCAGTGCCACAATAAAATATATTCATTGATAAAATGAGGTGATATTTTATTATGCACAACTCGGCTCGATGGATTTCTATAATCCACCTCCAGACATGATCACCAAATGAATCTCCTCGATCCATCACCTCCTAACCTACTCAATACGAGTTTAATACTAAGGTTATAACCTAGGTTTCGTATTCCTAAAGTTTATAACCTAAAGCTCTGATACCAACCTATGACACCCCCAAATTCAGGTACTAATACCTTGAATTTGGTGCTCACGAAAAAGTACATCCATACACCTCTAAACAACATAAATCAACTAATGCGGAATAAATAAACATATGTTGTTCATTACAAAAGGTTTACTATGGTCCCAAGGTCTGTAACCTTAAATAAATACATCGCAAAATACATTAATAATACAAAACAATTCCACGATTACATAACGGGATAGTACATATAACTATTCCGTAAGCTTTCCCTTGCCTTTGTCCGCTCTGGAACTCTCCGGCTTAACTGCAATGGGTTCATGATATAGCAAGAGTGAGAAACTACTTTGCCCAGCAAGTTTAAAATGAATAAAAAGAAGATATTTCATGAATGAATAAGAATAATAATCACATAGTTCAACAATTTAAGAACATTGAAGAAATAGTTGACAATATAATCAAAGTTCAAATGAAACAATGAATGTTGATTATTTACTGCTGACTGGTCCAATAGACCATGAACATTTTGGCCCTAAGAATCAATCATTCAACTGACTCTTTTAAGAGTTGGCCCGTCAGTAGTACTTGAGGGGATCAGCCTCTAGTACCCTATGTATATGCATAACATTTAACTCTGACTGCATCGAATAACTGACACATTAAAATCCCCTACATAAGGGTTGTTCTCTCAGTCCAAGAATCCGCACCAACAATTGGTTTGGATAGCTTTTAAAATAATAATATGTACGTGTCTAGCCAAAACAAGTGGCATAGACTATTCCCTTAAACAGTTCATAAATGAAGAACTTAACATTTCACAATCCAATAACAGATAATGAATTCAAATGCATAAGCTGCGAATATTAATAATTTATCCTTGATGTGGAATAATTAACAATAACTAATCCACTAATATAACTTGAAAGAAATAACTCGATTTGAGTCATGAAACTTGCAACAATATACAACATTTGTATGAAATAGGAAACTTGCAATAACATAGAATGATTGCTCAATAAATAAACAACTCGCACAATAACAAAAGTTGTACGGTTGAGGAAACTGGCTCAATAAATAAATTGAGTTAGGATAGAAAACTTGCCCAATACAAGGGTTAACAAGATATAATACTTTCTCAAATATAATTTTGAGTAAGGTAAGAAACTTGCATTCAATATGTAGAAAGAATGAAGTTAGGGAACTTGCCTGAAGCACTGCTACAATATTACAACACATGCTGCTTAATATCCTACACAATTAGGTACATATTCACATAACAATTAGTCACATACTGGATACCAAATAATGGTCTATACTACTCTATAATGTTTCATTCGTATTAGAAACATAATATTAAACAGGATTATACACACTAGTTACAGCGTTACGACGCTTGCACGTCTGTACGCCAAACTTGATTATTCAAACGCCCAGGCGACACGCATTTGCGTACGCCTAACTGAAAGTAGTATGCACACAAGCCAATCATATTTGATATTATGTAGCATATACTTTGTAATCTTATTCGTTTGTTAAAGGCATTTTACTTTATCTACATGATGCTGTTATATTAAATGTGATAAACCCATAGTTTTGAGCAATGCTTTTAGAATCATGATGGTGATCATGCTAATGAGATCTAAATTCTAGATAGCTCACAAACTAAAATCATTCCTAATCGATGGATTACTAAAAAGGGGGATTAGTGAATTCGGATAGATTAGTACATACGTTGCTTGCTCTTATGAAGAGGATGATTGATCTCATAATCATTTGTGTGGAGACACTAAAACAAGTATGTAGGTGCTTATTAGAGAATAAGTTCACTGAATGTGGCTCGCTAAGGAATACCTAATGGAGTTTTACTCGCCTGTCAATAGGAATTCCTCTAGTGATAGTAGTACAAGTGATCATTGGACTTGAGATCATCATAGTATCTTGTGTATGATGAGTTATACTTTGACATGTCCCTTAAGACCTTTAGGGTATATCAAAGGGTATGATTGAGTATAATAAGTTGTACATGGAGATAGGTGAATGGTCAACAAAGAATCTACCACTTCTAGTAAAAGGAGAGAATATCGTATGTGATTCGATAAATGACAACTCAGAAGTCTTTGGCCAAAGCAGAATGAAATTAGAAAGGAGTTTCTAATTTGTATTAATTAGAGTTGTGCATTTGAGAATCGAAATACATATAATTAAATAAATAAGACTTGACAGTAATTCCATGTCTTATATTTAATTGGGACATTGTATGGTAGAAGGATTGAATTGTATGGTAACTATTCACTGAAAGGTTCTTTTGTGATTAATGTTGAAATCTATATTATCTGGAAAGTCGTTGATCGCTAAGGGGCTTACCCTTATTGTAGAATAAATATTATTTATTTAAATGAATTAAATAGTTTAATTTATTTATTTAAATAAGATTAGAATTGTTCTAATTGATTTATTCACAACTGGTTTAATATAGAGAACCTAAAGGGTCACACCGCAAAAGAAAAATATTTGTTTAAGAAGTAAATGACATAATTGTAATAATAAATTAAGTGTATTTAATTTAATCTATGGAGATAGAATGAATTAAATAGCTTAATATTTATTATTTAATATTTTAGAAATATTAAATATAAATTAATAAGAGGAGTCTTATTATTATTATTACAATTACTATTATTTAATTCCTAATAGGGATTGAGAATTAATTAATAGAAGTACTCTCTCATAAATTCCTAATTGGATTAGGAGTTTAATTAATTAAAAGAGTTTAATTAAAATAAAAATCCTAATCCTAAATAGTTTAGGAGGGTTCCCTATATCTATAAATAAGAGGAGTCTTATCATGATTTGGGGTTAGACAGTTACACAGTCTTCCATATGAATTGGAGAGAGGGAGAGTACTTGCAATTTTCTATAGAGATAGAAACTAGGGTTTTGCCAACACCCATCTTCTTGAATAACTATTCTTCCTTGGTGGATCACCTCTAGAGGCCTAACACTTGGGTGGCTAACATTGATCAAAGGAAGGAATCCCATCGGTGGAATTCAAGGAGAACACGAAGGACTAGGAGTTGAACTTGTACCTGAGGAAGCTCTGATTCACGAGGGTATAATTCTATATCTCTATCTCTTTTGTTAATTGATAATTGAACACAAGGAAAAATCATGGTGATGGTTTGTATGAAAAATTTTAAAATCCGTTTTATCGCGCTTCAACACTATTTATGTAATTTGATTGCATGTTCGAGTTATATACAAACCTAACAGTGGCATCAGAGCCTAACCTTGTGCTAATTATCAATTATTATGATTCCATGTATGTATGGGTATGCAATTGGATCGATTTTCTGGGCAACGGAAAAAAAAAAATTTTGAAGTCTGCTACGCGGCGCGGCCGCGACGCGCCCGAACCCAAAAAACGTTTCTAGGGGTGCAGCGCAGCCGCGCTGCTCCTTGTTCATTTTGGAGCGCGGTCGCGCCGGTCTGCAGATTTTGAAAAAAAATTTATTTTGATTTTATTTATTTTCCATTAAGATAAAAGGTTTATTTTGAATTGGAATATAATTAAAATTAAAAGTTTTATTTTAACTTGGAATTGGATTCTACGTTAACTAGAATAAAGGAGTTTATTCATATATGGAATAGGATTCCATGTTTCCTAGAATAAAGGAGTTTATTCACATATAGAATAGGATTCCATGTTTCCTTAAAAATAAAGATGTTTATTTTGATAAGGAATAGGATTCAACATATTTTATTTTCCAACAATTTTAAGTTAAAAATAAAGGTGTTTATTTTAAACTTGAAATTCGTTTCCATATTAATCAAAATAAAGGTGTTTTATTTTGATTTGGAATTTGATTAAAAATAAAGGAGTTTATTTTTATTCAAAATTGGATAAAGTAAAATAAATAAGTTTATTATAATTTAAATTTTGATCAAAATAAAGGAGTTTATTTTTGTTTCAAAATTGAATTTCTAGTAAACTTTTAATTGCCCATTAAATGATATCAATGCATATATGGAATGGTTTTATTATTTATGAGATGAATGTTATTTATTGATACATATGGAGATATGTATGATAATAAATAGGGATTGATTATGGATTACTGACCAATGTGTGATTAGATTTATTTTAGTGGATGCTTGAATGAATGAGTTTTTTATAAATGGGGTCTGCGTACCTCGTCTTCTTTAATTTTTCTTAATGTAAATTCTATCTCCCTCCTATGTACCTCCCCTTGACTGCTGATCAAGGTTTCTATTTATTGTAAATAGTTTATGTAATAGGTTGAGTTAGAATTACTTGAAGAATTGGAGACCAAGGAGCAAGGAGCGCTTGAATACCCGTTTGTAATGGAGCCCGGGTTTAAATGTAATAGTTATATTTAAATTTTGTTCTTGCACCCTAGGTTTGACCTTTTGGTTCACTTGGTGGCTCTAGTGAACCAAACTAGAATAAAAGTCCATAATCAATCCGGGTAGAATATAGTATTCTATATGTGCATGCTTACTATGTATATATTATATATTATAGAACATGCTTCGCATGTTAAATAATATGACGCGTATTTATTATATATATGTGCATGCGCGCTAAACAAGATGAGACAAATAATAATAAACCCCTCAAAGAAATTATATTAAGTCCTAAACGTTCAAAGATATTTGGAATATCGAATGTCGCCTTCTAGCATGGTAAAGCAATAGAGTATTAAATATTTAATATGAGTTTGTTGTGTCACCACAAGGCAAGTATTAAATATTTAAGATGTTGCATTATCACATTTGATGCTTATACATAGACTGAACGATGTTGTTTTGTTGTGTCATCACAAGGACAGTGTTTTTCTTTCGAATATATGGAAGTGCTAGGATGGACTTAACTTGGATAATTTTGATTCGGATGTGTCACTACATGATCAAAATAATCTAAGAGGCAAAATACAAGGAGTTACATAGAGATGTAATTGACAATAGTTGTCTACCTATTTATTTATATATCGTTTGTTGTGTCACCACAAGGCTATATACATTTGAAATGGGATCCTTAGTCTCACTAGCAAATGTTTAATTAGAATTGCTGAACTATATAATGAGGGTAATATAGTTTGATGAAAATAATGGGAGATACCAATTTAAAATAAAGACCTAATTTATTTTGGTAATTAATTAAAAATGAATGTATGCTAAAATGTTGTTAAATTACAAATTCATTTACAAAATTTTACAATGTCTAATTTACTATCACTGCGGAGCATATTAATGCTAATACCGGACCAAATTAAATGGACTGGTTAAGAAATTTGAGAATAGTTCTCAAGGCTGAAAAGCTATCTTATGTCCTTAATATGCCTATCCCTGCAATGGTTGCAGACAATGCCTCTGAGGAAGAGATTGCTACTTTTAGAAAGTAGTAAGATGGTGCACAGTTGGCTTAATGCATCATGCTCGAATCCATAAGTAACGAGCTTCAGCGTCAGCATGAAACTATGGATGCTCCTATTGTACTCCGACACCTTCAAGGAGTTGAAGGGTGAGGAAAGTAGGACTATTAGATATCAGATATCTAAGGAGCTTTTCCGATCTAGAATGACCGATGGCACTACAGTATAGACAAATGTCCTAAAATGATCAATCTGATTGAACAATTGGGACAACTAGGTTTTAATGGATGGAGAGATGATCCAAGATTTGATCTTGCAATCACTTCCGGACTCTTTCTCACAAATTGTTGTGAATTTCCACATGAACAAGCTATATGTCAGCCTGTCTGAGTTGCTTAAACATGTTGAAAACTGAAAAGAGTCACTTTCCAACCAAGAAAGACCAAGTCTTACTGGTAGATGATTCTTCCAAGAAGCGGAAGAGGGCGACCAAAGGATCTTCTTGAAAGAAGAACAATTCAAAGAAGGTATAAGGAAAGGCAATAACTAAGGACACTAAGAACAAGACTGATGCAGATAGCAAAGGAGTTTGCTTCCACTGCAATAAGCTTGGATACTAGAAAGGAAACTGTAAGGAGAATCTTACAGAGGCTAACCAGAAGAAGTTTAGTGAAGCTTCGGTTACAGATATAAGTTTGTTCATGATTAAAAAATAAATTTTTCTGTAAGTCAAGGTTCTACTTGGGTATTGGATACCGGCTGTAGTTCTCATGTATGCAATCTAATGCAGAGACTAAGCAGAAGTAGAAAGCTAAACTAAGAGTAAGTAATCTTATGTGTGAGAATGGAGCAAAGGTTGCTGCATTAACCATAGAAACTTATAGTTTAGCATTGCCTACGGGCAAGTCGATTAAGCTAATAAGTTGTTATTATGTTCCAGTTCTCTTTAGAAACATTAGAATTTTCATTGTTGGACAAGGAAGATTCTGGTATTATATTTAAGAACAATTGTTGTTCTATTATAATGATGTTTTGTTTGAAACTGGAAGATCACTTGATGGACTTTGTAAACTTGACTTACATGATAAATAATTTTGCAAATTGAACAAACTAGTAAAAGAAAAGGAGATAATCATTCAAAGAGTTGAATGTGTGTATTTTATAAAATATAAGTCTGAATCATTTGAAATGTTCAAAGAATTCAGAAGTGAAACATGTTGACAAAGTATTAAGATTCTTTGATCAGATCGAGGAAGGAATACTTGTGCAATGAGTTTCTAGATTATCTCAAAATGGTATTTTCTCATAATGGACACCTCCTGATACGCAATAATTGATTGGTGTATCTAAAAAGAGAAAGTGTACCTTGTTGGACATGTTATAGTCCATAATGATTTTTACCGAAATTCTAGTATCCATCTGGGGTTATGCCCTAGAAACGGCTTCATATCTACAAAATAAGGTAACCTCAAAAATCCGAGCCCAAGACTCCATAAAGGTTATGGATAGGAAGGATTCCTACTCTTAAGTATGTTAAGATAAGGGGTTGTCCAGCTTATGTGAAAAGGTTTCAAAGATAAGTTTGGGACAAAATCTGACAAGTGCAGACTTGTGGGATATCCTAAAAAACGTTTAAGGTATTATTACTGTAATCCTACACGCTGCCTTCTTAAATAAAGGTGTTTATCATTGAAGGAGCTAGTGGGAGGGTAATAGATCTTGAAGGAGTTCAAGAACCACAAAGCACTTTAAGTCGAACTGAGGAACTTGTAGATAGACCTATTGTACCACAACCGAATCGTAAATCTGGAAGAGTACCGAAGATACCTGGGAGGTATGGATTCATCATAGAGGATGATGATGAGGTAAGCATCATAGAGGATGATGATCTAGTTATATACGATGAGGCTATGAGTAGTAGACACTCAGAGAAATGGCAGATGGCCATGAAATCCGAAATGGACTCTATGTATGAGAACCAAGTATAGACTCTGGTTACTCCACAAAAGGGCATAGTGCCTAGAGTGTGAATATGGGTCTTTAAGAGAAAAACTGGGGCAAATGGCAAGGTAAAGACCTATAAGACCAGACCTGTTTAAAAGGTTTCAAATAAAGTCAAGGAGTTGACTGTGATAAAACCTTATTACCGGGTAATGCTCAAGTCCATTTGGATTTTGCTTGTGATTGCAGCTTATTACGAAATCTGGCAAAATGGATGTGGAGACATCCTTCCTCAATGAAGAATTGAGGAGAATGTATGTATGATACAACCAAAGGAATTTGTTTCAAAGGTTGAAGCAAATCGTGTTTTAAGCTACAATGATCCATTTATGGATTGAAGCAAGCTTCTCAAAGAAGGAACATTCGTTTTGATGAGACAATCAAAAGAGTTTGATTTTATCAAAAATGAGAATGAACCTAGTGTGTACAAAAGGGTCAGTGGGAGCACTGTGACATTCCTAGTATTATATGTTGATATACTACTGATAAGGAATAACACACTACTGCTACAATCAGTAAAGATAAAATTATCTAAACATTCCTCTATGAATGACTTGGGAGGAGCATCCTATAAATTAGGGATATAAATCTATATAGATAGATTTAAAAGGATGTCCGGCTTGACCCAAGAAACGTATATTCATTTGATGTTAAAGGTGTTTAGCATGGCAAACTCCAAGAGAGGTCTCATGATGATGAGCCATGGAGTGTATCTCTCTAAAATTATCTCCAATTAAAAGAGAGATCGCATGAGTTACTATCATGTATGCAGTGAATATACAAGGCTTGATGTTGATCAGTCATATTCTGGAGATGATCACTGTAAGACAGTGATAAACATCTTTAGGTACTTAACCGGTACTGAAGATGTGATCATGATTCATGGTAGGTCTGAATTAAAACTAGAGGACTAAACAGACTCAAGTTTTTCAGACTGACCAAGACGATAACAAATTCACTTTAAGGTAAATAGTTACCTTGAAAGGTGGTGCAGTGAATTGGAAAAGTTCCAAACAACAAAGAGTTGGTGGTTTAGTGACAAAGACAAAGTATATAGCTGTAAATGTAGCTGCAAGTTTGATTATTTGGATGAAAAGTTCATTACAGAACTAGGAATAGTTCCTAAGTCTCATCTTGGATTCAAACATGTATTGCGGCACTTTCATTTGATTAGTAGAATCATTGAAAGAGGAATAGTCACTATAGAGATAATGGACTCTCGAGAACAACATTGCATATCCATTTACTGAAACTTTATCCAAACAGCAAGATGATCGTCACTTAGAGAAGAAGGGTATTAGATACCATGACGATTGGCTTTAGTGCAAGTGGGAGATTGAAAGTAGTATGCACACAAGCCAATCATATTTGATATGATGTAGCATATACTTTGTAATCTTATTCGTTTGTTAAAGGCATTTTACTTTATCTACATGATGCTGTTATATTAAATGTGATAAACCCATAGTTTTGAGCAATGCTTTTAGAATCATGATGGTGATCATGCTAATGAGATCTAAATTCTAGATAGCTCACAAACTAAAATCGTTCCTAATCGATGGATTACTAAAAAAGGGGATTAGTGAATCCGGATAGATTAGTACATACGTTGCTTGCTCTTATGAAGAGGATGATTGATCTCATAATTATTTGTGTGGAGACACTAAAGCAAGTATGTAGGTGCTTATTAGAGAATAAGTTCACTGAATGTGGCTCGCTAAGGAATACCTAATGGAGTTTTACTCGCCTGTCAATAGGAATTCCTCTAGTGATAGTAGTACAAGTGATCCTTGGACTTTAGATCATCATAGTATCTTGTGTATGATGAGTTATACTTTGACATGTCCCTTAAGACCTTTAGGGTATATCAAAGGGTATGATTGGGTATAATAAGTTGTACATGGAGATAGGTGAATGGTCAACAAAAAATCTACCACTTCTAGTAAAAGGAGAGAATGTCCTATGTGATTCGATAAATGACAACTCAGAAGTCTTTGGCCAAAGCAGAATGAAATTAAAAAGGAGTTTCTAATTTACATTAATCAGAGTTGTGCATTTGAGAATCGAAATCCATATAATTAAATAAATAAGAGTTGACAGTAATTCCATGTCTTATATTTAATTGGGACATTGTATGGTAGAAGGATTGAATTGTACGGTAACTATTCACTGAAAGGTTCTTTTGTGATTAATGTTGAAATCTATATTATCTGGAAAGTCGTTGATCGCTAAGGGGGCTTACCCTTATTGTAGAATAAATATTATTTATTTAAATGAATTAAATAGTTTAATTTATTTATTTAAATAAGATTAGAATTGTTCTAATTGATTTATTCACAACCGGTTTAATATGGAGAACCTAAAGGGTCACACCACAAAAGAAAAATATTTGTTTAAGAAGTAAATGACATAATTGTAATAATAAATTAAGTGTATTTAATTTAATCTATGGGGATAGAATAAATTAAATAGCTTAATATTTATTATTTAATATTTTGGAAATATTAAATATAAATTAATAAGAGGAGTCTTATTATTATTATTACAATTACTATTATTTAATTCCTAATAGGGATTGAGAATTAATTAATAGAAGTACTCTCTCATAAATTCCTAATTGGATTAGGAGTTTAATTAATTAAAGGATTTTAATTAAAATAAAAATCCTAATCCTAAATAGTTTAGGAGGGTTCCTTATATCTATAAATAAGAGGAGTCTTATCATGATTTAGGGTTAGACAGTTACACACTCTTCCATATGAATTGGAGAGAGGGAGAGTACTTGCAATTTTCTATAGAGATAGAAACTAGGGTTTTGCCAACACCCATCTTCTTGAATAACTATTCTTCCTTGGTGGATAACCTCTAGAGGCCAAACACTTGGGTGGCTAACGTTGATCAAAGGAAGGAATCCCATCGGTGAAATTCAAGGAGAACGCGAAGGAATTGGAGGTGAACTTGTACCTGAGGAAGCTCTAATTCACGAGGGTATAATTCTATATCTCTATCTCTTTCGTTAATTGATAATTGAACACAAGGAAAGATCATGGTGATGGTTTGTATGAAAAATTTTAAAATACGTTTTATCGCGCTTCCGCACTATTTATGTAATTTGATTGCATGTTCGCGTTATATACAAACCTAACACTAACATGCCCATTCAATTTATCTAATACTCATTGTTTAATGCTAAGTATTATTATAATTCATAAAATTCATGTTTTAGAACTTAGAACGTCATTTTATATTGTCGGGAGCATTACATGTGCTTACGTGCATGCCCGACACCCTCCGATTCTCTCCAATTACACATCAGTCCTACAAATGGCCGATTTAGGCCATGCTACAGACCTCAAATTGAAAAACTTAAAGAACGAATGTTGTAGGTCTACTCTTTTTCTTTCTGAATCATCTTGGATCATCTAAAGGCGAGTTCGTATGAGAAAGTTATTCCCATTTTACTAAAGGACGTCGAAGCTGTTTGCACAGTCTCTTGTCCAATGCCTTAGGCACTCAAAATTGCATTTGAGCAGCGCCTAGGTGCTCTCTCAGAGTAGCTGGGCTCGTGGCCAGCACCTAGCCAAGCGCCTAGGTGCTCGGCCTGAGTCTCCCAATCCGTTTTGCTTCCCGGAATGCTCTGTTTTTGGTGTTCTAGACCTATCTTGATTCCAACCACCATAACTCCCTCAATACACGTTCAAATTGGTCCGTTCCGGACTCTACGGACTCCTAAGACATAGGGCTACAACATATCAAAAATTTAGAGCTATCCATTAATAGTAACATGGCCAAATCTTAGGCCAAAGTATCAACTCATGCTATATTTTCGTGTTCTTGGTGTTCTTGGCGTTCTTCACAAAAATCATCACCAAATCTTTGTTTTAATCCCTTTTTACTCCATTCTAACTGGGTTAGACTCATAACTCATGGAAGTACAATATCATAAGAACAAACGAATTAAACATACACAAAATCATAGCTACAAGGTCCTCTAAATTGTCCAAATGTCCAAGTTCATGTCCAAAGTTCATTGTTCTTCAAGTTCTTCATCCTCCTTAAGCATAGGTACGGATTTATTGCGTTTTTGTTCTACTTTGATGTTATTAATGGCTTATACAAGCTCTTAAAAACATTTACAAGCATCCAACACAAACAAAAACAACAAGAATCGCCATAAAATCAATCCGCAAGCTCAAGAGCTCAAAAACTAAGAAAACTTGAAAAACTTAACAAGAAATCGAATGGAATGGATTTGATTGATGTTTACCTCTGTAAATCCTTCCAAGATAATTAAGAAGATAGCTAGGCTTGCTTGGCTTGAGTTCTTCTTGCTTGGATGTTCTTCTTCTTCCACCCGTGCCTTCTTCTTCTTCCTCCTTTCTTTTTCCGGCGACTCTTCCCTTTTTCTGGCGACTTCCTCCTCTTTTTTCGGCGACCTTCTCTTTCTTCCTTCTTCCTCTTCTACAGCTCTCTCCCTCTCTCTCTCTCTAATTGAGCTGATGGGTTGAATGGGTGTGCAAGAAGGAGGCTTGGTTAGCTTCTTCACCTTCTTCCTCCTTGTTCCTTTCTTTTCTCCTCCTTCTTCCTTTAAGCTCTTGACAGCTCTCTCTCTCTCTAAACTCTGTAGCTCTTTCTCTCTAATTGCTGATGGAATGAGTTAGGAGTTGAATGAGTGATTTGGGAGAAGTGGAGGGAGTGATTTAGGGAGAAAATACGTTAGTTGCTCAAGGTTGGCCAAAAATTCAAAGCTTGCCGGCAACCTCCCTTCTTGCTCTCATTTGATTGGTCTAAAATGGGGGGTTTGTTCCCTCTTGGAGTAACAAGTCAAAATAAATACCCAAATACACCAAAAATATATCCAAAAACTCCCACTTTTGTACCAAAACTAGTAAATAACTCCACCCAAAATTAAAATGGGTACTCCCATAAATTATTAGGACGCATAAAAATAATTATTATGGGATTTGTTCAAATATTTGGAACGCCTATATAATACATTTTGGATACGGATAAAATCACGTATCAGCTCAAATAGAATTTCCGACACTTAGAAAAAATTATTCGTACGCATACACATGTTTATGAAATTTATTAATCTCGAAAAAGACATAAAAATATTATGGCGTAAATAGTGCCTCGGGAAATGTATCCCGTGAATAGTGATTTAGCGACGCTACGCGAAATCAATTATTCACTTAAACAAAACTATAACACGTAAAATTTCATGCATTCACATAATCCAGGTTGTCACACAACCTTTAAACACGTAACACAAATATAATATTAATAAAAATATAATATATTCAGTAATATTCAAAAATTCGAATTACAAGGCGAATTTCAGAATTTTTGGTCGTTACAAATTATGACCATGAACAAATTTGGTCAAGGTGATCAGCCTTTCATACCAGGTAAACATATGCAATTTGCACTAAGTACGATTAACAATAAATTTCATTGAGGTGGAATAATTGCCAATAATTAAACCACTAACATGTTTGAAAATATTTACTCAAGTTTGAGTTAGGAAACTTGCAATAACGTAAGAAGTTTAGGATTAGAAACTTGCTTTGTCTGCCGATTACTGCTACACAATCTAATTTAATCTCTTATGAAAGACCTATTATTTATAAGATTGTTCTTTCAATTAGCATATCTTATCATACCTCATAATACTACTTCTTTTATAAATAAATCATCTAACATTTAGCCACATAATCAAATGTTAGATAACACCTTAAACCATCAATATTATTATCGTCCTTTGATAATATTTCAATCACTTTATCATCATCTTAAAACTCTCGTCTAATATTATTAATCATTAAATAATATTTTAATTCACGTTCAAATATTATTAATCCTTTAATAATATTTTGATCACTTAATATCATTTATTAATGTATTAATCATTACAAATATTATTAATCTTGTAATAATATTTTAATCATCTAATAATACTTTAATCTAATATTATTAGTTTTTTAATAATATTTTAATCATTTATTAGACTCGTGGACAATTTAATTTAATTGTCTATCCCCTACTATTTAATTTAGTTAACATACATATTTGGCTATACACATTATATTTTATTGAAAATGACTAAATTACCCATATAAAATCTTAATATATCATATTAAAGGTCATTAAGCAATAAAATAACATTCACACAATTTTCAACTTAACATAACTTAATTTTCTCATTTATTCTTAACTTAATCATAGGTATGAAAAATACCAAAACAACTTATTTTTTTTTATCTTTTGAAAAATAACAGTATATGATATTTTAGTTATAAAATAATTTTCCTACAATTTTTCAATTTCGTTTCCTATTTTTAAATAAGCTAAAATAGTCCAAAATGAGTACATTTATCATAAATTATTCTTTTTTTCAAAAATTCTAAATTTTATATGGTAGACTCATACTACCATAAATTATCATAAATTATCCTGTTTTTGTTCTTCTTTCTTTTTTCTTTTCTTGAATTCTTTTGTTGGGTGCTTGTTAATCCATGGCTAAACCATTACTTGTAAGTTTAAGTACTCCATGTATCTTATAAAAACATACATTTATACATAAGCATTAAGGTATTAACCAAGGATTTTGATATACCTCAACTAGTAGCTTGTTTTCTCTTCTCCTTCCATGGCTTCCTTTATTCTTTTCTTCTCTCTTTCTCTCTTACTCTCTCTATATTTTCAGCTGAACATTTGGGAGATACGGGTGGAGAATGAGAGAAAAGGCTTGATAATTGCCTTATTAGGCTAGAAAATAATAGTCAATCATCCCATGTCCCATATCATTTAATTAGCCAATCACAAGAGGAGTTGGTGAGGAAAATAAGGAAGCAGTCATTGCATTTCTTCCACACATATTAGCATTTAGCCACCTCCCCATGGCCAACAATTCTAGAAGTTTTAATAGCTCCTCTTTTATTTACTCATTTATCTATTTAATGGTCCATTTGACCATTGTCGACGCCGGGTTTCGCGCCTCTGATGCGATTGTTTGTCCTTTTCCGATTTTGGCCTTTTGATTAAGTGATTTTAGGGAAAAGGGTCGGCTTGAATGTCGACGGGGTTTTGAAAGATCGTTTTTTATGATGAGCCAATTAACCAGAGTCGCCAGTTGGTATATTTGAAATGGATGTACCAACTCATCCGAGTTTTCGTTTTTTTATAAATCGCTGGCTCATATGTGACTCCGAATTAATTGGTCTGCGAACCGAGATTCACAGAGTTCGGGGGTTTGCTTAAGCGAGGGGAAGGTGTTAGGCACCCCCCGACTTCCGTGAAACACGGTTACCGCAATCTCGATGCTTTCCTATCCTTTAATTCATAAAATGTGTATATGTGTGCGTGTGTGTGTGTGTGCCTATGTGAATGTTGTGATGAGTTTTATATAAAAAAAGATTTCTTTTTGGTGTTTTCTGAAAGAGATGTGTTTTATTTTGAGAATGCTTTAGAACGTCGATTCCGCTTGTACGAGAGAGCTCCTTTGTTGGTGAGAAAGATTTGATTTTACTTATCAAAACTATGAGATTTTTATTAGGTGTTGTTTTGGCAAAACATGAATTTGCTAAACCTTAGCCAAAATAGGAATCGAGATTTATACGTTGCTTTCATAAATGATGAGCAATTTCTAAGATCTCTTTCGCCCTATGTATCAAGGTTTAATAAAACGTTTATTTCCTTTTATAAAACCATTTTTTCGTGACATTTGGAAATAATTTCTTTTCAGCTTTCTCGTAAAATAGGAATCGACTTTCATTAGCACTTTCAATTTTTAGCCTCGTGATGTTAATATCCCATTTTGATTGATTTTAGAAAAATCTTTATTGTTTTGGTTTTGAAATCTTTTGTTTGATGTTACAAATCAAGTTTAAACATCAAAACGCGTAGGGGGCTATTCATGGGCATGTAAGCCATTAAAATACCCCGAACGCCAACAATCACATATTCCACTAATACGGGGCCTTAAACCCGATTCTCGCCTTAGCGTCGTTTTAAGGCCCGACGGTTACATGTTACAAACGAGCATCTTGAATCTATCACATACATTAAAACGTCCATCATCGGATTTGGACCACGGGGTCGCCTTCCTAGGCTCACACGAGATTAATACATGCCCACAAAATGAATACTACATAACTAACCAATTAATATGATATAAATTGCTATAACAAAAGGAATTTTTACCTTGCAAAATGATCTCAAATGGAGATGAACTTGTATACTTGAATAAGATAAGAAATATATTTGATACAATCAAAATCAAGGGAGTAGAAATCCTCTCTTTTTTTCTCTCTTTTCTTTCTATTTGGTTGCAAAATCTAGCTATTTTCTCTCAATTTCCATGCTTGGCTATTTGCTGAATTCTTCTTCCTCCCAAAAATTTGCTGCTCTCTCTTCTGCAGGAGGAAATGAGCTGAAATAGGCTGGCTGGCCCACCTCCCATCGCACTCAGCTGATAGTGCTGATTTCCTGGTTTCCGTGCTGGCGCACTCACTTGGCCGCAGATCAATCCACGGCTGGCTGGCTTGACTTTCTTGATTTTCGTGCTACGCCTCGATTTTCGTGCCGTGACGCTGGTTTTCGCTGACAGGCTCGTATTTTACAGTCCGGGAATCATTGGGAGGCGTGCCACACCTTCCGGGAATGCCAAATTCGGATAGGCTTGCTGTCACGTCGATTTCGGTTGCAAATTGTCATGGTGGCGTTGAGCGTCCGTACTTTTTCCATCTTTTGCTCTCGCAGGCCGGTCCATTTGACGAATTTGCCCTCCTGTCAAGGTTAATATACGAAGTGCAAAATTTGGGTGTCTACAGCTGCCCCTCTTTATCATGTTTATGAAATGTTAAATGAAATGAACAGGATAAAGAAATAGACACCCGATGTATGAATGACAGTGCACAGATATGATAATACACACACGATGCAACGCATGTAGTTTATGGTACAACACAAGATGTAGCGCATGCAAAACATTCGAAAGAGTGTCAATGCATCAACCCTCTGACCGTATTTGTTAGTCGTTGGGTTCACTCTTCCAATCTATCATCTCGTTCGGGGCCGGGTATCGTCGCCGGTCACCCATTTCGTAACCCCCGGTTATCGTCGCCGGTTGGTTGTCTCGTCAGGGCCGGGTTTCGTCGCCGGTCACCCATCGCGTAACCCCCGGTTATCGTCGCCGGTTGGTTATCTTGTCGGAGCCGGTTTTCGTCGCCGGACATCCATCTCGTGATCGCCGGTTATCGTCGCCGGTCGATCGTCTTGTCGGGGCCGGGTATCGTCGCCGGTCACCCATCGCGTAACCCCCGGTTATCGTCGCCGGTTGGTTATCTTATCGGAGCCGGTTTTCGTCGCCGGACATCCATCTCGTGATCGCCGGTTATCGTCCCCGGTCGATCGTCTTGTCGGGGCCGGGTATCGTCGCCGGTCACCCATCGCGTAACCCCCGGTTATCGTCGCCGGTTGGTTATCTTGTCGGAGCCGGGTTTCGTCGCCGGACATCCATCCTGTGATCGCCGGTTATCGTCGCCGGTCGATCGTCTAGTCGGGGCTGGGTATCGTCGCCGGTCACCCATCTCGTAACCCCCGGTTATCGTCGCCGATTGGTTATCTTGTCGGAGCCGGTTTTCGTCGCCGGACATCCATCTCGTGATCGCCGGTTATCGTCGCCGGTCGATCGTCTTGTCGGGGCCGGGTATCGTCGCCGGTCACCCATCTCGTAACCCCCGGTTATCGTCGCCGGTTGGTTATCTTGTTGGAACCGGTTTTCGTCGCCGGACATCCGTCTCGCGATCGCCGGTTATCGTTGCCGGTCGATCGTCTTGTCGGGGCCGGGTATCGTCGTCGGTCACCCATCTCGTGATCGCCGGTTATCGTCGCCGCCGATCGTCTCGTCGGGGCCGGGTTTCGTCGCCGGTCACCCATCTCGTGATCGCCGGTTATCGTCACCGTCGATCGTCTCGTCGGGGCCGGGTTTCGTCGCCGGTCACCCATCTCGTGATCTTTTTCACTCAACACGTCAAATGGCTGCAAGGGAGCAAGGTGGGACCCACCAGGGCCAGCCGCGGATGGATCTGCGGCCAGCCGCAGATACATCTGCGGCCAAGATCGGGATGTATAAGCGGCACGCCGCTTCCAGATCTGTCACTTTCAACTTCCAACTCACATAGATTCTCGCGATTTTTGCTTGTTCGCAAGGGCCTTTTGTCGATTTTTTCAACTTTTCTGCAAAAACTGCTCCGGTAGGATCGATCTACGCGCTACAGGTAACACTTTGACCGGTCACTTTTCAATTTCGTCAATGTTTTGCTATACATTTGACTATTTGCATGTTTAGAGATAAAATGTATGCTTTACAATGCTATGTAATGTATTATCATATATACATGCTATGTATTAACTGTGTGAGTCCTATTTTATGTTCATGAGGCGGTCCCACGTATATGTTTGCTCCTTTTTGAAAGAAAATCATGCATTTATGGCATTTTTACATGCTTTATTTACACATATGAATGCAAATATGATCTGTTGTGGCTTGAGTTCTTTGAAAAACATGCTTGGATATGCATGGGATGTCCATTTTACAGACGGAACTCTGCTGAATTTTTTTTTTTTTTTTTTGGACATGCATCATGCTGCATTAATTATATGATGAGGATAGAAATTTAGAATATTCATTACATAATTTTAAAAGGGAACTTACCTTCTTTCTCGCCCGTTCTATTCCAGCTATGGATCGTGATGCGCCCAGTAGCTCTTCCGCCTCTCGGACTTCGGGTGTTCGCCGTCGTAGGGCTGCACCTGCCCCTATTCCTCCTCGTACCCGTCAGGTTCGTCGCTTGGCAGAGGCTGTCATCCGTCCTGATCACCCGGACGTTGAGGAGGTTGTTCCTCCGGAGGTTGCGGTGGAGGAGCCGTCTTCCAGCACATCAGCTCCCCCTTCTCATCGCGCCTTATCTGGCGCTTCTGTCCAGATACCCGATCTATTGGGTCGGGATCTCAGTCGTCACCCCTCGACATCTCTTGTTGCTAATGAGGTATATTCGATTCGGCTCTTCATTTGTTCTCGATTTCTCAATTTCCGGTTCTATCTGGATTGACCCATTGGTGATTTTCACAGGTGCCTGAGTTTACCCAGCCGAGGGGTAATTGGTTCAACATTTACTCTCTCTACGCGGCCCTGCATAGTGATTACCGGGAGATGGTGGACTCTTGGGGCTTTCGACATTTCTTCACTATCATCCCCCGTCAGTGCCCCTGGGGTTACATGAGGGCTTTATCCGAGCGATGGTTCCACCATACGCAGTCTCTTCATCTCCTCGACTGCGAGGTCGTGCTGACCCCCTGGGACTGGAGGTACATTACGGGCATAGAGTTCACCGGGTCCCGCGTCCCCCTGGACCTTGATATCACTCCAGTGGAGGTTCGAGCTTTGCTGGGCTTCGCTGCTGATGATCGGGTCTTTAAGGCCCATAGTATTCCGTCCGGTGCTTTGGCCGTCGATGCTGTTGGGGGTCTATACGCACAGCCTATTCCAGCGGATCAGGGCACTCGTGACATCCTGCTACGACGCTTGTTCTTGACCATCATGAGGGGTTGTTTCCTAGGGAACAACTCCTCTACCATCCATTTTAGCGTCGTAGGGGCTGTTAGAGACGTAGACCGGATCGGTGACTACGATTGGGGTTCATTCACCTTTGCTTATTTCCTCCACGGTCTGCGTCTGCGCTCGGAGGGACAGACAGATGCCTGGCTCGGATTCTACCACTTTCTGCTGGTGAGCCTTCTTTCCCTCTTTACTTACTGCACTTCCCTTTATTTCATTTCTCTTTTCTGCTTTTGTCGGTTATTTCATGCTTTCCACTATTTCTGTTCGCAGTTCTGGGCTTACGAGCGTCTTCCATGTCTGAGGCCTATCACTACTCTGGGCCTGGACACTTATCCCCGGGGTCGGCGATGGCACCACAACACTCTGGAGGAGGTCCCCGTGTCGGGCAGCTTTGCACATTGTCGTATTCAGCTGGAGTTGATCACGGCTGCTGATGTCGTCTGGGTTCCCTACCTCTCCGAGCATCTGACTGTGGGGTTTGCTGACGGGCATCCTTCTGGCCCGGAGTTCGAGCTTTCCACCCGTCGCCTCACTTTGCAGAGTGTTGGAGGCTGGGTGATGTATCTGGGAGAGCGCGCATTTAGATGCGTCACTGGAGAGATCCGCATCCCGCACTCCCTTCCTTTCACTACTTCCTGGCCGCTGGATTCTCAGCCCTCGGA
The DNA here is from genome assembly GCA_034770075.1 of Aralia elata. Classification (NCBI taxonomy): domain Eukaryota; kingdom Viridiplantae; phylum Streptophyta; class Magnoliopsida; order Apiales; family Araliaceae; genus Aralia; species Aralia elata. The sequence goes on along the minus strand of CM068379.1, from coordinate 27,510,343 downwards.
GATCATGCTCACCGGGGAGGACGGTCGGATGCTTTCCACAGGCCCCAGTACGAGCGAGGCTTTCAGGACTTGGTGGGTACCTCGTACCATCGGTCCCCAGACCCGGGTTACCTTCTTCCTCGGGGATATGGTCCCCGGCTCGGTGATGATGACTGACTGGGCAGCCTGCGTTCGGAGTCCCACCCACACTGAGCAGATAGACACTTTGACCCGCCAGGTGGAGCAGTTGTCGCTATTTCTTCGGGTGTTAGGCCGGACCCCGGAGGAGGCTTACGCCTACGATCCTGACGGTGCGGGCTATGATGCAGGCCCGAGCTCATCTGATGCCACCGCTCGGCCATACATCCCTGACATGAATTTCGGTCCCCCGACTTCGACGACCCGGGGGGATCAGTTCGAGGATCCCGGTTTCATCGATGAGATTGACTTTATTTAGATCAGGATAGGATAGGGCTTTTGTACCTGCACCTGTTTAGACTTCGTTTCCATTCTATGCATTATGTACTGAACTCATTTATCTATTATGCACATTTCCTTTTTTATCTTTATGGAATTCACTGGTTTTATTATTTTTTTAACTGTATGATGCATGCTTTTTTATTCATGGATAGAGAATGACCCCTGTACACTCTTTTTGATACTATTTTTCACAGATGTCGTCCTCAGGTGCCGTGGTACGTTTGGATTCCATTCCTCCCACAGGGTTGGTTGGCAGTCTCCTCCGCTGGTTTGACAGTTTATTGCCGGCAGACAGGGTTATCGCAGATGGTCTTTTGGGCCATTCTTAGTCCTTATTGACCTTTCAGGTGCCATCGGGCTTCGTGGATGGTATCCTGAGCTATTGGGTCCCCACCCGTCAGGTGTTTAGATTAGGGACAGTAGAGCTGACCCCCACCTAGAGGAGTATGCTCGCTTCACCGGCTTGCCTTTGGATGGTCCTTGTGCTAGGGTTACAGTCGGTTCCATGCGCCGTCAATTCTTGACTTTCACCGGTTTGCGGAGGGCTGTTTTGTTATCGGCGATCACATCAGACCACCTGGTTCCTCTTCATTTCTTGATTGACCGATTCGGCTCACCCAACAGTTTTCACCTATTTTCTGGTGATTTTTCCGTATCCGAGGAGTGCTGGGGTGCTTTGAGACTAGGCGTTTTGATGGCCTGTGCTATCTCAGTCTTGTACTTGCCTGCAGGACCCGATCAATTGGACACGAGGGTTGTCGCGGCCGTTATAGCCCTTCGGGAGGATCATACCATTCTCCCCATGATATTGGCGGATACTTACATGTCAGCCTCATATTTCCAGTCTTTCCGGGGCAGAGTATTCAGAGGGAGCTCGACTTTGCTATATGTGTGGTTCATGAGTCATCTCAGTCCCATCGGCCATTTCCGTCGTCAAGGGTTTTGCTTCAGCCATGACATAGCCACGCAGTTTTCATTTCGCCCCGTGAGCTGTACTGATGCGGCCTCCTGGGTAGATTTTTTGTCGGTTATTGAGGACCTTTTTCATCTCCTGATTTACTCGGGTTATTGCTCCTCTATGAGTTTCTTGACTAACGTGCCCAACCTGGATTTCATCCCTATTGCTGGCCTGAGGGGCGTGACGACTTATCATCCCCTGGCGGTCATGGGGCAGTTTGATCAGACACAGGATTTTCACCTCTTCACGGGGGCGGCCGACTACCGGTTCCTTATATCATCCCAGACAGAGAGGGATCTATTGCGGGTATACGATCTTTGGTCTCACAGGATCTTTGCAGAATATAGCGAGAGCCGCTACATCCAGACATTTGCTTACGTGCAGTGGTTGCGCGGAGATTCGGATCCGGTCGGTCTGAGTCAGGCTGGTACCCTTGATGACTCTGGAGTGATTCCCCCAGATGATACCACAGATTATTCCATCCTAGCGGATGCCGCCCCTAGTCGAGTCATTGAAGATAGCCGGATCCGACTGGCCCTGATTGCTAGTGAATCTGAGCGGGATGCTGCCATTGCTGAGAGAGATGCCGCTATTCTGGCCAGAGATTCTGCTCTTGCTGATAGAGACGCCGTTGTATTTCAGACCAGGGCAGTTATAGATGCTCATTCTGGGACTATCAACCGAGCCACCATCTTATTGGACCGCATCGACATGATTGGGCAGCAGATGGCAGGGGGTGCTGATGCCTCAGATCTATCCACCACTTTATCTATCCTGCTTCAGCTAGTTTCAGATTTGTAGATTATTTTATTTCCTGCATAGACTATGTTAGTTTCATCGGTTATTGACAGAGAAATCTTGTAATAAAATGACTTATATATATAGACATGCATTTAAATTCAGTCATTTCCCTTTTCATCGTATCATTGCCCTTCATTGGATCCTCATTTTATCCAGTCGACTATGATTTTGACATTTTTTGCTTTCTTTCTCTTCTCAATTCTTGATGGAGATCTGACAGATATTGTCGTACCCCTATTGATCTCGTCGGATTGGGTCTTAGATTTTGGGATAACTGTATGGTTGGATCAGGGTTGTGTCATTTGGGATGGAGTCGGTTAGGCGGCTGGCTTCGGGACGGGTTTGAGGGTGTAGGAAGTTTTATCTGTCTGTCGGGAAATGGTTCGTCGACTATTATTTTTTTTTATGGATCGGACCGTGCCGTGATGGTTGCCTACGTATTCCCACAGGTTGGGAAATCAGGTCCTATGTAGTTCGTTTTACGAAGCAGGGGGAAAGATAATTATGGGGATCGTTTTTTTTTTTTTTATGCATAGAACCGCTTCACCGAGTCGGAATTAAGGGGTTGTGGAAACACCTCACCGTCCATCTCCTGTAATATGAGGGCTCCTCCGGACAGCACTTTCTTAATCACGAACGGCCCCTCCCAGTTCGGGGCAAACTTTCCTTTGGCTTCGTCTTGACAAGGCATGACTCTTTTTAGCACCAAATCACTTTCTTTGAACTTCCGAGGTCTGATCCTTTTGTCGTAGGATCGAGAGATCCTCTGTTGATATAGCTGACCGTGCCAAACAGCAGCCACCCTCCTTTCATCAATTAGGGCCAATTGGTCGTATCGACTTTGCATCCAATCCTCCTCGCTTACCTGAGCATCGATCACTATTCTGAGGGATGCCATCTCAACTTCAACTGGCAGGACGACCTCCATTCCATACACCAAGGCGTAAGGGGTTGCCCCTGTAGAAGTACGCGTTGACGTTCGGTAGGCTAGCAGGGTGAGGGGTAACAGATCTGGCCATCCCCGATGATTAGCAGACATTTTTGCCATGATCTTCTTGATGTTCTTGTTTGCAGCCTCCACTGCCCCATTCATCTTGGGACGGTAAATAACAGAATTGAGGTGTTTGATCTTAAACTGGTCGCACAATCCCTTCATGAGGGTGTTGTTCAAATTCTTGGCATTGTCGGAGACCAAGACCTCAGGCTGCCCGTATCGACAAATAACATTATTCCTGATGAACCCGACGATGATCTCCTGAGTTACCTTGGGGAAAGAAGCCGCTTCTATCCATTTGGTGAAGTAATCGATCATGACGAAAATGAATCGGTGCCCGTTGCTTGCTTTGGGCTCTATCGGTCCGATTACATCCATTCCCCACATTAAAAATGGCCACGGGGAGGTCATACAGTGCAATTCATTGGGAGGCGTATGGATCACGTTACCGTGCGCCTGGCATTGATAACACCGTTTGACATGATCGTCGTAGTCGGCTTTCAGCGTTAACCAATAATGCCCCGTTCGCAAGATCGTTTTGGCCAGCATCGGTCCACTCATGTGTGGCCCACATACGCCACCATGTACTTCATTCATAATCCTTCGGGCCTGTGTTTCATCTACGCATTGCAATAGTCCCAAACCAGCATCCCTCTTGTAAAGTGAATCCCCACTCAGGTAAAACTTCATTGCCATCTTTTGAATCCTCATCCTCTCGTTTCGGCTCGCTTGGTCGGGAATGGATCTATCCCTCAAATACTCCCTTATATTGTGATACCAAGCCTGCCTTGGCACAACCACCTCGTCTGATAATACTGCGACATGCTCCTCGTACGCCGGACCACTCTGCACTGCTATCTCAATCTGTGGAACATCTTTTCTTTTGACTATATGGATTAAGGAAGCCAGAGTTGCCAATGCATCGGCAAAATCGTTTCGTCCCCGGGGAATGTGTCGGAAAGCGATATCCTCGAACTCTCGCATCAATTGTATAACACAACGATGGCATGGAAGTAGCCGGAGCTCCTTCGTGCTGTACACCCCGATTGCCTGTCTGATTACCAATTCTGAATCCCCAAACACCGCTAATCTCTTTACTCCCATGTCGCGGGCAAAGCGGAGTCCCAAGATACACCCCTCGTATTCTACGGTGTTGTTTGAATTGCTGAATTTCAGTTTGGTGGCCACAGGGTATTGTTCTCCGGTGATAGAGACCAGGACCGCTCCGGCTCCTTCCCCTTCGGCATTCATGGCACCATCAAAATACAGCTTCCAGAACTGCTCTCCATCATCACATTTCGTGTGTAACACCCAAAATATATCTTCGCCCGGTAGGGGAGTTTCTAATGGTTCCATCCCTCCTAATGGGGTTTCTGCCAACTGATCTGCAATTCCCTGCCCTTTCATGGCCTTTTGAGTCACGTACACCATGTCGAGCTGTTGTAAGATTAATTGCCATCTTGACAATCGACAATTCAGCATGGGCCTTTCAAAAATATATTTCAGGGGATCCATTCTTGATATCAGGTACGTCGTATGCCCATGGAGGTAGTGCTGTAATCTCCCTGCAGCCCAGGCTAGAGCACAACAGGTCCTCTCGATGGGAGTGTAATTCTGCTCACATTGGCTAAATCTTTTGCTGAGGTAATAGATGGCCTGCTCTTTACCCGCCTCATTCTTCTGTCCCAGCATACACCCCATCGCGATGGCATTGACGGATATATACATAAACAGGGGGATCCCATCCCTCGGGGGTACCAGCACTGGCACCTCCGTCAGCTGCTTTTTAATGGTCTGAAAAGCCCTTTGACATTGCTCATCCATTCTTGGGAAACCCCTTTTCTTAACAGTTTGAAAATGGGCTCACAGGTAGTCGTCAAGTGGGATATAAAACGGCTGATGAAGTTTATCCTTCCGAGGAATCCTCTTATCTCCTTTTCTGTGTGGGGTGCCGGCATATCCACAATGGCCTTAATCTTTGCTGGATCCAACTCAATGCCCCGATCACTAACCAGGAATCCCAAGAGCTTACCCGACTGCACTCCAAAAGCACACTTGGCTGGATTGAGTTTCAAATTATACTTTCTGAGCCGATCGAATAGCTTTTTGAGATGGGTTACATGATCAGATTCTACCCTCGATTTCACAATTATGTCATCCACGTATACCTCTATCTCTTTGTGCATCATGTCGTGGAACAGGGCCATCATGGCTCTCTGATAAGTAGCCCCCGCGTTTGTGAGGCCAAAAGCCAATCGCCTATAGCAGAAAATGCCCCAGGGGGTGATGAATGCGGTCTTTTCCCGATCTTCCTCCGCCACCATTATCTGATGATATCCCGCGAAGCAATCCACAAAAGAGTACATTTCGTACTGGGCTGTGTTATCCACCAGGATGTGTATGAAAGGCACCGGGAAGTTATCCTTGAGACTGGCCTTGTTTAGATCTCTGTAGTCTACACATACCCTCACCTTTCCTCCAGGCTTAGCCACTGGGACTACATTGGACAACCATTCCGGGTAAGTGGACACCATAATGATTCCCGCCCTGAACTGCTTGATGATCTCTTCCTTTACTTTTAAGCTCCACTCCGGTTTCAACTTTCTTAATTTTTGTTTGACAGGCCTGAAACCCTCCTTGATGGGTAATCGGTGTACCACAATGTCGGTGGACAATCCGATCATATCCTCATGAGACCAGGCAAAGACATCCTCATATTGTTTTAGCAACTCAGTCATTTCGGCTTTTTGGCTGGGGGTAAGATCCGTCCCTATCTTGAGTTCTTTTGGTTTGTCAGGGGTTCCAATATCAATGGTGACGGTTTGGTCCAAGTTGGGTTTGGGTTTATCCTCGACCCATCCTTTGATCTCGTCAGGGGCGTCGTCGTAATCTGTCTCGTCTTGTTCAATGCCCATTAAATCGAAATCCAGCTCAATGTAAAAATCATAATCATCATTCAAATTTGAAAGACCATTTGTTAGGCAAGGATTATTCAAATTGGTACACCTGACATGAAACAAAATACTTGTCATATATGAATCATTTTTCACGACGATCGCATTTTCAAAATAACACGAAGAAACGACATAATTATGCAGAAATAAAACAACAACAAAAATAAACTTCTTCATTCCCCCATCCCCTGGGGTCTACCACCCTGACGTCGGGTTTTACCCTTGTTTGGATATTACTGGTTTCATGGTCCAGTTGTCGACGGTCAGGTCAGATGAAATGCGCTGGATAAAAGGGGGCCTCACATCGGACACTTCCCCGATGGTTACGAATACGTCGCCTGAGTCCTCCTTCCTATCCTCTCCAGGAATAATCAGCCCTGCCCAATCGATGACAGGCACAACTTATTGGGCCTCCAGTGGTGCGATAATATTTGTCCCCTCCCTACTGCTTGTTGATTGTCCGGGGATATAGCACTTGGTTTCAAACTCTTTTGCGACCTCCTGCAGGAAACTTTCCCTCCGGGCCGACTCATTACGTGCGGGGGTTAACTCTTCATTCCCTGCCCCAATCACAGGCTCGCTGATCCCCTGTTCATTGCCGACTTTGGTCACTGGACTGCCAGCTAGTCGAATCGGAGTCGCACCCCGACGGTGTCTCCGTGCTACGCCCTCATGGTATCCCAACCCTGCTTTGCCTATCTGCTGTGGTAGGTGGATGGGCTCGGTGATTCCCTGACTGCTTCTCCCTAGTCCCTGTCCAGGCTGGAAGTTCATTTTTATCATTTCCTTTGCCACAAAGGTGAGTTCTGGAGAGATCCTAGGTTTCATGGCTGGAGCCCCCAGGTATCTGGATTGGGGAGTGCTAATCTCCAGTGCTTGAAAGCTGGCGGGTGTCGCCGACTCATCCACATTGATCACTGGTAGGCCGCTCCTAGGAGGAGAAGGGTCATCACATTCGGCCGAGATTGTTACCAGATTCCCATTGATGATTAGCTTGATTTGTTGGTGGAGTGTGGAAGGAACTGCCCCGGCCATATGTATCCATGGCCTCCCCAGTAATAGGTTATAACTGGCCGCGATGTCCAGGATCTGGAAAGATATGTCAAAAGTACAGGGTCCTATCTCCACCGGTAATTCAATCTCTCCAATTGTATCCCTCCGGGAACCATCGAAAGCTCGCACCACCACATGACTGGCTCGTAGGCGCTTGAGGTTGATGTTCATCTTCTGCAAGGTACTGAGGGGACAGATATTCAATGCCGATCCTCCATCAATCAGCACCCCATTCATTATATAGCCTGAGGAGATCACCGCAATATGTAGCGGTTTCCGGTGTCCCCTTCCCTCATTGGGTATGTCCTCATCCGTAAAGGATATTACATCGTTCTCCAATAGGTGGCCCACCAGCTGGCCGAAACCTTCCTCACTAATTTCCTTGCGCACGTATGCCTCCTCCAGAACCTTTGTCAGGGTTTTGCAATGCTCACTGGATGACAACACCAAGTCCATGACTGAAGTTAGGGCTGACTCCTCATTTAAAATCTGGATCCCCCTTGTTTCCGGGTGATCCATCCTTTTCAAGAATTCTATGGCCCTTTCCTCGGAAATCTCTTCATTTTTTCTCTTTTGGCTCTCAAGGACTCGCCCGGGAAGATATAAGGGGTTCCCCTTTGTCGTCACAGAAGCACAACTGGCCGCTTCCTCTGGCATTCCCCCATAATTCCAGGGTACAGTCTTTAGACTAATGATAGGGATTTGCGGCCTTGCCGCAAGGATGATGGGCCTCGGAGCCATCAACTTGACAGGTCCCTCCGTGCTATTCGTACTTACCCCTGTCACCCTGATGGGCGTTCCCCGTGCACTCCCATGATCATGTATCACGTTGATCATTTCCTCAATTTCCTGCACATAGTTCAACCTTGGCGGCCCCCCAGCCTCACTTGCCTCCGTCGCATTGACCCCCCCTCCATCATGTCTTGGCAGGGGATTTGCCTTAACATTCGGGGAGTCTGGTTGTTCCACCACAATTTCCCCATTGTCGATCATGTTCTGAATTATATGTTTCAACGTCCAACAATCTTGCGTATCATGACCCGGGGAACCCGAGTGGTAGGCGCATTGTTTACTTGGGTCAAATCTCCTTCCCTTCGGGTCACTTGGGGGAGCCAAATTGATTATCTTCTTTTGGGCCATCAATACCGCCAAAATTCGCTCGAGAGGCTCCCCGAGTGGGGTGAATACTCGATTTTGCGAGGCCTCAAATCTCCTTCGCCCCTCCGCCCTTTGATCAGCGAAGTTATGCTGTCGGGATGGACCCACTCTATGCACCTGTACTGGGAGATGATTTTCTGCCTTTCTGGAGGACCCCTGAAGGATGAGGGAAACATCCTCCTCCTTTTTCTTTTGCGGCCTGCGGGAAGTACTGCCATAATTCCCACTTTGGATTTGTTCCGCAACCGTTTCAAGAGCTGTGAGGTCCCGGATTTTGCCAGATTTCAACCCCATGTCCACCATTTCTCCGTGTTTTATCATTTCAGCAAAAGGTCTCCCAATCCCCGAGATCACTCGCTCGTAGTAGGGTGCTTCCTGTATATCCACGAAGGTCATTACCATCTCTGACTCACTCATTGGAGGATTTACTTGTGCGGCCATACCCCTCCATCGTTGGGCATAGTCCCTGAAGGTTTCCCTTGGTTGTTTCTTGATTTTTGTCATTTGATATCTATCCGGGGCCATCTGCGCCTGAAAGCTATACTGGGTCAAGAAGGTATGGGCCAGCTCCTCCCAATTATGAATCCGGGCATTATCGAGACGGGCATACCAGATCCTTGCTTCCCCCGTCAAGCTTTTCTGGAATAATTGCATTCTTAGTCCTTCGTCTTCCGCATAGGACCCCAGTTCTCCAATATATATTTTCAGGTGAGTGTAAGGATCTCCCTTCCCATTGTATTTCTCGAACTCAGGGATCTTAAATTTCTCTGGATATCTGGTCCCTGGGAAGACACATAGATCTGAATAGTTCACTCTTCCCAAGGAACCTATGCCTTTCATGGATTGGAGGGTCTCTTCCATTTGTTTCATTTTTCTTTGAAGATCATCGGTGTCTCCCTCCTCTGGAATGGTGATGACTGTCTTGCTTGAGGTAGGCACGACCTTGGGGATGACTGGCTCACCCTTAGGCTGGGGTTGATCATCCCTTGCATCATTCTTAGAAGGACCCTGGTTACCCCCTGGTGGTGGGAAATTAGTCGGACCATTGTTTGTCTGATCTTGTCTCAATAGAAATTGTTCCCTCATCATTGTGGCCATTTCTAACATCTGCTTCTTAAAGTCATCAAACTCCTCCCGAGATATGGAACTATGATTGGAAGGATCAGCCATTTCAGATGTTGATTCCTGGGCCCTTTTAGACTGCGAACGGGTTTGAGGAGCAATCCTACAGGGACAATAGTTCGAAGTTTAGTCCTGGGTAATGAAAGGATATGGATGCATGCTAAAGCTGAAAATTTTTGTGATTTGGGTTTTTTAATCTTTCCCTGTAAAACAGAAAGTTAGTAGTCCTTTAATGTAAATAATAAATGCTACACATGACTTTATTTTGCTTCCCCAGCTGTTCCCTGCAAAACATGGAGGTTAGTATTCTCTTTTGACAACAGGGGAGGCATATATATGAATGGGATCATGACATTTCATACGCTTGAACGTAAAAAAGGGCATGAAGAGACTTTTCCTGCGTTGGGTTTATCAGAGGCTGACCTATCCTAGGATTACTCTCACGGGCTTTTCGGCAATGAAGGTCCCCAAATCTTCGCAATCTACTCGTCTGAGTCCTTTCGATTGGAGCGGATTTGGGTGGTGCGTTTCCTGAGCCATCTCCGGGGAGCAGCCCCTTCGAGTCCAGTAATAAGCAACCGACAGGTTCGCCTCAGGAGGAGGTACACTCTCAACATACATTCACATTCATCGACCTCACCGTATGCAAATGATTACTTTAAAGTAAAGCCATTCCCATTCAACCATTCATTCATTTGGAAGACAACACATATTCACATCACAACAAGTAAAACAGTTCAAAATATCGCACACAAATACATATTCAGGAATTTTTTAAAGGATAGGATAGCATCAAGATTTAAACGCGGCTTAAGCCCTCTAATGTCCCCAGCAGAGTCGCCAGCTGTCGACGCCGGGTTTCTCACCTCTGATGCGATTGTTTATCCTTTTCCGATTTTGGCCATTTGATTAGGTGATTTTGGGAAAAGGGTCGGCTTGAATGTCGACGGGGTTTTGAAAGATCGTTTTTTATGATGAGCCAATTAACCAGAGTCGCCAGTTGGTATATTTGAAATGGATGTACCAACTCATCCGAGTTTTTGTTTTTTTATAAATCGCTGGCTCATATGTGACTCCGAATTAATTGGTCTGCGAACCGAGATTCATAGAGTTCAGGGGCTTGCTTAAGCGAGGGGAAGGTGTTAGGCACCCCCCGACTTCCGTGAAACACGGTTACCGCAATCTCGATGCTTTCCTATCCTTTAATTCATAAAATGTGTATATGTGTGCGTGTGTGTGTGTGTGCCTATGTGAATGTTGTGATGAGTTTTATATAAAAAAAGATTTCTTTTTGGTGTTTTCTGAAAGAGATGTGTTTTATTTTGAGAATGCTTTAGAACGTCGATTCCGCTTGTACGAGAGAGCTCCTTTGTTGGTGAGAAAGATTTGATTTTACTTATCAAAACTATGAGATTTTTATTAGGTGTTGTTTTGGCAAAACATGAATTTGCTAAACCTTAGCCAAAATAGGAATCGAGATTTATACGTTGCTTTCATAAATGATGAGCAATTTTTAAGATCTCTTTCGCCCTATGTATCAAGGTTTAATAAAACGTTTATTTCCTTTTATAAAACCATTTTTTCGTGACATTTGGAAATAATTTCTTTTCAGCTTTCTCGTAAAATAGGAATCGACTTTCATTAGCACTTTCAATTTTTAGCCTCGTGATGTTAATATCCTATTTTGATTGATTTTAGAAAAATCTTTATTGTTTTGGTTTTGAAATCTTTTGTTTGATGTTACAAATCAAGTTTAAACATCAAAACGCGTAGGGGGCTACTCATGCGCATGTAAGCCATCAAAATACCCCGAACGCCAACAATCACATATTCCACTAATACGGGGCCTTAAACCCGATTCTCGCCTTAGCGTCGTTTTAAGGCCCGACGGTTACATGTTACAAACGAGCATCTTGAATCTATCACATACATTAAAACGTCCATCATCGGATTTGGACCACGGGGTCGCCTTCCTAGGCTCACACGAGATTAATACATGCCCACAAAATGAATACTACATAACTAACCAATTAATATGATATAAATTGCTATAACAAAAGGAATTTTTACCTTGCAAAATGATCTCAAATGGAGATGAACTTGTATACTTGAATAAGATAAGAAATATATTTGATACAATCAAAATCAAGGGAGTAGAAATCCTCTTTTTTCTTCTCTCTTTTCTTTCTATTTGGTTGCAAAATCTAGCTATTTTCTCTCAATTTCCGTGCTTGGCTATTTGCTGAATTCTTCTTCCTCCCAAAAATTTGCTGCTCTCTCTTCTGCAGGAGGAAATGAGCTGAAATAGGCTGGCCAGAGCCAGCCGCAGATTGATCTGCGGCTGGCCGCAGATCAATTTGCGGCTGGCTGGCCCACCTCCCATCGCACTCAGTTGATAGTGCTGATTTCCTGGTTTCCGTGCTGGCGCACTCACTTGGCCGCAGATCAATCCGCGGCTGGCTGGCTTGACTTTCTCGATTTTTGTGCTACGCCTCAATTTTCGTGCCGTGACGCTAGTTTTCGCTGACAGGCTCGTATTTTACAGTCCGGGAATCATTGGGAGGCGTGCCACACCTTCCGGGAATATCAAATTCGGATAGCCTTGCTGTCACGTCGATTTCGGTTGCAAATTGTCATGGTGGCGTTTAGCGTCCGTACTTTTTTCATCTTTTGCTCTCGCAGGCCGGTCCATTTGACGAATTTGCCCTCCTGTCAAGGTTAGTATACGAAGTGCAAAATTTGGGTGTCTACAACCATTTTGGCTACTAAAAATTAACTTTTTCGATCTTATAGTCAATTTCTACTAATTTCGACGTTCTCAACATCATGGGAATATTCGTTTCTTCAAATTCATCTCCAAATTTTGAATTGGACTTTTATCAAAAAATCAACCGTTAACTTTTTGACCAAAAAAAAAAAATCAATCCCGACACATTTTGTGTTTTTAGTCTATTCTTACTATTTTCGACATTCCGGACTCAACCATCTGGTCCGCGTCTCCAAATTCCACTCCGAACTCAAATTCGAGTTTTCTACCACTATTCTTGTCGTATATGTAATTATTCGCTTCTTTAGTTAGTTCATACTAATTAAATTAATTAGCTTCAACCAACTATAAATTTACATCCACTTGGCATAATATAATATATTAAGCCACTACATAAATAAATATATATTACATTCATATGTAATATGTGACACCCCCAAATTCAGGTACCAATACCTCGAATCTGGTGCTCACGATAAAGTACATCCATACACCTCTAAACAACATAAATCAACTAATGCGGAATAAATAAACATATGTTGTTCATTACAAACGGTCCCAAGGTCTATAACCTTAAATAAATACATCGCAGAATACAATAATAATATAAAACGATTCCACGATTACATAACGGGATAGTACATATAACTATTCCTTAAGCTTTCCCTTGCCTTTGTCCGCTTTGGAACTCCCCGGCTTAACTGCAATAGGTTCTTGATATAGCAAGGGTGAGCAACTACTTTGCTCAGCAAGTTTAAAATGAATAAAGAGGGTATATCATGAATGAATGAGAATAATAATCGCATAATTCAAGAATTTAAGAACATTGAAGAAATAGCTGATAATATAATCAAAGTTCAAACAAAATAATGAATATTGATTATTTACTGCTGAGTGGTTCAATAGACCATGAACTATTTGGCCAAAGGATCAGTCATTCAACTAACCCTTTTAAACGCTTGGCCCGTCAGTAGTACTCAAGGGGATCAGCCTCTCGTACCCTATGTATATGCATAACATTTAACTCTGACTATATCGAATAATTGACACATTAAAATTTCCATAATAAGGGTGGCTCTCTTAGTCCAAGAATCCATACCAACAGCCGGTTTGGATAGCTTTTAAAATAATAACCTGTGTATGTCTAGCCGAAACAAATAGCGTAGACTATTTCCTTAAATAGTTCATGAATAAAGAACTTAAACGTTTCACAGTCCAACAACAGATAATGAATTCAAATGCATAAGGTACGAATATCAATAATTATCTTGATATGGAGTAATTTGCAATAATTAATCCACTAATATAATTCGAAAGTAGCGACTTTCGTTTTGAGTCATGAAACTTGCAACAATATACCTATTTGCACGAAATAAAAATAGTGCATAAGGTTTAGAAACTTTCCCAACACAAGGGTTAGACAAGGGTTAAGAAAGAACTTTCCTGGTGCGCTACTACAATATTACAACACACGCTCCTTAATATCATACACACCTGTAAATACACTTTCGTATAACAATTAGTCACATAAAGACTAGGTTTAAAACAGACGTTGCATCATTAAAACACATTAATTGCCCTACGACTACCCAGTCGGGGGTCTCGCTCCCCGGTAAGTTGCATCCAAGTTATTCAATTTACGCCTTAAGACAATACCAATTTGGTTAACACTTAATAAATAATTAAGCAATTAAGGTTAAGGTTTAACAAGGTATAAATAACTAACTTGTTTAATCATTTGGTACAAAATATATAAGTGTTGGACCCGCTGAAAGGATTCATTAGGTCAGACCCGACTCGATCCGGTCTGACCGACCCGACTTAGGCCGGACACGGCACTAGCGCTGCAGCGCCAAGCCTTAGCACTGGACCTCATGCTGCGACGTAAGTCCCGTGTTTTCTTCATGGTAGGGCTTCACGCTGCGGCGTGTGCCTTAGAGCTTGGATCTCATGCTGCAGCGTGAGTCCCGGTCTATTCCCATCTTGCCCCTCACTGCGGCGTGAGTTGCAGGGCTTATGAGTGGCGCTGCGGCGCTATTCTACAGTAGCTGGATTCTGGGCTTGTTCCTAGTTCGCGACTCCGACCTCCGACCATGTCAACCTCCATAACTCTTTCAATACACAAGCAAATTGGTCCATTCTAGACTCTATGGACTCCTAACTTATGGGGCTACATCATATCTGTCGACGCCGGTTTCTCGCCTCTTCCGATTTCTTGCCTTTTGATTAATGATTTTGGGGGAAAGGTCGGCATTAATGTCGACGGGGGGTTTTGAAAGATCGTTTTTTATGATGAGCCAATTTAACCAGAGTCGCCAGTTAGTATATTTGAAATGGATGTACCAACTCATCCGAGTTTTCGTTTTTTATAAATCGCTGGCTCATATGTGACTCCGAATTAATTGGTCTGCGAACTTGAGATTCATAGAGTTCGGGGGCTTGCTTAAGTGAGGGGAAGGTGTTAGGCACCCCCAACTTTTGTGAAACACGGTTACCGCAATCTTGATACTTTCCTATCCTTTGATTCATAAAATGTGTATACGTGCGTGTGTGTGTGTGTGTGCTTATGTGAATGTTGTGGTGAGTTCTTTCATGAGAGATGAAACATTTGGCATTTTATTGAGAAATCGTGCTTTGCTTTGGAAATGTTTTAGAACGTCGTTTCCGTTAATACGAGAGAGCTCCTTTATTCATGAGAAAGATTTGATTTTACTCGTCAAAACTATGAATCTTTATTAGGCGTCGTTTTGATAAAACGTGAATTTTCTTAAACCTTAACCAAAATAGGAGTCGAGACTTATACGTTGCTTTCATAAATGATGGGCAATTTCTAGGATCTCTTTAGCCCTATGTATCAAGGTTTAGTAAAACGTTTATTTCATTCATAAAGCCATTTTTGGTGATATTTGAAATGATTTCCTTTGGCCTTCTCGTTTAATAGGAATCGACATTTATTAACACTTCCAATTTTTTAACCTCGTGATTCTAATAACCTAGCTTGTTTGATTTAAATAAAAAATCTTCATCGTTTAATCTTTGAAATCATTTTGGTGTCACGAAATCCAACTAAAGCATAGATACGCGTCGGGGCTATCCATGGGCATGTAAGCCATCAAGACACCCTCCGAACGCCAACAATCACATATTTCACTATTACGGGGCCTTAAACCCGATTCTCGCCCTAGCGTCGTTTTAAGGCCCGACAATTACATGTTACAAACGAACACCTAGAATCTATTACATACATCAAAACGTCCATCATCGGATTTGGACCACGGGGTCGCGTTCCTAGGCTCACACCCGATATTGCTACATACCCACAAAAATGAATACTACAAAACTAATCCACACGGATTTACCTAATACACCATGATGCCCGAAAATGACAATCTAAATAAATTACATCCACTAAATCATCGTAAACAAACTAAAAACTTCACCAATCGGATATCCTCGGGTTATTAGGAAGAAATTTCGTTCCAATGGAACCCTCACTAATAATCCCTAATCCATGATTGTTCAACAATATACATAAAATTACATTTAACTTAATCAAATGATATGATAGAAATTGCAAAAATAAGGAGATTTTCACCTTGCAAATGAGATCAAATTGGATATGAGCTTTTGTATTTGAATAGGATGAGGAGTATCTTTGATACAATGAAAATCAAAAGAAATAAATCCTCTCTTTTTTCCCTCTCTCTTCTTCCTATTTGATTGCAAAACTTGCTATATTTCCTCTCTATTTCCGTGCTCTTTGCTGCTGGACTCCTTCTTCCTCAAAATTTCTTAACTCCCTGTATGCTGCACGAAACTGAGCTGAAATAGGCTGGCTGCCTGCCTGCCTTCCACTCACCTGATTTCGAGTTCCGTGTTTCGAGTTACGTATTTTCAAAAGGCGCACTATTTGGCCGCAGATCAATCCGCGGCTGGATGGTTTGACTTTCTCGTTTTTTGTGCCACGCCTCAATTTTCATGCCGTAACGTCGGTTTTCGCTGACAGGCTCGTATTTTGCAGTCCAGGAATTTCCAGGAGACGTGCCACCTCATACGGGAATGCCTGCTTCGGACGGCTTTATTGTCACGTCAGCCTTGGTCGCCAATCATTGCGATGGGGTTGGACGAGCGCACTTGTGCCCATTCCCTCGCTCCCGCAAGCCGGCTCAGTTGACGATTTTGCCCTCCTGTCATGGTTAGTACAGGGAACGCAAAAATCGGGTGTCTACAGCTGCCCCTCTTTATCATGTTTATGCAATGTTTAGTGAAATGAACAGGATAAAGAATAGACACTCGATGCATGAATGACAGTGCACAAGGATGACAACACATACGTGATGCAACGCATAGGATTTAGGATGCAACGCAGGATGCAATGGATGCAAAACATTCATAAAAGGGTGTCAATGCGGATGATCATCTTGTCGGGGCCGGGTTTCGTCGCCGGTCACCCCTCTCGTAACCCCTAGTTATCGTCGCCGGTTGGTTATCTTATCGGAGCCGGTTTTCGTCGCAGGACATCCATCTCGTAATCGCTGGTTATCGTCGCCGGTCGATTGTCTTGTCGGGGCCGGGTATCGTCGCCGGTCACCCATCTCGTAACCCCCGGTTATCGTCGCGGGTTAGTTATCTTGTCGGAGCTGGTTTTCGTCGTCGGACATCCATCTCGTAATCGCCGGTTATCGTCGCCGGTCGATTGTCTCGTCGGGGCCGGGTATCGTCGCCGGTCACCCATCTCGTAACCCCCGGTTATCGTCGCCGGTTGGTTATCTTGTCGGAGCCGGTTTTCGTCGCCGGACATCCATCTCGTAATCATCGGTTATCGTCGCCGGTCGATTGTCTCGTCGGGGCCGGGTATCGTCGCCGGTCACCCATCTCGTAACCCCCGGTTATCGTCGCCGGTTGGTTATCTTGTCGGAGCCGGTTTTCGTCGCCGGACATCCATCTCGTAATCGCCGGTTATCGTCGCCGGTCGATTGTCTCGTCGGGGCCGGGTATCGTCGCCGGTCACCCAGGTTGAATCGAGAAGTCGTGTTCGACACCCGATTCATCAAAATCTCGTATTTTATTATCACACTATGAGTCAAATGGGCTTTAAGCTTGCAATGGACCAATGGGGGAGCACTGGGCCCAGCCGCAGATGGATCTGCTGCCAGCCGCAGATTGATCTGCGGCCAGCTGCAGATAGATCTGCGTCCAAGATCGGGCATAAGTGCGGCCAGCCGCTTCCCAGATCTGTCACTTTCATTCGTACCCCACGCGATTTTCAAACCTTTGCACGCCCTTTTGCCGAGTTTTCCAACCTTTCTGCAAAAATCGCTCCGGTAGGATCGATCTACGCGCTACAAGTAACACTCTGACCGTTCACTTTTCAATTTCGTCAATGTTTTGCTATACATTTGGCTATTTACATATTAGAGATAGAAATGTATGCTTTACAATGCTATGCTATGTATTATTGTATATATATGCTATGTATCAACTGTGTGAGTCCTATTTTATGCTCATGATGCGGTCCCACATATCTGTTTTTCCCTATTGAAAGAAAATCCTGTATTATGGTCCTTTACATGCTGTAATTACACATATGAATGCAATTTTGATTCGTTGTGGCTTGGATTAAATGAAAAATATGTTTGGCTTATGCCTGGGATGTCCATTTTACAAACGGAACTGTGCCGATTTTTTTTTTTTTTTTTTTTAAAAATGCATCATGTTGCACTAATTATATGATGAGGGTAGGAATTTAGAATATTCGTGACATAATTCAAAAGGGAACTTACCTTCCCCCTTGCCTGTTCTGTTCCAGCTATGGATCCCGACGCTCCTAGTAGCTCTTCTGGATCACGGACATCGGGTGTTCGCCGTCGTAGGGCTGCACCTGCCCCTGTTCCTCCTCGGACCCGTCAGGCTCGCCGTTTGGCGGAGGCTGTCATCCGTCCCGGTCATCCGGACGTTGAGGAGGTTGTTCCTCCGGAGGTCACGGCAGAGGGGCCATCCTCCAACATACCGGCTCCATCTCCTCATCAGGCTCCTTCTGGCGCCCCTGTGCAGATACCCGATCTTTTGGGTCGGGATCTCAGTCGTCACCCTTCGGCATCTCTTGTAGCTAATGAGGTATATTCAATTCCATTTTTATTTCATTCTCAATTTCTCAATTCTCCTTTTATCTGGACTGACCCATTGGTGATTGTCCCAGGTGCCCGAGTTTACTCAGCCGAGGGGTAACTGGTTCAACATATATTCCCTCTATACAGCTCTGCAGTGTGAGTATCGGGCGGTGGTGGACTCCTGGGGCTTTCGTCACTTCTTCACCATCATTCCCCGCCAGTGCCCCTGGGGTTACATGAGGGCCTTATCTGAGCGCTGGTTCCACCAGACGCAGTCTCTTCACCTCCTTGACTGCGAGGTTGTGCTGACCCCCTGGGATTGGAGGTATATTACCGGCATAGAATTTGCCGGATCTCGGGTCCCTCTGGATCTTGACATCACTCCAGCGGAGGTCCGGGCTTTATTGGGTTTCGCCGCTAAGGACCGGGTCTTTAAGGCCCGTAGCATTCGGTCCGGCGCTTTGGCTGTCGATGCTGTCGGGGGTCTGTACGCACTGCCTATTCCAGCGGATCAGGGCACCCGGGACATTCTACTACGACGCTTATTCCTTACCATTTTGAGGGGTTGTTTCCTAGGGAACAACTCCTCCACCATTCATTTCAGCGTCGTAGGGACTGTCAGAGACGTGGACCGTATCAGTGACAATGACTGGGGGTCATTCACCTTTGCCTATTTCCTCCACGGTATGCATCTACGCTCGGAGGGCCAGACAGATGCTTGGCTTGGATTCTATCACTTCCTGCTGGTGAGGTTTTTCTTCCTTTTTCTTATTGCATTTCCCGTCATTTCATTTCTCTTTTCTGCTTTTGTTGGTTACTCATGCTCTGCCTTGTTCTGTTCAACAGTTCTGGGCCTACGAGCGTCTTCCTTGTCTGAGGCCCGTCACTACCCTCGGCTTGGACACCTATCCCCGGGGTCGGCGATGGCACCACAGCACCCTGGAGGAGGTCCCAGTGTCTGGCAGCTTTGCCCATTGTCGCATTCAGCTGGAGCTGATCACCGCTGCAGGGGTCGTCTGGAGGCCTTATCTTTCTGAGCATCTGGATGTGGGGTTCACAGATGGGTATCCTACCGGCCCGGAGTTCGCACTTTCCACCCGTCGCCTCACTTTGCAGAGTGTTGGAGGATGGGTGATGTACTTGGGGGAGCGTTGTTGCTTGATTTCGCAATCAATAAAACACGCGCAAGTATACGCGGTCCACAAGTAATATAAGATAAGTAAAGTGTCAAACCCACGAGGAATTATGTTAAATAATTACCAAATACCAATCGCATGTAAAATCAATCCAATTTAAACAATGACAATATAGTTTGTGTTTGTTGTTGATTAAAACTAAAATAAGGGAAATTTAGAAAACAAGGTTTTACTAACACGGATAAAGTTCAAGATAAAAAGGTCTAAGATTACAATATCCCCCAACTCTTCATTTAAACATCATACTCTCTCTTGTTTGGTAAATTAGAACATAAGAATTGCTATCCGAGAAATCACATGTATATATAAGCCTCTCTCGATGGTCGAATACGTATTTCCTATTGTGGTGTATAGATATATTTCTATTCTATACACAAGCAAGAATCCCATATCAAGAACAATTAATAAGACACATGTCACGTAAAATCCCATTAACCATTCTATCAATTACCAACTTTCACAATAGAAATCATTAGGCATGATTCTCAAATGGATACATGTGGTATTTAGGTATATGTCTATCCTAAATACAATCAAATTATCAACCCTCAAGAATAATACATAAGACTCACGTCACATAATCTCATACATTATCCATAAAGAACCTCTAATTTTCACATGAATTCATAACTAGGTCTCAACTTATACTTCCTCTCTCAATTCCATATAAGTTACCAAAGTAATTACGGGCCAAGTAATTAATCCTTAATCAAAGGTTATAAACTCCAATTCACAAAATGCCTAATTACCATTCAAAAGAGAGCATTCAATTTAGGCTACAAGTTGGGTTCCATTGCATTCTTAGAATGAAGAGTTTAGCTCATATTTAATCTCAATAACATCATAAACTGATTATAGTACATGGTTTGGAATAACAAAATAAGAATAAAGAACTACAACAAATGAAGATACACCCCTTTTGGGATGATATTCCCGAATTAGTGTGATGTAGTTCTTCTTGAGTTGCTCTTCCTTCCTATTTCGTGCTCCTAGCCTCCTTGGTTGATGAAATTCTGATAATCTTTCTTTTAGCTCCTTTGTTCTTCTCTTTTTAGCTCCAAACCCTAGCTTTTTCCAAGTGTGTAACCAAGCTTGAATGATGCAATACCAACTCCCTGGATGCCTGATAATTCTTCCCTCTCTCCTCATTTTCCCGTTCCTGAAATTCCTCCACTAGTGCGCCACAATAGCAGAACAGACAAAGCAAGCCGCACCAGAAATCGCGCTCTCGCCCCGGCGAGAAAAACAGCCTGGGGAGCTCGCCCCGGCGAGGGCTCGCCCCGGCGAAGTTTTAAGCCTTGGAGGCTCGCCCCGGCGAGAGCTCGCCCCGACGAGGAAAATGGCCTGGGGAGCTCGCCGCGGCGAGGCCTCATGTCATGCGGAAATTACTCTTTTGCCCCTAGACTTGCTAAAAACCGCCACGATCGTCCACAACTGTTCTCTGCACAACAAAAGCATAAAACAAGTAAATAGATACTATAAACACCTAAGGATAGCAAAGAATTGAGTTCAAAAGATAACTAATTCGTAGGTGTAAAACCCACTCATCAAATACCCCCAAACTTAAGACTTTGCTTGTCCTCAAGCAAAAACAACGGAAATGAAAAATACACAATGCAACTAATTGAATGAATGCATATGCATGAACTATAGCCTAGAGCAGCCAAGATAAGGAAATCAAGCCTCAACAATCAGAAACAAATAAACAACACAACTGTAGGACTATCAGAAATGAGACACGCACCAAATTTTGCCAAATGATTAACCCTTATGTGTGTGTGTGGTCAGAAAGATAGAGTACGCAATGATCACAATTCGATCTAAGAACTATAGTGCTCAAAAGAAGATAAAATAGTCAAGAACCACAACTAGTATCTCACATGCTCACTAGATTTTATTTTCACACTATATTTAGAAATATTCTATAATAATTACCGAGTGCGTTTTACGCTCCATCTCGATGATAGGTTTATTTACATCTAGATCTGTGCAATGTCTATCTTCATTAGGCTTTTCAATGTCACCCATGTAGCAAACTTTCCACCGATGACTCCCAAACCAAATGGTTTTAGGGCACCAAGCGTAGAAACACTCCAAAGGGCTTACTTGTTCGAATGACAAAGGCCACAAAGATAAACTAATCAAGATTTGCTCATATCTGTCTATATTTCATTTTCAATTATAACCAGCATACAAGACAGACATCGAAGCAGTAAATAAGCATAAATTATATATATATATATATATGTATTTTTTTTTTGAATATTAAATCTTTTAATGAGCAACAACAGTTTCAAAGATTTGAACATATAATCTCACGTACTCAACAACACTGATATGTGCATTAGTAACTCAAAAGGTTAAAAATTTAAGAAAATTAGGCACGAGTTAACATTTCTAATATAGCAATTCGGATCCAAAGTGTTGAATATCATAAAAAACAATTATCACCATGTCATCATCGGCTTTCCTTAAGTGCGCTGCTCAAAAGCTTTCTAAATGCAAATTTTTTTTTTCAAAACAGACGATGAATATGTACAATAATCATCACACAAATGACAAGAACAGAAATAATCATTAAAAGCAAGAAAAGTCATTTTGATGATATTATAAATGCTTAATTATAACATAAGTTTGAAACATACTACGTGAACTACAACTACATGCAGCATACTAAAATACTATAACTTAAAAGCTAAAAACTCTAAACACCCCCAAACTTGGAAATAACAATGTCCTCATTGCAGAAAAGATAAAGACATGAAAAACTGAGGACTTCCCTATGATATCACTCGGCGGGGTGATCGTCTGTCTCCTCGACGTCAGAATCTGATGGTGGGAAAGGTGGCAGTGGCGTAGGTACGGGAAAGGGGAGTGGAGCTGCACCCGGGTGCTGTTCTGCTAGAGCCGCGCTGAAGCTGGTAGTGAAGTTCCACATGTGCTCCTGCCTCTCTGCTATGCGCTGGTTCTGCCTCTCTAGCCTCTTAGCGCGTCTGTCTATCAATAACTGAAGGCTGCGGATCTGAGAGCTGAACTTAGCCTTAGGCCGCGACGAACTAGCAGGTAACTGTACATCCTCCTGCTCCTCCTCCTCCTCGGAGGTAGCCACAATGATAAAGCCTCGGCCTCGAGGATGTGACTCGGCTCTGTCCCATACCTTGTACCTCGCGTCAACCTGTGGTCGAGGATCTGTGATGGCTGCTGTGTGACCTCATCATCTCGCCACTGTACCCCTGCCTGTCTGCACAACCCACAAATGAGGGAGGGGTGAGGTAGCCCGCCCTGAACATTACCCCTCAGAAGCCGGCGGATACTACCCTCAATGATGTTCCCTACATCAATAGAGAAATCCATAACAATAGCGTATAGCAACGCTGCCTTCTCCTTCGAAACATCGCTCACGTGCTGGGAAGGCATGAGCTTGGCACTCAGGAAGGCGTACCAAATCTTTCCATACAGGCTGAAGTCCTTGCCGGGGAAGAGAGAAGCACCTCGCTCACGCCTAGTGATCCATGTGGTACCCGGTTTGCATAACTCTGTTACAATCCTATCAAAATCAGGTTGAGAGCGAATGAGCTCAGTGTACTAGCATAATGCAGGAGGCACCAAGTTGTAGTAGTGATTAATTGCCTGTGCGCTGAACGGTACCCTCATCCCCCTGACTATGGCCTCAAAAGGCTGCCTGTCCTGAGCGTTGGCATAAAACTCCTGTACCACAGGAACCACTGCTGGGTCGGGGTGGTGGGTGAAAGTGTCCCACACCCTCTCATCTATCTGCTCCCAAATCTCTCCATCAACCCCCCTGTCTGGCCTGAGTCCTCGCTCGGGAGTTAGAGCTTTACCCGTGATGAAGTCATCAAACCTGTCTGCCGCCTCGGCACTAACAAACTTACTGTGGTCATACTGTCTGGGTGGTGCGGAGGAGGATCCCTCTGTACGAGATCTCTTAGGAGGCATGGTAGCAACAATCAGAATCTACTATTCAGAACAGTCCCAAACCCCGCTGAATTCAACTCACTGATATACAGAATTTCCCCCAAACTTGAATTTTTCACAAACCCACAATTTCCTGCAAGAATTCTCAAAATACACAGCACTATATCCCCAATCCAGCAGTTAAACCAATACAACCACAAATGGGTACTTACTGGCAACCAAGTCAACAATATGCAGACAAATAACAGTTCAAAATGGTAACAACAATACTGCCAAACCCAACTGGATGCCCAAACTACTCTATTCTGACCCAATTGACTTCTAAGATGCAATATCAATCAAGATTAACAATAAATTCAGCGACAATTGTAGTGAAAAAAATTTCAGTCCTTAAATTCGTATACCTTCCATTTGACAGTGGCTGTGTATGAGGAAGGATGAATTTCCTGCTTGAATTCACAAAATTGTGACTTGAATCCTTAGTGAGATGCAATGATACTGAATCCCAGCCCCAATTCCTCAAACTGAATGTCCAAGTTCGAGCGGCAACAATGGTGGTGATTGTCACGGTTGGAAGTGAGAGAAACCCTAAATAGAGATGAATTTGAGTGGAAAAATGTTGCTCAATCCTTAAATTAGTTGAAATCGAGAGTGGGATGTGGCCTTGTTGGATTTCGAGTGCTCTAGGATGGTTTGGGGCTTTTGGATTTTAGGTTGCAGAGAATGGAGATGAAGAAGAATGGAGAAAAAAATCGAACGGGGGGGAGTTTTTAGTTTCTGCAATTCCGCGTCTCTCGCCAGGGCGAGAGATTCCCTTATGTTTTTCTCGCCGGGGCGAGCTCTCGCCGAGGCGAGAGATTCCAAGCATAAAAACCTCGCCGTGGCGAGCCCCCCTGCTGAAGCAAAATTTGGATTTTTTTAGAAATGAATATAGGGGCCATGTTTGATACTTACTCCCTGTATCCCTAAAACCTACAAAACATACATTAGCAACAATAGGCCAAAAATGACCCTCCAAAGTGACTTAGTGCTGAAAATTTCAAAACTAACACACAATACACTAAATATGAAAAACCTAAAAACTAACAACCATGAAAATGCAATAAATAAGATACACCACCGAATCATAAAAGGATACGGAAACCGGTGGGTTGCCTCCCACCGAGCGCGTGGTTTAAAGTCCTCGGCCCGACTTCACATCCATTCAAGGCTAATCGGCTAAAGTGATTGAGGTCTTCTGGCGAGCGAAGCCGCCACCCCAATAATGCTTAAGGCATTGCCCGTTGACTTTGAACGTCACTTCCGGATTATCACCATAGACTTCAACAGCTCCGTGTGGGAATGCGTGCTTGACAGTGAAAGGACCCGACCAACGCGATTTGAGCTTTCCGGGAAAAAGCCTCAATCTAGAGTTGTACAGCAATACCGCTTGGCCAGGCTCAAATTTTCTGTCAACAATCTTCTTATCATGCCACTTCTTTACCTTTTCCTTGTACAATTTTGCATTTTCATAAGCTTGCAGTCGGAACTCATCAAGTTCATTGAGCTGAAGAAGCCTTTTTTCACCTGCAGCTGTGAGGTCAAAATTTAACTTTCTAATGGCCCAAAACGCCTTGTGCTCAAGCTCAACCGGAAGATGGCATGCCTTGCCATAAACAAGCTGGTATGGTGACATACCAATGGGTGTTTTAAAAGCTGTTCTGTACGCCCATAGTGCATCATCCAGCTTTGTTGACCAATCTTTTCTTGTGGGATTGACGATCTTTTCCAGAATTTTCTTCACTTCTCTATTGGAAACCTCTGCATGTCCATTGGTCTGGGGGTGATAAGCAGTAGCAATTCTATGAGTGACCCCATATTTTCCCAAAAGGGCAGCAAAATGTTTATTGCATAAGTGACTCCCTTCATCACTAATCATAGCCCTCGGAGTACCGAATCTTGTGAAGATATTCTTTTGAAGGAATTTCAGCACTACCTTGGAATCATTAGTGGGAAATGCGGCTGCCTCCACCCATTTAGATACATAATCTACTGCCAAGAGAATGTATAGATTGTTGGAAGAGGGTGGGAATGGCCCCATAAAGTCTATACCCCAAACATCAAAGACTTCAACCTCCAGGATCATGTTTAAAGGCATTTCGTGCCTTTTAGAAATGTTCCCCATCCGTTGACATCTATCGCATTTTAGCACAAACTGATGAGCATCTTTAAACAAAGTTGGCCAAAAGAACCCTGCTTGCAACACCTTAGTGGCTGTTTTCTCACCTCCGTAGTGTCCTCCATATAACGAATCATGACAGTGATGAAGAATGCTCTCAACCTCGCTCTGTGGAACACACCTTCGAATCATTTGGTCCACACAATGCTTGAACAAATATGGCTCATCCCACATATACCTATTAACGTCATGAAGAAACTTTTTCTTTTGCTGCCACGACAAGTCCGATGGGAGTGTGTTACTAACCAAGTAGTTAGCAAAATCAGCATACCAAGGTATTTCGCCTTGAACCACAAACAACTGTTCATCCGGGAAAGATTCATTTATTAGAACTTTGTCTTCCTTATCAAGACCTGGATTCTCTAATCTAGATAGATGGTCGGCTACTTGGTTGTCAGTTCCCTTTCTGTCCCGAATCTCCAAGTCAAACTCTTGCAGCAATAAGATCCATTGAATCAATCTCGGTTTAGCATCTTTCTTTGCAATGAGATACCGAATAGCTGAATGATCCGTGAATACAACCACCCTCGTTCCAATCAAGTAAGATCGAAACTTGTCAAATGCATAAACTACTGCAAGCAACTCCTTCTCGGTAGTGGTGTAATTGAGCTGTGCATCAGTTAAGGTTTTGCTGGCGTAGTAGATAGCATGAAAAACCTTCTCCTTGCGCTGTCCCAAAACAGCCCCAACCGCATAATCACTAGCATCACACATCAATTCGAAGGGTTTTGACCAATCCGGAGCAATGATCACTGGTGCAGTGGTTAATTTCTTCTTTAGATGCTCAAAAGCAATCAAGCACTCTTCATCAAACTTGAATGGCACATCTTTCTCTAGTAGACTGCATAAAGGCTTTGTGATCTTAGAAAAATCCTTAATGAATCTTCGGTAAAACCCTGCATGTCCCAGAAAACTACGAATGCCCTTCACTGAGGTTGGTGAAGGTAAATTTTCAATTGTTTCAAGTTTTGCTCTATCTACCTCAAGACCCTTTGATGACACTTTATGCCCCAGTATTATCCCCTCTTGCACCATGAAGTGACATTTTTCCCAGTTGAGCACTAGATTAGTTTCCACACATCTCTTCAGTATTAGAACTAGATTTTCCAAGCAGTTGTCAAATGAATCACCAAACACTGAGAAGTCATCCATGAAAACTTCAACATTGCGTTCTACCAAATCTGAGAAAATAGCCATCATGCACCTTTGAAAAGTGGCTGGTGCATTACACAATCCGAATGAGACCCTTCTAAAAGCAAAAGTACCAAATGGGCATGTGAAGGTAGTCTTTTCTTGATCTTCTGGAGCAATAGCAATCTGATTATATCCCGAATATCCATCCAACAAGCAATAGTACTCATGTCCAGCTAGTCTATCCAACATTTGATCAATGAAGGGTAATGGGAAATGATCCTTTCGAGTTGCTTTGTTAAGTCTCCTGTAATCCATGCATACCCTCCAACCAGTTACTGTCCTTGTTGGAATTAACTCATTATTTTCATTGGCAATGACTGTCATGCCCCCTTTCTTGGGTACACACTGAACTGGGCTCACCCAAGCACTGTCAGAAATAGGATAAATTATTCCAGCATCTAACCACTTCAAAATCTCATTCTTTACCACTTCTTTCATGATTGGGTTGAGTCTCCTCTGATGTTCCACAGTGGGTTTACTATCATCCTCCATTAAGATTTTGTGCATACAGTAAGATGGGCTTATTCCCTTGATGTCGGCGATGGTCCATCCAATAGCAGATTTGTACTCCCTAAGAATCCGCAACAGCTTGCTTTCCTGAAACTCGTTAAGCACAGATGCAATAATAACAGGTAAAGTAGCTGAATCACCTAAATATGCATACCTGAGATGGTTAGGCAAGGGTTTTAGCTCAAGTGATGGAGGTGTCTCAAGTGATGGTTTCAACCGATCTGTAGCATTCTCAGCATATTCAAGAGATTCAAACGGAATTTGAAACTTGCTCCCCCATGGCACTGTATCTAAAATCTGTAGATATTCAACCAAATCTGGATCTTCTATGTCAAACTCTCCTAGAAGTGCAATTTCTAATGGATCATTGTTTAACACATTCAAAAACTCGTCTTTCACAGCTTGCTCGATAACATCCACATGAAAACATTCTTCCTCATCCGAAGGGAATTTCATGGCCTTAAATACATTGAAGGTCACTTCTTGATCCTGAACCCTCATAGTGAGCTCTCCCTTTTGCACATCGATTAAAGTTCTTCTAGTGGCTAAAAATGGTCTCCCCAGAATAATAGGAATGTTTTTATCTTCCTCATAATCTAAGATGATAAAATCAGCCGGGAAGATGAATTTATCCACCTTGACAAGAATGTCTTCAACAATTCCCCTTGGGTATGTAACCGACCTATCGGCAAGCTGAAGAGAAATGTTTGTAGGCTTTGTGGCAGGCAATCCCAACTGAGTATACACGGATAATGGCATGAGATTAATACTAGCACCCAAGTCACACAAACATTTGTTGAAAGAAAGGCTACCAATAGTACATGGTATAGTGAAGCTGCCTGGATCTTTCAACTTGGGATGTGGTATCTTTCTGCTCTGACCCAGGTGGCACACTGCTGTCCATTTCCTTAGAAAAATCAGCATTAGTCAAGTCCGAAGGAGAGCTTGAGTGGGCTGCCCCCTTTTGCAATTCGGGCTCCTGTAAGGTTTGTTTACCACTTCTGAGAGTTACTGCCTGACATTCCTCTTTCCCATCTCTTCTTGGATTAGTCTCTGTGTTACTAGGAAGAGATCCCTGAGGTCTATTTGACATGGAACTAGCCATCTGCCCAATTTGATTTTCCAAAGCCTTAAGTGCTGCTACTTGGTTTTTAATCAAGATATCTTGGTTAGCCATGTGTTTCAATATCAACTCCTCAAAATCTGATTTTCTCTCTGGTTGTGGTTGTGAGGTTTGAGCTGTATGATGTTGTTGAGGCTGATTTTGGAACCCTGGTGGATGATGTGGCTTAGGAGCTTGCTGAAAATTTTGATTGTTGCGCCATGAAAAGTTAGGATGGTTCCTATTTCCAGCATTGTAAGTGTTTTGGTACTGATTTGGCGGTCTCTGGTAGCTACTTATGAACTGAACTGCCTCGTGGTCAAATGGGCATTGGTCATTGGCATGTGTCCCTGCACAAACTTCACAAACAACAGCCACCTGTTGCACTTTTGAGTCAGTCAAGGAATCAATTTTCTTTGACATTGCTGCCATCTGAGCTGCTAAGGCTGTGATGGCATCCACCTCTAATACTCCGGCTACCTTTGGTTGACTCATCCTAGCAGTAGGCCATTGGTAGTTATTTGCAGCCATAACCTCCAACAAATCAAGTGCTTCCCCATAATTTTTAGCCATAAAAGATCCTCCCACAGCTGCATCTAAACTAGACCGATTGTGAGATCCCAATCCATTGTAGAAGGTATTTAATTGCATCCATGGAAGGAATCCATGATGTGGGCATCTCCGAAGCAAATCTTTAAATCTTTCCCAAGCTTCATACAATGATTCTCCATGGTGTTGTTCAAAGGTAGCAATTTCATTTCTCAATCTAGCAGACTTTGCAGGAGGGAAGAATTTTGCCAAAAATTTCTGTACTAAGTCTGACCATGTAGTGATGGATCCCGGTGGCAAAGCGTGAAGCCAACTCTTAGCTTTGTCTCTCAAAGTGAACGGGAAAAGTCTAAGTCTCAAAGCATCATCCGTCACTCCAACAAATTTGAAAGTATCACATATCTCAATAAAGCTCAACAAATGCTCATTAGGGTTGTCATTGGGCAAACCCCCAAACTGTAACGAATTTTGCACCATTTGTATTGTTCCCGGTTTGATTTGAAAGGCATTTGCAGTTATTGCCGGTTTTGTGATACTAGACTGTAAATCACTTATCTGCGGCGTTACATAGTCTCTCAATGCTTTTTGTTCCTCTGCCGCCATAGTTTCTTGATTGTTAGAATCCCTGATTCTTTCTCTTCTTAGTCTTCGGGTATTTCTCTCGATCTCGGGATCGTAAGGAAATAACTCAAGACTTTGTGATCGGCGCATACAACTCAAGGGTACCTACACAATCAAGTAAATAAAAATTAAAAACAAGTCTAAATTAAGATCAATTCAACTATAATCAATATTGGTAAAATTATTGTAAAATAAGTCCTCGGCAACGGCGCCAAAAACTTGTTGCTCGATTTCGCAATCAATAAAACACGCGCAAGTATACGCGGTCCACAAGTAATATAAGATAAGTAAAGTGTCGAACCCACGAGGAATTATGTTAAATAATTACCAAATACCAATCGCATGTAAAATCAATCCAATTTAAACAATGACAATATGGTTTGTGTTTGTTGTTGATTAAAACTAAAATAAGGGAAATTTAGAAAACAAGGTTTTACTAACACGGATAAAGTTCAAGATAAAAAGGTCTAAGATTACAATATCCCCCAACTCTTCATTTAAACATCATACTCTCTCTTGTTTGGTAAATTAGAACATAAGAATTGCTATCCGAGAAATCACAAGTATATATAAGCCTCTCTCGATGGTCGAATACGTATTTCCTATTGTGGTGTATAGATATATTTCTATTCTATACACAAGCAAGAATCCCATATCAAGAACAATTAATAAGACACATGTCACGTAAAATCCCATTAACCATTCTATCAATTACCAACTTTCACAATAGAAATCATTAGGCATGATTCTCAAATGGATACATGTGGTATTTAGGTATATGTCTATCCTAAATACAATCAAATTATCAACCCTCAAGAATAATACATAAGACTCACGTCACATAATCTCATACATTATCCATAAAGAACCTCTAATTTTCACATGAATTCATAACTAGGTCTCAACTTATACTTCCTCTCTCAATTCCATATAAGTTACCAAAGTAATTACGGGCCAAGCAATTAATCCTTAATCAAAGGTTATAAACTCCAATTCACAAAATGCCTAATTACCATTCAAAAGAGAGCATTCAATTTAAGCTACAAGTTGGGTTCCATTGCAATCTTAGAATGAAGAGTTTAGCTCATATTTAATCTCAATAACATCATAAACTGATTATAGTACATGGTTTGGAATAACAAAATAAGAATAAAGAACTACAACAAATGAAGATACACCCCTTTTGTGATGATATTCCCGAATTAGTGTGATGTAGTTCTTCTTCAGTTGCTCTTCCTTCCTATTTCGTGCTCCTAGCCTCCTTGGTTGATGAAATTCTGATAATCTTTCTTTTAGCTCATTTGTTCTTCTCTTTTTAGCTCCAAACCCTAGCTTTTTCCAAGTGTGTAACCAAGCTTGAATGATGCAATACCAACTCCCTGGATGCCTGATAATTCTTCCCTCTCTCCTCAATTTCCCGTTCCTGAAATTCCTCCACTAGTGCGCCACAATAGCAGAACAGACAAAGCAAGCCGCACCAGAAATCGCGCTCTCGCCCCGGCGAGAAAAATAGCCTGGGGAGCTCGCCCCGACGAGGGCTCGCCCCGGCGAAGTTTTAAGCCTTGGAGGCTCGCCCCGGCGAGGAAAATGGCCTGCGGAGCTCGCCGCGGCGAGGCCTCATGTCATGCGGAAATTACTCTTTTGCCCCTGGACTTGCTAAAAACCGCCACGATCGTCCACAACTGTTCTCTGCACAACAAAAGCATAAAACAAGTAAATAGATACTATAAACACCTAAGGATAGCAAAGAATTGAGTTCAAAAGATAACTAATTCGTAGGTGTAAAACCCACTCATCAAGCGCGCATTCAGATGCGTTACTGGAGAGATTCGCATCCCTCATTCCCTTCCTTTCACTACCTCCTGGCCGCTGGATTCTCAGCCTTCGGAGATCATGCTTGCAGGGGAGGACGACCGGATGCTATCTGCGGGTCCCAGTACCATCGGTCCTCAGACCCGGGCCACATTCTTCCTCTGGGATATGGTCCCCGGCTCAGTGATGATGACGGACTGGGCGGCCTGCGTTCGGAGCCCTACCCATGCCAAGCAGATCGCCACTCTGACCCGTCAGGTAGACCAGTTATCTCTATATCTTCGGGTGCTGGGCCGGACTCCAGAGGATGCTTATGCCTACGATCCTGACGGTGCGGGTTATGATGCGGGCCCGAGCTCGTCCGATGCCACAGCGCAGCCCTACATTCCGAACATGAACTTCGGTCCTCTGACTTCGACGACCCCAAGGGATCAGTTTGAGGATCCCGCTTTTATAGATGAGATTGATTTTATCTAGATCAGGATAGGATAGGGCTTTTGTACCTGCATCTGTTTAGTTTTATTTTTTTCATTTTATGCACTATGTACTGAACTCATTTATTTATTTATGCATAGTATTTATCTTTTATCTCTATGCACTTCATTTGCTTTATTATTAACTGTATGATGCATGCTTTTCTTATTTATGGATAGAGAATGACCCCTGTACAGTCTTTTGATACTATACTTTCACAGATGTCTTCCACAGGTGTCGTGGTACGTTTGGATTCCATTCCTCCCACAGGGTTGGTCGGCAGTCTCCTCCGTTGGTTGGACAGTTTATCACCGGCTGACATGGCTACCGCAGATGATCTTTTGGGCCATTCTTGGTCCCTATTATCCTTCCAAGTGCCAGCGGGCTTTGTGGACGGTATTCTGAGCTATTGGGCGCCTGCCCGTCAGGTGTTCAGATTAGGGACAGTAGAGCTGACCCCCACTCTTGAGGAGTACGCTCGCTTCACCGGCTTGCCTTTGGATAGACCTTGTGCTAGGGTTACAGTTGGTTCCATGCGCCGTCAATTCTTGACTTTCACCGGTTTGCGGAGGGATGTCCTGTTGCCAGTGATCACATCAGACCATATGGTTCCCCTTCAGTTCTTGATTGACCGATTTGGCTCACCTGACGGTTTTCGACTTTTCTTCGGTGAATTTTCCGTGTCCGAGGAGTGCTGGGATGCCTTGAGGGTGGACATTTTGATGGCCTGTGTCATCTCAGGTTTGTACTTGCCTGCAGGTCCTGATCATTTGGACATGCGGGTTGTTGCGGCCGTTAGAGCCCTTCAGGAGGATCACACCATTCTTCCCATGATATTGGCGGATACTTACATGTCGGCTTCATACTGTCAATCTTTCCGAGGCAGGATATTCAGAGGGAGGTCGACCTTATTGTATATGTGGTTCATGAGTCATCTCAGTCCCATCGGCCATTTCCGTCGCCAAGGGTTTTGCTTCAGCCATGACATCGCCATGCAGTTTTCATTTCGACCCGTGAGCTGTACTGATGTGGCCTCCTGGATATCATTTTTGTCGGTCATCGAGGATCCCTTTCATCTCCTGGTCTATTCGGGCTATTGCTCCTTTATGAGCTTCTTGACTCACGTGCCCACCCTGGATTTCATCCCTATTGTCGGTTTGAGGGGCGTGACGACTTATCATCCCCTGGCGGTTATGGGGCAGTTTGATCAGACACAGGATTTACACCCTTTCGCGGGTGCAGCCGCCTACCGATTCCTTATATCATCCCGAACAGAGAGGGATCTACTGCGGGTATACGATCTTTGGTCTTGCAGGATCCTTGCCGAATATAGTGAGAGCTGTCACATCCAGACATTTGCTTACGTGCAGTGGTTGCGCGGAGACTTGGATTCGGCTGGTTTGAGTCAGACTGGGGCCTTTGATGACTTTGGAGTGACTTTCCCAGAGGATACCACAGACCACCCCATCTCAGCTGATTCTGCCCCAAGTCGGGTTACTGAGGATACCCGACTCCGCCTGGCCTTGATTACCGCTGAGGCCGAGAGGGATGCTGCTCTTGTCGAGAGAGATGATGCCATTCGGGCTAGAGACGCTGCCATTGCTGACAGAGAGACCATTGTATTTCAGACTAGGGCAGTTGTAGATGCTCATTTTGGGACTGTCAGCCGAGCCACTGCTTTACTGGATCGTATTGATATGATGGGGCAGCAGATTGCAGGAGATGCTGATGCTTCAGATCTATCCACCACCTTGTCCATCCTGCTTCAGCTAGTTTCAGATTTGTAGATTATTTTATTTCCTGCATAGACTATGTTAGTTTCATCGGTTATCGAAAGAGAAATCTTATAATAAAATGACTTATATATATAGACATGCATTTAAATTTAGTCATTTTCCCCTTTTGTCGTATCATTGCTTCTCATTGGATCCTCATTTTATCCAGTTGACCACGATTTTGACATTTCGCCTTCTTTCTCTTCTCAAGTCTTGATGGAGATTTGACAGATATTGCCGCACACCTTTTGATTTCATCGGATTGAATCTCAGATTTTGGATAACTGTTTGGTATCAGGGTTGTGTCCTTTGGGATGAAGCTGGTTAGGCAGCTGGTTTCGGGAAGGTTTTGAGGGTGTAGGAAAGTTTTATCTGGTTATCGAAAATTGGTTTTGGTTAGGGAAAGGATTATTTTTTTTAAGGGATCGGACCGCGCCATGATGGCTGCCTACGTACCCCCACAAGTTGGGAGATCAGGTCCTACGTAGTTCGCTTTCAAAGGAAAAAAGGAACTGATGATTCAAGCGTAGAACCGCTTCACCGAGTCAGAATTGAGGGGTTGTGGAAATACCTCACCATCCATTTCTTGCAATATGAGGGCTCCTCCGGATAGCACTTTCTTAATCACAAATGGCCCTTCCCAGTTCGGGGCGAACTTCCCCCTGGCTTCGTCTTGACAAGGCATGACTCTTTTTAGCACCAAATCATTTTCCTTGAACTTTCGAGGTCTTATCTTTTTGTCGTATGATCGAGAGATCCTCTGTTGATATAACTGACCATGCCAAACCGCGGCTACCCTCCTTTCATCAATTAGGGCCAATTGGTCATATCGACTTTGCATCCAATCCTCCTCACTTATCTGAGCATCAATCACTATTCTGAGGGATGCCATTTCAACCTCAACTGGCAGAACGACCTCCATTCCATACACCAAAGCGTAAGGGGTTGCCCCTGTAGAAGTACGCGTTGACGTTCGGTATGCCAGCAGGGTGAGGGGTAACAAATCCGGCCATCCCCGATGATTAGCAGACATTTTCGCCATGATATTCTTGATGTTCTTGTTTGCAGCCTCCACTGCCCCATTCATCTTAGGACGGTAAATGACGGAATTGAGGTGCTTGATCTTAAACTGGTCACACAATCCCTTCATGAGGGCGTTGTTTAAATTCTTGGCATTATCGGAGATCAAAACCTCAGGTTGCCCGTATCGACAAATGACATTATTCCTGATGAAACCGACGATGACCTCCTGAGTTACTTTGGGGAAAGAAGCTGCTTCTACCCACTTGGTGAAGTAATCGATCATGACGAAAATGAATCGGTGTCCGTTGCTTGCTTTGGGCTTTATCGGTCCGATTACATCCATTCTCCACATTGAAAATGGCCACGGGGAGGTCATACAGTGCAGCTCATTGGGAGGCGTATGGATCACATTACCGTGCGCCTGGCATTGGTAACACCGTTTGACATGATCATCGCAATCGGCTTTCAGCGTTAACCAATAATGCCCTGTCCTCAAGATCTTTTTGGCCAGCATTGGTCCACTCATATGTGGCCCACACACTCCACCATGTATTTCATTCATAATCCTTCGGGCCTGTGTTTCATCTACGCATTGCAACAGTCCCAATCCAGCATCCCTTTTGTAGAGTGAATCCCCACTCAGGTAAAATTTCATCGCCATCTTTTGAATTCTCATCCTCTCAGTTCGACTCGCCTGGCCGGGAACGGATCTATCTCTCAGATATTCCCTTATGTCGTGATACCAGGGCTGCTTTGTCAACACCACCTCATCTGATAACATTGCCACATGTTCCTCATATGCCGGGGCATTCTGTACGGCTATCTCAATCTGTGGGCTATCCCTGTTCTTGATTACGTGGATTAAGGAAGCCAGAGTTGCCAATGCATCGGCAAAGTCATTCCGTCCCCGGGGAATATGGCGGAAAGCGATATCTTCAAACTCTTGCATCAGCTGGGTAACACAACGATGGTATGGAAGTAACCGAAGCTCTTTAGTGTTGTACACCCCGATTGCCTGTCTGATTACCAATTTGAATCCCCGAACACCGCTAGTCTCTTTACTCCCATGTCGCGGGCCAAGCGGAGTCCCAAGATACATCCCTCGTATTCAGCGGTGTTGTTCGAATTGCTGAAATGCAATTTAGTGGCCACGGGGTATTGTTCTCCAATGATAGAGACCAGGACCACTCCGGCTCCCGCCCCCTCAGCATTCATGGCACCATCAAAATATAGCTTCCAGAACTGTCCCTCGTCATCATATTTCGCGTGTGATACCCAAAATATATCTTCGCCTGGTAGAGGAGTTTCTAACGGCTCCATCCCTCCGGACGGGGTTTCTGCCAACTGATCTGCGATTCCCCGCCCTTTCATGGCTTTCTGAGTTACGTACACCATGTCGAACTGTTGTAAGATTAACTGCCATCTTGACAGTCGACAATTCAGCATGGGCCTTTCAAAAATATATTTCAGGGGATCCATTCTTGATATCAGGTACGTCGTATGCCCATGGAGGTAGTGATGTAATCTCCCTGCAGCCCAGGCCAGAGCACAACAGGTCCTCTCGATGGGATTGTAACTCTGTTCACATTGGCTAAATCTTTTGCTGAGGTAATAGATGGCCTGCTCTTTACCTGCCTCATTTTTTTGTCCCAGCATACATCCCATCGCGATGGCATTGACCGATATATACATAAACAGAGGGATCCCGTCCTTCGGGGGTACCAGCACTGGTGCCTCAGTCAGTTGCTTTTTAATGGTCTGAAAAGCCCTCTGACATTGCTCATTCCATTCTTGGGAATAACCTTTCCTTAACAATTTGAAAATTGGCTCGCATGTAGTCGTCAAGTGGGATATAAAACGGCTGATGAAGTTTATTCTTCCGAGGAATCCTCTTATCTCCTACTCTGTGTGAGGTGCCGACATATCCACAATGGCCCTAATCTTTGCCGGATCCAACTCAATGCCTCGATCACTAACCAGGAATCCCAAGAGCTTACCCGACTGCACTCCGAAAGCACACTTTGCTAGATTGAGCTTCAAGTTATACTTTCTGAGCCGATCAAATAGCTTTTTAAGATGGGTTATATGGTCAGATTCTACCCTTGACTTCACGATAACGTCATCCACGTAGACCTCTATCTCCTTATGCATCATATCGTGGAACAGGGCCATCATGGCTATCTGATAAGTAGCCCCCGCATTCGTGAGACCAAAAGCCAATCGTCTATAGCAGAAAGTGCCCCAGGGGGTGATGAATGCGGTCTTCTCCCGATCTTCCTCCGCCACCATTATCTGATGATACCCCGCAAAGTAATCCACAAAAGAATACATTTCGTACTGGGCCGTGTTATCAACCAGGATGTGTATGAAAGGCACCGGGAAGTTATCTTTGAGACTGGCCTTGTTTAGATCTCTATAATCTACACATACCCTCACCTTCCCTCCAGGCTTAGCCACTGGGACCACATTGGACAGCCATTCTGGATAAGTGGATACCATAATGATTCCCGCCCTGAACTGCTTGATGATCTCTTCCTTCACTTTTAAGCTCCACTCCGGTTTCAACTTTCTTAATTTTTGCTTGACAGGCCTGAAACCCTCCTTGATGGGCAATCGGTGTACCACAATGTCGGTGGACAATCCGATCATATCCTCATGAGACCAGGCAAAGACGTCTTCATATTGGTTTAGCAATTCAGTCATTTCGGCTTTTTGGCTAGGGGTGAGGTCCGTCCCTATCTTGAGTTCTTTTGGCTTGTCAGGGGTTCCGATATCTATAGTGATGGTTTGGTCTAAGTTGGGTTTGGGTTTATCCTCAACCCATCCTTTGATCTCGTCAGGCGCGTCGTCGTAATCTGTCTCGTCTTGTTCAATTCCCATTAAATCGAAATCCAGCTCAATGTCAAAATCATAATCATCATTCAAATTTGAAAGACCGTTTGTTAGGCAAGGATTACTCAAATTGGTACACCTGACATGAAACAAAATACTTGTCATATATAAATCATTTTCCACGACGATCGCATTTTCAAATAACACGAAGAAACGACATAGTTATGCAAAGATAAAACAACAACAAAAATAAACTTCTTCATTCCCCCATCCTCTGGGGTCTACCACCCTGACGTCGGGTTTTACCCTTGTTTGGATATCACTGGTTTCAGGGTCCAGTTGTCGATGGTCAGGTCAGATGAAATGCGCTGGATAAAAGGGGGCTTCACATCGGACACTTCCCCGATGACTACGGATACGTCACCTGATTCCTCCTTCCTATCTTCTCCAGGAATAATCAGCCCTGCCCAATCGATGACAGGCACAACTTGTTGGGCTCCCGGTGGTGTGATAATATTCGTCCCCTCCCTACTGCTTGTTGATTGTACGGGGATATAGTACTTGGTTTCAAACTCTTTCGCGACCTCCTGTAGGAAACTCTCCCTCTTGGCCGATTCATCACTTGTGGGGGTTAATTCTTCATCCCCTGACTCAATCACAGGCTCGCTAATCCTCTGCTCATTGTTGACCTTGGTCACCAGACTGCCAGCCAGCCGAATCGGAGCTGCACCTTGACGGTGTTTCCGTGCTACGCCTTCGCGATATCCCAACCCTGCTTTACCTATTTGATGAGGTAGTCGAATGGGCTCGGTGATCCCTTGGCTGCTTTTTCCTAACCCCTGTCCAGGCTGGAAATTCATTTTTATCATCTCCTTTGCAACGAAGGTGAGTTCTGGAGAGACCCTAGGTTTTATGGCTGGAGCTCCCAGGCATCTGTAGTGGGGAGTGCTGATTTCCAACGCCTGAAAACTGGCAGGTGCCGCTGACTCATCCACATTGATGACTGGTAGGCCATTCCTGAGCAGAGAAGAGTCATCACGTTCTGCCGAGATTGTTACCATATTCCCGTCGATGATTAGCTTGATTTGTTGGTGGAGCGTGGAAGGAACTGCCCCGGCCATGTGTATCCACGGCCTCCCCAATAACATGTTATAACTGGCCGCAATATCTAGGACCTGGAAGGAGATATCAAAAGTACAGGGTCCTATTTCCACCGGCAACTCAATTTCTCCCATCGTATCCCTCCGGGAACCATCAAAAGCTCGCACCACCACATGACTGGCTCGTAGGCGCTTGGGGTTGATGTTCATCTTCTGCAAGGTACTGAGGGGACAGATGTTCAATGTCGATCCCCCATCAATCAGCACCCCATTCATGATATAACCCGAGGAGATTACCGCAATATGTAGCGGTTTCCGGTGTCCCCTTCCCTCCTTCGGTATGTCCTCATCCGTAAAGGATATTACATCGTTCTCCAATAGGTGGCCCACCAGCTGGCCGAAACCTTCCTCACTAATTTCCTTGGGCACATATGCCTCCTCCAGAACCTTCGTCAGGGTTTTGCAATGCTCACTGGATGACAACACCAAGTCCATGACTGATGTTAGGGTTGACTCCTCATTTAAAATCTGGATCCCCCTTGTTTTCGGGTGATCCATCCTTTTCAAGAATTCTATGGCCCATTCCTCGGAAATCTCTTCATTTTTCTTCTTTTGGCTCTCGAGGACTCGCCCGGGAAGATATAAGGGGTTCCCCTTTGTCGTCACAGAAGCACAACTGGCTGCTTCCTCTGGCATCCCCCCATAATTCCAGGGTACCGTCCTTAGACTACTGATAGGGATTTGCGGCCTTGCCGCAAGGATGAGGGGCCTCGGAGCTGTCAACTTGACAGGTCCCCCCGTGCTATTCGTACTTACCCCTATCAATCTGATGGGCGCTCCCCGTGCACTCCCATGATCATGTATCACGTTGATCATTTCCTCAATTTTCTGCACATAGTTCAACCTTGGCGGCCCCCCAGCTTCACTCGCCTCCGTCGCATTGACTCCCCCTCCATCATGTCTTGGCAGGGGATTTGCCTTAACATTCGGGGAGTCTGGCTGTTCCACCACAATTTCCCCACTGTCAATCAGGTTTTGGATTCTGTGCTTCAACGTCCAACAGTCCTGTGTATCATGACCAGGGGAACTGGAGTGGTATGCACATCGCTTGCTCGGGTCGAACCTTCTACCCTTTGGGTCACTCGGGGGTGCCAAACCAACTATCTTCTTTTGGGCTACTAATACCGCTAATACCTGTTCAAGAGGCTCCCCGAGCGGGGTGAATACTCGATTTTGCGAGGCCTCATATCTCCTTTGCCCTTCTGCCCTCTGATCTGTGAAGTTGGGCTGTCGGGATGGCCCTACCCTCTGCACCTGTACCGGAAGATGGCTTTCTATTTTTCTGGATGACCCTTGCAGGATGAGGGAAACATCCTCTTCCTTCTTCTTTTGGACCCTCCGGGAAGTGCTGTCATAGTTTTCGTTCTGTATTTGTTCTGCAGCTGTTTCCAAAGCCATAAAATCCCGGATTTTGCCCGATTTCAACCCCATATCCACCATCTCTCCATGTTTAATCATTTCAGCAAAGGGTCTTCCAATCCCCGAGATGACTCGTTCATAATACGGTGCTTCTTGAATGTCTACAAAGGTCATCACCATCTCTGATTCGCTCATCGGGGGGTTCACCTGTGCGGCCATGCCCCTCCATCGTTGCGCATATTCCCTGAAGGATTCCCTAGGTTACTTCTTAACTTTTGTCATTTGGTACCTGTCAGGGGCCATCTGGGCCTGAAAGCTGTATTGGGTTAAGAAGGTATGGGCCAATTCCTCCCAGTTGTGGATTCGGGCGTTGTCAAGGCGGGCATACCAGATTCTTACCTCCCCCGTTAAGCTTTTCTGGAACAGCTGCATCCTTAGACCCTCATCT
This sequence comes from Aralia elata, assembly GCA_034770075.1. NCBI lineage: Eukaryota > Viridiplantae > Streptophyta > Magnoliopsida > Apiales > Araliaceae > Aralia > Aralia elata. The sequence continues at coordinate 27,469,758 of CM068379.1, read as the reverse complement.
TCGGCGTAAGATCCAAGCTCCCCGATGTAGATTTTCAGGTGTATGTAGGGATCCCCCTTCCCGTTGTATTTTTCAAACTCGGGGATTTTAAATTTCTTCGGGTATCTGGCTCCGGGGAAGACACATAAATCTGAATAGTTAACCCTGTCCAGGGACCCTATGCCCTTCATAGATTGGATGGTTTCCTCCATTTGTCTCATTTTCTTCCGCAGGTCATCTGTATCTCCCTCTTCCGGGATAGTAATCACTGTTTTGTCTGGTACGGGAATGGCCTTTGGGACGACTGGCTCGCCCTTAAGTTGAGGTGGATCCTCCTTAGGTGGTTCCTGTCTGGGCATCAACTGCTTCTTTAGCATTATGGCCATTTCTAACATCTGTTTCTTAAAGTCATCAAATTCCTCCCTAGATATGGAACCGGAATTGGTAGATGGAATATCAGCCATTTCAGATATAGAGTTTTGGGCCCTTTTAGACTGCGAACGGGTTTGAGGAGCAATCCTACAGAAACCAGGGTTCGAAGTTTAGTCCAGGGGAAAAAAAATGTGGATGCATGCTAAAGCTGTAACTTTTGTGTTTTTTGGGGTTTTTTAATCTTTCCCTGTAAAACAGAAAGTTAGTAGTCCTTTAATGCGATAACAAATGCCAAATATAATTTTATTATGCTCCCCAGCCGTTCTCTGCAAAAGATAGAGGTTAGTAATTTCTCTTGACAAAAAGGGAGGTGTATATGAATGATATCATGACATTTACGCGTGAAATGTAAAAAGGCATGAAGAGACTTTTCCTGTGTAGGGTTAATCTGAGGCTGACCTATCCTAGGGTTACTCTCACGGGCTTTTCGGCATGAAGGTCCCCAAATCTTCGCAATCTACTCGTCTGAGCCCTTTCGATTGGAGCGGATTTGGGTGGTGCGTTTCCTGAGCCATCTCCGGGGAGCAGCCCCTTCGAGTCCAGTAATAAGCAACCGACAGGTTCGCCTCAGGAGGAGGTACTCTCTCAACATACATTCACATTCATCGCCCTCACCGTATGCAAATGGTTACTTAAAAATAAAGCAATTCCATTCAATCATTCATTTATTGGGCAAAAACACACATTCACACAACAAAAGTAGAAAATCAAAATATCGCACACACACACATTTTATGAATTTTAAAAGGATAGGATAGCATCAAGATTTGAACGCGGCCTAAGCCCTCTAAGATCCCCAGCAGAGTCGCCAGCTGTCGACACCGGTTTCTCGCCTCTTCCGATTTCTTGCCTTTTGATTAATGATTTTGGGGGAAAGGTCGGCATTAATGTCGACGGGGGGTTTTGAAAGATCGTTTTTTATGATGAGCCAATTTAACCAGAGTCGCCAGTTGGTATATTTGAAATGGATGTACCAACTCATTCGAGTTTTCGTTTTTTATAAATCGCTGGCTCATATGTGACTCCGAATTAATTGGTCTGCGAACTTGAGATTCATAGAGTTCGGGGGCTTGCTTAAGTGAGGGGAAGGTGTTAGGCACCCCCCAACTTCCGTGAAACACGGTTACCGCAATCTTGATACTTTCCTATCCTTTGATTCATAAAATGTGTATACGTGTGTGTGTGTGTGTGCTTATGTGAATGTTGTGGTGAGTTCTTTCATGAGAGATGAAACATTTGGCATTTTATTGAGAAATCGTGCTTTGCTTTGGAAATGTTTTAGAACGTCGTTTCCGTTAATACGAGAGAGCTCCTTTATTCATGAGAAAGATTTGATTTTACTCGTCAAAACTATGAATCTTTATTAGGCGTCGTTTTGATAAAACGTGAATTTTCTTAAACCTTAACCAAAATAGGAGTCGAGACTTATACGTTGCTTTCATAAATGATGGGCAATTTCTAGGATCTCTTTAGCCCTATGTATCAAGGTTTAGTAAAACGTTTATTTCATTCATAAAGCCATTTTTGGTGATATTTGAAATGATTTCCTTTGGCCTTCTCGTTTAATAGGAATCGACATTTATTAACACTTCCAATTTTTTAACCTCGTGATTCTAATAACCTAGCTTGTTTGATTTAAATAAAAAATCTTCATCGTTTAATCTTTGAAATCATTTTGGTGTCACGAAATCCAACTAAAGCATAGATACGCGTCGGGGCTATCCATGGGCATGTAAGCCATCAAGACACCCTCCGAACGCCAACAATCACATATTTCACTATTACGGGGCCTTAAACCCGATTCTCGCCCTAGCGTCGTTTTAAGGCCCGACAATTACATGTTACAAACGAACACCTTGAATCTATTACATACATCAAAACGTCCATCATCGGATTTGGACCACGGGGTCGCGTTCCTAGGCTCAAACCCGATATTGCTACATACCCACAAAAATGAATACTACAAAACTAATCCACACGGATTTACCTAATACCCCATGATGCCCGAAAATGACAATCTAAATAAATTACATCCACTAAATCATCGTAAACAAACTAAAAACTTCACCAATCGGATATCATCGGGTTATTAGGAAGAAATTTCGTTCCAATGGAACCCTCACTAATAATCCCTAATCCATGATTGTTCAACAATATACATAAAATTACATTTAACTTAATCAAATGATATGATAGAAATTGCAAAAATAAGGAGATTTTCACCTTGCAAATGAGATCAAATTGGATATGAGCTTTTGTATTTGAATAGGATGAGGAGTATCTTTGATACAATCAAAATCAAAAGAAATAAATCCTCTCTTTTTTCCCTCTCTCTTCTTCCTATTTGATTGCAAAACTTGCTATATTTCCTCTCTATTTTCGTGCTCTTTGCTGCTGGACTCCTTCTTCCTCAAAATTTCTCAACTCCCTGTATGCTGCACAAAACTGAGCTGAAATAGGCTGGCTGGCCGCCTGCCTTCCACTCACCTGATTTCGAGTTCCGTGTTTTCAAAAGGTGCACTATTTGGCCGCAGATCAATCCGCGGCTGGACGGTTTGACTTTCTCGTTTTTCGTGCCACGCCTCGATTTTCGTGCCGTAACGTTAGTTTTCGCTGATAGGCTCGTATTTTGCAGTCCGGGAATTTCCAGGAGATGTGCCACCTCATACGGGAATGCCTGCTTCGGACAGCTTTATTATCACGTCAGCCTTGGTCGCCAATCATTGCGATGGGGTTGGACGAGCGCACTTGTGCCCATTCCCTCGCTCCCGCAAGCCGGCTCAATTGACGATTTTGCCCTCCTGTCATGGTTAGTACAGGGAATGCAAAAATCGGGTGTCTACAATATCAAAAATTTAGAATTAATCATAAACATTAACATGGCCAAATCTTAAGCTAAAATGCAAAGTTCATGCTCTGTTCTTCGAGTTCTTGATAAGTTTTACAAAAATCATTACTACGAACTCGTTTTAAATCCTTTTTACTCCATTCCAACTGGGTTAGCTTTATAACCCATGGAACTACAATACCATAGCAACAAATAAAATTAACAAACAAGAAATCATAGCTTTACAGCCCTCTAAAATGGCCCGAATGTCCAAGTTCATGTCCAAAGTTCATTGTTCTTGCTCCATTAAGCCAAGGTAAGGATTTCTTGCGTTTTTGTTCCACTTTGATGTTATTAATGGCTTATATAGTCTCTTAACAACATTTACAAACAATCACAACAAACAAAAACACCAAGAATCGCCATAAATCCGACCCACAAGCTTAAGAGCTCAAAACTAAGAAAAACTTGAAAAACTTGACAAGAAATCGAATGGAATGGATTTGATTGATTGTTTACCTCTGTAAATCCGTCCTAGATGATTAAGAAGATAGCTAGGCTTGCTTGGATTGAGTTTTTCTTGCTTGGATTCTCTTCTTCCTCCTTTCTTTTTTCGGCGACTTCCTCCTTTTTTTCCGGCGACCTTTTCCTTCTTTCTTCTTCCTCTTCTACAACCCTCTCCCTCTCTCTCTCTATCTGCTGATGGAAGGAAGAAAGTGTGGAATGGATTGGGAGTTGAATGATTTGGGAGAAGTGGAGGAGTAATTTTGGGAGAAAATGGGTTAGTTGCTCAAGGTTGGCCAAAAATTCAAAGCTTGCCGGCAAACTCCCTTCATACTCTTATTTGATTGGTCTAAAAATGGGGGTTGGTTCCCTCTTAGAGTAACAAGCCAAAATAAATACCCAAATACTCAAAATTATATCTGAATACTCTCACTTTTGTACCAAAACTGGTAAATAACTCTACCCAAAATTAAAATGGGTACTCCCATAAATTATTGGGACGCATAAAAATAATTATTATGGGATTTGTCCAAACATTTGGAACACCCACATAACACATTTCGGATACGGATAAAATCATGTATCAGTTCAAATAAAATTTTCGACACTTGAAAAAATTATTCGTATGCATACACGTATTTATGAAATTTATTAAAATAAAAAAAGACACAAAAATATTATGGCATGAATAGTGCCTCGAGAAACGTGCCACGTGAATAGTGATTTAGCGACGCTACGCGAAATCAATTATTCACTTAATCAAAACTATAACACGTAAAATTTCATGCATTCACATAATCCAGGTTGTCACACAACCTTTAAACACGTAACACAAAAATAATATTAATAAAATATAATATATTCATTAATATTCAAAAATTCAAATTACAAGGCAATTTTAGAATTCCCGGTCGTTACATAATATCTTAAAATAATGAGTTTAATTAACTATCTCATTTTATTAGAGAAAAATACATACATTAATTCATCAATATTAAGTAAGTGAATTAATTAGCTCGTATATAAAAGTTAGTTCATAATAATTCTATCACCATCCAAGGCTCAATATTCAAATTATATTATTTAATAATATAATTTAATTTAATCTAAATTAATTAATATTAATTAATTAATTTTATCCAATTTCCTTAATAATTTAATTAAATATTAAATCTCTTTTTCTCAATATATGTATATATTTCACGTCTATATATACACATTTAGTCTATTACACCAAATCACATACTTCACATTATATGAAACACATATATACATATATGTCCAAATCTACTTCATCCCTTAATAAGAATTTTATTTATTAAATTCTTATTTTAAATTTTTGGAATATCTGGGATATTACATTCACCCATTCTTCTAAGAATTTCGTCCTCGAAATTAAGGCATAGTCATCTCTATTTACTATACTCCTCTATTTTAAAATCTAGGTTTTATTTTTTAAATCTTTATTTAATTATTCGAGATCTTATTTACAAGTCTCATAAATTTTTGGGTTATCACAACGACACGCCCTTACGTACACTTAACACGTTCAATATGACTACCATACATTAGTTTATATTATCCTAATTCACATTTCCGAAGTTTAATATTTAGAAATTGGAATAACATGGCATGGCGTCACGGCGTTCCGAAAGAATCACCACGCCTCGTGCCCAATGACACAACAGCCCTAAAAAGGCTCAATTTTGACCTTTCTCTAGGCATTTTCTCTCAATCCTTAAAGAATGAAAGTTGTAGGTCTAATTCTTAGCTTTTCGAAACATATTGAATCATCTCTATCGGAGTTCGTATGAGAGAGTTATGCCCAGATTACTAAGTGACCCTGAAGCTGTCTTGCCCACTACTGTTATAGCACCGGGCGCGCCATGTTAAGCCTATGGTTGGCGCGGGCTGCGCCAACCCTGCTGAAACTACTTCAAGTTTTTGACATTTTCGGTTTCGAATAATTTTAACGTACCTACTTTGTACCTTTATAACTTCTTCACCTGATATCAGAATGAGTCTGTTCTTGAGCTATTTTCTTGCTCGTAATATCCTCTACAAATCTCCCTGGACAAAATAATTTTTCTGATTGTCTAACAAGCCTAAAAATTGGCTTGAAAATCCTTCGTGGGATGGTTTTTATTACTTGACGTTTCTAACGTCGGTTTTTCGATTCTTCGTAATTTGCTCATCCCAAGTCGGATTGAGCTCGTTCTTGAGTCTACGGCTCCCTTTTTCTATGCTCTACAAAATCCTAGAAAATTAATATTTTCCAGAGATGTTAATTACCCACAAGATTGGCCTGAAAGACATACCAACCTAGGGTTTTCACCATTTAACATCTTTTACTAAATTTTTTGCCATAACTTCATTATAACATATTTTTACTTCGTTCCAAATAGAACATTTCCTTAACATACATACATATATTTCCTTCTTCTTGGATTTCTCATACGACTTACGAACTAAATATTATACTAGTCCGATTAACAATCCATTACTCATTCTTATTCATCCTTATGCATAGGCTTACTTTTTTATTCTTTGGTTTCACTATCATACATATTTACCGGTGATTTAATACATAAAACACCATCATACAACACCTTATAACTTCGGATTCACCATCATCCCCAATCGAATCATAACAACAACCAACAAGCAAGCAATATATGTATATAAAGCTTTAAGAATTGATTTTAAAGGTTAGGGTTCAAGTTTTCTCATTACCTTACTTTTTCATGCATATTAACATGGTTAAACAAAGAACCATCATCTTTTACCATCTTATACTTCCATAATCCATAAGTAATATACTTATTATATAAAACATAGTAGAATGGATTAAGGTTAGGGTTTATAATAGTACCTTTATTCTTTGTTCTTCTTCCTTCTAGCTTGAACAAGTATGAAAGCTTGCTCATCTTCCTTCTTCTTCCTCTTGCCTGAGCACTTCTCTCTCATTCTCTCCATTTTTCAAGAGTTTTCCCTCTTAGTTTTGGTGAATTAGTGAGAAATGAAGAGAAAGAGGCTTCTATTTATAGGGTGGGCAAGAGTTGGGTAGTTTGGTCCTTTGGTCCCTTCTTAACTTCTCCCATAAGCTTTTTTTAACTTAACCATGGTCATTTGCTAGCCACACATGGTTAATTGGTGGGGGATGGGATAACAAACTTACTTAGCAAGCTCTTCCCTCCCATTGGTCCATTTTAATTCACTTGGATTAAGTTAACTTAACTAGGTTTTCTTTCCCAAGTTCGATTACTCCAACTAGTTAGTTAGCCGTAATCGTTGACTTTGACTTTCGTATTCCTATCGTATAATTTTCGTATTATACTCGTATCATTCTCGTATTCTATTTGTTAGGTTTGTATAATGCGAACATGCAATCAAATTACATAAATAGGGCGGAAGCGTGATAAAACGGATTTTAAAATTTTCATACAAACCATCACCATGATCTATCCTTGTGTTCAATTATCAATTAAACGAAAGAGAGAGAATAAGAATTATACCCTGGTAGACCAAAGCTTCTTCGGGTACAAGTTTAACTCCTAGTCCTTCGTGTTCTCCTCGAATTCCACCGATGAGATTCCTTCCTTTGATCGACGTTAGCCACCCAAGTGTTTGGCCTCTAGAGGTGATCCACCAAGGAAGAATAGGTATTCAAGAAGTTGGGTATTGGCAAAACTCTAGTTTCTATCTCTATAGAAATTGCAAGTACTCTCCACAATCTAATGCAAGAATGTGTAACCCCAATCTATGATAAGACTGCTCTTATTTATAGATGTAGGAAAATCCTTCCCTAAACTATTTAGGATTAGGGTTTCTATTATAATTAAACTCCTTTAATTAATTATGCTCCTAATCCAATTAGGAATTCATGTGAGAGTACTTCTATTAATTAATTCTCAATCCCTATTAGGAATTAAATAATAGTAATAGTAATAATAATAATAAGACTCCTCTTATTAATTTATATTTAATATTTCAAAAATATTAAATAATAAATATTAAGCTATTTAATTGATTCTATCTTCATAGACTAAATTAAATACACTTAACTTATTATTACAATTATGCCATTTACTTCTTAAATAAATATTTTTCTTTTGCGGTGTGACCCTTTAGGTTCTCCATATTAAACCGGTTGTGAATAAATCAATTAGAACAATTCTAATGTTATTTAAATAAATAAATTAAACTATTTAATTCATTTAAATAAATAATATTTATTCTACAATAATAGTAAACCCCCTTAGCGATCAACGACTTTCCAGATAATATAGATTTCAACATTAATCACAAAAGGACCTTTCAGTGAATAGTTACCATACAATTCAATCCTTCTACCATACAATGTCCCAATTAAATATAAGACATGGATTTACTGTCAAGTCTTACGTTATTTAATTATATGTATTTTGATTCCCAAATGCACAACTCTAAATAATGCAAATTAGAAACTCCTTTCTAATTTCATCCTGCCTTGGCCAAGGACTACTGAGTTGTCATTTATCGAATCACATAGGACATTCACATCTTTTACTAGACGTGGTAGATTCTTTGTTGATCATTCACCTATCTCCATGCATAACTTATTATACCCAATCATACCCTTTGATATACCCCAAAGGTCTTAAGGGACATGTCAAAGTATAACTCATCATACACAAGATACTATGATGATCTCAAGTCCAATGATCACTTGTACTACTATCACTAGAGGAATTCCTATTGACAGGCGAGTAAAACTCCATTAGGTATTCCGTAGCGAGCCACGTTAGTGAACTTATTCTCCAATAAGCACCTACATACTTGCTTTAGTGTCTCCACACAAATGATTATGAGATCAATCATCCTCTTCTTAAGAGCAAATAACGTATGTACTAATCTATCCGGATTCAATAATCCCCTTTTTAGTAATCCAACGATTAGGAACAATTTTAGTTTGTAAGCTATCTAGAATTTAGATCTGATGAGTAGGTTTTAACCTATGAGTTTGATATGTCTTTGGCTTATTCTTTACTTGTTTTCTACGTGTTTTTGGTATCTTTTACTTGTTTTCATATTGCTTTTGTAGGTCATGGCTGGCTGCAGATTCAAAAGAAGAAAATTGGCTGGGTGCAGGGCAACCTTGCCGGGGCGAGAAGTCGTGCTTTGTTTTTCTCGCCGAGGCAGAAGCTGGCTGGGGCGAGAGATTTGTATAGGAACTTCTTGCCGGGGCGAGAATGCGGCTGATGAAAAATTTAAGTTTGCCAACATTCAGTTATTTTGGAAAGGTTGAAGTGATTAAGGATTCTTGCTATTATTCTGATTGGGAGATAAAGGAAGATATAAATAGGAGATCAAGGGTTGGATTAAAGGGATATATATATTTTTCAAAGATGGAATTTCAGAGCTGAACAAGGAGATTGAAGAACAAGTCAAGCATCGTGAGAAATTCAGATTGGAGAGCTAGAGATTATATTGAGTTTTCTTTTGATCTTTATTCTCTGATTTGTAATTAATTATGATAACTTATTTTGGTATTTTAGTTTTTATTGTCACTATGAACTAAACCATTAGTTAAGGCTACGATTGAACCAGTTATGTTATGAATTAATTATCTATTTAATTCCAGTTATTCAATTGATGGGAGTTGTCTATCTTATTCTATACTTATTGATTAAATTGTTTGACCGACAATTAGCAAATTATTCTCGATGAATTCGGGAGATGCAATCTAGGGTTAGAACTGGATAAGATAGCATGTATTCTTAATTATTTACATGTGTTGAATAATTAGGATTGTGAAGTGAATAGGGATATCTCTTTGCTGCATGTAACAATTGGAAATTGAAGTTTAATGAATTTAATCCATTAGTTTTGCATAGGAATATCGCAGAGTTAATTGGATTAGATAGATTTATTTGATCACTAGGAAAAAGGCTTATAAATACAATTGAATTTCTGTTAACAACTTCAATGAAGTGAATAATTGGAATGTATAGATAGATTGGTTTATGATAAATAATTGGGGATATTGTAGTTTTAATCTTATTACATCTGAATTTTAACTTTTGTGATAATCATCAGTGTTAGTGTTAATTTAATTAGTTTCAATCAAAAATGCAAATTGCAATTGTTTAATAGAATAGGCATAATTTAGATTGACAGTTGGAGATTTAAACATAGTAATTCCTGTGGGTTCGACACTCTTTCTTATCACTTTATTACTTGTTGATCGTGTATACTTGCACGTAATTGCTGATTATGAAATCTGACAACAAGTTTTTGGCGTCGTTGCCGTGGAGTTATTTGTGTTTATAATTTTCAATATCAGTTTAATTAAGTCTGTTCTAGTTAAGCAAACTCATCCTTTTTCTTTTGTTTCTTGTTTAGGTGTCTTTTGATTCGTTTATGCAAACGCGATCAAAACAACTGGAACTTGTGCAGTGTGAGGATAATCTTGAGAACAAGCTTTGTTAGTTGAGAAAATTCTGTCTGGAGACAATTGAGAAAGAGAAAATGGCTAACGAAGAACATAAATCATTGAGGGACTATGCTATGCCTAAGATAGACGAGATCAAATCGAGCATCACAAGACCAGTCATCATCGCTAATTCCTTCGAGATCAAGCCGGGAACAATTCATATGCTGCAGAATGTGGTACAGTTTGGGGGTTTAGCTAACGATGATCCAAATGAAAACTTGGTTAGCTTTTTAGAGATCTGTGATACATTCAAATATTCCAATGTGTCAGATGATGCAGTGAGATTACGTCTGTTTCCGTTCACACTAAGAGATAAGGCAAATAGTTGGTTGCATTCACTTCCGCCAGGATCCATCACAACTTGGGATGATCTAGCTCAGAAATTCTTAGCGAAATTCTTCCCGCCAGCTAAGTCGGCTAAGTTGAGAAACGAGATTTCTACATTTGGGCAACAACATGGAGAGTCACTATACGAGGCTTGGGAAAGGTTCAAGGAGTTATTGAGGAAATTTCCACATCATGGGCTACCCAAGTGGCTACAAGTTCAGACATTCTACAATGGGTTGAATAATGACACTCGAACATGCATTGATGCAGCTGTGGGAGGGGCACTTATGGATAAAAATTTTGAGGAAGCTTTCACTTTGTTAGAGACTATGGCTACAAATAACTATCAATGGCCGACTTCCAGAATGAATCAACAAAAGGTAGCTGGAGTTTTGGAAGTAGATGCGGTCACGACACTAACAACGCAGATGGCAGCCATGTCTAAGAAGATTGAAGCTTTGGCAGAATCGAAAGTCCAGCAAGTAGCTTATGTGTGTGAGCTATGTGCAGGTGCACATCCGACGTAGTATTGTGCCATTAATCCGAAATTGGTACAGTATTTGGGGAGTTATAACAGACCGTAACAGCCATATTAGAATGCTTATAATCCGGGGTGGAAGAATCATTCGGGTTTCTCGTGGAGCAATAACACTCAGACTCAAAATTCGGCTCCAAGATCACAGAATCCCCCATGTTTTCAGAATCAAGCTCCACAACATACAGAAAGAAAACCGAGTTTAGAAGAATCATTGGCAAGATTCATCACAGCGTCTGAGAAAAGAATGAATGATCAAGATAAGCTGTTAACTCAGGTAGATTTGAATGTGAAAAGCCAGGCAGTGTTAATTAGGAACTAGGAAAATCAGCTGGGACAGTTGGCTCACGTCTTGAATAATCGACCACAAGGACCACTTCTAAGCGATACAGAGGTTAACCCAAGAACGGATGGAAAGGAACATTGCAAGGCTGTCACCTTAAAGAGTGGAAAAGAGCTGCCTAATGCGGTTAAAGGAAATTCTAAACCAGAAACAGTTATGGAGAATGAGGATGAGGAAGCCCCGGTGAAAAGTAAGGTGAATGAATCAGAAAAGGTGAAGGACACAGGTTCGGAGGCAAAGTCAAAGGAACTCAAGCCAGATAATATAGTACCTCACGTACCATTCCCTCAAAGATTGCAGAAGGCCAAGCTAGACAAGCAATTTTCTAGATTCTTAGATGTTTTCAAGAAACTGCACATTAATATACCATTTGTAGAAGCCCGAGAACAAATGCCCAGTTATGCGAAATTCATGAAGGAGGTTTTGTCAAAGAAGAGAAAATTGGGTGATTTCGAGACGGTGGCATTAACCGAGGAATGCAGTGCAATTTTGTAGAACAAATTGCCACCCAAATTAAAGGATTCAGGAAGCTTCAATATTCCATGTGTAATTGGTAACCAGTTCTCTAGAAGGGCATTGTGTGACTTAGGGGCTAGCATCAATTTAATGTCGTTATCAGTTTACACTCAACTTGGGCTAAAGGCACCAAAATCGACAAACATCAGCTTGCAGTTGGCAGACAGGTCAGTAACATATCCGAGGGGTATTGTGGAAGATATCTTGGTTAAGGTTGATAAATTCATCTTCCCGGCTGACTTCGTCATTTTAGATTATGAAGAGGATAAAGAAATCCCCATCATATTAGGTCGTCCATTCTTAGCAACAGGGAGAACGTTGATAGATGTACAAAAAGGTGAATTGACAATGAGAGTTCAAGATCAGGAAGTCACCTTCAATGTGTTTAAATCGATGAAATTGCCTAAGGAAGGCGAGGAATGCTTACGGATAGACCTGCTGGATGAAATCGTGCATGAGCGAACCAATGCAAGTTATTGTGAAGATCCATTAGAAGCTGCCCTGGTTGGGATATACACTTTTGATGATTGTGATGAGTGGAATTATGTCAAGGTTCTAGACTCATTACCTATTCCTCAGAAATTTAGCAGGCAATTTGATGTACTTGACCGGCCAAACGAAGGAGAAAAGAGGTCCCAACCGGCAGTGGAAGAGCCACATGTGCTTGAGCTTAAACCTCTTCCATCTCATTTATGGTATGCTTATTTGGGAGACTCGAACACGCTACAAGTAATAGTTTCTGCTCATTTGAATGAATCTCAAGAAGAAAAACTGTTAAGGGTTTTGCGTGAGTATAAAACAGCAATTGGGTGGACAATAGCAGACATTAAGGGAATTAGCCCGTCGTTTTGCATGCACAAAATTCTGCTTGAAGAAGGAGCAAAACCGATTATTGAGCAACAAAGAAGATTGAATTCGATCATGAAGGACGTAGTGAAGAAGGAAATCATCAAGTGGGTAGATGCCGGTATTATCTATCCAATTTCAGATAGTTCTTGGGTAAGTCCTGTACAGTGTGTGCCTAAAAAGGGGGGGATGACAGTGATTGAAAACGAGAATAATGAACTCATTCCTACTAGAACAGTTACAGGTTGGCGAGTGTGTATGGATTACCGCAAGTTGAACAAAGCTACTCGCAAGGATCACTTCCCACTGCCATTTACTGATCAGATGTTGGATAGGTTGTCCGGTCATCAGTTTTACTGCCTGCTTGACGGTTACTCAGGATATAACCAGATAGTCATAGCTCCGAAGGACCAAGAGAAAACGACTTTCACATGCCCTTATGGAACGTTCGCATTCCGAAGAATGTCTTTCGGGTTATGTAATGCACTGGCTACATTCCAGCGATGCATGATGGCTATCTTCTCGGATATGGTTGAGCAGAATTTGGAGGTATTCATGGATGACTTTTCTTTGTTCGGTGACAGTTTTGATTTGTGTCTTAGCAATCTCATCTTAGTGTTGAAGCGTTGTGTGGAGACAAATCTAGTTCTTAATTGGGAAAAATGCCACTTTATGGTGCAAGAAGGGATTATCCTGGGGCATAAAGTGTCCGAAGCAGGCTTAGAGGTGGTTAGAGCAAAGATTGAAACCATTGAAAAGTTACCACCACCGACATCGGTGAAAGGCGTTAGAAGTTTTCTTGGACATGCAGGATTCTACCGTCGATTTATCAAGGACTTCTCAAAAATTTCAAAACCATTGTGTTCGCTCCTTGAGAAAGATGTTCCCTTCAAGATGGATCAAGCTTGCATCAAAGCCTTTGAAGTGCTGAAACAAAAATTAGTCACAGCCTCGATCATAATTGCTCCGAATTGGACTTTACCTTTTGAGTTGATGTGTAACGCAAGTGATTATGTAGTGGGAGTTGTGTTGGGTCAGCGAAGGGACAAGATTTTTCACACCATCTACTACTCAAGTAAGACACTCACGGAAGCTCAATTGAATTATACTACTACAGAGAAAGAGTTGCTTGCAGTAGTATTTGCCTTTGACAAATTTCGAGCATATCTGATTGGAACCAAGGTGATAGTCTACACTAATCATTCAGCCATCAAGTACTTGATTGCAAAGAAGGATGCCAAACCAAGGTTGATTCGATGGGTCCTCTTGTTGTAAGAATTTGACTTAAAGATTCGAGATAGGAAAGGTACGGAGAATCAAGTGGCCGATCATCTTTCAAGGTTAGAGAATCCCGACATTCAGGAAAAGAATGATGTGGTAATCAATGAGTCGTTTCCTGATGAGCAGTTATTTCATATCAACACCGAAGTACCTTGGTATGCTGATTACGTGAACTTCCTAGTCAGTAATGTTTTTCCGCAAGATTTCACTTCTCAGCAAAGAAAGAAATTTCTCCATGATGTCAAGCAGTACTTCTGGGATGAGCCATTCCTCTTCAAAACTTGTGCGGATCAGATAATACGATGTTATGTGCCACAGGAAGAAATGGAGAGCATATTGACTCGTTTCCATTCGTCAGATTATGGAGGACATTATAGGGGAGAAAGGACTGCAACAAAGGTGCTACAATCGGGGTTTTTCTGGCCTTCGTTGTTCAAGGATGCCCATTTTTTTGTGCTAAAGTGCGATAGATGTCAAAGGGTTGGAAACATTTCAAAGCAGCACGAAATGCCTCTCAACACTATCCTTGAAGTTGAACTCTTCGATGTATGGGGCATTGACTTTATGGGGCCATTTCCTTCATCATTTAACAATTAATACATACTTTTGGCTATGGATTACGTGTCGAAATGGGTCGAAGCACTTGGATTACCCACAAATGATGCCAAATTGGTTCTACGGTTCTTGCAGAAGAATATTTTTACTCGATTTGGTACACCAAGAGCCATAATCAGTGACGAAAGTACCCATTTTTGCAACAAACAGTTCACTAAGTTGTTAGCTAAATACAAAGTCAAACACCAGATTGCTATGACTTATCACCCCCAAACGAATGGCCAAGCGGAGGTTTCGAATCGGGAAATTAAACAAATTTTGGAGAAAGTGGTAAACCCATCTCGTAAGGATTGGGCGATGAAATTAGACGATGCTTTATGGGCATATCGCACAGCTTATAAGAATCCCATTGGAATGTCGTCGTATTGCATGGTATATGGAAAAGCCTTTCATTTACCGGTCGAACTTGAGCACAAGGCCTATTGGGCGATTCAGAAATTGAACTTTGATCTCCAAGCAGCTAGGGAGAAAAGGTTGCTTCAATTGAACGAGATAGAGGAATCTCGTCACCACGCCTATGAGAATGCTAAGTTGTACAAAGAAAAAGTCAAGAGGTGGCATGACAAACGGATAGTTGATCGGAAATTCGAACCGGGACAAGTTGTACTATTGTTCAACTCCAGGCTGCGATTATTTCTTGGGAAGCTGAAGTCTAGATGGTCAGGTCCTTTCATTGTCACTGATGTAGGTCCTCACGGAGCAATTAACGTCGAGGAACCAAATTCAAAGCGCAAATTCAAAGTCAATGGTCAGCGACTCAAACATTATTGGGGAGGCGATGTGGATCGGCAAGCATCAGTGATTCATCTCTCTTCTCCCGATCAAACTGATGACTAATATCGTTGAGGAAGTCGGGCTGACGACTATAAACCAAGCGCTTGATGGGAGGCAACCCAATCATGTTATTTTATTGCTTTCATAGATTTAGTATATTTACTAAGTTGTTTTAGTTAGTAGTAGGAGTTTAATTTGTTTTTGTTTGAATTAGTTCTTTTAAGTCCTTCTTGGTTGAACTCATTTATAATGTTATTCTTTGGAACAGGGATAAAGTCTATGGGAATGCATTGGAAAAAGAGACATGCTAATTAGGATGGTACCAAGGGAAGACAAGAGGATGAAGCAGGAAAAGAAAATTTTTTCAAGACAGAGGATTCTCGCCCCGGTAAGAAAAATATACTAGGGATTCTCGCCCCGGCGAGAACCTCTCTGCCAAAACTCGCCCCAGCTTGAATTTTTCTCACCCCAGCCCATTCCTCTCTGTCCATTCTCACCCCGGCGAGATTCACAAGTATAAACTTTTCGCCCCGGCAAGAATCGCGGATTTCTGTTTTTAAAAAACTAATCCCAATTCGATTTATAACATTCCTACACCCATGCAACTTCTCTGAACTCTTATTTCTAACTCTCCTATACCAACCAAATCTTCTTCTATCCAATTTCTTTTCTAATTTCCTTCCGATTTGTTTCCATATTCGGATTCCTACATAAACCTTAATACACTCCTCTTTAAACTCAAACCCTAACTTCATTTTAAACCATCTCTCATTCAATAGGAGGCATACTCTATTGTTTTCACAATCTTCATCCGCTTCATCATTGCATGCACGAGTTTTAGGGTTTACATTTAATTTAAGGAGCAAATCAATCAGTTCACCGACGCAACATCACCCAATCGGTTCCATTGTACCGTGCCACTATCAGTTGGGAGTTAGTACAGTTGGAGTTTGGGGGGAAGTTGTATTGCATAGCAGATTATTTGTTTGGGTTTGGGTTTGTTTGTTAAGTGATCAATCATGGCTCCGAAGCGGCATCGGGGTGAGGGATCATCGTCTACACCATCCAGGCAATTTGATAGACGGAAATTTTTCAATGCGAAGGCGGCTAATAGGTATGAATCGTATGCATCGGGTAAAGCTCTAACTCCCGAGCGCGGTCTCACGCCTGACGAAGTGGTTGATGGTGAGATGATGCTTCAGATAGTAGAGAGGGGATGGGAGATATTCACTGCCCATCCGGAACCTGCATGTATAGCCATTGTCAAAGAATTTTATGCCAATACGGAGGACGCGGCTCCATGCGAGGTTACAATTCGGGGCAAGACAGTGTCACTCAGCGCCAAAACGATCAATGAATACTATAACTTGAGGCCTGATACACGTTGCAGATACTCTCGGTTTCTTGAGGAGGGACCGAATTTGGAGAAGGTGGTTACCGACTTGTGTAAATCGGGGACGACTTGGATATCCAGAGGGCCACGTGCAGCAATCTCGTTCCACAACAAGGATTTGAGTCGGTATGGGAAGGTTTGGTATGCGTTCCTCTCTGCTAAACTGATGCCATCACAGCACGTGAGTGATGTACCCAAGGAGAAAGCTTTATTGTTATATGTTATTGTGACGGGGATTGAGATCAATGTGGGTCAGTTGATTGAGGCGTCGATTCGCCGCACTTTACGGACTTTACATAGTCAGGGTGGTTTGCCACACCCTTCTTTGATCTGTGGGTTATGTCTTCCCGCGGGAGTTCGTTGGGGAGCTGAGGAAGCTTTGCAGCAGCCTTTGCTACTTTTGGACCACCGTCTGATTGCACACTATAAGGAATGGGAAGGCGGTGAGTCACATCCTCGTGGTATGGGGTATATCGTTCATTCTTTGGAGGGTCCTTCTACTTCTACCGGCACAGGGAAATCCAAGTTCAGCCTTCAATTTCGTGAGCTGCAGCGCCTTATTGATTCTCACCATAAAACCATATTGAGGCAGAACCAACAGTTCGCGGATCGACAGGAGCATATGTTTGCTTATCAACAGAGTTGTACGCAAGCGATATCAAACATGTATTCTAATATGCAACCGTTGATGGACTATGTTCACTTTCTAGAAGCGCAACCATTGCTAGTTTTTCCACCACCACCCCCAGATGATGATGACGAGTTCAGGCCTACTGCTTGATCTGTCAGGGAAGTCTTCTGTTCTTTTTTTTCTTTCTTTTTCGCACAATGAGGACATTGTATCGTTTGAGTTTGGGGGGGGGGGTGTGTGTTATTTTTAGAATTTGCTCATTTAGTTGTATTTTTAGTTTTATTTGTATTAGTTTCATGTTAGATTGCATTAATCAGTTCTTCAAAAAAAAAATCCAAAAACCCAAAAATTTAGTAGCATAGTATCATATTGCATTTAGTAGGTATTCAAGCAATGTATTAATGGAAGTCATTTAGGGATGGTCGATGATGAAATTTGATCAGTTCTAATTCAATTTAATGGGATGGATAGTAATTGCTAAATCTGGAATTGACTATTTTAGTTGTGGTTACTTGAGACCCTGAATTTTTAACTGCTCACGAATGTGTATTGAGGTAATTAGGAGTTGGTTCTTCTTTGGTGTATCACGTGCTCATATGAAGATATAAACTGTTCTCACTTGTTGGATCGAAAAAAAAAAGTTGTTGAATAAATTCTGCTTCGATGTCTGTCTAAGTGCAAGAAAAAGAAGAATTAATGAATATAGATAGATAAGAGCAGGTCTTGACTAGTTTGTCTTTGTGGCCGGTGTCATTTGAATGAGTATGCCCTTAGGAGATGTCTTTACACTCAGCGCCCTAAAATCGTCTGGTTTGGGAGTCGTTGGTTGAAAGTTCGTTACACGGGTGACATTGAATAGCCTAATAAAGATGAACATTGCACTAGTCGAGATAAATGACGAGATGGAACGTAAAACGCACTCGTTAAAGAAAAAAAAATGAAAAGAGAAAATAAAATGAGAAGGCAAGTGAATAGCAGTTGAGCTTAAAAGTAAAATCTGTGAATTTGACTCTTGTTGAGCATTGTGATACTTAGAGTTGAATTCATATCCTGGTTAGTTTGATATATGTTATACACTTATGGATGGGTTGAGGGTAATTCATAACTGCTGATAGTTGGCTCTTGGATGGTGTGAGGTTGAAATTCTGTTGAATTGGTAGTTACTGATTTCTGAGGCCGGATTTTTATGATATCTGTTGATTAATTACTTGAGTATGGTTAGTTATATATATGCATTAATGTTGGTAGCTAGTTTAGAGGTGATTTTGGTTTGTTTTGTGTTTTGCTTGAGGACAAGCAAAGTTTTGAGTTTGGGGGTATTTGATGAGTAGGTTTTAACCTACGAGTTTGATATGTCTTTGGCATATTCTTTACTTGTTTTTCTAAGTGTTTTTGGTATCTTTTACTTGTTTTCATATTGCTTTTGTAGGTTATGGCTGGCTGCAGATTTAAAAGAAGAAAATTGGCTGGGTGCAGGGCAACCTCGCCGGGGCGAGAAGTCGTGCTTTGTTTTTCTCGCTGGGGCGGAAGCTGGCCGGGGCGAGAGATTTGTATAGGAACTTCTCGCAGGGCGAGAATGCGGCTGATGGAAAATTTAAGTTTGCCAACATTCAGTTATTTTGGAAAGGTTTAAGTGATTAAGGATTCTTGCTATTATTCTGATTGGGAGACTAAAGGAAGATATAAATAGGAGATCAAGGGTTGGATTAAAGGGATATATATATTTTTCAAAGATGGAATTTCATAGCTGAACAAGGAGATTGAATAACAAGTCAAGCATCGTGAGGAATTCAGATTGGAGAGCTAGAGATTATATTGAGTTTTCTTTTGATCTCTATTCTCTGATTTGTAATTAATTATGATAACTTATGTTGGTATTTTAGTTTTTATTGTCAGTATGAACTAAACCATTAGTTAAGGCTACGATTGAACCAGTTATGTTATGAATTAATTATCTATTTAATTCCAGTTATTCAATTGATGGGAGTTGTCTATCTTATTCTATACTTATTGATTAAATTGTTTGGCCGACAATTAGCAAATTATTCTAGATGAATTCGGGAGATGCAATCTAGGGTTAGAACTGGATAAGATAACATGTATTCTTAATTATTTACATGTGTTGAATAATTAGGATTGTGAAGTGAATAGGGATATCTCTTTGCTGCATGTAACAATTGGAAATTGAAGTTTAATGAATTTAATCCATTAGTTTTGCATAGGAATATCACGGAGTTAATTGGATTAGATAGATTTATTTGATCACTTGGAAAAGGGCTTATAAATACAATTGAATTTCTGTTAACAACTTCAATGAAGTGAATAATTGGAATGTATAGATAGATTGGTTTATGATAAATAACTGGAGATATTGTAGTTTTAATCTTATTACATCTGAATTTTAACTTTTGCGATAATCATCAGTGTTAGTGTTAATTTAATTAGTTTCAATCAAAAATGCAAATTGCAATTGTTTAATAGAATAGGCATAATTTAGATTGACAGTTGGAGATTTAAACATAGTAATTCCTGTGGGTTCGACACACTTTCTTATCACTTTATTACTTGTTGATCGTGTATAGTTGCACGTAATTACTGATTGTGAAATCTGACAACAAGATCTCATTAGCATGATCACCATCATGATTCTAAAAGCATTGCTCAAAACTATGGGTTTATCACATTTAATATAACAGCACTATGTAGATAATATAAAATGCCTTTTAAGAAAATCAATTCTTTTATTAATAAATGAATAAGATTACAAAGTATATGCTACATCATATCAAATATGATTGGCTTGTGTGCATATCTCATCAAAACGGATGTTCCATCTTCGAGAAACTTGCTTCAATCTATAAATGGATCGTTATAGCTTACAAACTTGGTTTGTTCTAACCGTTGAAACAAAACCCTCTGGCTGTATCATATATACATTCTCCTTAAGCTCTCCATTGAGGAAGGTCGTTTTCACGTCCATTTGTCAGATCTCGTAGTCATAATAAGCTGCAATTGCAAGCAAATTCCGAATGGACTTGAGCATAGCTACTGGTGAAAAGGTTTCATCATAGTCAACTCCTTGTCTTTGTTTGAAACCTTTTGCAACCAGTCGGGCCTTATAGGTCTCTACCTTGCCATCCGCTCCAGTCTTTCTCTTAAAGACCCATTTACACCCAATAGGCATTAAGCCCTCAAGTGGTGAAACCAAAGTCCATACTTGGTTTTCATACATGGAGTTCATCTCGGATTTCATGGCTTCTAGCCATTTCTCTGAGTCTTCACTACTCATAGCCTCTTCGTAGGTCAATGGATCATCATCATCCTCTATGATGAATCCATACCTTTCAGGTATCTTCGGTACTCTTCCAGATTTACGAATAGGTTGTGGTACAGTAGGTTCTTCTACTTGGTTAGGTACCTAACTTTGATCCGGAGTATTTTGTGGTTCTTGAACTTTTTCAAGATATATCTTCGCTACAAACACCTTTTGATCAGTAGAATGATAGAAATAATACCCTACAATTTCTTTAGGGTAACCCACAAATCTACACTTGTCGGATCTAGTCTTTAGCTTATCTTGCTCAAACCTTTTGACATAACCTGGACAACCCCAAGTCTTAACATACTTAAGATTTGGTTTCCTCCCTGTCCATAACTCATATGGAGTCTTTAGGACGGATTTGGTAGGTACCTTGTTAAGTAGATATGCAGCCGTTTCTAAGGCATAACCCCAGAAGGATAATGGAAGGTCGGTAAAACTCATCATGGAATGAACCATGTCTAACAATGTTCGATTTCTCCTTTCAAATACACCATTCAACCGTGGCGTCCCTGGTGGAGTCCATTGTGAGATTATACCATTTTCTTTGAGACAATTGAGAAACTCATTGGTCAAGTATTCCCCTCCTCGATCCGATCGAAGATTCTTAATACTCTTACCAGTTTGCTTCTCTACTTCACTTCTAAATTCCTTGAACTTTTCAAACAATTCAGATTTGTATTTCATTAAATACACATATCCAAATCTAGAATGATCATCAGTGAAAGTAATAAAATAAGAATACCATCCTCGTGCATTCGTTGTAATAGGTCCACATACGTCTGTGTGTACCAACGCTAACAACTCTGTAACTCTTTCTCCTTTTCCACTAAAAGGAGATTTAGTCATCTTACCCATGAGACAAGATTCACAAGTTGGATATGATTCGTAATCAGATAGCTCTAAAAGCCCATCTTTATACAACTTGGTTAATCTTGATTCATTGATATGACCGAGTCTACAATGCCACATAAAGGTATAATTAATATCATGTCTTTTTCTTTTCTTAGTTTGTTCAATTTGAAGTATATTTTCATGCAAGTCAAGTATGTAAAGTCCATTCAGTAGGTTCTCAACACCATATAAAACATTTTTATTATAAATAGAACATCTGTTGTTCTTTATTATAATATCAAAACCATCCATATCTAATACAAAAATTGAAATAATGTTTCTAATGAGTGTCGGAACATAATAACAATTATTTAAACTAATGAACTTGCCCGAAGGCAATGCTAAACAATAAGTCCTACAGCTAATGCAACAACCTTTGCTCCGTTTTCCACTAGTAGGAGGACTTCATCCTTGTTCAGCTTTCTACTTCTGCTTAGTCCCTGCATATTATTACATATGTGAGAACTACAGCCGGTATCCAATACCCAAGTAGAATTTTGACTTTCAGAAAAATTAATTTCAATCATGAACAAACCTAGATCAGAAGTCGAAGCTTCTCCAAGCTTCTTCTGGTCCGCAAGATACTCCTTGTCGTTCCTCTTCTAGTGTCCCGGCTTATTGCAATGGTAGCAAATTCCTTTGCTATCTTGATCAGGTTTCTTTTTATCCTTTCTCTTCGTCTTGCCCTTAACCTTCTTGTTTTTCTTCTTTTCAGAAGATACCTTGGGCCTCTTCCTTTTCTTGGAAGAATCATCCACTAGTAAGACTTGGTTCTTGTTGGATAAGAAGTGACCTTCAGTAGTTTTCAGCATGTTAAGTAACTCAGGTAAGCTGACGTCTAACTTATTCATGTGAAAATTCATAACAAATTGTGAGAAGGTGTCTGGGAGTTGATGAATAGGTTTGATACCTATGAATCGGATACCAATTTACGTGAATTATTGTTTATTTCCATGGTTTCCAGTTACTTTTCATGTATCTTGTGTGTTTTTGTAGGTTGTACGTGTTGGGATTGCATTGGGCGAGAATTGGACATTCGAGTGGATGAAGTTGCTGATGTAACTGATGTTGCAGGATTTCAGAGCAGCGCGGCCGTGCCCAAAATGAACTGGGTAGCAGCGCGGCCGCGCGTGATGCCAGAGTTAGAAAATTTGCTGCCAGAGTAGCGCGGCCGCGCGCCTTGTAAGCTTAATCCAGGCGCGGCCGCGCCGGTTCGAGCAAGGGCAAAGTTGTCTTTTTAGATGTTTTGATTGGTTTTGATTTAAACTTGGATTTGGAACTCTGTAATTAATTAGGGGTTTTATCAGATATTATAAGTAGGTGTTTTCTAGTTGGTAATTGATCTATCTATTATTAGAAAACCCTAGTTTGGAGCAATTAAAGAAGACTGGAAGCAAGTTGAGAACAAGGAAAAAGCAAGGAGGAGCAGGACAGAGATTGAAAGATTACTTACAGTGTTTCTTCTCTTTACTCTCTATTCTAAACTTTTTGATGTTATTAAACTTGTGGATGATGAATTCTAGTTTATTTATGAACTAAATTTCTGTTAAGGCTATAATGGATCTTAATGCGTAGTTTTGCATAGCATGCTCCTTTGAATATTATGATTAGTTAATTTTGGATTGTCTATTATGGTTCGTGCTGAATTACTTAATTATTTGGCCAATAATTACCGGGTTATCCTGTATGAATTTGAAAGATGAAGTATAGAAGTAGAACTGACCATAATAGCATGTGATTGTGTTTTCTGCTGTCGATGGAATTCATGATTTGTGATTAGGATAGAGATATACCTATCACCGCATGTAATCAAAATAGGGAACTTGGGCTTTAAATCCTTTTTAATTGTAATTCACATAGAAATATAGTGAATTAGTTATTTAGGATGATTAACGTGAATCTATCAATTGTGGATTTAAGTTAAGTTGTTTGTGAAACATTGAAAGATGATCATAAATAGTGATGGGTTTCTGGTTAACAATCTAGAATAATTAGCATAATCCAAAGGGGAGCATGTTAAGTTAAATAAAGCATTAAGTGAAGTTGTAGTCTTAAAGTCTTTAAAAATCTGTTCTCAAATTAGTGTTAGTAATTTAATTTAGAAGTAATTAGTTAAATTCAAGACCTCAGAAATTTAAAACCATTTATTTACTAAAAACTGATTTGATTTAAACTTGGGATTTGTCATTGAAGAATCAATTCTTCTCCGTGGGACGATACTCTACTTTCACTTTATTACTTGTGGACTGCGTATACTTGCGTATTTTTGCTAGTATAGATTTTGGCAAACAAGTTTTTGGCGCCGTTGCCGGGGAACTATTGTTTCTATAATTTTAAGTTTTAGTTTTAATTACATCAGTTTTAGTTAACATTGTTTTTCTTGTTACTTCCTGTTTCAGGTGATCTCGGTTTGTTTATGCAAACACGATCCAAGCAGCCGAAACTTGTGCAGAGTGAAGACGATCTTGAAAACAAGTTACGCAAGTTGAGAAAGTTTTGCCGTGAGACCATCGAGAAAGAAAAAATGGCTAACGAAGAACAGAAATCATTGAGGGAATATGCCATGCCTAAGCTTGATCAAATCAGGTCAAGCATCACAAGACCAGCCATCACGGCTAATTCCTTTGAGATCAAGTCGGGTACAATTCAGATGATTCAGAATGCGGTACAGTTTGGGGGATTAGCCAACGATGATCCTAATGAACACTTGGTTAGCTTTCTTGAGATTTGTGATACATTCAAATATCCCAATGTAACCGATGATGCGGTGAGACTACGTCTGTTTCCGTTTTCGCTAAGGGATAAAGCAAAGAGTTGGTTGCACTCACTTCCACCGGGGTCCATCACAACTTGGGAAGACTTGGCTC
Organism: Aralia elata; assembly: GCA_034770075.1. Classification (NCBI taxonomy): domain Eukaryota; kingdom Viridiplantae; phylum Streptophyta; class Magnoliopsida; order Apiales; family Araliaceae; genus Aralia; species Aralia elata. The sequence continues at coordinate 27,445,200 of CM068379.1, read as the reverse complement.
AGAAATTCCTAGCAAAATTCTTTCCGTCGGCTAAGTCTGCTAAGTTAAGAAACGATATTTCCACTTTTGAGCAAAGTCATGGAGAGACACTGTATGAGGCTTGGGAAAGGTTCAAAGAGTTATTGAGAAGATGTCCACATCATGCATTACCCAAGTGGCTGCAAGTACAGACATTCTACAATGGGCTGAGTAGTAATACTCGAACAATTATAGATGCAGCTGCGGGGGGAGCACTTATGGATAAGAATTTTGATGAAGCGTACATCTTGTTAGAAACTATGGCTTCAAATAACTATCAATGGCCGACGTCAAGGATGAATCACCAAAAGATAGCTGGAGTTTTGGAGGTAGATGCGGTCACTGCACTAACAGCTCAGATGGCAGCCATGTCTAAGAAAATTGAAGCCTTGGCGGAGTCGAAGGTCCAGCAAGCAGCTTATGTGTGTGAGCTATGTGCAGGTGCACATCCGACAGATTATTGTGCTATTAATCCGGAATCTGTACAGTACTTGGGGAGTTACAACCGACCGCAACAGCCATATCAGAATGCATATAATCCGGGGTGGAAGAATCATCCGGGTTTCTCATGGAGCAATAACACTCAAGTTCAAAATCCCGCTTCAAGATCACAGAATCCCCCAGGTTTTCAGAACCAAGCTCCGCAACAGGCAGAAAGAAAACCCAATTTAGAAGAATCTTTGGCAAGATTTATCACAGCATCGGAGAAAAGAATGAATGAGCAAGATAAGTTGATAAATCAGGTAGACTTGAATGTGAAGAGCCAAGCTGTGTCAATTCGGAATTTGGAAAATCAGCTCGGTCAGTTGGCTCAAGTCTTGAACAATCAACCGCAAGGAACACTACCAAGTGATACAGAGGTTAACCCCAAGAGAGATGGTAAGGAACAATGTCAAGCTGTAACCCTTCGAAGTGGGAAGCAACTCCAGCAGAGCAGCGCGGCCGCGCCTGAAATACAAGGGGAGGCAGCGCGGCCGCGCCCATCCCCAGTCCCAGATCCTGCAGAGAAATTGGTAGGAAAAGACAAGGAAACGGAGAATGAGGAGAAAGACAAGGAGAAAGCAAGGCCAGCAGAAGTATACCCTCCTATGCCATATCCTCAGAGATTTCACAAGCAGAAATTAGATAAACAATTCTCCAAATTCCTTGAAGTCTTTAAGAAGCTGCAAATCAATATACCGTTTGTCGAGGCTTTAGAGCAAATGCCAAGCTACGCCAAGTTTATGAAAGGAATTTTGTCAAGAAAGAAAAAGCTGGAGGATTATGAAACAGTAGCATTGACTGAAGAGTGTAGTGCGATATTACAGAAGAAGTTGCCACCAAAGCTGAAGGATCCGGGTAGTTTCACTATTCCTTGCACTATTGGCAGCTTAACAATCAGCAGATGTTTGTGTGATTTAGGTGCGAGCATCAACCTTATGCCGTTATCGATATATGTTCAGCTGGGTCTACCTGCACCAAAACCGACCAACATCTCTCTTCAGCTAGCTGACAGGTCGGTTACATATCCGAGAGGTATTGTTGAAGACATCTTGGTAAAAGTAGACAAATTCATATTCCCAGCCGATTTCATTATTTTGGACTATGAGGAGGACAAAGACATTCCTATCATTCTTGGGAGACCTTTCTTGGCAACGGGAAGAACACTTATAGATGTGCAAAAAGGAGAATTGACTATGAGGGTGCAAGACCAAGAAGTGACATTCAATGTGTTCAAAGCCATGAAATTTCCTATGGACGAGGAAGAGTGTTTCCGGTTGGATGTGGTAGAAAAAGTGGTGGAAGACGAGTTTTTGAGGAAATTGACTGAGGATCCATTGGAATCTATTTTATTAGGGGAGGCTGACATGGATGACCTAGAGATGATGGAATTTCTTCACATTTTAGATACAGTGCCGAGAGTACGCAAATTTCAGATCCCCTATGAACCCTTGGAACTTACTGACAAATCTTTAGAGCACTTGAAGCCATCTCTTGAACTACCTCCTACTCTTGAACTTAAACCTTTACCGAGTCATTTGAGGTATGCTTATTTGGGTGAATCATCTACTTTGCCTGTTATTATTGCATCTGTACTTAACGAATTGCAGGAAAGTAAATTGATTCGAGTCCTCCGGGAATACAAATCAGCAATTGGTTGGACCATCGCCGATATTAAAGGAATTAGCCCATCATTCTGTATGCACAAGATCCTTTTAGAAAACGATGCTAAACCGACAATAGAGCAACAAAGGAGGCTGAACCCAATCATGAAAGAGGTGGTGAAAAAGGAAATTTTGAAGTGGCTTGATGCAGGTATCATTTACCCCATCTCCGATAGCAGTTGGGTGAGTCCAGTTCAGTGCGTGCCTAAAAAGGGTGGTATGACGGTTGTCGAAAACGAGAATAATGAATTGATACCAACAAGGACAGTGACTGGATGGAGGGTTTGTATGGATTACAGGAAATTAAACAAGGCAACCCGCAAGGATCACTTTCCTCTACCCTTTATTGATCAAATGTTAGATAGACTGGCTGGGCACGAGTTCTATTGCTTATTGGATGGTTACTCAGGTTATAATCAGATAGTGATTGCCCCCGAAGATTAGGAAAAGACTACCTTCACGTGTCCTTATGGCACTTTTGCTTTTCGGAGGATGTCTTTTGGCTTATGCAATGCACCAGCGACGTTTCAAAGATGCATGATGGCTATTTTCTCAGATATGGTTGAACGTAACATGGAGGTATTCATGGACGATTTTTCAGTATTTGGTGACTCATTCGATAGCTGCTTGGAAAATCTGGTCCTGGTTTTGAAAAGATGCGTGGAGACCAACTTAGTGCTCAACTGGGAAAAATGCCACTTTATGGTGCAAGAAGGGATAATTCTTGGGCACAAGGTGTCATCAAACGGGTTAGAGGTAGATAGGGCTAAGCTGGAAACAATAGAAAATCTACCTCCGCCAACTACAGTCAAGGGAATACGGAGTTTCTTGGGACATGCCGGATTTTATAGAAGATTCATAAAGGATTTTTCTAAGATCTCTAAGCCTTTATGTAGCCTATTGGAGAAAGATGTTCCCTTTAAATTTGATGATGAGTGTCTTGCAGCTTTTGAATTGTTGAAAAGGAAATTGACCACAGCGCCAGTCATTGTCGCACCGGATTGGTCAAGGCCGTTTGAGTTGATGTGTGATGCTAGCGATTATGCTATTGGGGCTGTTTTGGGCCAACGAAAGGAAAAGATTTTTCACGCCATTTATTATGCTAGCAAAACATTGACCGATGCCCAACTCAACTATACGACTACCGAGAAGGAGTTGCTTGCGGTTGTGTATGCCTTTGACAAATTTCGCTCGTACTTAATTGGAACTAAAGTAGTGGTGTTCACTGACCATTCGGCCATAAGATATCTAATTTCAAAGAAGGATGCGAAGCCAAGGCTGATTCGATGGATACTTCTACTCCAGGAGTTCGACTTGGAAATCCGGGATAGGAAGGGGACGGAAAATCAAGTGGCAGATCATCTCTCGAGATTAGAAAATAATTATCACGTAAAGGGAGATAAAACGGTGATCAATGAGTTCTTTCCAGATGAGCAGTTGTTTGTGATCCACTCAGAAGTCCCGTGGTATGCCGATTTTGTCAATTATTTGGTTAGCAACGTACTCCCTCCTGATTTGACCAGCCAACAAAAGAAAAAGTTTATGCATGACGTAAAAAGATACATGTGGGATGAACCGTTCCTGTTCAAACATTGTGCCGATCAGATGATTAGACTGTGTGTGCCACAAAGTGAAGTAGAGAGTATTTTACATCATTGCCATGATTCACTATATGGAGGTCATTACGGAGGCGAGAAGACAGCGGCCAAGGTGTTGCAAGTAGGATTTTTCTGGCCAACATTGTTTAAGGACGCCCACCACTTCGTGCAAAGATGTGACAGATGTCAAAGGGTGGGAAATATTTCCAAGCGTTACGAGATGCCTTTGAATGCCATTTTAGAAGTTGAAGTCTTTGACGTTTGGGGAATAGATTTTATGGGACCATTCCCATCGTCCTTTAACAACCTCTACATCCTTTTGGCGGTCGACTATGTCTCTAAATGGGTGGAAGCAAGTGCGTTGCCGACTAATGATGCCAAGGTTGTACTTAAATTTCTGCAGAAAAATATCTTCACACGTTTTGGCACCCCAAGAGCAATTATCAGTGATGAAGGGAGTCACTTTTGTAACAGGTCTTTCACGGCTCTCTTAGCTAAGTATGGGGTAAACCACCGAATTGCTACAGCATACCATCCCCAAACCAGTGGTCAAGCCGAAGTTTCAAACAGAGAAGTGAAGAGAATTCTGGAGAAAATCGTCAATCCAAGTAGAAAAGATTGGTCAGCAAAATTGGATGATGCACTTTGGGCTTATCGGACAGCTTATAAGACGCCCATTGGCATGTCACCGTACCAATTAGTCTATGGAAAGGCGTGTCACCTACCGGTTGAGCTGGAACACAGAGCATACTGGGCCATCAGGAAGTTGAACTTTGATATCGCGGCTACTGGGGAAAAGAGGCTACTTCAGCTTAATAAACTCGATGAATTCCGGTTACAAGCATATGAGAATTCAAAGCTTTACAAGAAAAAAGTAAAGAAGTGGCATGATCAGAAAATCATCAACAGGACGTTTGAGCCAGGACAAGCAGTGCTTTTATTCAATTCAAGACTGAAGTTATTTCCAGGGAAGCTCAAGTCTCGGTGGTCGGGTCCTTTCATCGTCAAACAAGCATTCCCTCATGGCGCCGTTGAAGTCTTTGCAAGCAATTCGGAAGAGTCATTTAAAGTTAATGGTCAAAGATTAAAGCATTATTGGGGTGGTGGTGTTGATCGCCAAAAAACCTCAATCACTCTTGCCGATTAAAGATGAAACAGAAAGTAGTCAGGCTGAAAGACTCTAAATCAAGCGCTACTTGGGAGGCAACCCAATTCCTAATTGTTTTTAGTTATCATTTTGAGATTTTTAGGACTTAGATTTATTTTTATTTTCATCTTGTAGTACTTAGATATGTTGTTTCTGGGTTTTTATTGTTCATAGGTCATACACCAAGGAGTATACATGCAGAAATCATCAAAAGGGCTTCACAATTAAAAGTCTAGTTTTTAGCCCAGCGCGACCGCGCCCCAAATGTGAAGAAAACAAGTGCGGCCGCGCCCTGCTTCAGAAAGTCAAAATTGTGCAGCTGGTACCCCAGCGCGGCCGCGCCCAAATTGTGAAGGAAACCAGCGCGGCCGCGCCGCATCTCAGAAGTTGAAAAAAATTGGCTGCTACACAGGCGCGGCCGCGCCCCATTCAGGTCAAATCCCAGCGCGGCCGCGCCGCGATCGGATCCCAGTTTTTAAAAATCAAGTTCGACCCGACCCACGATTGTTTCTTATTTCCTTTTCCCGCTTGGACTTTATTTCTTCAAACCTATTCCATCTAAAAAACTGACTCTCTCTGTTTCCTTCTCTCCCAAATCGGATTCCTTATCAAATCCAAATCTACACAAAATCATTCTACAAATCAAACTCTACCCACATCAAACCCTAATTCATATTATCATTCATCTCCATTCTCTTTCTAATACCTACATACGTAGCCGATACTCTCCATTCACACCCCAAATCCGAGTTCTTCATTAATAACAAAGTTCATCAAGGAGATTGTCAGTGCAAAGCGGTGGGCTAGCAAGGAATCAAAGTGGGATTGTTGAAGTAAGTATATTGCAATTAGGGTTTATATTTTCTTAAGCTTCTTGTCAGATTTTATACAGGGGTTTGCTTTATATTGGTTTGGTTGCTTGTACTTGAGTTGTGCATGCAAGTATTTTGGATTGTTATTGTTTGAGAAACCCTAGTGTAGTTTCTTTCAAGTTTGGGGGAGATTTTGCATTATTGTGAATTGGGAATTGAGTTGATATGGCTTCCAAACGACCACGAGGGGAATCGTCCAGTTCCCATGCACACGCTGAGGATGTAGATTTTGATAGGAGTCGGTTTGTTTCAGCTGAGGTGGAGGACTTCTATCACCGGATTTTGTTGGGCAAGACCTTTGTATTGGAGCGTGGGCTAAAGCCCGATCCTGGTTTAGATGGAGAGATGATGCGTATGATCAGGGCTAAAGGCTGGTTATTGTTTGTGGAGCCACCATTGTCAGCACCTATTTCTGTGGTTCAAGAATTTTACGCCAACGCCAAGATTACAAAGGATGGGACCGCGTTTGTGAGGGGCTGTCAGGTGCCTTATGATAGCCGCACTATTAATGATATTTACCATTTGCCTACCATTCCCCTTTCTCACCCCTAGAGTTTCCATTCTACAAATTGGGAACCCAAGCTGGACAGAATCAAAAATGTCTTATGCAAGCCGGGTACCGAGTGGACTACAAAGCAGGGGACCGACCAGAAGCTTCACTTCCCACACACTGCCTTGAGTCGCTACGGCAAGGCCTGGTACAGCTTCATTTGTGCAAATCTCATGCCCACCAGGCACCAGAACGACGTGACCAAGGACCGGGCAATTTTGCTATATGGGATAGTGATGGGAAAGTCTGTCAATGTTGGTTATGTGATTCATCAGTCTATTCGTCGTTACCTTCAAGGAGGTACTTCAGGTGGTATCCCGCATGCTTCGGTAATTACTCGCTTATGTTCAGCTGCGGGGGTGGAGTGGGCCGACAGTGAGCCAGTGCAGCTCCCGATGAATACCATTGATCACGCGACGATAGCAAAGTATAAGGTGTGGGAAGGAGCCCCGTCGCATGCTCGTGGAGCAGGATTCTTGTTAGGGGACTATTCTGAGAGTGAGGAGGCGTCTGATCAACCGGTGCCTGAGCCTGAACAGCCTGTTAATATCTCGCAGGCTCGATTGGATCGCATGGAGAGGCGTATGACTCGCAGGATGGATGCTATACATTCGAGTATGACCGAGCTTCGTTCTTTTTCCACTCAGCTTTCAGATAGTTTCTCGCAGGCCTTTTCTCAGTTGGGTGTTCAAGTCCAATTTCCAACATTTGGTGCAACCTCAATTTATCCACCTCCGGACACGCCTTCCGATGGGGAGGAGGCAGATGATGCTACGTTGGATTAGGGGAGTTTTCCTTTCCTTCTCCTTTTCTTTTATTGTTTTATTCAATGAGGGCATTGTCTGTTTTAAGTTTGGGGGAGTTCTTTTAGGTTTTTGTTTAGCATGTTTATTGGTTTTGTGCATCATATCTGTTAGTATGTTGGCATATTAGTATCTTGCATGGTTTGGTTTGATTGTCTTAGGTGCATTTAGTTTGTTTGCATGAATCCAATTGATTAGTTGGTATGATTTTGATTTTGGCTCGGCCAATGATGAGATGGGTATTATTGTGTTAGCTTGGACAGTTTGAAAGTCATTTGGGATATAATAATTTTTGATCATAAGGGTAATTATGCTTGTCATAACTTGAGTTTTTGGATTGCACGAATAAATTGATTAGTTTGACTGCTAGGGTTCAAAGGGTTGCATAACTGATTTTTATATGAGAATTGGGTAAAACATTGATAGGTGAATTAACAAGGAAGGTTAAATTGGGTAAAAGCTGAGTTTGGGGGTTCTTTTAAGGCTAAAAAAAATATTAATAAAAAAAAAAGAATAATAAATGCGTTGACTAGTTGGGTTCTGTGGCCTCTATCACTCGGGTAATTAGATCCTTAGGGGTGTCTTAACACCTAGTGCCCTAAAGCCGTCTGGTTTGGGAGTTACTGATTGAACGCTCGTTACATGCGTGATTTTGAAAAGCCTAAGAGAACTTGACATTGCACAGTTAAGCATAATTACGAGATGGAGCGTAAAACGCACTCGTAGTAAAATAAAGTAGGAATAAAACCTTGTTAGAACCTTCAAGCTCGGTATTTGCTTGATATTGGCTGGATTTGTTGTATTTGCTTGAATTGTAGTAAAAAGAAAGTATTCTTGTTATAGAGTTGGTTATGTAGCTTTATTTTGAACTTTGGTCAGTTAACTTGATTATTGAACACACACGCACAATTTGGGTGATGATAGGTGTATATTGCTTGATTGGTTGGGGTTATTAGTCTCTTTTGATTGGATTTACTGTTTCAAGCTGTTTATTGTTATCTCTGAGGCATATAGTTAACATTCATATTGGCTATTGGTTGGATTTGTAGGCATGCTAGTTCTTAGTGCATTCATGGCATTGTGTTGCATTATGTTAGTTATTGCATTACATTTTGTTGCTTGGGGACAAGCAATAGTTCAAGTTTGGGGGAATTTGATGAATAGGTTTGATACCTATGAATCGGATACCAATTTACGTGAATTATTGTTTATTTCCATGGTTTCTAGTTACTTTTCATGTATCTTGTGTGTTTTTGTAGGTTGTACGTGTTGGGATTGCATTGGGCGAGAATTGGACATTCGAGTGGATGAAGTTGCTGATGTAACTGATGTTGCAGGATTTCAGAGCAGCGCGGCCGCGCCCAAAATGAACTGGGTAGCAGCGCGGCCGCGCGTGATGCCAAAGTTAGAAAATTTGCTGCCAGAGTAGCGCGGCCGCGCGCCTTGTAAGCTTAATCCAGGCGCGGCCGCGCCGGTTCGAGCAAGGGCAAAGTTGTCTTTTTAGATGTTTTGATTGGTTTTGATTTAAACTTGGATTTGGAACTCTGTAATTAATTAGGGGTTTTATCAGATATTATAAGTAGGTGTTTTCTAGTTGGTAATTGATCTATCTATTATTAGAAAACCCTAGTTTGGAGCAATTAAAGAAGACTGGAAGCAAGTTGAGAACAAGGAAAAAGCAAGGAGGAGCAGGACAGAGATTGAAAGATTACTTACAGTGTTTTCTTCTCTTTACTCTCTATTCTAAACTTTTTGATGTTATTAAACTTGTGGATGATGAATTCTAGTTTATTTATGAACTAAATTTCTGTTAAGGCTATAATGGATCTTAATGCGTAGTTTTGCATAGCATGCTCCTTTGAATATTATGATTAGTTAATTTTGGATTGTCTATTATGGTTCGTGCTGAATTACTTAATTATTTGGCCAATAATTACCGGGTTATCCTGTATGAATTTGAAAGATGAAGTATAGAAGTAGAACTGACCATAATAGCATGTGATTGTGTTTTCTGCTGTCGATGGAATTCATGATTTGTGATTAGGATAGAGATATACCTATCACCGCATGTAATCAAAATAGGGAACTTGGGCTTTAAATCCTTTTTAATTGTAATTCACATAGAAATATAGTGAATTAGTTATTTAGGATGATTAACGTGAATCTATCAATTGTGGATTTAAGTTAAGTTGTTTATGAAACATTGAAAGATGATCATAAATAGTGATGGGTTTCTGGTTAACAATCTAGAATAATTAGCATAATCCAAAGGGGAGCATGTTAAGTTAAATAAAGCATTAAGTGAAGTTGTAGTCTTAAAGTCTTTAAAAATCTGTTCTCAAATTAGTGTTAGTAATTTAATTTAGAAGTAATTAGTTAAATTCAAGACCTCAGAAATTTAAAACCATTTGTTTACTAAAAACTGATTTGATTTAAACTTGGGATTTGTCATTGAAGAATCAATTCTTCTCCGTGGGACGATACTCTACTTTCACTTTATTACTTGTGGACTGCGTATACTTGCGTATTTTTGCTAGTATAGATTTTGGCAAACAGGAGTGACTGCAAGATCAAATCTTGACTTAACTCCCCATCCATCACGAACCCTAGCTGTCCAAGTTGTTCAATCAGATTGATCATCTTAAGGACATGAGTCTCAATAGCAGTGCCCTCAGTCATACGTGATCGGAAGAGCTCCTTAGATATCTGATATCTAGCAGTCCTACTTTGCTCACCATACAACTCTTTAAGGTGCATCAATATAGTAGGAGCATCCATAGTTTTATGCTGACGCTGAAGCTTGTTACTCATGGATGCGAGCATGATGCATTGAGCCAGGATTGCATCATCTTGCCACTTTCCGAAAGTAGCAATCTCTTCTTCAGAGGCTGTTTCTGCAACACTTGCAGGGACTGGAGAATTTAGGACATAAGAAATCTTTTCAGCAGTGAGAACAATTCTCAGATTCCTTAACCAGTCCGTGTAATTCGGTTCGGTCAGTTTGTTAGCATCAAGTATGCTACGCAGTGATAGTGAGTTTGACATTTTTAAATTCTGCATATGAAAATAGACAACATTTTAGCATACATTCATTTAATTAATTACCAAAATAAATTAGGTCTTTATTTTAAATTGATATCTCTCACTTTTTCATCAAACTATATTACCCTCAATATATAGTTTGGCAAATCTAATTAAAGATTTGCTAGTGAGAATAAGGATCACATTTCAAATGTATATAGCCTTGTGTGACACAACAAACTATATATAAATAAATAGGTAGACAACTATTGTCAATTATATCACTATGTAACTCCTTGTATTTTGCCTCTTAGATTATTTTAATCAAGTGTGACACATCCGAATCAAAATTATCCAAGTTAAGTCTAACCTAGCACTTCATATATTCGAAAGAAAAACACTGTCCTTGTGTGACACAACAAAACAGCATCGTTCAGTCTATTTATAAGCATTAAATGTGATAAAGCAACATCTTAAATATTTAATACTTGCCTTGTGTGACACAACAAACTCATATTAAATATTTAATACTCTATCGCTTTACCATGCTAGAAGGCGACGTTCGATATTCCAAATATCTTTGAACGCATAGGACTTAATATAATTTCTTTGAGGGGTTTGTAATTATTAGTCTCATCTTGTTTAGCGCGCATACACACACACACACACATATATATATATATATATAAAATACGCGTCATATTATTTAACATGCGAAGCATGTTTTATAATATAATATATATATATATAGTAAACATGCACATATAGAATACTATATTCTACCTGGATTGATTATGGACTTTTATTCTAGTTTGGTTCACTAGAACCACCAAGTGAACCAAAAGGTCAAATCTAGGGTGCAAGAATTAAATTTAAATATAACTATTACATTTAAACCCGGGCTCCAACACAAACGGGTCTTCAAGCGTTCCTTGCTTCTTTGTCTCTAATTCTTCAAAATTAATTCTAACTAGTCCTATTACAAAAACTATTTACAATAAATATAAACCTTGATCAGCAGTCAAGGAGAAGTACATAGGAGGGAGATAGTGAAAGTAGTATGCACACAAGCCAATCATATTTGATATGATGTAGCATATACTTTGTAATCTTATTCGTTTGTTAAAGGCATTTTACTTTATCTACATGGTGCTGTTATATTAAATGTGATAAACCCATAGTTTTGAGCAATGTTTTTAGAATCATGATGGTGATCATGCTAATGAGATCTAAATTCTAGATAGCTCACAAACTAAAATTGTTCCTAATCGTTGGATTACTAAAAAGGGGATTAGTGAATCCGGATAGATTAGTACATACGTTGCTTGCTCTTATGAAGAGGATGATTGATCTCATAATCATTTGTGTGGAGACACTAAAGCAAGTATGTAGGTGCTTATTAGAGAATAAGTTCACTGAATGTGGCTCGCTAAGGAATACCTAATGGAGTTTTACTCGCCTGTCAATAGGAATTCCTCTAGTGATAGTAGTACAAGTGATCCTTGGACTTGAGATCATCATAGTATGTTGTGTATGATGAGTTATACTTTGACATGTCCCTTAAGACCTTTAGGGTATATCAAAGGGAATGATTGGGTATAATAAATTATACATGGAGATAGGTGAATGATCAATAAAGAATCTACCACTTCTAGTAAAAGGAGAGAATGTCCTATGTGATTCGATAAATGACGACTCAGAAGTCTTTGGCCAAAGCAGAATGAAATTAGAAAGGAGTTTCTAATTTGCATTAATTAGAGTTGTGCATTTGAGAATCGAAATACATATAATTAAATAAAATAAGACTTGACAATAATTCCATGTCTTACATTTAATTGGGACATTGTATGGTAGAAGGATTGAATTGTACGGTAACTATGCACTGAAAGGTTTTTTTATGATTAATGTTGAAATCTATATTATCTGGAAAGTCGTTGATCGCTAAGTGGCCTTACCCTTATTGTAGAATAAATATTATTTATTTATATGAATTAAATAGTTTAATTTATTTATTTAAATAAGATTAGAATTGTTCTAATTGATTTATTCACAACCGGTTTAATATGGAGAACCTAAAGGGTCACACCGCAAAAGGAAAATATTTATTTAAGAAGTAAATGGCATAATTGTAATAATAAGTTAAGTGTATTTAATGTAGTCTATAGAGATAGAATAAATTAAATAGCTTAATATTTATTATTTAATATTTTAGAAATATTAAATATAAATTAATAAGAGGAGTCTTATTATTATTATTATTACTATTACTATTATTTAATTCCTAATAGGGATTGGGAATTAATTAATAGAAGTAGTCTCACATGAATTCCTAATTGGATTAAGAGTTTAATTTAATTAAAGGAGTTTAATTAGAATAGAAACCCTAATCCTAAATAGTTTAGGGAAGGATTTTCCCTACATTTATAAATAAGAAAAGTCTTATCATAGATTAGGGTTACACACTCTTGCATAAGAATTGTAGAGAGTACTTACAATTTCTATAGAGATAGAAACTAGGGTTTTGCCAACACCCATCTTTTTGAATAAGTATTATTCCTTGGTGGATCACCTCTAGAGGCCAAACACTTGGGTGGCTAACGTTGATCAAAGGAAGGAATTTAATCGGTGGAATTCAAGGAGAACGCGAAAGAATTGGAGGTGAACTTGTACCTGAGGAAGCTAGAATTCTACAAGGGTATAATTCTTATTCTCCATCTCTTTCGTTTAATTAATAATTGTGCATAAAGAAAGATCATGGTGATGGTTTGTATAAAATTTTAAAATCTGATTTTATCGCGCTTCCGCTTTATTAATGTAATTTGATTGCATGTTCGCGCTATGTACAAACCTAACAGTGGTATCAAGAGCCAAACTTTATGCGAATTATTAATTGTTTTGATTCTGTATATACATTGATATGTGTTTAGAACAATTTAATTGGGCATAATTGTTTGTGTAAAATTATTTTATTTTGATTTTATTTATTTTCAATTAAGATAAAAAGTTTATTTTGAATTGGAATATAATTAAAATTAAAAGTTTTATTTGAACTTGGAATTGGATTCTACGTTAACTAGAATAAAGGAGTTTATTCATATATGGAATAGGATTCCATGTTTCCTAGAATAAAAGAGTTTATTCACATATGGAATAGGATTCCATGTTTCCTAGAATAAAGGAGTTTATTCACATATGGAATTGGATTCCATGTTTCCTTAAAAAATAAAGATGTTTATTTTGATAAGGAATAGGATTCAACATATTTTATTTTCCAACAATTTTAAGTTAAAAATAAAGGTGTTTATTTTAAACTTGAAATTGGTTTCCATATTAATTAAAATAAAGGTGTTTTATTTTGATTTGGAATTTGATTAAAAATAAAGGAGTTTATTTTTAATCAAAATTGGATAAAATAAAATAAATAAGTTTATTATAATTTAAATTTTGATCAAAATAAAGGAGTTTATTTTTTGTTTCAAAATTGGATTTCTAGTAAACTTTTAATTGCCCATTAAATGATATCAATGAATATATGGAATGGTTTTATTATTCATGAGATGAATGTTATTTATTGATACATATGGAGATATGTATGATAATAAATAGAGATTGATTATGGACTACTGACCAATGTGTGATTGGATTTATTTTAGTGGATGCTTGAATGAATGGGTTTTATAAATGGGGTCTGCGTACCTCGTCTTCTCTAGTTTTTCTTGATGTAATTCTATCTTCCTCCTATGTACCTCCCCTTGACTGCTGATCAAGGTTTCTATTTATTGTAAATAGTTTATGTAATAGGTTTAGTTAGAATTACTTGAAGAATTGGAGACAAAGGAGCAAAGAGCGCTTGAAGACCCGTTTGTAATGGAGCCCGGGTTTAAATGTAATAGTTATATTTAAATTTAATTCTTGCACCCTAGGTTTGACCTTTTGGTTCACTTGGTGGCTCTAGTGAACCAAACTAGAATAAAAGTCCATAATCAATCCGGGTAGAATATAGTATTCTATATGTGCATGCTTACTATGTATATATTATATATTATACAACATGCTTCGCATGTCAAATAATATGACGCGTATTTTATATATATATGTGCATGCGCGCTAAACAAGATGAGACTAATAATAACAAACCCCTCAAAGAAATTATATTAAGTCCTAAGCGTTCAAAGATATTAGGAATATCGAACGTCGCCTTCTAGCATGGTAAAACAATAGAGTATTAAATATTTAATATGAGTTTGTTGTGCCCACACAAGGCGAGTATTAAATATTTAAGATGTTGTTTTATCACATTTGATGCTTATAAATAGACTGAACGATGCTGTTTTGTTGTGCACACATAAGGACAGTGTTTTTCTTTCGAATATATGGAAGTACTAGGTTGGACTTAACTTAGATTATTTTAGTTCGGATGTGCACACACTTGACCATTATAATCTAAGAGGCAAAATACAAGGAGTTACATAGTGATGTAATTGACAATAGTTGTCTACCTATTTATTTATATATAGTTTGTTGTGCACACACAAGGCTATATACATTTGAAATGGGATCCTTATTCTCACTAGCAAATGTTTAATTAGATTTGCCGAACTGTATATTGAGGGTAATATAGTTTGATGAAAATAGTGGGAGATACCAATTTAAAATAAAGACCTAATTTATTTTGGTAATTAATTAAAAATGAATGTATGCTGAAATGTTGTTAAATTACAAATTCATTTATAGAATTTTACAATGTCTAATTTACTATCACTGCGGAGCATATTAGATGCTAATTAACTGGACCAAATAACACGGAATAGTTAAGGAATTTGAGAATAGTTCTCAAGGCTGAAAAGCTATCTTATGTCCTTAATATGCCTATCCTTGCAATGGTTGCAGACAATGCCTCTGAGGAAGAGATTGCTACTTTTAGAAAGTAGTAAGATGATGCACAGTTGACTCAATGCATCATGCTCGCATCCATGAGTAACGAGCTTCAGCGTCAGCAGGAAACTATGGATGCTCCTACTATACTCTTGCACCTTCAAGGAGTTGAAGGGTGAGGAAAGTAGGACTATTAGATATCAGATATCTAAGGAGCTCTTCCGATCTAGAATGACCGATGACACTACAGTATAGACAAATGTCCTAAAATGATCAATATGATTGAACAATTGGGACAACTGGGTTTTAATGGATGGAGAGTTGATCCAAGATTTGATCTTGTAATCACTTCCGGACTCTTTCTCACAAATTGTTGTGAATTTCCACATGAACAAGCTATATGTCAGCCTGCCTGAGTTGCTTAAACATGTTAAAAACTGTAAAGAGTCACTTTCCAACCAAGAAAGACCAAGTCTTACTGGTAGATGATTCTTCCAGGAAGCGGAAGAGGGCCAAAGGATCTTCTTAAAAGAAGAACAATTCAAAGAAGGTAAATGGAAGGGCAAAAATAAAGGACAATAAGAACAAGACTGATACAGATAGCAAAGGAGTTTGCTTCCACTGCAATAAGCCTGGATACTAGAATTAAAACTAGAGGGTAACCAGAAGAAGCTTAGTGAAGCTTCGGTTACAAATATGGGTTTGTTCATGATTGAAATAAATTTTTCTATAAGTCAAGGTTCTACTTGGGTATTGGATACCGGCTGTAGTTCTCACGTATGTAATCCAATGCAGAGACTAAGCAGAAGTAGAAAGCTAAACAAAGAATAAGTAATCTTACACGTGGAAAATGAAGCAATGGTTGCTGCATTAACCGTAGGAACTTATAGTTTAGCATTGCCTACGGGCAAGTCTATTAAGTTAATAAGTTGTTATTATGTTCCAGTTCTCTTCAGAAACATTATTACTTCCGTTGTTGGACAAGGAAGGTTCTGGTATTATATTTAATAACAATTGTTGTTCTATTTATAATGATAATGTTTTGTTTGAAACTGGAAGATTACTTGATAGACTTTGTATACTTGACTTACATGAAAATTATTTTGCAAATTGAACAAACTAGTAAAAGAAAAGGGGATGGTCATTCAAAGAGTTGAATGCGTGTATTTGATGAAATACAAGTCTGAATCATTTGAAATGTTCAAAGAATTCAAAAGTGAAACATATTGACAGAGTATTAAGATTCTTTAATCAGATCGAGGAAAGAATACTTGTACAATGAGTTTCTAGATCATCTCAAAATGGTATTTTCTCATAATGGACACTTCCTGATACGCAATAATTGATTGGTGTATCTAAAAGGAGAAATTGTACCTTGTTGGACATGGTGCAGTCCATAATGATTTTTACCGACATTCTAGTATCCATCTGGGGTTATGCCCTAGAAACGGCTGCAAATCTACAAAATAAGGTAATATCAAAAATCTGGCCCCAAGACTCCATAAAAGTTATGGATAGGGAGGATTCCTAATCTTAAGTATGTTAAGATAAGGGTTGTCCAGCTTATGTGAAAAGGTTTCAAAGATAAGTTTGGGACAAAATCTGACAAGTGCAGATTTGTGGGATATCCTAAAGAAAGTTTAGGGTATTATTACTATAATCCTACACGCTGCCTTCTTAGATAAAGGTGTTTATCATTGAAGGAGCTAGTGGGAGGGTAATAGATCTTGAAGGAGTTCAAGAACCCCAAAGCACTTTAAGTCGAACCGAGGAACCTGTAGATAGACCTATTGTACCACAACCGAATCGTAAATCTGGAAGAGTACCGAAGATACCTGGGAGGTATGGATTCATCATAGAGGATGATGATGAGGTACGCATCATAAATGATGATGATCCAGTTATATACGATGAGGCTATGAGTAGAAGACACTCAGAGAAATGGCAGATGGCCATGAAATCCGAAATGGACTCCATGTATGAGAACCAAGTATAAACTCTGGTTACTCCACAAAAGGGCATAATGCCTAGAGTGTGAATATGGGTCTTTAAGAGAAAGACTGGGGCAAATGGCAAGGTGGAGACCTATAAGCCCAGACCTGTTTAAAAGGTTTCAAATAAAGTCAAGGAGTTGACTGTGATAAAACCTTATTACTGGGTAATGCTCAAGTCCATTTGGATTTTGCTTGTGATTGCAGCTTATTACGAAATCTGGCAAAAATGGATGTGGAGACACCCTTCCTCAATGAAGACTTGAGGAGAATGTATGTATGATACAGCCAGAGGAATTTGTTTCAAAGGTTAAAGCAAATCGTGTTTTAAGCTACAATGATCCATTGATGGATTGAAGCAAGCTTCTCAAAGATGGAACATTCATTTTGATAAGACAATCAAAAGAGTTTGATTTTATCAAAAACGGGAATGAACCTAGTGTATACAAAAGGGTCAGTGGGAGCGCTGTGACATTCTTGGTATTATATGTTGATATACTACTGACAAGGAATAACACACCAATGCTATAATCAGTAAAGATAAAATTGTCTAAACATTCCTCCATGAATGACTTGGGAGGAGCATACTATAAATTGGGGATATAAGTCTATATAGATAGATTTAAAAGGATGTTCGGCTTGACCCAAGGAACGTATATTCATTTGATGCTAAAGGCGTTTAGCATGGCAAACTCCAAGAGAGGTCTCATGATGATGAGCCATGGAGAGAATCTCTCTAAAATTGTCCCCAATTGAAAGAGAGATCGCATGAGTTACTATCATGTATGCAATGAATATACTAGGCTTGATGTTGATCGGTCATATTCTAGAGAAGATTACTGTAAGACAGTGATAAACATCTTTAGGTACTTAACTGGTACTGAAGATGTGATTATGGTTCATGGTAGGTCTGAATTAAAACTAGAGGGCTAAACAGACTCAAGTTTTTCAGACTGACCAAGACGATAACAAATCCACTTTAGGGTAAAACGTTACCTTGAAAGGTGGTGCAGTGAATTGGAAAAGTTCCAAACAGCAAAGAGTTGCTGGTTTAATGAGAAAGACAAAGTATATAGCTGTAAATGAAGCTGCAAGTTGATTGTTTGGATGAAAAGTTCATTACAGAACTAGGAATAGTTCCTAAGTCTCATCTTGGATTCAAACATGTGTTGCGGCACTTTCATTTGATTAATAAAATCATTGAAAGAAGAAAAGTCACTATAGAGATAGTGGACTCTCGAGAACAGCATTGCATATCCATCTACTGAAGCTTTATCCAACAGCAGGATAATCGTCACTTAGAGAAGAAGGGTATTAGATACCATGGCGATTGGCTTTAGTGCAAGTGGGAGATTGAAAGTAGTATGCACACAAGCCAATCATATTTGATATGATGTAGCATATACTTTGTAATCTTATTCGTTTGTTAAAGGCATTTTACTTTATCTACATGGTGCTGTTATATTAAATGTGATAAACCCATAGTTTTGAGCAATGTTTTTAGAATCATGATGGTGATCATGCTAATGAGATCTAAATTCTAGATAGCTCACAAACTAAAATTGTTCCTAATCGTTGGATTACTAAAAAGGGGATTAGTGAATCCGGATAGATTAGTACATACGTTGCTTGCTCTTATGAAGAGGATGATTGATCTCATAATCATTTGTGTGGAGACACTAAAGCAAGTATGTAGGTGCTTATTAGAGAATAAGTTCACTGAATGTGGCTCGCTAAGGAATACCTAATGGAGTTTTACTCGCCTGTCAATAGGAATTCCTCTAGTGATAGTAGTACAAGTGATCCTTGGACTTGAGATCATCATAGTATCTTGTGTATGATGAGTTATACTTTGACATGTCCCTTAAGACCTTTAGGGTATATCAAAGGGTATGATTGGGTATAATAAATTATACATGGAGATAGGTGAATGATCAATAAAGAATCTACCACTTCTAGTAAAAGGAGAGAATGTCCTATGTGATTCGATAAATGACGACTCAGAAGTCTTTGGCCAAAGCAGAATGAAATTAGAAAGGAGTTTCTAATTTGCATTAATTAGAGTTGTGCATTTGAGAATCGAAATACATATAATTAAATAAAATAAGACTTGACAGTAATTCCATGTCTTATATTTAATTGGGACATTGTATGGTAAAAGGATTGAATTGTACGGTAACTATGCACTGAAAGGTTTTTTTATGATTAATGTTGAAATCTATATTATCTGGAAAGTCGTTGATCGCTAAGGGGCCTTACCCTTATTGTAGAATAAATATTATTTATTTATATGAATTAAATAGTTTAATTTATTTATTTAAATAAGATTAGAATTGTTCTAATTGATTTATTCACAACCGGTTTAATATGGAGAACCTAAAGGGTCACACCGCAAAAGGAAAATATTTATTTAAGAAGTAAATGGCATAATTGTAATAATAAGTTAAGTGTATTTAATGTAGTCTATAGAGATAGAATAAATTAAATAGCTTAATATTTATTATTTAATATTTTAGAAATATTAAATATAAATTAATAAGAGGAGTCTTATTATTATTATTACTATTACTATTATTTAATTCCTAATAGGGATTGGGAATTAATTAATAGAAGTACTCTCACATGAATTCCTAATTGGATTAGGAGTTTAATTTAATTAAAGGAGTTTAATTGGAATAGAAACCCTAATCCTAAATAGTTTAGGGAAGGGTTTTCCCTACATTTATAAATAAGAGAAGTCTTATCATAGATTAGGGTTACACACTCTTGCATAAGAATTGTAGAGAGTACTTACAATTTCTATAGAGATAGAAACTAGGGTTTTACTAACACCCATCTTCTTGAATAAGTATTATTCCTTGGTGGATCACCTCTAGAGGCCAAACACTTGGGTGGCTAACGTTGATCAAAGGTAGGAATTTAATCGGTGGAATTCAAGGAGAATGCGAAAGAATTGGAGGTGAACTTGTACCTGAGGAAGCTAGAATTCTACAAGGGTATAATTCTTATTCTCCATCTCTTTCGTTTAATTAATAATTGTGCATAAAGAAAGATCATGGTGATGGTTTGTATAAAATTTTAAAATCTGATTTTATCGCGCTTCCGCTTTATTAATGTAATTTGATTGCATGTTCGCGCTATGTACAAACCTAACAGATAGAATTTACATTAAGAAAAAATTAGAGAAGACGAGGTACGCAGACCCCATTTATAAAAACCCATACATTCAAGCATCCACTAAAATAAATCCAATCACACATTGGTCAATAGTCCATAATCAATCCCTATTTATTATCATACATATCTCTATATGTATCAATAAATAACATTCATCCCATAAATAATAAAACCATTCCATATGCATTGATATCAATTAATGGCAAAAGTTTTGCTAATATTTAGTTTTGAAACAAAATAAACTCTTTTATTTTAATTAAAACCCAAATCCAAATTAAACTACTTTAATTTTAGCAATCTGAAATCTTATTCCAGATAAAATAAACATCTTTATTTTAAACTTTTGTCAATTAAATAAGCCATTTATGTTAATTGTGAAAAACAAAAAATTTTCAAAGTCTGCACACCGGCCGCGCCGCGCTCCAAAATGAACTAGGAGCGGCGCGGCCGCGCTGCAACCTCAGAAACGTTTTCTGGGTTAGGGCGCGACCGTGCTCCAGAATCTGCGTTTTCTGAACGCAGATTCAGAAATTTTTTTTTTTAGCCCAAAAATCCGATCGTATCGCATATCAATTCATACATGGAATCATCAAAATCAATAATTAACACAAGGATTAGGCTCTGATACCACTGTTAGGTTTGTATAATGCGAACATGTAATCAAATTACATAAATAGGGCGGAAGCAGCACCGCCCCTGGCATAAAGCCAGAGGTGCGGGAGGTTTAGGCCCACCAAAAAAATGTTATTTTTAGGGCCCCCAATTTTGCGAATCTTTAAGAGGTAATCCATCTACTTTTGCTATATTTTTATAAATTGGGTAAATCCATATGTAAAATTGGTATATATTTATGTGAATTAGTAGTGGAATTGGTTGGGTAATGAGAATATGTACTATACGAAAGTATAAGGAAGGATTTCTATGAAGAAATCTGGGCTAAACCATGCCTAAACTTTTGTAAAATCTGGAAATTTTCACATTGTACACAAGTTGTTTGATAAAATGCTTGAATGGGAAGATTTTGCTAAAAACTCATAAATAGCTAATGTGGTGAGCTAAGAAACATTTATACATGTATTAGGATATGATCCAAGTGGATTGGGTGAATCAAAGTGAGTTTAACCGCCCTCAAATTTTGACCCCCTCAAATTTTGTCCTGGTTCCGCCACTGACTCGAAAAGGGCCCATTTTTTCCGGTGTGGCTTTAAGCCCTTAAAAACTCAAGGCCGGCCCTGGGCGAAAGCGTGATAAAACGGATTTTAAAATTTTCATATAAACCATCACCATGATCTATCCTTGTGTTCAATTATCAATTAAACGAAAGAGAAAGAGAATAAGATATAAACCCTCGTAGACCAAAGCTTCCTCGGGTACAAGTTCAACTCCTAGTCCTTCGTGTTCTCCTCGAATTCCACCGATGAGATTCCTTCCTTTGATCAACGTTAGCCACCCAAGTGTATGACCTCTAGAGGTGATCCACCAAGGAAAAATAGGTATTCAAGAAGTAGGGTATTGGCAAAACCCTAATTTCTATCTCTATAGAAATTGCAAATACTCTCCACAATCTAATGCAAGAGTGTGTAACCCCAATCTATGATAAGACTCCTCTTATTTATAGATGTAGGAAAACCCTTCCCTAAACTATTTAGGATTAGGGTTTCTATTATAATTAAACTCCTTTAATTAATTATGCTCCTAATCCAATTAGGAATTCATGTGAGAGTACTTCTATTAATTAATTCTCAATCCCTATTACGAATTAAATAATAGTAATAGTAATAATAATAATAAGACTCCTCTTATTAATTTATATTTAAAATTTTCAAAATATTAAATAATAAATATTAAGCTATTTAATTTATCCATAGACTAAATTAAATACACTTAACTTATTATTACAATTATGCCATTTACTTCGTAAATAAATATTTTTCTTTTGCGGTGTAACCCTTTAGGTTCTCCATATTAAACCGGTTGTAAACAAATCAATTAGAACAATTCTAATCATATTTAAATAAATAAATTAAATTATTTAATTCATTTAAATATATAATATTTATTGTACAATAAGGGTAAGCCCCCTTAGCGATCAACGACTTTCCAAATAATATAGATTTTAACATTAATCACAAAAGAACCTTTCAGTGAATAGTTACCGTACAATTCAATCCTTCTACCATACAATGTCCCAATTAAATATAAGACATAGATTTACTGTCAAGTCTTATGTTATTTAATTATATGTATTTCGATTCCCAAACGCACAACGCTAAATAATACAAATTAGAATTTCCTTTCTAATTTTATCCTGCCTTGGCCAAGGACTACTGAGTCGTCATTTATCGAATCACATAGGACATTCTCTCCTTTTACTAGAAGTGGTAGATTCTTTGTTGATCATTCACCTATCTCCATGTACAACCTATTATACCCAATCATACCCTTTGATATACCCCAAAGGTCTTAAGGGTAATGTCAAAGTATAACTCATCATACACAAGATATTATGATGATCTCAAGTCCAAGAGGAATTACTATTGACAGGCGAGTAAAACTCCATTAGGTATTCCTTAGCGAGCCACGTTCAGTGAACTTATTCTCCAATAAACACCTACATACTTGCTTTAGTGTCTCCACACAAATGATTATGAGATCAATCATCCTCTTCTTAAAAGCAAGCAACATATGTACTAATCTATCCGGATTCACTAATCCCCTTTTTAGTAATCCAACGATTAGGAACAATTTTAGTTTGTAAGCTATCTAGAATTTAGATCTCATTAGCATGATCACCATTATGATTCTAAAAGCATTGCTCAAAACTATGGGTTTATCACATTTAATATAACAGCACTATGTAGATAATATAAAATGCCTTTTAAGAAAATCAATTCTTTTATTAATAAATGAATAAGATTACAAAGTATATGCTACATCATATCAAATATGATTGGCTTGTGTGCATACTACTTTCACTGTTTTTTATAATAATTCATATTATACTCATATCATTCTCGTATTCTACTCGTATAATATTTCGTATTATACTCGTATTATTCTCGGTTGACTTTTGAAATTCGTTCGACAAGCCGAAAAATCATTTTTTTCGTTTTTTAATTTTATTAGAGATTACATCTTGCAACATCATATAAACGTTATGGCGTCATTCGAAAAATCAAAAAACGGAAATACGCTTTTAGCGTGAATAGTATTTTTATGTCTTTTTTTTGAAATTTTTTAATTTTCGTCTATGAATCCTTAATTCGTAGATTCTTACACGTAACATAATCCTAGTTCATAATACGACCTTTAAGCACATAACACAAAATAATATTTATAAAACTTCATTTTATTCAATAATATTCAAAAGCCCTAGTTACAAGGCTATCCGATTTCTCGGGCCGTCACAATAGGAATGGATAATCTAAAATCATTTATTTTTAATGAGTTTTGCTAAATATATTCATAAATTTATGTTGATAATAAATAACTATGTATATCGATACATAGGATAACAAGAAATAAAGAAGAATCTACATATATATATTATTATATCTTATCGTGTATAGTTCTACGTTAATAGCAATCTAAATTCATCATAAATTAGTTGACATATTTCCCTTTCATGACTTGACGAAAGTACTCAATATGTTTTCAAATATAAGATCAAGTTTGACCTTTTAAGTTTACAATTAATGTTTCATTTTAATTTAGAAACAATAAATCTTATAGTAATTATTTTTTTTTACATATTTACAATTTTCAGAATTGTATTGATTAAAATTTAAAAAATTCATATTAGTTTTTCCTTAAAAATATCTAAAATTAAATTTAAAAAGTCAATATTAATATCATATTTTTATCATATCTAGCACTATGCGCCCCTTTAAGATTTTGTCTAGTTTGAGCTGATCTTGAAGATATTAATGATAACCTTAACTAATTAACTTGTTGGTCCAAAAAATATTAAAATTATATATAAAAACATCCCATTTCCTTCTCTAGAAATTAATTGAAGTGCATTAAATTGGCCCAAACATGTTGGACAAAAATTGGTTTGGTGAGAAAAGACTCCGAAAGACAAAAATGCAAATGGAAAAATAATGTCCCATCTACCTTGAGGTCCTTGACTACACATAAAGCAAGAAAGGAAGATAGACATGATGAGTTTGCATGATGCGTACACTACTTTTGTTTTATTCTTTCCACATGGTCTATTCATCCTTCTTCTTTTGAGCCAACGACAACACCACAACTCCCCAGTCTCCATCTAATACCTGCTGGAGTAATGATATAAACACATCCTAAATTGATTGTTGCACACCCTTATATATCAAAGAGATTATATTATTTTTAATTGATGAAAAGTTAATTAACATATTCATCATTTGCCCATTTTAACTAATAATTATTTTAATTATTTTACAATATTTAAAATTTAATATTCATCATTTGCCCATTTTAATTATAAGTCTCAATCAGGTTTTGTGTTTTGTCTTAACGGTGGTGCTGTTAGCTAGAAAAGTTCGAAGCAAGAGACAGTAGCCGATTCTACAACAGAGGTTGAGTATGTTGCTGCTTCTAGTGCGGCCAAGGAGGCTGTATGGATTAAAAAGTTCGTCACTGAACTTGGTGTTGTTCCAACCATTGTTGATCTAGTTGAGCTATACTGTGATAATGAGGGAGCCATTGCACAGGCTAAGGAACCTAGATCTCACCAACGATCCAAGCATATACTTAGGCGGTACCATCTCATCCGTGAAATCATTGGTAGAGGAGATGTACACATATGCAGAGTGCCAACAGATGATAATATTGCAGATCCACTGACTAAGGCTTTGTCACAGCAGAAGCATGAAGGTCACACTAGTTCCATGGGTATTAGATGTGACACCCCCAAATCCAGGTACTTAATTCTCACAGATTTGGTGTTCACTATCTCATTCATTCACATCTATCTACCCATAATTAAGAACAATTAAATAAACTTAAAGAAACATCTTCCCAAAATGGGTTACATCACCAAATATTAAACAATCAAATCCCAGGTTATCTTAACCTTAATACATCACTGCGGAATAAAAGATAATTTTAAACAAGTCTTTGATACAAATAAACATCAAGTGGATAATAAATCTCTTGCTACTTTGGCATCTTGCCCTTGCCTTTACTCGTGGACGGCTCGTCCTGCTTTTCTGGCTTAGCTGCAATGATTAGTGCAAGAGTGAGCAAACAAATGCTCACAAGTACGATAACAATAATATTTAAATGAAATGGATTTCAACTGAGGGATAATAATTTTCTGAATCTCAGTCAATAAATGATCAAAGTCTAAAAGCTCGTTAGAATATTTAATTCAAGGAAAAATAGATTTCAAGATTTAGAAATTATATCTGAGGGTCACAAGACCTCGAACTATGTCCTAGGTTAACAAGTATTTCTACTGTAACCTTTAACAGTCATATAGACTATGGACCAACATCTCGTACTCAGGGGGATCAGCCCTTTGTACAATGTATTGTGCACAAACATTTTAACGTTGTCGCGTAAGTAATCCCCTATATTAGGGTTGTTCATCTCAGTTTATCGTCTGAATCCGTACCAAAAGAAACTTGGCTTAGAACAAGAATAGAAAATATTCTAAGTCTTTGGAAATCGCTCATCAACTAAGGACTAGCTGAATCAATAAGGGTTTGCTAGTCTAATTCATCAATAAAGTCAAACAATAGAAATTCTGTTCAAAGTTTGAATAACGATCAATGATCGAACAATAAACAACTGGAATAAAGCTTTAACATTTAATCATGACAACAACCTTGCTTGAATGACAATAAGCTAAGGTAAATATTCTTGTTCAATGATATTAAACTCGCTTTAAATGAAATAACAAGTTTGAGATAGGAAAAACTTGCCTCGTGCGTAGATTACAGATTTAAACAATGCACGTTCCTTAATCACCCTATACATTTTGATTATAAAATAGTAACAGTGATTAGCTATAGAACAATATACACACTTTAGGATTTATTCTTACTCCAATCATTTAATATATCAAATGTCGTTTGATATTCATTAAATATTCACTTACTACTCATTGTAGTATTATTAAATACTTTAATCTAAGCTTTAATCATGCACACGACATCATAATAAAATAAAAATAAAAAATAAAAATATTTCAGTTACTGTTCCTCGTCGGGGCGGGAATTCCCTGAACAAAACTCTCGCCGGGGCGAGAATTCACTATACAAAAAGCTTACCGGGGCGAAGATTCCTTTGCATTTTTCTCGCCGGGGCGAGAGACTCGGCAGTTGCCTTCCCCAGCTCGCGAACCAGTGAAAACTTAGGCCAATTTTGGCCAAATTTTCTGAATTCTACCATCCAGTACACAAACTAAATATACCCAGACATCCAACATGCTAGAAAATAATTACCCAACATGTTTCTAACCACTCTAAGCATTATAAAACACATAATCAACCAATTACAAACCCAAAATTTCACTGTTTATGAAAAATATTCATATTTTGGCCATATCAATAAAATTAAACTCTGTAACTTCATCTTTCAACCAATCAAAACCATTCTTCTTGCATTATTCTTGTTTTTCATCATATAATCATAATCAAACATCAATTAACCGATTAATACTCAAATTAAACAAAATTTTTCATACATATAGACCATACATGGAACAAAACTCTGTAAACACCAAAAACACTATTCTAAAACTTGCTTTCATGGATTAGCACCTCTAAATTGATTATTAATCACCATATAATCATCTAACACATGATTACTACCAATTAAACCAAGTAATTCATGTTTTAAGCAAGTAAATAATATACAAAGAACTAAAAAATAAAATACAGTAAAGAGTTTATACCTTCTATTTGCTTTGATTAATAAGGTTAACCTCCTTTGATTTGAATTTCTTCCTCCAATACCCAAATTATTCTCACAATTTCTCTCTTCTTCTCAAATATTCTCAAGCTCTGCTCTCTCTTTTCTCTCAAACTCTGATGTTCTTTCTTTCTTTCTTTCTTTACAACTGACGTAGTTTAAAAAAATAAAACTGATGAAAATAAAAACTGATACTTAATATAATAATAACGTATATTCTTTAAATTGAATCATCAGTTATAAAATTTCAAAAGCCATAAGGCTTGTTTGGCAAATACTAATTAAAATAACCCATTATTCTAACTAAAGGTCTTAAGGCCTTGTTTGGTAAAACAAAATTAAAATAACCCATTATTTCTAAACAAAGGTCATAGGGCCTTGTTTGGTAAAACTGAATTAAACACTTTCTCATTTATTTTAATAAACCATTATAACATATAGTTTAAAATGTCACACTTCTAATTTAATTGAACTTATTATTAAATAAATTCAATTAAACCTTACTAACTAAATTAATAATTTCATTTAACCAATAACAATAACACCAAATGAATTATATTATTCAAATAAATCATTTATTCAAATAAACCTTTACATCATCTAATTTAATTATTAAATTAAATTAGAATAAACATAACAAATCACATTCAAATAACATTTAACATTATTAAACTTAACATATACCCATTCCACAAAAACTTAATAAATTATTTATTTAGCTCAATAAATTAATAAAAATATTTATATAACTCAATAAATATTTTTATTCAATCACAAAAATTGCATTCGTTACATCTTTCCCTCCTTAAAAGGATTCTGTCCCCAGAATCACAACGCAATTAAATCGTCAGTTACATTCTCCCCTCCTTATAAAGATTTTGTCCCCAGAATCGCAATATAAAGACTAAACAAATAATTGAGGAAAATTTTGCATCATTTGCTCTTCGAGTTCCCACGTTGCTTCTTCAGCACTGTGGTTCCTTCAGATTACCTTAACAGAAGGTATCGCTTTATTTCTAAGTACTTGCTCCTTCCTGTCCACTATTTGTACAGGAACCTCTTCATAAGACAAATCTTTCTCGAATTGTAGCGGTTCATATTCTATGACATGTTTATAATCAGACTTATACGGTCGTAGCACCGATATGTGGAATACATTATGAATGTGGTCTAACTCGGGAGGTAAAGCTACCTCATAAGCCACCTCACCCACCTGTTTCAACACTTCAAAGGGTCCAATGAATCGCGGACTCAGCTTACCCTTTTTACCAAATCTGATTTTCTCCTTCCAGGGAGATACTTTGAGAAACACAAAACTGCCGACTTCAAATTCGCGATTTTGTCGGTGTTGATCAGCATACTTCTTCTGTCTGTCTTGAGCGGCTATCAGTCTGGCTCTTATCACCTTGACAATTTCAGCAGTTTGTTGTACCAGCTCAGGTCCCAATAGTCGTCGTTCACCAACCTCATTCCAGCATAATGGAGTTCTGCATTTCCTTCCGTACAATGCTTTGTAGGGCGGCATGCCAATACTAGCGTGATGACTATTGTTGTAAGCAAATTCGGCCAGAGGTAAATGATCATCCCAGTTGCCTTTAAAATCCATGACGCACGCCCGAAGCATATCCTCCAACGTCTGAATTGTTCTTTCGCTTTGGCCATCGGTTTGAGGATGGTAGGCTGTACTCATTCTCAACTGTGTTCCCAAACAAGCTTGCAGACTCCTCCAAAATTTTGAGGTGAAACGTGGATCTCTATCTGACACTATTGACACTGGAACACCGTGTCTTGAGATAATCTCCTTGACGTATAATTTCGCCAGCTGATCCAAAGTGAATCTGATTTTGATAGGCAAGAAATGTGCTGATTTCGTCAATCTGTCAACTGTGACCCATATTACGTCATACCCCTTCTGAGTAGTTGGAAGCCCTACCACAAAATCCATTGTGATATGCTCCCACTTCCATTCTGGTATCTCCAAGGGCTGTAACAAACCACTTGGTCGTTGATGCTCCGCTTTAATTCTCTGACAAGTGAGACACTTCGCAACACACTCGGCAACCTCTCTTTTCATGTTTGGCCACCAAAAATGTTGGCGAAGATCCTGGTACATCTTTGTACTTCCCGGGTGAATCGAAAATCTTGAACTATGAGCTTCGTTCAAAATCTCCTCTCTGATTGCCAATACTGACGGTACCCAGATTCTGCCTTCAAATCTCAGTAACCCTTCAGTATCGATTTTATATTTAAGCTCTTCACCTTCAAGCACTCTTTTGCGTATATTAATACACTCCTCATCCTGGAGTTGCGCTTCCTTGACTTTGTCCACCAGAGTTGATTGAGTTTCCATTTGGAACAATTTTTCAGCAGGCTCTGCCAGATTCTTCACCTCTAACTCCAATTTAGCCATTTCCGCTACGAGCTTCTCCTGAGCAGTTAACAAAAATAGTTTCTCCCGACCTTTTCTACTCAAAGCGTCGGCAACCACATTAGCCTTTCCCGGATGGTATAGAATTTCACAATCATAATCTTTGATCAATTCTATCCATCTCCTCTCCCGCATATTCAAATCTTTCTGTGTAAAAATATACTTCAGACTTTTATGGTCTGTATATATTTCACACTTCTCCCTATAGAGATAGTGCCTCCAGATTTTCAGAGCAAACACTACAGCTGTTAATTCCAAATCATGGGTCGGATACCCTTTTTCATAGTCTTTTAGTTGGCGCGATGCATATGCAATAACCTTACCATTATGCATCAACACACAACCACCACCACCGCTGTTTCCTTTTCCTACACTGGCTCCACCTGTCGTTGCTTTCTTAGGGCAGTCTTGGGCAAAGTGATCTTTCGACCCGCAGATGAAACATGCTCCTTTCTTCGGATTAGGGCAATTTGGTGAAATATGACCCTCTTGTCCACAGTTGAAGCATACCCTCTTACCCTTCAAACAAGCACCCATATGGCTCTTTCCATAGTTGCTGCACACTTCCATCTTCTTCTTCTGATTACCCTGCTGACTTCCCGCAGAGTTACTATCATTCCATTTCCTTTTTTGGCTACTGCCCCCATGGCTACCACTTGCCTTGTTTTCACTTTCATTCTTCTTCTTCCTCTGCTCCTGATTATACTTGGACAAAGCATCACTGCCTCCTTCAGCGATAATCGCCTTTTCTAACACTGCCGCAAATGAGTTCAGTTGAAACAACGAAACTCGACTATATAACCAGGGCTTCAATCCCTGCTCAAATCTTCTAGCCTTTCGCTCATCCGTGTTGACCTGATATGGCGCAAACCTCGCCAGCTCATTAAATTTTGCTGCATACTCAGGTACCGTCATGGTACCTTGCTTCAGCTCTAGAAACTGCACCTCCATCTGATTCTGAACACTTGTTGGGAAATAGGTTTCAAAAAATATTTCCTTAAATCGCTCCCATAGAATAATCCCTTGGCCACCTCGAGTCTTATTTGCTTGCCACCAGTAGCTAGCTTCTGACTTGAGCATGAATGTTGCAAATGCCGTCTTCTGGTCCTCGTTGACCCTAGCGACATCAAACACCTTCTCCATCTCCATGACCCACGTTTGAGCCTCAATCAGATTTATAGACCCTAAAAATTCTGGGGGTCCTACAGCCTTGAAATCTTTGAATGTTGTGGACTGGACTTAGGGTTGATTCGCAAATGCCCCCGTTAGCAAATCCACCAACTGTTGCATTGGGTTGGCACTGGCTTCTTCAGAGTTGTTGGTTGATCCCTCAAGGGTCTGTTGACGGGCTTGTCTTCTCTTTGGTGGCATTTTACTGTTAAGAATTCGCGCTATTAGGTTTATACTCAATTACAAAACATTTAAGTCTCAACTTAAACATTTATAAACAATACTTAACACATAGCACATCTGATAAACTTTCGCATTTTTATTCATATACTGCTTCAAAACATAATAAAAATAGCATCGTAGTTATTTACATCATCTATCCTGACATCATAAGGTTCCAGGATTACATCATTATTCTATCCCATTATATAAAACTGGGATTTACAACTTATTAACTCATAAATTTCATAATAACAAATCTAATCATAATCTACGATGACAACCCACGACGCACAACTTCCTGGCATTCCTGCTCCATAATACGAGTCACCATCCTTCGACTCATTACATCTGGATGACGATGAACTCGATCCTGAGCTCTATCCACTGTGGTGTGAAAAATATACTCCATCTCGTCAATCTTGGCCTTCTTTGACCGCACCTCACATTCAATGTAATCTGCGAGGTTAGCCTCCCTCAACCAAGCAGTTTCAGCTTTCGCCCGCTCAGCTGACTCCTTTTTCAACTCATCTCGAACGATTTCATTCCTGGCCATCAACTGTCCTCGTCGATACTCAGACTGCGCCAGCCTCTGTTCAACCTCTGCAAGACGTGATGAAAGGTCTTGGATCTCATCATCCTTCTGCTCTAAAGTGGCTTGACATTCCGCAGCATGTTCCTCTAACTCCTCCTTTTCACTCTCTACATGAACCAGCTTCCACTCCATGTCTCCAAGACGTATATCTAGCTCCTCTATCTCACTGTTCTTCTGCTCCAAGACAGTCTGCCGCTTGGCCAGCTACCTCTCTAACACCTCCACTCTATCTTGCAACTCAATGTTGCGATCATACACCTGCTCATACATCTGAACACCTAAGGAGATTAGTGATATCTCCTCAGGGTCCTCCTCCTCGACGTCCTCTGGATCCTCCTCAGGATCAGTCTCAGGCTCGTACTCGGAACCTGCAACTGTGACCAATGGGGATGGCTGCACTAGCTGCTCATGAACTACGTGAATATCTCGGGGCTCCTCCTCCCTAGCCTGTCTGGGCTCTCCTCTATCAGTCATCCTGACAACAAAATTTTAAATTTTAATTACTAATCGATAATACTCGCGAGCACATAAGTTTGTTATCAAATAAGCACATAACACAAAATCATTTTATTATCCTTTATGAATTTTCGTAATTCATTCCTTAAAACTCGATAAGAGTTTATCACCTTTATATTCTCTATCTTCTAAAAGGCTACTACCCTAAGGTTTTCCCCACCTAAAGGTTCATAACCTATCGGCTCTGATACCAACCTGTGACACCCCCAAATCCAGGTACTTAATTCCCACAGATTTGGTGTTCACTATCTCATTCATTCACATCTATCTACCCATAATTAAGAACAATTAAATAAACTTAAAGAAACATCTTCCCAAAATGGGTTACATCACCAAACTATTAAACAATCAAATCCCAGGTTATCTTAACCTTAATACATCACTGCGGAATAAAACATAATTTTAAACAAGTCTTTGATACAAATAAACATCAAGTGGATAATAAATCTCTTGCTACTTTGGCATCTTGCCCTTGCCTTTACTCGTGGACGGCTCGTCCTGCTTTTCTGGCTTAGCTGCAATGATTAGTGCAAGAGTGAGCAAACAAATGCTCACAAGTACGATAACAATAATATTTAAATGAAATGGATTTCAACTGAGGGATAATAATTTTCTGAATCTCAGTCAATAAATGATCAAAGTCTAAAAGCTCGTTAGAATATTTAATTCAAGGAAAAATAGATTTCAAGATTTAGAAATTATATCTGAGGGTCACAAGACCTTGAACTATGTCCTAGGTTAACAAGTATTTCTACTGTAACCTTTAACAGTCATATAGACTATGGACCAACATCTCGTACTCAGGGGGATCAGCCCTTTGTACAATGTATTGTGCACAAACATTTTAACGTTGTCGCGTAAGTAATCCCCTATATTAGGGTTGTTCATCTCAGTTTATCGTCTGAATCCGTACCAAAAGAAACTTGGCTTAGAACAAGAATAGAAAATATTCTAAGTCTTTGGAAATCGCTCATCAACTAAGGACTAGCTGAATCAATAAGGGTTTGCTAGTCTAATTCATCAATAAAGTCAAACAATAGAAATTCTATTCAAAGTTTGAATAACGATCAATGATCGAACAATAAACAACTGGAATAAAGCTTTAGCATTTAATCATGACAACAACCTTGCTTGAATGACAATAAGCTAAGGTAAATATTCTTGCTCAATGATATTAAACTTGCTTTAAATGAAATAACAAGTTTGAGATAGGAAAAACTTGCCTCGTGCGTAGATTACAGATTTAAACAATGCACGTTCCTTAATCACCCTATACATTTTGATTATAAAATAGTAACAGTGATTAGCTATAGAACAATATACACACTTTAGGATTTATTCTTACTCCAATCATTTAATATATCAAATGTCGTTTGATATTCATTAAATATTCACTTACTACTCATTGTAGTATTATTAAATACTTTAATCTAAGCTTTAATCATGCACACGACATCATAATAAAATAAAAATAAAAAATAAAAATATTTCAGTTACTGTTCCTCGTCGGGGCGGGAATTCCCTGAACAAAACTCTCGCCGGGGCGAGACCTCGCCGGAGCGAGAATTCACTATACAAAAAGCTCGTCGAGGCGAGACTTCGCGGGGGCGAAGATTCCTTTGTATTTTTCTCGCCGGGGCGAGAGACTCGGCAGTCGCCTTCCCCAGCTCGCGAACCAATGAAAACTTAGGCCAATTTTGGCCAAATTTTCAGAATTCTACCATCCAGTACACAAACGAAATATACCCAGACATCCAACATGCTAGAAAATAATTACCCAACATGTTTCTAACCACTCTAAGCATTATAAAACACATAATCAACCAATTACAAACCCAAAATTTCACTGTTTATGAAAAATATTCATATTTTAGCCATATCAATAAAATTAAACTCTGTAACTTCATCTTTCAACCAATTAAAACCAATTTTTTTGCATTATTCTTGTTTTTCATCATATAATCACAATTAAACATCAATTAACCGATTAATACTCAAATTAAACAAAATTTTTCATACATATAGACCATATATGGAACAAAACTCTGTAAACACCAAAAACACTATTCTAAAACTTGCTTTCATGGATTAGCACCTCTAAATTGATTATTAATCACCATATAATCATCTAAAACATGATTACTACCAATTAAACCAAGTAATTCATGTTTTAAGCAAGTAAATAATATACAGAGAACTAAAAAATAAAATACAGTAAAGAGTTTATACCTTCTATTTGCTTTGATTAATAAGGTTAACCTCCTTTGATTTGAATTTCTTCCTCCAATACCCAAATTATTCTCACAATTTCTCTCTTCTTCTCACAAATTCTCAAGCTCTGCTCTCTCTTTTCTCTCAAACTCTGATGTTCTTTCTTTCTTTCTTTCTTTACAACTGATGTAGTTTAAAAAAATAAAACTGATGAAAATAAAAACTGATACTTAATATAATAATAACGTATATTCTTTAAATTGAATCATCAGTTATAAAATTTCAAAAGCCATAAGGCTTGTTTGGCAAATACTAATTAAAATAACCCATTATTCTAACTAAAGGTCTTAAGGCCTTGTTTGGTAAAACAAAATTAAAATAACCCATTATTTCCAAACAAAGGTCATAGGGCCTTGTTTGGTAAAACTGAATTAAACACTTTCTCATTTATTTTAATAAACCATTATAACATATAGTTTAAAATGTCACACTTCTAATTTAATTGAACTTATTATTAAATAAATTCAATTAAACCTTACTAACTAAATTAATAATTTCATTTAACCAATAACAATAACACCAAATGAATTATATTATTCAAATAAATCATTTATTCAAATAAACCTTTTCATCATCTAATTTAATTATTAAATTAAATTAGAATAAACATAACAAATCACATTCAAATAACATTTAACATTATTAAACTTAACATATACCCATTCCACAAAAACTTAATAAATTATTTATTTAGCTCAATAAATTAATAAAAATATTTATATAACTCAATAAATATTTTTATTCAATCACAAAAATTGTATTCGTTACATTAGATACATGCGTGATTGGCTCTAGTACAAGTGGGAGATTGTTAGAGTTTATGCCCCAGAGGCCAATTATTTAATGTAATTGCTTAACATTTTTTTTGATATTTGATTGAATAAATGAATTATTTTATTATTGTTTCATTTACTGTGTTATATAAATGTTAGCATAATAAAAGTCCTTAGCATAATGATACAAATTATATAGCTTCAAGTATGTGACTTGAACATGAGATTATATAATTACAATAAGTATTATTACTCTTAAATGTCCCTAGTCGAGTACCATTGAGAATGGGACAACAATGATACATTGAGACTAGTATGTGGATTGACTGATGGCCAAATCTCATTGGTCATTAATATTTGAGATATTAAGTCAATGCATAGGTACATGTTAGAGAACAATGTACTCGACAGACCCATCATGAGAATTCTACGTGGAGCATTATGCAAAGTGTCATAAGCAATTCTCATAATGATAATGATGTAATGGTCCTCCGACCTGAAATCACTATATTACTATACGAGAATTTATGTACTTTGATATCATCAAAGGTCACCTTTAATAAGGTGGACAATAAAGGTGATTATTGGGTACATCATGAATCGTGTGAGGAATATGAGTGATCTAGATGGAATTTAACCCTCCTATATATTAGGAGTGATATCCATAGGCCTCTTGATTGAGTAGGACTATGAAATGCATGACCATGCTCAAATAGTGATTTGTTTCATATAGTCTACTCATTGATCAAGAAAACTCAGATTAAATTATGAAGAGTATGACACATTCCATGGCTCGAGTTTAATCTAGGATGTCAAGGTTAAAAGGATTAAATTACATTGAAACATTGGTCACGAAAAGGTTGCATCGAGTCACCGATCTTATTATTATTGGGTAGCAGTGATGCATTACTAGATGCCACTCACTGTTTATAATATGATTTTAAAATTATTGCCAGTATAATAATAACCTATAGGGTCACACACTTAGAACGTAATTAAAAGAGAATTAATTTAAATTGTAAGGATTTAAATATGTCAATATGATTGATAGTATTTAAATTACGAATTTAAATTAATAGGATAATTTGTATATATATATATATATATATGTATATTAATTAAGTAAGACTTAATTAAAATAATATATATATATATATATATATATACACATATATATTGTAGACACCCAAATTTTGCACTTCCTATACTAACCCTGATAGGAGGGCAAAATCGTCAATTGACCCGGCACACGAGAATAAAAGGTGGACATAAAGACGAACACTCAAAGCCACCACTACGGGACGAGATCGAAGCCGACACGACAACAAGCGAATGTCGGGAGTCAGTTACTGATCACTGCGCTTACCCGGATGACATGACACATTTCCCGGCGGTTTTCGGACTGCAGAATGCAAGCCCTTAAGCGGAAACCAACGGTACAATACGAAAATCGAGACGAGGTACGGAAAACGAGAAAATCAGCACAGTCAACCGCAGATCAATCCGCGGCCAAGGACGGAACTCGAGACGACACGACACTCGAGCGCACGGGACTCGAGCACGGCTGGGGGGAGAACCAAGGGCCAGCCGCAGATCAATCTGCGGCCAGCCATAGATTGATCTGCGGCTGCCCTTGGCAGTGCCTTATTAGGCCATTTTGCATACAGAAACAAAAAAGAGGAAGAATCCAGCAGCAGCAGTTCGGGAGAAGAAGAAAAACAGCAAGAAAACAACAAAAATTAAGAGAGAAAAGAGTGAGAAATAGTGAGAAATTGTACCTATTTTGTGAGATTACTCCTCATATTTTCTACTCTATTCAATACACAAATTCATACATATTGTGGGGATCATTTGCAAGGTGAAGAATCCTTTGTTTTAGCATTTTGTTATATCATTTGTTGCCAAGCTTTTTGTCATCCGAATTATCTTAAATGTAGCTTTCTTACATGTTATTGTGAAACCATGGATTAGGGACTATTAGTGAGGGTTTCGTCGGAATGAAATTCCCCCTAATAGCCCGATGATGTCCGTTTCGTGCAAATTTTAGCTATTACAGTAATGGGTCATTCGTAGTGTATTTCAATTGTTATTGTAAGATATCCTAGAGCATTAGGCATACCACGTTTGTTTATTTACGTTGTATCCACTTTGCGGTTGTGCAACAAGTTCGGATGTGAGCCTAGGAACGCGACCCCGTGGTCCAAATCCGATGATGGACATTTTTGGATGTATGTAATCGGGTAGACGCATTCGTCATTATAAATATGTAATTGTCGGGCCTTAAAACGATACCAAGTCGGAGGTCGGGTTTAAGGCCCCGAAATAGTGAAACTTGTGATTGTAAGCGTTTGGGGTTATTTTGATGGTTTACATGCCCATGAATAGCCCCCACGCACTTTAATGCTTGATTTGATTTATGACACGAAATTGATTTCAAAGCTAAATGATAAGATTTTTATAAAATCAATCAAACTAGGCTATTAGCACCATGAGGCTAAAATTTGGAAATGCTAATGAATGTCGATTCCTATTTAACGAGAAGGCTAAAGGAAAAATCGTTTTCAAACATCACAAAAATGATTTTATAAAAATAAGTAACGTTTTATTAAATCTTTGTGCATAGGGTTAAAGAGATCCTAGAAATTACCCACCGTGCTATTTACGAAAGCAACGTATAGATCTCGATTCCTATTTTGACGAAGGTTTAGAAAATTCTTGTTTTTGTCAAAACGACACCTAGTGAAAATCTCATAAGTTTTTGACAATTAAAATTAAACCTTTCTCATAAAGCTTTCTCGGTAAGCCAAATGACATTATAAAGCATTCTCAAAAGAAAGCACGACTTTTCATCAAAACCCAAATGGTTTCTTCATGCAAACTCACCACGACATTCACATAGGCACACACACACACACACGCACATACACACACGTTCAAGAATTAAAGGATAGGAAAAGCATCAAGATTGCGGTAACCGTGTTTCATGGAAGTCGGGGGGTGCCTAACACCTTCCCCTCGCTTAAGCAAGCCCCCGAACTCTATGAATCTCGGTTCGCAGACCAATTAATTCGGAGTCACACATGAGCCAGCGATTTACAAAAAATGAAATTCGGATGAGTTGGTACATCCATTTCAAATATACCAACTGGCGACTTTGGTTAATTGGCTCATCATAAAAAACGATCTTTCAAAACCCCGTCGACATTTATGCCAACCTTTTCCCCCAAATCACCTAATGAAAGGGCTAAAATTGGAAAGGGTAACAATCACAAAAGAAAGCGATTCCTGCCGGCGTCGACAGCTGGCGACTCTGCTGGGGACATTAGAGGGCTTAAGCCGCGTTCAAATCTTGATGCTATCCTATCCTTTAAGAATTCATGAATATGTATGTGCATGCGATATTTTGATCTTTTGTACTTTTTTTGTGTGAATGTGTGTTTTTGTCCAATAAATGAATATTTGAATGGAATGGCTTTACTTTAAAGAAATCATTTGCATACGGTAAGGACGATGAATGTGAATATATGTTGAGAGAGTACCTCCTCCTGAGGCGAACCTGTCGGTTGCTTATTACTGGACTCGAAGGGGCTGCTCCCCAAAGATGGCTCAGGAAACGCACCACCCAAATCCGCTCCAATCGAAAGGACTCAGACGAGTAGATTGCGAAGATTTGGGGACCTTCATGCCGAAAAGCCCGTGAGAGTAACCCTAGGATAGGTCAGCCTCAGATTAACCCGACGCAGGAAAAGTCTCTTCATGCCCTTTTACGTTCACGCGTATAAATGTCATGATCCCATTCATATATGCCTCCCTACCTGTCAAGAGAAATTACTAACCTCTATGTTTTGCAGGGAACAACTGGGGAAGCATAATAAAGTCATGTTTAGCATTTGTTATTTGCATTAAAGGACTACTAACTTTCTGTTTTACAGGGAAAGATTAAAAAACCCAAAACACGAAAGTTACAGCTTTAGCATGCATCCATATCCTCTCATTGCCCAGGACTAAACTTCGAACCGTTGTTTCTGTAGGATTGCTCCTCAAACACGTTCGCAATCTAAAAGGGCTCAAAACTCTACATCTGAAATGGTTGATCTCCCACCTACTAATCCTGGTGCTATATCTCGTGAGGAATTTGATGACTTTAAGAAACAGATGTTGGAGATGGCCATAATGCTGAAGGAGCAATTGATACCTAGACATGATCCGCCTAAAGAGGATCCACCCCAACCTAAGGGCGAACCCGTCGTCCCAAAGGTCATTCCCATACCTAACAGGACAGTGATTACTATCCTAGAGGAAGGAGACGCTGATGACCTGCGAAAGAAGATGAAACAAATGGAGGA
The DNA here is from genome assembly GCA_034770075.1 of Aralia elata. Taxonomy (NCBI): domain Eukaryota; kingdom Viridiplantae; phylum Streptophyta; class Magnoliopsida; order Apiales; family Araliaceae; genus Aralia; species Aralia elata. Next base: position 27,405,783 of record CM068379.1, on the reverse strand, counting down.
AACTATCCAATCTCTAAAGGGCATAGGGTCCCTAGGCAGAGTTAATTACTCAGATCTTTGTGTCTTCCCCGGAACCAGATATCCGGAGAAATTTAAAATCCCCGAATTTGAGAAATACAATGGAAAGGGGGATCCTTATACACATCTGAAAATTTACATTGGGGAACTGGGATCTTATGTCGAAGACGAAGGTCTAAGAATGCAATTATTTCAAAAGAGCCTGACGGGAGAGGCAAGAGTTTGGTATGCCCGTCTTGACAATGCCCGGATCCATAATTGGGAGGAGTTGGCCCACACCTTCTTAACACAGTATAGCTTCCAAGCACAAATGGCCCCTGATAGATACCAAATGACAAAAGTTAAGAAGCAACCCAGGGAATCCTTCAAAGATTATGCGCAACGATGGAGGGGTATGGCCGCACAGGTGAATCCCCCCACGAGCGAGTCGGAGATGGTGATGACCTTCGTGGATATTCAAGAGGCACCTTATTATGAGCGGGTTATATCAGGGATTGGTAGGCCTTTTACCGAGATGATTAAACACGGAGAAATGGTGGATATGGGTTTGAAATCTGGCAAAATCCGGGATTTCACGGCTTTGGAAACAGTTGCAGAACAAATACAGAGTGGAAATTATGGCAGCACTTCTCGTAGGGTGCAAAAGAAAAAGGAGGAGGATGTTTCCCTCATCCTACAGGGGTCATCTAGAAAGGCAGAAAACAATCTTCTAGTACAGGTGCAGAGAGTGGGGCCATCCCGACAGCCTAACTTCACTGATCAGAGGGCGGAAGGGCGAAGGAGATTTGAGACCTCGCAAAGTCGAGTATTCACCCCACTCGGGGATCCTCTTGAGCGGATTTTAGCGGTATTGATAGCCCAAAAGAAGATAGTCGATTTGGCACCCCCAAGTGACCCGAAGGGAAGAAGGTTTGACCCAAGCAAGCGATGCGCATATCACTCAGGTTCCCCAGGTCATGATACGCAGGACTGTTGGACGCTGAAGCACAGAATTCAGAACTTGATTGATAGTGGGGAAATTGTGGTGGAACAGCCAGACTCCCCAAATGTTAAGGTCAATCCCTTGCCAAGGCATGATGGAGGGGGGGTCAATGTGGCAGAGGCTAGTGAAGCCGAGGGGCCGTCAAGGCTGAACTATGTGAAGAAAATTGAGGAAATGATCAACATGATAAGTGATCACGGGAGTGCACGGGGAGCACCCATTAGGTTGATGGGTGTAAGTAGAAATACAACAGAGGGACCTGTCAAGTTGGCGGCTCCGAAACCCCTCATCCTTACAGCGAGACCGCAAATCCCTGTCAGCAGTCTAAAGACGGTACCATGGAATTATGGGGGTGGTGCCAGAGGAAGCGGCCAGTTGTGCTTCTGTGACAACAAAGGGGAATCCTTTGTATCTTCCTGGACGAGTCCTTGAAAGCAAGACGAAGAAAGATAAAAAAAAATATCCGAGGAGAAAGCCCTGGAATTCTTAAGAAAGATGGATCATCCAGAAACAAGGGGGATCCAGATATTAAGCGAGGAGTCGACCCTGACATCAATCATTGACTTGGTGTTACCGTCCAATGATCACTGCAAAAGTCTGGCGAAAGTCCTGAAGGAGGCATACGTTCCCAAAGAAATTAGCAAGGAAAGTTTCGACCATCTGGTGGGCCATCTGTTGGAGAGTGATGTAATATCATTCACAGATGATGATATCCCCAAGGAATGAAGGGGGCATCGAAAACTGTTGCATATTGCGGTAATCTCCTCAGGTTATGTCATGAATGGGGTGCTGATTGATGGGGGATCGGCGTTGAATATCTATCCCCTCAGTACATTGTAGAAGATGAACATCAATCCCAAGCGCCTACGGGCCAGTCATGTGGTGGTGCGAGCCTTCGATGGTTCCCGGAGGGATACAATTGGAGAGATAGAATTGCCGGTGGAAATAGGACCTTGTACTTTTGATATCTCTTTCCAAGTCCTAGACATTGCGGCCAGTTATAACCTGTTATTGAGGAGGCCGTGGATACACATGGCCGGGGCAGTTCCTTCCACGCTACACCAGCAAATCAAACTTATCATCGACGGGAATCTGGTGACGATATCGACGGAGTGTGATGACCCTTCTCCTTCCAAGAATGGCCTGCCAGTGATTGATGTGGACGAGTCGGTGGCACCTGCCAGTTTTCAGGCACTAGAAATTAGCATTCCCCACTACAGATGCCTGGGAGCTCCAGCCGTGAAACCTAAGGTCTCTCCAGAGCTTACCTTCGTTGCAAAGGAAATGATAAAAATGAAATTCCAGCCTGGACAGGGGTTAGGAAAAAGCAGTCAAGGAATCACCGAGCCCATTCAACTACCCTATCAGATAGGTAAAGCAGGGTTGGGATATCCTGAAGGCACAGCACGGAGGCGCCGTCAAGACGCGACCCCGATTCGACTGGCTGGAAGTCTGGTGACCAAGGTCAACAATGAACAGGGGACTAGCGAGCCTGTGATTGAGTCAGGGGTTGAAGAATTAACCCCCGTAAGTGATGAGTCGACCAAGAGGGAAAGTTTCCTATAGGAGGTCGCACAAAAGTTTGAAACCAGGTGCTATTTCCCCGGACAATTAACAAGCAATGAAGAGGGGACGGATGTTGTCATACCACCGGGAGCCCAACAAGATGTGCCCGTCATCGATTGGGCAGGGCTAATTATTCCTGAAGAAGGTAGGAAGAGGGATTCAGGCGACGTAGCCGTAATCATGGGGGAAGTGTCCGATGTGAAGCCCCCTTTTATCCAGCGCATTTCATCTGACCTGACTGTCGACAATTGGACCATGAAACCAGTGATATCGAAACAAGGGTAAAACCCGACATCAGGATGGTAGACCCTAGAGGATGGGAGGATGAAGAAGTTTATTTTTGTTGTTTTGTATTTTGCATAATTATGTCGTTTCTTCATGTTATCTGAAAATGTGATCGTTGTGGAAAATAACTTATATATGACAAGTATTTTGTTTCATGTCAGGTGTACCAATTTGAGTAATCCTTGCCTAACAAACGGTCTTTCAAATTTAAATGATGATTATGATTTTGATATTGAGCTGGATTTCGATTTAATGGGCATAGAGCAAGACGAGACAGATTATGACGACGCGCCTGACGAGATCAAAGGATGGGTCGAGGATAAACCCAAACCCAACTTAGACCAAACCATCACTATAGATATCGGAACCCCTGACAAGCCAAAAGAACTCAAGATAGGGACGGACCTTACCCCTAGCCAGAAAGCAGAAATAACTGAGTTGCTAAGCCAATATGAGGATGTCTTTGCCTGGTCTCATGAGGATATGATCGGATTGTCCACCGACATTGTGGTACACCGGTTGCCCATCAAGGAGGGTTTCAGGCCTGTCAAGCAGAAACTAAGGAAGTTGAAACCTGAGTGGAGCTTAAAAGTCAAGGAAGAGATCATCAAGCAGTTCAGGGCGGGAATCATTATGGTGTCCACTTACCCAGAATGGCTGTCCAATGTAGTCCTAGTGGCTAAGCCTGGAGGGAAGGTGAGGGTATGTGTAAATTATAGAGATCTAAATAAGGCCAGTCTCAAGGATAACTTCCCGGTGCCTTTCATACACATCCTGGTGGATAACACAGCCCAGTACGAGATGTACTCTTTTGTTGATTGCTTTGCGGGGTATCATCAGATAATGGTGGCGGAAGAAGATCGGGAAAAGACCGCGTTCATCACCCCCTGGGGCACTTTCTGCTATAGACGATTGGCTTTCGGTCTCCCAAACGCGGGGGCTACTTATCAGAGAGCCATGATGGCCCTGTTCCATGACATGATGCATAAGGAGATAGAGGTCTACGTGGATGACATTATCGTGAAGTCAAGGGTAGAATCTGACCATATAACCCATCTTAAAAAGCTATTCGATCGGCTCAGAAAGTATAATTTGAAGCTCAATCCAGCAAAGTGTGCTTTCGGAGTGCAGTCGGGTAAGCTCTTGGGATTCCTGGTTAGTGATCGAGGCATTGAGTTGGATCCAGCAAAGATTAAGGCCATTGTGGATATGCCGGCACCTCACACAGAGAAGGAGATAAGAGGATTCCTTGGAAGAATAAACTTCATCAGCCGTTTTATATCCCACTTGACGACTACATGCGAGCCAATTTTCAAACTGTTAAGGAGGGGTGCTTCCCAAGAATGGAATGAGCAATGTCAGAAGGCTTTTCAGACCATCAAAAAGCAGCTGACAGAGGCACCAGTGCTGGTACCCCCGAAGGACGGGATCCCTCTATTTATGTATATATCGGTCAATGCCATCGCGATGGGATGTATGCTGGGACAGAAAAATGAAGCAGGTAAAGAGCAGGCCATCTATTACCTCAGCAAAAGATTTAGCCAATGTGAACAGAATTACACTCCCATCGAGAAAACCTGTTGTGTTTTGGCCTGGGCTGCAGGGAGATTACAGCATTACCTCCATGGGCATACTACGTACCTGATATCGAGAGTGGATCCCCTGAAATATTTTTTTGAGAGGCCCATACTGAACTGTCGACTGTCAAGATGACAGTTAATCTTACAACAGTTCGACATGGTATACGTAACTCAGAAAGCCATGAAAGGGCAGGGAATTGCAGATCAGTTGGCGGAAACCCCGTCAGGAGGGATGGAGCCGTTAGAAACTCCTCTGACGAAGATATATTTTGGGTATCACACACGAAATGTGATGACGAGGGACAGTTCTGGAAGCTGTATTTTGATGGTGCCATGAATGCTGAGGGGGCAGGAGCCGGAGTAGTACTGGTCTCTATCACCGGAGAGCAATACCCTGTGGTTACTAAATTGCAGTTCAGTAATTCAAACAATACAGCTGAGTACGAGGGGTGTATATTGGGACTCCGTTTTGCCTGCGATATGGGAGTGAAGAGGTTAGCGGTGTTTGGGGATTCAAAACTGGTAATCAGACAAGCGATCGGGGTGTACAACACTAAAGAGCTTCAGTTACTTCCATACCATCGTTGTGTTACCCAGTTGATGCAAGAGTTCGAAGATATCACTTTCCGCCATATTCCCCGGGGACGGAATGATTTTGCGGATGCGTTGGCAACCCTGGTTTCCTTAATCCATATAATCAAAAGAAAAGATGTTCCACAGATTGAGATAGCAGTACAGAATACCCCGGCATACGAGGAACATGTTGCAGTATTATCAGACGAGGTGGTTATGCCGGGGTAGCCTTGGTATCACGACATAAGGGAATATCTGAGGGATAGATCCATTCCCGACCAGGCAAGCCGAGCTGAGAGGATGAGAATTCAAAAGATGGCAATGAAATTTTACCTGAGTGGGGATTCACTCTACAAGAGGGATGCTGGGTTGGGACTGTTACAATGCGTAGATGAGGCACAGGCCCAAAGGATTATGAACGAAATACATGGTGGAGTGTGTGGCCCACACATGAGTGGACCGATGCTGGCCAAAAAGATCTTGAGAACGGGGCATTATTGGTTAATGCTGAAAGCCGACTGCGATAATCATGTCAAACGGTGTTACCAATGCCAAGCGCACGGTAATGTGATCCATACACCTCCCAATGAACTGCACTGCATGACTTCCCCGTGGCCATTTTCAATGTGGGGAATGGATGTAATCGGATCGATAGAGCCCAAAGCAAGCAACGGTCACCGATTCATTTTTGTCATGATCGATTACTTCACCAAATGGGTAGAAGCAGCTTCTTTCCCCAAAGTAACTCAGGAGGTCATCGTCGGTTTCATCAGGAATAATGTCATTTGTCGATACGGGCAACCTGAGATTTTGGTCTCCGACAATGCCAAGAATTTGAACAATGCCCTCATGAAGGGATTATGCGACCAGTTTAAGATCAAACATCTCAATTCTGTCATTTACCGTCCTAAGATGAATGGGGCGGTGGAGGCTGCAAATAAGAACATCAAGAAGATCATGGCAAAAATGTCTGCTAATCATCGGGGATGGCCGGATCTGCTACCCCTCACCCTGCTAGCATACTGAACGTCAACGCGTACTTCTACAGGGGCAACCCCTTACGCTTTGGTGTATGGAATGGAGGTTGTTCTGCCAGTGGAGGTTGATATGGCGTCCCTCAGAATATTAATCGATGCTCAGATAAGTGAGGAGGATTGGATGCAAAGTCGATACGACCAATTGGCCCTAATTAATGAAAGGAGGGTGGCTGCTGTTTGGCACGGTCAGTTATACCAACAAAGGATCTCTCGATCATACGACAAAAAGATAAGACCTCAGAAGTTCAAGGAAAATGATTTGGTGCTAAAAAGAGTCATGCCTTGTCAAGACGAAGCCAAGGGGAAGTTCGCCCCGAACTGGGAAGGACCATTTGTGATTAAGAAAGTGCTATCCGGAGGAGCCCTCATATTGCAAGAAATGGATGGTGAGGTATTTCCACAACCCCTGAATTCCGATTCGGTGAAGCGGTTCTACGCTTGAATCCTCAGTTCTCCTTTTTTTCTTTGAGAAACGAATTACGTAGGACCTGATCTCCTAACTTGTGGGGGTACGTAGGCAGCCATCATGGCGCGGTCCGATTCCTTAAAAAATAATAAATCCTTTCTCTAACCAAAAGAAAAACCAATTCCCAACAGCCAGAAAAAGCCTTCTTATACCCTCAAAACCTTCCCGATACCAGCCCTAATCAGATTCATCCCGAGTAACATAAACCTAGCCCAACCAAACAGTTAGCCAAAATCTAAGACTCAGTCCGATGAAATCGACAGGGTGTGCGGCAATATCTGTCCAATCTCCATCAAGACTTGAGAGGAGAAAGAAGGCAAAATGTCAAAATCATGGTTAGCTGGATAAAATGAAGATCAAATGAAAGGCAACGATACGACAAAAAGGGAAATGACTAAATTTAAATGCATGTCTACATATATAAGTCATTTTGTTACAAGATTTCTCTTTCAATAACCGATGAAACTAACATAGTATATGCAGGAAATAAAACGATCTACAAATCTGAAACTAATTGAAGCAGGATGGATAAAGTGGTGGATAGATCTGAAGCATCAACATCCCCTGCGATCTGCTGCCCCATCATGTCAATGTGATCCAGTAAAGCAGTGGCTCGGCTGACAATCCCGGAATGAGCATCTATAACTGCCCTGGTCTGAAATACAATGGCGTCCCTGTCAGCAATGGCAGCGTCTCTAGACATAATGGCGTCATCTCTCTCAGCAAGAGCGGCATCCCTCTCAGCTTTAGTAGTAATCAAGGCCAGGCGGAGTCGGGTATCCTCAGTGACCCGACTAGGGGCAGAATCAGCTAAGATGGAATAATCTGTGGTATCATCTGGGAAAATCACTCCAGAGTCATCAAAGGCCCCAGTCTGGCTCAAACCAACCATATTCGAATCTCCGCGCAACCAATGCACATAAGCGAATGTCTGGATGGGGCAACTGTCACTATACTCGGCAAGGATCCTGCGGGACCAAAGATCATATACCCGCACTAGATCTCTCTATGTCTGGGATGATATAAGGAATCGGTAGTCGGTCGCGCCCGTGAAGAGGTGAAAGTCCTGTGTCTGATCAAACTGCCCCATAACCGCCAGGGGATGATAAGTCGTCACGCCCCTCAGGCCAGCAATAGGGATGAAATCCAGGTTGGGCACGTGAGTCAAGAAGCTCATAAAGGAGCAATAACCCGAGTAGACCAAGAGATGAAAAGGATCCTCAATAACCGACAAAAATGATACCCAGGAGGCCGCATCACTACAGCTCACGGGACGAAACGAAAACTGCGTGGCTATGTCATGGCTGAAACAAAACCCTTGGCGACGGAAATGGCCAATGGGGCTGAGATGGCTCATAAACCACACGTACAGCAAAGTAGAGCTCCCTCTGAATACCCTACCTCGGAAAGACTGACAATATGAAGCTGACATGTAGGTATTTGCCAATATCATGGGAAGAACGGTGTGATCCTCCTGAAGGGCTCTAACGGCCGCGACAACTCGCATATCCAACTGATCGGGTCCGGCTGGTAAGTACAAAACTGAAATGACACAGGCCATCAAAACAGCTACTCTCAAAGCACCCCAGCGCTCCTCAGACACGAAAAAATCACCAAAAAATAGGTGAAAACTGTCGGGTGAGCCAAATCGGTCAATCAAGAAATGAAGGGGAACCAGATGGTCTGATGTGATCACCAATAACAAGACAGCCCTCCGCAAATCAGTGAAAGTCAAGAATTGACGGCACATGGAACTAGCTGTAACCCTAGCACAAGGACCATCCAAAGGCAAGCCGGTGAAGCGAGCATACTCCTCGAGGGTGGGGGTCAGCTCTACTGTCCCTAACCTGAACACCTGACGGGCGGGGGCCCAATAGCTCAGAATACCATCCACAAAGCCCTCTGGCACCTGAAAGGATAACAAGGACCAAGAATGTCCCAAAAGGCCATCCGCGATAACCCTGTCGGCCGACGATAAACTGTCCAACCAGCGGAGAAGACTGCCGACCAACCCTGTGGGAGGAATGGAATCCAAACGTACCACGACATCTGAAGACGACATCTGTGAAAAAATAGTATCAAAAAGACTGTACAGGGGTCATTCTCTATCCATAAATAAAAGCATGCATCAGACAGTTAATAATAGAGCAATTGAATTTCATAAGGATAAAAAAAAACTGTGCATAAATAAATAAAAAGTTCAATACATAGTGCATGAAATGGAAAAGAAATCTAAACAGGTGCAGGTACAAAAGCCATATCCTAGCCTAATCTAGTCAAAGGTAAGGTCATCCAAAAAGGCGGGATCCTTGAACTGATCCCCTGGAGTCGTCGAAGTCGGAGGTCCAAAATTCATGTCAGGAATGTATGGCTGCGCTGTGGCATCAGATGAGCTCGGGCCTGCATCATAACCCGCACTGTCAGGATAGTAGGCATAAGCATCCTTTGGGGTCTGGCCTAACACCCGAAGATATAGGGATAACTGCTCCACCTGGCGGGTTAGCGTGGCAATCTGCTCAGCGTGAGTGGGACTCCGAACGCAGGCAGCCCAATCAGTCATCATCACCGAGCCGGGAACCATGTCTCCAAGAAAGAATGTGGCCCGAGTCTGAGGACCGATGGTGCGGGGCACCCACCAGATGCGAAAGGCCTCGCTCGTACTGGGACCAGTAGAAAGTATCCGACCATCCTCCCCCGCAAGCATGATCTCCGAAGGCTGAGAATCCAACGGCCAGGAGGTAGTGAAAGGAAGGGAGTGCGGGATGCGGATCTCTCCAGTAACGCATCTGAATGCGCGCTCTCCCAGATACATCACCCAGCCCCCAACACTCTTCAGAGTAAGGCGGCAGGTGGAAATTGCGAACTCCGGGCCAGAAGGATATCCATCAGTGAACCCCACAGCCAGATGCTCCGAAAGATAAGGAGTCCAGACGACATCTGCAGCGGTGATCAGCTCCAGCTGAATGCGGCAGTGTGCAAAGCTGCCAGATACAGGGACCTCCTCCAAGGTGCTGTGATGTCATCGCCGACTCCGGGGATAAGTGTCCAGGCCAAGAGTAGTGACAGGCCCCAGGCACGGAAGTCGCCCGTAGGCCCAGAACTGTGAACAGAAACAAGGAAAGGCATGAGTAACCTACCAATGCAGAAAAGAGAAATGAAATGAAAGGAAGTACGGTAAGAAAAGAGGAAAAGAAGGCTCACTAGCAGAAAGTGGTAGAATCCGAGCCAAGCATCTGTCTGACCCTCCGAGCGTAGACGAAGACCGTGGAGGAAATAAGCAAATGTGAAGGACCCCCAGTCATAGTCGCCGATCCGGTCTACATCCCTGATAGCTCCGACGACGCTGAAATGAATGGTAGAGGAGTTGTTCCCTAGGAAACAACCCCTCATGATGGTCAGGAATAGACGTCGAAGCAGAATATCACGAGTGGTCCGATCTGCTGGGAATGGTGTCGCATATATGCCTCCAACAGCGTCTATGGCCAAAGCTCCAGACCGAATGCTGCGGGCCTTGAAGACCCTGTCATCCGCAGCGAAACCCAGTAAAAGTCTGACCTCTGCGGGAGTGATGTTAAGATCCAGAGGGACGCGGGATCCAGTGAAATCGATACCCGTGATGTACCTCCAGTCCCAGGGAGTCATCACGACCTCACAGTCCAAAAGGTGAAGGGACTGGGTCTGGTGAATCCATCTCTCGGACAGAGCTCGCATATAACCCTAGGGGCACTGGCGCGGAATGATGGTGAAGAAATGACGAAAGCCCCAGGAATCCACCACCGCGCGGTAATCGCTGTGCAAGGCGGTGTAGAGGGAGTAGATGTTGAACCAGTTACCCCTCGGCTGGGTGAACTCGGGCACCTGTGACAAAAAAATGAATGGATCAGTCCAGATCTAAACAGAATTTGGGGAATGAGTTCAGAGGAGTACTTTAAGCATACCTCGTTAGCTACAAGAGATGCGGAGGGGTGACGACTGAGATCCCGACCCAACAGATCGGGTATCTGAACAGAGGCGCCAGATAGGGTGCGATGAGAAGAGGGAGCTGGTGTGCTAGATGATGGCCCCTCTACCGCAGCGTCCGGAAGAACAGCCTCCTCAACATCGGGATGATCGGGCCGGATGACAGCCTCCACCAGTCGGCGAGCGTGGCGAGTCCGAGGTAAAGCAGGGGCAGGCACAGCCCTACGGCGGTGAACGCCCGAGGTCCAAGACGTAGAGGAGCTACTAGGAGCGTCGGGATCCATAGCTGGAATAGAACAGGTGAAAGGGAAGGTAAATTCTATTTTGAATTGTGTCACAAACATTCTAATTTCCTATCATCATCATAGTATTAATGCAGCATGATGCATGATCAAAAAAATAAATAAATAAATAAATTCGGCAGAGTTCCGTCTGTAAAATGGGCATCCCATGCATAACCAAGCATGTTTTCAATTAATCCAAGCAACAACAGGTCAAAATTGCATTCATACGGGTAATTGCAACATTTAAAAGGACCCTAATGCATGATTTTCTTTCAAAAAGAAACAACAGATATGTGTGACCGCATCGTGAGCGTAAAATAGGACTCACACAGTTGATACATAGCATGTATATACGATAATACATAGCATAGCATTATAAAGCATACATTTTTATCTCTAAGCATTCAAATAGCCAAATGTATAGCAAAACATTGACAAAATTAGAAAACGATCGGTCAAAGTGTTATCTGTAACACGTAGATCGATCTAACCGGAGCGGTTTTTGCAAAAAGGTGGGAAAACTCCGCAAAAGGGCGTGCAAAGGTCTGAGAATCGCGTGGGGTAGGAATGAAACTTATAGCCCCGATCTTGGCCGCAGATCAATCTGCGGTTGGCTGAAGATCAATCTGCGGCTGGCCACAGATCCATCTGCGGCTGGCCGCAGATCCATCTGCGGCTGGGCCCAGTGGTTTCCCCCTTGTCCAATGCAAGCTTAATCGATCCTAAAGCCCATTTGACTCATAATTTGGTAATAAAATACGAGATTTTGATGAATCGAATGTCGAACACGGCTTCTCAATTCGACCGAGTGACCGGATACGAGACCCGGCACTCGCGAGACGATCGACCGACGACGATAACCGGCTATTACGAGATGGGTGACTGGCGACGAAACCCGGCCCCGACGAGACGATCGACCGGCGACGATAACCGGCGATTACGAGATGGGTGACCGGCGACGAAACCCGGCCCCGACGAGACGATCGACCGGCGACGATAACCGGCGATTACGAGATGGGTGACCGACGACGAAACCCGGCCCCGATAGGACGATCGACCGGCGACGAAACCCGGCGATTACGAGATGGGTGACCGGATACGAGACCCGGCCCCGACGAGACGACCATCCGCACCGAATATTTTTGCATGTCTTACATCTTACGTTGCATCATAAGTCATATGTGTTGCATCACGTATGTAGTGTCATTCTTGTGCATTGTCATTCATGCATCGAGTGTCTATTCTTTATCCTGTTCATTTCATTTATCATTTCATAAACATGATAAAGAGGGGCAGCTGTAGACACCCAAATTTTGCACTTCCTATACTAACCCTGACAAGAGGGCAAAATCGTCAATTGACCCGGCACACGAAAATAAAAGGTGGACATAAAGACGAACACTCAAAGCCACCACTACGGGACGAGATCGAAGCCGACACGACAACAAGCGAATGTCGGGAGGCAGTTACTGATCACTGCGCTTACCCGGATGACATGGCACATTTCCCGGTGATTTCTGGACTGCAGAATGCAAGCCCTTAAGCGGAAACCAACGGTACAACACGAAAATCGAGACGAGGTACGAAAAACTAGAAAATCAGCACAGTCAGCCGCAGATCAATCCGCGGCCAAGGACGGAACTCTAGACGACACGGGACTCGAGCACACGGGACTCGAGCACGGCTGGGGGGAGAACCAAGGGCCAGCCGCAGATCAATCTGCGGCCAGCCGTAGATTGATCTGCGGCTACCCTTGGCAGTGCCTTATCAGGCCATTTTGCATACAAAAACAAAAAAGAGGAAGAATCCAGCAGCAGCAGCAGTTCGGGAGAAGAAGAAAAACAGCAAGAAAACAGCAAAAATTAAGAGAGAAAAGAGTGAGAAATTGTGAGAAATTGTACCTATTTTGTGAGATTACACCTCATATTTTCTACTCTATTCAATACACAAATTCATACATATTCTAGGGATCATTTGCAAGGTGAAGAATCCTTTGTTTTAGCATTTTGTTATATCATTTTTTGCCAAGCTTTTTGTCATCCGAATTATCTTAAATGTGGCTTTCTTACATGTTATTGTGAAACCATGGATTAGGGACTATTAGTGAGGGTTTCGTCGGAATGAAATTCCCCCTAATCGCCCGATGATGTCCGTTTCGTGCAAATTTTAGCTATTACGGTAATGGGTCATTCGTAGTGTATTTCAATTGTTATTGTAAGATATCCTAGAGCATTAGGCATACCACGTTTGTTTATTTACGTTGTATCCACTTTGCGGTTGTGCAACAAGTTCGGATGTGAGCCTAGGAATGCGACCCCGTGGTCCAAATCTGATGATGGACATTTTTGGATGTATGTAATCGGGTAGACGCATTCGTCATTGTAAATATGTAATCGTCGGGCATTAAAACGATACCAAGTCGGAGGTCGGGTTTAAGGCCCCAAAATAGTGAAACTTGTGATTGTAAGCGTTTGGGGTTATTTTGATGGTTTACATGCCCATGAATAGCCCCCACGCATTTTAATGCTTGATTTGATTTATGACACGAAATTGATTTCAAAGCTAAATGATAAGATTTTCATAAAATCAATCAAACTAGGCTATTAGCACCACGAGGCTAAAATTTGGAAATGCTAATGAATGTCGATTCCTATTTAACAGAAGGCTAAAGGAAAAATCATTTTCAAACATCACAAAAATGATTTTATAAAAATAAGTAACGTTTTATTACATCTTTGTGCATAGGGTTAAAGAGATCCTAGAAATTGCCCACCGTGCTATTTACGAACGCAACGTATAGATCTCGATTCCTATTTTGACGAAGGTTTAGAAAATTCTTGTTTTTGCCAAAACGACACCTAGTGAAAATCTCATAAGTTTTTGACAATTAAAATCAAACCTTTCTCATAAAGCTTTCTCGGTAAGCCAAATGACATTCTAAAGCATTCTCAAAAGAAAGCACGACTTTTCATCAAAACCCAAATGGTTTCTTCATGCAAACTCACCACGACATTCACATAGGCACACACACACACGCGCGCACATACACACACACGTTCAAGAATTAAAGAATAGGAAAAGCATCAAGATTGCGGTAACCGTGTTTCACGGAAGTCGGGGGGTGCCTAACACCTTCCCCTCGGTTAAGCAAGCCCCCGAACTCTATGAATATCGGTTCGCAGACCAATTAATTCGGAGTCACACATGAGCCAGCGATTTACAAAAAATGAAATTCGGATGAGTTGGTACATCCATTTCAAATATACCAACTGGCAACTCTGGTTAATTGTCTCATCATAAAAAACGATCTTTCAAAACCCCGTCGACATTTATGCCGACCTTTTCCCCAAAATCACCTAATGAAAGGGCTAAAATTGGAAAGGGTAACAATCACAAAAGAAAGCGATTCCTGCCGGCGTCGACATATATATAAATTCAGATTTTACTTTTCTAATAGGATTAGGGTTTTGCTTAACTTCTTGGACGTTATATATATCAGATATATCAGCAGTCTTGTTTACATGAAACTAAAAGAAAAACCCTAGCCGTTTTAGAAAAGAGAGTTGAGAGCAACACTTGAGAAAATCCAGATCTTGGCGGCTAGTACCGGAGTTCTCTTTGTTGCAGATCGTGTGACGATTTGTGGGACGTTCGTGTAGATACCGTAGAGACGCAGTTCCGTTGGATTGCGTTGGAGATTCGAAGCCGTTCAGAATATCATCGTTCCATTCAAGCTCGGATAATCGGTAAAACAAATCTAAACCTCTGAATTAATTTGTTCTTTTCGCATGGATCCTGTTTTAGGGTTTTGAAAAATTGTTTTAAAATTTAAATTCCGCTGCGTTTATGTGTCTAAAACCCTACAACACACACACACACATATATATATATGGGACCAATCTATTAAGATTATTCCTACAACAGATCTCAACCCACTATAAGAAAAAGGGTTAAGTTTGACGGAATTATCCTCGACGGATTCCAGTCCGTCGACAATAACATATTTCCGATAGAATAATCCGTCGAAGATAAGTCTCTCGAAAATTGACTAATTTCGACGGAATTCCATCGGAAGTAAAAGGCCTTCTTTGGCGCCAAGTTTCCCGCCAGTGCGAAACATAATTTCGAAGAATGCTAGTTATTTCCGAGGGAATTTCTGTCGAGGTTAATTTAATTCAGAGGGAATTATTTCCAAAGAAAATTTCATCGGAATTAACTTATAAAACCTAATCAGGCTTCGTCTTCTTCAACCGCCTTAATTATAATTTTTTTTCAATTCTCTCTCTCTTTCCTCACAACTCTCACTCTCTCATCTCTCATCTCTCACCATCGCCACCCTCCAACCCCTCCACCGTCTCACCCCCTGCCACCACCACCGTCAGTGACTATTTTCAGAGAACTCTGGCTCCAATTACGGCGGCTCCTCCTCCTCCTTTCTTCTCCTATAATTTTGACGAGCTCTCTCTCTCTCTCTCTTCCTCCTTTCTCCTCCTATAATTCAAGGTACGTACTGAAATTCCTAAATTTTTTTAGGGTTAATATATATTAGTTTTAATGTGATAATTTGGGATTACTGAATTGATGATATTGGATGACTATTTTGAGTTGTTGATATTGTTGTCTGAGTGAATTTTTTTTTTGACATCGTTCATTCTTCTGAAATTGGTCATTATTTGGACTTCTTGTTGTTGTTGAAATTGAGATTACATTTTGCTGAAATTGGGATAAATATGCTGAAATTATTGAAATTCGGTTTCACATCCTTTGATTTGAGACTGCATATAATTATTTTTTGGAACGTCAGAACATTGATATTAGGGTTCTATCTGTGTATATGGAGATAATTCTGACGGGTTTGACGACGTACTAAGTCTAAACTTATTGTTGTTTTTTTAAATAATTTACTAATAAAACAATATTTATTAAGATAACTGAAAATTAATTATGTGACACCCCCAAATCCGGGTACTTCGTTTCCTCGGGATTTGGTGTTCATTATCCAAATATATATCACATCACATCTAACTACCCATTCAAATATAAAGGAAAACTATTAATTAAAATAGAAATCTCCCATTAAAGGGTTACAACATCTTTAATAAATAAATCCCAGGTCATCTAACCTTAATAAAATATCAAATGCGGAAACATAATCAAGTCTATTACATAAACATCATATAAACAAATATAATAAGTCTTCATCACTTGTTTGCTTTGCCTTTGCCCTTACTAGTGGATGGTTCATCAACTCTTTCTACTTTAGCTGCAATGCTATTATGCAAGGGTGAGCAATGATTGCCCAACAAATACAACAACAACAATAATAATAACATGCGAAATAATCAAAGGATATTGAATAATCAAAGATTCAGCTTTTGAGTCAAGATTATAAGACAAGATTCAAAAAAATATCTGAGGGTCTTAAGACCACGAATTATGTCCCAGTTTATCAGTATTTCTACCTTAAACTTTTAACAGTCGTAAGACTATATGGACTTTACTTCTCGTACTCAGGGGGATCAGCCCTTTGTACTATGTATGTGCACAACATCTTAACGCTAACACGTAAATAAAATCCCTTGTATAAAGGTTGTTCATCTTAGTTTGACATCGGAGTCCGCACCAAAGGAAGTTTGGTTTGGATTTACTTCAATAACGTTTCTAGAATTTAGAACGCTCATCAACTATGGACTAGTCGAATCAATAAGGGTTCGCTAGTCAATCAAGGTTTAATAAAAATGTAATTAATATTCGAGAATCAAAGACTAAATCTTGCAAAAGGTACAATTGGGTAAATTCTGTATAACTGAAGTATTACAAAAAGGAAATTAGAACTTCTCATTGAATCCATGAAATTGAATGGAATAGGAATAATAACTTGCTCAAGTAAGTAATAGCATTATGAAGTTTGTATTCTAAGATAATGAAATTTAGGAACTTGCATAATTGAAATCAAGCTAGTATTAGGTAGCTTGCTTTCAACGAAATAATAGATCAAGGCAAAAAACTTGCATAAATGTAAAAGTAAGGATAAGATACTTGCTTTCAACGAAATAAAAAGATTAGGAGTAGTAAACTTGCTTTCGATGAAATAAAAGATTAAGGGTAGAAAACTTGCCTTGTGCGTAGATTACAAAATAAAATTTCACGTTCTTTAATCAACCTATACATTTCGTTTATAAAACAGTAACAATAATTAGTTACAGTATTATAAACACTTCATGACTCATTCTCATCAAATTTTCATTTTAATATCTAAACTGTTTTCTGGTTATCAATCTCACTTCAGGAGTTGTAAGCCTAATTATAGCAATATCATACTTATGAATTTCTAAAACTTAATGTAAAGATAGGGTTCATCAATCTCTATATTTTATAATCAACGGTATATACTTAGCATCCAACTCAACATCTTGGTATTCGTTCAACACATTAATCTAAGTTTTAAACATGCATAGGGTGACATAGCATAACTACATAGAATTTTTTTTTTAACACTTCCTGCACTGAGCTCGCCGGGGCGAGAATTCCTTCACAAAATTTCTCGCCAGGGCGAGAAATTTCTTCACAGTTTTCTCGTCGGGGCGAGAAAACTCAGTTCAATGAGCTCGCCGGGGCGAGAAAACTCAGTTCATTGAGCTCGCCGGGGCGAGAAGCACGAATTCCATATTCTGCAGTTCGCGAAGAACACAGAAACAGGCCAAAAATTTCCAATCTTCTTATTCTTACGTCAAATTAAACATACCCAATTACTATAATTCATATATAATCGTTACCCAAACTTTCTAGCATGATTCGAACAACTTAAATCACATAAACCATGAATCTAAGAATCAAAATTTGAGGTTTTTATCATTTTATCAAAGTTTTGAAAGTAGTATGCACACAAGCCAATCATATTTGATATGATGTAGCATATACTTTGTAATCTTATTCATTTATTAATAAAAGAATTGATTTTCTTAAAAGGCATTTTATATTATCTACATAGTGCTGTTATATTAAATGTGATAAACCCATAGTTTTGAGCAATGCTTTTAGAATCATGATGGTGATCATGCTAATGAGATCTAAATTCTAGATAGCTCACAAACTAAAATTGTTCCTAATCATTGGATTACTAAAAAGGGGATTAGTAAATCCGGATAGATTAGTACATACGTTGCTTGCTCTTAAGAAGAGGATGATTGATCTCATAATCATTTGTTTGCAGACACTAAAGCAAGTATGTAGGTGCTTATTGGAGAATAAGTTCACTGAACGTGGCTCGCTAAGGAATACCTAATGGAGTTTTACTCGCCTGTCAATAGGAATTCCTCTAGTGATAGTAGTACAAGTGATCCTTGGACTTGAAATTATCATAGTATCTTGTGTATGATGAGTTATACTTTGACATGTCCCTTAAGACCTTTAGGGTATATCAAAGGGTATGATTGGGGATAATAAGTTGTGCGTGGAGATAAGTGAATGATCAACAAAGAATCTACCACGTCTAGTAAAAGATGTGAATGTCGTATGTGATTCGATAAATGACAACTCAGTAGTCCTTGCCCAAGGCAGAATGAAATTAGAAAAGAGTTTCTAATTTGCATTATTTAGAGTTGTGCATTTGGGAATCGAAATACATATAATTAAATAAAATAAGACTTGACAGTAAATCCATGTCTTATATTTAATTGGGACATTGTATGGTAGAAGGATTGAATTATATGGTAACTATTCACTGAAAGGTTCTTTTGTGATTAATGTTGAAATCTATATTATTTGGAAAATCGTTGATCGCTAAGGGGGCTTACCCTTATTGTAGAATAAATATTATTTATTTAAATGAATTAAATAGTTTAATTTATTTATTTAAATAAGATTAGAATTGTTTTAATTGATTTATTCACAACCGGTTTAATATGGAGAACCTAAAGGGTCACACCGCAAAAATAAAATATTTATTTAAGAAGTAAATGGCATAATTGTCATAATAAGTTAAGTGTATTTAATTTAATCTATGGAGATAGAATAAATTAAATAGCTTAATATTTATTATTTAATATTTTGGAAATATTAAATATAAATTAATAAGAGGAGTCTTATTATTATTATTATTATTACTATTATTTAATTCCTTATAGGGATTGGGAATTAATTAATAGAAGTACTCTCTCATGAATTCCTAATTGGATTAGGAGCATAATTAATTAAAGGAGTTTAATTATAATAGAAACCCTAATCATAAATAGTTTAGGGAAGGGTTATTCCTACATCTATAAATAAGAGGAGTCTTATCATAGATTAGGGTTACACACTCTTGCATTAGATTGTGGAGAGTACTTGTAATTTCTATAGAGATGGAAACTAGGGTTTTGCCAATACCCAACTTCTTGAATACCTATTCTTCCTTGGTGGATCACGTCTAGGGGCCAAACACTTGGGTGGCTAACGTTGATCAAAGGAAGGAATCTCATCGGTGGAATACGAGGAGAATACGAAGGACTAGGAGTTGAACTTGTACTTGAGGAAACTTCGATCTACGAGGGTATAATTCTTATTCTCTTTCTCTTTCGTTTAATTGATAATTGAACACAAGGATAGATCATGGTGATGGTTTGTATGAAAATTTTAAAATCCGTTTTATCACCCTCTCGCCTTATTTGTGTAATTTAATTGCATGCTTGCGTAATATACAAACCTAACAAGTTTCTTCAATTTCCATGAAATCACACATAACAGGTTCGTTATAACACCAAATTAATCCGTTTAAATCTTGTTTTCTTCATTTTTACATGCGTAAACATAATTAATCATCAATTTAATCGATTAATATGCAAAACAAGCATGAATTTTTCATACATATAAGTCATATTTAAACATTGTTCTTCTGTAAATTTCAGAACTTTAATAAAAACATCATTCCATGAATTTGCTTACTCTAAATCACATATAAATCATATAAAACACATTTATGCATGCTTAGAAATATCTAACATCAATTTATTAAAGATTTAGCCATAGAATTTACTTTACAGAAAATACAGTATACGTTTATAGAATAAAACTCATAAGAATATAAAATAAAGTCTGAAATCAAGGAGTTACCTTGATTAGTGCTTGGATTATGCAACAATTGAATGGAAATTTCTTCTCGATTCTCGAATTCTCTCAAATCTCTCTCTTTTTCTCTCTATATTAGTTATTAGGAACTGATGAAATTGAATGACTAAAAGTACGTATACAAAACAACTGATGAACATGGGTGTCAGTTAATCCCATAGTGGGTTAACTGACTTCAACCCCTATTAAGGCCTTGTTTGGCTAATCTTTATAGGCTCCATTTGGTTTATTTTAATAAATTACTTATTATATAGTTTAATGTCACATATTTAATCAATTAAATAATCTCATTTAAATCAATTAAATAAAATAAAATAATACCACATTAAATTACATAGTCACGTGATTAAAATTCTTCTTTATTAATAATGACAAATTATTAAATCTCTAATTAATATTAAATTAATTAAAAATAACATCATGCTTATTTAAATAATGCATTTAATCAAATAAACTTAACTAAATACATACTTTAAATATAAAAATTCTCCACAATAATTTAATTAATGTAACACATATAATTAAATTTATCTACCACAATTTCATCAATTAATCAATTAATTCAACAATCAAATCATCGAAAAATATTTATTCAATTCAATAAATATTTAAATTAAATTACAAAATCTCGTTCGTCACAAATTATTTAATATTTCTAATTACAGTAGTACCGTTATGGCTAGACATAGCGGTGGAGGTCACCGCAGTTGTGATATCCCGAATATTTATGCGATGCTAAATCAAGATATCTTATGATTACAATGAGTATGTTATGCAATGATCCTTAGAGAAAGGAAGTGAAGGCTTTAAAGGATTAAAGTATATATAATACTCGAAGTATCCCAAGTTTAAGTGAAGGTGCTGAAATAAAACCTACACTAAGGTAATGCGTTGAAGTTATTCAATGACAATTGTGAAAGAGATTTAGTGAAAATCGAGTAAGGGAAGTTTTGTTGATTCCGAGGACGGAATCCTTATAAGGAGGGAAGGATGTGACAACACAAATTCTCAGTAATTATTAAATGAGAATTTAATAAATAAATTCTTATTATGTGAGGTATTGGATTTGAATAAATAAATATATGTGTTATATATCTTTTGTAATATATGATTCGATGTGAAGTGGTTAAGTGTGGATATAAAAGAGGAATATATATTTTTGTATTAGAAAATGAGGTTTAATGAATAATGAGAGTAATTCACTTAATTAAAATAGTGAATTAATGTAAATATATATTTGTTTTGATAAAACGGGAAAACAATATGTTACATGTTAATGTATTACGATTGTAAATTTCGTAAATGGATAAGATATTTATTGAGTAGAATAAATATTTTAATTGGGATGCTTATTTAATAAAATAAATATTTGTTGAGAATATTGTGTGATAATTTATTTGTATGAGAATATTAAGTAAAGTGATAATAAATATTTTTATACTTGATGCGTATTTTATTATGCATGGATGTTGATAAGATGTTGGTAATTTATTAAATGAGAGGATGAATAATTTTATTAAATAAAATTATTTATTAAGTGGAAGATGATTTTATTAAACAAAGTTATTTATTAAATAAAATAAATTATATTTTTGTGTGACTAAATTAATTGTTATAATTTTATTGGTATGGAATAATTGAATTATTAATAAGAGGGTTATTTGTATTTAATTAAATTTAATAGGTGTGACAAAATATCATATAATAAGAAGATTATTAAAATAAGTTAAAATGGATTTTATTGAGTCTAGCCAAACATGGCCTTGTGACTCTTGGTTACTCTAACTGATGAAACCCCAAGTTAAAGGTTACGTAAATTTTATCAGTTTAAGCTTTGTAAACCAAAAGAGCAAAGAAGGAGAGAAATTAAAATTGAGAGAAGAAAACACTCTGTGAATTGGAGAGGAATTTTGGAAAAAAAATCAAAGAGGAAGAAATTATCTGCTTAGAAAGAGGTATAAAATAACTCTAAACCTTTGTATTTTTATTTCCTTTGAGTTCTTCACTGTGAAATTAGTTTTGATGAGAAATTTGTTATATTTGTGTTCTTGAGTATATATAATCCATTCTATGATGTTTATAATTGAGTTTCAATAATCAAATTCATGTTTATGCATAAAAGATGAAGAACTTGATTTTTGTTGATACATGTGCATTATGGCCTATTTTGGGGCTAAAATTAGTTATTAATCCAAGGTATAAACTGTAAGTTGATAATGGATTATTGTTGTGCGTTGAAAAACAAAAACAACAGAAGTTGAACGGACCAATTTGGTTGGATAACGAATCCGTAGTGATCGATTACGCTAAATTATAAAAATTTGTAAAAACTAGAATGAATTGTGATATTAAGCCTTTAAATTGGTTGTTTAAGATGTTTAAGATGTTAGAATTGTTATAAACATGTGGGGTATTGATTCTATAAAGATTATAATATTTGGGTATGTCTAAATTGTTGTTAAAATGAAGAAATTGGGAAATTTTGGTCTGAAAATGCTGCAGTTCGCGAACTGCAGAATCTGGAATTCATGAAGCTTGCTTCGGCGAGCTCAACAAGCCAAATTTCTCGCCCCGGCGAGAGTTTTGTGCTAAGTTTTCTCGCCCCGGCGGGAATTGCAGAAATGAAAAATTTTATTGTTTTTAATTCTTTTCTTTTTGGTCATGCTATGTTACCCTATACAAGGTTTATTTATAAACATTATACATTTAATGTAAAGCGAAGTTTAAGACCTAACTAAGGGTTAAGTGTCGATTAAAGTGGAGCGAAGTTAAATGAATGATTATGAATTATTAAGTAGAATTAATACTAAGTGTTGCTATGTGGCTAATAAATGATGTGTATGATATATATATCGTGTAGGATACGTGAAGTGCAGAAATATATAAGCTGGTTATGGTAATTGATAATCTACAAACCAGACAAGTCTTTTAGTTCCTATTTGTTATGTAAACTAAATGATTAACTGTTTTATATTTATGGGCAAAAGCATGTTGTATTTTATATATGTTGCAATGATGAAACGACAAAGTTAAAATATGACTACGTTCGTTAAGTAAGGAATGTTGATTGAGTTGTGGGACTCAATCTTTACTTGATATGTGTTGATCATTATGTATGATATGTTTAGTCAAATGATTATGATTTAGATGATGAACATGTTATCTATGTGCTATGTGATGCATGCAAACTGTTAGATTTTGCTGAGTTGTTGAGCTCATTCTTGCAAATAACCATTTTTGCAGGTAAAAGATACAAGGTAAAGTTAAGTACTGCTTGAATGGCATGATTCAGATGTAATGCATGCAGATTAGTTATTTTAGCTTAAATTAATATTTTTGAACCATAATTGAGGTTCTGGAAAATGTATCTGATTATGTAATAAGTTTAGCAGATGTAGAGTTGTTAAATTTGTACTGAGATGTAATTTAATTTTATCCGTTGTATAAAGGGTATGGAATTTAGAAGTTTTATTTTTATTATAACTCTGATGAAGCGAATCATTAAGTAAATATGATTCTAGATTACGTAAATGTTTAAAGGTTATGATTCAGGGAAAGCAAAGAAATAAAATTGAAAAGTTTAATATTATTCCGCATTTTATTAAGTTTAGCATTGAATAATGATGTAAAGTCAGAAAATGGATGTATTGTTAACGACCGGCATCGAGAGTTGGAATGGTATGAATTTTGGGGTCGTTACAGTTGGTATTAGAGCTGATAGGTTAGAAAACTTAGGTACGAGTACCTTAGGCTATAACCTTATAGAAGAGAGGTGAAGATGATAGAGATTAAAGAGTAGTAAGTTAAGTATAATTATGGTGCAATCGTACTCTTTAATGGTTGATGTATGGTATATGGGCTAAACAATTCCTTCAGAGAGCGGAGGTTGATACGAACTAGCAACCGATCTAACTCGCTGTGCAAGACAGTGTAGACGAGACGGGAACTAGTTTGTTGGTTGTTTGTGGGAAACCACTCAGGTGCTATACTGAACACTGTTAGAGACTCGATGTGTACCGAGTACAAAATTATGGATGCGTAAGATTAAGAAGTGATTGATTTCATATAGGTAGATGCATGAGATGAGTTAAGTCTTAGAAACGTTACAAGAAGAAGATGTGAATAATGTGAAGAAAACTTGAATAAAATATTGATTAATATGAATAAAGATAGAGATGATTCAAAGAAGAATCTTGAAGAGTTATGAAAGATGAGAACCAGGAGTTACCCGAATCCAGTAATAAAGATGGTGTTAGTAAATAGATGATATCTATAAGATGAGAATGGTATAATGATAAGGATGAACTCAAATAGAGTTTAGAGAATTCATGTGAGACAAGATTATGATAAAATGATTAGGTTCAAAGAAGAACCTGAAGAGCTAAAGAACAGGGAACACCTGTGACGATTAATCATAAGATAACGTGATTAAAGAGAAGAATAAGGAAGATTGTAGGATAAGACGATCATGAGATAAGAAAGAATCGTAAGAAGAGTTGATGATAGAATGAGATCACGAAGTGATCTGCTAAAGTTGTAAATGTCAGAGGATCTTAAATGATTGAATAGTAATAGCATGGCGCTATAAAGAGATGGTACTATAAAATAGTACGAGATAAACTCACGAGGAGTTATGGATGATGAAGTACGAGAAATTTATATCAAGCAAAGAGTTAAGTTAAGAGCAAGATGAAATTAGGTGGGATTTCAATCGAGGACTCATGTTAGTGGCTGAGTTGTACAATTCCTGGTATGGGACGGGAATTTGTGCTTGGTTTGAAAACTACTTAGCTTCCTATATTAATATAGTGGTTGAGTTGAACAGGTCCTGGTATGGGATGGGATTTGTCCATGGTTTAACAACCACCAGCTTCCTATATTGATTAGTGGTCGAGTTGGTTCGACAACCACTTAGCTTCCTATATTGATAATCATTGAAATATTGGTGTCGCACTATCGATATACATATGACGAGAAGGTGATTCTTTTCTCATATTTATATTTGATAGTTAGAGAATATTAAGATTAGGTACGGTTCTTAAAACTCATACTTATGGTAGGATCGTGACTCATAATCATATGGTGGAACCCCTTAGCGAATGGACGATTTTGGTCTGACTAGGATAAGTTCCTGAACCCATATGATTGTGGTAAGTTCCTGAACTTCCAAAGTGTGGTAAGTTTGATGAACTGTATTGGGTATAGAAAAGTTATGGTATAGAGAGCATTGATAATATTGAAGAATGAGAGAAAGATTGAGTGATGAAGCAATGGAGTAAAGATTGAAGTTGATGGAAAGAAAATAGAGATTCTAATTCTTCTAGTTATGCTAGATTTTTGAAGTTATTGTCATCGTGCTGACATTGACAATTTTTAATTCTCAAAAATATATTGGGTCAATGTTTGAGCCAATTAGTTTTAAAAATGTGCTATTATTTGTACGTCTATGCTAATTGTTTCAGTTAGACAAAAATGATTTAAAATTGTCAAGATGTATTTTGAACGACTGAGCCATCAATGCAACTGAACCTAGTGTTGGATGTGATCGAAGGATCGTCAGCCCACTATGGTATGATGTAGTATGACAAAGTCCTAAATGACGGCATCCTCAACGTACTATTAAGACGGTACGGTATCATGACGTCATAAAAGAATTATATTTTTTTTTCTCTGTAAAGTTATGAAAAGATATGCCAATTGAGTTGGCTAAAAATATTTTGACTAATATCCGAATTGTTGTTCAAGGTCTATGCTAATTGATTCGGCTAGACGACTGTTGAAAGATATTTATGAAGTTTAAGAGTTCTTTGAGATTTTATACCAAACCAGTTTATTCTGGTGCGGAATTTGTATTAAGTCTGAGGTGAACCAACCCTGTAATGGGGGCTACGTAATAGCGTTAATATGTATGCGCACAATACATAGTACGAAGGGCTGATCACCTGGAGTACGAGAAGAGATGGTCCATAGTCTTTGACTGTTAAAGGTTACGGTAGAAATATCTGTTAACCTAGGACAAGGTTCAAGTCTTTACGACTCCTCAGCAGAATATTGAAATTTTTTGAATGAATCTTTAAATTCTTGAGTTATTCATACTGCTTCCCAATTATTGAACAATTGTGGAAGATTCTTATTCTTCTGAAAGGTGGAAGTGGAAAGAAAATATTCCTTAAGAAGGGATAGGTTATAGAATGTGGCATGTGATGATAAGTAAGTTAAACAAACTATAATAAATCCAAGAACGGAATGAAATTTCAGAAGAGGAAGAGATAAATTTAGCTGATGATGAGTAATGATGAGAAATTTTTAGAAGAGGAAGATGTGAAGAATGCAATGACCTTAGAAAGGTCCCTAGAGAAAGAATTTGGTTGTAGAACCCAATGAATAAGTGGAGATTAACGTAAAGTCCATTTCGTTAAATGGAAGGAACGAATATTAGTAAATCAAAATTTTGAGGACGAAATTCTTAGAAGAAGGGGTGAATGTGATATCCCGAATATTTATGCGATGCTAAATCAAGATATCTTATGATTACAATGAGTATGTTATGCAATGATCCTTAGAGAAATGAAGTGAAGGCGTTAAAGGATTAAATAATATATAATACTCGAAGTATCCCAAGTTTAAGTGGAGGTGCTGAAATAAAACCTACACTAAGGTAATGCGTTGAAGTTATTCAATGACAATTGTGAAAGAGATTTAGTGAAAATCGAGTAAGGGAAGTTTTGTTGATTCCGAGGATGGAATCCTTATAAGGAGGGAAGGATATGACAACCCAAATTCTCAGTAATTATTAAATAAGAATTTAATAAATAAATTCTTATTATGTGAGGTATTGGATTTGAATAAATAAATATATGTGTTATATATCTTTTGTAATATATGATTCGATGTGAAGTGGTTAAGTGTGGATATAAAAGAGGAATATATATTTGTGTATTAGAAAATGAGGTTTAATGAATAATGAGAGTAATTCACTTAATTAAAATAGTGAATTAATGTAAATATATATTTGTTTTGATAAAACGAGAAAACAATATGTTACATGTTAATGTATTACGATTGTAAATTTCGTAAATGGATAAGATATTTATTGAGTAGAATAAATATTTTAATTGGGATGCTTATTTAATAAAATAAATATTTGTTGAGAATATTGTGTGATAATTTATTTGTATGAGAATATTAAGTAAAGTGATAATAAATATTTTTATACTTGATGCATATTTTATTATGCATGGATGTTGATAAGATGTTGGTAATTTATTAAATGAGAGGATGAATAATTTTATTAAATAAAATTATTTATTAAGTGGAAGATTATTTTATTAAACAAAGTTATTTATTAAATAAAAAAAAATTATATTTTTGTGTGACTAAATTAATTGTTATAATTTTATTGGGATGGAATAATTGAATTATTAATAAGAAGGGTTATTTGTATTTAATTAAATTTAATAGGTGTGACAAAATATCATATAATAAGAAGATTATTAAAATAAGTTAAAATATATTTTATTGAGTCTAGTTAAACATGGCCTTGTGACTCTTGGTTACTCTAACTGATGAAACCCCAAGTTAAAGGTTACATAAATTTTATCAGTTTAAGCTTTGTAAACCAAAAGAGCAAAGAAGGAGAGAAATTGAAATTGAGAGAAGAAAACACTCCGTGAATTGGAGAGGAATTTTGGAAAAAAATCAAAGAGGAAGAAATTATCTGCTTAGAAAGAGGTATAAAATAACTCTAAACCTTTGTATTTTTATTTCCTTTGAGTTCTTCACTGTGAAATTAGTTTTGATGAGAAATTTGTTATATTTGTGTTCTTGAGTATATATAATCCATTCTATGATATTTGTAATTGAGTTTCAATAATCAAATTCATGTTTATGCATAAAAGATGAAGAACTTGATTTTTGTTGATACATGTGCATTATGGCCTATTTTGGGGCTAAAATTAGTTATTAATCCAAGGTATCAACTGTAAGTTGATAATGGATTATTGTTGTGCATTGAAAAACAAAAACAACGGAAGTTGAACGGACCAATTTGGTTGGATAACGAATCCGTAGTGATCGATTACGCTAAATTATACAAATTTGTAAAAACTAGAATGAATTATGATATTAAGCCTTTAAATTAGTTGTTTAAGATGTTTAAGATGTTAGAATTGTTATAAACATGTGGGGTATTGATTTTATCAAGATTATAATATTTGGATATGTCTAAATTGTTGTTAAAATGAAGAAATTGGGAAATATTGGTCTGAAAATTCTGCAGTTCGCGAACTGCAGAATCTGGAATTCATGAAGCTCGCCCCGACGAGCTCAACAAGCCAAATTTCTCGCGCCCCGGCGAGAGCTCACCCCGGCGAGAGTTTTGTGCTAAGTTTTCTCGCCCCGGTGAGAATTTTGTGTGGTAATTTTCTTGCCCCGACGGGAATTGTAGAAATGAAAAATTTTATTGCTTTTAATTCTTTTCTTTTTGGTCATGCTATGTTACCCTATACAAGGTTTATTTATAAACATTATACATTTAATGTAAAGCGAAGTTTAAGACCTAACTAAGGGTTAAGTGTCGATTAAAGTGGAGCGAAGTTAAATGAAGGATTATGAATTGTTAAGTATAATTAATACTAAGTGTTGTTATGTGGCTAATAAATGATGTGTATGATATATATATCGTGTAGGATACGTGAAGTGCAGAAATATATAAGCTGGTTATGGTAATTGATAATCTACAAACCAGACAAGTCTTTCAGTTCTTATTTGTTATGTAAACTAAATGATTAACTGTTTTATATTTATGGGCAAAAGCTTGTTGTATTTTATATATGTTGCAATGATGAAACGACAAAGTTAAAATATGACTACGTTCGTTAAGTAAGGAATGTTGCTTGAGTTGTGGGACTCAATCTTTACTTGATATGTGTTGATCATTATGTATGATATGTTTAGTCAAATGATTATGATTTAGATGATGAACATGTTATCTATGTGCTATGTGATGCATGCAAACTGTTAGATTTTGCTGAGCTGTTGAGCTCATTCTTGCAAATAACCATTTTTGCAGGTAAAAGATACAAGGTAAAGTTAAGTGCTGCTTGAATGGCATGATTCAGATGTAATGCATGCAGATTAATTATTTTAGCTTAAATTAATATTTTTGAATCATAATTGAGGTTCTGGAAAATATATCTGATTATGTAATAAGTGTAGCAGATGTAGAGTTGTTAAATTTGTACTGAGATGTAATTTAATTTTATCTGTTGTATAAAGGGTATGGAATCTAGAAGTTTTATTTTTATTATAACTCTGATGAAGCGAATCATTAAGTAAATATGATTCTAGATTATGTAAATGTTTAAAGGTTATGATTCAGGGAAAGCAAAGAAATAAAACTGAAAAGTTTAATATTATTCCGCATTTTATTAAGTTTAGCATTGAATAATGATGTAAAGTCAGAAAATGGATGTATTGTTAACGACCGGAGTCGAGAGTTGGAATGGTATGAATTTTCGGGTCGTTACAGCGATGGTGGTCGTGCAGGTTCTGGCGATGGCTCCCAAGGCAGCACATTGTCATCAGCTAGTAAGTTTCATCGTTTTGGAGTTGAATTTTTTTTTCTACTTAATTGTTTAACGCATATAAAAATACTATATTTACATAATTTCATCGCTTAAACTTATAAATACTAGTCGTCGACGTCAACGAGGGACTAACCTCGAATTATTTGGGCATCCGCCGACAGTTCGATACATTGTCTGTGTAGATGTCGACTAGGCGCAGTAAGTGTCTAATCTAAAATAACTCACGTAATTAAATTACTTTATATGACTGCATGATTAAAGTAACACATATATTGTCTGCCTATCTCGTATTGTAGTATCCTAGACCCTGTCGCTAAGCATATAATGCACGCCATTTGCTTGACACACCTGCCTACTGGTTGTATGTGATTCACTCAGTACGTGCAATATGATGCCTCCTATATGGACACTATGTTGCGAGAGTTTCATGTAAGTTGAATTACATAACTTAAATTAAATACGATCCTAGGTATTTACACATTTATTATCGATTTTTGATATGTTAACATTTTTTGTATATATTTATTTTAGATATGAGGAGGCTATCTCATAGGTAGACGGCGACAATGTTTTTATTGCACATGTCACAAAGAACTATGTCGGCAGTTGTCGAAAAGCCCGGGACTACCATACGCAATCATCAGCCCCATATAGTCTCCGATGCAGCATAGGAGGCTATGTGTACGCACTGGGATGCTGATGACTTCAAGAAAAAGTCCTAGCAGGCAAAAAAGAATTATGGCCAGCTCCGAGTCGTACACAGTACTAGCTCACGATCATTTAAGGAGGTGAAGTCGATAAGTATCTCAATTTAGTTCTTTAGTTACTCGATTGTGATTACCATACTTAATAAATGTTATTTGAATGTATTTATTAGGCCATGCGGGAGAGCTTGGGCCGACCTCCTACCATGCTAGAGTTTTGGGATAGAGCCCACATGCCTAAGGA
Source organism: Aralia elata (assembly GCA_034770075.1). Taxonomy (NCBI): domain Eukaryota; kingdom Viridiplantae; phylum Streptophyta; class Magnoliopsida; order Apiales; family Araliaceae; genus Aralia; species Aralia elata. The sequence continues at coordinate 27,375,392 of CM068379.1, read as the reverse complement.
GTCTAGAATGTCTCCCGCAGGATTAGCTATACGGGTAAGACTAATATCAATTAATTTTTAGTAATTATTAATATTAGGTAGTTAATAAAATGATTTAATTAACTCACATATACAAATTAAATTACAGGACCAATTTCAGAATTTTTGGGACCAGTGTGTAGCTGAGTTGCGGGATGCTAAGGGGGTTTCTGAGCCGTTAGATTCCACCATCCCTCCGTCCGATATTGACTTATCTCGAGATGAGGAGCTGAGACTATGAGTCGCGTCTCAGGATCCCCCTACTAGCAGTACCAGCAGGTATCGAGTGCTGGGCCTACCAAGGATACCGACATATACACTACCTAGAAGTAATATTATTTCTGATAAGTTAAGATAAATTAACTGCAAATATTATTCGTAATGTTATATTTATTTTCGCAGGTTCTAGCCAGTGCCAACGTCTGAGAGCAACTGTTGGACCATCTCATATAGGTACTAGCTTGGTCAACGAGATTTTCTAGAGTGTCATGGCGGCGGTGTCAGAGATATTTCTTATGGATCCGGTTATCCGTCGTCAGGAGTTACCCAGCCGAGCTCGCCTTCACCAGCTAGCTCAGGATATTGTAGCAGGGGCCACCGTCGAGAGTACGGGTATCCCGCAGGAGCAGTTCATCGCGATACGCGACGAGGTGCTCCAGTTGATGGTTATCTTACTCTCGGAGGCTTTTGGCCCGATAGGGAGTCTTCCCCGTCTACTCAGGTATTATATTTACTTTAAGTTAATTAATCTGCATGTTATTTAATTTTCATACTATCTCTTTAATTCTCTCATACGGATTAATGCGTTATATTTTTAATTGTATCAACAGGGTGGTGATGCTGATATCGTTGGTGATTGTGAGCAACCTGGTGATGCAGATCGTGAGCGGGGGGATGATGATGAGGATATGTAGACACCGGAGCAGCTTCGTCGATCCCCGCCCGATGATTCTCCTACTAGTGGTGGTATTACTAGATTAGGTTAATAGTGTATAACATCTACTTAGATGTTTTGTAAAACATTGTATAGTTTAATGATTTTATATAAATACATGTAGTTTAGTTTGATTCTTTGTAAATCAATGTAATTTACTTTAGTTTTGTAAATATTTCAGCGCCATATCATTATTCTTTGTAGTTTATAAGTTATACCATTGTTATTTAACGTTATATGTTCAAAGAAAAGTATATACGTTGTATTATGTGTTAATTATGATAAATGTTGTTGTTGGATATAGTTATTAGTATATTATTGTATGTATTGTTGGGATAAAGCAGGTTACAGGTACAAAAATGGGGTCTAAAAATTGGGAAACTGTAAAAACAAAAAAATTATTTTTTTAAAAAAAACATGTTATTTCCGACGGAATACGGTAAAACCGACGAAATTTTCATCGGAAATAAGGTTTATAATTTATTTTTTGAAATAAAAAAAATCAACATTTCTGGCGGAATATCCCTAATGTCCGACGAAAAATTCGTCGGATATAAGGCTTGCATGACCGACTGGAGAGTGACACATGTCCCCACTTATTTTCGTCGGAATAAGTCCGTTGAAAATAGTCCATCGAACATAGATAGTTACGACGAATAATCCGTCGGCATAATTCCGTGGGTAATATTTATTCCTAACGGAATTGTCGACGGACTTAAGGTCGACGACCTTATTTCTGGCCGAATGGTCGATGGAATATTTCGTCGGAATAGGCTCATTTTTGATGGAATATTCCGTCCATTTCCAGATTGAATGGTGTAAGAGAACCCCAATCTGTACTTTAATATTAAAGAGCCCTCACTTTAGTTATGAGGATGGAAAAATTGACCAAAATTCCATCCAAATACCTTCTTCCGTCCGCACTTTAGTTGTGCGGACAGTATGTCAATTAAATATTATTATAATAATATATAATATTAGATTATAGGTTAAACGGTGCCGTTTTAGGTTCTTTACTTTAGTAGTGCGGACGATAGGTCATACAATAAATAGACTCTCGGAGCTCATCTTGTTATTGACAATGTTGAACTACAAGAGTTTAATTTAAAGCTATTAAAACGGTAGGTCAGAAAATAAATACACTTTTCGAATCTCATCTTTGCACTGGCGATGTCGAACTATAAGAGTTCGATTTAAAGCTATAAAAATTTTTATTTCTTCTTGCATATTCTTGTTCTGATTGATTCATCTTATATGGGATGATGAGAAACATGACCATGGCTAAACTAATGGAATATATATATATATATATATATATATTAATATGTTGTCTCTCATGCTTTATAATAGCAGAAACTACCTCACTCCATTGCTTGATTCCATTTGTTTAGCCATGCATGTTTCTCATCATCCCTGATAAGAATATGCAATATATGACAAACATGCAAGAGAAATGGAAGAATTGATAGTTTTAATCAAACTTTTTTAGTTAGGCCTCATCCGCAGAACTAAAGTGTAGACGGTAAAAGATCTATTTTACCACCTCCGCCTTCACTTATGTTACAATCTTACTTACTTTGTCAGAAGATGGTAAGAGTTTTTTTTTATTTTAAAAAACTGACCAAAGGAAAAGGTGAGAGAATAGAATGGTGGTTGTAGTTCTTCCAGAATACGAGGAAATACCAGGCAACAAGAATATATAAGACAAAATGGAAAATCTGATAGCTTTAAATCGAACTACAACATCGTTTATTCCATCTGCATAACTAAAGTACAGAAGGTATGTTGCAAAAAATAAAATATTATTATTCTATTCGGAATGACGTCGTTTACTTGTCTGCACAACTAAAGTGCGGATAGTATGTTACCAAAAATAAAATATTATTATTTTATTTAGAACGACGCTGTTTACTCGTCCACACTAGTTGTGCAGACTATAAGTTATTTTTTCGTCTTTGTACATAAAACCTTCAGTCAACTTGAGAGAGCAGAACAACTACTGAGCTAAGCATACCAGATCTACCATTGAGAGAGGATAACCAACAAGCAAGCATAATAGGGAGATGATCATCGACCAATTTCGGTAATCTATAATTTAATCTTTACAAGTGTTTATTTGTTTTGCCATAGATTTGTTTGCTAAGTAATCATTTCATTCAGTGTCAAGTAATGAGGAAGAATTACATGACAATAATGATGTAACAAGTCTAGTTGATGATAATATTCCTTATGTTGGTCAAATTTTTCCTACGCTGGAAGATGTTACAATTTTTTATAGGAAATATGTGAAACGTGATGGTTTTGAAGTACGAGTAAAAACTAGTAGAAAACATGTGAATTCTGAAGATTTTTGCTCTAGAATGTATTAGTGTCGTAAGATATATGGTTGTTAAGAAAAATGAGGTTGTCACTGATGATGAAGATAATAATAATAAGGGAAAGATGAGGAAGGACTCTATTGATAGAACTTAATATAGAGAAAAATCTTATGTTGTGCATAATAAGAAGAAAGATAATTGGTTTGTGTCTACCCTTGAACTGAATCACAATCATGAATTTGTCTCTCTAAGTAGGGGCGGATCCAGGAATCAAGCCTAGCAGGGGCGGATTTTGCTCTTAGAGTGGATTTGGTGGGGGTTCGGGGCCTGCGCCCCGAGCCAATTTTTTTAGATAATTTTGTGTTTTCCGACCGGTTGCATATGTAAAACATGTATTTGGTTACAATATTGTTAATATAACAAGTAATAACATTATATATATATATATATATATATATATAATAAGTTAACAACCCCTTTGAGACCAATTATTTTATGCAACGTATATAGAATTCTATAATATACAATAAATAAATATTCATAAATCATTACTTAAAATAAAAAGAAATTTCAAAATAAATAAATATTTAGGTAGAATTTAGAAACTTACTTCGATTACTTTCATAGTTCAACTTGAATAATTCCCCAAACACTTACAATTTCAACCGTATGCACAAAGCCTCAAACCAAATTTCCTTTCTATATTCAAATAAAATCACGTAACAACACATAAGAAACCCGAAAGCATACATCCAATTATCCAAATTAACCCTAAATTATTTCATTCTTAGTTTATTATATGTAAAAAACAATCATTCCGCCACTCCAAAAAATACAAAAAGAGATAAAAGATATTAAGACCCATTAAATAAATTTTACTGAAAACATAATCAACGCAAAGAAAAGGACTGTACCTTGGTTAAATAGAATGTGTCCTGAATAGCAGATCATGAATTCAATTCCCTGAATAGCAGACCATGAATTCAATTTTTAACCCCAACACACAACAAATTTAAATAAATATAAACTTTAAACTATCAAACAAAAAAAAACCCTAAGTAGTAACCTATTAAGTTCAAAATATAACAAATACATCAAATAAATTGAATTGGGTTTAACTCCAAGTCCCCAAATAACAACAAATTCAAACAAACTACTAATTTTAAATTATGAAACAAAAAAAATCCCTAATTTAACAAACTACTAATTTTAAATTATGAAACAAAAAAATCCCTAATTTAATTACCTTTTAAGTTTGATTTCCTTGCCAAGAGGTGTGGCGCACTAGCGCGTAATGGAGATATAGTAGAAAAGACAACAAGGAAGTGGGCGGAGGCGGAGGAGAAATAACCAGAAGAAGTGAGGCACTAAGGTAGGATGAGTATGAAAAGCAAAAGGATAAGTTGTTGTAGAATGAAAAGAGAAGAGGCGAAAAAGAATGAAAAGTGAGAAGGAAAAGTGAGAAAGTGCACTGCATAGTTATACTTTAGTAATTTAGAATTGATTTATAAATTTTATTTTGGTCCCTCTAAGTTTAAGTCTTTCATTAATCTGCCCCCTTAAATTTATGAACTTATAAATTTGACCCTACTTTTATACTAGTGAAAAAATTGAGCATAGGCGCCTATGTTGCCCCTTAATAGGTCCGCCCCCTGTCGCCAAGTAAAGTTTCACAGATTCAAACACACAAGAATATATCAAGAGTTGCTAGGGATTTGATTGAAACTCTTAATAAGGCTGGGATTGGGCCAAGTAGGATGATGAATGTTCTGAGTTCATTAAGATGAGGTATGAATAATGTTGGGTTTTCTAAGATGGATGTGCGAAATATAGTTAGAGATATTAGATGTGATACGTTGGATTTGAATGATGCATATGTTGTATTAGATTACTTGAAAAAGTTGCAGCATGAGAGCCCAAGTAGATATTATTTTAGTGTCAAACCCGGTGTGGATAATCATATTAGATGAATTATGTGGGTAGATTATCGGTAAATACTAGCTTATCATAATTTTGGTGATGTGGTGACTTTTGATACCACATACCGAACAAACAAATATTGCATGCCATTTGCTACTTTCACGAGTGCAAATCATCATTATCATTCTATATTGTTTAGATCTGCATTTTTGAGCGATGAAATTGAGGATACGTTTGTATGGTTGTTTGAGCAGTGGTTTGAAATAATGCATTTCAAACATCCCATAACCATTGTCACTAATCAAGACTGTGTTATGTCAAATGCGATTGCTAGGATTTTTTCTAATAACTACCATACATTGTGTACGTGACACATTAGTAATAAATATCCTACAAAACTTGGTCATATCTATTATTCACATCCTACTATTAAGTCAAATTTTAATTATTGTGTCTTTAAGTCTGTGAGTATTCAAAAGTTTGAGGATCAATGGAAATTGTTGATGGAAAAATTCGGTTTGCTTAATCATGAGTGGTTGAAATCTCTATATGAACTAAAAGAAAAATGGATTAGGGTGTATTCAAAAAATTTATTTGCAGCGGGAATGACTACCACATCGAAGAGTGAGAGTATGAATATTTTTTTTTGAGGAATATAGAAATAGTACTACGAGTATTAAAGATTTTGTTTTAAAGTCCCAAGAAGCTCTTGAAAAATAGTACATCAAAGAGAAGCAAGATGATTATATTACAGTCAATCAAAAAAGAAATTTGTTACTTGGAGAACCATTAAAGGTGCATGCAGTTAAAATATATACCAAAGAAATGTTTCGTCGTTTTTAAATTAAACTAACTATTAGTACAATGCATGTTTTCAGATTTAATGATGATATGTGAAATTAATATATATTTGTAATCAGTAGCTCTGAAGCTGATCGTAAAGCAAGTAGTTGGAGATCGTAGAGCCTACTAATCATAGTGTTGAAGATCGTAGAGTATGTTGATTATAGTTCTGAAGATCGTAGAGCTACAACTATTAGTATTCTAAGTTTACTGAATTGTCAAGTCAAACCTCAGAGTTCGTAGAGTACAAGTAATGATCGAAGAATTAGAGTAAAGTTAGAGATCGTAAAGCTAAGAAGAAACGAAGATTTAGTCTTTCAAGACTAAATAGAAGCATCATAAGAAGAAACAAAGACTTAGTCTTTCAAGACTAAATATAAGCATCGTAAAGTGCACTGAAGTTAAGTGTAAAACGTAGAGTCTGCCTAGTTAGATACTCTATGACTAGATACTCAACTCTACAATTAGGAAAATCGTAGAGTGCATCAGTTCTAACATGGACTGACAGTGATGCTCTTCGTAGAGTGAAGCCCAAGGAAGTTTATTAAAACTCTTAAGGCTAAAGAAAAGGGTAGTTGGAACTGTGTTTAACAGCTAGATTGGTGAAAAGACAACACCCGCGTGCGTGTCTCTATAGCAGTCAGTACTATAAAAAGACTTGTTATAGCCGAAAGCTGACACGCCTCATCTAAAGTCAACAATCAGAGATCTACAAGTATCTAACCATTAATGGAGCAACGATAACTTCCAAACGAGAAGATCTCGAGGAAAGTCTATAAAAGGCAAGAAAATTCAAACAAACACAAAAAGAACAAATAATCAAAAAGTCAAACGTAAAGTGTAGATCGATTCGTAAAGCAAGCAGATCGTAGAGTACAGATCGTGGAGTGAAATAAGCCAAATACTTTACGATCTCCATGAAGCTCTACGATCAAACAAAGTCGTAGAGTATGTTAGGTGTGACACCCCCAAATTCAGGTACCAATACCTCGAATTTGGTGCTCACGATAAAATACAAACATGCACCTCTAAACAACATAAATTAACTAATGCGGAAATAAATAAACATATGTTGTTCATTACAAAAGGTTTACTACGGTCCCAAGGTCTATAACCTTAAATAAATACATCGCAGAATACATTAATAATACAAAACTATTCCACGATTACATAACGGGATAGTATATATAACTATTCCTTAAGCTTTCCTTTGCCTTTGTCCGCTTTGGAACTCCCCGGCTTAACTGCAATAGGTTCATGATATAGCAAGGGTGAGCAACTACTTTGCTCAGCAAGTTTAAAATGAATAAAGGAGATATATCATGAATGAGTAAGAATAATAGCTGCATAGATCAACAATTTATGAACATTGATGAAATAGCTGAAATGACATAATCAAAGTCCAAATGAAACAATGAATAATGATTATTTACTGCTGAGTGGTCCAACCGACCATGAACTTTTGGCCAAAGAGTCAATCATTCGACTAACTCTTTTAAAACCTGGCCCCGTCAGTTGTACTCGAGGGGATCAGCCTCTTGTACACCATGTATATGCATAACATTTAACTCTGACTGCATCGAATAACCGACACATTATAATCCCCTAAATAAGGGTTGCTCTCTCAGTCTAAGAATCTGCACCGACAATCGGTTTGGATAGCTTTTAAAATATTAACCTGTACATGTCTAGCCGAAACGAATGGCAAAGACTATTTCCCTAAACAGTTCATGAATGAAGAACTTAAACATTTCACAATCCAACAACAAATAATGAATTCAAATGCATAAGCTGCGAATATCAATAATTATCTTGGAGGTGGAGTAATTGACAATAATTAATCCACTAATATGATTCAAAAGTAATAACTCCATTTGAGTCATGAAACTTGTAACAATATACAACACCTGTATAACATATGAAACCTTCTCAAAATATAATTCGAGTAAGGTTAGAGAAACTTGCCCAACACAAGGGTTAGACAAGCGTTAGGAAACTTGCCTGGTGCGTCTGCTACAATATTACAACACACGCTCCTTAATATCCTACACAATTAAGTACATATTCACATAACAATTAGTCACATACTAGATGCCAAATAATAGTTTATATTACTCTATAATGTTTCACTCTTATAAGAAACAAAATATTAAACAATATTATACACATTAGTTACATCGTTACGACGCTTGCGCGTCCGTACGCCAACCTCGCATATGCGAATGCCCAAGCGACACGCATTGCGTACGTCTAACACACCCATTCGATTTATCTAATACTCATTTCTTAATACTAAGTATCATTATAATTCATAACATTCATGTTTTAGGGCTTAGAACAATGTCTTTTATTGTCGGAAGCATTACACGTTGCACACGCGCTTGACCGACCCCTTCTGTTTACACAATAGCCCTAAAAACGGTCAATATCAAAATTACTCCAGGTAGTAAATTTCAATTCTAATTAATTGAAGTTATAGGTCTATCTCTAAGCTTTCCGGATCATCTTGAATCATCGAATTTGGAGTTTATATGAGAAAGTTAGGTCCGTTTTACTAAAGGAGGTCTGCATCGCATAACCAGCTCGCCCCGGAGTGCTTCTGCTCGCCCCAAAGTGCCTCTGCTCGCCCCAGAGGGCTTGTGCTCGCCCCAGAGGGCTTGTGCTCGCCCTAAAGGGTGTGTGCTCGCCCCGGAGCTTCCTCTCCTTGCCCTCCTCTTGATGAGCTCGCCCACCTCTCCGATGAGCTCGCCCATGAGCTCGCCCACCTCTCCGATGAGCTCGCCCATGAGCTGATGAGCACACCCTCCTTTCTAATGAGCACGCCCTCCCTTATGATGAGCACACCCACTTTATGATGAGCTTGCCCACTTTATGATGAGCTCGCCCACTTTATGATGAGCTCGCCCTAAGCCAAATGAGCTCGCCTCCTCTCTGTCGAGCTCGCCTAGACCAAATGAGCTCGCCTCCTCTCTGTCGAGCTCTCCTAGACCAAATGAGCTCGCCCCCAAAGGGCTGAGCTCGCCCTTAGGCCAAATGAGCTCTCCCCCGAAGGGCTGAGCTCGCCCCTAGGCCAATGAGCTCGCCCCCGAAGGGCTCCTCTTTGTCGAGCTCGCCAACAAGCCCTGTTTTGGCACACAAACTTCAAACTTTCGTAACTTCTTCGTTACAACTCGGAATTAGGCCATTTTAGAGGCTATGGAAAGCTTAGAATATGAACCATCAGACTCCTATAGATTCATATACATATAGCATTAACCAAAATTATAAGACATGAAAATATCTACAATGGTCCTCTAATTTCGTCCAACAGTCCATGTTCTTGATCAACAGTTCATTGTTCTTGCTCCATTAAGCTAAGGTAAGGATTTCTTTCATTTTTGTTCCACTTTGATGTTGTTAATAGCTTACATAGTCTCTTAACAACACTTACAAACATGCAAAACAAATAACAACGACAAGAATCGCAGCAAAACCAACCCATAAGCTTAAAAGCTCTACAACCATGAAACTTTGAAAACCTTAACCAAAATCAAATGAAGATGTGTTAAGTGAGATGATTACCTCTTGTAATCCCTCCAAGATGCTAGCGAACTTGTAGGCTAGGCTTGAGACTCTCCTTCCACTTCTTTGGCTCCTCTCTTCTCCACCCGTGTCTCCCCTTTCTTCTTCCTTCAAGTTTCTTTCTCTTCCTCTCCCTTTGTTCTTGTTCTTCCGCTCCCTCTCTCTATACCACTCCCTCCCTCTCTGTAGCTCTCTTCTTGCTAGCAAAAGGACCAAGCTTGGAAATAAGCCGAGTATAAGAGAATGAAAGGAAAGGAGTCGGATGAATAAGGCTTGGGAGAATGAAGGAATTCAGCACCTGAACTCCTCCTCTTTCTTTCCTTTCTGCACCTCTCTTCTCTCTACTATGCTCTCACTCTTTCTGCAGCACAAAGCTTGGTAGTTGAAAGTTTGAATGGGATGGCAGCTTGGAGGCTTCGGAAGAATGAGAGGGAGTAGCTCAAGAAAGTCTAGCCTTTAGGAAAATTAGGGCATTGAGCCCATAAAATGGCAGCGTGCTGCCGGCTATCCACTCTACTCCTTGTATTTGATTGGCCCAAGGGTTTAGGTTGTTTCCCACTTAGAATAATAAGCCAAAATAAATACCCGAATACTCCCACTGTTGTACCAAAACTGGTAAATAACTCTACCCAAAAATTAAAATGAGTATTACCATAAATATTGGGATGGGTAAAAATAATTATTATGGGATTTGTCCAAATATTCGGAGCACCCATTTAATGCATTTCGGATACGGGTAAAATCACGTATCAGCTCAAATAAAATTTCCGACACTTGGAAAAATTATTCGTACGCATACACGTATTTATGAAATTTATTAACATTGAAAAAGACACAAAAATATCTGGCATGAATAGTGCCTCGAGAAACGTGCCCCGTGAATAGTGATTTAGCGACGCTACGCGAAATCAATTATTCACTTAAACAAAACTGCAGCACGTAAAATTTCATGCATCCACATAATCCAGGTTGTCACGCAACCCTTAAACACGTAACACAAATATAATATTAATAAAAGATAAAATATTCATTAATATTCAAAAATTCGAATTACAAGGAAATTTCAGAATTCCCGGTCGTTACATCCTCCCCTCCTTATAAGAATTCTGTCCCCAGAATTACAGTCTAGGTACGGAAAACTTAACGGGTTCACTCAAAAAGATGCGGATAATTCTTCCTCATCTTCTCTTCTAGCTCCCACGTAGCTTCTTCAGCTGCGTGGTTCCTCCAAAGTACTTTGACCGAATGGATGACTTTATTTCTTAACGTCTGCTCTTTCCTATCTAATATCTGGACAGGAATCTCTTCATATGATAAGTCTTTCTCAACTTGAATTGGTTCATAGGATATCACATGCTTGTAGTCGGGTTTATATGGCCGCAACACCGAAACGTGGAACACATTATGAATATGCTCAAGTTCAGGAGGTAGAGCTACCTCGTAAGCCACTTCACCTACCCTCTTTAAAACTTCAAAGGGTCCTACGAACCTGGGACTCAATTTTCCCTTCTTTCCAAATCTGATCTTCCCCTTCCAGGGAGATACTTTCAAAAATACAAAGCTCCCAACTTCAAAGTCTCGCTTCTGTCGATGCAAATCGGCGTATTTCTTCTGTCGGTCCTGAGCCGCTACCAATCGAGCTCTTATCACTTTGACGACATCCACGGTCTGCTGCACCATTTCAGGTCCTAACAGCCTCCGTTCACCGACTTCGTCCCAACACAGAGGTGTTCGACACTCCCTTCCGTATAATGCTTCATATGGCGGCATGCCAATACTTGCATGATAACTATTATTGTAGGAAAACTCCACCAATGGTAGTTGATCATCCCAGCTGCCTTTAAAATCCATCACACATGCTCTAAGCATGTCCTCAAGCGTCTGAATCGTTCGTTCGCTTTGCCCATCCGTTTGAGGGTGATACGCCGTACTCAACCTCAACTGAGTTCCCAATCTTTCTTGTAAACTCTTCCAAAAATTCGACGTGAAACGCGGGTCCCTGTCAGATACAATAGATACTGGTACTCCATGTCGTGACACAATCTCTTTCACATATAACTTTGCTAGCTGCTCCAGATTGTACCTTATCTTGATCGGTAGAAAATGTGCAGATTTAGTTGAACGATCCACGATCACCCAAATTGCGTCGTAACCTTTCTGAGTTGGTGGAAGCCCCGTCACAAAATCCATCGTGATATGCTCCCACTTCCACTCCGGAATATCCAGCGGTTGTAGTAGTCCACCCGGTTTCTGATGTTCTGCTTTTACCCTCTGACATGTCAAACATCGCCCAACACATTCTGCAACCTCCCTCTTCATGTTCGGCCACCAGAAATGTTGGCGCAAATCCTGATACATCTTGGTACTACCAGGGTGTATCGAATACTTTGTGGAATGAGCTCCTTGTAGAACCTCTTCCCTTAACTCCGGAACCATCGGTATCCAGATTCTCCCTTCAAACCTTAGCAGTCCCGTGCTATCAATTTTGTACTTAAGGTCCTCTCCTTCTGAGATTTGCTTCTTTATGGCGATACATTCATCATCCTTTTCTTGAGTCTCCTTTATCTTGTCTAATAAAGTTGGACTCGCCTCTACTGCAAACAGTTTCTCATCTGCATTAGTCGGATACTTGACTTCCAACTCCAATTTTTCCATATCCTTGATCAGTTCCTCTTGAGCTGTCAACATCATCAACTTATCTCTGCCCTTCCTACTTAGAGCATCGGCTACTACATTGGCCTTACCGGGATGGTATAGAATCTCACAATCGTAGTCCTTGATCAACTCTAACCATCGCCTCTGCCTTATGTTTAGTTCCTTTTGAGTGAAAATATACTTCAAACTTTTGTGGTCTGTGTATATTTCACACTTCTCCCCATACAGATAGTGCCTCCAAATCTTTAGAGCAAACACCACTGCTGCTAGTTCCAGGTCATGAGTCGGATATCCCTTCTCATAATCCTTCAGCTGCCGTGACGCGTATGCAATGACCTTCTCATGCTGCATCAGTACGCACCCAAGGCCTTTGTGTGACGCATCACTATAAACCACAAATCCCCCTGTATTATCTGGCAGTGATAACACAGGTGCTTCACTAAGTTTCTTCTTCAACTCCAAGAAACACTCTTCGCACTTGTCCGTCCATGCAAACTTCACAGTCTTCCTTGTCAAATTTGTCAACGGTGTCGCTATCTTTGAAAAATTCTGAATAAACCTCCGATAGTAACCCGCTAATCCCAAGAAACTTCGAACTTCTGTCGGCGTCCTTGGCTGCTCCCAGTTTATTACTGCTTCTACTTTGGCAGGATCCACTGACACACCATCCTTGTCAATTACATGCCCCAAAAACTGCACTCTCTGTAGCCAAAATTCACACTTGGAAAACTTTGCATACAGCTTCTCCCTCCTCAGTGTTTCTAGGGCGATCCTCAAATGCTCGACGTGTTCCTCCTCCGTCTTCGAGTAGACTAAAATGTCATCTATGAAAACGACAACAAATTTATCTAGGTATTGCTTGAATACTCTGTTCATCATGTCCATAAATGCTGCTGGCGCGTTCGTCAGCCCAAACGACATCACCAAAAACTCAAAGTGTCCATATCGAGTTCTGAATGTTGTCCTTGGAATATCCTCCTGCCTCACCTTCAGTTGGTGGTATCCCGTCCTCAGGTCAATCTTCGAGAAGTATTTCGCTCCCTTCAATTGATCGAACAAATCATCAATCCTGGGCAATGGATACTTGTTCTTAATCGTGACCTTATTCAACTCCCGATAGTCAATGCAAAGCCTAAGCGATCCATCTTTCTTCTTTACGAACAGTACTGGCGCTCCCCACGGAGATACACTCGGACGAATATATCCTTTATCTAGCAGCTCCTGCAGTTGAACCATCAGTTCTTTCATCTCTACCGGTGCCATCCTATACGGTGCCTTTGAGATCGGTGCGGTTCCCGGTACTAAGTCGATCACAAATTCCACTTCTCTATCCGGCGGCAACCCCGGTATCTCATCTGGGAAAACATCTGGGAATTCCCTTACTACAGGTATCTGACCTAGTTCACCCTCTACTCTTCGGGTATCAACCACGTGAGCAAAATAACCTATACAACCTTTCCGTAGTAATTTCTTCGCTTGCATCATCGTCAGACAACAAGATTGTCTCGGCGATTTACTACCATAAAATACGACCTTCGACTTATTCGGAGTCTTTAGGTGTATACTTTTCTTCTGACAATCAATCATAGCCCCGTGACTAGACAACCAATCCATCCCAAGAATTACGTCAAATTCTCCTAGCCGTATCGGAATTAAATCTACGCTCAGTTTAAACCCGTTTATCCCAGCACAACAATTTCTATGAATATATTCCACAGGAATAACTTCTTTATTAGCTACTTCCACATTCATTGGATTCTCTAATTTCTCACGAGGTAAGTTTAGCCGTTTAGCAAATTCATCCGACACAAATGAACAGGTAGCTCCCGAATCAAATAATACATATGCATTAATATTATTGATCGAAATAATACCTGACACCACATCCTTTGATTCCATCGCATCCTGCACTGTCATGTTGAAGGTGCGTGCTACTGGTCTGTTCTGCTGTGTTGGTCCTCCGATAGCCAACTTACTGTTGTTCCCTTGGTTAGCACTGCCTGCATCACTCTTCCTCTTTGGGCAATCCTTCTTCTGATGATCTGAAGCACCACAAGAAAAACAACTTCCTGCCTTCGCCTTTGGGCATTGTGGGGCAAAGTGCCCTGGTTGACCACAGTTGAAACAAACTCCTTTTCCTTTCATGCATTCTCCAAAGTGATTCCTTCCACATTTTTCGCATTTATTCCCCTTCTTTACATCCCCTCCAGATTTGCTTACTGTCATCTGACTGTCATTTCATCTTCTCTTATTTGGGTTACTTTCCCCACTGCTACCTTCCTTGTGACCATCATGACTCTTCTTCTTTTTCTGATCTTGGTTGTGCCTTGCCAAAGCTTCGCTTCCTCCCTCGGCAATGATTGCTTTCTAGAGTAACGTAGAAAATGTGTTGATCTGCAAAACCGCAACCTTACTATACACCCAAGGTTTCAGTCCTTGTTCAAATCTCTTTGCCCGCCTAGCTTCGGTGTCCACCTGATATGGAGCAAACCTAGCTAACTCGTTAAATTTTGCGGCATACTCCGCAACTGACATGCTTCCTTGCTTTAGTTCCAGGAACTTTATCTCCATGCTTGCTTGCATGCTCGCTGGAAAGTAATTTTCAAAAAAATAGCTCCTTAAAACGAGCCCATGCAATCGTGCCTTCCCCGGCTCGACCTTTGTTCGCCTTCCACCAGTAATTTGCCTCACATTTCATCATGAAAGTGGCAAACGACGTCTTTTGTTCTTCGGCCACTCGTGCGACCTCGAAAACTTTCTCCATTTCTTCCACCCATGTCTGGGCTTCAATCGGGTCCGTAGTCCCACGAAACTCTGGTGGTCCTACTAATTTGAAGTCCTTAAAATTCGCCATGTGACTTCCTGGCTGATCAACTGCAGCGGCTTGTCTGCCCTGCATTGCTTCGGCTAACAAGTTCACAAAAGTCCTCATAGGGTCTGCCTGACCCCCTTCGTTATTCACCGACTCTTCAACCCTTTGGTTACGCGGTCGTCCTCTTGGCGCCATGATCTGCTAAAAGAAAACCGTCGTCTATTACTAATAGATCTAGGCCTCATGCAATAAGTCATTTAAGTCAACCATTAAAAGTAAAAGCATCTATCAAACACGTTTGATTTAAATAAAACAACTGCATTTATAACCATATGTCACTGTCTTAATACAATCAGACTCAACATGTGGCATACTTCTATAAATGCTAAATGACATAGCCTGCCCACCATTAACTATCCCCTAAAGAACAAAATTGGGGAATAATAACCTTCCACCCCTCTATCAGGAACAAAATTGGGGGTTCAACTACTATCCCACGCACACTACAAGCAGAGGGATTTACAACATAAGTAAGCCCCTATTACAACAAAAGTGAGACCTACTGCAAACATAATACTAAAAAAAAAACAACACATCATCGCCTGCTGCGGCGGAGTGCAACTCGGAGCTCCCGTCGAGCCAGCCTGTCGACCACTCGACGCCTAATCACGTGCCTGCTGCTCCCCTCATCCCTGGGGTACCTCCTCACCTTGTCCCTTAGTCTGCTAATGGAAGTGGTCAAGCCTGACCTGAGGGAATCAATCTCTGCAGTCTGGGCTGCCAACTGCTCTATAGCCTCATCTCGCTCCAGACGAGTAGTCTCTAGCTGATCCTCTACCCGCTCTATCTGTCCTACCAGCATCACATTCCTCTCTAGGAGGTCATAAACCATGACACCAAACCGAACAGAAACCCCACGGCGACCGTGAACCTCTGCTTCCAATTCGGCAATCCTCTGGTCCTTTTCCTGCAACTTCTGGGTCAACTCAGTCTTTTCCCCCAAAGTCTGATATGCCAATGACCTGTACTGATCTTCTCGGTCCTGGTGCTCCTGGTTCTGCTCCTCTAAGTGAGTTACTCGATCCTCGAGCTCTTCGTTCTTATTTGTTAGCTCTTCTATGATGTCACTAGCAGTAGTGCCCATGCCATCTGCATACTCAGGCAGCTCCTCATCCTCCGTCAATGGATCCTCCTCAGGGTCCTCCTCAGAACCATACTCGGCCTCTGACTCAGCCCTAGTGTCCATCATTTCTGGCTCACTCGGCTGCACCTCCACTAACTGCCCTGCGTCCACATGAATGTCTGTGAACTCTACCTCTCCAGCAGGACTGTACTCTCCCATCTCAGACATCCTACAGCCACAAACAGAAACAAATAGACAGCAAGATGTCAGTGCTACAATAAAATATATTCATTGATAAAATGAAATGATATTTTATCATGCACAACTCGGCTCGATGGATTTCCACAATCCACCTCCAGACATGACCATCAAATGAATCTCCTCGATCAATCGCCTAGCGTACTCAATACGAGTTTAATACTAAGGTTATAACCTAGGTTTCGCAAATCCTAAAGTTTATAACCTACAGCTCTGATACCAACCTGTGACACCCCCAAATTCAGGTACCAATACCTCGAATTTGGTGCTCACGATAAAATACAAACATGCACCTCTAAACAACATAAATTAACTAATGCGGAAATAAATAAACATATGTTGTTCATTACAAAAGGTTTACTACGGTCCCAAGGTCTATAACCTTAAATAAATACATCGCAGAATACATTAATAATACAAAACTATTCCACGATTACATAACGGGATAGTATATATAACTATTCCTTAAGCTTTCCTTTGCCTTTGTCCGCTTTGGAACTCCCCGGCTTAACTGCAATAGGTTCATGATATAGCAAGGGTGAGCAACTACTTTGCTCAGCAAGTTTAAAATGAATAAAGGAGATATATCATGAATGAGTAAGAATAATAGCTGCATAGATCAACAATTTATGAACATTGATGAAATAGCTGAAATGACATAATCAAAGTCCAAATGAAACAATGAATAATGATTATTTACTGCTGAGTGGTCCAACCGACCATGAACTTTTGACCAAAGAGTCAATCATTCGACTAACTCTTTTAAAACCTGGCCCCGTCAGTTGTACTCGAGGGGATCAGCCTCTTGTACACCATGTATATGCATAACATTTAACTCTGACTGCATCGAATAACCGACACATTATAATCCCCTAAATAAGGGTTGCTCTCTCAGTCTAAGAATCCGCACCGACAATCGGTTTGGATAGCTTTTAAAATATTAACCTGTACATGTCTAGCCGAAACGAATGGCATAGACTATTTCCCTAAACAGTTCATGAATGAAGAACTTAAACATTTCACAATCCAACAACAAATAATGAATTCAAATGCATAAGCTGCGAATATCAATAATTATCTTGGAGGTGGAGTAATTGACAATAATTAATCCACTAATATGATTCAAAAGTAATAACTCCATTTGAGTCATGAAACTTGTAACAATATACAACACCTGTATAACATATGAAACCTGCTCAAAATATAATTCGAGTAAGGTTAGAGAAACTTGCCCAACACAAGGGTTAGACAAGCGTTAGGAAACTTGCCTGGTGCGTCTGCTACAATATTACAACACACGCTCCTTAATATCCTACACAATTAAGTACATATTCACATAACAATTAGTCACATACTAGATGCCAAATAATAGTTTATATTACTCTATAATGTTTCACTCTTATAAGAAACAAAATATTAAACAATATTATACACATTAGTTACATCGTTACGACGCTTGCGCGTCCGTACGCCAACCTCGCATATGCGAATGCCCAAGCGACACGCATTGCGTACGTCTAACACACCCATTCGATTTATCTAATACTCATTTCTTAATACTAAGTATCATTATAATTCATAACATTCATGTTTTAGGGCTTAGAACAATGTCTTTTATTGTCGGAAGCATTACACGTTGCACACTCGTAGCGCTTGACCGACCCCTTCTGTTTACACAATAGCCCTAAAAACGGTCAATATCAAAATTACTCCAGGTAGTAAATTTCAATTCTAATTAATGGAAGTTATAGGTCTATCTCTAAGCTTTCCGGATCATCTTGAATCATCGAATTTGGAGTTTATATGAGAAAGTTAGGTCCGTTTTACTAAAGGAGGTCTGCATCGCATAACCAGCTCGCCCCGGAGTGCTTCTGCTCGCCCCAAAGTGCCTCTGCTCGCCCCAGAGGGCTTGTGCTCGCCCCAGAGGGCTTGTGCTCGCCCTAAAGGGTGTGTGCTCGCCCCGGAGCTTCCTCTCATTGCCCTCCTCTTGATGAGCTCGCCCACCTCTCCGATGAGCTCGCCCATGAGCTCGCCCACCTCTCCGATGAGCTCGCCCATGAGCTGATGAGCACACCCTCCTTTCTAATGAGCACGCCCTCCCTTATGATGAGCACACCCACTTTATGATGAGCTTGCCCACTTTATGATGAGCTCGCCCACTTTATGATGAGCTCGCCCTAAGCCAAATGAGCTCGCCTCCTCTCTGTCGAGCTCGCCTAGACCAAATGAGCTCGCCTCCTCTCTGTCGAGCTCTCCTAGACCAAATGAGCTCGCCCCCAAAGGGCTGAGCTCGCCCTTAGGCCAAATGAGCTCTCCCCCGAAGGGCTGAGCTCGCCCCTAGGCCAATGAGCTCGCCCCCGAAGGGCTCCTCTTTGTCGAGCTCGCCAACAAGCCCTGTTTTGGCACACAAACTTCAAACTTTCGTAACTTCTTCGTTACAACTCGGAATTAGGCCATTTTAGAGGCTATGGAAAGCTTAGAATATGAACCATAAGACTCCTATAGATTCATATACATATAGCATTAACCAAAATTATAAGACATGAAAATATCTACAATGGTCCTCTAATTTCGTCCAACAGTCCATGTTCTTGATCAACAGTTCATTGTTCTTGCTCCATTAAGCTAAGGTAAGGATTTCTTTCATTTTTGTTCCACTTTGATGTTGTTAATAGCTTACATAGTCTCTTAACAACACTTACAAACATGCAAAACAAATAACAACGACAAGAATCGCAGCAAAACCAACCCATAAGCTTAAAAGCTCTACAACCATGAAACTTTGAAAACCTTAACCAAAATCAAATGAAGATGTGTTAAGTGAGATGATTACCTCTTGTAATCCCTCCAAGATGCTAGCGAACTTGTAGGCTAGGCTTGAGACTCTCCTTCCACTTCTTTGGCTCCTCTCTTCTCCACCCGTGTCTCCCCTTTCTTCTTCCTTCAAGTTTCTTTCTCTTCCTCTCCCTTTGTTCTTGTTCTTCCGCTCCCTCTCTCTATACCACTCCCTCCCTCTCTGTAGCTCTCTTCTTGCTAGCAAAAGGACCAAGCTTGGAAATAAGCCGAGTATAAGAGAATGAAAGGAAAGGAGTCGGATGAATAAGGCTTGGGAGAATGAAGGAATTCAACACCTGAACTCCTCCTCTTTCTTTCCTTTTCTGCACCTCTCTTCTCTCTACTATGCTCTCACTCTTTCTGCAGCACAAAGCTTGGTAGTTGAAAGTTTGAATGGGATGGCAGCTTGGAGGCTTCGGGAGAATGAGAGGGAGTAGCTCAAGAAAGTCTAGCCTTTAGGAAAATTAGGGCATTGAGCCCATAAAATGGCAGCGTGCTGCCGGCTATCCACTCTACTCCTTGCATTTGATTGGCCCAAGGGTTTAGGTTGTTTCCCACTTAGAATAATAAGCCAAAATAAATACCCGAATACTCCCACTGTTGTACCAAAACTGGTAAATAACTCTACCCAAAAATTAAAATGGGTATTACCATAAATATTGGGATGGGTAAAAATAATTATTATGGGATTTGTCCAAATATTCGGAGCACCCATTTAATGCATTTCGGATACGGGTAAAATCACGTATCAGCTCAAATAAAATTTCCGACACTTGGAAAAATTATTCGTACGCATACACGTATTTATGAAATTTATTAACATTGAAAAAGACACAAAAATATCTGGCATGAATAGTGTCTCGAGAAACGTGCCCCGTGAATAGTGATTTAGCGACGCTACGCGAAATCAATTATTCACTTAAACAAAACTGCAGCACGTAAAATTTCATGCATCCACATAATCCAGGTTGTCACGCAACCCTTAAACACGTAACACAAATATAATATTAATAAAAGATAAAATATTCATTAATATTCAAAAATTCGAATTACAAGGAAATTTCAGAATTTCCGGTCGTTACATTAGGTCTGACATAGGACTGACATTAAGGATACTTGCAGAGTGAAGAACCCGAAATGTTTACCGATCATCCTAAGTTCAAATTGAAGATCAAATTGCGTTGTGTCTAACAGCTAGTTTGGCGATGTGACATCACCCACGTGGTTAGTACTGCTGCAGTCAGATGTGACCTATCAGAGCTGAATGTAAGCTAACACATCCTCCCAAAAAGTTAACATCAAAGATCTTCTAGGATCAGGGCATTAAATGCACAACGACAACTTTCTAATAGGAAAATCTCGAGGTCGTCTATAAAAGGGCATGAAGATTTAATCAAATAGTATGAATCACGAACATCAAGCTGCATTATTGTCCAATTTTCAAGAACATTCTACTCTACGAAACAAGAACAACTTGTTCTGCTACTAAATTCTTCAGAAGCTGAGCTTAACGCCACTCTAGTCTTAGTGACTTCTTGTTACCAAGTCTAAGTGACTTGAAGAGTTCTTAGTGAACTGGTCTGAGTGATCTTTGTCTTAGTGATATTTGCCAAGTCTGAGTGACTTGAAGAGTTCTTAGTGAACTGGTCTGAGTGACCTCTATCTTAATGACATCTGTCAAGTCTGAGTGACTTGAAGGAATCTTAGTGATTCATTATTGTAATAGATTTTAGTGATCTGATCTCAGTGATTACCCTGCATCTTTTGTGAATTTCCTACTCGTAGAGTAGAAGAGTGGAGTAGGAGTTATTTGTACTCCGAACCACTTAACATTTCTTGTATCATTTAGTTTCCTACATTTATATTTTTGCATTTATCTTTTATATTGTTTGTGACTTATTCCATAAGTAAACTAAATTCAGAGTTGAGATATCTTTAAATCTTTGAAGGGATTTTTCAAACTAATATTCCATTGTGCATAATTAAATTAATTTGTTTAATTTATAACTTGATAATACTTCCTCAAAAGAAAATATTTTAAAAGATCTATTTAACCCCTCTTCTAGATCTCCTAATGCCTTTGGAAAATAAGACAAGGACATTTTACCATGGCGCAACTATCACATTATATTATTGAAAGATTAAAAAAACAAAACAAAACAAAAAAAGGATTAACTCATAGCTACATATCTTCCATTTGAAATGAGAAATTAAAAACCACGTATTCCAAAGGTTTAGCAAAAATAGAAATAAAAATAACTTACTAAAGAAAAGGAAAAAACTAACTAAACAGGTAGAATCGAAAATTATTAAAAAGAGAAGAGAAAAATATATGAGAGACATAAAAGAGGTGAGAGTGGAAAAGAGAATAGAAGAGGCAGGACAGAGAATAAAAGAATTCGTGTAAGAGTGGAAAAAGAGAAGTGAAGATTATAATGTAAAAAAAAAAAAATTAGGGCTAGAGGTTTTATATTTTGAAGTTTTATTTTTTCTAGTTACTTTTTCTAAATTTTAGATCTTTATTCCTAAATTTTACGGTTAAAGGACTATTTCTAAATTTTAGGACTAAGAGACAATTTTATACTATTTATTATATATAAAGATTACCACTAATATTTATTCATATAATCGATAACAAAAAAATCAATATATAATTCACAATATATGTAATGTTCCCTAAAATTAACAAGCAATTGTGGATAGTAGTGGATTGACAAGAATTTACATTCATTTAGTAATGCAATTGGCTCAAACGAGTGCTTGATAACAAGAATGCAAGATATGTCCTTTTTTTGAAAGCGCAAGAGATGTCGTTGAATTACCATTTCTGTAATAACCCAAGATTTTCGATATATGAAAATAAGAAATTTTGCGTATAAATTTTTTTTTTATATAATAAAATTATTTTTATTATATATTAAAGCAAGTATGGGAATGTGTGCAAGGAAAGAAATGTGATTATGTAATATGTACATATATATTTATTTTATATATGGTTTCAAGTAAATTTCTTATTAAAGAAATAGTTGATAATAATAAATTATATTCTATTAATAAGTTAATTTTTATATTAAAGATATATGATTATTTACAAAAATATGATTACTATATTATTTAAATAATAAATGTATATTTTAAGAAATTATTATTATTATTATTATTATTATTATTATTACTATGATTATTTCTTTATGATATGAATTTGTAAGACTAGTCAATTTATTTTAAATTGACGAAGTATGGTAAATGAGGCATAGATAAAGGGATGATCAAAACCTAATTTGATCTATGATTATGGATTTTAATGATTAATACAATTATGGTTATTATTGTATTTAAATGGATGTATGTGTGTATCATGAATAATAAGAATTCATTTTCTTAAGGAAATTGAATACTAAATACAAGTATTGATTATATTTGAATGTGTGTATGTACAATATGTGATTCAATGAGCATGTTAATTATTTATCAATGATGATAAATATGTTATGACTTATGTGGATAATGTATGTGACTAATTGTTAGTTAATATAGAGCCCACTAATAGTTATTTAAATTAGTGGACTAAACTAAGAATATTAATACTAAACAATTGATAGGATAGTTAATTAATTAAATATTCAATTAAAGTGAATATAGTAAGCGAATAAATTTTCTACATTAATTAATATGGGTATTAATTAATGAAGACTATGTGATATATGAATGGTTAATTTTTATAGTCCAATTAGTAAGGAAAACTAGTGGACTAGCTTAATTAATTTAGTAACCAAGCTCACTCATTTATTTAATTGTGGACTTGGATAATTAATGTGTGGACTAATTAAATTGACCCAACACTTATTTTATTAGTAACCAAGCATGGATTAAAAATATTTAGAAACTAATGGCCCAAACTAATTAAATGTGAGCCCAAATGATTTAAAACAAAGCCCCATTTGTTAGCCCACTTAGGAGATATTTTTGCCAACTTAATTAACATATTAAAGCAATCAATAAAGGACTAAAAATATGGGACAAGAATGAAGAAGTAACCGGCCATGTAGTATCCCAAAAGGTGAGGTGTTGATTTTAAATAGCTTACTTTTATGGATGGGAAAAAGGGAAGTACAATTAATAATCATCACCCATCACCAACTTGTCAATTGGTGTAAGAAAAGAATACTTCCTAATGATGCTAAAATATATAGATATAATTCTTATATCTATAGATATTGTAAGTATTAGATTTATTAAAACAATGTCTCTTTTCCATCTTCATTTTCTTAGTTTGAAGAGAGAGAAAATTAAAAACTACTCTATTCTCTTTCATCTAATCTTCTCTCCAAAAATAATATCTAAAGAGAGAGAAAGAGAAGAGGGGTGGCAGCCATGAAGGGAGTTTTTGGTGTGCTCTAACTCCATAAACAAAGCCTAGGAAGAAGGAGAAAGAAAATCAAGCAAAGGTATAATTTTTCAAACCTTAATCTAGTTTATTTTCATTTATTTTGGGTGTGATTTGTGTGATATGAAGTATATGATCTTGAGGTCTAAAACCTTATATCTATATGTTAATAAGTGTTTTATGTTTATATCTAATCCTTTTGAATGCCAAAAGTTAGATCAAAAGAAAGAAAAGCAAAACTATTTTCTAAAGGGTTAGAAAACCCTAGCTTTTCATCACTTTGTAAGCTTATAGCTTGAGATCCACAAACTCTTTTTACGATCCGTCAAAGCGTAATGCTAGATATATAAGTTAATTATAAAACCCAAGTGGTAGAACTCAAAAATAGTTGGTACAAAATTCGTATGAACTATTTTGGTACAAACAGTCCACTTTTTCTCAAAAAACTGGAATGAGGTTGTTAACTGTTGGGATCCAGGGGCCGTTTCATCCACTGTTTATGCTCTAAAAATTCTTGAAAATTTTGGGATGGTAATATGAGAATTATGTAAGTCTTGTAAAAATTTGAAGATTTTTGACCATGTATAATGAAAGTTATGGATGTTATCGTGAATGACTATTTTTAAAAGTATTCTTGAATAACTCTTTGTAGTTAACCCCAAAAATTATAAAATTATTACTGGGAGTATATGTATATAGCACGAACATACCCTAAACATTTTAGAATTTTGGGATGTAATTTCGATTTATGAAAAATATAGAAAGATGTGGCTATTTTGGACTATTTAAATATAGTAAATGGATTTTAAAAATTCCGGAAAAAATATATTTTCATAAGGGGACTATATATAGTCTATTTCCAGAAAAGAAATGATTTTGAAGTTGTTTTGCTATTTTTCGTGTAAATGATGAAGTTATGTATAAATAGATTTAATTAATTATGTGAAGTTGAAAATTTGAAAAATGGGATTTTATGACTTGAGAACCTTAAATATGGTTCATACAGATTTTTTATATAAGTTTTGGTCATTTGTAAGGTGGTATAATATTTATGGCATTTTAGATCGATTAAATGAATTATTTAATAAAATAGAAAACAGTATGAATCCAGCTAGCTGAATTAGTGAATCCAGTTAGATAAATTAGTGAATCCAGTTTGCTGAATAGTGTAATTCAGTTTGCTGAATTGAATAAAATGAATCTAGTTTGTTGTATTGTAGAATAGTTCGAATCCAGGTTACTGGATTGGAAAATAGTTTGCTGAATTAGTGAATCTAGTTTACTGTATTAAGATAGTTTGAATCCAGGTTATTGGATTGTAATCCAGGTTGGAATCCAGTTTGCTAGATTTGGGAATCCAGTTTACTGGATTTGGAATCCAGTTTACTGGATTTGGAATCCAGTTTGCTGGATTGGGTACTTAACCTACAGGACCATAAAGAAAGACTTATATAAGGAAAGACTTAGTGTTAATTCATAAAGTAGTGGTACAGTCGTACTCTTTAGTAGTCGATGTATAGTATATGAGCTAAACAAATCCTTCAAGGAGCGGAGGTATATACGAACTGGCAACCGATCTAACTCACTGTGAAAACAGTGTAGATGAGACGGAAACTAGTTTGTTGGTTGTTTGTGGGAAACCACTCAGCATACTATATTGAACACTGTTAAAGACACGATGTGTACTAACTTTAGAATTGAATGCGCATGGTGTTAATGTGTTATCTAATATTTGATTATGTGGTTGAATGTTAGATAATTTACTTATAAATAAGTGATATTATAAGGTATAATATGATTGGCTGACCGAAAGACCAATCTTATAACTGATAGGTCTTTCGAAAGAAGTTAAATTAAATTGCGTAGCAGTAGTCAACATCCAAGGCAAGTATCTGAACCTTATGCACTTCTTTTATTTTGTGCAAACAGGTATATGTTATACATGGTTCATGTTGTAACGACCCCAAAATCCATACACTTCAACTCTCCACATCGGTCGTTAACAATACATCTATATTCTAACTTTATAACATTAATTGATAATAAACTCAATAAAACGCGGAATAAATAAAAACTTTTCAGTTTTCTTTCTTTGCTTTCCCTGATTCATAACCTTTATTCAATTACATATTCTAGAATCACAATTGATTCGCTTTATCAAAGTTATAATAAAAATAAAACTTCAAGATTCAACACCCTTTATACAACGGATAATATTAAATTACAACTCAATACAAATTTAACAACTCTACATTTTTTACAATTAATACATTTTCAAATACATCATACCGAACCTTAATCATGGTTTAAAAACATAATTTAAGCTAAAATAATTAATCTGCATGCTTTACATCTGAATCATGCCATTCAATTTAACTTGTATCTTTAACCGTATTTTAAACCTGCAAAAGTGATTATTTGCAAGGATGAGCTCGACAGCTCAGCAAAATCTAACAGTGTGTATGCATCACATAACACATAGATAACATGCTCAACATTTAAATTATAATCGTTTGACTAAATAAATCATGCATAATGATCAACACTTAACAATTAGAGATTGAGTTCCATAACTTAATCAGCATTCTCTACTCAACAAACGTAGTCATATTTTGAGTTGGTCGTCTCATACTTGTAACATATATAAAGTACATCATGCTTATACATCATATGATAAAAACAATTAATCAATTAATTCACATAACAAATAGGAACTGAAAGACTTGCTTGATTTGTAGATTATCAACTACCATAACCAACTTATATCTATCTGCACGTCACGTATCCTACACGATATATATAATCATGCACATCATTTATTAGCCACGTAGTAATACTTAATATTCATTATACTTAACAATTCATAATCCTTCATTTTTATTATAAACGTTATAAACCTTCATTTTATTGCGTCTCGCTTTAATCGACACTTAACCACTGGCTAAGTTTTAAACTTTGTTCTACACTAGATGCGTAATGGTTATAAGTAATTTTTGTTTAGGGTAACATATGATAACCAAAAAGAAAAGAATTAAAAATAGGAAATATTTTCCATTTCAACAATTCTCGCCGGGGCGAGAAAATTATAACATGGAACCCTCGCCGGGGCGAGAAACTATAACGTGAAACTCTCGCCGGGGCGAGAAATTCCCTAACAAAAACCTCGCCGGGGCGAGACATCTGATTTCCAGATTCTGCAGTTCGCGAACTGTAGAATTTCAAAGTCAAAAATTCCCAATTCCTTCATCCAATAGGCAATTTACGCATACCCAGATATCGTACATAATGTAAAACTAAAACCTAACATGTGTACAGTGATTCTAACAACATAAATTGCTTAAATAACAAATTTTAAAGACCCAAAATCAAAGTTCATGCTAGTTTTTCATATTTGAACAAATTTAATGAATCAAACTCTCACGAATTCGTTTCTCCACCAATTTGATTGATTCAACTTGCAACGTTTTCGTTTCTCAGAATACTAACACAATCCATTATCAATTACAGACTTTATACCTGAATTAACTATTAATTTTAGTCTCAAAATAGACTAAAATATACATATTACTACAAAACTCAATTTTCTTCTTCTAATTCATGTTTTCATGAATTTGATAACTCCAAAATTATATATAAACACCAAATAACGGATTAAGCATGCTTATAAACATATATTACCAATACTTCATCAAATCCTTTAACCAAAAATCCATTTTAAAGAAAACTCAATGAATATGAAATTAACAATTCAAAGCTAGATTATTACCTTTGATTCTTGCTTAGGTTATCTAGATGATGACAAGAATTGCTTGCTAAATCTTCTTCCTTCTCTTGATTTCTCAAGTGCCTTCTCAATTTCACAGATAATCCTTTTTCTCTCACTTTCTCTCTTCCTCCCTTCTCTGTGTTCTCTCTTCTCCAGACTTAGGAGAATAACGTAAAAATTAAAATAAAACCTCTCCTTTAGTCAGTTACAAAAACAAAGGGTCTCTAGGCCATGTTTGGCTAGAACGCAATATATATATATATATATTTTAATATGATAAACCATGTCACACTTAAATATAATTTTATTTAATAAAAATAATTTTGTTTAATAAAATCATCTTTCACTTAATAAATAATTTTATTGAGTAAAATTATTCATCCTCTCATTTAATAAATTACCAACATCTATGCATAATAAACACGCATCAAATATAAAAATATTTATCTTCACCTTACTTAATATTCTTATACAAATAAATTATCACACAATATTCTCATCAAATATTTATTTTATTAAATAAACATCCCAATTAAAATATTTATTCTACTCAATAAATATTTTATCCATTTACGAAATTCACAATCGTAACACATTAACACGTAACATATTTATATGCAATACATTACTCTCTCATTTTATTAATATAATTATATTCTCATTAATTCCTTAGTTTAATTAAATAAATCACTCACATTATTATGAAATTTAATTCACAATAATTTTCATTGTTTACAAAACATAACAATCAAATTATATTATTTCTCAATATAATTTCAACTTTCGAATATTCAGTAAATATCTTTTTCGTAACAATTTCCTTCATTTCATTCAATAGTTTAATTAACTATTAAACCTCGTTTCACAAATACACGAATATATAATTCTCTTCACATTAAAACATATATTTCACAAAATATATATCACATATATTCATACACAAAACTCAAAACGTCACATAATAAGAATTTTCTATTTGCTAAATTCTTATTTAATAACTTCTAAAAATTCGGGTTGTCACACATGTTATACCAGTATTCAAATCTTACTGTTATTCTGCTAAGCAAGTTCCATCTTACTCAATCTATTATTGAGCAATTATCCCATCCTTTTTATTTACATTATGAATTGGATTCATATGTTGTGCAAGTATCTTAACTCAATCTTTTATTTTGGAAGTTTCTAATTTACACAACTTCTTACATTGTGCAAGTTCCTTAACTCAATCGTTATTTTGCAAGTATCTTAACTAAATCTTTTGTTGTGCAAGTATCTAAACCTTATGCACTATTTTATTTCGTGCAAACAGGTATATATTGTGCAAATTCTTGATTATTGCTAAACTCCTTACATTTATTGCCAGTTCCTAACTCAACATGAGTTATCAATTTCAAAGTATGCTCGTGAATTATTGTTAATTTTTCATATCCATAATGATCTTTGTTATTCGTTTATGCAATTATCGTAACCCTTGCATTTACATTATGCAATGGATCCATATATTATGTAAGTATTCTTATACTTCATTCAACCTATCTATTGATTTCAAATATCTCGATATTGTTTCATGTGATGCATTTATAATCAAAATTATTCTGTTCTTTGTGCAAGTGCCCTCACTTGTACAAATTGTTATAATTATTATAAATTCGAATTTACTTCGATTCGTTCATTGTTAAAAGTATCTCATTACTGAATTGTTATGACTCATATTGAAAATTTGTATTCTACGTTTGGTTATGCAAGTGTCCCCACTTGTATGAACTATTGTACATTATCAATTACCCTTGAATTCGAAATTCGTTGATAAGTTCTGATACATACTATTAAATTTCAGTATGTATACCTAGTTTAAAGATTGTCTAAGCTATTTGTCCCAGCTAGACACGATTTGAAAAGTATTTGTCGAATGTTATTGGTTATGATAAAGTCGTCTAACTTAATTGTTTTAGATAGGACTCCAGGCTGAGTATGAACAACCCTAAATGGGAAATTTTATGCGCTAAAAGCGGTGATGAAAATTTTATGCGCCAATGGCGGTGATGTATTATATAGTGTTGATCAATACAGGGCACAACGGGACTGATCATCCTCCGTGTCCGTAAGACTAGACGGTTTACAGATGAATTTCTGTTCAAACCTTTTCAAAAATGAAAAATAACAGTTCATGGTCTTTTGACCACTCAGTATTCAAAAGTTGCTCAGTTGTTTCAAAAATCTTAAAATGATTTGATCCGTTGTTAAGAATGGTTTTAAATGACTTCACCACTATTAATTCGTGGTAGAAGTAGTTCTCAAAGAAAACATTTACTTCTTTTAGCGCATTATTATTAATTATTATTACTTGCTGAGCAATTGAATGTTCATTCTTGCTTTGACTTAAATGTTTTCAGCTAAGTGTGATCGACCAGAAGGCTCTGGCAAAGACAAGGGCAAAGAAAAGCTCCAGGATTAGGTTTCAAGGTGTTATCTGTAATGATTAGGCTTTTGTATCGTGATCATATATATTAAGTAACATGTAAAAAAATGTAATTAAAGGTTGTCATACCTGGGGAATAGACAACTCTGATATAAATATCAAGTTTGTAATATATTAAACAACTCAAAGAAATGGTATCGTGATGCACCAAGTACGGGTTTCAAGTACCTGGATTTGAGGGCGCCACAATTTCACTGTGGAGCAAGAAGTGGGGTCTCAAACATTTTCATTTTTCGGTTCAACAGTAAACTTTGCCCTTATGCTTTCTAAAGACCTAAATTATAAGTGTATTATTTACTTTTAAAAATTACAAATTTAAAATTGATAGGATTTGTTTAAATTTATGAAACAATAGATATTACAATCACACTTTTTAGTACTTTTTAAATAGTTTATAATTGTATTTACTAAATTAAATGAATTTATGTCAATTTTGAATTTTAAAATGTGAAAAATTAACTTAAAAAAGGCGAGTGATAATGTTAGAGCAATTTTTATGCTGCCAGAGCAAATATATATTTAGCAACACATCTACACTTGTTTTAATAATACTTTTAACTTTCAGCGACAGTTATTGTTCTCACAGCATAATCATTACTCTAACATTATCAGTGGCCTCAAAAAATCAACAATGTTCCTATATTTTGGAACTATTAGGGTATGTGTATTTGGGCCCGATGGATTCGGTGGGCCATAGTTCACGTGAAGGAAGTCTCCCCATGTAGAAATCTGCTTTGGGCAGTGGGAGAACTTTAAGGAATCTAGGGTTCCTAATTGTATTTAATTTCTAACTCCTAAGAAAAGAGTCAAGATGGTGTCCGAATTTCTTTCTTTAAGGAGGTTCACTTTTATCCCATTAAAGTAGCTATCCTAATGAAGAGTCCTATTTCCATATGGGGACGAGCATGGAGGAGGTGTGATCATTATAAATACAAGGTTAAACCCTAATTCACAGGTAATGTCACTTTTAACACTAAAACATTAAGCCTCCATTGTTAAACCTTATTCAACATGTACTTATTCTCATACCAGAGCTATCCCTCGGCGACCCCGATCGACTGCTCTCTGAGTGTGGTTTTTGTTTCTGTGCAGGATTGGGCACGTAGATAAGTCTTGGCGTTAACATTGGCGCTAGAAGGAAGGCCCTTTAGTGCTAGTCAATTTTTTAATCACCCAGGCGTTTAGCAGTAAAAATGGTGACAAGTAAGGCGAAAACTATTTTTGGACGTGACAAATCAACTGTCGGCCCCTCTTTTCAACTTAGGGGTTCGGCTGGGTCTTTCCACTCATATCTCCGACAAGCTGGGGTCCCATGGTCAATCTGTGGGCCCTTCAAAGGCGAAGACGATGCCAGTCAGGAGACAACTGTTCTCGGCCACAGGAAGATCTAAGTTCCAGGAGCGATGGTTGGGACGAGAGACAACTAATCTTAACTTAGAAGACTTATGAGAAACAGGATGCTACGAAGGCCCTACGCCTTCAATGCAAAGAACTGGACGCATAATTGGAATTGTTGATGAGTGGAGAAGAGGTATCTTTCAGCCATAATCGACTTCGGGATGTATCACCAGGGAACCGGTCCAGGATGCATCGTTTGTACGATTTTCGGCTTGAAAGGAGCAGGCACGGAAGCCGCTCTTAGGAAAGGAGTAGGCGTCGAAGCCGCTCCTAGGAAGCAAGCAGCAAAGGCAAGGGAAGGTCCGAATGGAGAAGGGGGTTCGCCTCTTTAGCGATTGTAAATATTTCGGATCTTTGTAATTAGGGTTTCCGAGCGTTATGGAATAATATGAGATTTTATGATTAATACTATGTTTTATGTGATTAAAGGTTGAATATTGACCTAATGCATGAGATATGTGATTATGTAAATGTGTTGCGGTTTCATAGACGAAATAAATTTTTTTCGAGAAAAATGCTAAAATACTATTAATAAAATGCAGAAAAACGTCTTTTTCATTTTTTTGAATTTTTGAATTTTTGAATTTCAGGATATTGTTTATTTGAAGACGGGAGACGTAATCTCCAATAAAACTGGCGAAAGAAATTTTACGATTTTCGTATGTGGAACGAGTTAGGAAATCTAATTAGAAAGAAATCGGGTAACCGAACGACTTCAAAAATGTAAACCCTAATCAATTATACAGAAGGGGAAAATGGACTTTTTGCTAACAAAAATAGTTGCAATAGCTAACTAAAAAAAAGAAACCAGAAATCAAAACTACGTTTCGAATGGCTCGGCTAGGGTTTATGATAGCTTAACTAGGGTTAAGCTAAGGGTTTATGATGGCTTGGCTAGGATTGAGACAAGGCTTGAGTTCTAGGGTTAACCCCTAGAGACTTAAGGCATAAGTAAGGTTTGATGAGATGAAAACCAAATGAAATGCAAATTAAAGTATAAAGCAAATTTTAAACCAAATGAAGGGTAAAAAGGGCCATAATGGCTGGCCACTTAGAGAAGGAGGGGACCAAATGGCGAGTCATTGGCATGACTCACCTTATCTAGACAAGCATTAAATGTTTGGTTCCCTTGCAATTCATTTTAATTTGCCAAATAAAGCCTTAGCAATCATTTAGTCTCCTTAACCTTGCATGAGTTAGCCTAATCTTGTATGGTTAGGTTAGTTGGTGGGAGATGAGATGATTAAGTATCCAACACTTAGCCATTTTCATCTTCATTTCCATTGTAAGAGTTAGAGAGAAAAGAGAGAAAAAGAGAAAGAAGTGTTAGGTTTGTATATAACACGAACTTGCAATCAAATTACATAAATAGAGCGGAAGCGCGATAAAACAGATTTTAAAATTTTATACAAACCATCACATTGATCGATCAATGTGCTCAATTAACGATATAAACAAAAGAGAAAGAGAATAAGAATTATACCCTCGTAGAATAAGCTTCCTCGGGTATAAGTTCAACTCCTAGTCCTTCGTGTTCTCCTCGAATACTACGGTGTGATTCCTTCCTTTGATCAACGTTAGCCACCCAAGTGTTTGGCCTCTAGAGGTGATTCACCAAGGAAGAACAAGTATTCAAGAAGTTGGGTATTTGGCAAAACCCTAGTTTATATCTCTATAGAAATTGTAAGTACTCTCCACAATCTAATGCAAGAGTGTGTAACCCCAATCTATGATAAGACTCCTCTTATTTATAGATGTAGGAATAACCCTACCCTAAACTATTTAGGATTAAGGTTTCAATTATAATTAAACTCCTTTAATTAATTATGCTCCTAATCTAATTATGAATTTATGGGAGAGTACTTCTATTAATTAATTCTCAATCCCTATTAGGAATTAAATAATAGTAATAGTAATAATAATAATAAGACTCCTTTTATTAATTTATATTTAATATTTCTAAAATATTAAATAATAAATATTAAGCTATTTAATTTATTCTATCTCCATAGATTAAATTAAATACACTTAACTTATTATTACAATTATGTCATTTACTTCTTAAATAAATATTTTTCTTTTGCGGTGTGACCCTTTAGGTTCTCCATATTAAACCGGTTGTGAAGAAATCAATTAGAACAATTCTAATCTTATTTAAATAAATAAATTAAACTATTTAATTTATTTAAATAAATAATATTTATTCTACAATAAGGGTAAGCCCCCTTAGCGATCAACGACTTTCTAGATAATATAGATTTCAACATCAATCACAAAAGAACCTTTGAGTAAATAGTTACCGTACAATTCAATCCTTCTACCATTCAATGTCCCAATTAAATATAAGACATGGATTTACTGTCAAGTCTTATTTTATTTAATTATATGTATTTCGATTCCCAAATGCACAACTCTGATTAATGCAAATTAGAAACTCCTTTCTAATTTCATTCTGCCTTGGCCAAGGACTACTGAGTTGTCATTTATCGAATCACATAGGACATTCACATCTTTTACTAGACGTGGTAGATTCTTTGTTGATCATTCACCTATCTCCATGTACAACTAATTATACCCAATCATACCCTTTAATATACTCAAAAGGTCTTAAGGGACATGTCAAAGTATAACTCATCATACACAAGATACTATGATGATCTCAAGTCCAAGGATCACTTGTATTACTATCACTAGAGGAATTCCTATTGACAGGTGAATAAAACTCCATTAGGTATTCCTTAGCGAGCCACGTTCAGTGAACTTATTCTCCAATAAGAACCTACATACTTGCTTTAGTGTCTCCACACAAATGATTATGAGATCAATCATCCTCTTCTTAAGAGCAAGCAACGTATGTACTAATCTATCCGGATTCACTAATCCCCTATTTAGTAATCCAACGATTAGGAACAATTTTAGTTTGTGAGCTATCTTGAATTTAGATCTCATTAGCATGATCACCATCATGATTCTAAAAGCATTGCTCAAAACTATGGGTTTATCACATTTAATATAACAGCACTATGTAGATAATATAAAATGCCTTTTGAGAAAATCAATTCCTTTATTAATAAATGAATAAGATTACAAAGTATATGCTACATCATATCAAATATGATTGGCTTGTGTGCATACTACTTTCAATCTCCCACTTGCACTAAAGCCAATCGTCATGGTATCTAATACCCATCTTCTCTAAGTGACGATCAAACTGCTGTTGAGTTAAAGCTTTAGTAAATGGATCTGCAATGTTGTCTTGAGAGTCCACACGCTCCAAGGTGACATCTCCTCTTTCAATGATCTCCCTAATCAAATGAAACCGCCGCAACACGTGTTTGGATTTCTGATGAGACCTAGGTTCCTTAGCCTGCGCAACAGCTCCATTGTTGTCACAGAATAAAGGTACGACTCCTCTAATGCTAGGAACCACTCTAAGTTCAGTTATGAACTTCTTCATCCAAACAGCTTCCTTTGCAGCTTCACTTGCAGCTATGTACTCTGCCTCTGTCACTGAATCAACAACTGTTTGCTGCTTGGAACTTTTCCAACTCACTGCGCCACCGTTTAAGGTAAACACATACCCTGAAACGGATTTACTGTCATCTTGATCCATTTGAAAACTTGAGTCTGTATAGCCCTCTAGTTTCAACTCAGACCCACCGTAGACTAGAAATACATCCTTAGTTCTTCTCAAGTACTTTAGGATGTTTTTCATTGCCTTCCGGTGCTCTTCTCCTGGATTCGACTGATATCTGCTCGTTACACTAAGTGCATGAGCGACATCTGGTCTAGTACATATCATACCGTATATGATAGATCCTATTACAGAAGCATAAGGAATCTTACTCATCCGGTGTCTCTCCTCAGGTGCCTTTGGGGCCTGTTTCTTGGAGAGATGTATTCCATGGCTCATCGGTATGAGACCTCTCTTGGAATCTTCCATGCTAAACTTCTTTATCATCGAGTCAATGTACTTTCCTTGGGTCAAGCCCAGCATCCTTTTAGATCTATCTCTATAGATCTTTATCCCCAAAATATAGGATGCCTCACCCAAGTCCTTCATGGAGAAGTGTTTAGATAACCAAATTTTGATCGACTGTAGCATAGGAACATCATTCCCTATCAGTAATATATCATCAACATATAATACAAGGAATGAAACAGCGCTCCCACTAACCTTCTTGTACACATATGGTTCATCCTCATTTTTGATAAAATCAAACCTTTTGATTATCTCATCAAAACGGATGTTCCATCTTCGAGAAGCTTGCTTCAATCCATAAATGGATCGTTGTAGCTTACAGACTTGGTTTGTTTCAACCGTTAAAATAAAACCCTCTAGCTATATCATATACACATTCTCCTCAAGCTCTCCATTGAGGAAGGCCGTTTTCACGTCCATTTGCCAGATCTCGTAGTCATAATAAGCTGCAATTGCAAGCAAAATCCGAATGGACTTGAGCATAGCTACTGGTGATAAGGTTTCATCATAGTCAACTCCATGTCTTTGTTTGAAACCTTTTGCAACCTGTCGGGCCTTATAGGTCTCTCCCTTGCCATCTGCTCCAGTCTTTCTCTTAAAGACCCATTTACACCCAATAGGCTTAATGCCCTCAGGTGGTGAAACCAAAGTCCATACTTGGTTTTCATACATGGAGTCCATCTCGGATTTCATAGCTTGTAGCCATTTCTCTGAGTCATCACTACTCATGGCCTCTTCGTAAGTTAATGGATCATCATCATCTATGATGCGTACCTCATCATCATCCTCTATGATGAATCCATACCTCTCAGGTATCTTCGGTACTCTTCCAGATTTACGAATAGGTTGTGGTACAGTAGGTTCTTCTACTTGGTCAGGTACCTGACTTTGATCCATAGTATTTTGTGGTTCTTGAACTTCTTCAAGATATATCTTACTCCCACTGATCCCTTCGAGGATAAACTCCTTTTCCAAGAAGGCAGCGTGTTTCGCAACAAACACCTTTTGATCAGTAGGATGATAGAAATAATACCCTAATATTTCTTTAGGGTATCTCACGAATCTACATTTGTCGGATCTAGTCTTCAGCTTATCATGCTCAAACCTTTTGACATAAGCTGGACAACCCCAAGTCTTAACATGCTTAAGATTTGGTTTCCTCCCTGTCCATATCTCATATGAAGTCTTTGGGACGGATTTGGTAGGTACCTTGTTAAGTAGGTATGCAGCCGATTCTAGAGCATAACCCCAGAAGGATACTGGAAGGTCGGTAAAACTCATCATGGAACGAACCATGTCCAACAATGTTCGATTTCTCCTTTCAGATGCACCATTCAACTGTGGCGTTCCTGGTGGAGTCCATTGGGAGATTATACCATTTTCTTTGAGACAACTTAGAAACTCATTGGTCAAGTATTCACCTCCTCGATCCGATCGAAGAATCTTAATACTCTTACCAGTTTGCTTCTCTACTTCACTTCTGAATTCTTTGAACTTTTCAAACGATTCAGATTTGTATTTCATTAAATACACATATCCAAATCTAGAATGATCATCAGTGAAAGTAATAAAATAAGAATACCCTCCTCGTGCATTCGTTGTCATAGGTCCACATACGTCTGTGTGTACCAATGCTAACAACTCTGTAAATCTTTCTCCTTTTCCAGTAAAAGGAGATTTAGTCATTTTACCCATGAGACAAGATTCACAAGTTGGATATGATTCGTAATCAGATAGCTCTAAAAGCCCATCTTTATGCAACTTGGATAATCTTGTTTCATTGATATGACCGAGTCTACAGTGCCACATAAAGGTATAATTAACATCATCTCTTTTTCTTTTCTTAGTTTGTTCAACTTGAAGTATATTTTCATGCAAGTCAAGTATGTAAAGTCCATTCAGTAAATTACCAACACCATATAAAACATTTTTATTATAAATAGAACAACTATTGTTCTTTATTATAATATCAAAACCATCCATATCCAATACAAAAATTAAAATAATGTTTGTAATGAGTGTTGGAACAAAATAAGAATTATTTAAACTAATGGACTTGCCCGAAGGCAGTGCCAAACAATAAGTCCCTACAGCTAATGCAGCAACCTTTGCTCCATTTCCCACTCGTAGGACGACTTCATCCTTGTTCAGCTTTCTACTTCTGCTTAGTCCCTGCATATTATTACATATGTGAGAACTACAGCCGGTATCCAATACCCAAGTAGAATTTTGACTTTTAGAAAAATTAATTTCAATCATGAACAAACCTAGATCGGAAGTCGAAGCTTCTCCAAGCTTCTTCTGGTCCGCAAGATACTGCTTGTAGTTCCTCTTCTAGTGTCCCAGCTTATTACAATGGTAGCAAATTCCTTTTCTATCTAGATCTGGTTTCTTTTTATCCTTTCTCTTCGCCTTGCCCATAGCCTTCTTGTTTTTCTTCTTTTCAGAAGATACCTTGGGCCTCTTCCTTTTCTTGGAAGAATCATCCACTAGTAAGACTTGGTTCTTGTTGGATGAGAAGTGACCTTCAGTAGTTTTCAGCATGTTAAGTAACTCAGGCAAGCTGACGTCCAACTTATTCATGTGAAAATTCACAACAAATTGTGAGAAGGTGTCCGGGAGTGACTGCAAGATCAAATCTTGACTTAACTCCCCATCCATCACGAACCCAAGCTGTCCAAGTTGTTCAATCAGATTGATCATCTTAAGGACATGAGTCTCAACAGCAGTGCCCTCGATCATACGAGATCGGAAGAGCTCCTTAGATATCTGATATCTAGCAGTCCTACTTTACTCACCATACACCTCTTTGAGGTGCAGTAATATAGTAGGAGCATCCATAGTTTCATGCTGACGCTGAAGCTCGTTACTCATGGATGCGAGCATGATGCATTGAGCCAAGATTGCATCATCTTGCCACTTTCTGAAAGTAGCAATCTCTTCCTCAGAGGCTGTTTCTGTAACATTTGGAGGGACTGGCGAATTTAGGACATAAGAAATCTTTTTAGTAGTGAGAACAATTCTCAGATTCCTTAACCAGTCCGTGTAATTCGGTCTGGTCAGTTTGTTAGCATCAAGTATGCTACGCAGTGATAGTGAGTTTGACATTTTTAAATTCTGCATGTGACATAGACAACATTTTAGCATACATTCATTTAATTAATTACCAAAATAAATTAGGTCTTTATTTTAAATTGGTATCTCTCACTTTTTCATCAAACTATATTACCCTCATTATATAGTTCGACAATTCTAATTAAAGATTTGCTAGTGAGACTAAGGATCCCATTTCAAATGTATATAGCCTTGTGGTGACATAACAAACGATATATAAATAAATAGGTAGACAACTATTGTCAATTACATCACTATGTAACTCCTTTTATTTTGCCTCTTAGATTATTTTGATCAAGTGGTGACACATCCGAATCAAAATTATCCAAGTTAAGTCCAACCTAGCACTTCCATATATTCGAAAGAAAAACACTGTCCTTGTGGTGACACAACAAAACAACATCGTTCAGTCTATTTATAAGCATCAAATGTGATAAAGCAACATCTTAAATATTTAATACTTGCCTTGTGGTGACACAACAAACTCATATTAAACATTTAATACTCTATTGCTTTACCATGCTAGAAGGCGACGTTCGATATTCCAAATATCTTTGAACGCTTAGGACTTAATATGATTCCTTTGAGGGGTTTGTTATTATTAGTCTCATCTTGATTAGCGCGCATGCACATATATATATAAAATACGCGTCATATTATTTTACATGCGAAGCATGTTGGATAATATATAATATATATATAGTAAGCATGCACATATAGAATACTATATTCTACCCGGATTGATTATGGACTTTTATTCTAGTTTGGTTCACTAGAGCCACCAAGTGAACCAAAAGGTCAAACCTAGGGTGCAAGAATTAAATTTAAATATAACTATTACATTTAAACCCGGGCTCCATTACAAACGGGTCTTCATGCGCTCCTTGCTCCTTTGTCTCCAATTCTTCAAAATTAATTCTAACTAGTCCTATTACATGAACTATTTACAATAAATAGAAACCTTGATCAGCAGTCAAGGGGGAGTACATATGAGGGAGATAGAAATTACATTAAGAAAAATTAGAGAAGGCGAGGTACGCAGACCCCATTTATAAAAACCCATACATTCAAGCATCCACTTAAAATAAATCCAATCACACATTGGTCAATAGTCCATAATCAATCCCTCTTTATTATCATACATCTCTCTATATGTATCAATAAATAACATTCATCTCATGAATAATAAAACCATTCCATATATGCATTGATATCAATTAATGGGCAAAAGTTTTGCTAATATTTAGTTTTGAAACAAAATAAACTCTTTTATTTTAATCAAAAACCAAATCCAAATTAAACTCCTTTAATTTTAGCAATCTGAAATCCTATTTCAGATAAAATAAACTCTTTTATTTTAAACTTTTATCAATTAAATAAACCATTTATTTCAATTGAAGGAAAAAAAATCGGATTCTGATGTCCGGCGCAGCTGCGCCCAGAATGAACAGGGAACCGGCGCAGCTGCGCTGAACCCCAGAAAAAACTGATTTTGGGTATTGGCGCAGCTGCGCCCCAGAATGAATTGGAGCCGGCACAGCTGCGCCGTATCGCTGATCCAGAAAAAAATTTCTTGCCCAAAATTTCGAACGTTTCGCATATCAATTCATAAATCGATGGCTCATATGTGACTCCGAATTAATTGGTCTGCGTACCGAGATTCATAGAGTTCGTGGGCTTGCTTAAGCGAGTGGAAGGTGTTAGGCACCCCCCGACTTCCGTGAAACACGGTTACCGCAATCTTGATACTTTTCCTATCCTTTAATTCTTGAATGTGTGTGTGTATGTGCGTGTATGTGTGTGTGCCTATGTGAATGTTGTGGTGAGTTTGCATGAAGAAACCATTTGGGTTTTGATGAAAAGTCGTGCTTTCTTTTGAGAATGCTTTAGAATGTCATTTGGCTTAACGAGAAAGCTTTATGAGAAAGGTTTGATTTTAATTGTCAAAAACTTATGAGATTTTCATTAGGTGTCGTTTTGGCAAAAACAAGAATTTTCTAAACCTTTGTCAAAATAGAATCGAGATCTATACGTTGCTTTCGTAAATAGCACGGTGGGCAACTTCTAGGATCTCTTTAACCCTATGCACAAAGATTTAATAAAACGTTACTTATTTTTATAAAATCATTTTTGTGATGTTTGAAAACGATTTTTTCTTTAGCCTTTTCGTTAAATAGGAATCAACATTCATTAGCATTTCCAAATTTTAGGCTCGTGGTGCTAATAGCCTAGTTTGATTGATTTTATGAAAATCTTATCATTTAGCTTTGAAATCAATTTCGTGTCACAAAATCCAATCAAGGATAACCACGCGTCGGGGCTATTCATGGGCATGTAAACCATCAAAATAACCTCAAACGCTTACAATCACAAGTTTCACTATTTCGGGGCCTTAAACCCGACCTCCGACTTGGTATCGTTTTAAGGCCCGACGATTACATATTTACAATGACGAATGCGTCTACCCGATTACATACATCCAAAAATGTCCATCATCGGATTTGGACCACGGGGTCGCGTTCCTAGGCTCACATCCGAACTTGTTGCACAACCGCAAAGTGGATACAACGTAAATAAACAAACGTGGTATGCCTAATGCTCTAGGATATCTTACAATAACAATTGAAATACACTACGAATGACCCATTACCGTAATAGCTAAAATTTGCACGAAACGGACATCATCGGGCTATTAGGGGGAATTTCATTCCGATGAACCCTCACTAATAGTCCCTAATCCATGGTTTCGCAATAACATGTAAGAAAACTACATTTAAGATAATTCGGATGACAAAAAGCTTGGCAAAAATGGTATAACAAAATGCTAAAACAAAGGATTCTTCACCTTGCAAATGATCCCCAGAATATGTATGAATTTGTGTATTGAGTAGAGTATAAAATATGAGGTGTAATCTCACAAAATGGGTACAATTTCTCACTATTTCTCACTCTTTTCTCTCTTAATTTTTGCTGTTTTCTTGCTGTTTTTCTTCTTCTCCCAAACTGCTGCTGCTGCTGGATTCTTCCTCCTGTTTCTGTACGCGAAATGGCCTGATAAGGCACTGCCAAGGGCAGCCGCAGATCAATCTGCGGCTGGCCGCAGATTGATCTGCGGCTGGCCCTTGGTTCTCCCCCCAGCCGTGCTCGAGTCCCGTGTCGTCTCGAGTTCCGTCCTTGGCCGCAGATTGATCTGCGACTGACTGTGCTGATTTTCTCATTTTTTGTATCTCGTCTCGATTTTCGTGCCGTACTGTTGGTTCTCGCTGAAGGGCTTGCATTCTGCAGTCCGGAAACTGCCGGGAAACATGCCATGTCATCCGGGTAAGCGCAGTGATCAGTAACCGACTCCCGACATTCGCTCGTTGTCGTGTCGGCTTCGATCTCGTCTCGTCGTGGTGGCTTTGAGTGTTCGTCTTTATGTCCTCCTTTTATTCTCGTGTGCCGGGTCAATTGACGATTTTGCCCTCCTGTCAGGGTTAGTATAGGAAGTGCAAAATTTGGGTGTCTACAGCTGCCCCTCTTTATCATGTTTATGAAATGTTAAATGAAATGAACAGAATAAAGAATAGACACTCGATGCATGAATGACAGTGCACAAGAATGACAATACATACGTGATGCAACACATATGACTTATGATGCAACGTAAGATGCAATGGATGCAAAATATTCGGAAAAGGGTGTCAATGCGGATAATCGTCTCGTCGGGGCCGGGTTTCGTCGCTGGTCACCCATCTCGTAATCGCCGGGTTTCGTCACCGGTCGATCGTCTCGTCAGGGCCGGGTTTCGTCGCCGGTCACCCATCTCGTAATCGCCGGTTATCGTCGCCGGTCGATCGTCTCGTCGGGGCCGGGTTTCGTCCTCGGTCACCCATCTCGTAATCACCAGTTATCGTCGCCGGTCGATCGTCTCGTCATCGCCGGTTATCGTTATCGGTCGATCGTCTCGTCGGGGCCGGGTTTCGTCGCCGGTCACCCATCTCGTAATCGTCGGTTATCGTCGCCGGTCGATCGTCTCGTCGTCGCCGGTCGATCGTCTCGTCGGGGCCGGGTTTCGTCGTCGGTCACCCATCTCGTAATCGCCGGTTATCGTCGCCGGTCGATCGTCTCGTCGGGGCAAGGTTTCGTCGCCGGTCACCCATCTCATAATCGCCGGTTATCTCTCCAGTCGATCGTCTCGTCGGGGGCGGGTTTCGTCGCCGGTCACCCATCTCGTAATCGCCGGTTATCGTCGCCGGTCGATCGTCTCGTCGGGGCCGGGTTTCATCGCCGGTCACCCATCTCGTAATCGCCGGTTATCGTCGCCGGTCGATCGTCCTGCGAGTGTCGGGTCTCGTATCCGGTCACTCGGTCGAATTGAGAAGTCGTGTTTGACATCCGATTCATCAAAATCTCGTATTTTATTACCAAATTATGAGTCAAATGGGCTTTAGGATTGATTAAGCTTGCATTGGACAAAGGGGGGATCACTGGGCCCAGCCGCAGATTGATCCGCGGCCAAGATCGGGGCTATAAGCGGCCAGCCGCTTCCCAGATCTGTCGCTTTCATTCGTACCCCACGCGATTTTTAGACCTTTGCACGCCCTTTTGACGAGTTTTCCAACCTTTTTTGCAAAAAACCGCTCCGGTTAGATCGATCTGCCAATTTTTTTTTTCATGCACATATAATAAACATGCATCATGTTGCATTAATTCTACGACGAGTATTGGAATATTTGTGACATAATGCAAAAAAGGGAACTTACCTTCCTCCTTGCCTGTTCTATTCCAGCTATGGATCCCGACGCTCCTAGTACCTCCTCTGCGTCTCGGACCTCGGGCGTTCGCCGCCGTAGGGCTGCACCTGCCCCTGCCTTGCCCCGGACCCGTCAGGCTCGCCGACTGGCGGTGGCCGTCATCCGTCTCGATCACCCGGACGTTAAGGAGGCGGCTCTTCCGGACGTTGTGGTAGAGGGGCCATCCTCTAGCACACCAGCTCCATCTCCTCATCGCGCCATGTCTGGCGCATCTGTGCAGATACCCGATCTATTGGGTCGGGATCTCAGTCGTCACCCCTCAGCATCTCTCGTGGCTAATGAGGTATATTCAATTCTATTCTGATTTTATTCTCAATTTCTTAATTGCCGTTCTATCTGGACTGACCCATTGGTGATTGCCACAGGTTCCCGAGTTTACTCAGCCGAGGGGTAACTGGTTCAACATCTACTCCCTCTATACCGCTTTGCACAGTGATTACCGAGCGGTGGTGGATTCCTGGGGCTTTCGTCACTTCTTCACCATCCTTCCCCGTCAGTGCCCCTGGGGTTATATGCGGGCTCTGTCCGAGAGATGGTTTCACCAGACCTAGTCCCTTTACCTTCTGGACTGTGAGGTCATGCTGACTCCCTGGGACTGGAGGTACATCACGGGTATCGAGATCACTGGATCCCGCGTCCCTCTGGATCTTGACATCACTCCAGCAGAGGTCAGACTTTTACTGGGTTTCGCTGCCGATGATCGGGTCTTCAAGGCCCGCAACATTCGGTCTGGAACTTTGGCCGTGGACGCTG
This sequence comes from Aralia elata, assembly GCA_034770075.1. Classification (NCBI taxonomy): domain Eukaryota; kingdom Viridiplantae; phylum Streptophyta; class Magnoliopsida; order Apiales; family Araliaceae; genus Aralia; species Aralia elata. The sequence goes on along the minus strand of CM068379.1, from coordinate 27,331,440 downwards.
TTGGAGGCATATATGCGACACCATTCCCAGCAGATCGGGCCACTCGTGATATTCTGCTTCGACGTCTGTTCCTGACCATCATGAGGGGTTGTTTCCTAGGGAACAACTCCTCTACCATTCATTTCAGCGTCGTCGGAGCTGTCAGGGATGTAGACCGGATCGGCGACTATGACTGGGGGTCCTTCACATTGCTTATTTCCTCCACGGTCTTCGTCTACGCTCGGAGGGTCAGACAGATGCTTGGCTCGGATTCTACCACTTTCTGCTGGTGAGCCTTCTTTTCCTCTTTTCTTACCGTACTTCCTTTCATTTCATTTCTCTTTTCTGCATTGGTTGGTTACTCATGCCTTTCCTTGTTTCTGTTCACAGTTCTGGGCCTACGAGCGACTTCCGTGCCTGAGGCCTGTCACTACTCTTGGCCTGGACACTTATCCCCGGGGTCGGCGATGGCATCACAGCACCTTGGAGGAGGTCCCTGTATCTGGCAGCTTTGCACACTACCGCATTCAGCTGGAGCTGATCACCGCTGCAGATGTCGTCTGGACTCCTTATCTTTCGGAGCATCTGGCTGTGGGGTTCACTGATGGATATTCTTCTGGCCCGAAGTTCACACTTTTCACCCGCCGCCTTACTCTACAGAGTGTTGGGGGCTGGGTGATGTATCTGGGAGAGCGCGCATTCAGATGCGTCACTGGAGAGATCCGCATCCCGCACTCCCTTCCTTTCACTACCTCCTGGCCGTTGGATTCTCAGCCTTCGGAGATCATGCTTGCGGGGGAGGATGGTCGGATGCTTTCTACTGGTCCCAGTACGAGCGAGGCCTTTCGCATCTGGTGGGTGCCCCGCACCATCGGTCCTTAGACTCGGGCCACATTCTTTCTTGGAGACATGGTTCCCGGCTCGGTGATGATGACCGATTGGGCTGCCTGCGTTCAGAGTCCCACTCACGCTGAGCAGATTGCCACGCTGACCCGCCAGGTGGAGCAGTTATCCCTATATCTTCGGGTGTTAGGCCGGACCCTAGAGGATGCTTACGCCTACGATCCTGACAGTGCGGGTTATGATGCAGGCCCGAGCTCATCTGATGCCACAGCACAGCCATACATTCTTGACATGAATTTTGGACCACCGACTTCGACGACTCCAGGGGATCAGTTCGAGGATCCCGCCTTCTTGGATGACCTTACCTTTGACTAGATTAGGCTAGGATATGGCTTTTGTACCACACCTGTTTAGATTTCTTTTCCATTTCATGCACTATGTATTGAACTTTTTATTTATTTATGCACAGTTTTTTTTTATCCTTATGAAATTCAATTGCTCTATTATTAACTGTCCGATGCATGCTTTTATTTATGGATAGAGAATGACCCCTGTACAGTCTTTTTGATACTATTTTTTCACAGATGTCGTCTTCAGATGTCGTGGTACGTTTGGATTCCATTCCTCCCACAGGGTTGGTCGGCAGTCTCCTCCGCTGGTTGGACAGTCTTGGTCCTTGTTATCGCAAATGGCCTTTTGGGACATTCTTGGTCCTTGTTATCCTTTCAGGTGCCAGCGGCTTTGTGGATAGTATTCTGAGCTATTGGGCCCCTGCCCGTCAGGTGTTCCGGTTAGGGACAGTAGAGCTGACCCCCACCCTCGAGGAGTATGCTCGCCTCACCGGTTTACCTTTGGATGGTCCTTGTGCTAGGGTTATAGCTGGTTCCATGCGCCGTCAATTCTTGACTTTCACCGGTTTGTGGAGGGCTGTCTTGTTATCGGTGATCACATCAGACCATCTAGTTCCCCTTCATTTCTTGATTGACCGATTTGGCTCACCCGACAGTTTTCACCTATTTTCTGGTGATTTTTTCCTGTCTGAGGAGCGCTGGGGTGCTTTGAGAGTAGCCGTTTTGATGGCCTGTGTCATTTCAGTTTTGTACTTGCCAGCCGGACCCGATCAGTTGGATATGCGAGTTGTCGCGGCCGTTAGAGCCCTTCAGGAGGATCACACCGTTCTTCCCATGATATTGGCAGATACCTACATGTCAGCTTCATACTGTCAGTCTTTCCGAGGTAGGGTATTCAGAGGGAGCTCTACTTTGCTGTACGTGTGGTTTATGAGCCATCTCAACCCCATTGGCCATTTTCGTCGCCAAGGGTTTTGTTTCAGCCATGACATAGCCACGCAGTTTTCGTTTCGTCCCGTGAGTTGTACTGATGCGGCCTCCTGGGTATCATTTTTGTCGATTATTGAGGATCCTTTTCATCTCTTGGTCTACTCGGGTTATTGCTCCTTTATGAGCTTCTTGACTCACGCGCCCAACCTGGATTTCATCCCTATTGCTGGCCTGAGGGGCGTGATGACTTATCATCCCCTGGCGGTTATGGGGCAGTTTGATCATACACAGGACTTTCACCTCTTCACGGGCGCGACCGACTACCGATTCCTTATATCATCCCAGACAGAGAGAGATCTGGTGCGGGTATATGATCTTTGGTCCCGCAGGATCCTTGCCGAGTATAGTGACAGTTGCCCCATCCAGACATTCGCTTATGTGCAATGGTTGCGCGGAGGTTCGGATATGGTTGGTTTGAGCCGGACTGGGGCCTTTGATGACTCTGGAGTGATTTTCCCAGATGATACCACAGATCATTCCATCTCAGCTGATTCTGCCCCTAGTCGGGTCACTGAGGATAGCCGGATCTAACTGGCCTTGATTGTTATTGCATCTGAGAGGGATGCTGCCATTGCCGAGAGAGATGCCGCTATTCTGGCTAGAGATGTTGCTCTTGCTGACAGAGACACCATTGTATTTCAGACCAGGGCAGTTATAGATGCTCATTCTGGGACTGTCAGCCGAGCCACTGCTTTACTGGATCGCATTGACATGATGGGGCAGCAGATCACAGGGGATGCTGATGCTTCAGATCTATCCACCACTTTATCCATCCTGCTTCAATTAGTTTCAGATTTGTAGATCGTTTTATTTCCTGCATATACTATGTTAGTTTCATCGGTTATTGAAAGAGAAATCTTGTAACAAAATGACTTATATATGTAGACATGCATTTAAATTTAGTCATTTCCCTTTTTGTCGTATCGTTGCCTTTCATTTGATCTTCATTTTATCCAGCTAACCATGATTTTGACATTTTGCCTTCTTTCTCCTCTCAAGTGTTGATGGAGATTGGACAGATATTGCCGCACACCTTGTCGATTTCATCGGACTGAGTCTTAGATTTTGGCTAACTGTTTGGTTGGGCTAGGTTTATGTTACTCGGGATGAATCTGATTAGGGCTGGTATCGGGAAGGTTTTGAGGGTATAAGAAGGCTTTTTCTGGCTGTTGGGAATTGGTTTTTCTTTTGGTTAGAGAAAGGATTTATTATTTTTTAAGGAATCGGACCGCGCCATGATGGCTGCCTACGTACCCCCACAAGTTGGGAGATCAGGTCCTACGTAGTTCATTCCTCAAAGAAAAAGGAGAACTGAGGATTCAAGCGTAGAACCGCTTCACCGAATCGGAATTGAGGGGTTGTGGAAATACCTCACCATCCATTTCTTGCAATATGAGGGCTCCTCTAGATAACACTTTCTTAATCACAAATGGTCCTTCCCAGTTCGGGGCGAACTTCCCCTTGGCTTCGTCTTGACAAGGCATGACTCTTTTTTGCACCAAATCATTTTCCTTGAACTTCCGAGGTCTTATCTTTTTGTCGTATGATCGAGAGATCCTTTGTTGGTATAACTGACCGTGCCAAACAGCAGCCACCCTCCTTTCATCAATTAGGGCCAATTGGTCGTATCGACTTTGCATCCAATCCTCCTCACTTATCTGAGCATCGATCAATATTCTGAGGGACGCCATCTCAACCTCCACTGGCAGAACAGCCTCCATTCCATACACAAAAGCGTAAGGGGTTGCCCCTGTAGAAGTACGCGTTGACGTTCGGTATGCTAGCAAGGTGAGGGGTAGCAGATCTGGCCATCCCCGATAATTAGCAGACATTTTTGCCATGATCTTCTTGATGTTCATATTTGCAGCCTCCACCGCCCCATTCATCTTAGGACGGTAAATGACAGAATTGAGGTGTTTGATCCTAAACTGGTCGCATAATCCCTTCATGAGGGCATTGTTCAAATTCTTGGCATTGTCGGAGACCAAAACCTCAGGTTGCCCGTATCGATAAATGACATTATTCCTGATGAAACCGACGATGACCTCTTGAGTTACTTTGGGGAAAGAAGTTGCTTCTACCCATTTGGTGAAGTAATCGATCATGACAAAAATGAATCGGTGACCGTTGCTTGCTTTGGGCTCTATCGGTCCGATTACATCCATTCCCCACATTGAAAATGGCCACGGGGAAGTCATGCAGTGCAGTTCATTGGGAGGCGTATGGATCACATTACCGTGCGCTTGGCATTGGTAACACCATTTGACATGATCATCGTAGTCGGCTTTCAGCGTTAACCAATAATGCCCCGTTCTCAAGATCTTTTTGGCCAGTATCGGTCCACTCATGTGTGGGCCACACACTCCACCATGTATTTCATTCATAATCCTTCGGGCCTGTGCCTCATCTACGCATTATAACAGTCCCAACCCAGCATCCCTCTTGTAGAGTGAATCCCCACTCAGGTAAAATTTCATTGCCATCTTTTGAATTCTCATCCTCTCAGCTCGGCTTGCCTAGTCGGGAATGGATCTATCCCTCAGATATTCCCTTATGTCGTGATACCAAGGCTGCCCCGGCATAACCACCTCGTCTGATAATACTGCAACATGTTCCTCGTATGCCGGGGTATTCTGTACTGCTATCTCAATCTGCGGAACATCTTTTCTTTTGATTATATGGATTAAGGAAGCCAGGGTTGCCAACGCATTCGCAAAATCATTCCGTCCCCGGGGAATATGGCGGAAAGCGATATCTTCGAACTCTTGCATCAACTGGGTAACACAACGATGGTATGGAAGTAACCGAAGCTCTTTAGTGTTGTACACCCCGATCGCTTGTCTGATTACCAATTCTGAATCCCCAAACACCGCTAAACTCTTCACTCCCATATCACGGGCAAAACGGAGTCCCAATATACACCCCTCGTACTCAGTTGTATTGTTTGAATTACTGAACTGCAATTTAGTAGCCACAGGGTATTGCTCTCCGGTGATAGAGACCAGTACTGCTCCGGCTCCTCCCCCTCAGCATTTATGGCACCATCAAAATACAGCTTCCAGAACTGTCCCTCGTCATCACATTTCGTGTGTGATACCCAAAATATATCTTCGCCCGGCAGAGGAGTTTCTAACGGCTCCATCCCTCCTGACGGGGTTTCCGCCAACTAATCTGTAATTCCCTGCCCTTTCATGGCTTTTTGAGTTACGTATACCATGTCAAACTGTTGTAAGATTAACTGCCATCTTGACAGTCGACAGTTCAGCATGGGCCTCTCAAAAATATATTTCAGGGGATCCATTCTCGATATCAGGTACGTAGTATGCCCATGGAGGTAATGCTGTAATCTCCCTGCAGCCCAGGCCAAAGCACAACAGGTTTTCTCGATGGGAGTGTAATTCTGTTCACAGTGGCTAAATCTCTTGCTGAGGTAATAAATGGCCTGCTCTTTACCTGCTTCATTTTTCTGTCCTAGCATACATCCCATCGCGATGGCATTGACCGATATATACATAAACAGAGGGATCCCGTCCTTCGGGGGTACCAGCACTGGTGACTCTGTCAGCTGCTTTTTGATGGTCTGAAAAGCATTCTGACATTGCTCATTCCATTCTTGGGAAGCACCTTTCCTTAACAGTTTAAAAATTGGCTCGCATGTAGTCGTCAAGTGGGATATAAAACGGCTGATGAAGTTTATTCTTCTAAGGAATCCTCTTATCTCCTTCTTTGTGTGAGGTGCCGGCATATCCACAATGGCCTTAATCTTTGCTGGATCCAACTCAATGCCTCGATCACTAACCAGGAATCCCAAGAGCTTACCCGACTGCACTCCGAAAGCACACTTTGCTGGATTGAGCTTCAAATTATACTTTCTGAGCCGATCGAATAGCTTTTTAAGATGGGTTATATGGTTAGATTCTACCCTTGACTTCACGATAATATCATCCACGTAGACCTCTATCTCCTTATGCATCATGTCATGGAACAGGGCCATCATGGCTCTCTGATAAGTAGCCCCCGCGTTTGTGAGACTGAAAGCCAATCGTCTATAGCAGAAAGTGCCCCAGGGGGTGATGAACGTGGTCTTTTCCCGATCTTCTTCCGCCACCATTATCTGATGATACCCCACAAAGCAATCAACAAAAGAGTACATCTCGTACTGGGCTGTGTTATCCACCAGGATGTGTATGAAAGGCACCGGGAAGTTATCCTTGAGACTGGCCTTATTTAGATCTCTATAATCTACACATACCCTCACCTTCCCTCCAGGCTTAGCCACTGGAACTACATTGGACAACCATTCTTGGTAAGTGGACACCATAATGATTCTCGCCCTGAACTGCTTGATGATCTCTTCCTTCACTTTTAAGCTCCACTCAGGTTTCAACTTCCTTATTTTCTGCTTGACAGGCCTGAAACCCTCCTTGATGGGCAACCGGTGTACCACAATGTCGGTGGACAATCCGATCATATCCTCATGAGACCAGGCAAAGACATCCTCATATTGGCTTAGCAACTCAGTTATTTCTGCTTTCTGGCTAGGGGTAAGGTCCGTCCCTATCTTGAGTTCTTTTGGCTTGTCAGGGGTTCCGATATCTATAGTGATGGTTTGGTCTAAGTTGGGTTTGGGTTTATCCTCGACCCATCCTTTGATCTCGTCAGGCGCGTCGTCATAATCTGTCTCGTCTTGCTCAATGCCCATTAAATCGAAATCCAGCTCAATGTCAAAATCATAATCATCATTCAAATTTGAAAGACCGTTTGTTAGGCAAGGATTACTCAAATTGGTACACCTGACATGAAACAAAATACTTGTCATATATAAGTTATTTTCCACAACGATCACATTTTCAGATAACATGAAGAAACGACATAATTATGCAAAATACAAAACAACAAAAATAAACTTCTTCATCCTCCCATCCTCTGGGGTCTACCATCCTGATGTCGGGTTTTCCCCTTGTTTGGATATTACTGGTTTCATGGTCCAATTGTCGACGGTTAGGTCAGATGAAATGCGCTGGATAAAAGGGGGCTTCACATCGGACACTTCCCCGATGATTACAGCTACGTCGCCTGAATCCCTCTTCCTACCTTCTTGAGGAATAATTAGCCCTGCCCAATCGATGACGGACACATCTTGTTGGGCTCCCGGTGGCGTGACAACATCCGTCCCCTCTACATTGCTTGTTAATTGTCCAGGGAAATAGTACCTGGTTTCAAACTTTTGTGCGACCTCCTGTAGGAAACTTTCCCTCTTAGTCGACTCATCACTTGCGGAGGTTAATTCTTCATCCCCTGACTCAATCACATGCTCGCTAGTCCCCTGTTCATTATTGCCCTTGGTCACCTGACTGCCAGCCAGTCGAATCGGGGTCGCGTCTTGACGGCGCCTCCGTGCGGTGCCTTTAATATATCCCAACCCTGCTTTACCTATCTGATGGGGTAGTTGAATGGGCTCAGTGATTCCTTGACTGCTTTTTCTTAACCCCTGTCCAGGCTAGAATTTCATTTTCATCATTTCCTTTGCAACGAACGTAAGTTCTGGAGAGACCTTAGGTTTCACGGCTGGGGTTCCCAGGCATCTGTAGTGGGGAGTGCTGATTTCCAGCGCCTGAAAACTGGCAGGTGCCGCTGACTCGTCCACATTAATCACAGGCAGGCCATTCCTGGGAGGAGAAGGGTCATCACACTCCGCTGAGATCGTCACCAGATTCCCGTCGATGATAAGTTTGATTTGTTGGTGTAGCGTGGAAGGAACTACCTCGGCCATGTGTATCCACGGCCTCCCCAATAGCAGGTTATAACTGGCCGCAATGTCTAGGACTTGGAAAGAGATATCAAAAGTACAAGGTCCTATTTCCACCGGTAATTCTATCTCTCCAATTGTATCCCTCCGAGAACCATCGAAGGCTCGCACCACCACATGATTGGCCCGTAGGCGCTTGGGATTGATGTTCATCTTCTGCAATGTACTGAGGGGACATATATTCAACGCCGATCCCCCATCAATCAGCACCCCATTCATGACATAACCTGAGGAGATTACCGCAATATGCAACGGTTTTTGATGCCCCCTTCCCTCCTTGGGGATATCGTCATCTGTAAATGATATTACATCACTCTCTAACAGGTGGTCCACCAGATGGCCGAAACCTTCCTTGCTAATTTCTTTGGGAACGTATGCCTCCTCTAGGACTTTCGTCAGGGTTTTACAGTGATCATTGGACGATAATACCAAGTCCATGATTGATGTCAGGGTCGACTCCTCGCTTAATATCTGGATCCCCCTTGTTTCCGGATGATCCATCTTTCTTAAGAATTCCAGGGCTTTCTCCTCGGATATTTTTTCATCTTTCTTCGTCTTGCTTTCAAGGACTCGTCCAGGAAGATACAAAGGATTGCCCCTTGTTGTCACAGAAGCACAACTGGCCGCTTCCTCTGGCACCCCCCCATAATTCCATGGTACCGTCTTTAGACTGCTGACAGGGATTTGCGGTCTCGCTGCAAGGATGAGGGGTTTCGGAGCCGCCAACTTGACAAGTCCCTCTGTGGTATTTCTACTTACACCCATCAACCTAATGGGCGCTCCCCGTGCACTCCCGTGATCACTTATCATGTTGATCATTTCCTCAATTTTCTTCACATAGTTCAGCCTTGACGGCCCCTCGGCTTCACTGGCCTCTGCCACATTGACCCCCCCTGCATCATACCTTGGCAGGGGATTGACCTTAACATTTGGGGAGTCTGGCTGTTCCACCACAATTTCCCCACTATGAATCAAGTTCTGAATTATGTGCTTCAGCGTCCAACAGTCCTGCGTATCATGACCCGGGGAACCTGAGTGATATGTGCATCGCTTGCTTGGGTCAAACCTTCTTCCCTTCGGGTCACTTGGGGGTTCCAAATCGACTATCTTCTTTTGGGCTATCAATACCGCTAAAATCCGCTCAAGAGGATCCCCGAGTGGGGTGAATACTCGACTTTGCGAGGTCTCGAATCTCCTTCGCCCTTCCGCCCTCTGATCAGTGAAGTTAGGCTGTCGGGATGGCCCCACTCTCTGCACCTGTACTGGAAGATTATTTTCTGCCTTTCTAGATGACCCCTGTAGGATGAGGGAAACATCCTCCTCCTTTTTCTTTTGCACCCTACGGGAAGTGCTGCCATAATTTCCACTCTGTATTTGTTCTGCAGCTATTTCCAAAGCCGTGAAATCCCGGATTTTACCAGATTTCAAACCCATATCCACCATTTCTTCGTGTTTAATCATCTCGGCAAAAGGCCTACCAATCCCTGATATAACCCGCTCATAATAAGGTGCCTCTTGAATATCCACGAAGGTCATCACCATCTCCGACTCGCTCATGGGGGGATTCACCTGTGCGGCCATACCCCTCCATCGTTGTGCATAATCCCTGAAGGATTCCCTGGGTTGCTTCTTAACTTTTGTCATTTGGTATCTATCAGGGGCCATTTGTGCTTGGAAGCTATACTGTGTTAAGAAGGTGTGGGCCAACTCCTCCCAATTATGGATCCGGGCATTGTCAAGACGGGCATACCAAACTCTTGCCTCTCCTGTCAGGCTCTTTTGAAATAATTGCATTCTTAGACCTTCGTCTTCGGCATAAGATCCCAGTTCCCCAATGTAAATTTTCAGATGTGTATAAGGATCCCCCTTTCCATTGTATTTCTCAAATTCGGGGATTTTAAATTTCTTCGGATATCTGGTTCCGGGGAAGACACAAAGATCTGAGTAATTAACTCTGCCTAGGGACCCTATGCCCTGCAGAGATTGGATAGTTTCCTCCATTTGTTTCATCTTCTTTCGCAGGTCATCAGTGTCTCCTTCCTCTGGGATAGTAATCACTGTCCTGTTAGGTATGGGAATGACCTTTGGGACGACGGGTTCGCCCTTAGGTTGGGGTGGATCCTCTTTAGGTGGATCATGTCTAGGTATCAATTGCTCCATCAGCATTATGGCCATCTCCAACATCTGTTTCTTAAAGTCATCAAATTCCTCACGAGATATGGCACCAGGATTAGTAGGTGGGAGATCAGCCATTACAGATGTAGAGTTTTGAGCCCTTTTAGATTGGGAACGTGTTTGAGGAGCAATCCTACAGAAACAACGGTTTGAAGTTTAGTCCTGGGCAATGAGAGGATATGGATGCATGCTAAAGCTGTAACTTTCGTGTTTTGGGTTTTTTAATCTTTCCCTGTAAAACAGAAAGTTAGTAGTCCTTTAATGCAAATAACAAATGCTAAACATGACTTTATTATGCTTCCCCAGCTGTTCCCTGCAAAACATAGAGGTTAGTAATTTCTCTTGACAGACAGCGAGGCATATATGAATGGGATCATGACATTTATACGCGTGAACGTAAAAGGGCATGAAGAGACTTTTCCTGCGTCGGGTTAATCTGAGGCTGACCTATCCTAGGGTTACTCTCACGGGCTTTTCGGCATGAAGGTCCCCAAATCTTCGCAATCTACTCGTCTGAGTCCTTTCGATTGGAGCGGATTTGGGTGGTGCGTTTCCTAAGCCATCTCCGGGGAGCAGCCCCTTCGAGTCCAGTAATAAGCAACCGACAGGTTCGCCTCAGGAGGAGTTACTCTCTCAACATACATTCACATTCATCGTCCTCACCGTATGCAAATGATTTCTTTAAAGTAAAGCCATTCCATTCAAATATTCATTTATTGGACAAAAACACACATTCACACAACAAAAGTACAAAAGATCAAAATATCGCATGCACATACATATTCATGAATTCTTAAAGGATAGGATAGCATCAAGATTTGAACGCAGCTTAAGCCCTCTAATGTCACCAGCGGAGTCGCTAGTTGTCGACGCCGGCAGGAATCGCTTTCTTTTGTGATTGTTACCCTTTCCAATTTTAGCCCTTTCATTAGGTGATTTTGGGGAAAAGGCCGGCATAAATGTCGACGGGGTTTTGAAAGATCATTTTTTATGATGAGCCAATTAACCAGAGTCGCCAGTTGGTATATTTGAAATGGATGTACCAACTCATCCGAGTTTTCGTTTTTTTATAAATCGATGGCTCATATGTGACTCCGAATTAATTGGTCTGCGTACCGAGATTCATAGAGTTCGGGGGCTTGCTTAAGCGAGGGGAAGGTGTTAGGCACCCCCCGACTTCCGTGAAATACGGTTACCGCAATCTTGATGCTTTTCCTATCCTTTAATTCTTGAATGTGTGTGTGTATGTGCGTGTGTGTGTGTGTGCCTATGTGAATGTCGTGGTGAGTTTGCATGAAGAAACCATTTGGGTTTTGATGAAAAGTTGTGCTTTCTTTTGAGAATGCTTTAGAATGTCATTTGGCTTAACGAGAAAGCTTTATGAGAAAGGTTTGATTTTAATTGTCAAAAACTTATGAGATTTTCATTAGGTGTCGTTTTGGCAAAAACAAGAATTTTCTAAACCTTCGTCAAAATAGGAATCGAGATCTATACGTTGCTTTCGTAAATAGCACGGTGGGCAACTTCTAGGATCTCTTTAACCCTATGCACAAAGATTTAATAAAACGTTGCTTATTTTTATAAAATCATGTTTGTGATGTTTGAAAACGATTTTTCCTTTAGCCTTCTCGTTAAATAGGAATCGACATTCATTAGCATTTCCAAATTTTAGCCTCGTGGTGCTAATAGCCTAGTTTGATTGATTTCATGAAAATCTTATCATTTAGCTTTGAAATCAATTTCGTGTCACAAAATCCAATCAAGCATAACCACGCGTCGGGGCTATTCATGGGCATGTAAACCATCAAAATAACCCCAAACGCTTACAATCACAAGTTTTACTATTTCGGGGCCTTAAACCCGACCTCCGACTTGGTATCGTTTTAAGGCCCGACGATTACATATTTACAATGACGAATGCGTCTACCCGATTACATACATCCAAAAATGTCCATCATCGGATTTGGACCACGGGGTCGCGTTCCTAGGCTCACATCCGAACTTGTTGCACAACCGCAAAGTGGATACAACGTAAATAAACAAACGTGGTATGCCTAATGCTCTAGGATATCTTACAATAACAATTGAAATACACTACGAATGACCCATTACCGTAATAGCTAAAATTTGCACGAAACGGACATTATCGGGCTATTAGGGGGAATTTCATTCCGATGAACCCTCACTAATATTCCCTAATCCATGGTTTCGCAATAACATGTAAGAAAACTACATTTAAGATAATTCGGATGACAAAAAGCTTGGCAAAAATGGTATAACAAAATGCTAAAACAAAGGATTCTTCACCTTGCAAATGATCCCCACAATATGTATGAATTTATGTATTGAGTAGAGTATAAAATATGAGGTGTAATCTCACAAAATGGGTACAATTTCTCACTATTTCTCACTCTTTTCTCTCTTAATTTTTGCTGTTTTCTTGCTGTTTTTCTTCTTCTCCCGAACTGCTGCTGCTGCTGGATTCTTCCTCCTGTTTCTGTATGCGAAATGGCCTGATAAGGCACTGACAAGGGCAGCCGCAGATCAATCTGCGGCTGGCCGCAGATTGATCTGCGGCTGGCCCTTGGTTCTCCCCCTAGCCGTGCTCGAGTCCCGTGTCGTCTCGAGTTCCGTCCTTGGCCGCGGATTGATCTGCAGCTAACTGTGCTGATTTTCTCGTTTTTCGTACCTCATCTCAATTTTCGTGCCGTACTGTTGGTTCCCGCTGAAGGGCTTGCATTCTGCAGTCCGGAAACAGCCGGGAAACGTGCCATGTCATCCGGGTAAGCGCAGTGATCAGTAACCGACTCCCGACATTCGCTCGTTGTCGTGTCGGCTTCGATCTCGTCTCGTCGTGGTGGCTTTGAGTGTTCGTCTTTATGTCCACCTTTTATTCTCGTGTGCCGGGTCAATTGACGATTTTGCCCTCCTGTCAGGGTTAGTATAGGAAGTGCAAAATTTGGGTGTCTACACACATGATTAGGCTCTGATACCACTGTTAGGTTTGTATATAACGCGAACTTGCAATCAAATTACATAAATAGAGCGGAAGCGCGATAAAACAGATTTTAAAATTTTATACAAACCATCACCATGATCGATCAATGTGCTCAATTAACGATATAAACAAAAGAGAAAGAGAATAAGAATTATACCCTCGTAGAACAAGCTTCCTCGGGTACAAGTTCAACTCCTAGTCCTTCGTGTTCTCCTCGAATGCTATGGTGTGATTCCTTCCTTTGATCAACGTTAGTCACCCAAGTGTTTGGCCTCTAGAGGTGATCCACCAAGGAAGAACAAGTATTCAAGAAGTTGGGTATTTGGCAAAACCCTAGTTTCTATCTCTATAGAAATTGTAAGTACTCTCCACAATCTAATGGAAGAGTGTGTAACCCCAATCTATGATAAGACTCCTGTTATTTATAGATGTAGGAATAACCCTTCCCTAAACTATTTAGGATTAGGGTTTCAATTATAATTAAACTCCTTTAATTAATTATGCTCCTAATCCAATTAGGAATTTATGGGAGAGTACTTCTATTAATTAATTCCCAATCCCTATTAGGAATTAAATAATAGTAATAGTAATAATAATAATAAGACTCCTCTTATTAATTTATATTTAATATTTCCAAAATATTAAATAATAAATATTAAGCTATTTAATTTATTCTATCTCCATAGATTAAATTAAATACACTTAACTTATTATTACAATTATGCCATTTACTTCTTAAATAAATATTTTTCTTTTGCGGTGTGACCCTCTAGGTTCTCCATATTAAACCGGTTGTGAATAAATCAATTAGAACAATTCTAATCTTATTTAAATAAATAAATTAAACTATTTAATTCGTTTAAATAAATAATATTTATTCTACAATAAGGGTAAGCCCCCTTAGCGATCAACGACTTTCCAGATAATATAGATTTCAACATCAATCACAAAAGAACCTTTGAGTAAATAGTTACCGTACAATTCAATCCTTCTACCATACAATGTCCCAATTAAATATAAGACATGGATTTACTGTCAAGTCTTATTTTATTTAATTATATGTATTTCGATTCCCAAATGCACAACTCTGATTAATGCAAATTAGAAACTCCTTTCTAATTTCATTCTGCCTTGGCCAAGGACTACTGAGTTGTCATTTATCGAATCACATAGGACATTCACATCTTTTACTAGACGTGGTAGATTCTTTGTTGATCATTCACCTATCTCCATGTACAACTAATTATACCCAATCATACCCTTTAATATACCCAAAAGGTCTTAAGGGACATGTCAAAGTATAACTCATCATACACAAGATACTATGATGATCTCAAGTCCAAGGATCACTTGTACTACTATCACTAGAGGAATTCCTATTGACAGGCGAATAAAACTCCATTAGGTATTCCTTAGCGAGTCACGTTCAGTGAACTTATTCTCCAATAAGCACCTACATACTTGCTTTAGTGTCTCCACACAAATGATTATGAGATCAATCATCCTCTTCTTAAGAGCAAGCAACGTATGTACTAATCTATCCGGATTCACTAATCCCCTATTTAGTAATCCAACGATTAGGAACGATTTTAGTTTGTGAGCTATCTTGAATTTAGATCTCATTAGCATGATCACCATCATGATTCTAAAAGCATTGCTCAAAACTATGGGTTTATCACATTTAATATAACAGCACTATGTAGATAATATAAAATGCCTTTTGAGAAAATCAATTCCTTTATTAATAAATGAATAAGATTACAAAGTATATGCTACATCATATCAAATATGATTGGCTTGTGTGCATACTACTTTCAAGAAGGAGAAGAGAGAAAGAGGGAAAAGTAAGAACTTGAGAGTTTTGAGAAAGAGGAAGATCATTCAAAGAGAAAAACAGAAGGATTAGCATGCTTTGATCATTCAACATTCAAGCTTAAGGTTTATAAAAGCAAGAATAAGAAAATGTAAGAACAAGAACCCTAAAACTCATCTATTTATTCTCTTTCTTTTAAACACTTTTTAGTATGTTAGGAAGTGCTTTGTTAGTGGATGTTGTTTATATGGAGATCATTGAAGGATCTTGGAGAGATAAGGTAGTTGTGATGGTTGATAACCTTGTAAAACTACCGGTAAATGCCATGAAAGTGAATGAATAACTAAAATCATAAGCCTATGCATGAGGATGGAAAACGAACCCCGTAGATAACTTAATATTGAACATGTAATAATTGTTTCTAGATTTATTAGTAAAATCTGGGAAGAAGGAGGCTTAGTTAAGGAAGTTATGAAAGAGTTCTAAGTGGAATGGAGGAAAAATACGCTATAACGAAGTTATGGCGAGATTTTTCGTAAAAAGGTATTAAGTATGAAAAACCCTATCTCGGTACCATTTTTGGGCCAAGTTAGTGGATGGTTAATGTGTCTGAAAAAGTCAGATTTGTTAGGGCTTTCGTAGTTTATAAAAAATGTGAGCCCTAGGCTCGAGAACGAGCTCAATCCGACTTCAAATGAGCGAGTTTCGGTAATTTGAAAGATTGACGTCAAAAGCGTCGTTTAATGAAAAACGAGTCTGCGAGGAAGTTTCGATCCAGTTTTTAGGCTTGTTAGGAAACCAAAAAAATTATTTTGTTCGGCGAAAATTATAGGTGGTGTTATGAGCTCATTAAGGGCTCAAGAACGGACTCATTCCGATAAGGGATGAGCGAGTTATGATGTCGTAAATTTTCTACAAAAAATCACAAAAATATTTCCAAGGTTTTATGAATGGCGCCGCGACACCGTTACCAATGAGTTGAATAACTTGTGAGATGAGGAGATTGGAAGGAGGCAAAGGGTCGAGGAACAGGCTTACAACCTCGATTTAGAGGTGAGAGGGGTTAAGAAGAAGGTCGATATAATGAACTACGCTTACCTTACATCTATAGAGCGTATCCAGGATAAGGTATGGACGTACCCTGACGAGATATGGCAATTTAGATGTTCTATCTCTCGAGCTCGTGTGGCTTGTTATCACTGAGGAAGAGCGTGTAAGTACTGTTGCCAGTGGGCTAGCGTAGTATAAAAGTAACGTGTAGAAGTATGTAAATATATATATTTGTGTATATGTGTATGTGAATCCCAGCTTTTGGTAATAGTAGCGGGATATCTTTTGTAAATCCTAACTCTGATATAAGTTAAGGATTAGAGCATGTAAATCCTATCTTTTTGTAAGTAATTGAGGGATGTAGAAGTATATAGCCGAAGGTGCTATACCATATAAATATATCGGATAACTATACATATGTAAGGAAATGAAGCATATTAATATAATACTTTATTAAATATACTTGTGATGGTTATATATAATATTAAATACAAGTGCTTTAAAATGAGTAATGGTTTAATAATAATAGAAAAATTTTATTGAACAGAAAATGCCACCAAGAAGAAGACAAAGAAATCAAGAGGCAGAGTCACGTAATGAAAATGAGGGTGGGGGTCAAAAGAACCCAATGCAACAATTTGTAGACTTATTGTTAGGAACATTTCAGGCCAAAAATCCCACTAATGTTAATGTAAACCCGCTAGTTATGCCTTTGGCCAGTTTGAAGGACTTTAAGAGTGCGGGACCTCAAGAATTTAAAGGGACCACTAAGCCTATAGAGGCTCAGGCATGGATAAAAGAAATTAAGAAAGCGTTTAATATCGCTAGAGTTAGTGAGAAGCAGAAGACTACTTTTGCGACTTATATGTTGAAGGGGGAGGCTAATTTCTGGTGGGAGGCAAACTAGAATAGAGTCGGAGAAGGAATAATTGCATAGGGCAGATTCAAAGAAATATTTTTTGAGAACTATTTCCCTGCTAGCATCCAAGGTCGGATGGAAATTCGGTTTTTGGAACTGAAACAAGGCGACATGATAGTGCCCTAGTACGTAGCCAAGTTCAATGAACTGGTATGATTTACTCCACATCAGGTGGACACAGATGAGAGAAAGGCAAGAAGGGTTGAGCAGGGTTTGAAACCCTCGCTCTATAATAAACTGGCGATGTTGCAGATAGGGTCGTATGGTACAATCCTGGAAAAAGCTATCATAGTCGAAGGGGGACGTGAGGACATGAGCCTCTATAATAAAGAGAAAAAGAATAAGGCTATATTTAAGGGAGTCGCCAAGGCTGAAGGAGGCAGTGGAAGTAGAGGAGGAAAGAGGATGTAATGACCCCAAATTCTGAACATTCCAACCCTCGACTTCGGTCGTTAACAATACATCTATATTCTAACTTTACAACATTATTCAATGTTAAACTTAATAAAAATGCGGAATAATTCAAACTTTTCTATTACAAATCATTCTCGATCCCAAAATTCTCAACCTTTACATCTAATATCTTAGAATCATGTTAACATCATAATTCACATTGTCGAACTTATTATAAAAGTTTACACCTCAATACAAACTTTACAACTCAACATAAATACATTCATCGAAAACTTAACATAATTCAGGTAATAACTTCAACTACAACATTTAATCTTCATGCATCATTTTGATCTATGTCATTTGGGTAGCACATAACGTTACCTTGTATCGTTAACCTGCAAAAGTGGTTATTTGCAAGAATGAGCTCGACAACTCAACAAAATCTAACAGCTTACATATATCTCATAATACATAAATATCATGCTCATCATATACGTCATAAACATTTGGCTAAACATATCATACATACTGAACATCAATTACCAAGTAATAAGTTGAGTTCCATAACTCAATGGACGTTGTCATAAATTGACTTTGTCGTTTCATACATACAACACATATAATACATCATGCTTTTACATCATAGATTTAAAATAATTAATCATTTAATTCACATAATAAATAGGAACTGAAAGACTTGTCTGGTTCGTAGATTACCGATTACCATAATTAGCTTATACTTATCTGCACTTCTCGTATCCTACATGATATATAATCATGCACAACATTTATTAGTCACATAGCAACACTTAGTAAACAACCTACGCACTCCGTTTATAAGGCAGTAACAATTGATTAGTTACAGTATTATAAACACTTCAGGATTCATTCTCATCCAAATTTCCATTTTAATAACTCAGTTGACACTGGACAATCAGTGGGTATATGCTTACCACCCATTACAGTATTTTAGTATTCATTTTATACATTAGCCTCAGCTTTAGGTATGTCTTACGATTTCATAACATGATCATAAAGAAAGAATAAAATTTTTACTGAAAACCTTGGTTGACACTGATTTTTTTTTTTTTAAGTTCCCGCCGGGGCGAGAAAATCCTTCACAAACTTTAGCCGGGGCGAGACTTCGCCGAGGCGAGGAATTCCTTCACAAAACTCTCGCCGAGGCGAGCTCCCGCCGGGGCGAGAAATTCCTTCACAAAATTCTCGTCGGGGCGAGAATCACGAATTCCAGTTTCTGCAGTTCGTGACGAACGCAGAAACAGGCCAAAATTTCCAATCTTGTTATTCTAATCATCAAATTAAATATACCCAGACACTATAATACATATATAATTGATACCCAAGCCTTCTAGCACAATTCTAACAACTTAATTTGCATAAACCACGAATCTAAGAATCAAAATTGGTGTTTTTATCATTTTATCAAAGTTTCTACGAAATCAATAAAATTACACATAGCAGGTTCATTAAAACACCAAATTGAACCGTTTAAAACTTGTTTTCTTCATTTATACATGCATAAACAAATTAAGTTATCAATTTAACCCATTAACATGCAAAATAAGTATTAATTTTATACATTCAAACCATGTTCGTACACTATACTACTCTATAACTTTCAAAACTTCCAATTAAAAGTGTAATCTCATAAATTAATCCAATTAAATAATTTATAAACATCATACAGTAATTATACATGCATTTAAACAATTACAAACAATTTATAATCAATTACACATGAAACTCCCTTATCAGAAAAACTTACAGACTACTTTCATGGAAGAATTTAAAACATAAATTAAACTTAGTTAGAAGAATTACCTTGGATAATGGTTTAGCTTATGCAATAATTGAATTAATTCCCTCTCAGTTCTCTTTCTTTTTCTCTCTGTGATCTCTCTAATTCAAGTTGGCAGAATAAGGAAATGTTGAGAATAATAAAATTACGTTAACTTAGTCTGATGAGTGGGTGTCAGTTAATTCCACCATGGGTTAACTGACCCCAACTCCCATTAAGGTCATGTTTGGCTAGTCCTCTATTCTTCCTTCTAGTTTATTTTAATAAATAACTTATTATATAGTATCATGTCACACTTTAATCAACTAAATAATCTTAGTAAAATCAAATAAAATAAAATAGAATAATTCTACATTAAATCACATAGTCATATAAATAAAATTCTCATTTATTAATAATGACAATTTACTAAATCTCTAATTAATAATTAAATTAATTAAAAATTACATTATACTTATTTAAAATAATGTATTTAATCAAATAAATTCAATTAAACACATACTTTAAATATAAAATAATTCTCCACATTAATTTAATTAATGTGACACATGTAATTAAATTAATCCACCACAAATTCATCAATTAATCAATAAATTCAACAGTCACATCATCGAAAAATATTTATTTAATTCAATAAATATCTAAATTAAATTACAAAAAAATCTCGTTCGTCACAGAGGAAATGGAATAATTCTGGGAATACCGGAAATAAGCAGGGAGACCCAAGGAAAAGGGTCGAAGCTTGCAAAAATTACGGGAAGAACCACACAAGGGTGTGTCTGAAAGGGAAGACTGTATGTTATAAGTGTGGGCAGGAGGGACACATCTCTCGTAACTGTCCCAACCTGAGGAAGAATAGTGGGTTATTTATCTATAGATCAGTGGATCATATGGCAAAGAATTGCCCGAACAAGGGAGCCGATGGAGGGAGCGGTAACAAGGGGAACAACAGTGGGAAGCTGACAATAACTGGTCTAGCTCCACCAAATAGACCGACTGCCAGAACTTTCAACATGGCGGTCTAAGATGCGGTAGCATCTAAAGATGTAGTTTCAGGTATCATCCCGGTCAATAATATTAATGCTTATGTGTTATTTGATTCGGGTGCAACCTGTTCTTTTATATCGTATGAATTTGCTAGATATTTAGGTTTACCTCTAGAGAATCTAGAGACTCCTTTGAACATAGAAGTTGCAAATAAAGAAGTAATCCCTATAGAGCATATCTATAGGAATTGTTGCGTTAAGATAGCAGGTCACGAGTTGATGGTAGATTTAATTTCGATTCAACTAGGAGAATTTGATGTAATTTTGTAATACCCGAGAATTTTGAATAATATTAATACTAACTTTTCTATTTAAGTTGAATATTTATTCGAATATGAGTATACGTGATATGTCATTTTAGTAGTGATGTGATAAAGTGATTTCTTGTTTTAATTATCAAGTAGTGATTTAATAAGAAAATAATTTATTAATGTTATCTTAGTTAATTAATTATTATGTGACTAATAATCTCTATTAATTTATTTAAGTGTTATATGCCATGCTACTTGAGGTGTAACTGCATGATGAGATGTATATTATTTATAATAAAGTTTCTGCATTCATTTATTAATATAAAAGATGTGTGACATTTAAATTACACGAGATAATAATTGAAGTGAACTAATAATTGTTAGATAATAATTATTTCAATACTTAAATGTTTATTGAAATATGTGTTATGAAATAATGGAATAATAATGTATATTGAATATTTGGGTGTTAGCAATTAATTAGATTACACCTTAATTAATGTACATGGATTATATGATATATGTACATGTGACCCTAAATTAGTGTAATAGAGTAGCATTTAATTTTTATAATAACCCTCATGACCTAAGTTACATTTTAAACCAAAGTATGCTATTTAGGCTTGTTTAGAAGTGCTGAGCATTTGTTGGCCTTGTCTTAAATTAAGAGTCAATTCTTGCCCCTTTTTCCCATTTACGTGAAACACCAAAAGGCTACAAGCCTAGCCCTTCTCCCTTCTCCTCAAAATCAGCCATACAAACCTCAGATTCATGATGAAAGGGGGAGTGGTTCAAATAGGAAACTACCAACTTCTCATTAACCTTCATCTTCTTCCTTCTTCTATTGGTTTGAATCAATGGGCAAAATCTGATTTTGGACAAAAGAAACTCTATAAATTGAGGCTTTCTCTTCTTCATTTTTTTTGCTAGAAATCTGAGTTGAGTTCCATTGGAGAGTGAGTAAGTGAGATATTTGTTGATAGCATCAGAGAGTTAAATTAGATTCAACAGGTAAAACTCCATTAAACTGTGTTCTTAATTTCTTAAGTTACACAAATTCTTGGAATATTTGCAAATTATGTGTTAGCTGAATTAATAATAGATATCATGATGTTAGTTAAGTTTATATACATGATATTGAGGTGTTAATCTTGTTCTATGATGCTAAGATTCAAGTTTTGCAAATTTCAGAAATGCCATGTAATATATGCCTTGAATGTACGAAAATTTTATGAACTAAGTTATAGTGATCCGAAATTGGATTGTTATACATTGTTAGTATGATTAAATACGAAAACAATGAAAGTTAAACCAAGCATTTTGGTCCAGCAACGAGTTCGTAACAAGATCAATCGCTAAATGTATTAAACTCTGGAAAAATAGCATGAGTGTGGAATTTAATTCATGAACTTACTTGTTTGCTTGTTTTAAGTTGATAAAATCATGTTATGTATGCTTAATATTATGTTTGTGAACTTTAGGTGAGGTGGGTATTCATAAATTTCTATTTGAATTGGTTTTGGCTTTTAGAGGGCATGCTGATATAGGGAGTTCCCTGGTTCTGCCGAGGAGCAGCGCAACCGCGCTACTCCTTAGGCAAAACCAGGCGCAGCCGCGTCGTGCACCAGAAGGAAACTCCACTTTTTGTTAGTTTTGATATGTTGAGCAAACTTGATTGCTTTGATTTTGATCATTAATAACTCCGATTTTCTGATATAGGATTTCAACATTCGACAACATTCCCTTTAGTTGCGTTAGTGTGAGTTTTATATGAAAACTTATAAGACCAACATTGTTGAAAACAACCTTATGGGTATTCTGATTTCATAAGCATACGTAAGTAACTTATATAAGGATGTAAATACGTATCACATATCATCCAAAGTCCTCTTGCATAATATGAGTTGTGTTAGCTTGGTTCTAACGACTTTCTAAAGGAAAACTTGAAGTGTTGGAAGTGAGACTTAACGAACTTATATCTTTTGATGTTCTGAGCTTACAAGCATGTATAATAGGACTTTATATGCCTCTAGACATGATCGTTATGCTCACCGGTGTGATTAAGCATGTTCTCATAATTCCAAGTATGCTTTAAAATAAGTTTTCAAGTGATGAACTACGCTAACCGTGTGAACGTAATATATGTACAAGCATGCATGTTATAGTTTGCCTAGCAACATCGAGTGATATATTAATCGTAATGACTCGCCTTTATGAAATACACTTGTTAAGCATGTTACCTTACGAAGTTCAAATGGAATGAAATGTTTGGAAATGGCTTAGGACAAGCATGCTAGATATTCAAGTGAAGTTTATACCTCTCGACGTGCATGTGTGTTAGATATCAGTAGCATGGTATGATAAAGGTTAAGTTAATATCATAAAGGGACAAGCCTGTACTGGAGCTATCAGGGAGCAGCGCGACCGCGCCACTCCCTAGTTATATTCCAGCGTGGTCGTGCCGTCCTGCAGTGCATTCGGACTATTTTATTGCTAATCTGAAAATGAAGTATGTGTTCATTACGCTTTAGTACATGATTAAACTGGGACTTCTATTATGTGATCATGTTAAGACTGTATAGAACCAAGATTTAAAAGTGTTTATGAGTTTTCTAAATGAGTTTCAAAGTGAGATCGATAACGATTTCAAATAATGTGATGTGTTGGTCTATGGTCAGGATTAGCGTCTAAGATGGAACTGAAAAGGTGATATACTTGTGTGTATATGTGTAGAGTCATAATATGAAATTATTTGAATTATGAACTTGTATGACTAATGGAATTCTCATATATAACTATTATACAATAGGATTGCAACGTGTCATTAAGCTTTAAATTTGTAGACTACGCTAAAGGCAAGTACTGGAACCCTCTCTTTTTATTGGGCAAGCTCTTAAACGTGTACATTCATTTATCGTATAAGTATATGCTGGTGAGAATGACTTTTATGCTTTATAAATTGTCATTCATATTCTAAAGTTGGTTTGATATTAATATCCCTTGAACCTTATTGCAAACGTTGGATTCAATATGTCCTTGTGTATGTTGGTAAAGTTGTCTACGCCATTGTTTCGGCTGGACCTATATGCATGTGTTTAAAAGCTACCCAAACCAATTATCTTGGTGCGGACTCTTATCTACTAAGATGAACAACCCTGATAAAAGGGAAAATTATATTGTTGGGGAACTGACGTGCGCACTTATAAGCATGTGAAAGTTATGCATAACATGGAGTACTATAGGCTGATCACATGTGTACTTGTTTCTATTGGATTTTCAGTATAATAACTGTTAATTCTAGCAGGAGTTCTTAGTCCTTTGTGGCTACTGAGTGTTCATCATCTCGAACTTTGAAAGAATTATACCTTGAATCTTATTGATATTTTCTGCCAATAGCAACTCTATTCGAAATAATTGATAATTTATAATATTATTGAACTATCCCTTATATCCCCGAGACTTCAAATTTTATAATTGATTTTCCTTGTTATTATATCACTTGCTGGGCAAATTCGTTGCTCATTCTTGCTTTCTTTAAACCTTTCAGTTAAGGTAGAGCGAGGTGAACCTTCAGGCAAGGACAAGGAAAAGGGCAAAACTACGGAGTAGCTTTGTTCTTCTTTAAGAAGAAGATTATTTACTATGTTGCTTTAAGTTTTCTAATTCAGTTATGTAATAAGCTTAGGCATGGATTATGTATTAGCACTATGTTTTAGTTTGAATCAAGACTCTTGGATAGTAATGTAGTAACGGTTGCGAGACCTTGGGATGAGAATTATTATATTAAATCAATGTAATTTATTGTATCATTTCCGCTCTATTAGTTTTATGTCGCCATTGAGTTAGAACGTGACGAACCAAATTCGAGATAGTGACGTCAGAATTTGGGGGCGTCACAGGTTGGTATCAAAACATTAGGTTATAAACCTTACGAGCGAGAGTCCTTAGATTATAACCTTAGAAGAATTTAGGAACTAGGAAGAGATAAAACTCATATAGAGTTTTCGTGAAGACTTAGTAGCGTTATGAAATATATTTTCATTCCATACAATGAACTTATGTTTTGTTTGATCTTCTGATGGAGTTTGTTGTTTTGTCTTGTATTTATGGCTGTAGGATGACAAGTGTGGGAGGGAATGGTTGGATTGTCGAGGAGGAGCCACGTGATATACACGTGGTGTTAGAGGCACCTGTAATAGATGAAGAGGTGGAGTCTGACCCTGAAGAACCAATAGAAATAGAGTGTGACCCCGAGGAGGAACCCATGGAGGGGGAGCCTGAGACAAACTTTGACGAGATTCCCGTCGAGGATCATATCTTAGGAGAGTATGAGGAGCGGATCTTAGAGTTAGAGACCGAAGCCCAGGATAGAGAGGTAGAGCTTCAGAAGCTAAGGGAGGAAGATCAACAAAGAAACCTTAGGATGCAGGAGATGGAGAGGGAGCTTGCATATCGCAAGGAAGCCGGTATTCAAATGGGAGCCCTTTTTCACTGTTCGGTAGCTAGGAACGTGGAATTGGTGTGAAAGCTAGAGGAGTCCGAGCAGAGGGAGTTGTCTGAGAAGACAGAAAAGGAAGCCCTTCGCACACAGTTAGAGATGGAGGTGATGGATAGGATCTACTTCCGGGAGAAGTGGGAGGAAGCCAATGACAGAACTAACGACCTAGAGGATGAGGTGAGATGCAAGAAAAGGTAGACGAATAAGATGGGCTATGTTTTTCGCACAGCTATGGAGAGGTTAGTGGATGATGTGTACCACTACCCGGCAGAGCAGGGGCAGACCCGATACACTGTGAGCCGGGATTTGGTGGCGCATATCACGTA
Organism: Aralia elata; assembly: GCA_034770075.1. NCBI lineage: Eukaryota > Viridiplantae > Streptophyta > Magnoliopsida > Apiales > Araliaceae > Aralia > Aralia elata. The sequence goes on along the minus strand of CM068379.1, from coordinate 27,306,178 downwards.
GAAAGAGTACATCAGTGTAGTGGAGCGCAGAATGTTGGGATAAGACCTAGCAATTAGTAGTCTAGTAGTAGTAGTATGTTTATGTGTGCATCATTATGTGAACCCTTTTGATGTTAAGGGGTAGTATGTTGATGTTTTCCCCACCTTTTCTAATATTAGGGGATAAAGGTGACATTTATAGCAGTATGCTAGAAGTCAGACGTGATGTAATAACATGGCATATGAATATAAATGTTTTTGTTTTATCACTGTGTTATTAAATTTTTCATTTGAGAAATACCTAAGATTTATACTTAGATGATGAGAGTGAAACTTGGTGATGCAGAAATGCCGCCCAGACGTAGAATCGTCGAGTTGGATGAGTCAGTCAATATCGAGGGGAACCAGGTGGATCCCATTCAACGACTAGTAGACTTGCTAGGAGAAGCCCTGCGGGGAAGGAACAATGAACCAGTACACCCCAACCCCCCAGCTGCGCCAGTAACGAACTTTAAAGACTTTAAGAGCGTAGGACCACCTGAGTTTAGGGGAACTACCGATCCCATCGAAGCACAGACCTGGATCAAGGAGATGGAAAAGGCGTTTACTATTACTCGAGTGGGGGAAGATCAGAAGACGATATTCGCTACTTATATGATGAAGGGTGAAGCGAATTACTGGTGGGAAGCCAATCAGTAGAGAGCGGGTGAAGGAGTGATAGCTTGGGATAGGTTTACCACTCTGTTCTTCGAGAATTACTTCCCGAAGAGCATGAAGAATAAGATAGAGGTTAAATTCTTGGAACTAAAGCAAGGCGAGATGACGATAGCTCAGTATGCGGCAAGATTCAACGAGCTCGCACGATTTGCTACACACTATGTCGACACCGAAGAAAGGAAGGCTCGACGCTTCGAACTAGGACTAAAACCTTGGTTATTCAACAAGGTGTCAGTTCTCCAAATCGATTCGTTCGCCACACTGTTGGAGAAATCGATCATTGCCGAGGGAGGTAGTGAAGCACTAAGTCAGTACAACAAGGAGAAAAAGAACAAAAACACTGGAGGAGAAACCCGTGGAGGAAGTAGTAGCGGGGGAAGTAACTTAGGAAAGAGAAGGTGGGATAACAATAATAATAACAACAATCGAAGCAACCAGTCGGGAAGTTATCAGGGAGGATTTAAGAAGAAAGCCGAGGTATGCCCGAAATGTGGAAAGAATCATCAAGGGGAATGCTGAAAGGGACACGGTGTTTGTTTCAACTGCGGCCAGGAAGGGCACATTGCCCCCCATTGTCCAAAGCTAAAGAAAATCCGAGGATATTTTGGTTACGGCTCGACTGAACACCAGATCAAGGACTGCCCGAAGAAGGGGAACACCGGGGGAAACGACAATTAAGGGGGAAGCAAGCTGATAATAGGTGGACCAGTACAACCCAACCGCTCGACAGCCCGAACTTTTAACATGATCGTCCAAGACGTAGTTGTTGCAAGGGACGTGGTGCTACCAATCAATAATATAAATGCCTATGTATTATTTGATTCGGGTGCTACCTATTCTTTTGTATCTGAAGATTTTACTAGACATTTGAACTTACCCAAAGAACGATTAGAGAATCCCTTGAACATAGAAATTGCGAACAAGGAAGTAATTTTTGTAGAGTTCGTTTACCGAAATTGTTTTGCAAATATTAGAGGTCACAAACTGAGTGTAGATTTGATTCCAATAAGTCTGGGAGAGTTCGACGTGATATTAGGAATGGATTGGTTATCCAGCCACGCTGCGATGATCGATTGTCGAAAGAAAAGTGTGAACCTTCAAACTTCAAATCGTTCTAAGGTAGTTTTTTATGGTAGCTCATCGCTTAAGCAATCCTGTTGCCTTACGATGATGCAGGCCGAGAAATTGTTAAAGAAAGGATGTGTGGGTTATCTAGCTTATGTAGTGGATACTCAGAGGAGAGCAGTGGAAATGAAAGATATATCGGTAGTGAGAGATTTTCAAGACGTGTTTCCAGACGACCTGCCTGGCCTTCTACCAGACAGAGAAATCGAGTTCGTAATAGACTTAGCACCAGGAACTGCACCAATTTTGAAAGCTCCGTACCGTATGGCACTAGTGGAGATGAAGGAATTAATGATACAATTGCAAGAACTACTAGATAAAGGTTACATTCGACCAAGTGTGTCTCCTTAGGGAGCACCAGTGTTGTTTGTCAAGAAGAAGGACGGATCGATGAGGCTTTGTATCGACTATCGAGAGTTGAACAAAGTAACGATCAAGAATAGATATCCATTACCAAGGATAGACGACCTTTTCGATCAGTTGAAGGGGGCAAAATATTTTTCAAAGATAGATCTACGAGCGAGTTATCATCAATTGAAAGTACGAGAGGAGGACATTCTAAAGACGACATTTATAACCCGATATGGACATTATGAGTTTTTGGTGATGTCATTCGATTTGACTAACGCTCCGACAGCATTTATGGACTTGATGAACCGAGTTTTCAAGCCATACTTGGATAAGTTTGTAGTGGTTTTCATCGACGACATTCTAATCTACTCGAAGACCAATGAATAGCACGTCGAACATCTGAAGACAGTATTTGAATCATTGAGAAGGGAGAAGATGTAGACAAAATTTTCCAAGTGTGAATTTTGGATGGAGAAGGTCTAATTCTTGGGACACGTGATAGACAAGAATGGGATTTCAGTAGACCCTACGAAGGTGGACGCTGTTAGTATTTGGGAACAACCGAGGACGCTGACAGAAGTAAGAAGTTTCTTAGGGTTAGCTAGGTACTATCAAAGATTTATCCAAGATTTTTCTAAGATAGAAACCCTGTTGACCAATTTAGCGAGGAAGACGGTGAAGTTCGTGTGGACGGATAAATGCAAAGAAAGTTTCCAAGAATTGAAGAAGAGTTTAAGCGAGGCACCTGTATTATCTTTACCAGATGGTATAGGAGGATTTGTGGTGTATAGTGATGCGTCACATAGAAGGCTTGGTTGTGTGCTTATGCAACACGACAAGGTCATTGCGTATGCGTCACGACAATTGAAGAATTACGAAAAACGATACCCTACCCATGACTTGGAGCTAGCGGCAGTAGTTTTTGCATTAAAGATTTGGAAGTACTATTTGTACGGAGAAAAATATGAGATATATACGGACCATAAAAGTCTGAAATATATCTTCACACAAAAGGAGTTAAATATGAGACAAAGGAGGTGGTTGGAATTAATCAAGGATTACGACTGTGAAATTCTTTATCACTCGGGGAAAGCAAACGTAGTGGCCGACGCGTTGAGTAGGAAAGGAAGGGAGAAATTATCTACGTTAACAACTCAGGAGGAGTTAATAAAAGAATTGGAAAAACTGGAAATAAAAATAAAGGAACCAGAACGAATCGAAGAAAAGTTGTTTATAATAGAAGCTCGCCCAACCTTACTGGACCAAAAAAAAGAAGCACAAGAAGAGGATGAGGAGTGCGAGAAGATAAAGAAACAGATAGCGAAAAATGAGGATGAAAAATTCCTAATGGATAAGGATGGTATTTTGAGATTTGAAAGCCAAGTGTGGGTGCCAGCTATTACTAAACTAAGAGAAGAAATTTTGCATAAGGTGCATAATACGGAATATTTTGTTCATCTTGGAGGAACAAAAATGTACCGGGATCTTCGACAACATTTTTGGTGGGCCAAGCTGAAATGAGAGGTTGCAGAGTACGTCAGTAGATGTCTTACTTGCCAACGAGTCAAAGCAGAGCATCAGAGGTCGAGTGGTCTACTTCAACCACTGGAAATACTGGAATGGAAATGGGAACACATTACGATGGACTTCGTGGTAGGACTTCCAGTCACATAGAAGGGTTTTAATGCCATTTGGGTTATTGTGGATCGACTAACGAAGACAGCTCATTTTCTACCAATCAAGATTCGTTTCAACCTTAATCAATTAGCAAATTTATACGTAAAGGAAATAGTTTCGCGACATGGAGTGCCGGTGTCAATCGTTTCCGATCGAGACTCGCGTTTCACGTCAAATTTCTGGAAAAGCCTGCAAGAAAGAATGGAGACATAATTGAGGTTAAGTACCGCTTATCATCCTCAAACAGACGGACAGAGTGAGCGAACCATACAAACGCTAGAAGATATGCTTCGAGCTTGCGTAATGGATTTCAAGGGAAACTGGGATGACCATTTACCCTTAGTAGAATTCGCTTACAATAATAGTCATCACGCGAGTATCGATATACTACCGTACGAAGCTCTCTACGGAAGGAAGTGCAGAACACCGTTGTGTTGGGATGAAGTCGGAGAACGATGACTTTTGGGGCCGGAGATAGTTCAACAGACAACCGATGTGGTGACAACGATAACAGCCAGATTAGTAGCCGCTCAAGATCGCCAAAACAAGTATGCAGATTTGCATCATCAGGACCGACACTTTGAAGTTGGTAGTCGGCAAGAAAGGAAAATTGAGTCCGTGGTTCATAGGACCATTCGAAGTCTTGAAGCGAGTGGGCAAAGTAGCGTACGAGGTAGCTTTGCCGCCTGAGCTGGAACACATCCACAATGTGTTTCACATCTCCGTGTTACGTCCGTACAAACCTGGCTACAAACACGTGATATCCCATGAGTCGATTCAGGTAGAGAAGAATCTGACCTACGAAGAAATTATTGTCCAAGTATTAGATAGGAAAGATCAAACCTTGAGGAATAAAGTTATATCTTCTGTAAAAGTAGTTTGGCGAAACCACGACGCCGAGGAGGCTACGTGGGAGTTAGAAAGTAAGACGAGGAGGGATTATCCCCATTTGTTTGTGTAACCTTGTATTAATTTTGAGGACGAAATTTTTATAAGGAGGGGAGGATGTAATACCCGAGAATTTTGAATAATATTGATACTAACTTTTCTATTTAAGTTGAATATTTATTCGAATATGAGTATATGTGATATGTCATTTTGGTAGTGATGTGATAAGGTGATTTCTTGTTTTAATTATCAAGTAGTGATTTAATAAGAAAAGAATTTATTAATGCTATCTTAGTTAATTAATTATTATGTGACTAATAATCTCTATTAATTTATTTAAGTGTTATATGTCATGCTACTTGAGGTGTAACCGTGTGATGAGATGTATATTATTTATAATAAAGTTTATGCATTCATTTATTAATATAAAAGATATGTGTGACATTTAATTTACATGAGATAATAATTGAAGTGAACTAATAATTGTTAGATAATAATTATTTCAATATTTAAATGTTTATTGAAATATGTGTTATGAAATAATGGAATAATAATGTATATTGAATATTTGGGTGTTAGTAATTAATTAGATTACACCTTAATCAATGTATATGGATTATATGATATATGTACATGTGACCCTAACTTAGTGTAATAGAGTAGCATTTAATTTTTGTAATACCCCTCATGACCTAAGTTACATTTTAAACCAAAGTATGCTATTTAGGCTTGTTTAGAAGTGCTGAGCATTTGTTGGCCTTGTCCCAAATTAAGAGTCAATTCTTGCCCCTTTTTCCTATTCACGTGAAACACCAAAAGGCTACAAGCCTAGCCCTTCTCCCTTCTCCTCAAAATCAGCCATACAAACCTCAGATTCATGATGAAAGGGGGAGTGGTTCAAATAGTAAACTACCAACTTCTCATTAACCTTCATCTTCTTCCTTCTTCTATTGGTTTGAATCAATGGGCAAAATCTGATTTTGGACAAAAAAAACTCTATAAATTGAGGCTTTCTCTTCTTCATTTTTGTTGCTAGAAATCTGAGTTGAGTTCCATTGGAGAGTGAGTAAGTGAGATATTAGTTGATAGCATCAGAGAGTTAAATTAGATTCAACAGGTAAAACTCCATTAAATTGTGTTCTTAATTTCTTAAGTTCTACACACAAATTCTTGGAATATTTGCAAATTATGTGTTAGCTGAATTAATAATAGATATTATGATGTTAGTTAAGTTTATATACATGATATTGAGGTGTTAATCTTGTTCTATGATGCTAAGATTCAAGTTTTACAAATTTCAGAAATGCCATGTAATATATGCCTTGAATGTACGAAAATTTTATGAACTAAGTTATAATAATCCGAAATTGGATTGTTATACATTGTTAGTATGATTAAATACGAAAATAACGAAAGTTAAACCAAGCATTTTGGTCCAGCAACGAGTTCGTAACAAGATCAATCGCTAAATGTATTAAACTTTGGAAAAATAGCATGAGTGTGGAATTTAATTCATGAACTTACTTGTTTGCTTGTTTTAAGTTGATAAAATCATGTTATGTATGCTTAATATTATGTTTGTGAACTTTAGGTGAGGTGGGTATTCATAAATTTCTATTTGAATTGGTTTTGGCTTTTAGAGGGCATGCTGATATAGGGAGTTCCCTGGTTCTGCCGAGGAGCAGCGCAACCGCGCTACTCCTTAGGCAAAACCAGGCGCAGCCGCGCCGTGCACCAGAAGGAAACTCCACTTTTTGTTAGTTCTGATATGTTGAGCAAACTTGATTGCTTTGATTTTGATCATTAATAACTCCGATTTACTGATATGGGATTTCAACATTCGATAACATTCCCTTTAGTTGTGTTAGTGTGAGTTTTACATGAAAACTTATAAGACCAACATTGTTGAAAACAACCTTATGTGTATTCTGATTTTATGAGCATACGTAAGTAACTTATATAAAGATGTAAATACGTATCAAATATCATCCAAAGCCCTCTTGCATAATATGAGTTGTGTTAGCTTGGTTCTAACGACTTTCTAAAGGAAAACTTGAAGTGTTGGAAGTGAGACTTAACGAACTTGTATCTTTGATGTTCTGAGCTTACAAGCATGTATAATAGGACTTCATATGCCTCTATACATGATCGTTATGCTCACCGGTGTGATTAAGCATGTTCTCATAATTGCAAGTATGCTTTAAAACAAGTTTTCAAGCGATGAACTACGCTAACCGTGTGGACGTAATATATGTACAAGCATGCATGTTATAGTTTGCCTAGCAACATCGAGTGATATATTAATCGTCATGACTCGCCTTTATGAAATACACTTGTTAAGCATGTTACCTTACGAAGTTCAAATGGAATGAAATGTTTGGAAATGGCTTAGGACAAGCATGCTAGATATTCAAGTGAAGTTTATACCTCCCGACGTGCATGTGTGTTAGATATCAGTAGCATGGTATGATAAAGGTTAAGTTAATATCATACAGGAGACAAGCTTGTACTGGAGCTAACAGGGAGCAGCGCGGCCGCGCTACTCCTTAGTTATATTCCAGCGTCGCGCCGTCCTGCAGTGCATTCGGACTATTTTATTGCTAATCTGAAAATAAAGTATGTGTAGACACCCAAATTTTGCACTTCCTATACTGACCATGACAGGAGGGCAAATTCATCCATTGGGCCGGCCTGCGAGAGCAAAGGATGGGCACCGGAACGAACACTCGACGTCACCGCAACGATTTGCAAATCAAAATCGACGTGACAGCAAGGCCGTCCGAAATGAGCATGCCCGAATGATGTGGCACGTCTCCCACTGATTCCCGGACTGCAAAATACAAGCCTGTCGGCGAAAACCGACGTCACGACACGAGAAACAAGGTGCGGTTCGGAAAACGAGAAAATCAGCCCACCCAGCCGCGGATTGATCTGCGGCCAAACGATTAAAATAATGGTAGTGCGCACGGGACACAAAACCAGGAAACCAGCTGAGTGCGATGGGGGGTGGGCCAGCCAGCCGCAGATCAATCTGCGGCCAGGCCGCAGATCAATCTGCGGCTGCCCTAATGCAGCCTATTTCAGCTCAGTTTCTTCATTTCATCCAGGGAGTTCAGCGGCAGCAGCGGCGGAAAAAGAAAGAAAAAAGAAGGAGAAAACAGCAAGAAAATAAGAGAAATCAAGAGAGAAAAGAGTAAGAAATAGTGAGAAATTGTACCCATTTTGTGAGATTACATATCATATATTTCTACTCTATTCAATACACAAATTCATATATATTGTGGGGATTATTTGCAAGGTGAAAAATCCTTTGTTTTAGCATTTTATTTTACCATTTTTGTTAAGCTTTTGTCAGCCGAATTATATTAAACGTAGTTGTTCTTGTATATTATTGTGAATCCTTGGATTGAGGGCTATTAGTGAGGGTTCCAAATGGAGCGAATTTTCTCCTAATAGCCCGATGATACCCATTTGATGATTGTTAGCTCGTTATAGTGATGTAGTAATTTTGGATGTGAGCCTAGGAGCGCGACCCCGTGGTCCAAATCCGATGATGGACATCTTTTGATATATGTAATAAATTCGATGTACCTTTCATTGTAAATATGTAATCGTCGGGCCTTAAAACGACGCCAATGCGAAAATCGTGTTTAAGGCCCCGAAATAGTGAAAATTGTGATTGTAGGCGTTTGGGGTTATTTGGATGGCTTACATGCCCATGAATAACCCCAATGCATTTTAATGCTTGATTTGATTTATGAGATGAAATTGATTTCAAAGCTAAACGATAAGATTTTCATAAAATCAATCAAACTAGGCTATTAGCATCACGAGGTTAATAAATGGGAAGTGCTAATGAATGTCGATTTCTATTTCAACGAGAAAGCTAAAGAAAATCGTTTTCAAATATCACAAGGAATGATTTTATCTGACGTTTTATTAAACCGTTGTGCATAGGGTTAAAGAGATTCTAGAAGTTGCCCATCGTTTGAGTTACGAAAGCAACGTATAGATCTCGATTCCTATTTTGACGAAGGTTTAAAACTCTTGTTTTACCAAAACGATACCTAATGAAAATCTCATAGTTTTGACAATTAAAATCAAACCTTTCTTATAAAGAATCAAGCTTTCTCATATAAATCGAAGGACATTCCGAAGCATTCTCAAATCAAAGCACGATTTTCCCTAAAAAATCCAAATGATTCTTTCATACAAACTCACCACAATATTCACATAGGCACACACACACACACGCGCATATACACACATTTCATGAATTAAAGGAGAGGAAAGCATCAAGATTGTGGTAACCGTGTTTCACGGAAGTCGGGGGGTGCCTAACACCTTCCCCTCGCTTAAGCAAGCCCCCGAACTCTATGAATCTCGATTCGCAGACCAATTAATTCGGAGTCACATATGAGCCAGCGATTTATAAAAAACGAAAACTCGGATGAGTTGGTACATCCATTTCAAATATACCAACTGGCGACTCTGGTTAATTGGCTCATCATAAAAAACTATCTTTCAAAACCCCGTCGACATCAAGGCCGACCTTTTCCAAAAATCATCTAATAAAAAGGCCAAAATCGGAAAGGACAAATATCGCACTTTGAAGCGAAAAACCGGCGTTGACAGTATGTGTGCATTACGCTTTAGTACATGATTAAACTGGGACTTCTATTATGTGATCATGTTAAGACTATATAGAACCAAGATTTAAAAGTGTTTATGAGTTTTCTAAATGAGTTTCAAAGCGAGATCGTCTAAGATGGGACTGGAAAGGTGATATACTTGTGTGTATATGTGTAGAGTCATAATGTGGAATTATTTGAATTATGAACTTGTATGACTAATGGAATTCTCATATATAACTATTATACAATAGGATAGCAACGTGTCATTAAGCTTTAAATTCATAGACTACGCTAAAGGCAAGTACTTGAACCCTCTCTTTTTATTGGGCAAGTTCTTAAACTTGTACATTCATTTATCGTACAAGTATATGCTGGTGAGATGACTTTTATGCTTTATAAATTGTCATTCATATTCTAAACTTGGTTTGAGATTAATATCCCTTGAACCTTATTGCAAACGTTGGATTCAATGTCCTTGTGTATGTTGGTAAAGTTGTCTACACCATTGTTTCGGCTGGACCTATATGCATGTGTTTAAAAGCTACCCAAACCAATTTTCTTGGTGCGGACTCTTATCTACTAAGATGAACAATCCTCATAAAAGGAGAAATTATATTGTCGGGGAACCGACGTGCGCACTTATAAGCATGTGAAAGTTATGCATAACATGGAGTACTATAGGCTGATCACATGTGTACTTGTTTCTATTAGATTTTTAGTATAATAACTGTTAATTCTAGCAGGAGTTCTTAGTCCTTTGTGGCTACTGAGTGTTCATCATCTCGAACTTTGAAAGAATTATACCTTGAATCTTATTGATATTTTCTGCCCATAGCAACTCTATTCGAAATAATTGATAATTCATAATATTCTTGAACTATCCCTTATATCCTCGAGACTTCAAATTTTATAATTGGTTTCCCTTGTTATTATATCACTTGCTGGGCAACTTTGTTGCTCATTCTTGCTTTATTTAAACCATTCAGTTAAGGCAGAGCGAGGTGAACCTTCAGGCAAGGATAAGGGAAAGGGCAAAACTAAGGAGTAGCTTTGTTCTTCTTTAAGAAGAAGATTATTTACTATATTGCTTTAAGTTTTCTAATTCGGTTATGTAATAAGCTTAGGCATGGATTATGTATTGGCACTATGTTTTAGTTTGAATCAAGACTCTTGGATAGTAATGTAGTAACGGTTGCGAGACCTTGGGACGAGAATAATTATATTAAATCAATGTAATTTATTGTATCATTTCCGCTCTATTAGTTTTATGTCGCCATTGATTTAGAACGTGACGAACCAAATTCGAGACAGTGACGTCAGAATTTGGGGGCGTCACAAATTCTGGGTATGGATTATTTGTTTAACCATGGGGCAATGATAGATTGCCAAAAGAAGCTAGTAAACCTTAAGCCTGCGAAGCAGTCTAAGGTAGTATTTTATGGTAGTAAATCGCCTAGACAGTCGCGTTGTCTAACGATCATGCAAGCAAAGAAATTGTTAATAAAAGGTTGTGTGGGATATTTAGCCTACGTTGTAGATACCGAATGAGGGGGAGCAGAAATGGGACAGATACCCATAGTAAAAGAATTCATGGATGTCTTTCCGGATAAATTACCAGGTCTTCCGCCGGATAGAGAGATTGAATTTGTTATTGACGTAGAGCTTGGTATGATGCCAGTTTCGAGGGCTCCATATAGGATGGCCCCAGTGGAGATGAATGAATTAATGATACAATTGTAGGAATTATTAGATAAAAAGTATATTCAACCAAGTGTGTCTCTATGGGTAGCACCAGTGTTTGTTGTAAAAAGAAAGATGGATCATTGAGACTTTGTATCGACTATAGGGAGTTGAACAAGGTAACCATCAAGAATAATATCCATTGCCCAAGATCGATGATCTCTTTGATCAGTTGAAAGGGGCAAGGTACTTTTCAAAAATAAACTTGAGGACTGGGTATCACTAGCTGAAGGTGAGAGCAGGATGTTCCGAAAACGGCATTCAGGACTCGTTATGGTTGTAGACACCCAAATTTTGCGTTTCCTTCTACTAACCATGACATGAGGGCGAAATCGTCAATTGAACCAGCTTGCGGGAGCAAAGGAGCGGGCACAAGGGCGAGCGCCCGGCATCGCCGCAATGTTTTGGGCAGCCCAAGTTTACGTGACAATAAAGCCGTCCGAGGCAGGCATTTCCGAATGAGGTGGCACGTCTCCCGGACATTCCCGGACTGCAGAATACGAGCTTGTCAGCGAAAACCGACGTTGCGGCGCGAAAAGCGAGGCGTGGCACAAAAATCGAGAAAGTCAAGACCGCCAGCCGCGGATAGATCTGCGGCCAAGTGGGTGCGCCAGCACGGAAACCAGGAAATCAGCACTACCAGCTGAGTGCGATGGAAGGCGTGCCAGCTGGCCAGCCGCAGATCCATCTGCGGCCAGCCGCAGATAGATCTGCGGCTGGCTTTGGCCAGCCTATTTAAGCCCAGCTTCGGGCAGCATACAGGAGGTTGGAGAATTTGAGGAAGAAGGAGAATACAGCAGCAGCCAACTCGGAAATTGAGGAAGAAATAGCATAAATTTTGCAATCAAATAGGAAGAAAAGAGAGAAAAAGGAGAGGAATAATTTTCTTTGATTTGATTGTATCAAATAGATTCTTTCCTTCTATTCAAATACATCAAGTTCACATCCATTTGGATATCAATTGCAAGGTGAAATCTCTTTTGTGATATCAATTTCTATCATATCATTTGATCAAATTAGATGCAATTTTTCATGTAATTTATTGATTGAACAATGAATTAGGGATTATGAGTGAAGTTTCCATCGGAATAAAACTCTTCCTAATAACCCGATGATATTCGTTCATTAATTTCTTTGTTTGTTTTAAGGTGTTATATTTGGTATCAATTCCTTTAAATCGTCATTTTAGGATGTCTTGGTATTGTTAGATTATCCGGGTTGGTTTATTTTCTTGTAATATCCGATTGTTTGTGTGTGGATACTTGGTTGTGAGCCTAGGAAAGCGACCCCGAGGTCCCAATCCGATGATGGACATATCTTGATGTAAGAAGTAGAAATGACGTAGTTTTCATTGTAAATATGTAATCGTTGGGCCTTAAAACGACGCTAAGGCGAGAATCGTGCTTAAGGCCCCGAAATAGTGAAATTTGTGATTGTTGGCGTTCGGGGACATTTTGATGGCTTACATGCCCATGAATAGCCCCGACGCGTGTTTATGCTTGATTTGATTTATGACACGAAATTGATTTCAAAGCTAAATGATAAGATTTTCATAAAATCAATCAAAGTAGGATATTAGAATCACGAGGTTAAAATTTGAGAAATGTTGATGAATGTCGATTCCTATCTAACGAGAAAGCCAAAGAAAAATCGTTTTCAAACATCACAAAATTTGATTTTAGAAATAAGTAACGTTTTATTAAATCTTTGTGCATAGGGTGAAAGAGATTCTAGAAGTTGCCCATTATTTGAGTTTCGAAAGCAACGTATAGATCTCGATTCCTATTTAGACGAAGGTTTAAAACTCTCGTTTTGCCAAAACGACACTCAATGAAAAATCTCATAGTTTTGGACAATTAAAACCAAACCTTTCTCATAAAGAATAAAGCTTTCTCGTGTATGCCGAAAAGACATTCCGAAGCGTTCTCAAATTAAAACACGGTTTTCCCTAAAAATCCAAATGATTCTTTCATACAAACCCACAACGACATTCACATAGGCACACACACACACACGCAGACATACACACACACATTCATGAATTAAAGGATAGGAAAGTATCAAGATTGTGGTAACCGTGTTTCACGGAAGTCGAGGGGTGCCTAACACCTTCCCCTCACTTAAGCAAGCCCCCGAACTCTATGAATCTCGATTCGCAGACCAATTAATTCGGAGTCACACATGAGCCAGCGATTTATAAAAAACGAAAACTCGGATGAGTTGGTACATCCATTTCAAATATACCAACTGGCGACTCTGGTTAATTGGCTCATCATAAAAACGATCTTTCAAAACCCCGTCGACATCAATGCCGACCTTTTCCAAAGAATCATTAAATCAAAAGGCTAAAATTGGAAAAGACTAAAAAGACGAGGAAGCGAAAACCCGGCGTCGACAGCTGGCGACTCTGCTGGGGAGGACATTAGAGGGCTTAAGCCGCTTTCAAATCTTGATGCTATCCTATCCTTAAAAAAAATTTATGAATATGTATGTGCGTGCAACATTTTGACCTATTTTACTTATTGTTGTGTGAATGTGTGCTTTTGTCCAATGAATGAATGATTGAATGGAGTTGATTTACCTTAAAGTAATCATTTGCATACGGTGAGGACGATGAATGTGAATGTATGTTGAGATTGTACCTCCTCCTGAGGCGAACCCGTCGGTTGCTTATTACTGGACTCGATGGGGCTGCTCCTCGGAGATGGCTAAGGAAACGCACCACTCAAATCCGCTCCAATCGAAAGGGCTCAAACGAGTAGATTGCGAAGATTTGGGAACCTTCATGCCGAAAAGCCCGTGAGAGTAACCCTAGGATAGGTCAGCCCCAGATTAACCCAACGCAGGATAAGTCTCTTCATGCCCTTTTACGTTTCTGCGTATAAATGCCATAATTCCATTGCAACATATTCATATATGCTTCCCCTTTATGTCAAAAGAAAATACTAACCTCTGTGTTTTGCAGGGAACGACACGGGAAGCATAATAAATCATATCTAGCATGTATTATTTCAATAAAGAACCGCTAACGAGTTGTTTTGCAGAAAAAGATTAAAAAACCCAAAAACACACAAAAAAATTACAGCTTTAGCATGCATCCATTTTTGCATTTCCGCGGGACTAAATTTCGAACCGTTGTTTCGCAGGATTGCTCCTCAAACCCGTTCACAGTCTAAGAAAGCCCAAAATTCTACATCTGAAATGGCTGATATTCCTAACCATAATTCCATATCTCGGGAGGAGTTTGATGATTTTAAAAAACAGATGATGGAAATGGCCACAATGCTAAAGGAACAGTTCTTAATCAGACAGGATCCGGTAAACCAGGGATCGCATAATATTCCACCACCAGGGGATGATCAGAATCCTCCTAAAAATGGTACAAACTTGCTTAAAGAAGACCAACCCCGACTCAAGGACGAGCCAGTCATCCCAAAGCCCGTTCCCATACCTAGCAGGACAGTGATTACTATCCCCGAAGAGGGGGACAATGACGACCTTCGGAGAAAAATGAAACACATGGAGGAGACCATCCAATCTCTAAAGGGCATAGGCTCCCTGGGCAGGGTTAATTACTCAGATCTATGTGTTTTCCCTGGAGCCAGATATCCAGAAAAGTTCAAGGTTCCCGAGTTTGAAAAATTCAATGGAAAGGGAGACCCCTATACACACTTGAAAATATACATTGGAGAACTCGGGTCTTATGCCGAAGACGAGGGGTTAAGAATGCAACTATTCCAGAAAAGCTTAACAGGGGAGGCAAGAATCTGGTATGCCCGCCTCGACAACGCCCGAATCCACAACTGGGAGGAATTGGCCCATACCTTCTTAACCCAATACAGCTTTCAGGCCCAGATGGCCCCTGACAGGTACCAAATGACAAAGGTTAAGAAACAGCCTAGGGAATCCTTCAGGGAATATGCACAACGGTGGAGGGGCATGGCCGCACAGGTGACCCCCCCAATGAACGAATCAGAGATGGTGATGACCTTTGTAGACATCCAGGAGGCACCGTATTATGAGAGGGTTATCTCGGGGATTGGAAGACCTTTTGCTGAAATGATTAAACATGGAGAGATGGTAGACATGGGGTTGAAGTCGGGTAAAATCCGGGATCTTACTGCTTTAGAAACTGCTGCCGAGCAAATACAGAATGGAAACTATGGCAGCACTTCCCGGAGGGTCCAAAAGAAGAAGGAAGAGGATGTCTCCCTCATCCTACAAGGGTCATCCAGAAAAGCAGAAAGCCATCTTCCGGTACAGGCACAGAGGGGAGGGCCATCCCGACCGCCCAATTTCACAGATCAAAGAGCAGAGGGGCGAAGAAGATATGAGGCCTCGCAAAACCGAGTATTCACCCCGCTCGGGGAGCCGCTTGAACGGGTATTAGCGGTATTAGTAGCCCAAAAGAAGATAATCAATTTGGCTCCCCCAAGTGACCCGAAGGGAAGGAGATTTGATCCAAGCAAACGGTGCGTCTATCACTCGGGTTCCCCGGGTCATGATACACAAGATTGTTGGACATTGAAACATATAATTCAGAACATGATCGACAACGGGGAAATTGTGGTGGAGCAACCGGACTCCCCGAATGTTAAGGCAAATCCCCTGCCAAGACATGATGGGGGGGGGAGTCAATGTGACGGAGGCAAGTGAGGCTGGGGGGCCGCCAAGGTTGAACTATGTGCAGAAAATTGAGGAGATGATCAACGTGATACATGATCATGGGGATGCACGGGTAGCGCCCATCAGGTTGATAGGGGTAAGTACGAATAACATGGAGGGACCTGTCAAGCTGACAGCCCCGAGGCCCATCATCCTTGCAGCAAGGCCGCAACTCCCTATCAGTAGTCTGAAGACTGTACCCTGGAATTATGGGGGAATACCAGAGGAAGCGGCCAGTTGTGCTTCCGTGACGACCAAGGGGAACCCCTTATATCTTCCCGGGCGAGTCCTTGAGAGCCAAAAGAGAAAAAATGAAGATGTTTCCGAGGAAAGGGCCATAGAGTTTTTGAAAAGGATGGATCACCCAGAAACGAGGGGGATCCAGATTTTAAATGAGGAATCAACCCTAACATCAGTCATGGACTTGGTGTTGTCATCTAGTGAGCATTGCAAAACCCTGATGAAGGTTCTGGAGGAGGCATTTGTGCCCAAAGAAATTAGTAAGGAGGGTTTCGGCCAGCTGGTAGGCCACTTATTGGAAACCGATGCCATATCCTTTACGGATGAGGACATTCCCAAAGAGGGAAGGGGGCACCGAAAAAAACCGCTACACATCGCGGTAGTCTCCTCAGGATATGTCATGAATGGGGTGCTGATCGACGGGGGATCGGCATTGAATATATGTCCTCTCAGTACGCTAAAGAAAATGAACATCAGTCCCAAGCGCCTACGGGCCAGTCATGTGGTGGTCCGGGCTTTTGACGGATCCCGGAGGGATACCATCGGAGAGATAGAATTGCCAGTGGAGATAGGGCCCTGTACTTTTGATATATCTTTCCAAGTCCTAGATATCACGGCAAGCTACAATCTGCTGTTAGGGAGGCCGTGGATACACATGGCCGGGGCAGTTCCTTCCACGCTCCACCAACAAATCAAGTTGATCATCGGTGGGAATCTGGTAACAATCTCGGCCGAATGTGACGACCCTTCTCCTCCCAGGAGTGGCCTACCAGTAATCAATGTGGATGAGTCAGCGGCACCTGCCAGCTTTCAAGCACTAGAGATTAGCACTCCCCATTATAAATGCCTGGGAGCTCCAGCTGTGAAACCAAGGGTCTCTCCGGAACTCACCTTTGTGGCAAGGGAAATGATTAAAATGAACTTCCAGCCTGGACAGGGACTAGGGAAAAGCAGTCAGGGAATCACCAAGCCCATCCACCTACCACAGCAGATAGGCAAGGCAGGATTGGGATACCATGTGGGCGCAGTACGAGGACACCGTCAGGGTGCGACTCCGATTCGACTAGTTGGCAGCCCAGTGACCAAAGTCGACAATGAGCAGGGGATCAGCGGACCTGTGATTGGGGCAGGGAATGAAGAGTTAACCCCCACACGTAATGAGTTGGCCCGGAGGGAAAGTTTCCTGCAGGAGGTCACAAAGGAGTTTGAAACCAAATGCTATATCCCCGGGCAATCAACAAGCAGTAAGGAGGGGACGAATGTTATCACACCACCGGGAGCCCAACAAGTTGTACCTGTCATCGATTGGGCAGGGCTGATTATTCCTGGAGAAGTTATAGAGAAGGACTCAGGCGACGTATCCGTAATCCTCGGGGAGGTGTCCGATGTGAGGCCCTCCTTTATCCAGCGCATTTCATCTGACCTGACCATCGATAATTGGACCCAGAAACCAGTGATATCCAAACAAGGGTAAAACTCGACGTCAGGGTGGTTAACCCTAGAGGATGGGGGAATGAAGAAGTTTATTTTTGTTGTTGTTTTATTTCTGCATAATTGTGTCGTTTCTTCGTGTTATTTGAAATTGCGATCGTCGTGAAAAATGATTTATATATGACAAGTATTTTGTTTCATGTCAGGTGTACCCATTTGAGTAATCCTTGCCTAACAAATGGTCTTTCAAATTTGAATGACGATTATGATTTTGACATTGAGCTGGATTTCGATTTAATGGGCATTGAGCAAGACGAGACAGATTACGACGACGCACCTGATGAGATCAAGGGATGGGTCGAAGATAAACCCAAACCCAATTTGGACCAAACCATCACTATAGATATCGGAACCCCTGACAATCCAAAAGAAATCAAGATAGGGACAGACCTTACCCCCAGCCAAAAAGCAGAAATAATTGAGTTACTAAGCCAATATGAGGATGTTTTTGCCTGGTCGCACGAGGATATGATCGGATTGTCCACCGACATTGTGGTGCACCGATTACCCATCAAGGAGGGTTTCAGGCCTGTCAAGCAGAAACTAAGAAAGTTGAAACCTGAGTGGAGCTTAAAAGTGAAGGAAGAGATCATCAAACAGTTCAGGGCGGGAATCATTATGGTGTCCACTTACCCGGAATGGCTATCCAATGTGGTCCCAGTGGCTAAACCTGGAGGAAAGGTGAGGGAATGCGTAGACTACAGAGATCTAAACAAGGCCAGTCTCAAGGATAACTTCCCGGTGCCTTTCATACACATCCTGGTAGATAACACGGCCCAATACGAAATGTATTCTTTTGTGGATTGCTTTGCGGGATATCATCAGATAATGGTGGCGGAAGAAGACCGGGAAAAGACCGCATTCATCACCCCCTGGGGCACTTTCTGCTATAGACGACTGGCTTTCGGTCTCACAAATGCAGGGGCTACTTATCAGAGAGCCATGATGGCCTTGTTCCACGATATGATGCACAAGGAGATAGAGGTCTACGTGGACGACATTATTGTGAAATCGAAGGTAGAGTCCGATCATATAACTCATCTCAAAAAGCTATTCGATCGGCTCAGAAAGTATAATCTGAAACTCAATCCAGCCAAATGTGCTTTCGGAGTACAATCGGGCAAGCTCTTGGGTTTCCTGGTTAGTGATCGGGGCATTGAGTTGGACCCAGCAAAGATTAAGGCCATTGTGGATATGCCGGCACCCCACACAGAGAAGGAGATAAGAGGATTCCTGGGGAGAATAAACTTCATCAGCCGTTTTATATCCCACTTGACGACTACATGTGAGCCGATTTTTAAACTGTTAAGAAAAGGGGTGTCCCAAGAATGGAATGAGCAATGTCAGAGGGCGTTTCAGACCATTAAGAAACAATTGACAGAGGCACCAGTGCTGGTACCCCCGAAGGATGGGATCCCTCTGTTTATGTATATATCGGTAAATTCCATCGCGATGGGATGTATGTTGGGACAGAAAAATGAGGCGGGAAAAGAGCAGGCCATCTATTACCTCAGCAAAAGATTTAGCCAATGTGAGCAGAATTACACTCCCATTGAGAAGACCTGTTGTGCTCTGGCCTGGGCTGCAGGGAGATTACAGCACTACCTCCATGGGCATACAACGTACCTGATATCAAGAATGGATCCCCTGAAATATATTTTCGAAAGGCCCATGCTGAATTGTCGACTATCAAGATGGCAGTTAATTTTACAACAATTTGACATGGTGTACGTGACCCAGAAGGCCATGAAAGGGCAGGGAATTGCAGATCAGTTGGCAGAAGCCCCGGCAGGAGGGATGGAGCCGTTAGAAACTCCTCTCCCGGGCGAGGATATATTTTGGGTATCGCGCGAAAAATGTGATGACGAGGGACAATTTTGGAAGCTGTATTTTGATGGTGCCATGAATGCCGAGGGGGGCAGGAGCCGGAGCGGTCCTAGTCTCTATCACCGGAGAACAATACCCCGTGGCCACTAAACTTCGTTTCAGCAATTCGAACAACACCGCTGAATACGAGGGGTGTATCTTGGGACTCCGATTGGCCCGTGACATGGAAGTAAAAAGACTAGCGGTGTTCGGGGATTCAGAATTGGTAATCAGACAAGCAATCGGGGTATACAACACTAAGGAGCTTCGGTTACTTCCATACCATCGTTGTGTCACCCAGCTTATGCAAGAGTTCGAAGATATCGCCTTCCGCCATATTCCTCGGGGACGAAATGATTTTGCCGATGCATTGGCGACTTTGGCTTCCTTAATCCACGTGATCAAGAGTAGGGACAGTCCACAGATTGAGATCACCGTACAGAATGCCCCGGCATATGAGGAAAATGTGGCAGTGTTATCAAACGAGGTGGTGTTGACGAGGCAGCCCTGGTATCACGACATAAGGGAATATCTGAGAGACAGATCCCTTCCCGATCAGGCAAATCGGACTGAAAGGATGAGAATTCAAAAGATGGCGATGAAATTTTACCTGAGTGGGGATTCACTTTACAAAAGGGATGCTGGGTTGGGACTGTTGCAGTGCGTGGATGAAACGCAGGCCCAAAAGATTATGAATGAAATCCATGGCGGAGTGTGTGGGCCACATATGAGTGGACCGATGCTGGCCAAAAAGATTTTGAGGACAGGGCATTATTGGTTGACGCTGAGGGCCGATTGCGAAGATCATGTCAAACGGTGTTATCAATGTCAGGCGCACGATAATGTGATCCATACACCTCCCAATGAACTACACTGCATGACTTCCCCGTGGCCATTTTCAATGTGGGGAATGGATGTAATCGGACCAATAGAGCCCAAAGCAAGCAACGGGCACCGATTCATTTTCGTCATGATCGATTACTTCACCAAGTGGGTAGAGGCAGCTTCTTTCCCCAAAGTAACTCAGGAGGTCATCGTCAACTTCATCAGGAATAATGTCATTTGCCGATATGGGCAACCTGAGGTTGTGGTCTCCGACAATGCCAAGAATTTAAACAACGCCCTCATGAAGGAACTGTGTGACCAGTTCAAGATTAAGCATCTCAATTCCGTCATTTACCGTCCTAAGATGAATGGGGCAGTGGAGGCTGCCAATAAGAACATCAAGAAGATCATGGCAAAAATGTCGGCTAATCATCGGGGATGGCCGGATTTGTTACCCCTCACCTTGCTAGCCTACCGAACGTCAACGCGTACTTCCACAGGGGCAACCCCTTACGCCTTGGTATATGGAATGGAGGCTGTCCTGCCAGTTGAAGTTGAGATGGCGTCCCTCAGAATAGTGATCGATGCTCAGATAAGCGAGGAGGATTGGATGCAAAGTCGATACGACCAATTGGCCCTAATTGATGAAAGGAGGGTGGCTGCTGTTTGGCACGGCCAGCTATATCAACAGAGGATCTCCCGATCATACGACAAAAGGATCAGACCTCGGAAGTTCAAGGAAAATGATCTGGTGCTAAAAAGAGTCATGCCTTGTCAAGACGAAGCCAAAGGGAATTTGCCCCGAATTGGGAAGGACCATTCGTGATTAAGAAAGTGCTATCCGGAGGAGCCCTCATATTGCAAGAAATGGATGGTGAGGTATTTCCCCAACCCCTCAATTCTGACTCGGTGAAGCGGTTCTACGCTTGAATCATCAGGTCCTTTTTCCTTGAGAGCGAACTACGTAGGACCTGATCTCCCAACTTGTGGGGGTACGTAGGCAGCCATCATGGCACGGTCCGATCCTTTAAAAGAAATAATCCTTTCCCTAACCAAAACCAATTTTCGATAGCCAGATAAAACCTTCCTACACCCTCAAAACCTTCCCGAAACCAACTGCCTAACCAGTTTCATCCCAGAATACATACCCTGATCCGACCCAAACAGTTATCCAAAATCTGAGATTCAATCCGACGAAATCAAAAGGTGTGCGGCAATATCTGTCAAATCTCCATCAAGTCTTGAGGAAAGAAAGAAGGCGAAATGTCAAAATCATGGTCAGTTGGATAAAATGATGATCCAATGGATGGCAACGATACGACAAAAGGGGAAAATGACTAAATTTAAATGCATGTCTATATATATAAGTCGTTTTATTACAAGATTTCTCTTTCAATAACTGATGAAACCAACATAGTCTATGCAGGAAATAAAATAATCTACAGATCTGAAACTAGCCGAAGCAGGATGGACAGGGTGGTGGATAGATCTGAAGCATCCGCATCTCCTGCAATCTGCTGCCCCATCATATCAATACGATCCAGTAAAGCAGTAGCTCGGCTGACAGTCCCAAAATGAGCATCTACCACTGCCCTGGTCTGAAATACAATGGCCTCTCTATCAGCAATGGCAGCATCTCTAGCCCGAATGGCCTCATCTCTCTCGGCAAAGGCGGCATCCCTCTCGGCTTCAGTAGTAATCAGAGCCAGGCGGAGTCGGGAGTCCTCAGCGACCCGACTCGGGGCAGAATCGGCTGAGATGGAATGGTTTGTGGTATCTTCTGTGAAAATCACTCCAGAGTCATCAAAGGCCCCAGTCCGACTCAAACTAGCCGAATCCAGGTCTCCACGCAACCACTGTACGTAGGCAAATGTCTGGATGTGACAGCTCGCACTATATTCGGCAAAGATCCTGCGATCCCAAAGCTCGTATACCTGCAATAGATCCCTCTCTGTACAGGATGATATAAGGAATCAGTATGCGGCTGCACCCGCGAAGGGGTGTAAATCCTGTGTCTGATCAAACTGCCCCATAACCGCCAGGGGATGATAGGTCGTCACGCCCCTTAACCCAGCAATGGGAATGAAATCCAAGCCAGGCACATGAGTCAAGAAGCTCATGAAGGAGCAATAGCCCGAGTAAACCAATAGATGAAAGGGGTCCTCAATGATAGACAAAAATGATGTCCAGGAGGCCACATCAGTACAACTCGCGGGACGAAGCGAAAACTGCGTGGTTATGTCATGGCTGAAGCAAAACCCTTGGCGACGGAAATGGCCGATGGGACTAAGATGACTCATGAACCACATATACAATAAGGTCGAACTCCCTCTGAAGAATCTCCCTCGGAAGGACTGGCAATATGTGACCGACATATAGGTATCCGCCAAAATCATGGGGAGAATGGTGTGATCCTCCTGAAGGGCCCTAACGGTCGCAACAATCCGCATGTCCAAATGATCGGATCCTGCAGGCAAATACAAAACTGAGATGACACAGGCCATCAGAACGTCCACTCTCAAGGCGTCCCAGCGCTCCTCGGACACGGAAAAATCACCGAAAAATAGACGAAAGCTGTCAGGTGAGCCAAATCGGTCGATCAAGAACTGAAGAGGAACCATATGGTCTGATGTGATTACCGGTAATAAGACAGCCCTCCGCAAACCGGTGAAAGTCAAGAATTGACGGCGCATGGAACCAACTGTGACCCTAGCACAAGGGCCGTCCAACGACAAGCCGGTAAAGCGAGCATACTCCTCAAGGGTGGGGGTCAGCTCTACTGTCCCTAACCTAAACACCTGACGGGCAGGGGCCCAATAGCTCAGAAGACCATCCACGAAGCCCGCTGGCACCTGGAAGGTCAGTAAGGACCAAGAATGTCCCAAAAGACCATCTGCGATAATCCTGTCTGCCGGCAGTAAACTGTCCAACCAACGGAAGAGGCTGCCAACCAACCCTATGGGAGGAATGGAATCCAAACGAACCACGGCATCCGAGGACGACATCTGTGGAAAAATAGTATCAAAAGGACTGTACAGGGGTCATTCTCTATCCATAAAAAAAAAAAAGCATGCATCATACAGTTAATAATAAAACAGGTGAATTCCATAAAAATGAAAAAGAAACTGTGCATAAATAAATAAATGAGTTCAGTACATAGTGCATAAATGAAAAAGAAATCTAAGCAGGTGCCGATACAAAAGGCCCTATCCTATCCTGGTCTAAATAAAATCAGTATCATCTATGAAAGCAGGATCCTCGAACTGATCCCCTGGAGTCGCCGAGCTCGGAGGACCAAAGTTCATATCAGGAATGTAGGGATGCGCTGTGGCATCAGATGAACTCGGGCCTGCATCATAACCTGCACCGTCAGGATCGTAGGTGTAAGCCTCCTCCGGGGTGCGGCCCAACCCCCGAATAAACAGCGACAACTGGTCCACCTGACGGGTCAATGTGGCAATCTGCTCAGCATGGGTAGGGGTCCGAACACAGGCGGCCCAATCGGTCATCGTAACCGAGCCTGGAACCATGTCTCCAAGAAAGAAAGTGGCCCGAGTCTGGGGACCGATGGTACGAGGTATCCACCAAGTCCTGAAAGCCTCACTCGTACTGGGGCCCGTGGAAAGCATCCGACCGTCCTCCCCGGCAAGCATGATCTCCGAGGGCTGAGAATCCAGCGGCCAGAAAGTAGTGAAAGAAAGGGAATGCGGGATGCGGATCTCCCCAGTGACGCATCTGAATGCGCGCTCTCCCAGATACATCACCCAGCCTCCAACACTCTGCAAAGTGAGGCGACGGGTGGAAAGCTCGAACTCCGGGCCGGAAGGATGCCCGTCAGCAAACCCCACAGTCAGATGATCGGAGAGGTAGGGAATCCAGACGACGTCGGCAGCCGTGATCAACTCCAGCTGAATACGACAATGTGCAAAGCTGCCCGACACGGGGACCTCCTCCAGAGTACTGTGATGCCATCGCCGACCCCGAGGATAGGTGTCCGGGCCCAGAGTAGTGAGAGGCCTCAGACATGGCAGCCGCTCGTAAGCCCAAAACTGAGAATAGAAACAAGGCAAGGCATGAGTCACTATCAAATACAGAAAAGGATGAAAGGAAAAGAAATACAGTAATAGAGAGGAGGAAGGGACTCACCAGCAGAAAGTGGTAGAAACCGAGCCAGGCATCAGTCTGTCCCTCCGAGCGTAGGCGCATGCCGTGGAGGAAATAGGCAAAGGTGAATGACCCCCAGTCATAGTCACTGATGCGATCCACGTCTCTAACCGCTCCCACGACGCTAAAATGAATGGTGGAGGAGTTGTTCCCTAGGAAACAACCCCTCATGATCGTCAGGAACAAGCGGCGGAGTAGAATGTCGCGGGTACCCTGATCCGCTGGAATGGGCATCGCATAGAGACCCCCGACTGCATCAACAGCCAAGGCACCAGATCGGATACTGCGGGCCTTAAAGACCCGATCCTCAGCAGCGAAGCCTAGCAAAGCTCGAACCTCCACAGGAGTGATATCAAGATCCAAGGGGACGCGGGATCCGGTAAACTCAATGCCAGTAATGTACCTCCAGTCCCATGGGGTCAACACGACCTCGCAGTCGAGGAGATGAAGAGACTGCGTCTGGTGGAACCATCGCTCGGATAAAGCCCTCATGTAACCCCAGGGGCACTGGCGGGGGATGATAGTGAAGAAATGTCGAAAGCCCCAAGAGTCCACCATCGCCCGATAATCACTGTGCAGGGCCGCGTAAAGGGAGTAGATGTTGAACCAGTTACCCCTCGGCTGGGTAAACTCGGGTACCTGGGGCAATCACCAAGGGGTCAATCCGGATAAAAGGAGAATGGAGAAATTGAGAGTGAAATCAGAATAGAGCTGAAATATACCTCGTTAGCCACGAGAGATGCTGAAGGGTGACGACTGAGATCCCGACCCAAAAGATCGGGTATCTGCACAGAGGCGCCAGAAGGAGCCTGATGAGTAGATGGAGCCGGTGTGCTGGAGGATGGCCCCTCTGCCGCGACCTCCGGAGGGACAGCCTCCTCAACGTCCGGATGACCAGGACGAATAACAGCCTCCGTCAAACGACGAGCCTGACGGGTCCGAGGAGGAACAGGAGTGGGTGCAGCCCTACGACGGCGAACACCCGAAGTCCGAGAGGCGGAGGAGCTACTGGGCGCATCACGATCCATAGCTGGAATAGAACGGGCGAGAAAGAAGGTAAGTTTCCTTTTAAAATTTATGTAATTCTAAATTTCTAGCCTCATCATATGATTAATGCAACATGATGCACGTTAAAAAAAAAAAAAAAAAAAAAAAAAAAAAAAATCGGCAGAGTTCCGTTTGTAAATTGAACATCCCAGGCATAAGCCAAACGTGTTTTCCATCAATCAAAATCTCAAACAGATCTAAATTGCATTCATATATGTAATTACAGCATGTAATGCATGATTTTATTGCAGAAAAGGAATAACAATATGTGGGACCGCCTCATGAACATAAAATAGGACTCACATAGTTGATACATAGCATGTATATATGATGGTACATTACATAGCATTGTAAAACATACATTTTATCTCTAAACATGCAAATAGTCAAATGTATAGCAAAACATTGACGAAATTGAAAAGTGACCGGTCAAAGTGTTACCTGTAGCGTGTAGATCAATCCTAAACCTAAAGGAACAGTTTTTGCAGGAAAGTTGAAAAATCGACGACAAGCCCTTGCGAACACGCAAAAAATCGCGAGGAATATGTGTGAGTTGGAAGTTGAAAGTGACAGATCTGGAAGCGGGACGCCGCTTATAAGCCCGATCTTGGCCGCAGATGTATCTGCGGCTTGGGCCGCAGATCCATCTGCGGCTGGCCTTGGTGTGGGCCCCACCTTGCTCCCTTGAAGCCATTTGACGTGTTGAAGTGAAAAGTTTACGAGATGGGTGACCGGCGACGATACCCGGCCCCGACATGACGATCGACCGGCGACGATAACCGGCGATCACGAGATGGATGACCGGCGACGATAACCGGCTCCGACAGATAACCAACCGGCGACGATAACCGGGGGTTACGAGATGGGTGACCGGCGACGATACCCGGCCCCGACATGATGATCGACCGGCGACGATAACCGGCGATCACGAGATGGATGACCGGCGACGATAACCGGCTCCGACAGATAACCAACCGGCGACGATAACCGGGGGTTACGAGATGGGTGACCGGCGACGATACCCGGCCCCGACATGACGATCGACCGGCGACGATAACCGGCGATCACGAGATGGATGACCGGCGACGATAACCGGCTCCGACAGATAACCAACCGGCGACTATAACCGGGGGTTACGAGATGGGTGACCGGCGACGATACCCGGCCCCGACATGACGATCGACCGGCGACGATAACCGGCGATCACGAGATGGATGACCGGCGACGATAACCGGCTCCGACAGATAACCAACCGGCGACGATAACCGGGGGTTACGAGATGGGTGACCGGCGACGATACCCGGCCCCGACATGACGATCGACCGGCGACGATAACCGGCGATCACGAGATGGATGACCGGCGACGATAACCGGCTCCGACAGATAACCAACCGGCAACGATAACCGGGGGTTACGAGATGGGTGACCGGCGACGATACCCGGCCCCCGACATGACGATCGACCGGCGACGATAACCGGCGATCACGAGATGGATGACCGGCGACGATAACCGGCTCCGACAGATAACCAACCGGCGACGATAACCGGGGGTTACGAGATGGGTGACCGGCGACGATACCCGGCCCCGACATGACGATCGACCGGCGACGATAACCGGCGATCACGAGATGGATGACCGGCGACGATAACCGGCTCCGACAGATAACCAACCGGCGACGATAACCGGGGGTTACGAGATGGGTGACCGGCGACGATACCCGGCCCCGACATGACGATCGACCGGCGACGATAACCGGCGATCACGAGATGGATGACCGGCGACGATAACCGGCTCCGACAAGATAACCAACCGGCGACGATAACCGGGGGTTACGAGATGGGTGACCGGCGACGATACCCGGCCCCGACATGACGATCGACCGGCGACGATAACCGGCGATCACGAGATGGATGACCGGCGACGATAACCGGCTCCGACAAGATAACCAACCGGCGACGATAACCGGGGGTTACGAGATGGGTGACCGGCGACGATACCCGGCCCCGACATGACGATCGACCGGCGACGATAACCGGCGATCACGAGATGGATGACCGGCGACGATAACCGGCTCCGACAAGATAACCAACCGGCGACGATAACCGGGGGTTACGAGATGGGTGACCGGCGACGATACCCGGCCCCGACATGACGATCGACCGGCGACGATAACCGGCGATCACGAGATGGATGACCGGCGACGATAACCGGCTCCGACAAGATAACCAACCGGCGACGATAACCGGGGGTTACGCGATGGGTGACCGGCGACGATACCCGGCCCCGAACGAGACGATAGATTGAAAGAGTGAACCCAAAGACTAACAAACACGGTCAAGGGGTTGATACATTGACACTCTTACGAATGTCTTGCATGCATTACATCTTATGTTGCATCATAAGCTATATGTGTAGCATCATGTATGTACTGTCATTCTTACACACTGTCATTCATGCATCGAGTGTCTATTCTTTATCCTGTTCATTTCATTTATCATTTCATAAACATGATAAAGAGGGGCAGCTGTAGACACCCAAATTTTGCGTTTCCTTCTACTAACCATGACAGGAGGGCGAAATCGTCAATTGAACCAGCTTGCGGGAGCAAAGGAGCGGGCACAAGGGCGAGCGCCCGGCATCGCCGCAATGTTTTGGGCAGCCCAAGTTTACGTGACAATAAAGCCGTCCGAGGCAGGCATTTCCGAATGAGGTGGCACGTCTCCCGGACATTCCCGGACTGCAGAATACGAGCTTGTCAGCGAAAACCGACGTTGCGGCGCGAAAAGCGAGGCGTGGCACGAAAATCGAGAAAGTCAAGCCCGCCAGCCGCGGATAGATCTGCGGCCAAGTGGGTGCGCCAGCACGGAAACCAGGAAATCAGCACTACCAGCTGAGTGCGATGGAAGGCGTGCCAGCTGGCCAGCCGCAGATCCATCTGCGGCCAGCCGCAGATAGATCTGCGGCTGGCTTTGGCCAGCCTATTTAAGCCCAGCTTCGGGCAGCATACAGGAGGTTGGAGAATTTGAGGAAGAAGGAGAATACAGCAGCAGCCAACTCGGAAATTGAGGAAGAAATAGCATAAATTTTGCAATCAAATAGGAAGAAAAGAGAGAAAAAGGAGAGGAATAATTTTCTTTGATTTGATTGTATCAAATAGATTCTTTCCTTCTATTTAAATACATCAAGTTCACATCCATTTGGATATCAATTGCAAGGTGAAATCTCTTTTGTGATATCAATTTCTATCATATCATTTGATCAAATTAGATGCAATTTTTCATGTAATTTATTGATTGAACAATGAATTAGGGATTATGAGTGAAGTTTCCATCGGAATAAAACTCTTCCTAATAACCCGATGATATTCGTTCATTAATTTCTTTGTTTGTTTTAAGGTGTTATATTTGGTATCAATTCCTTTAAATCGTCATTTTAGGATGTCTTGGTATTGTTAGATTATCCGGGTTGGTTTATTTTCTTGTAATATCCGATTGTTTGTGTGTGGATACTTGGTTGTGAGCCTAGGAAAGCGACCCCGAGGTCCCAATCCGATGATGGACATATCTTGATGTAAGAAGTAGAAATGACGTAGTTTTCATTGTAAATATGTAATCGTTGGGCCTTAAAACGACGCTAAGGCGAGAATCGTGCTTAAGGCCCCGAAATAGTGAAATTTGTGATTGTTGGCGTTCGGGGACATTTTGATGGCTTACATGCCCATGAATAGCCCCGACGCGTGTTTATGCTTGATTTGATTTATGACACGAAATTGATTTCAAAGCTAAATGATAAGATTTTCATAAAATCAATCAAAGTAGGATATTAGAATCACGAGGTTAAAATTTGAGAAATGTTGATGAATGTCGATTCCTATCTAACGAGAAAGCCAAAGAAAAATCGTTTTCAAACATCACAAAATTTGATTTTAGAAATAAGTAACGTTTTATTAAATCTTTGTGCATAGGGTGAAAGAGATTCTAGAAGTTGCCCATTATTTGAGTTTCGAAAGCAACGTATAGATCTCGATTCCTATTTAGACGAAGGTTTAAAACTCTCGTTTTGCCAAAACGACACTCAATGAAAAATCTCATAGTTTTGGACAATTAAAATCAAACCTTTCTCATAAAGAATAAAGCTTTCTCGTGTATGCCGAAAAGACATTCCGAAGCGTTCTCAAATTAAAACACGGTTTTCCCTAAAAATCCAAATGATTCTTTCATACAAACCCACAACGACATTCACATAGGCACACACACACACACGCAGACATACACACACACATTCATGAATTAAAGGATAGGAAAGTATCAAGATTGTGGTAACCGTGTTTCACGGAAGTCGAGGGGTGCCTAACACCTTCCCCTCACTTAAGCAAGCCCCCGAACTCTATGAATCTCGATTCGCAGACCAATTAATTCGGAGTCACACATGAGCCAGCGATTTATAAAAAACGAAAACTCGGATGAGTTGGTACATCCATTTCAAATATACCAACTGGCGACTCTGGTTAATTGGCTCATCATAAAAACGATCTTTCAAAACCCCGTCGACATCAATGCCGACCTTTTCCAAAGAATCATTAAATCAAAAGGCTAAAATTGGAAAAGACTAAAAAGACGAGGAAGCGAAAACCCGGCGTCGACAATGGTCATTACGAGTTCCTGATGATGTCGTTTGGGTTGACAAATGCGTCAGCCGTATTTATGGATTTAATGAATAGAGTGTTCAAACCGTATTTAGATAAATTTGTAGTGGGGTTCGTAGATGATATTCTGGTCTAGTCAAAGACACAGGAGGATCATGCTGAACATCTAAGGATAGTGTTGGGAACACTAAGGAGGGAAAAGTTTTACGTGAAATTCTCGAAGTGTGAATTTTGGTTAGAAAGAGTCCAGTTTTTGGGCCACATGATTGACAAGGATGGTATATCTGTAGATCCAACGAAGGTGGAGGCGGTGATTAATTAGGAACAACCAAAGACGCCAATGGAGGTGTGGAGTTTCTTAGGTTAGCGGGCTACTATCGAAGATTTATCCAAGATTTTTCAAAGATAGCTACCCCGTTAACTAATTTGACGAGGAAGATGGTTAAGTTCGTATGGACAGAGAAATGTGATGAGAACTTTCAAGAGCTCAAGAGAAAGTTGAATGAGGTGCCTGTATTATCCTTACCGGATGATACAAATAATTTTGTGATATATAGTGATGCGTCGCATAAAGGACTGGGATGCGTGCTTATGCAGCACGGGAAGGTCATTGCGTACGCGTCACGACAGTTATAAGATTATGAGAAGGGATATTATACTCATGATCTGGAGTTAGCAGTGGTGGTATTTGCCTTGAAGATTTGGAGGCATTATTTTTATGGCGAGAAGTGTGAAATATATACAGACTACAAGAGTCTGAAATATATCTTCACGCAGAAGGAGTTGAACATGAGGCAGGGGAGGTGGTTAGAATTGATCAAAGACTATGATTGTGAAATTCTATATCATCCTGTAAAAACGAATGTGGTGGCTGACGCCTTAAGTAGAAAGGGTCGAAAAAAGTTGTCGATGTTAACGGCTCAAGATGAGCTAATAACAACGATGGCAAAAATAGAGTTGGAGGTGAAATTTTCGAAGGAATCGGATGAGAAGTTTTATACAATAGAGACTCATCCAATCATTTTGGATAGAGTAAAGGAGGCACAACTCAAGGATGAGGAGTGCGAGAGAATTAGAAAAAGAATTTCCCAAGGAGAAGAATTAAAATACAAACTCGACAAAGAAGTGATGTTAAAATTTGAAGGAATAATTTGGGATCTGTCAGAACCGGAGCTGAAAGAGGAGATATTGCAAGAGGCCCTTTGTTCGAGGTACTTGATACATTCGGGAAACACGAAGATGTATCAAGTAAAAGTAGTATGCACACAAGCCAATCATATTTGATATGATGTAGCATATACTTTGTAATCTTATTCGTTTGTTAAAAGCATTTTACTTTATCTACATGGTGCTGTTATATTATGTGATAAACCCATAGTTTTGAGCAATGCTTTTAGAATCATGATGGTATCATGCTAATTAGATCTAAATTCTAGATAGCTCACAAACTAAAATCGTTCCTAATCGATGGATTACTAAAAAGGGGATTAATGAATCCGGATAGATTAGTACATATGTTGCTTGCTCTTATGAAGAGGATGATTGATCTCATAATCATTTGTGTGGAGACACTAAAGCAAGTATGTAGGTGCTTATTAGAGAATAATTCTTCACTGAACGTGGCTCGCTAAGGAATAACTAATGGAGTTTTACTCGCCTGTCAATAGCAATTCCTCTAGTGATAGTAGTACAAGTGATCCTTGGACTTGAGATCATCATAGTATCTTGTGTGTGATGAGTTATACTTTAACATGTCCCTTAAGACCCTTAGGGTATATCAAATGGTATGATTGAGTATAATAAGTTGTACATGGAGATAGGTGAATGGTCAATAAAGAATCTACCACTTCTAGTAAAATGAGTGAATGTCCTATGTGATTTGATAAATGACAACTCAGAAGTCTTTGACCAAAGCAGAATGAAATTAGAAAGGAGTTTCTAATTTGCATTAATTAGAGTTGTGCATTTGAGAATCGAAATACATATAATTAAATAAAATAAGACTTGACAGTAATTCCATGTCTTATATTTAATTGGGACATTGTATGGTAGAAGGATTGAATTGTACGGTAACTATGCACTAAAAGGTTCTTTTGTGATTAATGTTGAAATCTATATTATCTAGAAAGTCGATGATCGCTAAGGGGGCTTACCCTTATTGTAGAATAAATATTATTTATTTAAATAAATTAAATAGTTTAATTTATTTATTTAAATAAGATTAGAATTGTTCTAATTAATTTATTCACAACCGGTTTAACATGGAGAACCTAAAGGGTCACACCGCAAAAGAAAAAAATATTTGTTTAAGAAGTAAATGACATAATTGTAATAATAAGTTAAGTGTATGTAATTTAATCTATGGAGATAGAATAAATTAAATAGCTTAATATTTATTATTTAATATTTTGGAAATATTAAATATATTAATAACAGGAGTCTTATTATTATTATTACTATTATTATTATTTAGTTCCTAAAAGGGTTTGAGAATTAATTAATAAAAGTACTCTCATAAATTCCTAATTGGATTAGGAGTTTAATCAATTAAAGGAGTTTAATTAAAATAAAAAAACCTAATCCTCAATAGTTTAGGAGGGTTCCCTATATCTATAAATAAGAGGAGCCTTATCATGATTTAGGGTTAGACAGTTACACACTCTTCCATAAGAATTGGAGAGAGAGAGTACTTGCAATTTCTATAGAGATAGAAACTAGGGTTTTGCCAACACTCATCTTCTTGAACAACTATTATTCCTTGGTGGATCACCTCTAGAGGCCAAACACTTGGGTGGCTAACGTTGATCAAAGGAAGGAATTTAATCGGTGGAATTCAAGGAGAACACGAAGGAATTGAAGGTGAACTTGTACCTGAGGAAGCTTTGATTCACGAGGGTATAATTCTATATCTCTATCTCTTTCGTTTAATTGATAATTGATCACAAGGATGATCATGGTGATGGTTTGTATGAAAAATTTTAAAATCCGTTTTATTGCACTTCCGCACTATTTATGTAATTTGATTGCATGTTCGCGCTATATACAAACCTAACATCAAGACCTCTGACAATATTTTTGGTGGCCAAACATGAAGAAAGAGGTCGCAGAGTGTGTTAGTAGGTGCTTGACTTGTCAAAGAGTCAAGGTCGAGCATCAAAGACCGAGTGGGTTGCTTCAACCGTTAGAAATTCCCGAGTGAAAATGGGAGCATATCACTATGGAGTTCGTAGTAGGACTCCCGAGTTCGCATAAAGGATACGCCGCTATATGGATCATAGTGGATCGTTTGACGAAGTCGACACATTTCTTACCAATTAAGATCAGGTTTAACCTAGACCAATTAGCTAAACTTTATGTCAAGGAAATTATTTCCCGACATGGAGTGCCAGTTTCGATCGTGTCGGATAGGGATTTGCGGTTCACGTCGAATTTTTAGAAGAGCTTACAGGAACATATGGGGACGCAGTTGAGGTTGAGTACGACGTATCACCCTCAAACAGATGGACAAAACGAGAGAACGATACATAACTTAAAAGATATACTGAGAGCCTGTATCATGGATTTTAAGGGGAATTAGGATGACCACCTACCTCTAGTAGAGTTTTCTTATAATAATAGCTACCACACTAGTATAGGCATGCCGCCTTACGAAGCATTGTACGGGATGAAGTGTAGAACGCTACTGTGCTGGGACGAGGTAGGGGAACGTTGGTTGCTAGGACCAGAATTGGTACAACAGACAACAGATATAGTTAAGTTAATACGCGTACGACTAATAACGACTCAACATCAACAAAAGAAGTATGCAAATCAGCATCGTCAAAAAAGAGATTTTGAAGTCGGGTCGTTTGTATTTTTGAAAGTATCTCCTTGGAAGGGGAAGATACGTTTTGGTAAGAGGGGCAAATTGAGTCCACGATTTATAGGACCTTTTGAGGTATTGAGAAGGATAGGAGAAGTGAGTTATGAAATAGCCCTACCTCCTAAGTTAGAGCACATACACAATGTGTTCCATGTGTCGGTATTACTGCCGTATAAACCATATTATAACCATGTAATTGAGTATGAACCTATACAGATTGAAAAGGACTTAATGTGTGAAGAAATTTCGATCCAGATAATTAATAGAAAAGAGCAACTCCTAAGAAATAAATTAATACCTCCAATAAAGGTAGTATGGGGGAAGAATGTAACGATTGTAAATATTTCTGATCCTTGTAATTAGGGTTTCTGAGTATTATGGAATAAAATGAGATTTTATGATTAATACTGTGTTTTGTGTGATTAAAGGTCGATTATTGGTGTGCTGTTGCAAGCAACCAAAAATAAAACCTTAAAGCGAAAGATAATAATGTAGCAGTGCAAGTAAGAGTCGATCCCACAGAGAGTGATTAGTCTAAATTTATGTTTTGTTTACCAAAAAGGGGGGGTTTATAATTTGATTTCTGATGAGTAGGTTTTAACGTACGAGTTTGATACGTCTTTGACTTAATTCTTTACAGTCTTTAAGTGTTTTTAGTATCTTTTTATTTGTTTTCGTAATGCTTTTGTAGGTCAAGGCTGGTTGCATATTGAAAAGAAAAACAATAGCTGAGTACAGGGCAACCTGGCCGGGGCGAGAAGTCATGGCTTATTTTCCTCGCCGGGGCGAGATCTGGCCGGGGCGAGGATTCTTGTGAAGAACTTCTCGCCGGGGCGAGAATGCGACTGGTGGAATTTTAAAGTTTGTCAGCAGTCAGTTATTTTGCAAAGGTTGAAGTGAACAAGGATTCTATCTATCATTCTGATTGGGAGACTAAAGGAAGATATAAATAGGAGATCAAGGATTGGATCAAGGAAAAACACGGACATATTCAGAGATTGAATTTTTAGAGCTGACAAGGAAATTGAAGATCAAGTTAAGCATCGTGAGGAATTCAAATTGGAGTGCTAGAGATTATATTGAGTTTTCTTTTAATCTTTTATCTCTGATTTGTAATTAATTATGTTGACTTTTGTGGTATTCTAGTTTTTATTATCAGTATGAACTAAAACCTTAGTTAAGGCTACAATTGAACCAGTTACATTTATGAATTAATTATCTATTTGATTTCATTTATTCAATCAATTTGAGTTGTCTATCTTATTCTATGCTTATTGATTAAATTTTTTGGTCGACAATTAGGATAATATTTTAGATGAATTCGGGAGATGCAATCTAGGGTTAGAACTGGATGAGATAGCATGTATTTTTAATTATTTGCATGTGTTGAATAATTAGGATTGTAAAGTGAATAGGATATCTCTTTACCGCATGTAACAATTGGAAATTGGAGCTTAATGAATTTAATCCTTTAGTTTTGCATAGGAATATCGCAGAGTTAATTGGATTAGATAGATTTATTTGATCACTTGGAAAAGGGCTTATAAATACAATTGAATTTCTGTTAACAACTCCAATGAAGTGAATAATTGGAATGTATAGATAGATTAGTTTATGATATATAACTGGGGATATTGTAGTCTTAATCTTTTTAAATCTGAATTTCCACCTTTGTGATTATTGTCAGTACTAGTGTTAATTTAATTAGTTTCAATCAATATTCAAATTGTGATTGGTTAATAGAATAGCCATAATCTAAATTGATAGTTGGAGATATTAAGCATAATAAATCCTGTGGGTTCGACACTCGTTCTTATCACTTTATTACTTGTTGATCATGTATACTTGCACGTAATTGCTGATTGTGAAATCGGGCAACAAGTTTTTGGCGTCGTTGCTGGGGAATATTTGTGTTTATAATTTTCAATTTCAGTTTAATTAAGTCTGTTCTAATTAAGCAAACTTATTTTTCTTTTGTTTTTCTTGTTTTAGGTGTCTTTTGATTCGTTTATGCAAACGCGATCAAAACAACCGGAACTCGTGCAGTGTGAGGATCATCTTGAGAAAAAGCTACGTCAGTTGAGAAAATTCTGTCAGGAAACAATTGAGAAAGAGAATATGGCTAACGAAGAACAGAAATCATTGAGGGAATATGCTATGCCTAAGATAGACGAGATCAAATCGAGCATCACGAGACCAGTTATCACCGCTAATTCCTTCGAGATCAAGCCGGGAATAATTCATATGCTTCAGAATGCGGTACAGTTTGGGGGATTAGCTAACGACGATCCGAATGAACACTTGGTTAGCTTTTTAGAGATCTGTGATACATTCAAATATCCCAATGTGACAGATGATGCAGTAAGATTACGTCTGTTTTTGTTCACACTAAGAGATAAAGCAAAGAGTTGGTTGCATTCACTTCTGCCAGGATCCATCACAACTTGGGATGATCTAGCTCAGAAATTCCTAGCGAAATTCTTTCCGCCAGCTAAGTCGGCTAAGTTGAGAAACGAGATTTCTACATTTGGGCAACAGCATGGAGAGTCACTATACGAGGCTTGGGAAAGGTTCAAGGAGTTATTAAGAAAATATCCACATCATGGGCTACCCAAATGGCTACAAGTTTAGACAGTCTACAATGGGTTGAATAATGACACTCGAACATGCATTGATGCAGCTGCGGGAGGAGCACTTATGGATAAAAATTTTGAGGAAGCTTTCACTTTGTTAGAGACTATGGCTACAAATAACTATCAATGGCTGACTTCCAGAATGAATCAACAAAAGGTAACTGGAGTATTGGAAGTAGATGCGTCACGGCACTAACAGCTCAGATGGCAGCCATGTCTAAGAAGATTGAGGCTTTGGCAGAATCAAAAGTCCAGCAAGTAACCTATGTGTGTGAGCTATGTGCAGGTGCACATCCGACGGAGTATTATGCCATTAATCCGGAATCGGTATAGTATTTGGGGAGTTATAACAGACCGCAACAGCCATATCAGAATACTTATAATCCAGGGTAGAAGAATCATCCGGGTTTCTCTTGGAGCAATAACACTCAGACTCAAAATCCAGCTCCAAGAGCACAGAATCCCCCAGGTTTTCAGAACCAAGTTCCACAACATGCAGAAAGAAAACCGAGTTTAGAAGAATCATTGGCAAGATTCATCACAGCGTCTGAGAAAAGAATGAATGATCAAGATAAGCTGTTAACTCAAGTAGATTTGAATGTGAAAAGCCAGGCAATGTCAATTAGGAACTTGGAAAATTAGCTGGGACAGTTGGCTCACGTCTTGAACAATCGACCACAAGGAGCACTTCCAAGCGATACAGAGGTTAATCCAAGAATGGATGGAAAAGAACATTGCAAGGCAATGACCTTAAGGAGTGGAAAAGAGCTCCCTGATATGGTTAAAGGATATTCAAAACCAGAAACAGTTGTGGAGAACGAAGATGAGGAAACCCCGATGAAAAGTAAGGCGAAGGAAGCAGAAAAGCGGAAGGATACAGGTTCGGAGGCAAAGTCAAAAGAACTCAAGCCAGATAGTGTAGTGCCTCCCGTACCATTCCCTCAAAGATTGCAAAAAGCTAAGTTAGATAAGTAATTTTCCAGATTCTTAGATGTTTTCAAGAAACTGCACATTAACATACCATTTGCAGAGGCCCTGGAACAGATGCCCAGTTATGCAAAATTCATGAAGGAGGTTTTGTCAAAGAAGAGAAAATTGGGTGATTTCGAGACGGTGGCATTAACCGAGGAATGCAGTGCAATTTTGTAGAACAAATTGCCACCCAAACTAAAGGATCCAGGAAGCTTCAATATTCCATGTGTAATTGGTAACCAGTTCTCTGGAAGGGCATTGTGTGACTTAGGAGCTAGCATCAATTTAATGTCGTTATCAGTTTACACTCAGATTGGGCTAAAGGCACTAAAACCGACAAACATCAGCCTGCAATTGGCAGACAGGTCAGTGACATATCCGAGGGGTATTGTGGAAGATATCTTGGTTAAGGTTGATAAATTCATCTTCCTAGCTGACTTCGTCATTTTGGATTACGAAAAGGATAAAGAAATCCCCATCATATTAGGTCGTCCATTCCTAGCAACAGGGAGAACGTTGATAGATGTATAAAAAGGTGAATTGACAATAAAAGTTCAAGATCAGGAAGTCACCTTCAACATGTTTAAATTAATGAAATTCCTTAAGGAAGGCGAGGAATGCTTACGGATAGACCTGCTGGATGAAATCGTGCATGAGCGAACTAGTGCAAGTTATTGTGAAGATCCATTAGAAGCTGCTCTAGTTAGGATAGACACTTTTGATGATTTGGATGAGTGGGATTATGTCAAGGTTTTAGACGCTTTACCTATTTCTCAAAAATTCAGCAGGCAATTTGATACACTTGACCGGCCAAAAGAAGGAGAAAAGAGGTCCAAACCATCAGTGGAAGAACCACCTATGCTTGAACTCAAACCTCTTCCATCTCACCTAAGGTATGCTTACTTGGGAGACTCTGACACGCTACCAGTAATAGTTTCTGCTCATTTGAATGAATCTCAAGAAGAAAAACTGTTAAGGGTTTTGCGTGAGTATAAAACAACAATTGGGTGGACAATAGCAGACATCAAGGGAATCAGTCCGTCGTTTTGTATGCACAAAATTCTGCTTGAAGAAGGAGCAAAATCGGTTATTGAGCAACAAAGAAGATTGAATCCGATCATGAAGGACGTAATGAAGAAGGAAATCATCAAGTGGTTAGATGCCGGTATTATCTATCCGATTTCAGACAGTTCTTGGGTAAGTCCTGTACAGTGTGTGCCTAAAAAGGGGGGAATGACAGTGGTTGAAAATGAAAATAATGAACTCATTCCTACAAGAACAGTTACAGGTTGGCGAGTGTGTATGGATTACCGCAAGTTGAACAAAGCGACACGCAAGGATCACTTTCCACTGCCATTTATTGATCAAATGTTGGATAGGTTGCCGGGTCATCAGTTTTACTGCCTTCTTGACAGATATTTAGGATATAATCAGATAGTAATAGCTCCGGAGGACCAAGAGAAAACGACTTTTACATGCCCTTATGGAACATTTGCATTTCGGAGAATGTCTTTCGGGTTATGTAATGCACCAGCTACATTTCAGCGATGCATGATGGCTATCTTCTCGGATATGGTTGAGCAAAACTTGGAGGTATTCATGGATGATTTTTCTGTATTTGGTGATAGTTTTGATCTGTGTCTTAGCAACCTCATCTTAGTGTTGAAGCGTTGTGTGGAGACAAATCTGGTGCTTAACTGGGAAAATGCCATTTTATGGTGTAAGAAGGGATTATTTTGGGGCACAAAATGTCCGAAGCAGGCTTAGAGGTGGATAGAGCAAAGATCGAAACCATTGAAAAGCTACCCCCACCGACATATGTAAGAGGCATTAGAAGTTTTCTCGGACATGCAGGATTTTACCGTCGATTCATTAAGGACTTTTCAAAAATTTCAAAACCATTGTGTTCTCTCCTTGAGAAAGATGTTCCCTTCAAGATGGATCAATCATGCATCGAAGCCTTTGAAGTGCTGAAAAAGAAGTTAGTCACAGCCCCGATCATAGTTGCTCCCGATTAGACCTTACCTTTTGAGTTGATGTGTGACGCAAGCGATTATGCAGTGGGAGCTGTGTTGGGTCAGCGAAGGGATAAGATTTTTCACACCATTTATTACTCAAGTAAGACACTCACTGATGCACAATTGAATTACACCACTACAGAAAAAGAGTTACTTGCAGTAGTATTTGCCTTTGATAAATTTCGAGCATATCTGATAGGAACTAAGGTGATAGTCTACACTGATCATTCAGCCATCAAATACTTGATTGCAAAGAAGGATGCCAAACTGAAGTTGATTCAATGGGTCCTCCTGTTGCAAGAATTTGACTTAGAAATTCGAGATAGGAAAGGTACGGAGAATCAGGTGGCTGATCATCTTTCGAGGTTAGAGAATGCCGACATTCAGAGAAAAGATGAAGTGGTAATTAATGAGTCGTTTTCGGATGAGCAGCTATTTCGTATCAACACCTTAGTCCCTTGGTATGCTGATTACGTGAACTACTTAGTCAGTAACGTACTTCCGCAAGATTTCACTTCTCAACAAAGAAAGAAATTTCTCCATGATATCAAGCAGTACCTCTGGGATGAACCATTTCTCTTCAAAACTTGTCCGGATCAAATGATACGACGTTGTGTGCCTCAGGAAGAAATGGAGAGCATATTGACTCGTTGCCATTCGTCAGAGTATGGAGGACATTATAGGGGAGAAAGAACTGCAACAAAAGTCCTGCAATCAGGGTTTTTCTGGCCTTCGTTGTTCAAAGATGCCCACCTTTTTGTTCTAAAGTGAGATAGATGTCAAATGGTTGGCAACATTTCGAAACGACATGAAATGCCTCTCAACACTATCCTTGAAGTTGAACTATTCGACGTATGGGGTATTGACTTTATGGGGCCAATTCCGTCGTTATTCAACAATCAATACATACTTTTGGCTGTGGATTATGTATCAAAATGGGTTGAAGCAACTGCATTACCCACAAATGATGCCAAAGTGGTTCTACGGTTCTTGCAGAAAAATATTTTTACTCGATTCGGTACACCAAGAGCCATAATCAGTGACGAAGGTACCCATTTTTGCAATAAGCAGTTCACCAAGTTGTTAGCTAAATATGGAGTCAAACACAGGATTGCTACGACTTATCATCCCCAAACGAATGGCCAAGCGGAGGTGTCTAATCGTGAAGTTAAGCAAATTCTGGAGAAAGTAGTGAACCCATCTCGTAAGGATTGGGCGATGAAATTAGACGATGCTTTATGGGCGTATCGCACAGCCTATAAGAATCCCATTGGAATGTCACCATATCGCATGGTTTATGGAAAAGCGTGTCATTTACCGGTCGAACTTGAACACAATGCATATTGGGAAATTCAGAAATTGAACTTTGATCTCCAAGCATCGGGTGAGAAAAGGTTGATTCAATTGAATGAGATGGAGGAGTTTCGTCACCAAGCCTATGAAAACGCTAAGCTGTATAAAGAAAAAGTCAACAGGTGGCATGACAAACGGATAGTTGATTGGAAATTCGAACCAGGACAGGCGATATTGTTGTTCAACTCCAGATTGCGGTTATTTCCTGGGAATTAAAGTCTAGGTGGTCAGGTCCTTTCATTGTCACTGCAGTAGCTCCCCACGGGCAATTGACGTCGAAGAACCAAACTCAAAGTGCACATTCAAGGTTAATGGTCTCAAACATTATTGGGGAGGCGATGTGGATCGATAAGTATCAGTGATCTATCTCTCTTCTCTCGATCAAACTAATGCTTAATACCATAGAGAAAGTCGGGTTGACGACTATAAACCAAGCGCTTGATGGGAGGCAACCAAATCATGCTACTTTATTGCTTTCGTAGATCTAGTGTAGTTAATAATTTTGTTTTAGTTAGTAGTAGTTCAAAGTGTTCTTGTTTTAAAATAATTCTTCAATTCCTTCGTAGTCGGACTCATTTATGATGTTATTCTTTGGACCAGGGATAAAGCCTAGGGGAATGCATTAGAAGTAGAGAGACATGCTATTGGGATGGCACCAATTGAAGACAAGAGGAGCAAAGCAAAAGAGAAAATTTTTCAGAAAAGATGATTCTCGCCCCGGCGAGAAAAATACATTAGGGTTTCTCGCCCCGGCGAGAACCTCTCTGCCAAAACTCGCTCCAGCGTAATATTTTCTCACTCCAGCCCATTCCTCTCTGTCCATTCTCGCCCCGGCGAGCTTCTCAGGTATAAACTTCTTGCCCCGACGAGAATCGCGGAAATCAGTTTTTAAAAACCGATCCCAATTCGGTTTCTTTCACTCCTAAACCCATGCAACTTCATCCAACTCCTATTTCTACCTCTCCTAGACCAACCAAACCCTATTCTTCCAGATTTCTCTTCTAATTTCCTCCCTCATTCTACCCACACTTGGATTCCTAATCAAACCCTACCACACTCCTCTCTAAATCCAAACACGAATACAGTTCTACCATCATCTCTCATTCAAAAGGAGAAATACTCTGTTCTATTCACAATATCCATATGCTTTATCGTTGCATGAACGATTTCTAGGGTTTGCACTGAATTGAAGAAGCAAGTTAATCAGTTCAACCACTCAACATCACCAATTCTGCTCCAGTGCACCGTGCCTCTGTCAGGTATCCTACATTGGGTAATTCTGTTACTTCGTTTCGATCAAGTTCTTTTGGAATTGGTATTGGGCAGTGATGTTCATGCTTTATTCTTGAGTTTTGCTTTCCGTTGGGATTTGGTTGGATTGTCTGGATTGCAATTTATGTTGGTGTCTTCAATTGTGCAAAGTTTAGTTGGGAATTCGTAGAGCTGGAGTTTGGGGGGAAGTGTTGTTCCTAGTTCTGCATAGCGGAGTTGTGGTGTAGTAGCCTGGTTGTTCTCGAATCTTCGATTGTGTTTGTTTGTTAAGTGATCAGTGATGGCTCCTAAAAGGCATCGGGGTGAGGGTTCATCTTCTACACCATCCAGGCAGTTTGATAGACAAAAATTCGTCAGTGCTGAGGTGGCTGACAGATATGAATCGTATACATCGGGTAAAGCTCTAACTCCCGAGCGCGGTCTCACACCTGACGAAGTGGTAGATGGTGAGATGATGCTTCGGATAGTAGAGAGGGGATGGGAGACATTCACCGCCCATCCGGAACCTGCATGTATAGCCATTGTCAAAGAATTTTATGCCAATGCAGAGGACGCGGCTCCATGCAAGGTTACAATACTGGGCAAGACAGTTTCATGCAGCGCCCAGTCGATCAATGAATACTATAACTTGAGGCCTGATACACGCTGTAGATACACTCGATTTCTTGAGGAGGGACCGAATTTGGAAAAGGTGGTTACTGACTTATGTAAACCAGGGATGACTTGGATATCCAGAGGGCCACGTGCAGCAATTTCGTTCCATAGTAAGGACTTGAGTCGTTATGGGAAGGTATGGTATGCTT
Organism: Aralia elata; assembly: GCA_034770075.1. NCBI lineage: Eukaryota > Viridiplantae > Streptophyta > Magnoliopsida > Apiales > Araliaceae > Aralia > Aralia elata. Next base: position 27,263,210 of record CM068379.1, on the reverse strand, counting down.
TCCTCTTTGCTAAACTGATGTCATCACAGCATGTGAGTGATGTACCCAAGGAGAAAGCTTTATTATTATATGCTATTGTGACGGGGATTGAGATCAATGTGGGCCAGTTGATTGAGGCGTCGATTCGCCGAACTTTACGGAATTTACATAGTCAGGGTGGTTTGCCACACCCTTCCCTGATTTGTGGATTATGTCTTCGCACGGGAGTTCGTTGGGGGGCTGAGGAAGCTTTGCAGCAACCTTTGCTACTTTTGGACCACCATCTGATTGCACGCTATAAGGAATGGGAAGGCGGTGAGTCACATCCTCGTGGTATGGGCTATATCGTTCATTCTCGTGCTGCTGAAGAAGAGCATGAATCAGATGATGAGGGAGCGGGTCCTTCAGAGGGTCCTTCAGCGCCTACTTCTACAGGCAAATCTAAGTTCAGCCTTTAATTTCGTGAGTTACAGTGCCTTATTGATGAAAGTAGTATGCACACAAGCCAATCATATTTGATATGATGTAGCATATACTTTGTAATCTTATTCGTTTGTTAAAGGCATTTTACTTTATCTACATCGTGCTGTTATATTAAATGTGATAAACCCATAGTTTTGAGCAATGCTTTTAGATTCATGATGGTGATCATGCTAATGAGATCTAAATTCTAGATAGCTCACAAACTAAAATCGTTCCTAATCGTTGGATTACTAAAAAGGGGATTAGTGAATCCGGATAGATTAGTACATACGTTGCTTGCTCTTATGAAGAGGATGATTGATCTCATAATCATTTGTGTGGAGACACTAAAGCAAGTATGTAGTTGCTTATTAGAGAATAAGTTCACTGAAAGTGGCTCGCTAAGGAATACCTAATGGAGTTTTACTCGTCTGTCAATAGGAATTCCTCTAGTAATAGTAGTACAAGTGATCCTTGGACTTGAGATCATCATAGTATCTTGTGTATAATGAGTTATACTTTGACATGTCCCTTAAGACCCTTAGGGTATATCAAAGGGTATGATTGGGTATAATAAGTTGTACATGGAGATAGGTGAATGGTCAACAAAGAATCTACCACTTCTGGTAAAAGGAGAGAATGTCATATGTGATTCGATAAATGATGACTCAGAAGTCTTTGGCCAAAGCAGAATTAAATTAGAAAGGAGTTTCTAATTGCATTAATCAGAGTTGTGCATTTGAGAATCGAAATACATATAATTAAATAAAATAAGACTTGACAGTAATTCCATGTCTTATATTTAATTGGGACATTGTATGGTAGAAGGATTGAATTGTACGGTAACTGAAAGTAGTATGCACATAAGCCGATCATATTTGATATGATGTAGCATATACTTTGTAATCTTATTCATTTATTAATAAAAGAATTGATTTTCTTAAAAGGCATTTTATATTATCTACATGGTGCTTTTATATTAAATGTGATAAACCCATAGTTTTGAGCAATGCTTTTAGAATCATGATGGTGATCATGCTAATGAGATCTAAATTCAAGATAGCTCACAAACTAAAATTGTTCCTAATCGTTGGATTACTAAATTGGGGATTAGTGAATCCGGATAGATTAGTACATACGTTGCTTGCTCTTAGGAAGAGGATGATTGATCTCATAATCATTTGTGTGGAGACACTAAAGCAAGTATGTAGGTGCTGATTAGAGAATAAGTTCACTGAACGTGACTCGCTAAGGAATACCTAATGGAGTTTTACTTGCCTGTCAATAGGAATTCCTCTAGTGATAGTAGTACAAGTGATCCTTGGACTTGAGATCATCATAGTATCTTGTGTATGATGAGTTATACTATGACATGTCCTTTAAGACCTTTGGGGTATATCAAAGGGTATGATTGGGTATAATAAGTTGTCCATGGAGATAGGTGAATGATCAACAAAGAATCTACCACGTCTAGTAAAAGATGTGAATGTCCTATGTGGTTCGATAAATGATAACTCAGTAGTCCTTGGCCAAGGCAGAATGAAATTAGAAAGGAGTTTCTAATTTGCATTATTTAGAGTTGTGCATTTGGGAATCGAAATGCATATAATTAAATAAAATAAGACTTGATAGTAAATCCATGTCTTATATTTAATTGGGACATTGTATGGTAGAAGGATTGAATTGTACGGTAACTATTTACTCAAAGGTTCTTTTGTGATTAATGTTGAAATCTATATTATCTGGAAAGTCGTTGATCGCTAAGGGGGCTTACCCTTATTGTAGAATAAATATTATTTATTTAAATGAATTAAATAGTTTAATTTATTTATTTAAATAAGATTAGAATTGTTTTAATTGATTTATTCACAACCGGTTTAATATCGTGAACCTAAAGGGTCACACCGCAAAAGAAAAATATTTATCTAAGAAGTAAATGGCATAATTGTAATAATAAGTTAAGTGTATTTAATTTAGTCTATGGAGATAGAATAAATTAAATAGCTTAATATTTATTATTTAATATTTTGGAAATATTAAATATAAATTAATAAGAGGAGTCTTATTATTATTATTACTATTACTATTATTTAATTCCTAATAGGGATTGGGAATTAATTAATAGAACTATTATTTATTTCCTAATAGGGATTGAGAATTAATTAATAGAAGTACTCTCTCACGAATTCCTAATTGGATTAGGAGCATAATTAATTAAAGGAGTTTAATTAGAATATAAACCCTAATCCTAAATAGTTTAGGGAAGGGTTATTCCTACATCTATAAATAAGAAGAGTTTTATCATAGATTAGGGTTACACACTCTTGCATTAGATTGTGGAGAGTACTTGCAATTTCTATAGAGATAAAAACTAGGGTTTTGCCAAACACCCAACTTCTTGAATACTTATTCTTCCTTGGCGGATCATGTAACGATCGGGAATTTTAGATTTCCTTGTAACCCGAGTTATGTATGAACAAAATGAATTATTATTATTATTATTATTATTATTATTATTATTATTATTATTATTATTATTATTATTATTATTTTTATATTAATCTGTACTATGTGTTTAGAATTGTGTTACAGCCTAGAAAATGTGCATATGTTAAATTTTATGTGTTGTTGTGTCGTTAGAATGAATAAATCGATTTTGCGAAAATTCACAAAATTAATATTCCTGGGGCACGTTTCCCGAGACACTATTCATGAGCACTATTCACGCCCGAATATTTTTGCGTCTCTTTCTATTAATTTTGTTAAGACGTGTATGCGAAGGAATAATTTTTCCAAGTGTCAGAAATTTTATTGGAGCTGATACGTGATTTAATCTGTATCCGAAATGTATAATATGGGCATTCCGAATAATTGGACAAATCCCATAATAAATATTTTTACGCATCCCAATAATTTATGTGAGTACCAATTTTAATTTTGGGTAGAGATATTTACCAAATTTGGTACAAAAGTGGGAGTATTCGGGTATATTTATCTGTATATTTGATTAATTGGAGAGGCAATTAAGCCTCAACCAATCAGGAGAGAGCATTAATTGTATTAGCCAATCACATGAGGGGGGAATAAACCGTCACAGGACACTAAGCATGGGATTTTTAACTTCACAAAACATCCTCCTCAATTTGGTTTTCAAGAGCTCGGGTGAAGTATTTTCTACATATCAATACATTCCATCTTCTCCCGAAGCACTCACCTTATCCTCCCATCAACTCATCCTCCTTCTCACTTAAACCATCTGCATACTCCTCATTTTGCAAGCAAGGATAGAGCTATAGAGAGAGAGAGAGAGAGAGAAAGAAGGAAGTAGGAAAAGAGAAGAGTGTTCGGGAAGAAGAAGGAAAGCAAGGAAGGAGGGAAAAGAAGGAGAAGGGCAGCAAGAGGGAGTCCAGGAGCACTCTAACAACCATCTCATTCTACTCAAAGCAAGCAACAAAGAGGTAATCACAAACCACAACCATTTCTTCTCCAAGTGAAGTTTTCATGAGTTTTGTTTTGCTTTCATGCTTGCAGGTTGGATTTTGTTGATTTTCGTTGTTGTTGGTTGTGTTGAATCTACCATGGAGGTTCTTAAAGAATCTATATAAACCATTAACACCCTCAAAGTGGAACAAAAACAAGGAAAGATCTGAACCTTGGCTTAAAGGATGAACTTTGGACATTTTTGGACTTTTGGACCTTTGGACTGTTAGAGGACTGTAAAGCCTTGATGGTGTAATTATTTTGATTGTTTGTTGTTTTAGTATTGTACTTCCATGAGTTGTGAAGATAACTTAGTTGGAATGAACCAAAATGATGCCAAAATAAAGTTACAGTGAAGGTTTTAGTGAAATGTATCATGACTGCGAAAAACAGAGCATCAATGTGGTGCTTTGGCTAAGGATTTGGCTGTGTTAGTGTTTATGGGTCATCTTGCATTTTTGATATATTGTAGTCTCGTGTCTTGGGAATCCATAGAGTCCGTAACGGACCAAATTGATCGAGTATAGAGGGAGATATAGGGGCTGAAGCGGGCGAGAGTCTACCAGTTCGCGGTTCTGCAGGAACTGCAGAACTGCTACTGCATGCCGCTGTTCCGCGCCTGGTCCGGGTCGGGTCAGGCTGGACCGGGTCGGGTCGGGCCGGACCGGGTCGGGCCGGATCGGATCGGACCCAGTAAATTTTTCCCGCGAGTCTAAAACTTATATTTTTGTACAAAATGATTAAAAACGCTTATATCTTGTTAAAGCTTTATGTGCTTAATTTATACCCGTGTCGACCTAAACGATGTTGTCCTAAGGCGTAAATTGAATTAACGGATTACAAATTACGCTTGGATTTCCAGGGGGCGCTGCCCCCCGACCCCCGCCAGACCCCCGACTGGGTAAGCGTAGTGGCAATCAATGTATTTTAATGATGTGATGACTGTAATGAACCTAGTTCTTTTGTGACTAATATTTATGATGATTTTAATAAACTATGTAGGATATTTTGTTGACGGACGATTAACGTCAAGTTATTAACGCATGTACAAAGCAAGTTTCCTAACTCATACAACTCCTATTTAATTGTGCGAGTTTTCCTTACTCGATTCATTTATTGGGCAAGTTTCGAATTCATTTATCTATCGAGCAAATATTATTTAGTGAGCAAGCTTATTGAGCTTCTTGACTCCATTCAAATTACTTATCAATTTAGCAATTAATGTGCTAGTATTCATACTTCTATTCAAGTATTGAAATGAAAGCCCATGTCATGCAATGTTATATATTGTGTGATTCCAAAGATTATGAATTTTTATTCATTCAAGATATTTTTAAATGCTATCATGCATGTTGTTGAACCTTAAAGTCCTTTATTCCATAGACTGTTTAAAAGCTATGTCAAGGCTAATTGTTTCAGCTAGACACTTATTGATTTGGTTACTAAAGCGGGGTTAAAGTCCTCCAACTATTATTGTTGTTAAGTAAAATTGTCCGATCAAATTGTTTTGGTCTGGACTCCCATGTAAAGCTGAGTGGAACAACCCTCACAGCAGGGGAAATTGTATAAACGTCGGGAAACCGACACGCGCGTAAATGGAAAATGTAAGGCTTATGCATAACGCCAGGTATTTTAGGCTGATCACCTATTGTACCAGTTTTGTGGATTATCGGATGAATTTCCAGTAATTCTAGAATAGAGTTCTGTGCCTTGGTGCACCCTCAGTATTGAATAGTTCCCTTCTTCGGGATACTTTGAAATCCTTGGATACTTCAGAAATCCTTCGGTCCTTAGTGGCCACTATAATGGTGATGAAAGAAGTTGTTTATTTCCTTGTGTTAGCTAAATTTTTACTCCTGAGAACTATAAAGTTATTCATGTGATTATTCACTGCTATTATACTTGCGGGGCAAATTGTTGCTCACCCCTTGCTCTCTTTAAAAACATTTCAGTTAGTGCGGCACGTGGCGAGAGCTCATGAAAAGATAAGGGAAAGGGGAAAGCTACGGAGTAGTTGTAATTTGTTGTTCTAGAATTACCGTTTGTATTAAGACTTATTATTGACGTCGTGTATTAAGACATATTTACCCTTTTGTATTATGTTATGTTTTGTAATATTATTGGTTTCGAGACTTGGGACAGGTTTATTTATGTTATATCAATGTAAATATTCCTTTATTTCGCTTTAAGTTATCGATTGTATAATTATTATTTTAGATAGTGGCGAACCAGGTCCGTGGCTCAGGTGACCCGGATTTGGGGGCGTTACAGATCACCTCTAGAGGCCAAACACTTGGGTGGCTAACGTTGATCAAAGGAAGGAATCACACCGTTGAATTCGAGGAGAACACGAAGGACTAGGAGTTGAACTTGTACCCGAGGAAGCTTTGTTCTACGAGGGTATAATTCTTATTCTCTTTCTCTTTCGTTTATATCGTTAATTGAGCACATTGATCGATCATGGTGATGGTTTGTATAAAAATTTTAAAATCCGTTTTATCGCGCTTCCGCACTATTTATGTAATTTGATTGCATGTTCACGCTATATACAAACCTAACAGTGGTATCAGAGCCTAATCATGTGCTAATTATCGATCTTGATGATTCCATGTATGAATTAATATACGATACGATCGGATTTTGGGCTGAAGAAAATTTTTTCTGAATCTGCGTCGCGGCGCGGCCGCGCCGCTTCCAGTTCATTCTGGAGCGCGGTCGCGCCCTAACCTAGAAAACGTTTCTGGGGTGCAGCGTGGCCGCGCCGCTCCTAATACAATTTGGAGCGCGGCCGCGCCGGTGTGCAGACTTTGAAATTTTTTTTTTTGGTTTTCTCAATTAACATAAATAGTTTGTTTTATTGATAAAAGTTTAAAATAAAAGAGTTTATTTTATCTGGAATAAGATTTCAGAATGCTAAAAATTAAAAGAGTTTAATTTGGATTTGGATTTGGTTTTTGATTAAAATAAAAGAGTTTATTTTGTTTCAAAACTAAATATTAGCAAAACTTTTGCTCATTAATTGATATCAATGCATATATGGGATGAATTTATTATTCATGAGATGAATGTTATTTATTGATACATATAGAGATATGTATGATAATAAATAGGGATTGATTATGGACTATTGACCAATGTGTGATTGGATTTATTTTAGTGGATGCTTGAATGAATGGGTTTTCATAAATGGGGTCTACGTACCTCGTCTTCTCTAATTTTTCTTAATGTAAATTCTATCTCCCTCCTATGTACTTCCCCTTGACTGCTGATCAAGGTTTCTATTTATTGTAAATAGTTTCTGTAATAGGACTAATTAGAATTAATTTTGAAGAATTGGAGACAAAGGAGAAAGGAGCGCTTGAAGACCCGTTTGTAATGGAGCCCGGGTTTAAATGTAATAGTTATATTTAAATTTAATTCTTGCACCCTAGGTTTGACCTTTTGGTTCACTTGGTGACTCTAGTGAACCAAACTAGAATAAAAGTCCATAATCAATCCAGGTAGAATATAGTATTCTATATGTGCATGTTTACTATATATATATTATATATTATACAACATGCTTCGCATGTTAAATAATATGACGCGTATTTTATATATATATGTGCATGCGCGTTAAATAAGATGAGACTAATAATAACAAACCGCTCACAGTAATATATTAAGTCCTAAGCGTTCAAAGATATTTGGAATATCGAACGTCGCCTTCTAGCATGGTAAAACAATAGAGTATTAAATATTTAATATAAGTTTGTTGTGTCACCACAAGGCAAGTATTAAATATTTAAGATGTTGCTTTATCACATTGATGCTTATAAATAGACTGAACGATGTTGTTTTGTTGTGTCACCACAAGGACAGTGTTTTTCTTTCGAATATATGGAAGTGCTAGGTTGGACTTAACTTGGATAATTTTGATTCGGATGTGTCACCACTTGATCAAAATAATTTAAGAGGCAAAATACAAGGAGTTACATAGTGATGTAATTGACAATAGTTGTCTACCTATTTATTTATATATCGTTTGTTGTGTCACCACAAGACTATATACATTTGAAATGGGATCCTTAATCTCACTAGCAAATCTTTAATTAGAATTGCCGAACTATATAATGAGGGTAATATAGTTTGATGAAAATAGTGGGAGATACCAATTTAAAATAAAGACCTAATTTATTTTGGTAATTAATAAATTGAATGTATGCTAAAATGTTGTCTATTTCACATGCAAAATTTAAAAATGTCAAACTCACTATCACTGCGTAGCATACTTGATGCTAACAAACTGACCGGACCGAATTACACGGACTGGTTAAGGAATCTGAGAATTGTTCTCACTGCTGAAAAGATTTCTTATGTCCTAAATTCGCCAGTCCCTGCAAGTGTTGCAGAAACATCCTCTGAGGAAGAGATTGCTACTTTCAGAAAGTGGCAAGATGATGCAATCTTAGCTCAATGCATCATGCTCGCATCCATGAGTAACGAGCTTCAGCGTCAGCATTAAACTATGGATGCTCCTACTATATTGTTTCATCTCAAAGAGTTGTATGGTGAGCAAAGTAGGACTGCTAGATATCAGATATTTAAGGACCTCTTCTGATCTCGTATGACCGAGGGCACTACTGTTGAGACTCATGTCCTTAAGATGATTAATCTGATTGAAAAGCTTGGACAGCTTGGGTTCGTGATGGATGGGGAGTTAAGTCAAGATTTGATCTTGCAGTCACTCCCGGACACCTTCTCACAATTTGTTGTGAATTTTCACATGAATAAGTTGGACGTCAGCTTGCCTGAGTTACTTAACATCTTGAAAACTGCTGAAGGTCACTTCTCATCCAACAAGAACCAAGTCTTACTAGTGGATGATTCTTCCAAGAAAAGGAAGAGGCCCAGGGTATCTTCTGAAAAGAAGAAAAACAAGAAGGCTAAGGGCAAGGCGAAGAGGAAGGATAAAAAGAAACCTGATCCAGATAGCAAAGGAATTTGCTACCATTGCAATAAGCCGGGACACTGGAAGAGGAACTGCAAGGAGTACCTTGCGGACCAAAAGAGGCTTGGAGAAGCTTCGACTTCCGATCTAGGTTTGTTCATGATTGAAATTAATTTTTCTGAAAGTCAAAATTCTACTTGGGTATTGGATACCGGCTGTAGTTCTCACATATGTAATAATGTGCAAGGACTAAGCAGAAGTAGAAAGCTGGACAAGGATGAAGTCATCCTACGAGTGGGAAATGGAGCAAAGGTTGATGCATTAGTTGTAGGGAATTATTGTTTAGCACTGCCTTCGGGCAAGTTCATTAGTTTAAATAATTGTTATTATGTTCCGACACTCATTAGAAACATTATTTCAATTTCTGTATTGGATATGGATGGTTTTGATATTATAATAAAGAACAACAGTTGTTCTATTTATAATAAAAATGTTTTATATGGTGTTGGGAACTTACTAAATGGACTATACATACTTGACTTGCATGAAAATATACTTCAAATTGAACAAACTAAGAAAAGAAAAAGAGATAATGTTAATTATACCTTTATGTGGCACTATAGACTTGGTCATATCAATGAAACAAGATTATCCAAGTTGCATAAAGATGGGCTTTTAGAGCTATCTGATTACGAATCATATCCAACTTGTGAATCTTGTCTCATGGGTAAAATGACTAAATCTCCTTTTACTGGAAAAGGAGAAAGAGTTACAGAGTTGTTAGCATTGGTACACACAGACGTATGTGGACCTATGACAACGAATGTACGAGGAGGGTATTCTTATTTTATTACTTTCACTGATGATCATTCTAGTTTTGGATATGTGTATTTAATGAAATACAAATCTGAATCGTTTGAAAAGTTCAAAGAATTCAGAAGTGAAGTAGAGAAGCAAACTGGTAAGAGTATTAAGATTCTTCAATCGGATCGAGGAGGGGAATACTTAACCAATGAGTTTCTCAATTGTCTCAAAGAAAATGGTATAATCTCACAATGGACTCCACCAGGGACGCCACAGTTGAATGGTGTCTCTGAAAGGAGAAATCGAACATTGTTGGACATGGTTCGTTCCATGATGAGTTTTACCGACCTCCCAGTATCCTTCTGGGGTTATGCCCTAGAATCGGCTGCATACCTACTTAACAAGGTACCTACCAAATCCATCCCAAAGACCCCATATGAGATATGGACAGGGAGGAAACCAAATCTTAAGCATGTTAAGACTTAGGGTTGTCCAGCTTATGTCAAAAGGTTTGAGCAAGATAAGTTGAAGACTTGATCCGACAAGTGTAGATTTGTGGGATACCCTAAAGAAACATCAGGGTATTATTTCTATCACCCGACTGATCAAAAGGTGTTTGTTGCGAAACACGCTGCCTTCTTGGAAAAGGAGTTTATCCTTGAAGGGGTCAGTGGGAGTAAGATATATCTTGAAGAAATTCAAGAACCACAAAATACTACGGATCAAAGTCAGGTACCTGACCAAGTAGAAGAACCTACTGTACCACTACCTATTCGTAAATCTAGAAGAGTACCGAAGATACCTGATAGGTATGGATTCATCATAGAGGATGATGATGAGGTATGCATCATAGATGATGATGATCCATTGACTTACGAAGAGGCTATGAGTAGTGAAGACTCAGAGAAATGGCAAGAAGCCATGAAATCTGAGATGGACTCCATGTTTGAAAACCAAGTATGGACTTTGGTTTCACCACCTGAGGGCATTAAGCCTATTGGGTGTAAATGGGTTTTTAAGAGAAAGACTGGAGCAGATGGCAAGGTAGAGACCTATAAGGCCCGACTGGTTGCAAAAGGTTTCAAACAAAGATAAGGAGTTGACTATGATGAAACCTTCTCGCCAGTAGCTATGCTCAAGTCCATTCGGATTTTGCTTGCAGTTGCAGCTTATTATGACTACGAGATCTGGCAAATGGACGTGAAAACGGCCTTCCTCAATGAAGAGCTTGAGGAGAATGTATATATGATACAGCCAAAGGGTTTTGTTTCAACGGTTGGAACAAACCAAGTTTGTAAGCTACAACGATCCATTTATGGATTGAAGCAAGCTTCTTGAAGATGGAACATCCGTTTTGATGAGATAATCAAAAGGTTTGATTTTATCAAAAATGAGGATGAACCATGTGTGTACAAGAAGGTTAGTAGGAGCGCTGTTTCATTCCTTGTATTATATGTTGATGACATATTACTGATAGGGAATGATGTTCCTATGTTATAGTCGATCAAAATTTCATTATCTAAACACTTCTCCATGAAGGACTTGGGTGAGGCATCCTATATTTTGGGGATAAAGATCTATAGAGATAGATCTAAAAGGATGCTTGGCTTGACCCAAGGAAAGTACATTGAATCGATGCTAAAGAAGTTTAGCATGGAAGATTCCAAGAGAGGTCTCATGCCGATGAGCCATGGAATACATCTCTCCAAGAAACAGGCCCCAAAGACACCTGAGGAGAGAAATCGAATGAGTAAGATTCCTTATGCTTCAGCAATAGGATCTATCATGTACGATATGATATGTACTAGACCAGATGTCGCTCATGCACTTAGTGTAACAAGCAGATATCAGTCGAATCCAGGAGAAGAGCACTGGAAGGCAGTGAAGAACATCCTAAAGTAATTGAGAAGAACTAAGGATGTATTTCTTGTCTACGATGGGTCTGAATTAAAACTAGAGGGCTATACAGACTCAAGTTTTCAAATGGACCAAGATGACTATAAATCCGTTTCAGGGTATGTGTTTACCTTAAACGGTGGCGCAGTGAGTTGGAAGAGTTCCAAGCAGCAAACAGTTGTTGATTCAGTGACAGAGGCAGAGTACATAGCTGCAAGTGAAGCTGCAAAGGAAGCTGTTTGGATGAAGAAGTTCATAACTGAACTTGGAGTGGTTCCTAGCATTAGAGGAGTTCTACCTTTATTCTGTGACAACACCGGAGCTGTTGCGCAGGCTAAGGAACCTAGGTCTCATCAGAAATCCAAACACGTGTTGTGGCGGTTTTATTTGATTAGAGAAATCATTGGAAGAGGAGATGTCACCCTAGAGCGTGTGGACTCTCAAGACAACATTGCAGATCCATTTACTAAAGCTTTAACACAACAGCAGTTTGATCGACACTTAGAGAAGATGGGTATTAGATACTATGGCGATTGGCTTTAGTGCAAGTGGGAGATTGAAAGTAGTATGCACACAAGCCAATCATATTTGATATGATGTAGCATATACTTTGTAATCTTATTCATTTATTAATAAAAGAATTGATTTTCTTAAAAGGCATTTTATATTATCTACATGGTGCTGTTATATTAAATGTGATAAACCCATAGTTTTGAGCAATGCTTTTAGAATCATGATGGTGATCATGCTAATGAGATCTAAATTCAAGATATCTCACAAACTAAAATTGTTCCTAATCGTTGGATTACTAAATTGGGGATTAGTGAATCTGGATAGATTAGTACATACGTTGCTTGCTCTTAGGAAAAGGATGATTGATCTCATAATCATTTGTGTGGAGACACTAAAGCATGTATGTATGTACTTATTAGAGAAAAAGTTCACTGAACGTGACTCGCTAAGGAATACCTAATGAAGTTTTACTCGTCTGTCAATAGAAATTTCTCTAGTGATAGTAGTACAAGTGATCCTTGGACTTGAGATCATCATAGTATCTTGTGTATGATGAGTTATACTTTCACATGTCCCTTAAGACCCTTAGGGTATATCAAAGGGTATGATTGGGTATAATAAATTGTACATGGAGATAGGTGAATGGTCAACAAAGAATCTACCACTTCTGGTAAAAGGAGAGAATGTCCTATGTGATTCGATAAATGACGACTAAGAAGTCTTTGGCCAAAGCAGAATTAAATTAGAAAGGAGTTTCTAATTGCATTAATCAGAGTTGTGCATTTGAGAATCGAAATATATATAATTAAATAAAATAAGACTTGACAGTAAATCCATGTCTTATATTTAATTGGGACATTGTATGGTAGAAAGATTGAATTGTACGGTAACTATTCATTGAAAGGTTCTTTTGTGATTAATGTTGAAATCTATATTATCTGAAAAGTCGTTGATCGCTAAGGGGGCTTACTCTTATTGTAGAATAAATATTATGTATTTAAATAAATTAAATAGTTTAATTTATTTATTTAAATAATATTAGAATTGTTCTAATTGATTTATTCACAACTGGTTTAATATGGAGAACCTAAAGGGTCACACTGCAAAAGGAAAATATTTGTTTAAGAAGTAAATGGTATAATCGTAATAATAAGTTAAGAGTATTTAATTTAATTTATGGAGATAGAATAAATTAAATAGCTTAATATTTATTATTTAATATTTTAGAAATATTAAATATAAATTAATAAGAGGTGTCTTATTATTATTATTATTATTACTATTACTATTATTTAAATCCTAATAGGGATTGAGAATTAATTGATAGAAGTACTCTCTCATAAATTCCTAATTGGATTAGGAGTTTAATCAATTAAAGGAGTTTAATTAAAATAAAATTCCTAATCCTAAATAGTTTAGGAGGGTTCCCTATATCTATAAATAAGTGGAGTCTTATCATGATTTAGGGTTAGACAGTTACATACTCTTCCATAAGAATTGGAGAGAGAGTACTTGTAATTTCTATAGAGATAGAAACTAGGGTTTTGCCAACACCCATCTTCTTGAACAACTAGTATTCCTTGGTGGATCACCTCTAGAGGCCAAACACTTGGGTGGCTAACGTTGATCAAAGGAAGGAATTTAATCGGTGGAATTCAAGGAGAACGCGAAGGATTTGGAGGTGAACTCGTACCTGTGGAAGCATTGTTCTACAAGGGTATGATTCTCATACTTTATCTCTTTCGTTTAATTGATAATTGAGCACATGGATGATCATGGTGATGGTTTGTATGAAAAATTTTAAAATCCGTTTTATTGCGCTTCCGCACTATTTATGTAATTTGATTGCATGTTCGCGCTATATACAAACCTAACAGTGGCATCAGAGCCTAACCTTGTGATAATTATCGATTATTATGATTCCATGTATATATGGGTATGCGATTGGATCGATTTTCTAGGCAACGGAAAAAAATTCGAAGTCTACTACGCGGTGCGGCCGTGCTGCTTCCAGTTCATTCTGGAGCGCGGCCGCGCCCGAACCCAGAAACTGTTTTTGGGGGTGCAGCGCGGCCGCGTCGCTCCTAGTTCATTTTGGAGCGCGGTCGCGCCGGTCTGCAGATTTTGAAATTTTTTTATTTTGATTTTATTTATTTTTAATTAAGATAAAATGTTTATTTTCAATTGGAATATAATTAAAATTAAAAGTTTTATTTGAACTTGGAACTGGATTCTAAGTTAACTAGAATAAAGGAGTTTATTCACATATGGAATAGGATTCCATGTTTCCTAGAATAAAGGAGTTTATTCACATATGGAATAGGATTCCATGTTTACTTAAAAATAAAGATGTTTATTTTGATAAGGAATAGGATTTAACATATTTTATTTTTTCAAGCAATTTTAAGTTAAAATAAATGAGTTTATTTTGAACTTGAAATTGGTTTCCATGTTAATTGAAATAAAAGAGTTTATTTTGATTTAGAATTTGATTAAAATAAAGGAGTTTATTTTTATTCAAAATTGGATAAAATAAAATAAAGAAGTTTATTATGATTTAAATTTTGATTAAAATAAAGGAGTTTATTTTTGTTTCAAAATTAGATTTTTAGTAAACTTTTAATTGCTCATTAAATGATATCAATGCATATATGGAATGGTTTTATTATTCATGAGATAAATGTTATTTATTGATACATATGGAGATATGTATGATAATAAATAGGGATTGATTATGGACTACTGACCAATGTGTGATTGGATTTATTTTAGCGGATGCTTGAATGAATGAGTTTTTATAAATGGGGTCTGCGTACCTCGTCTTCTCTACTTTTTCTTGATGTAAATTATATCTTCCTCCTATGTACCTCCCCTTGACTGCTGATCAAGGTTTCTATTTATTGTAAATAGTTTATGTAATAGGTTTAGTTAGAATTACTTGAAAAATTGGAGACAAAGGAGTAAGGACCGCTTGAAAACCCGTTTGTAATGGAGCCCGGGTTTAAATATAATAGTTATATTTAAATTTTGTTCTTGCACCCTAGGTTTGACCTTTTGGTTCACTTGGTGGCTCTAATGAACTAAACTAGAATAAAAGTTCATAATCAATCCGGGTAGAATATAGTATTCTATATGTGCATGCTTACTATGTATTTATTATATATTATACAACATGTTTCGCATCTTAAATAATATGACGCGTATTTTATATATATATATATATGTGCATGTGCGCTAAACAAGATGAGACAAATAATAACAAACCCCTCAAAGAAATTATATTAAGTCCTAAGCGTTCAAAGATATTTGGAATATCGAACGCCGCCTTCTAGCATGGTAAAACAAATAGAGTATTAAATATTTAATATGAGTTTGTTGTGTCACCACAAGGCAAGTATTAAATATTTAAGATGTTACATTATCACATTTGATGCTTATTAAGGAATTGAACATTACTGTTTTGTTGTGTCACCACAAGGACGGTATTTTTCTCTTCACATATATAGAAGTGCTAGGTTGGACTTAACTTGGATAATTTTGATTCGGATGTGTCACCACTTGATCAAAATAATCTAAGAGGCAAAATACAGGGAGTTACATAGTGATGTAATTGACAATAGTTGTCTACCTATTTATTTATATATCGTTTGTTATGTCACCACAAGGCTATATACATTTGAAATGGGATCCTTATTCTCACTAGCAAATCTTTAATTAGATTTGTCGAACTATATAGGGAGGGTAATATAGTTTGATGAAAATAGTGGGAGATACCAATTTAAAATAAAGACCTAATTTATTTTGGTAATTAATTAAAATGACTGTATGCTAAAATGTTGTTAAATTATAAATTTATTTATAGATTTTTACAATGTCTAATTTACTATCACTGCGGAGCATATTAGATGCTAATTAACTGGACCAAATTAAAAGGACTGGTTAAAGAATTTGAGAATAGTTCTCAAGGCTGAAAAGTTATCTTATGTCCCTAATATGCCTATCCCTGAAATGGTTGCAGACAATGCCTTAGAGGAAGAGATTGCTACTTTTGGAAAGTAGCAAGATGATGCACAGTTGGCTCAATGCATCATGCTCGCATCCATGAGCAACGAGCTTCAGCGTCAGCATGAAACTATGGATGCTCCTACTGTACTCCGGCACCTTCAAGGAGTTGAAGGGTGAGAAAAGTAGGACTATTAGATATCAGATATCTAAGGAGCTTTTTCGATCTAGAATGACCGATGGCACTACAATACAGACATATGTCCTAAAATGATCAATCTGATTGAACAATTAGGACAACAAGGTTTTGTTATGGATGGAGAGTTGATCCAAGATTTGATTTTGCAATCACTTCTGGACTCTTTCTCACAAATTGTTGTGAATTTCCACATGAACAAGCTATATGTCAACCTGCTTGAGTTGCTTAAACATGTTGAAAACTATAAAGAGTCACATTCCAACCAAGAAAGACTAAGTCTTACTGGTAGATGATTCTTCCAGGAAGCGGAAAAGGGCCAAAGGATATTCTTAAAAGAAGAACAATTCAAAGAAGGTAAATGAAAAGGCAAAAACAAAGGACAATCAGAACAAGACTGATGCAGATTGCAAAGGAGTTTGCTTCCACTGCAATAAGCCTGGATACTAGAAAGGAAACTGTAAGGAGAATTTTACAGAGGCTAACCAGAAAAAGCTTAGTGAAGATTTGGTTACAGATATAAGTTTGTTCATGATTAAAAATAAATCTTTCTGTAAGTCAAGGTTCTACTTGAGTATTGGATACCGGCTGTAGTTCTCACGTATGCAATCCAATGCAGAGACTAAGCAAAAGTAGAAAGCTAAACAAAGAGTAAGTAATCTTATATGTGGAATAGAGCAAAGTTTGCTGCATTAACCATAGAAACTTATAATTTAGCGTTGCCTACGGGCAAGTCTATTAAGTTAATAAGTTGTTATTATGTTCCAGTTCTCTTTAGAAACATTATTACTTCCGTTGTTGGTCAAGGAATGTTCTGGTATTATATTTAAGAACAATTGTTGTTCTATTTATAATGATAATGTTTTGTTTGAGACTGGAAGAATACTTGATAGATTTTGTATACTTGACTTACATGAAAAACATTTTGCAAATTGAATAAACTAATAAAAGAAAAGGAGATGGTCATTCAAAGAGTTGAATGTGTGTATTTGATGAAATACAAGTTTGAATCATTTTGAAAGGTTCAAAGAATTCAGAAGTGAACCATATTGACAAAGTATTAAGATTCTTTGATCAGATCGAGAAAAGAATACTTGTACAATGAGTTTCTAGATCATCTCAAAATGGTATTTTCTCATAATGGACACCTCCTGATACGCAATAATTGATTGGTGTATCTAAAAGGAAAAATTGTACCTTGTTGGACATGGTGCAGTCCATGATGATTTTTACCGACATTCTAGTATCCATCTTGGGTTATGCCCTAGAAACGGCTGCATATCTACAAAATAAGGTAACCTCAAAATTCGGCCTCAAGACTCCATAAGGGTTATGGATAGGAAGGATTCCTACTCTTAAGTATGTTAAGATAAGGGGTTGTCCAACTTATGTGAAAAGGTTTCAAAGATAAGTTTGGGATAAAATCTGACAAGTGTAGACTTGTGGGATATCCTAAAGAAAGTTTAGGGTATTATTACTATAATCCTACACGGTGCCTTCTTAGATAAAGGTGTTTATCATTGAAGGAGCTAGTGGGAGGGTAATAGATCTTGCAGGAGTTCAAGAACCACAAAGCACTTTAAGTCGAACCGAGGAACCTGTAGATAGACCTATTGTACCACAACCGAATCGTAAATCTGGAAGAGTGCCGAACATACCTGGGAGGTATGGATTCATCATAGAGGATGATGATGAGGTACGTATCATAGAGGATGATGATCCAGTTATATACGATGAGGCTATGAGCAGAAGACACTCAGAGAAATGGCAGATGGCCATGAAATCCGAAATGGACTCCATGTATGAGAACTAAGTATAGACTCTGATTACTCCACAAAAGGGCAAAGTGCCTAGAGTGTGAATATGGGTCTTTAAGAGAAAGACTAGGGCAAATGGCAAGGTGGAGACCTATAAGACCAGACTTGTTTAAAAGGTTTTTCAAGTCAATGAGTTGATTGTGATAAAACCTTATTACCAGGTAATGCTCAAGTCCATTTGGATTTTGCTTGTGATTGCAGCTTATTACGAAATCTGGCAAAATGGATGTGGAGACGCCCTTCCTCAATGAAGACTTTAGGAGAATGTATGTATGATACAACCAGAGGAATTTGTTTCAAAGGTTGAAGCAAATCGTGTTTTAAGCTACAATGATCCATTGATGGATTGAAACAAGCTTCTCAAAGATGGAACATTCGTTTTGATGAGACAATCAAAAGAGTTTGATTTTATCAAAAATGAGAATGAACCTAGTGTGTACAAAAGGGTCAGTGGGAGCATTGTGACATTCCTAGTATTATATGTTGATATACTACTGATAAGGAATAACACACCAATGCTACAATCAGTAAAGATAAAATTGTCTAAACATTCCTCCATGAATGACTTGGGAGGAGCATCCTATAAATTAGGGATATAAATCTATATAGATAGATTTAAAAGGATGTTCGGCTTGACCTAAGGAATGTATATTCATTTGATGCTAAAGGCGTTTAGCATGGCAAACTCCAAGAGAGGTCTCATTATGATGAGCCATGGAGTGTATCTCTCTAAAATTGTCCCCAATTGAAAAAGAGATCGCATGAGTTACTATCATGTATGCAATGAATATACTAGGCTTGATGTTGATAAGTCATATTCTGGAGATGATCACTGTAAGACAGTGATAAACATCTTTAGGTACTTAACCAGTACTGAAGATGTGATCATTATTCATGGTAGGTCTGAATTAAAACTAGAGGGCTAAACAGACTCAAGTTTTTCAGACTGACCAAGACGATAACAAATCCACTTTAGGGTAAATAGTTACCTCAAAAGGTGGTGCAGTGAATTGGAAAGCTTCCAAACACCAAAGAGTTGCTGGTTTAGTGACAAAGACAAAGTATATAGCTGTAAATGGAGCTGCAAGTTGATTGTTTGGATGAAAAGTTCATTACAGAACTAGGAATAGTTCCTAAGTCTCATCTTGGATTCAAACAAGTGTTGCGGCACTTTCATTTGATTAGTGGAATCATTGAAAGAGAAAAAGTCACTATAGAGAGAGTGGACTCTTGAGAACAACATTGCATATCCATCTACTGAAGCTTTATCCAACAGCACGATGATCGTCACTTAGAGAAGAAGGGTATTAGATGCCATGACGATTGGCTTTAGTGCAAGTGGGAGATTGAAAGTAGTATGCATACAAGCCAATCATATTTGATATAATGTAGCATACACTTTGTAATCTTATTCGTTTGTTAAAGGCATTTTACTTTATCTACATCGTGCTGTTATATTAAATGTGATAAACCCATAGTTTTGAGCAATGCTTTTAGAATCATGATGGTGATCATGCTAATGAGATCTAAATTCTAGATAGCTCACAAACTAAAATCGTTCCTAATCATTGGATTACTAAAAAGGGGATTAGTGAATCCGGATAGATTAGTACATACGTTGCTTGCTCTTATGAAGAGGATGATTGATCTCATAATCATTTGTGTGGAGACACTAAAGCAAGTATGTAGGTGCTTATTAGAGAATAAGTTCACTGAAAGTGGCTCGCTAAGGAATACCTAATGGAGTTTTACTCGCCTGTCAATAGAAATTCCTCTAGTGATAGTAGTACAAGTGATCCTTGGACTTGAGATCATCATAGTATCTTGTGTATGATGAGTTATACTTTCACATGTCCCTTAAGACCCTTAGGGTATATCAAAGGGTATGATTGGGTATAATAAGTTGTACATGGAGATAGGTGAATGGTCAACAAAGAATCTACCACTTCTGGTAAAAGGAGAGAATGTCCTATGTGATTCGATAAATGACGACTCAGAAGTCTTTGGCCAAAGCAGAATTAAATTAGAAAGGAGTTTCTAATTGCATTAATCAGAGTTGTGCATTTGAGAATCGAAATATATATAATTAAATAAAATAAGACTTGACAGTAATTCCATGTCTTATATTTAATTGGGACATTGTATGGTAGAAAGATTGAATTGTACGGTAACTATTCATTGAAAGGTTCTTTTGTGATTAATGTTGAAATCTATATTATCTGAAAAGTCGTTGATCGCTAAGGGGGCTTACTCTTATTGTAGAATAAATATTATGTATTTAAATAAATTAAATAGTTTAATTTATTTATTTAAATAATATTAGAATTGTTCTAATTGATTTATTCACAATTGGTTTAATATGGAGAACCTAAAGGGTCACACTGCAAAAGGAAAATATTTGTTTAAGAAGTAAATGGTATAATCGTAATAATAAGTTAAGAGTATTTAATTTAATTTATGGAGATAGAATAAATTAAATAGCTTAATATTTATTATTTAATATTTTGGAAATATTAAATATAAATTAATAAGAGGTGTCTTATTATTATTATTATTACTATTACTATTATTTAAATCCTAATAGGGATTGGGAATTAATTGATAGAAGTACTCTCTCATAAATTCCTAATTGGATTAGGAGTTTAATCAATTAAAGGAGTTTAATTAAAATAAAAACCCTAATCCTAAATAGTTTAGGAGGGTTCCCTATATCTATAAATAAGAGGAGTCTTATCATGATTTAGGGTTAGACAGTTACATACTCTTCCATAAGAATTGGAGAGAGAGTACTTGTAATTTCTATAGAGATAGAAACTAGGGTTTTGCCAACACCCATCTTCTTGAACAACTATTATTCCTTGGTGGATCACCTCTAGAGGCCAAACACTTGGGTGGCTAACGTTGATCAAAGGAAGGAATTTAATCAGTGGAATTCAAGGAGAACGCGAAGGATTTGGAGGTGAACTCGTACCTGTGGAAGCATGGTTCTACAAGAGTATGATTCTCATACTTTATCTCTTTCGTTTAATTGATAATTGAGCACATGGATGATCATGGTGATGGTTTGTATGAAAAATTTTAAAATCCGTTTTATTGCGCTTCCGCACTATTTATGTAATTTGATTGCATGTTCGCGCTATAGACAAACATAACAATTGATTCTCAGCATAAAACCATATTGAGGCAGAACCAACGGTTGGCGGATCGACAGAAGCATATGTTTGCTTATTAGTAGAGTTGTACGCAAGCGATAGCAAATATGTATTCTAATATGTAACCGTGGATGGATTTTGTTCATTTTCCAGAAGCGCAACCATTGCCAATTTTTCCACCACCCACCCCAGATGATGATGACGAGTTCGGGCCTACTGCTTGACCTGTCAGGAAAGTCCTCTGTTCTTTATTTTCTTTATTTTTTGCATAATGAGGACATTGTATCGTTCGAGTTTGGGGGGGTTTATTTTTATAATTTGCTCATCTAATTGCATTTTAGTTTTAATTGCATTAGTCATCTATATAAAAAAAATCCAAAAACCCAAAAATTTAGTAGCGTACGATCGTATAGTATTGCATTTAGTAGGTATTCAAGCAATGCATTAATGGAAGTCATTTAGGGATGGCCGATGATGAAACTTGATCAGTTCTAATTCAGTTTAATGGGATGGATAGTGATTGCTAAATCTGGAGTTTGACTGTTTTTAGTTGTGTTTACTTGAGATCCTTAGTTTTTAATTGCTCACGACTGTGTATCGAAGTAATTAGGAGTTGATTCTTCTTTGGTGTACTACGTGCTCGCATGAAGATATAGACTGTTATCACTTGTTGGATCGGAAAAAAAAATGAAAAAAAAAGTTGTTGAATAAATACTGCTTCGATGTCTGTCTAAGTGTAAGAAAAAGAAAAATTAACAAATATAGAGAGATAAGAGCAGGTCTTGACTAGTTTGTCTTTGTGGCCGGTGTCATTTGAATGAGTATGCCCTTAGGAGATGTCTTTACACTCAGCGCCCTAAAATCATCTGGTTTGGGAGTCGTTGGTTGAAAATTCGTTACACGGGTGACATTGAATAGCCTAATAAAGATGAACATTGCACTAGTCGAGATGTATGACGAGATGGAGCGTAAAACGCACTCGGTAAAAAAAAAGAAAAAATGATGAGAAGACAAGTGAATACCAGTTGAGCGTGAAAGTAAAATCTGTGAATTTATTTTTTTCTGAGCATTGTGATACTAAGAGTTGAATTCATATTCTGATTGGTTTGATATATTTTGCACACACTTATGGAAGGGTTGAGAGTAAGTCATAACTGATAATAGTTAGCTTGTTGATGGTGCACGAGGTTGAAGTTCTGTTGAATTAGTAGTTACTGATTTCTGAGGCCGGATTTTTATGATGTCTGTTGATTATTTTCTTGAGTATGGTTAGTCATGCATATGCATTCATGTACGTAGTTAGTTTAGATGTATTATGGTTTGTTTTGTGTTTTTGCTTGAGGGCAAGCAAAGTTTCGAGTTTGGGGGTATTTGATGGGTAGGTTTTCACCTACGAGTTTGATACATCTTTAACTTAATTCTTTACAGTCTTTAAGTGTTTTTAGTATCTTTTTATTTGTTTTCGTACTGCTTTTGTAGGTCAAAACTGGTTGTAGATTGAAAAGAAGAAAAATAGCTGGGTGCAGGGCAACCTCGCCGGGGCGAGAAGTCATGGCTTATTTTCCTCGCCGGGGCGAGATCTGGCTGGGGCGAGGATTCTTGTGAAGAACGTCTCGCCGGGGAGAGAATGCAGCTGGTGGAATTTTAAAGTTTATCAGCAGTCAGTTATTTTGGAAAGGTTGAAGTGAACAAGGATTCTATCTATCATTCTGATTGGGAGACTAAAGGAAGATATAAATAGGAGATCAGGATTGGATCAAGAAAAAACACGGACATATTCAGAGATTGAATTTTCAGAGCTGACAAGGAGATTGAAGATCAAGTCAAGCATCATGAGGAATTTAGATTGGAGTGCTAGAGATTATATTGAGTTTTCTTTTAATCTTTTATCTCTGATTTATAATTAATTATGATGACTTTTTGTGGTATTCTAGTTTTTATTGTCTGTATGAACTAAAACCTTAGTTAAGGCTACAATTGAACCAGTTACATTTATGAATTAATTATCTATTTGATTTCAGTTATTCAATCAATTTGAGTTGTCTAGCTTATTCTATGCTTATTGATTAAATTGTTTGGCCGACAATTAGCATAATACTCTAGATGAATTCGGGAGATGCAATCTAGGGTTAGAACTGGATGAGATAGCATGTACTTTTAATTATTTGCATGTGTTAAATAATTAGGATTGTGAAGTGAATAGAGATATCTCTTTACTGCATGTACCAATTGGAAATTGAAGCTTAATGAATTTAATCCTTTAGTTTTGCATAGGAATATCGCAGAGTTAATTGGATTAGATAGATTTATTTGATCACTTGGAAAAGGGTTTATAAATACAATTGAATTTCTGTTAACAACTCCAATGAAGTGAATAATTGGAATGTGTAGATAGATTGGTTTATGATATATAACTGGGGATATTGTAGTCTTAATCTTTTTAAATATGAATTTCCACCTTTGTGATTATTGTCAGTACTAGTGTTAATTTAATTAGTTTCAATCAATATTCAAATTGCGATTAGTTAATAGAATAGCCATAATCTAAATTGACAGTTGGAGATATTAAGCATAATAATTCCTGTGGGTTCGACACTCATTCTTATCACTTTATTACTTGTTGATCGTGTATACTTGCACGTAATTGCTGATTGTGAAATCGGGCAACAATTTCACTAATTATCAAGAACAAAATTTAAAGTGATAAGAATAACCAATTAATTAAAGATTTCAGTTCTTCCGATTCAGTATCACCTTTTTACAACAATAGAATAATTAAGTATAGCAATATTTATCCTTCAATGAAATTAATAGCCCTAGGTAGCAACAAGCTCTATTACCCGAAACTCCCCTTAGATTATCACATAATGAAATAAGCTCTTTATAATATTCTAACCATTATACAACCTAG
This sequence comes from Aralia elata, assembly GCA_034770075.1. Lineage (NCBI taxonomy): Eukaryota > Viridiplantae > Streptophyta > Magnoliopsida > Apiales > Araliaceae > Aralia > Aralia elata. Next base: position 27,239,068 of record CM068379.1, on the reverse strand, counting down.
AACAAGCTCTCTAGATTTAATATAATAGCAGCATTAAGAACTAGGGAATTATACTAATCCAAGCAACAATCACACAAGTTTGGATTATTTAACTTGTCTTCCGATAATCATAGCAATACTTAAAAGCTTGACCACAATCATGTATCACTAATTGCTACTTGTGATTAGGAACAATATCAATTACGTGTAATACTGTCCCTTAATCTAGCAGATGAAATTAATCAAATTGACTTAATCGATCACATTAAACCAATCGGAATAAATATCATTCAACAGTTAAAATAGATTATCAAGAATGAAATTCATGTAAGAAGGAATAAATAGTTTATACTTAATCAAACCATTGCCTGTAAACAAGGTTCAACATCCCCTTCGAACTGAATAAAGGAACTAGCCTAACATATTAAGTCCAATGAATATTTTCTTGAATTATAAAAGGGGTGAGGACAACAACCTCACTATGGAGGTGATCCTCTTTCCCTACTAATTTATAAAATGGGTGAGGACAACAACCTCACTATGGAGGTGATCCTCTTTCCCTACTAGTTACACTAGAATTTGGAAAAGATGGAGAAGGTGATGAAGATGGTGTGTATTAGTGTGTGAATTGGCAAAATACAAGCCTAGTTTCACTTGGTATTTATAGGCACTCAAGTGTACAAGATGTCAAGATCCAACAACTAATCTTGGTCATGTGAATCAGCCATCAAAGGCAATCAAAAACCCAAAAACGTGCACATCATGAGAAGTCAAAATCTGACACCAAAACTGATCAGCACCTTGCAAGCTGATTTTGAATTAGTAGACCGTCGATTTAGGATTTTGGCAAAGAACAAAAGTTGTAGCCCTGGAGTTTTTAATGAATTTGGGCTTTTGAATCACCTGATTTGGAGTTGGGAAGCTCAAGGTATGGCCCAAATACTCCAACTGGTCCGAACAGGAATCCAGTCCATGCGGGATTCGGATCAGCTGTCTAAAAAGAAATATTTGGAGGCCCAAATGCACTCGAATTTTTGCTCACCATACCATTCCAGAAAGCTTGAGAACTCTACTAAAAACTTCAAAAAGACCACATTTTTATTTAGAAATTTTAACACAATTCAAATCTCAACCGAATCCCCAAAGGTCAATCTGTCCAAAAGCTCAATTTCCTAAAATTTTCAACTTTGACGTATATTGGTAAAATGGTCATAACTCTCTCATCCGAGCTTCGATTTAGGCGTTTCAAGATGATTCAGAAAGCTAAGAAATAGATCTACAATTTTCCTTCTTTGAGCTTTGAGAGAATAAGGACTAATCAAGTATAAAATTGAGCCTCAAGCGGACAGACGGATTTCAAAACAATCCAAAAGTGCGAAAATAACACAGTTTTCATTTAATGGCTCCATTTGCAACCTAAATCAAAGTATAAGAATAGTGAGTACATTTAGGTGCCAAATAAGTATAAAAGACTAGATATTAAGAGATAAAAACATAACATATTTTATACTTATCAAATTCCCCCACACTTATCTTTTGCACGTCCTCGTGCAAAACAAAAATAAACCATAACAAAACAAATTAACTAATTAAATTAACAAACTTGACAATCTTGAGCCACAAATTAAAATGAACTTCAACGTTGACCTCAAAGATTCAAAACGATAAATTTTGAAAAACTTCAAAATAATGCTTCATCTAAAATTCAAGCTTACTTATCAATCATACTTTACTCTTAACCCTTCGTGTGTGTGTGAATCCACATGTATTAACTCAATCAGAACTTAGAAAAATTTATGAAATCAAAGCCTTGAAGGAGAAAGAAAAACTCTAAACACCTATTTTCACACTACTCACAGTTAACATAAGCAAATAACAGCAGAGAATCAAGAGGCTTTTTCTTCGAGGCTTTTTCTTCCTTCGGTAAGTGCATTTTATGCTCCGTCTTACAAACGAGTGCGTTTTACGTTCCATCTCGCATGCCATGTGTTTATGAATGAGTGCGTTTTACGCTCCATCTCAATTCACCACATGAATCATAATTTTTCTTTTCTTTTCTTTTTTTTTTGTTAAATCAAACATCTAACTTTTGCGTAAATCATTTCCCCTTTCTTAAATAAGACCTCATGTTTACTTCAAGTTATGATCAAACAAATGATAGAGTTCAAGAATTTCTCCCCTCGACATTCAATCGAAATAAATGAATAAATAAAATCCTTTCCAAGTTAAAACTAGGCCGACCAAGTGGACAAGTGCAAAAAAATTGAAGGGTCTCAAATAAAGTAAAAATTAACAAAGAAACCCAAATTCAAACTACACAACGTCTATCAATTTTCCAAAATGTTATCGACGAAAATCAAGATTTTATCATTGGTCAAAAATAAAAATCCAAATTAACTCATTGCTCAAGTGACTTATTTTAGAAACTACCCCATTTTCGTAGGAAACACGATTGCACTTAGTATGTATAACAAGCCTTTAAACCCCAAGGTTACCCCAAGTGGACGAGTTTTGTCTCGTGAGGGTTTGCAGAGAATATACCCACAAAATTCAAAATTCAAACTAACAAAAACAAACTTAATTTTTTTTATTTTATTATATATTTTTTTAAAACACCCTAAATCCTTCCCCTACACTTAAAACTTACATTGTCCCTAATGTAAAGTAAAATGCAAAGAAAAGAAAAATAACATAACCGAAATATAAATGCGAAAATAAAAAGAAATGAACTCCCCTTGGGTTGCCTCCCAAGCAGCGCATTTGTTTATTATCATTAGCTTGACATTAAACCTCTCAATCTTCATAAACTGGATCCACCAAATCCAACAACTCAATATTCTCCATTTGATATCCTTCATTGAAGGGTTTGAGCGTGTGACCATTCACTTTAAAAATCTCCCCTGTGCTTGGACTTTAAATTTTCACTACACCATGATTAAAAATGTCAGTAATAATAAAAGGCCCGACCCAACGGGAGCGCAACTTACCTGGAAATAATGTTAGCCTTGAATAATAAAGGAGAACTTTCTGTCCAACAACAAAGTTCTTCCTAGTAATCTTCTTGTCATGAAAGGCTTTTGTTTTCTCTTTGTAAATTTTAGAGCTCTCGTATGCATCATTCCTTAATTCCTCAAGCTCTTGCAACTACAACTTCCTATGGACTCCAGCTAAATCTAAGCTCATATTATATTGTCTAACTGCCCAAAAAGCCTTGTGTTCTAACTCCACTAGTAGATGACATGGTTTCCCAAACACTAACCTATAAGGTGACATACCTATTGGAGTTTTGTAAGCTATTCTATAGGCCCAAAGTGCATATTCTAACCTCAGACTCCAATCTTTTCTACTCGGTTTGACTACTTTTTCCAAAATGGACTTGACCTCCCGGTTGGATACCTCAGCTTGCCCATTGCTCTGTGGATGGTAGGATGTAGAAACTTTATGCATCACATTGTATTTCTTGAATAGTGTCGCTAGCATCCTATTGCAGAAGTGGGTTCCCTTATCACTGATTATGGCCCTTGGCATTCCAAACCTGACAAATATGTTAGACTTGATAAAATCTGCAACAACTTTAGAGTCATCAGTCCTGGTGGCTTTAGCTTCCACCCATTTAGAAACATAATAAACAGCCAAAAGAATGTAAACATTGCCATAAGAAGCAGGAAATGGTCCCATAAAATCAATACCCCAAACATCAAAAATTTCAACAATTAAAATAGGTGTTTGTGGCATTTGATTCCTACTTGATATATTTCCTATCTTTTGACAATTTTCACATGACTTATAGAACTGATAAGAGTCTTTAAAAATAGTTGGCCAAAAGAAACCACATTCCAAAACCTTATGAGCTGTTCTTTTAGGTCCAAAATGGCCTCCATAAGTATAAGAGTGACAAAAAGTTAGAATAGATAAAAACTCACTTTTAGGCAAACAGCTTCTAACTATCTGGTCAGCACAAAATTTCCATAAGTATGGATCATCCCATATATAATATTTGGCATCACTCTTAAGCTTTTCTTTTTAGAATTTAGAGAACTCTCTAGGAACATAGGCACTCACTAAGTAATTCACGATATTGGCATACCAAGGTATAGCCTCATTAATGGAAAATAAATGCTCATCTGGAAAAGAATCATGCAATGGTAGCGCCTCTTCATCCTTAATCAGCCTGCTCAAGTGATCCGCCACCAAGTTGTCCGCTCCTTTCTTATCCTTGATCTCCAAGTCAAATTCTTGTAGCAATAGAATCCATCTAATGATTCTTGGTTTGGGTTCCTTCTTGGTTAGCAAATACCTGAGAGCAGCATGGTCAGAATAAACTACAACTTTAGTACCAAGCAAATATGATCTAAACTTGTCTAAAGCAAATACAACAGATAAGAGTTCTTTTTCAGTCGTAGTGTAATTAATCTGAGCAGCATTTAGAGTCCTAGAAGCATAGTAAATGGCATGGACAACTTTGTCAACTCATTGGCCTAAGACAGCCCCTACTACATAGTTGCTTGCGTCACACATGATCTCAAACGGAAACTTCCAATTTGGTGGTTGTATCACTGGTGCTGAGGTCAATAGCTTTTTTAATTTGTCAAATGCCTCCTTGCACTCGTCATCACATTGGAATTCCACATCCTTTTGTAGCAACTTACACAATTGCAAAGCTATTTTCGAGAAATCCTTGATAAATCTTCGATAGAAACCTGCATGACCAAGGAAAGAACGAATCTCACGTACACTTATGGGGTAAGGCAGAGCAGTAACAATTTCTATCTTAGCTTTATCCACTTCTAATCCTTTAGCTGAAACTACATGGCCAAATACTATACCTTGCTCCACCATAAAGTGACACTTTTCCTAATTAAGAACAAGATTAGTTTCTAAACATCTATCTAGCACACGAGTCAGATTATCGAGGCATACATCTAAAGAATCGCCATGTATTGTGAAGTCATCCATAAATATTTCAATGCAGTTTTCAAGAAAATCAGAAAAGATGCTTACATACAACGTTGGAAGGTACCTGGTGCATTACACAGTCCAAAGGACATTCTACGATACGCAAATGTAAGGACATGTGAATGTGGTCTTTTTTTGGTCTTCGGGTGCAATCACAATTTGGTTATAACCTGAAAAACCATCTAAAAAACAGTAATAAGCATGCCCAGCTAATCTTTTCAACATTTGATTAATAAAAGGAAGAGGAAAGTGATCCTTTCTAGTTATAACATTTAACTTCCTGTAATCAATACAAACTCTCCATCCTGTCTGCATATGTGTAGGACCAACTCATTATCATCGTTTTTGATGACTGTGATTCCATATTTCTTTGGTACTACCTGTACTGGACTTACCCATTGACTGTCTGAGATGGGATAAATTATACATGCATCAAGTAATTTCAGCACCTCCTTCTTCACTACCTCCATCATAGGTGGATTAAGTCTTCTTTATGCGTCTCTAGTGGGCTTGACTCCATCTTCTAAAAAGATTCTATGCATGCACGTAGCAAGACTGATACCTTTGATATCTGCTATAGTCCAACCAAAGACTGTTATATGGTCCCTTAGGACTCTGAGCAGTTTGTCTGCTTGTACTTTGGTTAGATTGTTAGCAATAATCACTGGTAGCGTCTCATTCTTCCCTAAGAATGCATACTTCAAGTGTGCAGGTAATGGTTTCAGTTCTAAGGTTGGGGCCTGCACAACAGATGGTAATAACTTTTGATGAGAACTAGGCAATTGAATAAAATAAACTACATATTTAGCTGAGGTTTTAGGTAAAGAATGTAATGCAGCTACAGTCTCTTTCAAGTCCTGATTCTGCTCAATCTCTTCTTTTTTATCTAATTCCAGACTGTTGGTGATGGCGACCTCTAAACTTTCCCTTTGTGTTTGTTCAAAAGACTTCTGCACTAAAGAGTCAAGTACATCAGTAGCAAAAATAGGGTGAATATCACTAGGGTACCTCATAGCCTCATATATATTGAATTGTATCTTTTCACCATCAAACTCCATGGTTAAAGTTCCATTGTGCACATCAATTATAGTCCTTGCTGTTTTCAAAAATGGCCTCCCTAAAAGTATATGTGCAGGATTTGGAGATTTATCATCATCCATATCCACTATGTAAATATCTGCAGGAAAGATTAGTTCATTCACCTGCACTAAGACATCTTCAATTACCCCTTGGGGGTAAGTGTTAGTACGATCAGCCAATTGAATAATAACACCAGTTTGTTTCAAAGGACCTAGATTTAAAGAAGCAAAAATAGATAATGGCATGACATTAATTGAAGCTCCTAAATCTAGCATAGTTTTCTCAAATCTGGTATTACCTATTCTACATGGAATTGTGAACATGCATGGATCTTTACATTTAGGAGGCATTTTTCTTTGAAGGACTGCTGATACATTCTCACCAATAATGACTCTTTCATCATTTTTCAATTTTCTTTTGTTAGTGCATAATTCTTTCAAAAATTTTGCATACCTAGGCACTTGCTTAATTGTATCTAGTAAAGGAATATTCACCTCTACCTTCCTGAAAGTTTCTAGAATTTCTTTTTCTTGCTCATCCTTCTTTGAAGTTTTAGGATTCTTGGGAGGAAAAGGTAAATGATTAGTCTTTAGCTGAACATGAGTGTTAGGTTTTACCTTTGATATTTCTACATCCTCCTTATCCTTATCTTCCTCAAGTTCACAAGTAACTTTTGGTACTTCCAATTATTTTCCACTCCTCAAAGTTATGGCACATGCATTCTCTCTCGGATTGACAATAGTTTGAGAAGGTAGCTTCCCTGAACTTTGAGAGTCCAATCGACCAACTGTCGTAGCAAGTTGACTCATCTGATTTTCTAGATTGTGGATGGAAGTCCTTGTCTCTTGCTGGAATTGTTGTGTTTGATTCATGAATGCCTTGAACATGTCCTCAAGAGATGTTCCAAAATTAACAGGAGCAGCTTATCTAGGTTGGTACTGTGGTTGAGCCAAAAATTTGGTGTGCTGTCGCAAGTAACCAAAAATAAAACCTTACTGCGAAAGATAATAATGTAGCAGTGCAAGTAAGAGTCGATCCCATAGAGAGTGACTAGTCTAAATTTATGCTTTGTTTACCAAAAAGGGGGGGTTTATAATTTGATTTCACTAATTATCAAGAACAAAATTTAAAGTGATAAGAATAACTAATTAATTAAAGATTTCAGTTCTTCCGATTCAGTATCACCTTTTTACAACAATAGAATAATTAAGTATAGTAATATTTATCCTTCAATGAAATTAATAGCCCTAGGTAGCAACAAGCTCTACTACCCGAAACTCCCCATAGATTATCACTTAATGAAACAAGCTCTTCACAAGATTCTAACCATTATACAACCTAGAACAAGCTCTCTATATTTAATATAATAGCAGCATTAAGAACTAAGGAATTAGACTAATCCAAGCAACAATCACACAAGTTCGGATTATTTAACTTGTCTTCCGATAATCATAGAAATACTCAAAAGCTTAACCACAATCATGTATCACTAATTGCTACTTGTGATTAGGAACAATATCAATTACACGTAATATTGTCCCTTAATATAGCAGATGAAATTAATCAAATTGACTTAATCGATCACATTAAACCAATCGGAATAAATATCATTCAACAGTTAAAATAGATTATCAAGAATGAACTTCATGTAAGAAGGAATAAATAGTTTATACTTAATTAAACCATTACCTGTAAACAAGGTTCAACATCCCCTTCGAACTGAATAAAGGAACTAGCCTAACATATTAAGTCCAATGAATATTTTTTTGAATTATAAAAGGGTTGAGGATAACAACTTCACTATGGAGGTGATCCTCTTTCCCTACTAATTTATAAAATGGGTGAGGACAACAACCTCACTATGGAGGTGATCCTCTTTCCCTACTAGTTACACTAGAATTTGGAGAAGATGGAGAAGATGAAGAAGATGGTGTGTATTAGTGTGTGAATTAGCAAAATACAAGCCTAGCTTCACTTGGTATTTATAGGCACTCAAGTGTACAAGATATCTAGATCCAATAACTAATCTTGGTTATGTGAATCAGCCATCAAAGGCAATCAAAAACCCAAAAACGTGCACATCATTAGAAGTCAAAATCTGACACCAAAACTGATCAGCACCTTGCAAGCTGATTTTGAATTAGTAGACCGCCGATTTAGGATTTGGGCAAAGAACTAAAGTTGTAGCCCCGGAGTTTTTAATGAATTTGGGCTTTTGAAGCACCAGATTTGGAGATGGGAAGCTCAAGTTATGGCCCAAATACTCCAACTGGTCCGAACAGGAATTCAGTCCATGCAGAATTCGGCTGAGCTGTTAAAAAGCAATATTTGGAGGCCCAAATGCACTCGTATTTTTGCTCACCATACCATTCCGGAAAGCTTGAGAAGTATACTAAAAACTTCAAGAAGACCACATTTTCATTTGGAAACTTTAACATAATTCAAATCTCAACCGAAGCCCCGAAGGTCAATCTGTCCAAAAGCTCAATTTCCTGAAATTTTCAACTTTGACGTATGTTGGTAAAATGGTCATAACTCTCTCATCCGAGCTTCGATTTAGCGTTTCAAGATGATCCGGAAAGCTAAGAAATAGATCTACAATTTTTCTTCTTTGAGCTTTGAGAGAATAAGGCCTGCTCAAGTATAAAATTGAGCCTTAAGGGAACAGACGGATTTCAAAACAATCCAAAAGTGCGGAAATAACACAGTTTTCATTTAATGGCTTCATTTACAACCTAAATCAAAATATAAGAATAATGAGTACATTTAGGTGCCAAATAAGTATAAAAGACTAGATATTAAGAGATAAAAACATAACATATTTTATACTTATTAATTATTGACCTAATGCATGAGATATGTGATTATGTAAATGTGTTGCGGCTTCATAGACGAAATAAAAAATTTCCGAGAAAAACACCAAAACACTATTCATAAAACGCAGAAAAATATCTTTTTTGTTTTTTCGAATTTTTGATTTTAAGGATATCGTTTATTTGAGGACGGGAAACATAATCTCCAATAAAACTGACGAAAGAAATTTCACGATTTTCACATGTGGAATGAGTTAGGAAATCTAACTAGAAAGAAATCGAGTAACCGAACGACTTTGGAAATATAAACCCTAATCGATTGTACGGAAGGGAAAAATGGACTTTTTACTAACCAAAATAGTTACAATAGCTAACTAAAAAAAAGAAACTAGAAATCGAAACTAAGTTTCGAAGTAACCGAACCGAGTTGAGCCTAGGGTTTGAAATGGCTCGGCTAAGGGTTGGGATGACGTGGCTAGGGTTGAGCCAAGAGTTGAGCCAAAGGTTTGTGATAACTTGGCTAGGGTTGAGCCAAGGCTTGAGCTCTACGGTTAAACCCTAGAGACTTAAGGCCTAAGTAAGGTTGGATGAGATGAAAACCAAATGAAATGCACATTAAAGCATAAAGCAAATTTTAAACCAAATGAGAGGTAAAAAGGGCCATAATGGCCAGCCACTTGGAGAAGGATGGCACCAAATGGTGAGTCGTTGGCATGACTCACCTTATCTAGACAAGCATTAAATGCTTGGTTCCCTTGCAATTCATTTTAATTTGCCAAACAAGGCCTTAGCAATCATTTAGTCTCCTTAGCCTTGCATGAGTTAACCTAATCTTGTATGGTTAGGTTAGTTGGTGGGAGATGAGATGATTAAGTATCCAACACTTAGCCATTTTCATCTTCATTTCCATTGTAAGAGCTAGAGAGAAAAGAGAGAACAATAGAAAGAAAAAGAAGAGAGAAAGAGAGAAAAGTAAGAACTTGAGAGCTTTGAGAAAGAAGAAGATCATTCAAGGAGAAAACAATAAGGATTCGCAAGCTTTGATCATTCAACATCCAAGCTTAAGGTTTATAAAATCAAGAACAAGAAAAGGTAAGAATAAGAACCCTAAAACTCATCTACTTCATCTCTTTCTTTTAAACGCTTTCTAATATATTAGGTAGTGCTTTGTTGGTGGATGTTGTTTATGTGGAGATCATTGAAGAATCTTGGAGAGATAAGGTAGTTGTGATTGTTGATAACCTTGTAAAACTACCGGTAAATGACATGAAAGTGAACGAATAACTAAAATGATAAGCCTATGCATGAGGATGGAAAACGAACCCCGTAGAGAACTTAATATTGAACTTATAATAATTGTTTGTGGATTTATTTGTGAAATCTGGGAGGAATGAGGTTTAGTTAAGGAAGTTATGAAAGAGTTTCAAGTGGAACGGAGGAAAAATACGCTTTAACGAAGTTATGGCAAAATTTTCCGTAAAAAGGTAATTAGTATGAAAAATCTTAGCTCCGTACCACTTTTGGGCCAAGTTAGTGGTTGGTTAATGTGTCCAAAAAATTCCGATTTGTTAGGGCTTTCGTAGTTTATGAAAAATGTAAGTCGTAGGCTCGAGAACGAGCTCAATCTGATTTTAGATGAGCGAGTTCCGGTAATTTGAAAGATTGACGTCAAAAGCGTCGTTTAATGAAACACGAGTCTCCGAGGGACTTTTGAGCCAGTTTTTAGGCTTTTTAGGAAATTGGGAAATTATTCTGTCCAGGGAAAATTATAGGTGGTGTTATGAGCTCATTAAGGGCTCAAGAACGGACTCATTCCGATAAGGAATGAGCGAGTTATGATGTCGTAAAGTTTCCACAAAAATCACAAAAAAATTTCCAAGGTTTATGAACGGCACCGCAATGCTGCTTCTGGAGTCGAGCTACTGGGGGACTTGGCGCCACAACACCGGTAATAAGCTTAAAGTGGGCGCCACAGTGCCGGTCAGGTCCAGACTCAGAAATGAAATTTTTCGGATTTTGAAACGGGACGTTTATATTAATATGGTAAAGTTTTTATTTATGTATAAATATAAGATGGTATGATACCAAGTCGTAAAAGACGCGAGTTAAGGTTATGTAGTGAATAAAAAGAAATTTTTTCAGAAATAAAGAAGGACTAATGTAAGTCGTTAATCAGCATCGTTGTATGACTAATTGGTATGTATATATGAACTTAAATATGTAGGACATTTGTGAAGGACGGTTAAGGTCAAAGTTATTAAAGAACGCAAGAGGCAAGTGTTCTGACCTTGTGCTATAATTTTATGTGCAAGTGTTATGTTGTTTAAAAATATTCTTATGTATGTAATGATTACACAAATTACGTATATTATTGAGAAAATCAAACTTGTACAAATCTTTTATAATTGTATAAGTTGTTCAAGTTTTGCTTCAATTGCATACTTTTAAGTTCTAATGTACCTAAACTGTTTCAGAAGATAGTCTTGAAGATAGTATGCACACAAGCCAATCATATTTGATATGATGTAGCATATACTTTGTAATCTTATTCATTTATTAATAAAAGAATTGATTTTCTTAAAAGGCATTTTATATTATCTACATGGTGCTGTTATATTAAATGTGATAAACCTATAGTTTTGAGCAATGCTTTTAGAATCATGATGGTGATCATGCTAATGAGATCTAAATTCAAGATAGCTCACAAACTAAGATTGTTCCTAATCGTTGGATTACTAAATTGGGGATTAGTGAATCTGAATAGATTAGTACATACGTTGCTTGCTCTTAGGAAGAGGATGATTGATTTCATAATCATTTGTGTGGAGACACTAAAGCAAGTATGTAGGCGCTTATTAGAGAATAAGTTCACTGAACGTGACTCGCTAAGGAATACCTAATGGAGTTTTACTCGCCTGTCAATAGGAATTCCTCTAGTGATAGTAGTACAAGTGATCCTTGGACTTGAGATCATCATAGTATATTGTGTATGATGAGTTATACTTTGACATGTCCCTTAAGACCTTTGGGGTATATCAAAGGGTATGATTGGGTATAATTAGTTGTACATGGAGATAGGTGAATGATCAATAAAGAATCTACCACGTCTAGTAAAAGATGTGAATGTCCTATGTGATTCGATAAATGACAACTCAGTAGTCCTTGGCCAAGGCAGAATGAAATTAGAAAGGAGTTTCTAATTTGCATTATTTAGAGTTGTGTATTTGAGAATCGAAATGCATATAATTAAATAAAATAAGACTTGACAGTAAATCCATATGTTATATTTAATTGGGACATTGTATAGTAGAAGGATTGAATTGTACGGTAACTATTTACTCAAAGGTTCTTTTGTGATTGATGTTGAAATCTATATTATCTGGAAAGTCGTTGATCGCTAAGGGGGCTTACCCTTATTGTAGAATAAATATTATTTATTTAAATGAATTAAATAGTTTAATTTATTTATTTAAATAAGATTAGAATTGTTCTAATTGATTTATTCACAACCGGTTTAATATAGAGAACCTAAAGGGTCACACCGCAAAAGGAAAATATTTATTTAAGAAGTAAATGGCATAATTGTAATAATAAGTTAAGTGTATTTAATTTAATCTATGGAGATAGAATAAATTAAATAGCTTAATATTTATTATTTAATATTTTGGAAATATTAAATATAAATTAATAACAGGAGTCTTATTATTATTATTACTATTACTATTATTTAATTCCTAATAGGGATTGGGAATTAATTAATAGAACTATTATTTATTTCCTAATAGGGATTGGGAATTAATTAATAGAAGTACTCTCTCACGAATTCCTAATTGGATTAGGAGCATAATTAATTAAAGGAGTTTAATTAGAATATAAACTCTAATCCTAAATAGTTTAGGGAAGGGTTATTCCTACATCTATAAATAAGAGGAGTTTTATCATAGATTAGGGTTACACACTCTTGCATTAGATTGTGGAGAGTACTTACAATTTCTATAGAGATAGAAACTAGGGTTTTACCAAATACCCAACTTCTTGAATAATTGTTCTTCCTTGGTGGATCACCTCTAGAGGCCAAACACTTGGGTGGCTAACGTTGATCAAAGGAAGGAATCACACCGTAGCATTCGAGGAGAACGCGAAGGACTAGGAGTTGAACTTGTACCTGAGGAAGCTTTGTTCTACGAGGGTATAAATTCTTATTCTCTTTCTCTTTTGTTTATATCGTTAATTGAACACAAGGATTGATCTTGGTGATAGTTTGTATAAAATATTAAAATCTTTTTTATCGCGCTTCCGCTCTATTTATGTAATTTGATTGCATGCTCGCGTTATATACAAACCTAATAGTGGTATCAGAGCCTAATCTTGTGCTAATTATCGATTTTGATAATTCCATGTATGCTTGATATGCGATTGGATCGAAATTTTTGGGCAGAATAAAAATTTTTGAATCAGCGACACGGCGCAGCTGCGCCGCCTCTAGTTCATTCTGGAGCGCAGCCGCGCCGAATCTCAGAATCGGTTTTTTCTGGGGCGCAGCGCAGCTGCGCCGTTGTCCAGTTCATTCTGGGCGCAGCTGCGCCGGCTAGCAGAATCCGAAATTTTTTTTTTCCTTCAATTGAAATAAATGGTTTATTTAATTGATATAAGTTTAAAATAAAGATATTTATTTTATCTGAAATAGGATTTCAGATTGCTAAAATTAAAGGAGTTTAATTTGGATTTGGTTTTTGATTAAAATAAAAGAGTTTATTTTGTTTCAAAAACTAAATATTAGCAAAACTTTTGTCCATTAATTGATATCAATTCACATATGGAATGGATTTATTATTCATGAGATGAATGTTATTTATTGATACATATAGAGATATGTATGATAATAAATAGGGATTGATTATGGACTATTGACCAATGTGTGATTGGATTTATTTTAGTGGATGGTTGAATGTATGGGTTTTATAAATGGGGTCTGCGTACCTCGTCTTCTCTAATTTTTCTCAATGTAAATTCTATCTCCCTCCTATGTACTTCCCCTTGACTGCTGATCAAGGTTTCTATTTATTGTAAATAGTTCATGTAATAGGAATAGTTGTGACACCCCCAAATCCAGGTACTTAATTCACACTGATTTGGTGTTCACTATAACATACATTCAAAACTAATCTTCCCAATAAAACAACAATTTAATAAACTTAAAGTAACATCTACCCAAAATGGGTTACATCTCCAAACTATTAAACATTCAATTCCCAGGTTATCTAAACCTTAATACATCAATGCGGAATAAAACATAAATTAAAACAAGTCTTGTTACAAATAATATATCTAGAACTATTTCTGCATCTTGCCCTTACCCTTATTGGTGGACGGCTCGTCCTGCTTCTCAGGCTTAGCTGCAATGATTAGTGCAAGAGTGAGCAAACAATTGCTCACAAGTATGATAACAACAACATTTAAATGAAAAGGATTTCAACTGAGGAATAACAGTCAAAGTCTAAAAGTTCGTTGGAAAGCTCGATTCAAGGAAAGATAGATTTCAAAATATAGAAATTATATCTGAGGGTCACAAGACCTCGAACTATGTCCTAGGTTGACAAGTATTTCTACTGTAACCTTTAACAGTCATATAGACTATGGACCAACATCTCGTACTCAGGGGGATCAGCCCTTTGTACAATGTATTGTGCACAAACATTTTAACGCTGTCGCGTAAGTAATCCCCTATAATAGGGTTGTTCATCTCAGTTTATCGTCTGAATCCATACCAAAAAGAAAATTGGCTTGGAACAAGTATAGAAAACATTCTAAGTCTTTGAAATGCACATCAACTAAGGACTAGCTGAATCAATAAGGGTTTGCTAGTCTAATTCATCAATAGAGTTTGTTCAATAGGAACTATATTTGAAGTTTGAATAACAATCAATGATTGAAGTAAAGCTCAAGTATATACTCATGATAGTAACCTTGCTTGATTAACAATAAGCTAAGGTAAATATTTTTGCTCAATGATAGTAAACTTGCTTTAAATGAAATAACAAGTTTAGGATAGAAAAACTTGTTCAACATAAAAGTAATAGGTTGAGATAAGGAACTTGCTATAAATAACTTTCAAGTTTAAGGGAGGAAAACTTGCCTCAAGCGTAGATTACAAATTTAAGTAATTCACGATCCTTAAACAACCTAAACATTTAATTATAAAATGGTAACATAATTAGTCACAAAATTAAAAGCATTTAAGGCTTGCTCTTTATCTCATTTAGCATACCATAGTCAACAAATACTAGTTTAGCAACCATCTTGGTAATACATTAGTCACACTAATATAAGTTTAATTATGCATCATAACTTCCAAGAAAAGAAAATAATAATAAATTTTTTTTTTTAAACAGTAGCGTTTCTCGCTGGGGCGAGAAAAATATTAACAAAATCGTCGTCGGGGCGGCGTTTTGCTTAACAATTTTGTCGCCGGGGCGACGACGTCGCTGGGGCGAAGAAATCAGTTCATTTTTATCGCCGGGGCGATAGACTTGACTGTCGTCTTCCCCAGCTCGCGAACCAGTGAAAACTTAGGCCAAATTTGGCCAAAATTTTCCGAATTCTACCATCCAGAAAACAATTAAGTATATCTAGACATCATATAAGATACAAAACATTTACCCAACATGTTTCTAATCAATCTAAGCATTATAAAACACATGATTAACCAATTTAAACCAAAATTCACTGTTAAAACCAAATATTCAAGTTTTAACCATTTTAATAAAATCAAACTCTGTAAACTCATTTTTCAACCAATTAAAACAATTCTTTTTGCATTACTCATGTTTTTCATCATACAATCACAAACAATTATTAATCTATCGAATAACAACTAATTTAAGCATCAATTTTCATACATATATACAATTCATGAAGTAAACTCTGTAAAAACTAAAAACTGATTTCAAAGACATATTTTCATGAATTAACCATTCAAATTAACCTATAATCATCACATAACCATCTAACACATGCGTTCTAACATTTTTAACCAAATAATTCATGAATTTAGCATATAAATTCATATACAGAGAAAATAAAACATAGTAAACAGTTTATACCTTCAAATTCTTAGAAATTTGATTAAGCTTCCTTGTTTTTTTTTGAAATTCTTTCTCCAATCTCCAAGCTTCTCTCTCAAATTCTCTCTTTTCTCTCAACTCTCAAATTCTCAAGCTCTGCTCTCTCTTTTCTCTCAAACTCTGATGTTCTTCTTCTTCTTTTCTCTCTGTTCTTCTCTTTTCTTTTCTTTCAACTGACGTACTTTCTTTTAAAAAAAATAAAACTGATGCAAATTAAAAACTAAAATAAAAACTGATACTTAATACAATAATAACGTATCATCAGTTATAAAATTTCAAAAGCCATAAGGCTTGTTTGGCAAAGCAAGATTAAAATAATCCATTATTCTAACTAAAGGCTTGTTTGGCAAAACACAAATAAAATAACTCATTTTTCCAACCAAAGGTCATAAGGCCTAGTTTGGAAAAACTAAATTAAAACTCCTTTCATTTATTTTAATAAAACATTATAACATATAATTTTAAATGTCACACATTTAATTTAATTGAACTTATTATTAAATAAATTCAATTAAACTTTACTAACTCAAATAATAAATTCATTTAACAAATAACAATAACACCAAATGAATTATATTATTCAAATAAACCTTTTTATCATCTAATTTAATTATTAATTAAATTAGAATAATCATCACAAATCATAGTCAAGTAACAATTAACACAATTAACTCAATATAAACGTATTTCACAATAGCTTAATAAATCATTTATTAACTCAATAAATTAACAAAAATATTTATACAAATCAATAAATATTTTTATTAATTCTCAAAAATTGCATTCGTTACATCTTTCCCTCCTTAAAAGGATTCTGTCCCCAGAATCACAACGCAATTAAATCATCCGTTACATTCTCCCCTCCTTACAAAGATTCTGTCCCCAGAATCGCATATAAAATTAAACAAATAATTGGGGGAAATTTTGCATCATTATCTCTTCGAGTTCCCACGTGGCTTCTTTAGCACTTTGGTTCCTCCATATTACCTTAACAGAAGGTATCACTTTATTTCTAAGTACTTGCTCCTTCCTGTCCACTATCTGTATAGGAACCTCTTCATATGACAAATCTTTCTCGAATTGTAGCGGTTCATACTCTATGACATGTTTATAATCAGACTTATACGGTCGTAGTACCGATATGTGGAATACATTGTGAATATGGTCTAACTCGGGAGGTAAAGCTACCTCATAAGCCACCTCGCCTATTCGTTTCAGCACTTCAAACGGTCCAATAAACCGCGGACTCAGCTTACCCTTTTTACCAAATCTGATCTTTCCCTTCCAGGGAGATACTTTGAGGAACACAAAGCTCCCGACTTCAAATTCGCGATTTTGTCGGTGTTGATCAGCATACTTCTTTTGCCTGTCTTGAGCGGCTATCAGTCTGGTTCTTATCACCTTGACAATTTCAGCAGTTTGTTGTACCAACTCGGGTCCCAATAGTCGACGTTCACCAACCTCATCCCAGCATAACGGAGTTCTGCATTTCCTTCCGTACAATGCTTCGTAGGGCGGCATGCCGATACTCGCGTGATGACTATTGTTGTAAGCAAACTCGACCAAAGGTAAATGATCATCCCAGTTGCCTTTAAAATCCATAACGCACGCCCGAAGCATATCCTCCAACATTTGAATTGTTCTTTCGCTCTGACCATCGGTTTGAGGATGATAAGCTGTACTCATTCTCAACTGTGTCCCCAAACAAGCTTGCAGACTTCTCCAAAATTTTGATGTGAATCGTGGATCTCGATCTGATACTATTGACACTGGAACTCCGTGCCTTGAGATAATCTCTTTGACATATAATTTCGCCAGCTGATCTAAAGTAAATCGGATTTTAATCGGCAAGAAATGCGCTGATTTCGTCAATCTGTCAACTATGACCCATATTGCGTCATAACCCTTTTGAGTAGTTGGAAGCCCTACTACAAAGTCCATTGTGATATGCTCCCATTTCCATTCTGGTATCTCCAAGGGCTATAACAAACCACTTGGTCGTTGATGCTCAGCTTTGACTCTCTGACAAGTGAGACATTTCGCAACACATTCAGCAACCTCTCTTTTCATGTTTGGCCACCAAAAATGTTGACGAAGATCCTGGTACATCTTTGTGCTTCCCGGGTGAACCGAAAATCGTGAACTGTGAGCTTCGTTCAAAATCTCCTCTCTGATTGCCAATACTGACGGTACCCAGATTCTGCCTTCAAATCTCAGCAACCCTTCAGTATCGATTTTATATTTAAGCTCTTCTCCCTCAAGCACTCTTTGCCGAATCTTATCACATTCCTCATCGTGAAGTTGCGCTTCCTTGACTTTTTCTATCAAAGTTGATTGAGTTTCTATCTGGAACAATTTTTCATTAGTCTCTGTCAAACCCTTCACCTCTATTTCCAACTTAGCCATTTCTGCTACGAGCTTCTCCTGAGCGGTTAACAAAAACAGTTTCTCCCGACCTTTTCTACTCAAAGCGTCGGCAACCACATTAGCCTTTCCTGGATGGTATAGAATTTCACAATCATAATCTTTGATCAATTCTATCCATCTCCTCTGCCGCATATTCAAATCTTTCTGCGTGAAAATATATTTCAGACTTTTATGGTCTGCATATATTTCACACTTCTCCCCATAGAGATAGTGCCTCCAGATTTTCAAAGCAAACACCACGGCTGCTAACTCCAAATCATGGGTTGGATACCCTTTTTCATAATCTTTTAGTTGGCGCGATGCATATGCAATAACTTTACCATTCTGCATCAACACACAACCAAGTCCTTTATGTGATGCGTCACTGTACACCACAAAATTTCCTGTATTATCTGGTAAAGACAACACAGGTGCCGAACTTAATCTCTTCTTGAGTTCTTGGAAACTTTCTTCGCACTTCTCCGTCCAAACAAACTTCACTGATTTCCTTGTTAAATTCGTCAACGGAGTGGAGATCCTGGAGAAGTCTTGAATAAAACGTCTGTAGTAGCCTGCCAAACCCAAGAAACTCCTCACTTCTGACGGTGTCTTCGGCTGATCCCAGTTCATCACAGCTTCGACTTTCGCTGGATCCACCGAAATTCCGTCTTTATCAATAACATGTCCAAGGAATTGAACACGCTCCAACCAAAATTCGCATTTCGAAAATTTTGCATACAATTTCTCCTTCCTTAATGCCTCCAACGTCACTCTCAAATGCTCCACATGTTCTTCTTGAGTTTTGGAGTAAACCAAAATATCGTCTATGAATACCACCACAAACTTATCCAAAAATGGTTTGAACACCCTATTCATTAAGTCCATGAATGCTGCAGGCGCATTCGTTAAACCAAATGACATAACCAAAAACTCATAGTGACCATATCTAGTTCGAAACGCCGTCTTTGGTATGTCCTCTTTTCTCACTTTCAACTGATGGTATCCACTTCGCAGATCTATCTTCGAAAAATATCTTGCTCCCTTCAGTTGGTCAAATAGGTCATCGATCCTTGGCAATGGATACTTGTTTTTAATCGTGACCTTGTTCAACTCTCTATAATCAATGCAAAGATGCATTGACCCATCCTTCTTCTTAACAAACAATACCGGCGCTCCCCACGGCGAGACGCTCGGTTGAATATACTTCTTATCTAGCAGCTCTTGCAGCTGCACCATCAACTCCTTCATTTCTACCGGAGCCATTCGATACGGGGCTTTCGATATAGGGGCCGTTCCCGGTGCTAAATCAATTACAAACTCGATTTCCCTATCTGGCGGTAATCCTGGTAAATCGTCAGGAAACACGTCCGCAAAGTCCCTAACTACTGGTATCTCCTCCAGTTTTGTACCCACCCTTCGGGTATCAACTATATAGGCTAGATATCCTACACACCCTTGTCTCAACATCTTTCTGGCCTGCATCATCGTCAGACAACTCGTTTGTCTAGACGACTTGCTGCCATAAAACACTACCTTTGACGGAGTCATAAGGTTCACACACTTCTTTTGACAATCAATAACTGCCCCATGGTTGAACAACCAATCCATTCCCAGAATGACGTCAAACTCCCCAAGACGAATTGGAATCAAGTTGACAGTCATCACATGACCCTTAATTTCTACTTGACAGTTCTTGTGGACAAACTTAACAGGAATCACCTCCCTATTCGCAATTTCTATGTTCATGGGGTAATCTAACTCTTCCTGAGGTAAGTCTAATTTCTTAGCAAAATCATCGGATATAAATGAGCAAGTAGCACCCGAGTCAAACAATACATAAGCATTAACATTATTGACTGGAATGATACCTGACACTACATCCTTTGACTGCACAGCATCCTGCACCGTCATGTTGAATGTTCGAGCGGTAGGTCGGTTGAGCTGTGTCGGTCCGGTGATAGTCAGATTGCCTCCACCGTTGTTCCCTTTTCCTGCACCAGTTCCTCCTGTAGTTGTTTTCTTAGGGCACTCTCGGGCAAAGTGATCCTTCGACCCGCAGATGAAACATGCTCCTTTCTTCGGATTAGGGCAATTTGGTGAAATATGACCCTCCTGCCCGCAATTGAAGCACACCCGCTTACCCTTCAAACAAGCACCCATATGGCTCTTTCCACAGTTGCTGCACACCTCTATCTTCTTTTTCTGAATACCCTGCTGACTTCCCGTAGAGTTACTATCATTCCATTTCCTTTTCTGGCCACTGCCCCCATGGCTACCACTTATCTTGTTTTCATTCTCATTCTTCTTTTTCTTCTGCTCCTGGTTGTACTTGGACAGAGCATCACTGCCTCCTTCAGCAATAATCGCCTTTTCCAGCACTGCCGCAAACGAGTTCAGTTGAAACAACGAAACTCTACTATATAACCAGGGTTTCAGTCCCTGCTCAAATCTCCTAGTTTTCCGCTCATCCGTGTTGACCTGATATGGCGCAAACCGCGGCAGCTCATTAAACTTTGCAGCATATTCAGGTACCGTCATGGTACCTTGCTTCAGTTCCAGAAACTGTACTTCCATTTGATTCTGAGCACTTGCCGGGAAGTAGGTCTCGAAAAATATCTCCTTAAACCGCTCCCACGGAATAATCCCTTGACCACCTCGAGTCTTATTTGCTTGCCACCAATAGCTAGCTTCTGACTTCAGCATAAAGGTTGCAAATGCCTTCTTCTGGTCCTCGTTGACTCTAGCGACATCAAACACCTTCTCCATTTCCATAACCCACGTTTGGGCCTCTATCGGATTCATAGACCCTAGAAATTCCGGGGGTCCGACAGCCTTGAAATCTTTGAAGGTTGTAGCCTGAGCTTGTGGTTGATTTGCAAAGGCTCCCGTTAGCAGATTCACCAACTGCTGCATCGGATTAGCGTTGGCTTCTTCATTATTAGTAGATCCCTCTGGGGTCTGTTGACGTGTTGGTTGTCTTCTTGGCGGCATCTTACTGTTAAGAATTCTCATTATTAGACTATTGCTTAATTACTCAAACATTTAAGTCTTATCTTAAACATTTATAAACAACACTTAAACACATAACACATCTGATAAACTTCCACATTTTATTCATGAATTGCTTCAAAACATAATATAGATAACATCGTAGTTATTTACATCAAATCATCTATCCTGAAATCACAAAGTTCCAGGACTACATCATTATTCTATCCCATTATATAAACTGAGATTAACAACTTATTGACTCATAAATTTCATAATAACATAACTAATCATAATCTATGATGACATCCCACGACGCACAGCTTCCTGGCATTCCTGCTCCATAATGCGTGTCATCATCGTACGATCCATCACATCTGGATGACGATTAGCTCGATCTTGAGCTCTGTCTATGGTAGTATGAAAAATATATTCCATCTCATCAATCTTGGCCTTCTTTGACCGCATCTCACACTCAACACGATCTGCGCGATCAGCCTCCCTCAGCCAAGCTATCTCAGCTCTCGCCCGCTTAGCTGACTCCTCTTTCAACTCATCTCGTACAATCTCATTCCTGGCTATCAACTGTCCGCGTCGATACTCAGACTGTGCTAGCCTCTGCTCCGCCTCTGCAAGACGTGAAGAAAGGTCTTGGATCTCAGCATCCTTCTGCTCTAGAGTGGTTTGACGTTCTGTAGCTTGTTCCTCTAACTCCTCCTTTTCACTCTCTACATGAACCAGCTTCCACTCCACGTCTCTAAGACGTATATCTAGCTCCACGATCTCACTGCTCTTCTGCTCCAAAGCAGTCTGTCGCTCAGCCAACTGCCCCTCTAACTCCTCCACTCTGTCCTGCAACTCTATGTTGCGATCATACACCCGTTCGTACATCTGAACACCCAAAGTAGATAGTGATATCCCCTCAGGGTCTTCCTCCTCCTCCTCCTCAGCCTCCTCAGGGTCCTCCTCAGGATCAGTCTCAGGCTCAGTCTCAGGCTCATACTCGTGACCTGTAACTGTAACCAATGGAGATGGCTCCCTCTGCACTAGCTGCTCATGAACTACGTGAATATCTCGGGGCTCCTCCTCCCTAGTCTGGCTGGGCTCTCCTCTATCACTCATCCTGACAACAAAATTTTAAGTTTTAATGACTAATCGATAATACTCGCGAGCACATAAGTTTGTTATCAAATAAGCACATAGCACATAATCGTTTTATTGTCTTTAATGAATTTCCATAATTCATTCCTTAGAACTCGATAAGAGTTTATCACCACTATATTCTCTATCTTCTAAAAGGCTACTACCCTAAGGTTTTTCCCCATCTAAAGGTTCATAACCTATCAGCTCTGATACTAACCTGTGACACCCCCAAATCCAGGTACTTAATTCCCACTGATTTGGTGTTCACTATAACATACATTCAAAACTAATCTTCCCAATAAAATAACAATTTAATAAACTTAAAGTAACATCTACCCAAAATGGGTTACATTTCCAAACTATTAAACATTCAATTCCCAGGTTATCTAAACCTTAATACATCAATGCGGAATAAAACATAAATTAAAACAAGTCTTGTTACAAATAATATATCTAGAACTATTTCTGCATCTTGCCCTTGCCCTTACTGGTGGACGGCTCGTCCTGCTTCTCAGGCTTAGCTGCAATGATTAGTGCAAGAGTGAGCAAACAATTGCTCACAAGTATGATAACAACAACATTTAAATGAAAAGGATTTCAACTGAGGAATAACAGTCAAAGTCTAAAAGTTCGTTGGAAAGCTCGATTCAAGGAAAGATAGATTTCAAAATATAGAAATTATATCTGAGGGTCACAAGACCTCAAACTATGTCCTAGGTTGACAAGTATTTCTACTGTAACCTTTAACAGTCATATAGACTATGGACCAACATCTCGTACTCAGGGGGATCAGCCCTTTGTACAATGTATTGTGCACAAACATTTTAACGTTGTCGCGTAAGTAATCCCCTATAATAGGGTTGTTCATCTTAGTTTATCGTCTGAATCCATACCAAAAAGAAAATTGGCTTGGAACAAGTATAGAAAACATTCTAAGTCTTTGAAATGCACATCAACTAAGGACTAGCTGAATCAATAAGGGTTTGCTAGTCTAATTCATCAATAGAGTTTGTTCAATAGGAACTATATTTGAAGTTTGAATAACAATCAATGACTGAAGTAAAGCTCAAGTATATAATCATGATAGTAACCTTGCTTGATTAACAATAAGCTAAGGTAAATATTTTTGCTCAATGATAGTAAACTTGCTTTAAATGAAATAACAAGTTTAGGATAGAAAAACTTGTTCAACATAAAAGTAATAGGTTGAGATAAGGAACTTGCTATAAATAACTTTCAAGTTTAAGGGAGCAAAACTTGCCTCAAGCGTAGATTACAAATTTAAGTAATTCACGATCCTTAAACAACCTAAACATTTAATTATAAAATGGTAACATAATTAGTCACAAAATTAAAAGCATTTAAGGCTTGCTCTTTATCTCATTTAGCATACCATAGTCAACAAATACTAGTTTAGCAACCATCTTGGTAATACATTAGTCACACTAATATAAGTTTAATTATGCATCATAACTTCCAAGAAAAGAAAATAATAATAAATTTTTTTTTTTTAAACAGTAGCGTTTCTCGCTGGGGCGAGAAAAATATTAACAAAATCGTCGCCGGGGCGAGGAAGTCGCTGGGGCGGCGTTTTGCTTAACAATTTTGTCGCCGGGGCGACGACGTCGCTGGGGCGAAGAAATCAGTTCATTTTTATCACCGGGGCGATAGACTTGACTGTCGTCTTCCCCAGCTCGCGAACCAGTGAAAACTTAAGCCAAATTTGGCCAAAATTTTCCGAATTCTACCATCCAGAAAACAATTAAGTATATCTAGACATCATATAAGATACAAAACATTTACCCAACATGTTTCTAATCAATCTAAGCATTATAAAACACATGATTAACCAATTTAAACCAAAATTCACTGTTAAAACCAAATATTCAAGTTTTAACCATTTTAATAAAATCAAACTCTGTAAACTCATTTTTCAACCAATTAAAACAATTCTTTTTGCATTATCATGTTTTTCATCATACAATCACAAACAATTATTAATCTATCGAATAACAACTAATTTAAGCATCAATTTTCATACATATATACAATTCATGAAGTAAACTCTGTAAAAACTAAAAACTGATTTCAAAGACATATTTTCATGAATTAACCATTCAAATTAACCTATAATCATCACATAACCATCTAACACATGCGTTCTAACATTTTTAACCAAATAATTCATGAATTTAGCATATAAATTCATATACAGAGAAAATAAAACATAGTAAACAGTTTATACCTTCAAATTCTTAGAAATTTGATTAAGCTTCCTTGTTTTTTTTGAAATTCTTTCTCCAATCTCCAAGCTTCTCTCTCAAATTCTCTCTTTTCTCTCAACTCTCAAATTCTCAAGCTCTGCTCTCTCTTTTCTCTCAAACTCTGATGTTCTTCTTCTTCTTTTCTCTCTGTTCTTCTCTTTTCTTTTCTTTCAACTGACGTACTTTCTTTTAAAAAAAATAAAACTGATGCAAATTAAAAACTAAAATAAAAACTGATACTTAATACAATAATAACGTATCATCAGTTATAAAATTTCAAAAGCCATAAGGCTTGTTTGGCAAAGCAAGATTAAAATAATCCATTATTCTAACTAAAGGCTTGTTTGGCAAAACACAAATAAAATAACTCATTTTTCCAACCAAAGGTCATAAGGCCTAGTTTGGAAAAACTAAATTAAAACTCCTTTCATTTATTTTAATAAAACATTATAACATATAATTTTAAATGTCACACATTTAATTTAATTGAACTTATTATTAAATAAATTCAATTAAACTTTACTAACTCAAATAATAAATTCATTTAACAAATAACAATAACACCAAATGAATTATATTATTCAAATAAACATTTTTATCATCTAATTTAATTATTAATTAAATTAGAATAATCATCACAAATCATATTCAAGTAACAATTAACACAATTAACTCAATATAAACTTATTTCACAATAGCTTAATAAATCATTTATTAACTCAATAAATTAACAAAAATATTTATACAAATCAATAAATATTTTTATTAATTCTCAAAAATTGCATTCGTTACAATAGTTAGAATTAATTTTGAAGAATTGGAGACAAAGGAGCAAGGAGCGCATGAAGACCCGTTTGTATTGGAGCCCGGGTTTAAATGTAATAGTTATATTTAAATTTAATTCTTGCACCCTAGGTTTGACCTTTTGGTTCACTTGGTGGCTCTAGTGAACCAAACTAGAATAAAAGTCCATAATCAATCCAGGTAGAATATAGTATTCTATATGTGCATGCTTACTATATATATATATATATATTATATATATATATATATATATATATATTATATATTATCCAACATGCTTCGCATGTAAAATAATATGACGCGTATTTTATATATATATGTGCATGCGCGTTAATTAAGATGAGACTAATAATAACAAACCCCTCAAAGGAATCATATTAAGTCCTAAGCGTTCAAAGATATTTGGAATATCGAACGTCGCCTTCTAGCATGGTAAAGCAATAGAGTATTAAATATTTAATATGAGTTTGTTGTGTCACCACAAGGCAAGTATTAAATATTTAAGATGTTGCTTTATCACATTTGATGCTTATAAATAGACTGAACGATGCCCTTTTGTTGTGTCACCACAACGACAGTGTTTTTCTTTCGAATATATGGAAGTGCTAGGTTGGACTTAACTTAGATAATTTTGATTCGGATGTGTCACTACTTGATCAAAATAATCTAAGAGGCAAAATACAAGGAGTTACATAGTGATGTAATTGACAATAGTTGTCTACCTATTTATTTATATATCGTTTGTTGTGTCACCACAAGGCTATATACATTTGAAATGGGATCCTTAATCTCACTAGCAAATCTTTAATTAGAATTGCCGAACTATATAATGAGGGTAATATAGTTTGATGAAAATAGTGGGAGATACCAATTTAAAATAAAGACCTAATTTATTTTGGTAATTAATAAATTGAATGTATGCTAAAATGTTGTTTATTTCACATGCAGAATTTAAAAATGTCAAACTCACTATCACTGCGTAGCATACTTGATGCTAACAAACTGACCGGACCGAATTACACGGACTGGTTAAGGAATCTGAGAATTGTTCTCATTGCTGAAAAGATTTCTTATGTCCTAAATTCGCCTGTCCCTGCAAGTGGTGCAGAAACAGCCTCTGAGGAAGAGATTGCTACTTTCAGAAAGTGGCAAGATGATGCAATCTTAGCTCAATGCATCATGCTCGCATCCATGAGTAACGAGCTTCAGCGTCAGCATGAAACTATGGATGCTCCTACTATATTGTTGCACCTCAAAGAGTTGTATGGTGAGCAAAGTAGGACTGCTAGATATCAGATATCTAAGGAGCTCTTCCGATCTCGTATGACCGAGGGCACTGCTGTTGAGACTCATGTCCTTAAGATGATCAATCTGATTGAACAGCTTGGACAGCTTGGGTTCGTGATGGATGGGGAGTTAAGTCAAGATTTGATCTTGCAGTCACTCCCGGACACCTTCTCACAATTTGTTGTGAATTTTCACATGAATAAGTTGGACGTCAGCTTGCCTGAGTTACTTAACATGTTGAAAACTGCTGAAGGTCACTTCTCATCCAACAAAAACCAAGTCTTACTAGTGGATGATTCTTCCAAGAAAAGGAAGAGGCCCAAGGTATCTTCTGAAAAGAAGAAAAACAAGAAGGCTAAGGGCAAGGCGAAGAGGAAGGATAAAAAGAAACCTGATCCAGATAGCAAAGGAATTTGCTACCATTGCAATAAGCCGGGACACTGGAAGAGGAACTGCAAGGAGTATCTTGCAGACCAGAAGAAGCTTGGAGAAGCTTCGACTTCCGATCTAGGTTTGTTCATGATTGAAATTAATTTTTCTAAAAGTCAAAATTCTACTTGGGTATTGGATACCGGCTGTAGTTCTCACATATGTAATAATGTGTAGGGACTAAGCAGAAGTAGAAAGCTGGACAAGGATGAAGTCGTCCTACGAGTGGGAAATGGAGCAAAGGTTGCTGCATTAGCTGTAGGGACTTATCGTTTAGCACTGCCTTCGGGCAAGCTCATTAGTTTAAATAATTGTTATTATGTTCCGACACTCATTAGAAACATTATTTCAATTTCTGTATTGGATATGGATGGTTTTGATATTATAATAAAGAACAATAGTTGTTCTATTTATAATAAAAATGTTTTATATGGTGTTGGTAATTTACTGAATGGACTTTACATACTTGACTTGCATGAAAATATACTTCAAGTTAAACAAACTAAGAAAAGAAAAAGAGATGATGTTAATTATACCTTTATGTGGCACTGTCGACTCGGTCATATCAATGAAACAAGATTATCCAAGTTGCATAAAGATGGGCTTTTAGAGCTATTTGATTACGAATCATATCCAACTTGTGAATCTTGTCTCATGGGTAAAATGACTAAATCTCCTTTTACTGGAAAAGGAGAAAGAGTTACAGAGTTGTTAGCATTGGTACACACAGACGTATGTGGACCTATGACAATGAATGCACGAGGAGGGTATTCTTATTTTATTACTTTCACTGATGATCATTCTAGATTTGGATATGTGTATTTAATGAAATACAAATCTGAATCGTTTGAAAAGTTCAAAGAATTCAGAAGTGGAGTAGAGAAGCAAACTGGTAAGAGTATTAAGATTCTTCGATCGGATCGAGGAGCTGAATACTTGACCAATGAGTTTTTAAGTTGTCTCAAAGAAAATGGTATAATCTCACAATGGACTCCACCAGGAACACCACAGTTGAATGGTGTATCTGAAAGGAGAAATCGAACATTGTTGGACATGGTTCGTTCCATGATGAGTTTTACCGACCTTCTAGTATCCTTCTGGGGTTATGCCCTAGAATCGGCTGCATACCTACTTAACAAGGTACCTACCAAATCCGTCCCAAAGACCCCATATGAGATATGGACAGGGAGGAAACCAAATCTTAAGCATGTTAAGACTTGGGGTTGTCCAGCTTATGTCAAAAGGTTTGAGCAAGATAAGTTGAAGACTAGATCCGACAAGTGTAGATTTGTGGGATACCCTAAAGAAACATCAGGGTATTATTTCTATCACCCGACTGATCAAAAGGTGTTTGTTGCGAAACACACTGCCTTCTTGGAAAAGGAGTTTATCCTTGAAGGGGTCAGTGGGAGTAAGATATATCTTGAAGAAGTTCAAGAACCACAAAATACTACGGATCAAAGTCAGGTACCTGACCAAGTAGAAGAACCTACTGTACCACAACCTATTCGTAAATCTGGAAGAGTACCGAAGATACCTGAGAGGTATGGATTCATCATAGAGGATGATGATGAGGTACGCATCATAGATGATGATGATCCATTAACTTACGAAGAGGCTATGAGTAGTGATGACTCAGAGAAATGGCTAAAAGCCATGAAATCCGAGATGGACTCCATCTATGAAAACCAAGTATGGACTTTAGTTTCACCACCTGAGGGCATTAAGCCTATTGGGTGTAAATGGGTCTTTAAGAGAAAGACTAGAGCAGATGGCAAGGTAGAGACCTATAAGGCCCGACTGGTGGCAAAATGTTTCAAACAAAGACAAGGAGTTGACTATGATGAAACCTTCTCACCAGTAGCTATGCTCAAGTCCATTCGAATTTTGCTTGCAATTGCAGCTTATTATGACTACGAGATCTGGCAAATGGACGTGAAAACGACCTTCCTCAATGGAGAGCTTGAGGAGAATGTATATATGATATAGCCAGATGGTTATTTCAACGGTTGAAACAAACCAAGTCTGTAAGCTACAACGATCCATTTATGGATTGAAGCAAGCTTCTCGAAGATGGAACATCCGTTTTGATGAGATAATCAAAAGGTTTGATTTTATCAAAAATGAAGATGAACCATGTGTGTACAAGAAGGTTAATGGGAGCGTTGTTTCATTCCTTGTATTATATGTTGATGACATATTACTGATAGGGAATGATGTTCCTATGCTACAGTCGATCAAAATTTGGCTATCTAAACACTTCTCCATGAAGGACTTGGGTGAGGCATCCTATATTTTGGGGATAAAGATCTATAGAGATAGATCTAAAAGGATGCTGGGCTTGACCCAAGGAAAGTACATTGACTCGATGCTAAAGAAGTTTAGCATGGAAGATTCCAAGAGAGGTCTCATGCCGATGAGCCATGGAATACATCTCTCCAAGAAACAGGCCCCAAAGACACCTGAGGAGAGAAACCGGATGAGTAAGATTCCTTATGCTTCCGCAATAGGATCTATCATGTACGGTATGATATGTACTAGACCAGATGTCGCTCATGCACTTAGTGTAACGAGCAGATATCAGTCGAATCCAGGAGAAGAGCACTGGAAGGCAGTGAAAAACATCCTAAAGTACTTGAGAAGAACTAAGGATGTATTTCTTGTCTACAGTGGGTCTGAATTGAAACTAGAGGGCTATACAGACTCAAGTTTTCAAACAGACCAAGATGACAGTAAATCCGTTTCAGGGTACGTGTTTACCTTAAACGGTGGCGCAGTGAGTTGGAAAAGTTCCAAGCAGCAAACAATTGCTGATTCAGTGACAGAGGCAGAGTACATAGCTGCAAGTGAAGCTGCAAAGGAAGCTGTTTGGATGAAGAAGTTCAGAACTGAACTTAGAGTGGTTCCTAGCATTAGAGGAGCAGTACCTTTATTCTGTGACAACAATGGAGCTGTTGCGCAGGCTAAGGAACCCAGGTCTCATCAGAAATCCAAACACGTGTTGCGGCGGTTTCATTTGATTAGAGAGATCATTGAAAGAGGAGATGTCACCCTGGAGCATGTGGACTCTCAAGACAACATTGCAGATCCATTACTAAAGCTTTAACTCAACAGCAGTTTGATCGTCACTTAGAGAAGATGGGTATTAGATACCATGGCGATTGGCTTTAGTGCAAGTGGAAGATTGAAAGTAGTATGCACACAAGCCAATCATATTTGATATGATGTAGCATATACTTTGTAATCTTATTCATTTATTAATAAAAGAATTGATTTTCTTAAAAGGCATTTTATATTATCTACATGGTGCTGTTATATTAAATGTGATAAACCCATAGTTTTGAGCAATGCTTTTAGAATCATGATGGTGATCATGCTAATGAGATCTAAATTCAAGATAGCTCACAAACTAAGATTGTTCCTAATCGTTGGATTACTAAATTGGGGATTAGTGAATCCGGATAGATTAGTACATACATTGCTTGCTCTTAGGAAGAGGATGATTGATCTCATAATCATTTGTGTGGAGACACTAAAGCAAGTATGTAGGTGCTCATTAGAGAATAAGTTCACTGAACGTGACTCGCTAAGGAATACCTAATGGAGTTTTACTCGCCTGTCAATAGGAATTCCTCTAGTGATAGTAGTACAAGTGATCCTTGGACTTGAGATCATCATAGTATCTTGTGTATGATGAGTTATACTTTGACATGTCCCTTAAGACCTTTGGGGTATATCAAAGGGTATGATTGGGTATAATTAGTTGTACATGGAGATAGGTGAATGATCAATAAAGAATCTACCACGTCTAGTAAAAGATGTGAATGTCCTATGTGATTCGATAAATGACAAATCAGTAGTCCTTGGCCAAGGCAGAATGAAATTAGAAAGGAGTTTCTAATTTGCATTATTTAGAGTTGTGCATTTGAGAATCGAAATGCATATAATTAAATAAAATAAGACTTGACAGTAAATCCATGTCTTATATTTAATTGGGACATTGTATGGTAGAAGGATTGAATTGTACGGTAACTATTTACTCAAAGGTTCTTTTGTGATTGATGTTGAAATCTATATTATCTGGAAAGTCGTTGATCGCTAAGGGGGCTTACCCTTATTGTAGAATAAATATTATTTATTTAAATGAATTAAATAGTTTAATTTATTTATTTAAATAAGATTAGAATTGTTCTAATTGATTTATTCACAACCGGTTTAATATGGAGAACCTAAAGGGTCACACCGCAAAAGGAAAATATTTATTTAAGAAGTAAATGTCATAATTGTAATAATAAGTTAAGTGTATTTAATTTAATCTATGGAGATAGAATAAATTAAATAGCTTAATATTTATTATATAATATTTTGAAAATATTAAATATAAATTAATAACAAGAGTCTTATTATTATTATTACTATTACTATTATTTAATTCCTAATAGGGATTGAGAATTAATTAATAGAACTATTATTTATTTCCTAATAGGGATTGGGAATTAATTAATAGAAGTACTCTCTCACAAATTCCTAATTGGATTAGGAGCATAATTAATTAAAGGAGTTTAATTATAATTGAAACCATAATCCTAAATAGTTTAGGAAAGGGTTATTCCTATATCTATAAATAAGAGGAGTCTTATCATAGATTAGGGTTACACACTCTTGCATTAGATTGTGGAGAGTACTTATAATTTTTATAGAGATAGAAACTAGGGTTTTGCCAAATACCCAACTTCTTGAATACTTGTTCTTCCTTGGTGGATCACCTCTAGAGGCCAAACACTTGGGTGGCTAACGTTGATCAAAGGAAGGAATCACACCGTAGCATTCGAGGAGAACACGAAGGACTAGGAGTTGAACTTGTACCCGAGGAAGCTTTTTTCTACGAGGGTATAAATTCTTATTCTCTTTCTCTTTTGTTTATATCGTTAATTGAGCATAAGGATTGATCTTGGTAATGGTTTGTATAAAATTTTAAAATCCGTTTTATCGCGCTTCCGCTCTATTTATGTAATTTGATTGCATGCTCGCGTTATATACAAACCTAACAAGTCTAAGCTATTTGTTTCGGCTAGACACATGTTATACATTTTATTGATTCAAATATAAATCTTTAAAATGTTTTTGGGATTAAGTAGAGTTGTCCAACTGAATTGTTTTGGTTTGGACTCAAGTCTGAGAATGAACCTCCCTTATTTGGAAAAATATTTAGTCGGATATTCCGACCGCGCCGAAAGGCGGTGATGATAAACGCAAAATGTCTTTTTAAGTACGTAGTGTTGATCAACGCAGGGCATAAACAGTTGATCACCCACCGTGCCCGTAAGTCATGACGGTTTACAGTTGAATTACTGTTAGACCTTTTCAAAAGTGAACAAAAGTTCTTGGTCTTTCGACCGCTCAACATGATAGTCAGTATGTCGTTTCAAGATATTTTGTTATTCAAAATGATTCAAAGGTTTTCATAACTATTGTTCAGTTGTTGAAATATACGTTAATAAAAATATTTAATTCTTATTTATATTGTTATCATTAATTATTATTACGCGCTGGGTAATTAAATGCTCAACCTTGCTTGTAATTAAATATTTTTAGCAAAGCTTAGACGTGTAGAAGTTTCTGGTAAGGATAAAGGAAAAGGAAAGATGAACGAGTGAAAGATGGAACTGTTATATATAATAGTTAGTCGTATTGTAAATAATATTTTGAATGATATTATGTATGAATATTTTAAGGGTCTTAGAACCTGGGTTTGTAAAAATATGTTTGTAATAAATAGAAATTACATTCCTGTTGTAGAGAATATATTGATGGATGTTAGTTACATGGATAGTACCGTGATGCACTGAATACGGGTTTAAAGTTACCCGAATATAGGGGCGTCACAGCCTCTCCGGAACCCAGAGATCGGGATAGGCAAGAGTCATCCCCCCAGAGGAACGAGTCCGAGGCACTTGCCCGGGGGGTAGCAGAACTAGAGAAGAAACTTACAGAGGCCATTCAGGAGAAGGAGACTTTAATTGACTCAACATCACCGTTCTCCCCAAAGATCGATCGGGTTCGGGCCTATCCTAATGAGAAGGTTCCACACATGGAGAGTTATGATGGAACAGGAGATCCGCATGATCATGGTCAGACGTATGACCGGTTGATGAAGTTTTATGAATACTCTGACGCCGCTAAGTGTTAGATGTTCATCACTACTTTGAGGAAGGAGGCTCGATAGTGGATGACGTCTTTGGCCCCGAACTTAATCTCGTCTTGGAAAGAGCTCTGTGATAAGTTTCATGGACAGTTCGGAAGTAATAAAAGGAGAGGGAAGTCGACAAATTCTCTGATGCAGATAAGGAAGTATTCAAACAAAATCCTAGGCCAGTACGTGAAACGATTCTAAGAGGCTGTCGGAAGAGTAACGGATCTGAACGGCCCTCAGGCCCTCGAATACTTCACCACGGGGTTAGATGTCGTGAAGTCAAAGAAACTGGTGAAAGACATGATGTTTAATGCTTCGAAGGACTTGGATGAAGCTTATGACAGAGCCAAAAAATTCATTACAATTGAGGAAACCATGGGTAGTCTGAAGTCGAATGCGATGAAAAAACCAAAGGATCGCGATAAGAGTAACCATCCCAGGTCGAATAATAATAATAGGACAGACAATCAGCCGAAAAGAATTTTAATTAGGGTTCGGGAGGAGGCCGACTGCCCTTTCCGAACTGAGGAGTTAACAAGGTGTATACCTCGCTCAATACGGATCGGGCAACGATACTGGAGCAGATAAGAGACAAACCGTTCTTTGAACCTTGCTTGGACAACATTCGTCCGGAGCGAGGGAACCAAAATAAATATTGCAATTACCATCAGGTTATTGGGCACTCCACCGAAGTATATAAAGATCTGAAGAATTTGATCGAGAAAAATGTACAGAACGGAGAGTTAGTCCAGTACGTAGCAAGGAGAGAGGGTTTCGGGATAAGGCAGAACAATAATTAGGAACGGAACCCTCAGCCATTACCCGAACAGACATAGGAAGTTAAGTGAGTGGTTAACGTGATAACAAGTGGCTTGATTGGAAAAATGATTGGGAAGAAGAAGCGCAGGGTGCTGGATTCGGTTCTGACAGTATCTCAACAACCTGCCAGGAGGGATTGGTTGTTCCCTGGTGTGGTAATTTCTTTCACCGATGAGGATTACCCATCAAAATCTATCGAGCCACACGAAGGAGCTTTAGCTATCACTGCGTAGGTCGGGATTTTGGATATGAAAAGAATTTTGATTGATAATGGCTCATATGTTAATATATTGTATGCCCATGCATATTATGTTAGGTTTGTATATAACGCAAGCATGCAATCAAATTACATAAATAGGGCGGAAGCGTGATAAAACGGATTTTAAAATTTTTCATACAAACCATCACCATGATCTTTCCTTGTGTTCAATTATCAATTAACGAAAGAGATAGAGATAGAGAATTATACCCTCATGAATCAAAACTTCCTCGGGTACAAGTTCACCTCCAATTCCTTCATGTTCTCCTTAAATTCCACTACCTAAATTCCTTCGGTTGATCAACGTTAGCCACTCAAGTGTTTGGCCTCTAGAGGTGATCCACCAAGGAAGAATAGTTGTTCAAGAAGATGGGTGTTGGAAAAACCTAGTTTCTATCTCTATGGAAATTGCAAGTACTCTCCACAATCTAATACAAGAGTGTGTAACCCTAATCTATGATAACACTCCTCTTATTTATAGATGTAGGAAAACTCTTTCCTAAACTATTTAGGATAGGGTTTCTATTTTAATTAAACTCCTTTAATTAAATCAACCTCCTAATCTAATTAGGAATCCATGAGAGAGTACTTCTATTAATTAATTCTCAATCCCTATTAGGAATTAAATAATAGTAATAGTAATAATAATAATAATAATAATAATAATAATAATAATAATAAGACTCCTCTTATTAATTTATATTTAATATTTCCAAAATATTAGATAATAAATATTAAGCTATTTAATTTATTCTATCTCTATAGATTAAATTAAATACACTTAACTTATTATTACAATTATGCCATTTACTTCTTAAACAAATATTTTTCCTTTTGCGGTGTGACCCTTTAGGTTCTCCATATTAAACCGGTTGTGAATAAAATAAATTAGAACAATTATAATTATATTTAAATAAATAAATTAAACTATTTAATTCATTTAAATAAATAATATTTATTCTACAATAAGGGTAATCCCCCTTAGCGATCAACGACTTTTCAGATAATATAGATTTCAACATTAATCACAAAAGAACCTTTTAGTGCATAGTTACTGTACAATTCAATCCTTCTACCATACAATGTCCTAATTAAATATAAGACATGGATTTACTGTCAAGTCTTATTTTATTTAATTATATGTATTTCGATTCCCAAATGCACAACTCTAAATAATGTAAATTAGAAACTCTTTTCTAATTTCATTCTGCCTTAGCCAAGGACTACTGAGTTGTCATTTATCGAATCACATAGGACATTCACATCTTTTACTAGATGTGGTAGATTCTTTGTTGATCATTCGCCTATCTCCATGTACAACTTATTATACCCAATCATACTCTTTGATATACCCTAAAGGTCTTAAGGGACATGTCAAAGTATAACTCATCATACACAAGATACTATGATGATCTCAAGTCCAAGGATCACTTGTACTACTATCACTAGAAGAATTCTTATTGACAGGCGAGTAAAACTCTATTAGGTATTCCTTAGCGAGCCACGTTCAGTGAACTTATTCTCCAATAAGCACCTACATACTTGTTTTAGTGTCTCTACACAAATAATTATGAGATCAATCATCCTCTTCCTAAAAGCAAGAAACGTATGTACTAATCTATTCGGATTCACTAATCCCATTTTTAGTAATCCAATGATTAGGAACGATTTTAGTTTTAAGCTATCTCGAATTTAAATCTCATTAGCATGATCTCCATCATGATTCTAAAAGCATTGCTAAAAACTATGGGTTTATCACATTTAATATAACAGCACCATGTAGAAAATATAAAATGCCTTTGATTACCGAATAAGATTACAAAGTATATGTTACATCATATCAAATATGATTGGCTTGTGTGCATGCTACTTTCAATCTCCCACTTGCACTAAAGCCAATCGCCATGGTATCTAATACCCTTGTTCTCTAAGTGACTATCATCCTGCTATTTCATAAATCTTCATCAAATGGATATGCAATGTTGTTCTTAAGAGTCCACTATCTCTATAGTGACTTCTCCCCTTTCAATGATTCTACTAATCAAATGAAAGTGCCGCAACACATGTTTGAATCCAAGATGAGACTTAGGAACTATTCTTAGTTCTGTGATGAACTTTTCATCCAAACAATCAACTTGCAGCTTCACTTACAGCTATATACTTTGTCTTTGTCACTAAATCAGCAACTGTTTGCTGTTTGGAACTTTTTCAATTCACTACACCACCATTCAAGGTAACGATTTATCTTAAAGTGGATTTGTTATCGTCTTGATCAGTCTAAAAACTTGAGTTTGTTTAACCCTCTAGTTTTAATTCAGACCCACCATGAATCATGATCACATCCTCAATACCGGTTAAGTACTTAAAGATGATTTTCACTGTCTTACAGTAGTGAGAACATTCTCAGAAATCTTTTCAGCAGTGAGAACATTCTCAGATTCCTTAACCAGTCCGTGTAATTCGGCCCGGTTAGTTTGTTAGCATCAAGTATGCTACACAGTGATAGTAAGTTTGACATTTTTAAATTCTGCATGTGAAATAGACAACATTTTAGCATACATTCATTTTATTAATCATCAAAATAAATTAGGTCTTTATTTAAATTGGTATCTCCTACTATTTTTCATCATACTATATTACCTTTAATATATAGTTCGACAAATATAATTAAAGATTTGCTAGTGAGAATAAGGATCCCATTTCAAATGTATATAGCCTTATGGTGACACAAGAAACGATATATAAATAAATAGGTAGACAACTATTGTCAATTACATCACTATGTAACTCCTTCTATTTTGCTTCTTAGATTATTTTGATTAAGTGGCGATAACACATCTGAATCAAAATTATCCAAGTTAAGTCCAACCTAGCACTTCTATATATGTGAAGAGAAAAATACCGTTCTTGTGGTGACACAACATAACAGTAATGTTCAATTCCTTAATAAGCATCAAATGTGATAATACAACATCTTAAATATTTAATACTTGCCTTGTGGTGACACAACAAACTCATATTATATATTTAATACTCTATTGTTTTACCATGCTAGAAGGCGACGTTCGATATTCCAAATATCTTTGAACGCTTAGGACTTAATATGATTTCTTTGAGAGGTTTGTTATTATTAGTCTCATCTTGTTTAACGCGCATGCACACACACACACAGACATATATATATATATATATATTAGACATCATATTATTTAACATCCGAAGCATGTTAGATAATATATAATATATGTATATATATAGTAATCATGCACATATAGAATACTATATTCTATCTGGATTGATTATGGACTTTTATTCTACTTTAGTTCACTAGAGCCACCAAGTAAACTAAAAGGTCAAACCTAGGGTGCAAGAATTAAATTTAAATATAACTATTACATTTAAAACTCGGGCTCCATTACAAACGGGTCTTCAAGTGCTCCTTACTCCTTGGTCTCCAATTCTTCAAAATAATTCTAACTAATCCTATTACATAAACTATTTAAAATAAATAGAAATCTTGATCAGCAGTCAAGGGGAAGTATATAGGAGGAAAATAGAATTTACATTAAGAATAACTAGAGAAGACAAGGTACGCAGACCCCATTTATAAAAACTCATTCATTCAAGCATCCTTTAAAATAATTCCAATCACACATTGGTCAATAGTCCATAATCAATCCCTATTTATTATCATGCATATCTCCATATGCATCAATAAATAACATTCATCTCATGAATAATAAAACCATTCCATATATGCATTGATATCAATTAATGGACAAAAGTTTTGCTAATATTTAGTTTTTGAAACAAAATAAACTCTTTTATTTTAATCAAAAAAAACAAATCCAAATTAAACTCCTTTAATTTTAGCAATCTGAAATCATATTTCAGATAAAATAAACATCTTTATTTTAAACTTTTATCAATTAAATAAACCATTTATGTTAATTGAGAAAAACAAAAAAAATTCAAACTCTGCATATCGGCGCGGCCGAGCTCCAAATTGAACTAGCAGCGGCGCGGCCGCGCTGCACCCCAGAAACGTTTTCTGGGTTTGGGCGGGGCCACGCCGCGATATAGATTTAAGAAATTTTTTTTTGCCCAATATCCGATCGTATCGCATATCAATTCATACATGAAATCATCAAAATCAATAATTAACACAAGGATTAGGCTTTGATACCACAGTTAGGTTTGTATATAACGCAAGCATGCAATCAAATTACATAAATAGGGCAGAAGCGTGATAAAACGGATTTTAAAATTTTTCATACAAACCATTACCATGATCTTTCCTTGTGTTCAATTATCAATTAACGAAAGAGATAGAGATAGAGAATTATACCCTCGTGAATCAAAGCTTCCTCGGGTACAAGTTCACCTCCAATTCCTTTGCGTTCTCTTTGAATTTGTGACAACCCGGATTTTCGAGAATAATTATAATAAGAATTTAATATAGAATAATTTAATATAGAATAATTATTATTATGATTCGAGTTTGCATATATATATATATATATGTGTTATATATATATATATATATATATATATTTATGTGATTTATTTAGTGAGCTTAATATGTATATATATAAATGTAAAATA
Organism: Aralia elata; assembly: GCA_034770075.1. Lineage (NCBI taxonomy): Eukaryota > Viridiplantae > Streptophyta > Magnoliopsida > Apiales > Araliaceae > Aralia > Aralia elata. The sequence continues at coordinate 27,199,919 of CM068379.1, read as the reverse complement.
TATACATAGATTCAGAATAAATGAGTTACTACTTAATTATTGTGACGATCGCGAGTCGTGGGTAGCTTGGGAATTCAAGCTTATGAATATTATTGAATAAAACAGACTTTTATTAATAATATTATGTGTTATGAGTTTTAAGGTTATAGTATAACCTAGATTATGTGTAGGTGATGATTAGTAAGTATGAAAGTGTTCGTATAAGTTAATTTGGTAGTTTCAAGAAATATCGCTAGAGTACTATTTATTGGATTAAATAAATAGTTGATAGTTAATAATATTGAACGAGTTAATTGTTGTAAAGACGCTAACTCGAATTATGGGCGAGATATATGTGTGATGATGTATATGATTATGGGGAGTTAATCGTGAAGAGCAGCGATCACGGATCGTGAATACCTTTGTAATTTTGGTTTATTAATATTATTAAGTGGATTAAATATTATTTTTTTTATGTGACATGTTTAAAGGTTATTTTATAACCTGGGCGATGTCAATGTATGAATTTTTATGCATTACTGAACCGTATGAGTGAGTAATTGATGTCACGAAGAATCGCAAAATCGCTATTTGCGGGGCACGTTTCCCGATGCACTATTCATGCCATATTATTTTTGTGTCTTTTTCGACTTTAATAAATTTCATAAATACGTGTATGCGTACGAATAATGTTTCCAAGTGTCGGAAATTTTATTCGAGCTGATACGTGATTTTATCCGTATCCGAAATGTAGTATATGGGTGTTCCGAATGTTTGGACAAATCCCATAATAATTATTTTTATGCATCCCAATAATTTATGGGAGTACCCATTTTAATCTTGGGTAGAGTTATTTACCAGTTTTGGTACAAAAGTGAGAGTTTTCGGATATAATTTTGGTGTATTTGGGTATTCATTTTGGCTTGTACTCCAAGTGGGAACCAACCAAAACCCAACAACCAATCAAATTACTAGGAAATGAGAGAGCGGGGGGGGGGGGGGGTATTGCCGGTGCCACCTTGACCCACTCCCATTTTCTCCCAAAATTACTCCACTTCTCCCAAATAATTCATTCCCTCCCATTCCATTCCTTGGCCAAGCTCAGCAGGTAGAGAGTAGAGAGAGAGAGAGAAAGAAAAACTGCAGTAAAGAGGGAAGGAGAAGGAGAGTTCGGGGAGAAGAAGGAACAAGAGAGAAGAAGAAGAAAGAAGAGCACGGGTGAACAAGGAGGAGAAGAAGAGCTTCTAGCAGCTCTAGCAAACCCTAGCAAGCCTCTCTACCCTCTATAACGGATTTACAGAGGTAAACAAGCAACCAAAATCGTTTCCATTTGATTTTTGTAAAGATTTTCGAGTTTTGAAGGTTTTTGAGCTCTTGAGCTTGTGATTCGATTTTCTTGCGATTCTTGTTGTTGTTATTTGTTTTGGATGCTTGTAAATGTTTTTAAGAGACTATAGAAGCCATTAAGAACATCAAAGTGGAACAAAAATAGAAGAAATCCGTACCTATGCGTAAGGAGGATGAAGAACATGAAGAACAATAGACTTTTTTGACATTCGGACTTTTTAGAGGACTATAAAGCTATGATTTCGTGTTTGTTAATTTTATTTGTTGCTATGGTATTGTAGCTCCATGGGTTACGAAGCTAACCCAGCTGGAATCGAGTAAAAAGATGTAAAAACGAAGATTTGGTGTTGATTTTAGTGAAGAATACTTAGAACACCTAAAACAGAGTATGAACTTAGTACTTTGGCCTAAGATTTGGCCATGTTAATGTTAATGGGTCACTCTAAATTTTTGATATGTTGTAGCCCCATGAGTTAGGAGTCCATAGAGTCCGAAATGAACCAATTTGAACGTGTATGGAAGAAGTTATGGAGATCGGAGTGGAAAGAGGTCGGAAATTTGCGTCTGGAGAATTCTGTAGATTGTGGAATGTATGCATGGCGCAGCTACGCTGTTCATAAGGCCATATTGGGCGCAGCTGCGCCATACACGTGTCAGGCACAGATGTGCCCGAGTGGACTGTTTTGACCTCCTGTAGTAAAATGTCCATAACTTTTTCATACGAACTCAAAATTAGATGATTCAAGTTGATTTAGAAAGAGGAAGAGTAGACCTACAACTTTCGTTCTTTAAGGTTTTCGATTTGAGGTCTGTAGCATGGCCTAAATTAGCCATTTATAAGACTGACGCGTAATTGGGGTCAATCGGAGGGCGTCGGGCATGCGCATTTGCACAAGTAATGCCCCCGACCCTGTAAAGTGATGTTCTAACATTTATAACATGAATGTTATGAATTATAATGATGCTTAACATTAACCAATGAGTATTAGATAAATCGAATGTGTAACGACCGGGAATTCTGAAATTTGCCTTGTAATTTGAATTTTTGAATATTAATGAATACATTATATTTTATTAATATTATTTTTGTGTTGCGTGTTTAAAGGTTGTGTGACAACCTGGATTATGTGGATGCATGAAATTTTACGTGTTATAATTTTGTGTAAGTGAAATATTTGATTGCGCGTATCATCGTTAAATCTCTATTCACGAGTTACTATTCACGTGGGGAATATTCATCTAGAGATGTCTTCTCGGGTGACGTCGATTTTCCTAATTATTGCCAACCCACTTAGGCAATGAGTTAATAATCCAAGTGTAGGATTTATGGGAGCCCAATGGGAATCAAATTAGAAGCCCATAAGGTTAATAGTAATAGTCCTAATAGAAAGCCCAAGCTTCAACCCAAGACCCAAACCCTTGATCCATGACCCAACCCATGACCCATAAGGGAAATGGGCATAGAAAATCTGAACATTAGATTTGGCAAGGGAGGAGTGCACGGTGGGAGTTGAGAGGGAGAGACAAGATGTTGGAAGTTCTTTTCCCCAAACCAAACATTTCACCTCCCCAAGCTAGACATTCTCCTAGAGTTTCCAAATATTCCTACAATCTCCATCCAAGACACATGGAAGACCCAAATGGTCTCTTATCCATCCTTCCTATCAGCATTCCCATCTCATTTTGCTAAGTTAGAAATCTGAATATTGCAAGAGAGAGTAAGAAAGAAAGGAAGAAGGAGAGCTACGGGAGGAACTAAGGAAGAAGAAGTTCTAGAGAAAGAGAGAGAGTTCGGGTGGGAGCTAAGGAAGGAGAAAGGAAATCTTCAAACTCTAACCGAGCTATTTAGCAACAAGGAGGAGAAGTAAAGAGGTAATCATCTACCAAGCTTCATAACACCATCTTCATCTTCTTCATCTTCTTCTTCAACCATTCTAGAGAGAGAAACAAGTGGGTGGAGTGAAGAAGCTTGAAGAGAGGCTACGGGAGAAACCCAAGGAGGAAGAAGAAAGGTTGTATAAAGCCTCTAACAACCATTAAACAAACTAGAAGGAGAATCCAAGAGGTAAATACCATTTTCAAACTCATTCTTCAAAGTTTTCAAGTTTTCCTTTTTCTAGTTTATTTGCTTGTTGGACGAATTTGCTATTATTATGGTTGTTGTTGGATGACTATGAACGACTAAGGATGTTTGTAAGACCTTATAAACCTTATTAATAACATCAAAGTGAAACAAAAATGCAAGAAATCCTTACCTTGGCTTAGTGGAGCAAGAACAATGGACAAAACATGGACTTTAGACATTTGGACCATTTTAGAGGACCTTGTAGCTATGATTTCGTGTGTGTTTAATTTATTTGTTGTTATGGTATTATAGTTCCATGGGTTACAAAGTTAACCCAACTGGAATCGAGTAAAAAGGTGTTAAAACGAAGATTTGGTGACGATTTTAGTGAAGAACACCAAGAACATGAAAATATAGCATGATTTGATACTTTAGCCTAAGATTTGGCCATGTTAATGTTAATGGATAGCTTTAAATTTTTGATATGTTGTAGCTCTCTGTCTTACGAGTCCATAGAGTCCGAAATGGACCAATTTGAAGGTGTATAGGAGGAGTTATGGTGGTTGGAAGCAAGGTAGGTCTAGAACACTAGAAAATAGAGCATCCGGGAAGCAAAACGAACTGGCCACGAGCTCAGCTACTGGTTATAGCGCCCTGGCGCTGTCCATAGGCCATTTTGAGTGCCCCGGCGCTGGCCACAGACACTAGGCAAAACAACTTCGACGTCCTTTAGTAAAATGTCCATAACTTTTGCATAAGAACTCGGATTGAGATGATTCAAGATGATTCGGAAAGAGAACGAGTAGCCCTACAACTTTAGTGCTTTAAGTTTTTCAATTTGAGGTCTGTAGCATGGTCGAAATTGGCCATTTATAGGACTGATATGAAATTGGGGGCAATCGGAGGGCGTCGGGCATGCGCGTAAGCACATGTAATGCTCCCGACAATGTAAAATGTTGTTCTAAGTTCTAAAACATGAATGTTGTGATTTATTATGATACTTAGCATTAACCAATGAGTATTAGATGAATCGAATGGGCGTGTTAGGCGTACACAATTACGTGTCGCTTGGGCATTCGAATAGGCAAGTTGGGCGTATAGACGTGCAAGCGTCGTAACGCCGTAACTAGTGGGTATAACCTTATTTAATATTTTGTTTCTTATTTGAATGGGACATTATAGAGTTGTGTAAACAAATATTTGGTATTTCATATGTGACTAATTGTATGTGAATATGTACCTAATTGTGTAGGATATTAAGGAGCGTGTGTTGTAATATTGTAGCAGCGCTTCAGGCAAGTTTCCTAATGCTTGTCTAACCCTTGTGTTCGGCAAGTTCCCTAACTTCATTCTTTCTATATATTGAATGCAAGTTTCCTTACTCTAGCTCAATTTAATATTGGGCAGGATTTCTCAACCGTACAACTTTTGTTTATTGTGCGAGTTATTTATTGATTGAGCAATCATTCTATATTATTGCAAGTTTTGTGACTCAATTGGAGTTATTAATTTCAAATTATATTAGTGGATTAATTATTTTCAATTACCCCACATCAAGGATAAATTATTGATATTCGCAGCTTATACATTTGAATTCATTATCTGTTGTTGGACTGTGAAATGTTTAAGTTTTTCATTCATGAACTGTTTAAGGAGATAGTCTACGCCATTTGTTTCGGCTAGACACATACAGTTTATTATTTCAAAAGCTATCCAAACCAGTAGTTGGTACGGATTCTTGGATTGAGAGAGCAACCCTTATTAGGGGATTATAATGTGTCGGTTATTCGATGTAGTCAGAGTTAAATGTTATGCATATACATGGTGTACAAGAGGCTGATCCCCTCGAGTACAACTGACGGGGCCAGGTTTTAAAAGAGTTAGTCGAATGATTGACTCTTTGGCCAAAAGTTCATGGTCGGTTGGACCACTCAGCAGTAAATAATCATTATTCATTGTTTCATTTGAACTTTGATTATGTCATTTCAGCTATGTCATCAATAATCATAAATTGTTGATCTATGCAGCTATTACTCTTATTCATTCATGATATATCTCCATTCTTGCTTTTAAACTTGCTGAGCAAAGTAGTTCCTCACCCTTGCTATATCATGAACCTATTGCAGCTAAGCCGAGGAGTTCCAAAGCGGACAAAGGCAAAGGAAAGCTTAAGGAATAGTTATATGTACTATCCTGATATGTAATTCATGGAATCATTTTTGTATTATTATGGTATTCTGCGATGTATTTTACTTAAGGTTTTAGACCTTGGGACCGTAGTAAACCTTTTGTAATGAACAACATATGTTTATTTTATTCCGCATTAGTTGATTTATGTTGTTTAGAGGTGTATGGATGTATTGTATCGTGAGCACCAAGTTCGAGGAATTGGTACCTGAATTTGGGGGTGTCATAGAATGGACGTGCTAGGCGTACGCAATTGCGTGTCGCTTGGGCGTTCGAATAGGCATGTTTGGGCGTACAAGCGTTGTAACGCCGTAACTAGTGGGCATAGCCTTGTTTAACATTTTTATTCTAATAAGAATGAAACATTATGGAGTGTTATAACCCAATATATGAGCATGCTAAGCACATACAAAAGAGGCGAATTAGGCATGTGACGTGTAAACGTCGAAACACCGCGTCAAGTGTTAATGAACTTAAATAGTGTTTCGATTCAAATGAAACGAACATTATAAGATACGAAATGGGGTTAATGTAACCAATAAGTATTGATGATGATAAGGGTCGTAACGTTTTCAAACGACGCGACACCGAGTAACGTTTTAGAGTTAATCACATTTATTAATTTATAATACGCGAACAATATGAGATAAGAATTATTATAGTTTAAACCATTATATGAAGCCTTTTTAGTGGCTAATTGGTATTTTATTGTTAAATAAATTGTGTAGGATATTGAAGGACGAGCCATCATAAGTTGGCAAAGAAAGCTTAAGGCAAGTTCTTTCAGTAACTTGTTGACTTGTTTAAATGTATTGGCGTACATGATTAAATTACTATGTCTTTCACTATGATGTGGATTATATGCGAACATGATTAAAGTGTGCACAATGTGCAACTATGTGACTATATTGTTCTATGTGGAACTTAAATTATTATAAATATACAATGTGAGATGCATGATGCATATATATTGATGAATTGCATAAGATTTATAATGCATGAGTAAGATGCATAGTATGAGAATCATGATGCATGGATAAAATGCAAACTTATGTGTTACGTGAAGCATGAAATGTGAAAACTGTTAGTTCTTGCTGAGCCGTCGTGCTCATTCTTGCAAAATAAAACTTTTACAGATTTTACGATGCAATGCAATTATCTTAACATCGTGACGATAAGGATTAGAGACGCATGGAAACAGGAAGGTTACTAAATGTTCCTTTATTGTAATTATTTAGCTATGATGATGGTATATGATGTACATGAATTTGACTATGTAAATCTTGAGTTAAAAATGAAGGTTATCTTCTATAATAGTAAGACGTGATTATGTTAGTTACTTGTTATAGTAAACTACAAGGATGACGATGACGTATAAAGGACATTTTTATAACGATTGTTTGGTTATTGAATAACCTTGCGAATATTCAGGGATTGAATAAGTCAGAATCTAAACCTAGCGCTCACATATGAGATTTTGTAAATGATCATGGTATTTATTCAATCTTGATCATAAGTGTTTAAGTTAAATGTTACGAAACCTGAGATTGAGAAAAGTTTGAGGTAATAATTGTTAATGCTTGTATTGATATGGACTGTTATATATACAACATGAGTAGGTATTAAATTGGTAATGTTTATTAAATGATGTTTTAGTTATGGTTCTGAGGCTTGGGACGATAATATTTATATTATATCAATGTAAATATTTTTATTATTCCGCATTAAATTGTTGATAGTATGGCGTATGAGTTGCATAGTGATGCACCAGATTCGAGGTTAAGGTAACCCGGATTTAGGGGCGTCACAGGTTGGTATCAAAGTTATAGGTTATAAACCTTAGGTAAGAGAACCTTAGGCTATAACCTGAGGGTAGAAAGTTGATAATGATAAAGAATAAACTTGGACAGAGTTTGACTGATGAGGAATAAATTTAGAAAAAAAAATTCTAAAGAAAGGATGTAAGATATATATAAGATGATTCAAAGAAGAATCTTGATGCGTTATAAAAGATGAGAATTTGGAGTTACTTGACTCCAGTGTTAAAGATGATAAGTGTTGATAAATAGACGAGGTTTATAAGGTGTAGGGGCATAAAAGTTTTATAATATGATTAAAGAGAAGAGTAAATAAGATCGTAGGATGAAACGATCGTAGGGTAAGAAAAATCGTAATGTAAAACGATTGTAGAGTAAGATCCCGACGTGATTGGATTAAGTCATAGAATGGCAGATGATCAATTGAATGATTGAAAATTTTAGCTCAATGCTATAGATAGATGGAACTATGAGATAGTACGAGTGAAACTCGGAAAGAGTTATGGATGATGAAACACGTATTAAATTCTTGTTGATCAACGAGTAAGCTAGGATTGGGGGTGATTTCAATTGAGGACTCATGTTAGTGGCTGAGTTGTACAATTCCTTGTATGGGCGGGGAATTCATGCTTGATTTGAGAACCACTTAGCTTCTTATGTCGGTATAGTGGTTGAGTTGAACAATTCCTTGTATGGGCGGGGAATTTGTGCTTGGTGTAACAACCGCTTAGCTTCCTATATTAATTAGTGGCCGAGTTGATCGATTCCTTGTATGGATAGGGGATTGTGATGGGTTCGACAATCACTTAGCTTCCTATATTGATAATCGTTGGAACCTGGTATCGCGCTATCGCTATACGTATGACGAAAAGATGATTCTTTTCTCATATTTATATTTGATAGTTAGAGAATAATAAGATTAGGTGTGAGTTCTTAAAACTCATACTTATGGTAAGTTCGTGACTCATAATTATATGGTATGTTTTGAGCCCCTCAACGTATGGACAGTCCTTGATTTGTTCTTGGACTACGTATTGCTAGGACAAGTTCTTAAACTCATATTATTGTGACAAGTTCTTGAACTCATAATGTGTGGTAAGTTGATGAACTATATTAGGGTATGGGAAAGTTGTAGAGCGAGAATTGTGAATTATCAATATGATGAGCGTTGATGGAGTTAGAAATAGATAGAATTATTAAATAGTGGAGAAATGGGAGAAATTGAAGTTGATGAGAAGAAATGGATATTCCAAATCTTCTAGCTATGCTAGATTTCGAATTTATTGACATCGTGCTGATGCTTGCACTTTTGCTCTTCGAAAAAATGTGTGGGGCCAGATTACTGGACCAATGATTTTTAAATGTACTATTATTCATATGTCTATGCTAATTGCTCCAGCTAGGCAAAATGATTTGAAAATATCAAAATGTATTTCTAAATAGTCATCAATGCATCATGGAACCTGGTGTAGAATGACAGATGATGGAGTCATCAATACAGATTAACCTAGTGTTGGATGTGATCATAGGATCGTCAACCCACTATGGTATGATGTAGTATGACAAAGTCACAAAATGACAGAATCCTAACACACTGTTGCAACAGTGCAGTATTATAACGTCATAAAATGATTTTTGTTTTCTTTAAAGTATGAAAAAGTATGCCAATTGAGTTGGCTAAAATATTTTGATTGATGTCTGAACCGTTGATGTGAGTCTAAGCTATTTGATTCGGCTCGACGAATGTTGAAATGTGATTATGAAACTCGAGAATTCTTTGACAATGTTTTCTAAACCAAATTGTTTTGGTGCGGGCTTTTATATCTGCTGAGTTGAACAACCCTCATAGAAGAGGTAATATTTTTGATGTCGGGAAAATCCGACTGCGCGCGCAAACAGTATGTAAAAGGGGTTATGCATGACCTCGGGTACAGTAGGCTGATCACCTATTGTATTAGTATGTTGGGTTATCAGATGAATTTCTGGTGATTCTAGTATGTTGGGTTATCAGATGAATTTCTGGTAATTCTAGTATGTATTCTTGGTCCTTAATGACCACTCAGCATCCAATATTGGTAATTCATGTAAGAGGTAAGTGCCATGGTGGCCACTCAATGATTCATACTGCTTCATAATTATCGAACAATTGTTGAAGACTCCTGAAAGATGTTCCATTATTCTGGAAACTGTATGTGAAAAGGGTAATGTTCCCTAAAAAGAAGTAGTCGTAGAATGCGACGGTTCTAAATGAATCCTTGAAAGAGGAAAGCGTAAAACTTTGTTGAAAGTCTGTATGGATGAATGATATGAGCATGATAGTAATTATGGGGTTAATATTTCCTGGAAGAAGCGGATGAAATTCCGAAATAAGAAGTGAAATTCCTAGATAGAATGATGAGTAGAATGAACGAAGATGATTATGTTGTAATTTCGAGGGCGAAATTCTTAGAAGGACGGGTGAATGTAATATCACTAATGTTTACGAGTTAGTAAATCATGATATTAAATTATTATGATGATTGTAGATACAATGACCCTTAGAAAGGGAATTGATGGGTTAAGGAGAGGATAATACTCATAATACAATTGAGTTTGATAAAGGTTATAGAATAAAACCTACGAGAGTTTGTTGAGGAAAATAGATTAAATAGGTAATATAAAACCTATGTTATAGTAATACGTTGAAATAATTCAACGACAAAATTTTGGAAGAAGGTTTACGTACACCGAGTAAGAGAGGTTTGATATTTTGTGATTCCGAGGACGGAATCCTTATAAGGAGGGAAGGATGTGACAACCCGGATTTTCGAGAATAATTATAATAAGAATTTAATATAGAATAATTCTTATTATGATTCGAGTTTATATATATATGTGTTATATATATATATTTATGTGATTTATTTAGTGAGCTTAATATGTATATATATAAATGTGAAATATATACATAGATTCAGAATGAATGAGTTACTACTTAATTATTGTGACGATCGCGAGTCATGGGTAGCTTGGGAATTTGAGCTTATTATTGAATAAAACAGACTTTTATTAATAATATTATGTGTTATGAGTTTTAAGGTTATAGTATAACCTAAATTATGTGTAGGTGATGATTAGTAAGTACGAAAGTGTTCGTATAAGTTAATTTGGTGGTTTCAAGAAATATCGCTAGAGTACTATTTATTAGATTAAATAAATAGTTGATAGTTAATAATATTGAACGAGTTAATTGTTGTAAAGACGCTAACTCGAATTATGGGCGAGATATATGTGTGATGATGTATATGATTATGGGGAGTTAATCGTGAAGAGCAGCGATCGCGGATCGTGAATACCCTTGTAATTTGGGTTTATTAATATTATTAAATGGATTAAATATTATTTTTTTATGTGACATGTTTAAAGGTTATTTTATAACCTGGGTGATGTCAATGTATGAATTTTTATGCATTACTGAACCGTAGGAGTGAGTAATTGATGTCGCGAAGAATGGCAAAATCACTATTTGCGAGGCACGTTTCCCGAGGCACTATTCATGCCATATTATTTTTGTGTCTTTTTCGACTTTAATAAATTTCATAAATACGTGTATGCGTACGAATAATTTTTCCATGTGTCGAAAATTTTATTCGAGCTGATACGTGATTTTATCCGTATCCGAAATGTAGTATATGGGTGTTCCGAATGTTTGGACAAATCCCATAATAATTATTTTTATGCATCCCAAAAATTTATGGGAGTACCCATTTTAATCTTGGGTAGAGTTATTTACCAGTTTTGGTACAAAAGTGAGAGTTTTCGGATATAATTTTGGTGTATTTGGGTATTTATTATGGCTTGTACTCCAAGTGGGAACCAACCAAAACCCAACAACCAATCAAATTGCTAGGAAATGAGAGAGTGGGGGGTATTGCCGGCGCCACCTTGAGCCACTCCCATTTTCTCCCAAAATTACTCCACTTCTCCCAAATAATTCATTCCCTCCCATTCCATTCCTTAGCCAAGCTCAGCAGGTAGAGAGTAGAGAGAGAGAGAGAGAGAAAGAAAAACTACAGTAAAGAGGGAATGAGAAGGAGAGTTTGGGGAGAAGAAGGAACAAGAGAGAAGAAGAAGAAGAAAGAAGAGCACGAGTGAACAAGGAGGAGAAGAAGAGTTTCTAGCAGCTCTAGCAAACCCTAGCAAGCCTCTCTACCCTCTATAACGGATTTACAGAGGTAAACAAGCAACCAAAATCGTTTCCATTTAATTTTTGTAAAGATTTTCGAGTTTTGAAGGTTTTTAAACTCTTGAGCTTGTGATTCAATTTTCTTGCGATTCTTGTTGTTGTTATTTGTTTTGGATGTTTGTAAGTGTTTTTAAGAGACTATAGAAGCCATTAATAACATCAAAGTGGAACAAAAATAGAAGAAATCCGTACCTATGCGTAAGGAGGATGAAGAACATGAAGAACAATGGACTTTTTGGACATTTGGACTTTTTAGAGGACTATAAAGCTATGATTTCATGTTTGTTAATTTCATTTGTTGCTATGGTATTGTAGTTCCATGGGTTACAAAGCTAACCCAGCTGGAATCGAGTAAAAAGATATAAAAACGAAGATTTGGTGTTGATTTTAGTGAAGAACACTTAGAACACCTAAAATAGCATATGAACTTAGTACTTTGGCCTAAGATTTGGCCATGTTAATGCCAAAAACTTTTTGATTGATTTCGCAACCGATAAATACGCGCAAGTATACGCGGTCAACAAGTAATAAAGTGATAAGAGAGAGTTGTCGAACCCACAGGGAATTAACTCTAATGTATGCCCAATGACTAATTCAATATCGACTCGATCTAAATCAAACTCTTTGATTCAAGTGATAGATAAAGGTTACATCTAAATTCCATGTCATATAAATAACAAAATAGATAGATAAAGGTCTAAGATTACAATTTCCCCCAACACTTTTTTTAAATCTCCTAACTCTCTCATTTTCAACTAGTTAAATCACAAGAATTGTTAACCGAGAAATTCACCTTATTCATAAGCCTTAGTGTATGGTCATATGAAAATCACCCATACACGACACATAGGTATATGTTTATCCCACATGCCAACAATCCATTCAATTCCATGAATAATCAACAAGACACACGCCACATAATCTTAGTCAATCTACCCATCAAACGAATGAACCTCCGTGTAGGGAGTCATTAAGTTTGTAATCTCATAATGGTTACACACGGCATTTAGGTATATCTCTATCCCAAATACTAGCAAGTCATCCATTCTTGAAGACAATGAATAAGACACACGCCACATAATCTCATACATCACCCACAAAAATCTCTAACTTTCGTATGATATCAAAACCAAGTCTCAACACTATAATCCACTTTTCAATTTCATATAGGTGATCAATCAATTAAACTTTCATTATAAATCATGCTAGACATTCAATTCGCAATTTATTACGTTAGAATGTTGGTCGAGAACACGAATGTAAAATATGGCCACCTCTCGATGCACCATATTTATATCACACTAAATCCACAATTGATAGAATGAATGTGAACACCCTAGATGACTAACGCACTATATCTCTATGTGAATTACAATCAAAAGGGTTGAAGCATAAGTTCTCAATTGGCCACATATGGTGCTTCGGTATATCTCTATCCTAGGCAAGAATCTTAAATTCCATCACATGCAGAATTCATGAACACATGCTAGTATAATCAGATCTCAATCTATATTTCCTTTCTCAATTCCATATAGATTATCATACTAATTGATGATCAAGATAATTAATACATGAAGCACAAATTATGATATCCAATTCTAAAATGATAACTAACATCACAGAGAGATAATTCAATTCAACTAGGTGTTGGGTTCAATTACAATTTCAAACCAAACACTGAAATCAAAATAAATAAACAAAGCAATAAGCCTAACTAACATCCTTGGAGTACAAAGCTAGATGAAAAGATTAGAGATGAACTCCCTTTTGATCTTCTCCTTTCCTTGTATTGCAGCCCTTGTTGGTGGAGCAAGCCTTCCATTGTTGTTGGTTGCTCAAGCTTCCCCATTGGGGAGCTTGAGCTACCTTTTCTCCTTCTTGCTCTAGGTTAGCTTCCACCCTCCAAGAATGCTGATTTTAGAAGTCTAGGTGTCTCAAAAATGGAGGCTACATATTGTATTTATAGTTCCTAAGGCAAAAACCTAGCTTAGCCCACCAATTTAGACCAAAAATGAGCTGAAATCGCGAAATCTGGCGAATCCGGCGCAGCTGCACGCTTGGATGCGCTGCATACTGAGTTCCCTGGATGCCGGGCGCAGCTGCGCCGCCATTGGCTTGCGTCCGGGCGCAGCTGCGCTACCCCAAATCTACGTTATCTGCATAAGGGCGCAGCTGTGCCGAATTTGTACTAGGAAGGGGCGCAGCTGCGCCGGGCACTGCTTCTGCTGCATTTTCTAGCTCTGACGTCTGCTGGGAAAATGGCCATAACTTCTTCGTCCGAACTCGGATTTAGGCGTGTAAATAGGCTATGGAAATCTACGAAGTAGCTCTACAACTTCCATAACTGGAGCTCGTCGAGATACAGGCCGTAGAAAGGCTCAAATGGAGCCCGAAGCAACTGCTGCGTAAATTGCATGCAAAATCCGACGGTAAAATGATCATAACTCTCTCATACGAACTTCAAATATGATGATTCTAGATGTTCTGGAAAGCTAAGATGAAAATCTACAACTTTCGTTCTTTGAGTTTTAAGAGATTCGGATTTCATCATGGGTGAAATTGATAAACAAGCAGCGGGAATGCTAGATTCAAGCCAAAAACGCATCAATCCAAGGCGCCTTTATTTCAATACCTACAAAACAACGTAAAAACACATAAAAGCACACAAATACATATAAAAGTAATACAAAACTACATTACACAACAATAAGATAAAACACATAAAACCAAACGAAATAGCTAAAGACTTACAAATTATTAAGGTTAAAAGTACCCAATTTGTGTATATAAAACACACTCATCAATGGGTAGCTCTAAATGTTTGATATGTTGTAGCCCCATGAGTTAGGAGTCTATAGAGTCTGAAATGAACCAATTTGAACGTGTATGGAAGAAGTTATGGAGATCGGAGTGGAAAGAGGTCGGAAATTCGCGTCTGGAGAATTCTGCAGATTGTGGCCTGTATGCATAGCGCAGCTGCGCTATTCATAAGGCCAAATTGGGCGCAGCTGTGCCGTACACGTGTCAGGCGCAGACGTGCCCGAGTGGACTGTTTTGACCTCCTATAGTAAAATGTCCATAACTTTTTCATACGAACTCGAAATTAGATGATTCAAGATGATTCAGAAAGAGGAAGAGTAGAAATACAATTTAGTTTTTTAAGCTTTTTGATTTGAGGTCTGTATCATGACCTAAATTAGCCATTTATGGGACTGACGCGTAATTGGGGTCAATCGGAGGGCGTCGGGCATGCGCATTTGCATACGTAATGCCCCTGACCCTGTAAAGTGATGTTCTAACATTCATAACATGAATGTTATGAATTATAATGATACTTAACATTAACCAATGAGTATTAGATAAATCGAATGGACGTGCTAGGCGTACGCAATTGCGTGTCGCTTGGGTATTCGAATAGGCAAGTTTAGGCGTACAAGCGTTGTAACGCCGTAACTAGTGGGCATAACCTTGTTTAACATTTTTATTCTAATAAGAATGAAACATTATGGAGTGTTATAACCCAATGTATGAGCATGCTAAGCACATGCAAAAAAGGCGAATTAGGCATGTGACGTGTAAACGTCGAAACGCCGCGTAAAGTGTTAATGAACTTAAATAGTGTTTCAATTCAAATGAAACGAACATTATAAGATACGAAATGAGGTTAATGTAACCAATAAGTATTGATGATGATAAGGGTCGTAACGTTTTCAAACGACACGACACCGAGTAACGTTTTAGAGTTAATCACATTTATTAATTTATAATACGCGAACAATATGAGATAAGAATTATTAAAGTTTAAACCATTATATGAAGCCTTTTTAGTGGCTAATTGGTATTTTATTGTTAAATAAATTGTGTAGGATATTGAAGGACGTGCCATCATAAGTTGGCAAAGAAAGCTTAAGGCAAGTTTTTTCAGTAACTTGTTGACTTGTTTAAATGTATTGATGTACATGATTAAATTACTATGTCTTTCACTATGATGTGGATTATATGCGAACATGATTAAAGTGTGCACAATGTGCAACTATGTGACTATATTGTTCTATGTGGAACTTGAATTATTGTAAATATACAATGTGAGATGCATGAGGTATGCTATGAGATGCATGATGCATATATATTGATGAATTGCATAAGATTTATAATGCATGAGTAAGATGCATAGTATGAGAATCATGATGCATGGATAAAATGCAAACTTATGTGTTACGTGAAGCATGAAATGTGAAAAATGTTAGTTCTTGCTGAGCCGTCGTGCTCATTCTTGCAAAATAAAACTTTTACAGATTTTACGATGTAATGCAATTATCTTAACATCGTGATGATAATGATTAGAGACGCATGGAAACAGGAATGTTGCTAAATATTCCTTTATTGTAATTATTTAGCTATGATGATGGTATATGATGTACATGAATTTGACTATGTAAACCTTGAGTTAAAAATGAAGGTTATCTTCTATAATAGTAAGACGTAATTATGTTAGTTACTTGTTATAGTAAACTAAAAGGATGACGATGACGTATAAAGGACATTTTTATAATGATTGTTTGGTTATTGAATAACCTTGCGAATATTCAGGGATTGAATAAGTCAGAATCTAAACCTAGCGCTCACATATGAGATTTTGTAAATGATCATGGTATTTATTCAATTTTGATCATAAGTGTTTAAGTTAAATGTTACGAAACCTGAGATTGAGAAAAGTTTGAGGTAATAATTATTAATGCTTGTATTGATATGGACTGTTATATATACAACATGAGTAGGTATTAAATTGGTAATGTTTATTAAATGATGTTTTAGTTATGGTTCTGAGGCTTAGGACGATAATATTTATATTATATCAATGTAAATATTTTTATTATTCCGCATTAAATTGTTGATAGTATGGCGTATGAGTTGCATAGTGATGCACCATATTCGAGGTTAAGGTAACTCGGATTTGGGGGCGTCACAGAATTCCACCGACTAAATTCCTTCGCTTGATCAACGTTAGCCACCCAAGTGTTTGGCCTCTAGAGGTGATCCACCTAGGAAGAATAGTTATTCAAGAAGATGGGTGTTGGCAAAACCTAGTTTCTATCTCTATAGAAATTGCAAGTACTCTCCACAATCTAATACAAGAGTGTGTAACCCTAATTTATGATAAAATTACTCTTATTTATAGATGTAGAAAAATCCTTCCCTAAACTATTTAGGATTAGGGTTTCTATTTTAATTAAACTTCTTTAATTAAATCAACCTCCTAATCTAATTAGGAATCCATGAGAGAGTACTTCTATTAATTAATTCTCAATCCCTATTAGGAATTAAATAATAGTAATAGTAATAATAATAATAAGACTCCTCTTATTAATTTCTATTTAATATTTCTAAATTATTAAATAATAAATATTAAGTTATTTAATTTATTCTATCTCTATAGATTAAATTAAATACACTTAACTTATTATTACAATTATGTCATTTACTTCTTAAACAAATATTTTTTCTTTTGCGGTGTGACCCTTTAGGTTCTCTATATTAAACCAGTTGTGAATAAATCAATTAGAACAATTCTAATTATATTTAAATAAATAAATTAAACTATTTAATTCATTTAAATAAATAATATTTATTCTACAATAAGGGTAAGCCCCCTTAGCGATCAATAACTTTCCAGATAATATAGATTTCAATATTAATCACAAAAGTACCTTTAAGTGCATAGTGACTGTACAATTCAATCCTTCTACCATACAATGTCCCAATTAAATATAAGACAAGAATTTACTGTCAAGTCTTATTTTATTTAATTATATGTATTTCAATTCCCAAATGCACAACTCTAAATAATGCAAATTAGAAACTCTTTTCTAATTTCATTTTACCTTGGCCAAGGACTACTGAGTTGTTATTTATCGAATCACATAGGACATTCACATCTTTTACTAGACGTGGTAGATTCTTTGTTGATCATTCACCTATCTCCATGTACAACTTATTATACCCAATCATACCCTTTGATATACCCTAAAGGTCTTAAGGGACATGTCAAAGTATAACTCATCATACACAAGATACTATGATGATCTCCAATCCAATGATCACTTGTACTACTATCATAGAGGAATTCCTATTGACAGACGAGTAAAACTCCATTAGGTATTCCTTAACGAACCACGTTCAGTAAACTTATTCTCCAATAAACACCTACATACTTGTTTTAGTGTCTCCACACAAATGATTATGAGATCAATCATCCTCTTCCTAAGAGTAAGCAACGTATGTACTAATCTATCCGGATTCACTAATCCCCTTTTAGTAATCTAATGATTAGGAACGATTTTAGTTTTAAGCTATCTTGAATTTAGATCTCATTAGCATGATCACCATCATGATTCTAAAAGCATTGCTCAAAACTATAGGTTTATCACATTTAATATAATAGCACCATGTAGCTAATATAAAATGTCTTTGATTACCGAATAAGATTACAAGTATATGCTACATCATATCAAATATGACTGGCTTGTGTGCATACTTGTAATAATAAGTTAAGTGTATTTAATTTAGTCTATGGAGATAGAATAAATTAAATAGCTTAATATTTATTATTTAATATTTGGGAAATATTAAATATAAATTAATAAGAGAAGTCTTATTATTATCATTACTATTACTATTATTTAATTCCTAATAGGGATTGAGAATTAATTAATAGAAGTACTCTCCCAGGAATTCCTAATTGGATTAGGATAATAATTAATTAAAGGAGTTTAATTATAATAGAAACCCTAATCCTAAATAGTTTAGGGAAGGTTATTCCTATATCTATAAATAAGAGGAGTCTTATCATATATTAGGGTTACACACTCTTGCATAAGAATTGTGGAGAGTACTTGTAATTTCTATAGAGATAGAAACTAGGGTTTTGCCAATACCCAACTTCTTGAATACCTATTCTTTCTTGGTGGATCACCTCTAGGCCAAACACTTGGGTGGCTAACATTGATCAAAGGAAGGAATCTCATCGGTGGAATTCAAGGAGAACGCGAAGGAATTGGAGGTGAACTTGTACCCGAGGAAGCACGGTTCTACGAGGGTATAATTTCTTAATCTCTATCTCTTTCGTTAATTGATAATTGAACACAAGGAAAGATCATGGTGATGGTTTGTATGAAAATTTTAAAATCCGATTTATCACGCTTCCGCTTTATTTATGTAATTTGATTGCATGTTTGCGTTATATACAAACCTAACAACTACTTTCATATTAGAGGTTGGAAAAGGAGTTTATCTTTGAAGGGGTCAATGGAAGTAAGATGTATCTTGAAGAAGTTCAAGAACCACAAAATACTACGGATCAAAGTCAGGTACCTGATCAAGTGGAAGAACCTACTGTACCGCTACCTATTCGTAAATCTGGAAGAGTACCGAAGATACTTGATAGGTATGGATTTATCATAGAGGATGATGATGAGGTACGCATTATAGATGATGATGATCCATTGACTTACGAAGAGGCTATGAGTAGTGAAGACTCAGAGAAATGGCTAGAAGCCATGAAATCCGAGATGGACTCCATGTATGAAAACCAAGTATGGACTTTGTAACGAATGTAATTTTTGTGATTAAATAAAAATATTTATTGATATTTTTATTAATTTATTTATTGAGTAAAATAAATAATTTATAAGTTATGGTGAAAGAATTTTTGTTAAATGTTATTTGTATGTGGTTTGATGTAATTATTTTAATTTAATAATTAAATTAGATGATTAAATGATTTATTTGAATAAAGAATTTATTTAAATGAGATAATTTATTTGGTGTTATTATTATTGGTTAAATGGTACTATTATTTAAGTTGGTAAGGTTTAATTGAATTTATTTAATAATAAGTTCAATTAAATTAAAAGTGTGACAATTAAAACTATATAGTATAATGGATTATTAAAATAAATAGAAAGAGTTTTTATTTCCATCAAACCAAACAAGGCCTTATGACCTTTGGTTGGAAATAATGAGTTATTTCAATTTTGTTTTGCCAAACAAGCCTTATGGCTTTTGAATTTTTATAACCGATGGTTTAATTAGAGAATATACGTTGTAATCAGTTTTTTTTTTAAAAAGTTATCAGTTTTTATTTTGTTAAAGGTTTTGTCAGTTGTTAAGTATAGATAAGAAAAACACAGAGTTTAACAAGGAGAAAAGAGAAGAAAGAAAATACAGAGAAGAATAGAAAAAAATTGAGAGTTTTGTGAATTAAGAGAGGAGCTTGAAGATTTGAGAAAGAAATTCTTAAAACAAAGAAGCTTTCTAAGAATTAGAAGGTATAATTCTTGTTAGTTTTGTTCTACACTGTATTTTTATTATTCTATTTCTCTGTATATGATTTCTATTTTTCTGCGTATGAATTCATATGCTAAATACATGAATTATTTGATTATAATTGATTCTAAGCATGTATTAGGGATTATGTGATGATTATAGATTAATTTGAATGAGTTTATCCATAAAATCATGCTTTAGAATGAATTTTTTGGTTTTACAGAGTCTTATTTCATGTATGGCATATATGTATGAAAATTGGTGTTCAATTTGATTGTTAAATGGTAAATTGACTTTTGGTTATGATTAGAAAATGAAAAACAAAAAGAATGCAAGTAGAATGGATTAAAATGGTTGAAAGATGAATTCACGGTGTTTGATTTCATTAAAATGGCTAAAATATGAATATTTCTATAAACAGTGAATTTTTTGGTTTTAATTGATTGATTATGTGCTTATAATGGTTAAATTAGTTAGAAACATGTTGGCTAATTGTTTTCTAGAATATTTGATGCCTGGGTAAGTTTAAATTATGTATTGGATGGTAGAATTCGGAAAATTTTGGCCAAATTTGGCCTAAGTTTTCACTGGTTCGCGAACTGTAGAAGGTGTCAGTCGCGTTAACCGCCCCGACGGTAGAAATGAGCTAGAAATATCGCCCCGGCGGCATATTTGAACTATGTTTGTCGCCCCGGCGACAGTCTCGCCCCGGCGACAGTCTCGCCCAGGCGACGATTTCGTTAAGAAATTCACCGCCCCGGCGGTAGAACAGTTATTAAAAAAAATTAAATTAAAATTTATTTATTTGTTTTGTGATAATGTTATGTTGCTGTGTGCATGTTTAAAACTTATATAAAGGTATAAAATGACTAATAAGATACCAAGATGGTTGTTAAACAAGTACTTGATGATTATCGATTGTCAATCGAGATGTTATAATAAAATAGGATAAGAACGAGACTTAAAATATATATGTTCTGTAACTGATTATTATCTTATAATCGAAATGTATAGGTCGAATAAGGAACGAGAATTATTTAAATTTGTAATCTACGCACGAGGCAAGTTCCTTATCTCAATTTATTACTTTTACATTGAGCAAGTTTTTCTCCCTTAATCTTATTATTTCATTTAAAACAAGTTTAATTTCATTGAGCCAACTTATTAACCTTAGCTTATTGTTATTCAAGCAAGGTTGTTATCATGTCAATTACCTATGTATTATTCAAGTCATTTGCTATACGATCATTGATCATTATTCAGACTTTGATTATAAATTCTATTGTACAACTTCATTGATGAATCAAATGCTTTAGTGACTAACAAACCCTTATTGATTCAGCTAGTCCTTAGTTGATGAGCGTTCTAAAGACTTAGGATATTTTAAAATATTTCCAAACCAAGTTCCTTTTGGTACGGATTCTGATTCTAAACTGAGATGAACAACCCTAATATAGGGGATTAATTACGCGACAACGTTAAAATATTTGTGCACAATACATTGTACAAAGGGCTGATCCCCCTGAGTACGAGATGGATGGTCCATAGTCTATAAGACTGTTAAAGGTTACGGCAGAAATACTTGTTAACCTAGGACATAGTTCGAGGTCTTGTGACCCTCAGATACAATTTTATCCTTGAATCTATATTCAGTTCTTGAGTTAAGCTTATTCCAATAATCATATAAATGTTATTGTTTCCATACTTGTGGGCAATTGTTTGCTCACTCTTGCATTAAATACATTGCAGCTAAGGCTGAGAAGTCAGATGAGCCGTCCACTAGCAAGGGCAAGGGCAAGATGAGCAAATGAAGATGTTTAGTTTATTTATTTTAGTTCTTTGCTAAAGACTTATTTAAATTTTATGTTTTTATTCCGCATTGATGTAATAGAGGTTAGATAACCTGGGATTTGTTTGATTATGAGATTGGAGATTTAACCCCTTTTGTAGGAAGATGTTTTATTCGGTTTATTTATATTATCTTAATCATGGGTAGTTCGTATTGAATGTATGGAATAGTGAACACCAAATTTGTGGAGTTGAAGTACCCGGATTTAGGGGTGTCACAGGTTGGTATCAAAGCTGATAGGTTATGAACCTTTAGGTGGGAAAACCTTAGGGTAGTAGCCTTTTAGAAGATAGAGAATATAGTGGTAATAAACTCTTATCGTGTTCTAAGGAATGAATTACGGAAATTCATGAAAGATAATAAAATGATTATGTGTTATGTGCTTATTTGATAGCAAACTTATGTGCTCGCGAGTATTATCGGGTAGTAATTAAAACTTAAAATTTTGTTGTCAGGATGACTGATATAGGAGGACCCAGCCAGGCTAGGGAGGAGGAGCCCCGGGATATTCATGTAGTTCGGGAGCAGCTAGTGCAGAGGGAGCCATCCCCATTGATTACAGTTGTAGGTCCCGAGTATGAGCTTGAGACTGATCCTGAGGAGGATCCGGAGGAGGTTGAGGAGGAGGAGGAGGACCCTGAGGAGATATCACTAACCTCCTTAGGTGTTCAGATATACGAGCAGGTGTATGACCGCAACATAGAGTTGCAGGACAGAGTGAAAGAGTTAGAGGGGCAGCTGGCTGAGCGACGGACTGCTTTGGAGCAGAAGAACAGTGAGATTGAGGAGCTCGATATACGTCTTGGGGACGTGGAGTGGAAGCTGGTTCATGTGGAGAGCGAAAAGGAGGAGTTAGGAGAACAGGTTGTGGAACGTCAAGCCGCTCTAGAGCAGAAGGATACTGAGATCCAAGACCTTTCATCACGTCTTGCAGAGGTTGAGCAGAGGCTAGCACAGTCTGAGTATCGACGAGGACAATTGATAGCCAGGAATGAAATTGTACAAGATGAGTTGAAAGAGGAGTCAGCTAAGCGGGCGAGAGCTGAAACTGCTTGGTTGAGGGAGGCTAACCGTGCAGATCGTGTTGAATGTGAGGTGCGGTCAAAGAAGGCCAAGATTGATGAGATGGAGTATATTTTTCACACCACAGTAGATAGAGCTCTGGATCGAGTTCATCGTCATCCAGATATAGTGGATCGAAGGATGGTGACTCGTATTATGGAGCAGGAACGCAAGGAAGCTGTGCGCCGTGGGATGTCATCGTAGATAATGATTAGATATACTAGTATGAAAATTTATGAAGTTAATAAGTTGTAAATCCCAGTTTTATATAATGGGATAGAATAATGATGTAATCCTGGAATTTTATGATGTCAGGATAGATGATGTAAATAACTACGATGCTATTTCTATTATGTTTTGAAGCAGTAAATGAATAAAAATGCGAAAGTTTATCAGATGTGCTATGTGTTAAGTGTTGTTTATAAATGTTTAAGTTGAGACTTAAATGTTTAAGTAATTGAGTAATAATCAAATAGCGTAAATTTTTAACAGTAAAATGCCGCCAAGAAGACAAACCCGTCAACAGACCCTTGAGGGATCCACCAATAGCAATGAAGAAGCTAACGCTAATCCAATGCAGCAGCTGGTGAATCTGCTAACGGGAGCACTTGCCAATCAACCCCAAGCTCAGGCCACGACCTTTAAAGATTTCAAGGGTCTCTGAATCCGATCGAGGCACAAACTTGGGTCATGGAGATGGAGAAGGTGTTTGATGTCGCTAGGATCAACGAGGACCAAAAGACGGCATTTGCAACATTCATGCTCAAGTCAGAAGAAAGCTACTGGTGGCAAGCAAATAAGACTCGAGGTAGCCAAGGGATTATTCCATGGGAGCGATTTAAGGAAATATTTTTCGAGACCTATTTTCCGGCAAGTGCACAGAACTAAATGGAGGTGCAGTTTCTAGAGTTGAAGCAAGGTACTATGACGATACCTGAGTATGCTGCAAAATTCAATGAGTTGGCGAGGTTTGCGCCATATCAGGTCAACACAGATGAGCGAAAGGCTAGAAGATTTGAGCAGGGACTGAAGCCCTGGCTGTATAGTCAGGTTTCGATGTTTCAATTAAACTCATTTGCGGTAGTTTTGGAAAAGGCAATTATCGCTGAAGGAGGTAGTGATACTCTGTCCAAGTATAATCAGGAGCAGAGGAAGAAGAAGAATGAAAGTGAGAACAAGGCAAGTGGTAGCCATGGGGGCAGCGGTCAGAAGAGGAAGTGGAGTGATAATAACTCTGCGGGAAGTCAGCAGGATAATCAGAAAAAGAAGATAGAGGCATGCAGTAACTGCGGAAAGAGCCATGTGGGTGTTTGTTTGAAGGGTAAGAGGGTATGCTTTAACTGCGGACAGGAGGGTCATATCGCACCGAATTGCCCTAGTCCGAAGAAGGGCGCATGTTTCAACTGCGGGTCGAAGGATCGCTTTGCCCGAGACTGCCCTAAGAAAGCAACTACAGGTGGAGCCAGTACAGGAAAAGAAAACAGCGGTGGTGGCAATCTTACTATCACAGGACCGACACAGCCCAATTGACCTATCGCTCGAACATTCAACATGACGGTGCAGGATGCTGTGCAGTCAAAGGATGTAGTGTCAGGTATCATTCCAGTCAATAATGTTAATGCTTATGTATTGTTTGACTCGGGTGCTACTTGCTCATTTATATCCGATGATTTTGCTAAGAAATTAGGGTTACCTCAGGAAGAATTAGATTACCCCATGAATATAGAAATTGCGAATAGGGAAGTGATTCCTATTAAGTTTGTCCACAAGAACTGTCAGATAGATATTAAGGGTCATGTAATGACAGTAAACTTAATCCCAATTCGTCTTGGGGAGTTTGACGTTATTTTGGGAATGGATTGGTTGTTCAACCATGGGGCAGTTGTTGACTGTCAAAAGAAGTGTGTAAATTTTAAGACTCCGTCAAAGGTAGTGTTTTATGGCAGCAAGTCGCCTAGACAAACGAGTTATCTGACGATGATGCAGGCCAGAAAGATGTTGAGACAAGGATGTGTAGGATATCTAGCCTACATAGTCGATACCCGAAAGGTGGGTGCAAAGCTGGAGGAGATACCAGTAGTTAGGGATTTTACAGACGTGTTTCCTGATGATTTGCCAGGATTACCGCCAGATAGGGAAATTAAGTTTGTAATTGATCTAGCACCGGGTACAGCCCCTATATCAAAAGCCCCGTACCGAATGGCTCCAGTAGAAATGAAGGAGTTGATGGTGCAATTGCAAGAGTTGCTGGATAAAAAGTATATCCAACCGAGCGCTTCGCCGTGGGGAGCGCCGGTGTTATTTGTCAAGAAGAAGGACGACTCAATGCGTCTTTGCATTGATTATAGAGAGTTGAACAAGGTCGCGATTAAAAACAAGTATCCGTTGCCAAGGATTAATGACCTGTTTGATCAATTAAAGGGAGCAAGATATTTTTCAAAGATAGATCTGCGAAGTGGGTACCATCAGTTGAAAGTGAGAAAGGAAGACATACCAAAGACAGCATTTCGAACTAGATATGGTCACTATGAGTTTTTGGTCATGTCATTTGGTTTAACGAATGCGCCTGCAGCATTCATGGACTTAATGAATAGAGTATTCAAACCATTTCTAGATAAGTTTGTAGTGGTATTCATAGACGACATATTTGTTTACTCTAAAACTCAGGAAGAACACGTGGAGCATTTGAGGGTGACATTGGAGGCGTTAAGGAAGGAGAAATTGTATGCAAAATTTTTGAAGTGCGAATTTTGGTTAGAGCGTGTTCAATTCCTTGGACATGTTATTGATAAAGACGGGATTTCAGTGGATCCAGCGAAAGTGGAAGCTGTGATGAACTGGGATCAACCGAAAACACCGTCAGAAGTGAGGATTTTCTTAGGTTTGGCAGGTTACTACAGGCGTTTTATTCAAGATTTCTCCAGGATCGCCACTCCGTTGACGAATTTAATAAGAAAATCAGTGAAGTTCGTTTGGACGGAGAAGTGTGAAGAGAGCTTCCAAGAATTGAAGAAGAGATTAAGTACGGCACCTGTGTTGTCTTTGCCAGATGACACAGCGAATTTTGTAGTATATAGTGACGCATCACATAAAAGACTTGGTTGTGTGCTTATGCAGAATGGTAAGGTTATTATATATGCATCGCGCCAACTAAAAGACTATGAAAAAGGGTATCCGACCCATGATTTGGAGTTAGCAGCTGTGGTGTTTGCTCTAAAAATCTGGAGGCACTATCTCTATGGGGAGAAGTGTGAAATATATACAGACCATAAAAGTCTGAAGTATATTTTCACGCAGAAGGATTTGAATATGCGGCAGAGGAGATGGATAGAATTGATCAAAGATTATGATTGTGAAATTCTATACCATTCAGGGAAGGCTAATGTGGTTGCCGACGCTTTGAGTAGAAAAGGTCGAGAGAAATTATTTTTGTTAACTGCTCAGGAGAAGCTTGTAGCAGAAATGGCTAAATTGGAGTTAGAGGTGAAGGGTCTGGCAGAACCTAATGAAAAATTGTTTCATCTGGAAACCCAACCAACTTTGGTGGAAAAAGTGAAGGAAGCGCAACTCCAGGATGAGGAGTGTATTAAGATACGGAAAAGAGTGCTTGAAGGAGAAGAGCTTAAACATAAAATCGACACTGAAGGGTTGCTGAGATTTGAAGGCAGAATCTGGGTTCCGTCAGTGCTGCAGATCAGAGAGGAGATTTTGAACGAAGCTCATAGCTCACGATTTTCGATACACCTGGGAAGTACAAAGATATACCAGGATCTTCGTCAACATTTCTGGTGGCCAAATATGAAAAGAGAGGTTGCTGAATGTGTTGCGAAGTGCTTAACTTGTCAGAGAGTTAAAGCGGAGCATCAATGACCAAGTGGTTTGTTACAGCCCTTGGAGATACCAGAATGGAAGTGGGAGCATATCACGATGGACTTCGTGGTAGGGCTTCCAACTACTCAGAAGGGTTATGACGCAATATGGGTTATAGTTGACAGATTGACGAAATCAGCGCATTTCTTGCCAATTAAAATCAGATTCACTTTGGATCAGCTGGCAAGTTATACGTCAAGGAAATTATTTCGAGGCACGGTGTTCCAGTATCAATTGTGTCAGACAAAGATCCACGATTCACATCAAAATTTTGGAGGAGTCTGCAAGCTTGTTTGGGGACGCAGTTGAGAATGAGTACAGCCTACCATCCTCAAACTGATGGCCAGAGCGAAAGAACAATTCAAACGTTGGAGGATATGCTTCGGGCATGCATCATGGATTTTAAAGGTAACTGGGATGATCATTTACCTCTGGTCGAGTTCGCCTATAACAATAGTCATCACGCGAGTATTGGAATGCCACCATATGAAGCGTTGTATGGAAGGAAGTGCAGAACTCCGTTGTGTTGGGACGAGGTTGGTGAACGTCGTCTATTGGGACCTGCGTTGGTACAACAAACTGCTGAAATTGTCAAGGTGATAAGAGCCCGATTGTTAGCTGCTCAAGATAGGCAAAAGAAATATGCAGATCAGCATCGTCAAAATTGCGAATTTGAAGTCGGGAGCTTTGTGTTCCTCAAAGTATCTCCCTAGAAGGGAAAAATCAGATTTGGTAAAAAGGGTAAACTCAGTCCACGATTTATTGGACCCTTCGAGGTACTGAAACGAGTAGGCGAGGTGGCTTATGAGGTAGCTTTACCTCCCGAGTTAGACCACATTCACAATGTCTTTCACATATCGGTGCTACGACCGTATAAGTCCGATTATAATCATGTCATCGAATATGAACCGATACAGTTTGAGAAAGATTTATCATATGAAGAGATACCTGTACAGATAGTAGACAGGAAAGAACAGGTTCTCAGAAATAAAGCGATACCTTCTGTTAAGGTAATTTGGAGGAACCACAGTGCTGAAAAAGCTACGTGGGAACTCGAAGAGAAAATGATGCAAAATTATCCTGAATTATTTGCTTAATCTTTGTATCGCGATTCTGGGGACAGAATCCTTGTAAGGAGGGGAGAATGTAACGGACGAATTAGTTGCATTATGATTCTGGGGACAGAATCCTTCTAAGGAGGGAAAGATGTAACGAATGTAATTTTTGTGATTAAATAAAAATATTTATTGATATTTTTATTAATTTATTTATTGAGTAAAATAAATAATTTATAAGTTATGGTGAAAGAATTTTTGTTAAATGTTATTTGTATGTGGTTTGATGTAATTATTTTAATTTAATAATTAAATTAGATGATTAAATGATTTATTTGAATAAAGAATTTATTTAAATGAGATAATTTATTTGGTGTTATTATTATTGGTTAAATGGTACTATTATTTAAGTTGGTAAGGTTTAATTGAATTTATTTAATAATAAGTTCAATTAAATTAAAAGTGTGACAATTAAAACTATATGGTATAATGGATTATTAAAATAAATAGAAAGAGTTTTTATTTCCATCAAACGAAACAAGGCCTTATGACCTTTGGTTCGAAATAATGAGTTATTTCAATTTTGTTTTACCAAACAAGCCTTATGTATGAAAATTGGTGTTCAATTTGATTGTTAAATGGTAAATTGACTTTTGGTTATGATTAGAGAATGAAAAACAAAAAGAATGCAAGTAGAATGGATTAAAATGGTTGAAAGATGAATTCACAGTGTTTGATTTCATTAAAATTGCAAAAATATGAATATTTGTATAAACAGTGAATTTTTGGGTTTTAATTGATTGATTATGTGCTTATAATGGTTAAATTAGTTAGAAACATTTTGGCTAATTGTTTTCTAGCGTACTTGATGTCTGGGTAAGTTTAAATTATGTATTGGATGGTAGAATTCGGAAACTTTTGGCCAAATTTGGCCTAAGTTTTCACTAGTTCGCGAACTGTAGATGGTGTCAGTCGCGTTTACCGCCCCGGCGGCCTTGTCGCCCCGGCGGCATATTTGAACTATGTTTGTCGCCCCGGCGACGATTTCGTTAAGAAATTCACCGCCCCGGCGGTGGAACAGTTATTAAAAAAAAATTAAATTAAAATTTATTTATTTATTTTGTGATAATGTTATGTTGCTGTGTGCATGTTTAAAACTTATATAAAGGTATAAAATGACTAATAAGATACCAAGATGGTTGTTAAACAAGTACTTGATGATTATCGATTGTCAATCGAGATGTTATAATAAAATAGGATAAGAACGAGACTTAAAATATATATGTTCTGTAACTGATTATTATCTTATAATCGAAATGTATAGGTCGAATAAGGAACGAGAATTATTTAAATTTGTAATCTACGCACGAGGCAAGTTCCTTATCTCAATTTATTACTTTTACATTGAACAAGTTTTTCTCCCTTAATCTTATTATTTCATTTAAAACAAGTTTAATTTCATTGAGCCAACTTATTAACCTTAGCTTATTGTTATTCAAGCAAGGTTGTTATCATGTCAATTACCTATGTATTATTCAAGTCATTTGCTATACAATCATTGATCATTATTCAGACTTTGATTATAAATTCTATTGTACAACTTCATTGATGAATCAAATGCTTTAGTGACTAGCAAACCCTTATTGATTCAGCTAGTCCTTAGTTGATGAGCGTTCTAAAGACTTAGGATATTTTAAAATCTTTCCAAACCAAGTTCCTTTTGGTACGGATTCTGATGCTAAACTGAGATGAACAACCCTAATATAGGGGATTAATTACGCGACAACGTTAAAATATTTGTGCACAATACATTGTACAAAGGGCTGATCCCCCTGAGTACGAGATGGATGGTCTATAGTTTATAAGACCGTTAAAGGTTACGGTAGAAATACTTGTTAACCTAGGACATAGTTCGAGGTCTTGTGACCCTCAGATACAATTGAAAGTAGTATGCACACAAGCCAATCATATTTGATATGATGTAGCATATACTTTGTAATCTTATTCGGTTATTAATAAAAGAATTGATTTTCTTAAAAGGCATTTTATATTATCTACATAGTGTTGTTATATTAAATGTGATAAACCCATAGTTTTGAGCAATGCTTTTAGAATCATGATGGTGATCATGTTAATGAGATCTAAATTCAAGATAGCTTAAAACTAAAATCGTTCCTAATCATTAGATTACTAAAAGGGGATTAGTGAATCCGGATAGATTAGTACATACGTTGCTGACTCTTAGGAAGAGGATGATTGATCTCATAATCATTTGTGTGGAGACACTAAAACAAGTATGTAGGTGTTTATTGGAGAATAAGTTCACTGAACGTGGCTCGCTAAGGAATACCTAATGGAGTTTTACTCGCCTGTCAATAGGGATTCCTTTAGTGATAGTAGTACAAGTGATCCTTGGACTTGAGATCATCATAGTATCTTGTGTATGATGAGTTATACTTTGACATGTCTCTTAAGACCTTTAGGGTATAACAAAGGGTATGATTGGGTATAATAAGTGTCGACGCCGGGAGGAATCGCTTAACGCGGGAATTATTACCCTTTTCCGATTTTAGCGTTTTTTATTAGATGATTTTTTTGGAAAAGGTCGGCATTAATGTCGACGGGGTTTTTAAAGATTGTTTTTTATGATGAGCCAATTTAACCAGAGTCGCCAGTTGGTATATTTGAAATGGATGTACCAACTCATCCGAGTTTTCATTTTTATAAATCGCTGGCTCATATGTGACTCCGAATTAATTGGTCTGCGAATCGAGATTCATAGAGTTCGGGGGCTTGCTTAAGTGAGGGGAAGGTGTTAGGCACCCCTCGACTTCCATGAAGCACGGTTACCGCAATCTTGATGCTTTCCTATCCTTTAATTCATGAAATGTGTGTGTGCGTGTGTGTGTGTGTGTGCCTATGTAAATGTTGTGATGAGTTTGCATAAAAGAATCATTTGGATTATTAAGGAAAATTGTGTTTTTCTTTTGAGAATGCCTTAGAATGTCCATCGGCTTAAACGAGAAAGCTTTGCGAGAAAGGGTTGATTTTAATTGGCAAAACTATGAGATTTTCCTTAGGTGTCGTTGTGGCAAAACAAGAGTTTTAAACCTTCGTAAAAATAGGAATCGAAATCTATACATTGCCTTCATAAAATGATGGGCAACTTTTAGGATATCTTTCACCCTACGCACCAAGATTTAATAAAACGTTGTTTTATTTTTATAAAACCATTTTTGTGACGTTTGAAAACGACTTTCTTTAGCCTTCTCGTTTAATAGAAACCGACATTCATTAACACCTCCAATTTTTTAGCTACGTGATGCTAACCTCTTAGTTTGCTTGATTTTAAGGAAAAACCTTCCTCCTTTAATCTTTGAAATCATTTTTCGTATCACAAAATCCAATCAAGCATAAACACGCGTCGGGGCTATTCATGGGCATGTAAGCCATCAAAATAACCCCAAACGCCCACAATCACAAGTTTCACTATTTCGGGGCCTTAAACACGATTATCGCCTTGGCGTCGTTTTAAGGCCCGACGATTACATATTTACAATAACGGATACATCCACCCGATTACATACATTCAAAAATGTCCATCATCGGATTTGGACCACGGGGTCGCATTCCTAGGCTCACATCCGAACTTATTGCACAACCGCCAAACGGATATAACGAAAATAAACAACAACGGGATGCCTAACACTCTAGGATATCTTACAATGACGATCGAAATACACTATGAATGATACCATACCCTAATAGCTAAGATTTGCACCAAACGGATATCATCGGGCTATTAGGGGGAATTTCATTCCGATGAGACCCTCACTAATAGTCCCTAACCCATGGTTTCACAATAACATATGAGAAAAAACTACATTCAAGGTAATTCGGATGACCAAAAGATTAACAAAATGGTATAACAAAATGCTAAGAACAAATGGTTTTTTCACCTTGCAATTAATCCCCACAATATGTATGAATTTGTGTATTGAGTAGAGTAGAAAATATGAGATATAATCTCATAAAATTGGTACAATTCCTCACTCTTTTCACTCTTTTCTCTCCTAATTTTTGCTGTTTTCTTGCTGTTTTTTCTTCTTCTCCCGAACTGCTGCTGCTGCTGAATCCTCTCTTTTTTTCTTCCTGTATGCGAACTGGCCTAATATAGCACTGCCAAGGGCAGCCACAGATCTATCTGCGGCTGGCCGCAGATATATCTGCGGCTGGCCCTTGGTTCTCCCCCCAGCCGCGCTCGAGTCCCGTGCGCTTCGAGTCCCGTGCTGCCTCGAGTTCCGTCCTTGGCCGCGAATTGATCTGCGGTTAACTGTGCTGATTTTCTCGTTTTCCGTGCCTCGTCTCGATTTTCGTGTCGTACCGTTGGTTCCCGCTGACGGGTTTGCGCTCGGCAGTCCGGAAACCGTCGGGAAACGTGCCACGTCATCTGGGTAAGCACAGTGATCAGTAACTGACTCTCGACATTCGCTTGTTGTCATGTCGGCTTCAATATCATCCCGTCGTGGTGGTTTTGAGGGTTCGTCTTTATGTCCACCCTTTATTCTCGTGTGCCGGGTCAATTGACGATTTTGCCCTCCTGTCAGGGTTAGTATAGGAAATGCAAAAATCGGGTGTCTACAGCTGCCCCTCTTTATCATGTTTATGAAATGATAAATGAAATGAACAGGATAAAGAATAGACACTCGATGCATGAATGACAGTGCACAAGAATGACAATACATACGTGATTTGCTTGGATCTCGGCCCTTCCCAGGGTTGTTGTTGGTTTGGATCTTAGCCCTTCCCAGGGTTGTGGTTTGTTTGGATCTTAGCCCTTCCCAGGGTGTTAGTTTTTTGTCTTTTTTTCTTTTTTGTGGATACCAGCCCTTCCCAGGGTTGCTCACCATCTTGTTGTGGTTCGCGTGGATCTCAGCCCTTCCCAGGGTTTGCTCACCACTCTGTCGCGGTTTGCTTGGATGCCTTCCCAGGTTTGCTCACCACTCTGTCGCGGTTTGCTTGGATCTCAGCCCTTCCCAGGGTTTGTTGTTTTTGTCTTTTTTCTTTTTGTGGATATCAGCCCTTCCTAGGGTTTGCTCACCACTCTGTCGCGGTTTGCTTGGATGCCTTCCCAGGTTTGCTCACCACTCTGTCGCGGTTTGCTTGGATCTCAGCCCTTCCCAGGGTTTGTTGTTTTTGTCTTTTTTCTTTTTGTGGATATCAGCCCTTCCCAGGGTTGCTCACCATCTTGTTGTGGTTCGCGTGGATCTCAGCCCTTCCCAGGGTTTGCTCACCACTATGTCGCGGTTTGCTTGGATGCCTTCCCAGGTTTTGCTCACCACTCTGTCGCGGTTTGCTTGGATCTCAGCCCTTCCCAGGGTTTGTTGTTTTTGTCTTTTTTCTTTTTGTGGATATCAGCCCTTCCCAGGGTTGCTCACCATCTTGTTGTGGTTCGCGTGGATCTCAGCCCTTCCCAGGGTTTGCTCACCACTCTGTCGCGGTTTGCTTGGATGCCTTCCCAGGTTTGCTCACCACTCTGTCGCGGTTTGCTTGGATCTCAGCCCTTCCCAGGGTTTGTTGTTTTTGTCTTTTTTCTTTTTGTGGATATCAGCCCTTCCCAGGGTTGCTCACCATCTTGTTGTGGTTCGCGTGGATCTCAGCCCTTCCCAGGGTTTGCTCACCACTCTGTCGCGGTTTGCTTGGATGCCTTCCCAGGTTTGCTCACCACTCTGTCACGGTTTGCTTGGATCTCAGCCCTTCCCAGGGTTTGTTGTTTTTGTCTTTTTTCTTTTTGTGGATATCAGCCCTTCCCAGGGTTGCTCACCATCTTGTTGTGGTTCGCGTGGATCTCAGCCCTTCCCAGGGTTTGCTCACCACTCTGTCGCGGTTTGCTTGGATGCCTTCCCAGGTTTGCTCACCACTCTGTCGCGGTTTGCTTGGATCTCAGCCCTTCCCAGGGTTTGTTGTTTTTGTCTTTTTTCTTTTTGTGGATATCAGCCCTTCCCAGGGTTTGCTCACCACTCTGTCGCGGTTTGCTTGGATGCCTTCCCAGGTTTGCTCACCACTCTGTCGCGGTTTGCTTGGATCTCAGCCCTTCCCAGGGTTTGTTGTTTTTGTCTTTTTTCTTTTTGTGGATATCAGCCCTTCCCAGGGTTGCTCACCATCTTGTTGTGGTTCGCGTGGATCTCAGCCCTTCCCAGGGTTTGCTCACCACTCTGTCGCGGTTTGCTTGGATGCCTTCCCAGGTTTGCTCACCACTCTGTCGCGGTTTGCTTGGATCTCAGCCCTTCCCAGGGTTTGTTGTTTTTGTCTTTTTTCTTTTTGTGGATATCAGCCCTTCCCAGGGTTTGCTCACCACTCTGTCGCGGTTTGCTTGGATGCCTTCCCAGGTTTGCTCACCACTCTGTCGCGGTTTGCTTGGATCTCAGCCCTTCCCAGGGTTTGTTGTTTTTGTCTTTTTTCTTTTTGTGGATATCAGCCCTTCCCAGGGTTGCTCACCATCTTGTTGTGGTTCGCGTGGATCTCAGCCCTTCCCAGGGTTTGCTCACCACTCTGTCGCGGTTTGCTTTGATTCGTCGTGTTCGACGTCCGACTTATTCAGAATTTTGTATTTTATTTTCACATAACGAGTCATGTATGATGCAAGCTTTTTATTCATGGATAGAGAATGACCCTTGTACAGTCTTTTTGATACTATTTTCCACAGGTGTCGTCGCCAGATGTCGTGGTATGCTTGGATCTCGATCCTCCCACAGGATTGGTCGGTGGCTTCTCCGCTGATTGGACGGTTTGTCGCCGGTGACAGAGATATGGCAGATGATCTTCCGGAACGTTCCTGATCCTTATTATTCTTTCCGGTGTCGGCGGGCTTTGCGGAGGGTATTCTGAGCCATTAGGTCCCGGTCCATCCGGTGTTCACGCATCTCGATTACTACCGAGGCTGAGAGGTATGCTGCTCTTGTTGAGAGAGATGCTGCTATCCTGGTCAGGGATGTTGTTCATGCTGATAGAGACGCCATTGTATTGCAGACTAAGGCAAATATAGATGCTCACTCTGAGGCCGTTAGCCGAGCCACTGCTTATTGGATCGCGTCGACATGATGTGGCAGCAGATTGCAGGGAATGCCGATGCCTCTGATCTATCCACCACTTTATCACATCCTGCTTCGATTAGCTTCAGATTGGTAGATCATTTTATTTCCTGCATAGACTATGTTAGTTTCATCGGTTATCAAAAGAGAAACCTTGTAACAAAATGACCTATTTATATAGACAAGTATTTAGATTTAGTCGTTTTCCCCTTTTTGTCGTATCGTTGCCTTTCATTGGACCCTCATTTTATCCAGCTAACCATGATTTTGATATTTCGCCTTCTTTCTCTTCTCAAGTCTTGATGGGGACTTGTCAAATATTGCCGCATATCCTGTCGATTTCATCGGCTGAGTCTTAGATTCGGGCTAACTGCTTGGTTGGGTTAGGGTTAGGTCATTTGAGATGAAACTGATCAGGTGGCTGGTTTCGGGAGAGTTTCGAGGGTGTAGGAAGGTTTTCTGGCTGTTGGGAATCGGTTTTGATAGAAGAAAGGGTTATTTGTAAGGAATGGGACCGTGCCACAATGGCTGCCTACGTACCCCCACAAGTCGGGAGATCAGGTCCTACGTAGTTCGTTCCTTCAAAGAACGATGAGAAAAATGATGAGGGTTTTTTTTTTTTTTTTTTTTTTTTTTTTTTTTTTTTTATGCATAGAACCGCTTCACCGAGTCGGAATTAAGGGGTTGTGGAAACACCTCCCCATCCATTTCTTGCAGTATGAGGGCTCCTCCGGACAACACTTTCTTAATCACAAAAGGCCCCTCCCAGTTCGGGGCAAACTTCCCTTTGGCTTCGTCTTGGCAAGGCATTACTCTCTTTAACACTAGGTCATTTTCTTTGAATTTTCGAGGTCTTATCTTCTTGTCATATGATCGAGAGATCCTTTGCTGATATAACTGACCGTGCAAGCAACACAGCGGCCACCCTCCTTTCATCAATTAGGGCCAATTGGTCGTACCGACTTTGCATCCAATCCTCCTCGTTTATCTGAGCATCAATCAAGATTCTGAGGGACGCCATCTCAACCTCAACTGGCAGAACCGCTTCCATTCCGTATACCAGAGCGTACGGGGTTGCCCCTGTAGAAGTACGTACCGACGTTCTGTACGCCAGCAAGGTGAGAGGTAGCAGATCCGGCCATCCCCGATGATTAGCGGACATTTTCGCCATGATCTTCTTGATATTCTTATTTGCAGCCTCCACTGCCCCATTCATCTTAGGACGGTAAATGACAGAATTGAGGTGTTTGATCTTAAACTGGTCGCATAATCCTTTCATGAGGGCATTGTTCAAATTCTTGGCATTGTCGGAGACTAAAACCTCAGGTTGCCCGTATCGGTAAATGACATTATTCCTGATGAAACCGACGATGACCTCCTGAGTTACTTTGGGGTAAGAAGCTGCTTCTACCCATTTAGTGAAGTAATCGATCATGACGAAGATGAATCGGTGACCGTTGCTTGCTTTGGGCTCTATTGGTCCGATCACATCCATACCCCACATTGAGAATGGCCAAGGGGAGGTCATACAGTGCAGTTCATTGGGGGGGCGCATGGATAACATTACCGTGCGCCTGGCATTGGTAACACCGTTTGACGTGATCATCACAGTCGGCTTTCAGCGTCAACCAGTAATGCCCCGTTCTCAAAATCTTCTTGGCCAGCATCGGCCCACTCATGTGTGGCCCACACACCCCACCATGTATTTCGTCCATAATCTTTTGGGCCTGTGTTTCATTTACACATCGTAGCAATCCCAAATTGGCATCCCTCTTGTACAGTGAATCTCCGCTCAGATAAAATTTCATTGCCATCTTTTGAATTCTCAACCTCTCCGCTCGGCTGGCTTGGTCGGGAATGGATCTATCCCTCAGATATTCCCTTATGTCGTGATACCAAGGCTGCTTTGGCAGAACCCCCTCGTCCGATAGTACCGCAGCCACGTGCTCCTCGTATGCCGGGGCGTTCTGCACTGCTATCTCAATCTGTGGAACGTTCCTGTTCTTGATTGTGTGGACTAGAGAAGCTAAAGTCGCCAATGCATCGGCGAAATCATTCCGTCCCCGGGGGATGTGTCGGAAAGCGATATCTTCGAACTCTTGCATCAGTTGGATAACACAACGGTGGTATGGAAGCAACCAGAGCTCTTTAGTGCTGTACACCCCGATCGCTTGTCTGATTACCAGCTCCGAATCCCCGAACACTGCTAACCTTTTCACCCCCATATCGCGAGCCAAACGGAGTCCCAATATACATCCCTCATACTCAGCTGTGTTGTTTGAGTTACTGAACTGTAATTTAGTGGCTACGGGGTATTGCTCTCCTGTGATAGAGACCAGGACTGCTCCGGCTCCTGCCCCCTCCCGCATTCATGGCACCATCAAAATATAATTTCCAGAACTGCCCCTCGTCATCCTCTCTCGCGCGCAAGATCCAGAATACGTCTTCGCCCGGCAAAGGAGTGTCTAAAGGCTCCATTCCCCCTGATGGCGCTTCTGCCAATTGATCTGCAATTCCCCTGCCCCTTCATGGCTTTCTGAGTTACGTATACAATGTCGAACTGCTGTAAGATTAACTGCCATCTTGAAAGTCGACAGTTCAGCATGGGCCGTTCAAAGATATATTTCAGGGGATCCATCCTTGATATCAGGTACGTGGTGTGCCCGTGGAGATAATGCTGTAATCTCATTGCAGCCCAAGCCAAAGCACAACAGGTCCTTTCGATAGGGGTGTAATTCTGTTCACATCGGCTAAATCTCTTGCTGAGGTCATAAATGGCCTGCTCTTTGCCTGATTCATTCTTCTGCCCCAGCATACAGCCCATCGCAATGTCATTGACTGATATATACATGAATAGAGGGATCTCATCCTTCGGGGGTACCAGCACGGGTGCTTCCGTCAGCTGTTTCTTAATGATCTGAAAGGCTTCCTGGCATTGCTCATTCCATTCTTGGGAGACATCTTTTCTTAACAGCTTGAAAAATGGCTCGCACGTGGTTGTCAAATGGGATATGAAGCGGCTGATGAAATTTATTCTTCCCAGAAATCCTCTTATCTCCTTTTTAGTGCGGGGTGCCGGCATATCCACAATGGCCTTAATCTTGGCCGGATCCAACTCGATGCCACGATCACTAACCAGGAATCCCAAGAGTTTGCCCGATTGCACTCCGAAAGCACACTTTGCCGGATTGAGCCTTAAATTATATTTTCTGAGCCGGTCAAATAGCTTTTGGAGATGGGTCACATGATCAGATTCTATCTTTGACTTCACGATAATGTCATCCACGTAGACCTCTATCTCCTTGTGCATCATATCGTGGAACAGGGCCATCATAGCTCTTTGATAAGTAGCCCCTGCATTTGTGAGACCGAAAGCCAACCGTCTATAGCAGAAAGTGCCCCAAGGGGTGATGAAGGCTGTTTTCTCCCGGTCCTCCTCTGCCACCATTATCTGATGATACCCCGCAAAGCAATCAACGAAAGAGTACATCTCGTATTGGGCCGTGTTATCCACCAATATGTGTATAAAAGGTACTGGGAAATTATCCTTGAGACTGGCCTTGTTCAGATCTCTATAGTCAACACATACCCTTACCTTTCCTCCAGGCTTAGCCACTGGGACCACATTGGACAACCATTCTGGGTAGGTGGACACCATGATGATTCCAGCCCTGAACTGTTTGATGATCTCCTCCTTTACCTTCAAGCTCCATTCCGGTTTTAGCTTTCTTAGTTTTTGCTTGACGGGCTTGAAACCTTCCTTGATGGGCAGCTGGTGTACCACAATGTCGGTGGATAATCCGATCATGTCCTCATGAGACCAGGCGAACACATCCTCATACTGGCGTAGCAATTTGGTCATTTCTACTTTCTGATTAGGGGTCAGGTCTGTCCCGATCTTGAGCTCTTTGGGTTGGTCAGGGGTTCCGATATTTATGGTGACGGTCTGGTCTAAGTTGGGTTTGGGTTTATCCTCGACCCATCCTTTGATCTCGTCAGGCACGTCGTCATAATCTGTCTCATCCTGCTCAATACCCATTAAATCGAAATCCAGCTCGATATCAAAATCATAGTCATCATTCAAATTTGAGGGATCGCTTGTTAAGCAAGGAATACTCAAATTGGTACACCTGACATTGAAACAAAATACTGTCATATATATAATTCATCTTTCCACAATGGTCGCTCTTAAAATAACATGACAAACTAACATAGTTATGCAAAATATAAAATAAAGAACCAAAACTGGTAGACATTCATCCCCCACTCTCCGGGGTCTACCACCCCGGCACCATGTTTTACCCTTGTCTGGATATTATTGGCTCCACCGTCCAGTTATCGGTGGTCAGATCAGTCGGGATGCGACATATGACAGACGGCTGTGTTCCAGGGACTTCCTTGACGACTACCGCCACATCGTATCCGTCCTCCCTCACAGCATTGTTAGGGATAACTAAGCCTGCCCAATCGATGACAGGCACACTCTGTTGGGCCCCCGACGTTGTGGCCGTATCCTTCCCCTCTCCAATGTTTATTGATGGTCCAGAGATATAGCATTTGGTTTCGAACTGCTGCATGACCTCCCGCAGGAAACTCTTCCTTTTGACTGCCTCATCATCCGCAGGACTCAAATCTTTACCTTCTAATTCGGACATGGGCTTGTCCTTTCCTTTGTCCATTATGGTCCTTCGGCATTAGGATTCCGGTCGATCGAAATGGGATTTCCCTTCGCGAGTGGTTCCGCTCTATGCCTCCATGATATCCCAACCCTGCCCTGCCTGTCTGGTTGGGCAGTTGAATAGGCGTGGAAATTCCTTGGCTGTCTTTTCCCAACCCTGCCCAGGTTGAAACTTCATCTTCATCATTTCTCTAGCAACGAAGGTGAGCTCAGGGGAGGCTTTCGATTTTATGGCTGGAGCTCCCAGACCTCTATAGTGGGGAGAGCTGATTTCCAGTGCTTGAAAACTGGCAGGCGCCGCGGATTCGTCCACATTGATTACTGGCAGACCATTCTTGGACGGGAAAGGGTCATTACGCTCTGCGGAGATTGTTACCAGATTCCCGCTGACGATGAACTTGATTTGTTGGTGTAGCGTAGAGGGAACTGCCCCAGCCATATGTATCCATGGTCTTCCCAATAACATGTTATAACTGGCGGAGATATCCAGGACCTGAAAGGAAATATCAAAAGTACACGGCCCTATCTCCACGGGCAACTCTATTTCTCCCAATGTATCCTTCCGGGATCCATCGAAGGCTCGCACCACCACGTGACTGGCCCGCAAGCGCTTGAGATTAATGTTCATTTTTCTCAGTGTACTGAGGGGACAAATATTCAGTGCTGATCCCCCATCAATCAGCACCCCATTCATGACATACCCTGATGAGATCACTGCGATGTGCAGCGGTCTCTGATGCCCCCTTCCCTCTTTCGGGATATCATCATCTGTGAATGATAGCACATTGTTCTCTAGCAGATGGTCCACTAGGCGGCCGAAACTTTCTTGGCTAATTGTCTTGGGAATGTGAGCCTCCCCCAGGATTTTGGCTAAGATTCTGCAGTGGTCGCTGGACGATAACACCAAATCCATGATCGACGTTAGAGTCGATTCCTCGCTCACCGTCCTGATCCCCCTTACTTCCGGATGGTCCATCTTTTCCAAGAACTCCACGGCTTTTTCCTCGGATATCCTCTCGTTCTCTTTTCTCTTACTCTTGACGACTCTTCCTGGAAGGTACAAGGGATTCCCCTTTGATGTTACGGAAGCACAACTGGCCGCCTCCTCTAATACACCCCCGTAGTTCCACGGTACTGTTTTTAGATTGCAAATAGGGATTTGTGGTCTTGCTGCGATGATGAGAGGTTTTGGAGCCGCTAACTTGATAGGCCCCCCTGTGATACTCCGGCTTGCACCCGTCAACCTAACCGGTGCCCCTTGCATATTCTCCTGAGTACCCGTCATGCCAACCATCTCATCAATCCTTGTCATATAATTTCGCCTTGGCGGTCCTTCGGTTTCGATGGCTTCTACCATATTGACCCCTCCCCCATCATGCTTCGGCAAGGGATTGATTTTAACATTTGGCGGCTCGGCCTGTTCCACCACGATCTCCCCGCTATCAATCATGTTTTGAATTATGTGTTTCAGCGTCCAACATTCCTGAGTGTCATGACCCGGGGAACCCGAATGATATGCACACTTTTTACTGGGGTCAAATTTTCTTCCCTTCGGGTCACATGGAGGTGCCAAATCGACAATCTTCCTCTGTGATATCAATATTGCCAAAATTTGCTCAAGAGGATCCCCAAGCGGGGTGAATACCCGCCTCTGTGTGGTCTCAAACCTCCTTCGTCCGTCTGTTCTGGGATTATCAAAATTGGGTTGTCGGGGCGGCCCGAATCTCTGTATTTGTACAGGAGGGCTATTCTCCACTTTCCTGGATGATCCCTGCAGCACGAGAGAGACATCTTCCTCTTTTCGCTTTTGGGGCCTGCGGGAAGTATTGCCATAATTCCCACTTTGGATTTGTTCCGCAGCCGTTTCAAGAGCTGTGAAGTCCCGGATTTTACCCGATTTCAACCCCATGTCCACCATTTCACCGTGTTTTATCATCTCGGCGAAAGGTCTTCCAACCCCTGATATGACCAGCTCATAATAAGGTGCTTCTTGTATATCCACAAAGGTCATCACCATCTCTGACTCACTCATTGGAGGATTCACTTGTGCGGCCATACCCCTCCATCGTTGGGCATAGTCCCTGAAGGTTTCCCTTGGTTGCTTCTTGATTTTTATCATTTGATATCTATCCGGGGCCATCTGTGCCTGAAAGCTATATTGTGTCAGAAAGGTATGGGCCAGCTCCTCCCAATTATGAATCCGGGCATTATCGAGACGGGCATACCAGATCCTCGCCTCCCCCGTCAAGCTTTTCTGGAATAATTGCATCCTTAATCCTTCGTCTTCCGCATAGG
Source organism: Aralia elata (assembly GCA_034770075.1). Taxonomy (NCBI): domain Eukaryota; kingdom Viridiplantae; phylum Streptophyta; class Magnoliopsida; order Apiales; family Araliaceae; genus Aralia; species Aralia elata. The sequence continues at coordinate 27,158,074 of CM068379.1, read as the reverse complement.
ACCCCAGTTCTCCAATATATATTTTCAGGTGAGTGTAAGGGTCCCCTTTCCCATTGTATTTCTCGAATTCGGGGATCTTAAATTTCTCTGGATATCTGGTTCCGGGGAAGACACACAAATCTGCATAATTAACCCTACCCAAGGAGCCTATGCCTTTTAGAGATTGGATGGTCTCCTCCATCTGCTTCATTTTTTCTGCGAAGGTCATCAGTATCTCCCTCCTCTGGAATCGTGATTACTGTTTTGTTGAGGGCAGGAATGACCTTTGGGAGGACCGGCTCGTCCTTAAGCTGATGCTGGTTATTTTTAAACAGGATTGCATCATCTTTAGGAGGATTCTGGTCACCCCCTGGCGGTTGGTACATTATTGCGGTCCCTGGTTTGACGGATCCTGTCTGATTAACAACTGCTCTTTTAGCATTGTGGCCATTTCCATCATCTGCTTCCTAAAGTCATCAAACTCTTCCCGAGATACAGCACTATGATTGGGGAGATCAGCCATTTCAGAGGTAGAGACTTGGGCCTTTTTAGACTGCAAACGCGTTTGAGGAGCAATCCTACAAGGGAAAACGGTTTAAAGTTTAGCCTAGGGAAATGAGAGATGTGGATGCATGCTCAAACTGTTACTTTTGTGTTTTTAGGGTCTTTTAATCTTTCCCTGCAAAACCAAAATGTTAGCAGTCTTTTATTGCAATAATCAATGCTAGACGCGAATTTAGGAAGTTTTCCCAGCTGTTCCCTGCAAACATAGAGGTCAGTACCTTCTTTTAGCAACAGGGGATGTAAATGATATTGCATTGGATCATGACATTTAATACGCGTAAACGTAAAAGGGCATGAAGAGACTTTTCCTGCGTTGGGTTAATCTGAGGCTGACCTATCCTAGGGTTACTCTCACGGGCTTTTCGGCATGAAGGTTCCCAAATCTTCGCAATCTACTCGTTTGAGCCCTTTCGATTGGAGCGGATTTGAGTGGTGCGTTTCCTGAGCCATCTCCGGGGAGCAGCCCCTTCGAGTCCAGTAATAAGCAACCGACAGGTTCGCCTCAGGAGGAGGTACTCTCTCAACATACATTCACATTCATCGTCCTCACCGCATGCAAATGATTACTTTGAAGTAAAGAGAAACCCATTCAAACATTCATTCATTGGACAACAACACACATTTGCACAACAATAAAAGACGTCAAAATGTCATACGCACATACACAATTATAAATTTTAAAGGATAGGATAGCATCAAGATTCGAATGCGGCTTAAGCCCTCTAATGTCCCCAGCAGAGTCGCCAGCTGTCGACGCCGGGAGGAATCGCTTAACGCGGGAATTATTACCCTTTTCCGATTTTAGCGTTTTTTATTAGATGATTTTTTTGGAAAAGGTCGGCATTAATGTCGACGGGGTTTTTAAAGATTGTTTTTTATGATGAGCCAATTTAACCAAAGTCGCCAGTTGGTATATTTGAAATGGATGTACCAACTCATCCGAGTTTTCATTTTTATAAATCGCTGGCTCATATGTGACTCCGAATTAATTGGTCTGCGAATCGAGATTCATAGAGTTCGGGGGCTTGCTTAAGTGAGGGGAAGGTGTTAGGCACCCCTCGACTTCCATGAAGCACGGTTACCGCAATCTTGATGCTTTCCTATCCTTTAATTCATGAAATGTGTGTTTGCGCGTGTGTGTGTGTGTGCCTATGTAAATGTTGTGATGAGTTTGCATAAAAGAATCATTTGGATTATTAAGGAAAATTGTGTTTTTCTTTTGAGAATGCCTTAGAATGTCCATCGGCTTAAACGAGAAAGCTTTGCGAGAAAGGGTTGATTTTAATTGGCAAAACTATGAGATTTTCCTTAGGTGTCGTTGTGGCAAAACAAGAGTTTTAAACCTTCGTAAAAATAGGAATCGAAATCTATACATTGCCTTCATAAAATGATGGGCAACTTTTAGGATATCTTTCACCCTACGCACCAAGATTTAATAAAACGTTGTTTTATTTTTATAAAACCATTTTTGTGACGTTTGAAAACGACTTTCTTTAGCCTTCTCGTTTAATAGAAACCGACATTCATTAACACCTCCAATTTTTTAGCTACGTGATGCTAACCTCCTAGTTTGCTTGATTTTAAGGAAAAACCTTCCTCGTTTAATCTTTGAAATCATTTTTCGTATCACAAAATCCAATCAAGCATAAACACGCGTCGGGGCTATTCATGGGCATGTAAGCCATCAAAATAACCCCAAACGCCCACAATCACAAGTTTCACTATTTCGGGGCCTTAAACACGATTATCGCCTTGGCGTCGTTTTAAGGCCCGACGATTACATATTTACAATAACGGATACATCCACCCGATTACATACATTCAAAAATGTCCATCATCGGATTTGGACCACGGGGTCGCATTCCTAGGCTCACATCCGAACTTATTGCACAACCGCCAAACGGATATAACGAAAATAAACAACAACGGGATGCCTAACACTCTAGGATATCTTACAATGACGATCGAAATACACTATGAATGATACCATACCATAATAGCTAAGATTTGCACCAAACGGATATCATCGGGCTATTAGGGGGAATTTCATTCCGATGAGACCCTCACTAATAGTCCCTAACCCATGGTTTCACAATAACATATGAGAAAAAACTACATTCAAGGTAATTCGGATGACCCAAAAGATTAACAAAAATGGTATAACAAAATGCTAAGAACAAATGGTTTTTTCACCTTGCAATTAATCCCCACAATATGTATGAATTTGTGTATTGAGTAGAGTAGAAAATATGAGATATAATCTCACAAAAAATTGCGGTACAATTCCTCACTCTTTTCACTCTTTTCTCTCCTAATTTTTGCTGTTTTTCTTGCTGTTTTTTCTTCTTCTCCCGAACTGTTGCTGCTTCCGCTGAATCCTCTCTTTTTTTCTTCCTGTATGCGAACTGGCCTAATATAGCACTGCCAAGGGCAGCCGCAGATCTATCTGCGGCTGGCCGCAGATATATCTGCGGCTGGCCCTTGGTTCTCCCCCCCCCCAGCCGCGCTCGAGTCCCGTGCGCTTCGAGTCCCGTGCTGCCTCGAGTTCCGTCCTTGGCCGCGAATTGATCTGCGGCTAACTGTGCTGATTTTCTCGTTTTTCGTGCCTCGTCTCGATTTTCGTGTCGTACCGTTGGTTCTCGCTGACGGGTTTGCGCTCGGCAGTCCGGAAACCGTCGGGAAACGTGCCACGTCATCCGGGTAAGCACAGTGATCAGTAACTGACTCTCGACATTCGCTTGTTGTCGTGTCGGCTTCAATATCATCCCGTCGTGGTGGTTTTGAGGGTTCGTCTTTATGTCCACCCTTTATTCTCGTGTGCCGGGTCAATTGACGATTTTGCCCTCCTGTCAGGGTTAGTATAGGAAATGCAAAAATCGGGTGTCTACAATAAGTTGTACATGGAGATAGGTGAATGATCAACAAAGAATCTACCACGTCTAGTAAAAGATGTGAATGTCCTATGTGATTCGATAAATGACAAATCAGTAGTCCTTGGCCAAGGCAGAATGAAATTAGAAAAGAGTTTCTAATTTGCATCATTTAGAGTTGTGCATTTGAGAATCGAAATACATATAATTAAATAAAATAAGACTTGACAGTAATTTCATGTCTTATATTTAATTGGGACATTGTATGGTAGAAGGATTGAATTGTATGGTAACTATGCACTGAAAGGTTCTTTTATGATTAATGTTGAAATCTATATTATCTGGAAAGTCGTTAATCGCTAAGGGGGCTTACCCTTATTGTAGAATAAATATTATTTAATTAAATGAATTAAATAGTTTAATTTATTTATTTAAATAAGATTAGAATTGTTCTAATTTATTTATTCACAACCGGTTTAATATAGAGAACCTAAAGGGTCACACCGCAAAAGGAAAAATATTTATTTAAGAAGTAAATGGCATAATTGTAATAATAAGTTAAGTGTATTTAATTTAGTCTATGGAGATAGAATAAATTAAATAGCTTAATATTTATTATTTAATATTTTATAAATATTAAATATAAATTAATAAGAGGAGTCTTATTATTATTATTACTATTACTATTATTTAATTCCTAATAGGGATTGAGAATTAATTAATAGAAGTACTCTCTCTCATTAATTCCTAATTGGATTAGGAATACAATTAAAGGAGTTTAATTAAAATAGAAACCCTAATCCTAAATAGTTTAGGGAAGGGGTTTTCCTACATCTATAAATAAGAGAAGTCTTATCATAGATTGGGGTTACACACTCTTACATTAGATTGTGGAGAGTACTTACAATTTCTATAGAGATAGAAACTAGGGTTTTGCCAAACACCCAACTTCTTGAATATTTGTTCTTCCTTGGTGGATCACCTCTAAAGGCCAAACACTTGGGTGGCTAACGTTGATCAAAGGAAGGAATTTAATCGGTGGAATTCAAGGAGAACGCGAAGGAATTGGAGGTGAACATGTACCTGAGTAAGCTAGAATTCTACAAGGGTATAATTCTTATTCTCCATCTCTTTCGTTTAATTAATAATTGTGCATAAAGAAAGATCATGGTGATGGTTTGTATAAAATTTTAAAATCTGATTTTATCGCGCTTCCGCTTTATTTATGTAATTTGATTACATGTTCACGCTATACAAACCTAACAGTGGTATCAAGAGCCAAACTTTATGCGAATTATTAATTGTTTTGATTCTGTATATACATTGATATGTGTTTAGAACAATTTAATTGGGCATAATTGTTTGTGTAAAATTATTTTTTTTTTATTTTTTTTTGTAAATTAAAATAAAGGAGTTTATTTTTATTCAAAAAAAAATGGATAAAATAAAATAAAGAAGTTTATTTTGATTTAGAATTTGATTAAAAATAAAGGAGTTTATTTTATTCAAAATTGGATAAATTAAAATAAAAGAGTTTATTTTGATTTGGAATATGATTAAAATAAAGAAGTTTATTTTAATTGAAATTGGATTTCATGATAACTAATTAGAGTTGGAATTGGATTCCATGATAACTAATTGGAGTTAAAATTAGATTTTATACTAACTAATATTGCCTATTAAATGATATCAATGCATATATGGAATGGTTTTATTTTTCATGGGATGAATGTTATTTATTGATACATATAGAGATATGTATGATAATAAATAGGGATTGATTATGGACTATTGACCAATGTGTGATTGGATTTATTTTAGTGGATGCTTGAATGTATGGGTTTTTATAAATGGGGTCTGCGTACCTCATCTTCTCTAATTTTTTCTTAATGTAAATTCTATCTCCCTCCTATGTACTTCCCCTTGACTGTTGATCAAGGTTTCTATTTATTGTAAATAGTTTTTGTAATAGGACTAGTTAGAATTAATTTTGAAGAATTAGAGACAAAGGAGCAAAGAGCGCTTGAAGACCCGTTTGTAATGGAGCCTGGGTTTAAATGTAATAGTTATATTTAAATTTAATTCTTGCACCCTAGGTTTGACCTTTTGGTTCACTTGGTGGCTCTAGTGAACCAAACTAGAATAAAAGTCCATAATCAATCCGGGTAGAATATAGTATTCTATATGTGCATGCTTACTATGTATATATTATATATTATCCCACATGCTTCGCATGTCAAATAATATGACGCGTATTTTATATATATATATATGTGCATGCGCGCTAAACAAGATGAGACAAATAATAACAAACCCCTCAAAGAAATTATATTAAGTCCTAAGCGTTCAAAGATATTTGGAATATCGAACGTCGCCTTCTAGCATGGTAAAGCGATAAAGTATTAAATATTTAATATGAGTTTGTTGTGTCACACAAGGCAAGTATTAAATATTTAAGATGTTGCATTATCACATTTGATGCTTATACATAGACTGAACGATGCTGTTTTGTTGTGTCACACAAGGACAGTGTTTTTCTTTCGAATATATGGAAGTGCTAGGTTGGACTTAACTTGGATAATTTTGATTCGGATGTGTCACACTTGATCAAAATAATCTAAGAGGCAAAATACAAGGAGTTACATAGTGATGTAATTGACAATAGTTGTCTACCTATTTATTTATATATAGTTTGTTGTGTCACACAAGGCTATATACATTTGAAATGGGATCCTTATTCTCACTAGCAAATCTTTAATTAGATTTGTCGAACTATATATTGAGAGTAATATAGTTTGATGAAAATAGTGGGAGATACCAATTTAAATAAAGACCTAATTTATTTTGGTAATTAATTAAAATGAATGTATGCTAAAATGTTGTTAAATTACAAATTCATTTACAGAATTTTACAATGTCTAATTCACTATCACCACGGAGCATATTAGATGCTAATTAACCGGACCAAATTAAAAGGACTGGTTAAGGAATTTGAGAATAGTTCTCAAGGCTGAAAAGCTATCTTATGTCCTTAATATGCCTATCCCTGCAATGGTTGCAGACAATGCCTCAGAGGAAGAGATTGCTACTTTTAGAAAGTGGTAAGATGATGCACAATTGGCTCAATGCATCATGCTCGCATCCATGAGTAACGAGCTTCAGCGTCAGCATGAAACTATGGATGTTCCTACTGTACTCCTACACCTTTAAGGAGTTAAATGGTGAGGAAAGTAGGACTGCTAGATATTAGATATCTAAGGAGCTCTTCCAATCTAGAATGACCGATGGCACTATAGTACAGACATATGTCCTAAAATGATCGATCTGATTGAACAATTGGGACAACTGGGTTTTAATGGATGGAGAGTTGATCCAAGATTTGATCTTGCAATCACTTCCGGACTCTTTCTCACAAATTGTTGTGAATTTTCACATGAACAAGCTATATGTCAGCCTGCCTGAGTTGCTTAAACATGTTGAAAACTGTAAAGAGTCACTTTCCAACCAAGAAAGACCAAGTCTTACTAGTAGATGATTCTTCCCGGAAGCGGAAGAGGGCCAAATGATCTTCTTAAAAGAAGAACAATTTAAAGAAGGTAAATGGAAAGGCAAAAAAAAAAAAACAAAGGACAATAAGAACAAGACTGATGCAGATAGCAAAGGAGTTTGCTTCCACTGCATTAAGCCTAGATACTAGAAAGGAAACTGTAAGGATAATCTTACAGAGGCTAACCAGAAGAAGCTTAGTGAAGCTTCGGTTACAGATATAGGTTTGTTCATCATTGAAATAAATCTTTCTGTAAGTCAAGGTTCTACTTGGGTATTGGATACCGGCTATAGTTCTCACGTATGCAATCCAATACAGAGACTAAGCAGAAGTAGAAAGCTAAACAAAGAGTAAGTAATCTTACGTGCGGAGAATGGAGTAATAGTTGCTACATTAGCCGTAGGAACTTATAGTTTAGCGTTGTCTACGGGCAAGTCTGTTAAGTTAATAATTTGTTATTATGTTCCAGTTCTCTTTAGAAATATTATTACTTCCGTTGTTGGACAAGGAAGGTTCTGGTATTATATTTAAGAACAATTGTTGTTCTATTTATAATGATAATGTTTTGTTTGAAACTAGAAGATCACTTAATAGACTTTGTAAACTTAACTTACATGAAAAATAATTTTGCAAATTGAACAAACTAGTAAAAGAAAAGGAGATGATCATTCAAAAAGTTGAATATGTGTATTTGATGAAATACAAGTCTGAATCATTTGAAAGGTTCAAAGAATTCAGAAGTGAAACAAATTGACAAAGTATTAAGATTCTTTGATCAGATCGAGGAAGGAATAATTGTGCAATAAGTTTCTAGACCATCTCAAAATGGTATTTTCTCATAATGGACACCTCCTGATACGCAATAATTGATTGGTGTATCTAAAAGAAAAAATTGTACCTTGTTGGACATTGTGCAGTCCATAATGATTTTTACCGACATTCTAGTATCCATCTGGGATTAAGCCCTAGAAACGGCTGCATATCTACAAAAATAAGGTAACCTCAAAAATCCGAGCCCAAGACTCCATAAAGGTTATGGATAGGGAGGATTCCTACTCTTAAGTATGTTAAGATAAGGGGTTGTCCAGCTTATGTGAAAAGGTTTCAAATATAAGTTTGGGACAAAATCTGACAAGTGCAGATTTGTGGGATATCCTAAAGAAAGTTTAGGGTATTATTACTATAATCCTACACGCTGCCTTCTTAGATAAAGGTGTTTATCATTGAAGGAGCTAGTGGGAAGGTAATAGATCTTAAAGGAGTTCAAGAACCACAAAGCACTTTAAGTCGAACCGAGGAACCTGTAGATAGACCTATTGTACCACAACGGAATCGTAAATCTGGAAGAGTACCGAAGATACTTGGGAGGTATGGATTCATCATAGAGGATGATGATGAGGTACGCATCATAGAGGATGATGATCCAGTTATATACTTGTGGGCAATTGTTTGCTCACTCTTGCATTAAATACATTGCAGCTAAGGCTGAGAAGTCAGATGAGCCGTCCACTAGCAAGGGCAAGGGCAAGATGAGCAAATGAAGATGTTTAGTTTATTTGTTTTAGTTCTTTGCTAAAGACTTATTTAAATTTTATGTTTTTATTCCGCATTGATGTAATAGAGGTTAGATAACCTGGGATTTGTTTGATTATGAGATTGGAGATGTAACCCCTTTTGTGGGAAGATGTTTTATTCGGTTTATTTATATTATCTTAATCATGGGTAGTTCCTATTGAATGTATGGAATAGTGAACACCAAATCTGTGGAGTTGAAGTACCCGGATTTGGGGGTGTCACAGACTTTGGTTTCACCACCTGAGGGCATTAAGCCTATTGGGTGTAAATGGGTCTTTAAGAGAAAGACTGGAGCAGATGGCAAGGTAGAGACCTATAAGGCTCGACTGGTTGCAAAAGGTTTCAAACAAAGACAAGGAGTTGACTATGATGAAACCTTCTCACCAGTAGCTATGCTCAAATCCATTCAAATTTTGCTTGCAATTGCAGCTTATTAAGACTACGAGATCTGGCAAATGGACGTGAAAACGGCCTTCCTCAATGGAGAGCTTGAGGAGAATGTATATATAATACAGCTAGAGGGTTTTGTTTCAACAGTTGGAACAAACCAAGTCTGTAAGCTACAACGATCCATTTATGGATTGAAGCAAGCTTCTCGAAGATGGAACATCCGTTTTGATGAGATAATCAAAAGGTTTGATTTTATCAAAAATGAGGATGAACCTTGTGTGTACAAGAAGGTTAGTGGGAGCGCTGTTTCATTCCTTGTATTATATGTTGATGATATATTACTGATAGGGAATGATGTTCCTATGCTACAGTCGATCAAAATTTGGTTATCTAAACACTTCTCCATGAAGGACTTGGGTGAGGCATCCTATATTTTGGGGATAAAGATCTATAGAGATAGATCTAAAAGGATGTTGGACTTGACCCAAGGAAAGTACATTGACTCGATGCTAAAAAGGTTTAGCATGAAAGATTCCAAGAGAGGTCTCATGCTGATGAGCCATAGAATACATCTCTCCAAGAAACAGGCCCCAAAGACACCTGAGGAGAGAGACCGAATGAGTAAGATTCTTTATGCTTCAGCAATAGGATCTATCATGTACGGTATGATATGTACTAGACCAGATGTTGCTCATGCACTTAGTGTAACAAGCATATATCAGTTGAATCTAGTAGAAGAGCATTGGAAGGTAGTGAAAAATATCCTAAAGTACTTGAGAAGAACTAAGGATGTATTTCTTGTCTACGGTGGGTCTGAATTGAAACTAGAGGGCTATACAGACTCAAGTTTTCAAACGGACCAAGATGACAGTAAATCCGTTTCAGGGTACATGTTTACCTTAAACGGTGGCGCAGTGAGTTGAAAAAGTTCCAAGCAGCAAACAGTTGTTGATTCAGTGACAGAGGAAGAGTACATAGCTTCAAGTGAAACTGCAAAGGAAGCTGTTTGGATGAAGAAGTTTATAACTAAACTTGGAGTGGTTCCTAGCTTTAGAGGAGTTGTACCTTTATTCTGTGACAACATCGGAGCTGTTGCGCAGGCTAAGGAATCCAGGTCTCATCAGAAATCCAAACACGTGTTGCGGCGGTTTCATTTGATTAGAGAGATCATTGAAAGAGGAGATGTCACCCTAGAGCGTGTGGACTCTCAAGACAACATTGCAGATCCATTTACTAAAGCTTTAACACAATAGCAGTTTGATCGTCACTTAGAGAAGATGGGTATTAGATACCATGGCGATTGGCTTTAGTGCAAGTGGGAGATTGAAAGTAGTATGCGCACAAGCCAATCATATTTGATATAATGTAGTATATACTTTGTAATCTTATTCATTTATTAATAAAAGAATTGATTTTCTTAAAAGATATTTTTACATTATCTACATAGTGTTGTTATATTAAATGTGATAAATCTATAGTTTTGAGCAATGCTTTTAGAATCATGATGATGATCATGCTAATGAGATCTAAATTATAGATAGCTCACAAACTAAAATCGTTCCTAATCATTGGATTACTAAAAAGGGGATTAGTGAATCCAGATAGATTAGTACATACGTTGCTTGCTCTTAAGAAGAGGATAATTGATCTTATAATCATTTATGTGGAGACACTAAAGCAAGTATGTAGGTGCTTATTGGAGAATAAGTTCACTGAACGTGGCTCGCTAAGGAATACCTAATGGAGTTTTACTCGCCTGTCAATAGGAATTCCTCAAGTGATAGTAGTACAAGTGATCCTTGGACTTGAGATCATCATAGTATCTTGTGTATGATGAGTTATACTTTCACATGTCCCTTAAGACCTTTGGGGTATATCAAAGGATATGATTGGGTATAATAAGTTGTGCATGGAGATAGGTGAATGATCAACAAAGAATCTACCACATCTAGTAAAAGAAGTGAATCTCCTATGTGATTTGATAAATGACAACTCAATAGTCCTTGGCCAAGGCAGAATGAAATTAGAAAGGAATTTCTAATTTGCATTATTTAGAGTTGTGCATTTGGGAATCGAAATACATATAATTAAATAAAATAAGACTTGACAGTAAATCTATGTCTTATATTTGATTGAAACATTGTATGGTAGAAGGATTGAATTGTACGGTAACCATTCACTAAAAGGTTCTTTTGTGATTAATGTTGAAATCTATATTATCTGAAAAGTCGTTGATCGCTAAGGGGGCTTACCCTTATTGTAGAATAAATATTATTTATTTAAATGAATTAAATAGTTTAATTTATTTATTTAAATTAGATTAGAACTGTTCTAATTGATTTATTCACAACCGGTTTAATATGGAGAACCTAAAGGGTCACACCGCAAAAAGGAAAATATTTATTTAAGAAGTAAATGGCATAATTGTAATAATAAGTTAAGTGTACTTAATTTAGTCTATGGAGATAGAATAAATTAAATAGCTTAATATTTATTATTTAATATTTGGGAAATATTAAATATAAATTAATAAGAGGAGTCTTATTATTATTATTACTATTACTATTATTTAATTCATAATAGGGATTGGGAATTAATTAATAGAAATACTCTCCCATAAATTCCTAATTAGATTAGGAACATAATTAATTAAAGGAGTTTAATTATAATAGAAACCCTAATCCTAAATAGTTTAGGGAAGGGTTATTTCTACATCTATAAATAAGAGGAGTCTTATCATAGATTAGGGTTACACACTCTTGCATAAGAATTATGGAGAGTACTTATAATTTCTATAGAGATAGAAACTAGGGTTTTGCCAATACCCAACTTCTTAATTACCTATTCTTTCTTGGTGGATCACCTCTAGAGGCCAAACACTTGGGTGGCTAACGTTGATCAAAGGAAGGAATCTCATCGGTGGAATTCAAGGAGAACGCGAAGGAATTGGAGGTGAACTTGTACCCGAGGAAGCACGGTTCTACGAGGGTATAATTTCTTAATCTCTATCTCTTTCGTTAATTGATAATTGAACACAAGGAAAGATCATGGTGATGGTTTGTATGAAAATTTTAAAATCCGATTTATCACGCTTCCGCTTTATTTATGTAATTTGATTGCATGCTTGTGTTATATACAAACCTAACAACTACTTTCATATTAGAGGTTGGACCTGGAGGGGAGGAAAATGGAGGTCAGACAAGAACCCCCTTGTACGGATTCAACAATGATCTGGTTCAGGTAGCAAGAACTATTGAGTTGTCAGTCATCTTTGGGACAGCTCCTCGTCAGGTGGAAATCAATGTCAGGTTTTTTGTGGTGCATGTGGACTCAGCCTATAATTGTGACGCCCCCAAATCCGGGTCACCTAAGCCACGAACTTGGTTCGTCACTATCTAATACATACATCAGACAATCGATAACTAATAGCGGAATAAAGGAATATTTACATTGATATAACATAAATAATCCTGTCCTAAGTCTCAAAACCAGGACTACTACAAAACATAACTTAATACAGAAGGGTAGATAAGTCTCAATACACCACATCAAGTAATAAGTCTTAATACAAACGGTGATTTTAATACAATAAAATAGAATTAATCAGTAACTTTGCCCTTTCCCTTATCTTTTCCCGAGCTCTCGCCACGTGCTGCACTAACTGAAATATTTTAAGGAAAGCAAGGGTGAGCAACAAATTTTGGCCCGCAAGTATAATAGCAGTGAATAATCACATGAATAACTTTATAGATCATAGGTGAAAAAAATTTAGATAGCTCAAGGAAATAAACAACTTCTTTATCACCATTATAGTGGTCGGTATGGACCAAAGGATTTCTGAAGTATCCAAGGATTTCAAAGTTTCCGAAAGAAAGGGACTATTCAATACTGAGTGAGCACCAAGGCACAAAACTCTATCTAGAATTACTGAAAATTCATCTGATAATCCACAAAACTAGTATAATCCACAAAACCGGTACAATAGGTGATCAGCCTAAAGTATCTGACATTATGCATAAGCCTCACTTACTATTTACGCGCGTGTCGGTTCCCCAACGTTTATACAATTGCCCTGCTATGAGGGTTATCCTTCTCAGCTTTACATGGGAATCCGAACCAAAACAATTTGATCGGATAGTTTTACTTAACATCAATAATAGTTTGAGGACTTAGCCTCACTTCAATAAACAAATCCATATGTGTCTAGCCGGAGCAATTAGCTTTAACATAGCTTTCAAACAGTTTATGGAATAAAGAACTTTAAGGCTCAACAACATGCATTATAGCATAGGTAGATAACTTGAACGAATGTCAATTCATTTGAATAATCATAAGAGTACTCGCACAATGAAGTAAATTGTGGAAGTTTAGAAAACTAGCTCAATATCGCAATACTTGTAATCAATACATAACTTGAGTGAATTTAGAGAACTTGCATTAATATAGAATACTTGTTCAATATCAAATTAAACAAGAATTTAAAACTTGTCCAATAAATAAATTGAGTAAGGTTTAAGGAAACTTGCACAATAGAATAAAATACTTGTTTAAATATAACTTCAGTAGGGTAAGGAGCTTCCTCAATAATAAAGGTTGAGTAAGGAACTTGCCTTGTACGTGCGTTAATAACTTGACGTTAATCGTCCTTCAAAAAAAATACCCTACATAGTTCATTAAAATCGTCATAAAGATTAGTCACTATGACACCCCCAAATCCGGGTTTCCTAACCTCGAATTCGGTGTTCACGATACTCAACAACAAACATACTTTCTAACTAATGCGGAATAATAAACATGCATTGTTTATCGAAATAGTAATAAAGTCTTACAATCATGGTCCCAAGGTTCTTTAACCTTAACTTAAAACATACCCTTAATACAATAAGAGTTCACATAACCAAATAACATTTAAGATAAACTAGTACATAAGCCATATCATGCAACTACTCTTGCACCTTCCCTTTTCCTTTGTCCCCTTTAGACGTTTCTGCCTTAGCTGAAATAAAGATCATGATATAGCAAGGGTAAGCAACTAATTTGCTTAGCAAGTTTATACACAAGGGAGATATATCATGAATAGAAGGAAGCTTCGCTTTCAATGTTCAACATCAGTATAAAATTGTGAAGAAACATGAATTAATAGTCGACAATTGAATATTCGAATAATTGAATGACAGTTACTGAGTGGTTGAAAATAACCATAGACATTTGCCAAGGTTCTCAGCATTTAAACTGGACCTCTTAAAAGTTTTGGTAATCAAGGGGATCAGCCTTTCATACCCCCTGATTTATGCATAAACACTTAATAAACCAGCATTGATATCATGCCTTAATCAAATTTATCCTTTTCTCAGCCAAGAGTTCTTACTATAGCAAATTAATAAGAACAGCTTTCAAAATATATTTGATTTCACAAATTTAGACATGCTTGATCTAGCTGATACAAATAGCATAGATTTATCTCATAAACAGTTCATGCTTGAAAGAACTTTAATCTAATTCACAATTCAATAACAATAGAATAGGAATTCAATTGCACAAGGTGCGAATCTCAATAACCAGTATAGATGTGAATAATCAACAATAATTATTCACTAACATGCTTCAAAAATCATAACTCGAGTTTGAGTTAGGGAACTTGCATGTCTGCTAAGCTACAAATAATTCTAGCTTTAACTAATTGGCCTTGAAGAACCTAACATTGATAACATCGATCTACCAATTAGTACTGCGTAGTTGTATATCGATACGCTTACTTATGCTATTTATTTAACAATTAAGCAAATCACATAGCACACATAAGTTAATAAACTATCGTAAATCCTATAAGACACTTAATATAATTAATCCTGATAATATTTAATTCACCTCTTAGTATTATTAGTCCACTAATAACACTTTTATTCGTTTACTAATATTATTAACATCTTAATAATATTTTAATCATCCAATAATACTTTAATCTAATATTATTAATCTCTTAATAATATTTTAATTCTCATATCATTAATAATATTTTAATCTAATATTATTAGCCATTTTAATAATATCTTAATCATTTATTAATGCTTAAAACAAATATTATTACCCATTCAATAATATTTTCATAAAGTTTTAATCTTAATATTTCTTTATTTACTTAAAAATATTGAATTCTTATATTACAAATATCATAGTAATATTTTAATAAGTTATTAGGCGAATAAACAATTTATTCTAATTGTTTTACCCTTTATTAAACAACTCCTTTACTACCCATAAAAGGTCATAAATATTATTTATCATAATAGATTACCAAAATACCTCACATCGGTTAGATTATACTATAATAGGAGTACCTAAGCTTTAACATCTTATTTTCCTCATTTATAACATTATTTAACCATTTATTAACCATAACTATAATATTATTATGAAAAATAGCAAATAAGTTCTGAAAATTATTATCTTCTGGATCTGGATAGTATATGACCCAAAAATAATTTACAAATTTTCCTAGAATTTTAGAAAGTGATTTACTATTTTTAAAGTACTCAAAACCTCTGAATCTCGTTATATTTTTCATAAATCGAGTTTTGCTCAGAAAATTCTAAACTTTTTACGGTACAGTCTCACAACATATATAAACATACTGTAAAAATTTCATATGTGTTCAAGGTATACACGGTGAGTAATCCGGGTTTGAATATTTAGGAGTCCTTCACGGTAAAAGCCATTACACAAAAAACACACATCGAAACGTGTTCATTCTTTTTCCCACTTGTAGATAAATTCTTAAGGTACCTCTGTGATGTTTTCCAAATTTTTAAAAGATACATAACTAGCCGAAACAATCTTTGGAAAAACAAGGACAGCAAGCTTTTAGGGTTTTAAAGCTTTAAGTTTTATAGCTGGACTGTTTTGGGAAAATAGCCCCCAAGGCTTCAAAAATTATTGAATTTGTGTTCTACCACTTGGGTTTACTAGCTAACTCATGTATCTAGAACCGCCTTTCGACGGATCACAAATCCAAGTTGTAGATCTCAAGTTATGGGTGATCCAAGTGAAGAAAAGCTAGGGTTTTTACCCTTTAAGAACATAAGTTCCTTTTCTTCCTTTGAATCTCCATTCTAACACTCAAGAGGATTAGATCTATACATGAAGCATGAAGATCTAATGATTCTTGAGTTTAAAACAAAATCTCTCAAAAACTATGAAAATAAAACAAAGTAAGAAAGAAGAAAATGGTTTAGGGTTTCACCTTGATCTTGTAGCTACTCTCCTTGATCTACCAAAGTATGTGATGAACTTGGGATGCATGAACTATGCTAATCTCACTCTCTTTTTCTCTCTAAGCTCTTACTCTATGTTCTAGCTTGGGAGAAATGAAAGAAGGAGATGAAAAGAAGAAATGAACTTGAAATGAAATGAAAGGATAGAATACTTGCAAGTATAATTCTAAATTAGAATTCATGCTATTATCCCCCACATCTTTCTTGCCCCTTGGATATAAGAGTTCACCTTATCCCTTCCATTTAGCCTTAATCTTATCTTTAAGTGTGCTAATTAGATTTTCCACCAATGGGAGCTTGACAACCTTGTCCTTTGTGTAAGCGTTACTAATATCCCCCATATCTTTGTTGTCCCTTGGATAAAAGGCTTACTAATTGGATAATAGCAAGAAACCTCTACCTTTTAATTGTCATCATGGAGCTAGTGAGTAGCCTTGTGTCACTAGGGTGACTAGTTGACATAATAGGAAGCTATGACATAATAGGAAGCTACTTGACATGATAGGAAGCTATGATATCAAGTCTACAACTTCAACTTCCAAGACAAGCTAGCTACTTAATTAAAGTAAAATTTGAAATCAACTTGCTCTCCCATCTCTCCTAGTGCACGGCCAAGAAGGAAGTTGTCCCAAAAACGTTTGTCGACGCCGGGTTTTCTCTTTCTCTTCGTCTTTTCCAATTTTAGCCTTTTGATTTAGATGACGTTTGGAAAAGGTCGGCATTGATGTCGACGGGGTTTTGAAAGATCGCGTTTTATGATGAGCCAATTAACCAGAGTCGCCAGTTGGTATATTTGAAATGGATGTACCAACTCATCCGAGTTTTCGTTCTTTTGTAAATCGCTGGCTCATGTGTGACTCCGAATTAATTGGTCTGCGAATCGAGATTCATAGAGTTCGGGGGCTTGCTTAAGTGAGGGGAAGGTGTTAGGCACCCCTCGACTTCCGTGAAACACGGTTACCGCAATCTTGATACTGTCCTATCCTTTAATTCATGAATGTGTGTGTGTGTGTGCGTGTGTGTGTGTGTGCCTATGTGAATGTCGTTGTGGGTTTGTATGAAAGACTCATTTGGATTTTTAGGGAAAAACCGTGTTTTAATTTGAGAACGCCTCGGAATGTCTTTTCGGTATACACGAAAAAGCTTTATTCTTTATGAGAAAGGTTTGATTTTAATTGTCCAAAACTATGGGATTTTCATTAAGTGTCGTTTTGGCAAAACAAGAGTTTTAAACCTTCGTCAAAATAGGAATCGAGATCTATACGTTGCTTTCGTGAAATGATCGGGCAATTTCTAGAATCTCTTTCACCCTATGCACAAAGATTTAATAAAACGTTACTTATTTCTAAAATCAAATTTTGTGATGTTTGAAAACGATTTTCTTTAGCTTTCTCGTTGGATAGGAATCGACATTCATTAACATTTCTCAAATTTTAACCTTGTGATTCTAATATCCTACTTTGATTGATTTTATGAAAATCTTATCATTTAGCTTTGAAATCAATTTCGTGTCATAAATCAAATCGAGCATAAACACGCGTCGGGGCTATTCATGGGCATGTAAACCATCAAAATATCCCCGAACGCCAACAATCACATATTCCACTAGTACGGGGCCTTAAACCCGATCCTCGCCTTAGCGTCGTTTTAAGGCCCAATGGTTACATGTTACAAAACGAGCATCTTGAATCTATCACATACATCAAAACGTCCATCATCGGATTTGGACCACGGGGTCGCATTCCTAGGCTCACACGAGATTAATACATGCCTACAAAATGAATCCTACATAACTAACCAACCCGGATTTATCTAATATACCATGATATCCGGAAATGACAATCTAAATAAATTACACCCAATAAATCACCCTAAACAAGCTAGAAATTTCATCACTTGGATATCCTCGGGTTATTAGGAAGAATTTTATTCCGATGGAACCTTCACTAATAATCCCTAATCCATGATTGTTCAACAATATACATGAAAACTACATCCCATCTAAGCAAATAAGATGATATGAATTGTTATAACCAAAGGGAATTTTTACCTTGCAAAATGATCTCAAAAGGATGAAGTCTTGGTATTTGAATAGTATGAGAAATATATTTGATACAATCAAAATTAAAGGAGTAAAATTTCTCTCTTTTTCCTCTCTTTTCTTCCTATTTTTGTTGCAAAATCTACTATTTTTCTCTCAAATTCCGTGCTGCTGTTGTGCTGAATCCTTCTTCTTCCAAATTTCTTCCAACCTCCTGTATGCTGCCCGAAGCTGGGCTTAAATAGGCTGGCCAAAGCCAGCCGCAGATCTATCTGCGGCTGGCCGCAGATGGATCTGCGGCTGGCCAGCTGGCACGCCTCCCATCGCACTCAGCTGGTAGTGCTGATTTCCTGGTTTTCGTGCTGGCGCACCCACTTGGCCGCAGATCTATCCGCGGCTGGCGGGCTTGACTTTCTCGATTTTCGTGCCACGCCTCGATTTTCGTACCGCAACGTCGGTTTTTTTCACTGACAGGCTCGTATTCCGCAGTCCGGGAACTTCCGGGAGACGTGCCACCTCATTCGGAAATGCCTGCCTTGGACGGTCATGCTGTCACGTCGACTTGGGCTGCCCAAATCATTGCGGCGGTGCCGGGCGCTCGCCCTTGTGCCCGCTCTTTTGCTCCTGCAAGCTGGTTCAATTGACGATTTCGCCCTCCTGTCAAGGTTAGTAGAAGGAAACGCAAAATTTGGGTGTCTACAGCTGCCCCTCTTTATCATGTTTATGAAATGATAAATGAAATGAACAGGATAAAGAATAGACACTCGATGCATGAATGACAGTGTGTAAGAATGACAGTGCATACATGATGTCTCACACATATAGCTTATGATGCAACATAAGATGCAATGCATGCAAGACATTCGTAAGAGTGTCAATGTATCAACCTCTTGACCGTGTTCGTTAGTCTTTGGGTTCACTCCTTCAATCTATCGTCTCGTTCGGGGCCGGGTATCGTCGCCGGTCACCCATCGCGTAACCCCCGGTTATCGTCGCCGGTCGGTCCTCTGTCGGAGCCGGTTATCGTCGCCGGACATCCATCTCGTGATCGCCGGTTATCGTCGCCGGTCGATCGTCATGTCGGGGCCGGGTATCGTCGCCGGTCACCCATCTCGTAACCCCCGGTTATCGTCGCCGGTTGGTTATCTGTCGGAGCCGGTTATCGTCGCCGGACATCCATCTCGTGATCGCCGGTTATCGTCGCCGGTCGATCGTCATGTCGGGGCCGGGTATCGTCGCCGGTCACCCATCTCGTAACCTCCGGTTATCGTCGCCGGTCGGTTATCTTGTCGGAGCCGGTTATCGTCGCCGGTCATCCATCTCGTGATCGCCGGTTATCGTCGCCGGTCGATCGTCATGTCGGGGCCGGGTATCGTCGCCGGTCACCCATCTCGTAACCTCCGGTTATCGTCGCCGGTCGGTTATCTTGTCGGAGCCGGTTATCGTCGCCGGTCATCCATCTCGTGATCGCCGGTTATCGTCGCCGGTCAATCGTCATGTCGGGGCCGGGTATCGTCGCCGGTCACCCATCTCGTAACCCCCGGTTATCGTCGCCGGTTGGTTATCTGTCGGAGCCGATTATCGTCGCCGGACATCCATCTCGTGATCGCCGGTTATCGTCGCCGGTCGATCGTCTCGTCGGGGCCGGGTATCGTCGCCGGTCACCCATCTCGTAACCCCCGGTTATCGTCGCCGGTTGGTTATCTTGTCGGAGCCGGTTATCGTCGCCGGTCATCCATCTCGTGATCGCCGGTTATCGTCGCCGGTCGATCGTCATGTCGGGGCCGGGTATCGTCGCCGGTCACCCATCTCGTAACCTCCGGTTATCGTCGCCGGTCGGTTATCTTGTCGGAGCCGGTTATCGTCGCCGGTCATCCATCTCGTGATCGCCGGTTATCGTCGCCGGTCGATCGTCATGTCGGGGCCGGGTATCGTCGCCGGTCACCCATCTCGTAACCCCCGGTTATCGTCGCCGGTTGGTTATCTGTCGGAGCCGGTTATTGTCGCCGGACATCCATCTCGTGATCGCCGGTTATCGTCGCCGGTCGATCGTCTCGTCGGGGCCGGGTATCGTCGCCGGTCACCCATCTCGTAACCCCCGGTTATCGTCGCCGGTTGGTTATCTGTCGGAGCCGGTTATCGTCGCCGGACATCCATCTCGTGATCGCCGGTTATCGTCGCCGGTCGATCGTCATGTCGGGGCCGGGTATCGTCGCCGGTCACCCATCTCGTAACCCCCGGTTATCGTCGCCGGTTGGTTATCTTGTCGGAGCCGGTTATCGTCGCCGGTCATCCATCTCGTGATCGCCGGTTATCGTCGCCGGTCGATCGTCATGTCGGGGTCGGGTATCGTCGCCGGTCACCCATCTCGTAACCTCCGGTTATCGTCGCCGGTCGGTTATCTTGTCGGAGCCGGTTATCGTCGCCGGTCATCCATCTCGTGATCGCCGGTTATCGTCGCCGGTCGATCGTCATGTCGGGGCCGGGTATCGTCGCCGGTCACCCATCTCGTAACCTCCGGTTATCGTCGCCGGTCGGTTATCTTGTCGGAGCCGGTTATCGTCGCCGGTCATCCATCTCGTGATCGCCGGTTATCGTCGCCGGTCGAGCGTCATGTCATGTCGGGGCCGGGTATCGTCGCCGGTCACCCATCTCGTAACCTCCGGTTATCGTCGCCGGTCGGTTATCTTGTCGGAGCCGGTTATCGTCGCCGGTCATCCATCTCGTGATCGCCGGTTATCGTCGCCGGTCGATCGTCATGTGTTGGCCGGGTATCGTCGCCGGTCACCCATCTCGTAAACTTTTCACTTCAACACGTCAAATGGCTGCAAGGGAGCAAGGTGGGACCCACCAGGGCCAGCCGCAGATGGATCTGCGGCCAGCCGCAGATACATCTGCGGCCATGATCGGGCCTTAAATCCAACGCGGCTCCTCCAGATCTGTCACTTTCAACTTGTAATCCAAAGAGATTCTCTCGATTTTTCTTGTTCGCAAGGGCTTTTTGTCGATTTTTTCAACTTTCCTGCAAAAACTGTTCCGGTAGGATTGATCTACACGCTACAGGTAACACTTTGACCGGTCACTTTTCAATTTCGTCAATGTTTTTGCTATACATTTGACTATTTACATGTTTAAAGATAAAATGTATGCTTTACGATGCTATGTAATGTTTCATCATATATACATGCTATGTATCAACTATGTGAGTCCTATTTTATGTTCATGAGGCGGTCCCACATATTGTTATTCCTTTTCTGCAATAAAATCATGCATTACATGCTGTAATTACATATATGAATGCAATTTAAATCTGTTTGAGGCTTTGATTGATGGAAAACACGTTTGGCTTATGCCTGGGATGTTCAATTTACAAACGGAACTCTGCCGATTTTTTTTTTTTTTTTTTTTTTTTTTTTTTTTAACATGCATCATGTTGCATTAATCATATGATGAGGCTAGAAATTTAGAATGTTCATTACATAATTTTAAAAGGAAACTTACCTTCTTTTTTGCCCGTTCTATTCCAGCTATGGATCGTGATGCGCCCAGTAGCTCCTCCGCCTCTCGGACTTTGGGTGTTCGCCGTCGTAGGGCTGCACCCACTCCTGTTCCTCCTCGGACCCGTCAGGCTCGTCGTTTGACGGAGGCTGTCATTCGTCCTGGTCATCCGGACGTTGAGGAGGCTGTTCCTCCGGAGGTTGCGGCAGAGGGGCCATCCTCCAGCACACCGGCTCCATCTACTCCTCAGGCTCCTTCTGGCGCCTTTGTGCACATACCCGATCTTTTGGGTCGGGATCTCAGTCGTCACCCTTCAGCATCTCTCGTGGCTAACGAGGTATATTTCAGCTCTATTCTGATTTCACTCTCAATTTCTCCATTCTCCTTTTATCCGGATTGACCCCTTGGTGATTGCCCCAGGTACCCGAGTTTACCCAGCCGAGGGGTAACTGGTTCAACATCTACTCCCTTTACGCGGCCCTGCACAGTGATTATCGGGCGATGGTGGATTCTTGGGGCTTCCGACATTTCTTCACTATCATCCCCCGCCAGTGCCCCTGGGGTTACATGAGGGCTTTATCCGAGCGATGGTTCCACCAGACGCAGTCTCTTCATCTCCTTGACTGCGAGGTCGTGCTGACCCCATGGGACTGGAGGTACATTACTGGCATTGAGTTTACCGGGTCCCGCGTCCCCTTGGATCTGGATATCACTCCTGTGGAGGTTCGAGCTTTGCTGGGCTTCGCTGCTGAGGACCGGGTCTTTAAGGCCCGCAGTATCCGATCTGGTGCCTTGGCTGTTGATGCAGTCGGGGGTCTCTATGCGATGCCCATTCCAGCGGAGTCAGGGTGGTACCCGCGATATTCTACTCCGCCGCTTGTTCCTGACGATCATGAGGGGTTGTTTCCTAGGGAACAACTCCTCCACCATTCATTTCAGCGTCGTGGGAGCGGTTAGAGACGTGGATCGCATCAGTGACTATGACTGGGGGTCATTCACCTTTGCCTATTTCCTCCACGGCATGCGCCTACGCTCGGAGGGACAGACTGATGCCTGGCTCGGTTTCTACCACTTTCTGCTGGTGAGTCCCTTCCTCCTCTCTATTACTGTATTTCTTTTCTTTTCATCCTTTTCTGTATTTGATAGTGACTCATGCCTTGCCTTGTTTCTATTCACAGTTCTGGGCTTTACGAGCGGCTGCCATGTCTGAGGCCTCTCACTACTCTGGGCCCGGATACCTATCCTCGGGGTCGGCGATGGCATCACAGTACTCTGGAGGAGGTCCCCGTGTCGGGCAAGCTTTGCACATTGTTGTATTCAGCTGGAGTTGATCACGGCTGCCGACGTCGTCTGGATTCCCTACCTCTCCGAGCATTTGACTGTGGGGTTTGCTGACGGGCATCCTTCCGGCCCGGAGTTCGAGCTTTCTACCCGTCGCCTCACTTTGCAGAGTGTTGGAGGCTGGGTGATGTATCTGGGAGAGCGCGCATTCAGATGCGTCACTACTGGGGAGATCCGCATCCCGCACTCCCTTTCTTTCACTACTTTCTGGCCGCTGGATTCTCAGCCTTCAGAGATCATGCTTGCCGGGGAGGATGGTCGGATGCTTTCCACAGGTCCCACTACGAGTGATGCATTCCGTACATGGTGGGTGCCCCGTACCATCGGTCCTCAGACTCGGGCCACTTTCTTCCTTGGAGACATGGTTCCAGGCTCGGTGACGATTGACCGATTGGGCTGCCTGTGTTCGGACCCCTACCCACGCTGAGCAGATCGCCTCATTGACCCGTCAGGTAGATCAGTTGTCGCTGTTTATTCGGGGGTTGGGCCGGACCCCGGAGGAGGCTTACACCTACGATCCTGACGGTGCAGGTTATGATGCAGGCCCGAGTTCATCTGATGCCACAGCGCATCCCTACATTCCTGATATGAACTTTTGGTCCTCCGAGCTCGGTGACTCCAGGGGATCAGTTCGAGGATCCTGCTTTCATAGATGATACTGATTTTATTTAGACCAGGATAGGATAGGGTCTTTTGTATCAGCACCTGCTTAGATTTCTTTTTCATTTATGCACTATGTACTGAACTCATTTATTTATTTATGCACAGTTTTCTTTTCATTTTTATGGGATTCACCTGCTTTATTATTAACTGTATGATGCATGCTTTTATTTATGGGTAGAGAGTGACCCCTTCACAGTCTTTTTTTGATACTGTTTTTTCACAGATTGTCGTCCTCAGATGCCGTGGTTCGTTTGGATTCCACTCCTCCCACAGGGTTGGTTGGCAGCCTCTTCCGCTGGTTGGACAGTCTACTGCCAGCAGATAGGGTCATCGCAGATGGTCTTTTGGGACATTCTTGGTCCTTATTAACCTTCCGGGTGCCAGCGGGCTTTGTGGATGGTCTTCTGAGCTATTGGGCCCCTGCCCGTCAGGTGTTTAGGTTTGGGACAGTAGAGCTGACCCCCACCCTTGAGGAGTATGCTCGCTTTACCGGCTTGCCGTTGGACGACCCTTGTGTTAGGGTCACAGTTGGTTCCATGCGCCGTCAATTCTTGACTTTCACCGGTTTGCGGAGGGCTGTCCTATTACCGGTAATCATATCAGACCATATGGTTCCTCTTCAATTCTTGATTGACCGATTTGGCTCACCTGACAGTTTCCGTCTTTTCCTTGGTGATTTTTCCGTGTCCGAGGGGCGCTGGGACGCCTTGAGAGTGGACGTTCTGATGGCCTGTGTCATCTCAGTTTTGTACTTGCCTGCAGGGTCCGATCATTTGGACATGCGGATTGTTGCGGCCGTTAGGGCCCTTCAGGAGGATCACACCATTCTCCCCATGATATTGGCGGATACCTATATGTCGGCCACATATTGCCAGTCCTTCCGAGGGAGATTCTTCAAAGGGAGTTCGACCTTATTGTATATGTGGTTCATGAGTCATCTTAGTCCCATCGGCCATTTCCGTCGCCAAGGGTTTTGCTTCAGCCATGACATAACCACGCAGTTTTCGCTTCGTCCCGTGAGTTGTACTGATGTGGCTTCCTGGACATCATTTTTTGGCTATCATTGAGGACCCCTTTCATCTATTGGTTTACTCGGGCTATTGCTCCTTCATGAGCTTCTTGACTCATGTGCCTGGTTTGGCTTTCCTTCCCATAGCTGGGTTAAGGGGCGTGACGACCTATCATCCCCTGGCGGTTATGGTGGCAGTTAGTTTGATCAGACACAGGATCTACACCCCTTCGCGGGTGCAACCGCATACCGATTCCTTATATCATCCTGTTACAGAGAGGGATCTACTGCAGGTATACGAGCTTTGGGATTGCAGGATCTTTGCCGAATATAGTGAAAGCTGTCACATCCAGACATTTGCCTACGTACAGTGGTTGCGTGGAGACCTGGATTCGGCTAGTTTGAGTCGGACTGGGGCCTTTGATGACTCTGGAGTGATTTTCACAGAAGATACCACAGACCATTCCATTTCAGCCGATTCTGCCCCGAGTCGGGTCGCTGAGGATTCCCGACTCCGCCTGGCCCTGATTACTACTGAAGCCGAGAGGGATGCCGCCCTTGCCGAGAGAGATGAGGCCATTCGGGCTAGAGATGCTGCCATTGCTGATAGAGAGGCCATTGTATTTCAGACCAGGGCAGTGGTAGATGCTCATTTTGGGACTGTCAGCCGAGCTACTGCTTTACTGGATCGTATTGATATGATGGGGGCAGCAGATTGCAGGAGATGCTGATGCTTCAGATCTATCCACCACCCCGTCCATCCTGCTTCGGCTAGTTTCAGATTTGTAGATTATTTTATTTCCTGCATAGACTATGTTGGTTTCATCAATTATTGAAAGAGAAATCTTGTAATAAAACGACTTATATATATAGACATGCATTTGAATTTAGTCATTTTCCCCCTTTTGTCGTATCATTGCCACCCATTGGATCATCATTTTATCCAACTGACCATGATTTTGACATTTCGCCTTCTTTCTTTCCTCAAGACTTGATGGAGATTTGACAGATATTGCCGCACACCTTTTGATTTCGTCGGATTGAACCTCAGATTTTGGATAACTGTTTGGGTTGGATCAGGGTATGTATTCTGGGATGAAACTGGTTAGGCAGTTGGTTTCGGGAAGGTTTTGAGGGTGTAGGAAGGTTTTATCTGGCTATCGAAAATTGGTTTTGGTTAGGAAAGGATTGTTTTTTAAAGGATCGGACCGCGCCATGATGGCTGCCTACGTACCCCCTCAAGTTGGGAGATCAGGTCCTACGTAGTTCGCTCTCAAGGAAAAAGGACCTGATGATTCAAGCGTAGAACCGCTTCACCGAGTCAGAATTGAGGGGTTGTGGAAATACCTCATCATCCATTTCTTGCAATATGAGGGCTCCTCCGGATAGCACTTTCTTGATCACAAATGGCCCTTCCCAGTTCGGGGCAAACTTCCCCTTGGCCTCGTCTTGACAAGGCATGACTCTTTTCAACACCAAATCATTTTCCTTGAACTTCCGAAGTCTTATCTTTTTATCGTACGATCGAGAGATCCTCTGTTGATATAGCTGACCATGCCAAACGGCAGCCACTCTCCTTTCATCAATCAGGGCCAATTGGTCGTATCGACTTTGCATCCAATCCTCCTCGCTTATCTGAGCATCGATCACTATTCTGAGGGACGCCATCTCAACTTCAACTGGCAGGACAGCCTCCATTCCATATACCAAGGCGTAAGGGGTTGCCCCTGTGGAAGTACGCGTTGACGTTCGGTAGGCTAGCAAGGTGAGGGGTAACAAATCCGGCCATCCCCGATGATTAGCAGACATTTTTGCCATGATCTTCTTGATGTTCTTATTGGCAGCCTCCACTGCCCCATTCATCTTAGGACGGTAAATGACGGAATTGAGATGCTTAATCTTGAACTGGTCACACAGTTCCTTCATGAGGGCGTTGTTCAAATTCTTGGCATTGTCGGAGACCACAACCTCAGGTTGCCCATATCGGCAAATGACATTATTCCTGACGAAGTTGACGATGACCTCCTGAGTTACTTTAGGGAAAGAGGCTGCTTCTACCCATTTGGTGAAATAATCGATCATGACGAAGATGAATCGGTGCCCGTTGCTTGCTTTGGGCTCTATTGGTCCGATTACATCCATTCCCCACATTGAAAATGGCCAGGGGGAGGTCATACAGTGCAGTTCATTGGGAGGTGTATGGATCACATTACCGTGCGCCTGACATTGATAACATCGCTTGACATGATCATCGCAATCGGCCCTCAGTGTTAACCAATAATGCCCTGTCCTCAAGATCTTTTTGGCCAACATCGGTCCACTCATGTGTGGCCCACACACCCCGCCATGGATTTCATTCATAATCCTTTGGGATTGCGTTTCGTCTACGCATTGCAACAGTCCCAACCCGGCATCCCTTTTGTAAAGCGAATCGCCACTCAGGTAAAACTTCATCGCCATCCTTTGAATTCTCATCCTTTCAGTCCGTTTTGCCTGATCGGGAAGGGATCTGTCTCTCAGATATTCCCTTATGTCGTGATACCAGGGCTGCCTCGTCAACACCACCTCGTTTGATAACACTGCCACATTTTCCTCATATGCCGGGGCATTCTGTACGGTGATCTCAATCTGTGGACTGTCCCTACTCTTGATCACGTGGATTAAGGAAGCCAAAGTCGCCAATGCATCGGCAAAATCATTTCGTCCCCGAGGAATATGGCGGAAGGCGATATCTTCGAACTCTTGCACAAGCTGGGTGACACAACGATGGTATGGAAGTAACCGAAGCTCCTTAGTGTTGTATACCCCGATTGCTTGTCTGATTACCAATTCTGAATCCCCAAACACCGCTAGTCTTTTTACTCCCATGTCACGGGCCAATCGGAGTCCCAAAATACACCCCTCGTATTCAGCGGTGTTGTTCGAATTGCTGAAACGAAGTTTAGTGGCCACGGGGTATTGTTCTCCGGTGATAGAGACTAGGACCGCTCCGGCTCCTGCCCCCCCGGCATTCATGGCACCATCAAAATACAACTTCCAGAATTGTCCCTCGTCATCACATTTTTCGCGCGATACCCAAAATATATCCTCGCCCGGGAGAGGAGTTTCTAACGGCTCCATCCCTCCTGCCGGGGCTTCTGCCAACTGATCTGCAATTCCCTGCCCTTTCATGGCCTTTTGGGTCACGTTACACCATGTCAAACTGTTGTAAAATCAACTGCCATCTTGATAGTCGACAATTCAGCATGGGCCTTTCGAAAATATATTTCAGGGGGTCCATTCTTGATATCAGGTACGTTGTATGCCCATGGAGGTAGTGCTGTAATCTCCCTGCAGCCCAGGCCAGAGCACAACAGGTCTTCTCAATGGGAGTGTAATTCTGCTCACATTGGCTAAATCTTTTGCTGAGGTAATAGATGGCCTGCTCTTTTCCCGCCTCATTTTTCTGTCCCAACATACATCCCATCGCGATGGCATTTACCGATATATACATAAACAGAGGGATCCCATCCTTCGGGGTGGTACCAGCACTGGTGCCTCCGTCAATTGTTTCTTAATGGTCTGAAACGCCCTCTGACATTGCTCATTCCATTCTTGGGACACCCCTTTTCTTAACAGTTTAAAAATCGGTTCACATGTAGTCGTCAAGTGGGATATAAAACGGCTGATGAGGTTTATTCTCCCCAGGAATCCTCTTATCTCCTTTTCCGTGTGGGGTGCCGGCATATCCACAATGGCCTTAATCTTTGCTGGGTCCAACTCAATGCCCCGATCACTAACCAGGAATCCCAAGAGCTTACCCGATTGTACTCCGAAAGCACACTTGGCTGGATTGAGTTTCAGATTATACTTTCTGAGCCGATCGAATAGCTTTTTGAGATGAGTTATATGATCGGACTCTACCTTCGATTTCACAATAATGTCGTCCACGTAGACATCTATCTCCTTGTGCATCATATCGTGGAACAAGGCCATCATGGCTCTCTGATAAGTAGCTCCTGCATTTGTGAGACCGAAAGCCAGTCGTCTATAGCAGAAAGTGCCCCAGGGGGTGATGAATGCGGTCTTTTCCCGGTCTTCTTCCGCCACCATTATCTGATGATATCCTGCGAAGCAATCCACAAAAGAGTACATTTCGTACTGGGCTGTGTTATCCACCAGGATGTGTATGAAAGGCACCGGGAAGTTATCCTTGAGACTGGCCTTGTTTAGATCTCTGTAGTCTACGCATACCCTAACCTTTCCTCCAGGTTTAGCCACTGGGACCACATTGGATAGCCATTCCGGGTAAGTGGACACCATAATGATTCCCGCCCTGAACTGTTTGATGATCTCTTCCTTCACTTTTAAGCTCCACTCAGGTTTCAACTTTCTTAGTTTCTGCTTGACAGGCCTGAAACCCTCCTTGATGGGTAACCGGTGCACCACAATGTCGGTGGACAATCCGATCATATCCTCGTGCGACCAGGCAAAGACATCCTCATATTGGCTTAGTAACTCAATCATTTCTGCTTTTTGGCTGGGGGTAAGGTCTGTCCCTATCTTGAGTTCTTTTGGATTGTCAGGGGTTCCGATATCTATAGTGATGGTTTGGTCCAAATTGGGTTTGGGTTTATCTTCGACCCATCCTTTGATCTCATCAGGTGCGTCGTCGTAATCTGTCTCGTCTTGCTCAATGCCCATTAAATCGAAATCCAGCTCAATGTCAAAATCATAATCATCATTCAAATTTGAAAGACCATTTGTTAGGCAAGGAATACTCAAATTGGTACACCTGACATAAAACAAAGTACTTGTCATATATAAATCATTTACGACGATCGCAATTTCAAATAACACGAAGAAACGACACAATTATGCAGAAATAAAACAACAACAAAATAAAACTTCTTCATTCCCCTATCCTCTAGGGTTAACCACCCTGACGTCGAGCTTTACCCTTGTTTGGATATCACTGGTTTTTGGGTCCAATTATCGATGGTCAGGTCAGATGAAATGCGCTGGATAAAGGAGGGCCTCACATCGGACACCTCCCCGATAATCACGGATACGTCGCCTGAGTCCTTCTCCATATCCTTTCCAGGAATAATCAGCCCTGCCCAATCGATGACAGGCACAACTTGTTGGGCTCCTGGTGGTGTGATAACATTCGTCCCCTCCTTACTGCTTGTTGATTGTCCGGGGATATAGCATTTGGTTTCAAACTCTTTTGCGACCTCCCGCAGGAAACTTTCCCTCCGGGACGACTCATTACGTGTGGGGGTTAACTCTTCATTCCCTGCCCCAATCACAGGTCCGCTGATCCCCTGCTTATTGTCGACTTTGGTCACTGGACTGCCAACTAGTCGAATCGGAGTCGCGCCCTGACGGTGTCCCCGTACTGCGCCCACATGGTATCCCAATCCTGCTTTAACCTATCTGCTGTGGTAGGTGGATGGGCTCGGTGATTCCCTGACTGCTTTTCCCTAGTCCCTGTCCAGGTTGAAAGTTCATTTTAATCATTTCCCTTGCCACAAAGGTGAGTTCCGGAGAGACCCTTGGTTTCACAGCTGGAGCTCCCAGGCATCTATAATGGGGAGTGCTAATCTCTAGTGCTTGAAAGCTGGCAGGTGCCGCTGATTCATCCACATTGATTACTGGTAGGCCACTCCTGGGAGGAGAAGGGTCGTCACATTCGGCCGAGATTGTTACCAGATTCCCATCGATGATCAACTTGATTTGTTGGTGGAGCGTGGAAGGAACTGCCCCGGCCATGTGTATCCACGGCCTCCCTAACAGCAGATTGTAGCTCGCCGTAATATCTAGGACTTGGAAGGATATATCAAAAGTACAGGGCCCTATCTCCACTGGCAATTCTATTTCCCCAATGGTATCCCTCCGGGAGCCGTCAAAAGCCCGAACCACCACATGACTGGCTCGGAGGCGTTTGGAACTGATGTTCATTTTCTTTAGCGTACTGAGGGGACATATGTTCAATGCCGATCCCCCATCGATCAACACCCCATTCATGACATATCCTGAGGAGATTACCGCAATGTGTAGCGGTTTTCGGTGCCCCCTTCCTTCCTTGGGAATGTCCTCATCTGTAAATGATATTGCATCGCCTTCCAATAAGTGGCCTACCAGCTGGCCGAAACCCTCCTCACTAATTTCTTTGGGGCACAAATGCCTCCTCCAGAACCTTCATCAGGGTTTTGCAATGCTCACTGGATGACAACACCAAGTCCATGACTGATGTTAGGGTTGATTCCTCATTTAAAATCTGGATCCCCCTCATTTCCGGGTGATCCATCCTTTTCAAAAACTCTATGGCCCTTTCCTCGGAAACCTCTTCATTTTTTCTCTTTTGGCTCTCAAGGACTCGCCCGGGAAGATATAAGGGGTTCCCTTTGGTCGTCACGGAAGCACAACTGGCCGCTTCCTCGGGTATTCCCCCGTAATTCCAGGGTACAGTCTTCAGACTACTGATAGGGAGTTGCGGCCTTGCTGCAAGGATGATGGGCCTCGGGGCTGTCAGCTTGACAGGCCCCTCTATGTTATTCGTACTTACCCCTATCAACCTGATGGGCGCTACCCGTGCATCCCCATGATCATGTATCACGTTGATCATCTCCTCAATTTTCTGCACATAGTTCAACCTTGGCGGCCCCCCAGCCTCACTTGCCTCCGTCACATTGACTCCCCCCCCATCATGTCTTGGCAGGGGGTTTGCCTTAACATTCGGGGAGTCCGGTTGCTCCACCACAATTTCCCCGTTGTCGATCATGTTCTGAATTATATGTTTCAATGTCCAACAATCTTGTGTATCATGACCCGGGGAACCCGAGTGATAGGCGCACCGTTTGCTTGGATCAAATCTCCTTCCCTTCGGGTCACTCGGGGGAGCCAAATTGATTATCCTCTTTTGGGCTACTAATACCGCTAATACTCGTTCAAGCGGCTCCCCGAGCGGGGTGAACACTCGGTTTTGCGAGGCCTCATATCTTCTTCGCCCCTCTGTCCTTTGATCTGTGAAGTTTGGCTGACGGGATGGCCCTCCCCTCTGTACCTGAACCGGAAGATGACTTTCTGTTTTTCTGGATGACCCCTGTAAGATGAGGGAAACATCCTCTTCCTTCTTCTTTTGGACCCTCCGGGAAGTGCTGCCATAGTTTCCATTCTGTATTTGCTCTGGCAAGCAGTTTCTAAAGCAGTAAGATCCCGGATTTTACCCGACTTCAACCCCATGTCTACCATCTCTCCATGTTTAATCATTTCAGCAAAAGGTCTTCCAATCCCCGAGATGACCCTCTCATAATACGGTGCCTCCTGGATGTCTACAAAGGTCATCACCATCTCTGATTCGTTCATCGGGGGGGTCACCTGTGCGGCCATGCCCCTCCATCGTTGGGCATATTCCCTGAAGGATTCCCTAGGCTGCTTCTTAACCTTCGTCATTTGGTACCTGTCAGGGGCCATCTGGGCCTGAAAGCTGTATTGGGTTAAGAAGGTATGGGCCAATTCCTCCCAGTTGTGGATTCGGGCGTTGTCGAGGCGGGCATACCAGATTCTTGCCTCCCCCGTTAAGCTTTTCTGGAATAGTTGCATTCTTAACCCCTCGTCTTCGGCATAAGACCCGAGTTCTCCAATGTATATTTTCAAGTGTGTATAGGGGTCTCCCTTTCCATTGTATTTTTCAAACTCGGGAACTTTGAACTTTTCTGGATATCTGGCTCCAGGGAAAACACATAGATCTGAGTAATTAACCCTGCCCAGGGAGCCTATGCCCTTTAGAGATTGGATGGTTTCCTCCATGTATTTCATTTTTCTCCGAAGGTCGTCATGGTCCCCTTCCTCTGGGATAGTAATCACTGTCCTGCTAGGTATGGGAACGGCCTTTGGGATGACTGGCTCGTCCTTGAGTCGGGGTTGGTCCTCTTGAAGCAAGTTTGTACCATTTTTAGGAGGAATCTGATCATCCCCTGGTGGTGGAATATTATGCGATCCCTGGTTTTACCGGATCCTGTCTGATTAAGAACTGTTCCTTTAACATTGTGGCCATTTCCATCATCTGTTTTTTGAAATCATCAAACTCTTCCCGAGATATGGAACTATGATTAGGAATATCAGCCATTTCAGATGTAGAATTTTGGGCTTTCTTAGACTGCGAACGGGTTTGAGGAGCAATCCTGCGAAACAACGGTTCGAAGTTTAGTCTTGGGGAAATGAAAGAATGGATGCATGCTAAAACCGTAACCATTTGTGTGTTTTTGGGTTTTTTAATCTTTTTCTGCAAAACAACTCGTTAGCGGTTCTTTATCGAAATAATACATGCTAGATATGATTTATTATGCTTCCCGTGTCGTTCCCTGCAAAACACAGAGGTTAGTATTTTCTTTTGACATAAAGGGGAAGCATATATGAATATGTTGCAATGGAATTATGGCATTTATACGCAGAAACGTAAAAGGGCATGAAGAGACTCATCCTGCGTCGGGTTAATCTGGGGCTGACCTATCCTAGGGTTACTCTCACGGGCTTTTCGGCATGAAGGTTCCCAAATCTTCGCAATCTACTCGTTTGAACCCTTTCGATTGGAGCGGATTTGAGTGGTGCGTTTCCTGAGCCATCTCCAGGGAGCAGCCCCATCGAGTCCAGTAATAAGCAACCGACGGGTTCGCCTCAGGAGGAGGTACAATCTCAACATACATTCACATTCATCGTCCTCACCGTATGCAAATGATTACTTTAAGGTAAAACAAATCCATTCAATCATTCATTCATTGGACAACAACACACATTCACACAACAATAAAAAGAAGTCAAAATGTCGCATACACATACACATTTATAAATTTTAAAGGATAGGATAGCATCAAGACTTGACGCGGCTTAAGCCCTCTAATGTCCCCAGCAGAGTCGCCAGCTGTCGACGCCGGGTTTTCTCTTTCTCTTCGTCTTTTCCAATTTTAGCCTTTTGATTTAGATGACGTTTGGAAAAGGTCGGCATTGATGTCGACGGGGTTTTGAAAGATCGCGTTTTATGATGAGCCAATTAACCAGAGTCGCCAGTTGGTATATTTGAAATGGATGTACCAACTCATCCGAGTTTTCGTTCTTTTGTAAATCGCTGGCTCATGTGTGACTCCGAATTAATTGGTCTGCGAATCGAGATTCATAGAGTTCGGGGGCTTGCTTAAGTGAGGGGAAGGTGTTAGGCACCCCTCGACTTCCGTGAAACACGGTTACCGCAATCTTGATACTGTCCTATCCTTTAATTCATGAATGTGTGTGTGTGTGTGTGTGCGTGTGTGTGTGTGTGCCTATGTGAATGTCGTTGTGGGTTTGTATGAAAGACTCATTTGGATTTTTAGGGAAAAACCGTGTTTTAATTTGAGAACGCCTCGGAATGTCTTTTCGGTATACACGAAAAAGCTTTATTCTTTATGAGAAAGGTTTGATTTTAATTGTCCAAAACTATGGGATTTTCATTAAGTGTCGTTTTGGCAAAACAAGAGTTTTAAACCTTCGTCAAAATAGGAATCGAGATCTATACGTTGCTTTCGTGAAATGATCGGGCAATTTCTAGAATCTCTTTCACCCTATGCACAAAGATTTAATAAAACGTTACTTATTTCTAAAATCAAATTTTGTGATGTTTGAAAACGATTTTCTTTAGCTTTCTCGTTGGATAGGAATCGACATTCATTAACATTTCTCAAATTTTAACCTTGTGATTCTAATATCCTACTTTGATTGATTTTATGAAAATCTTATCATTTAGCTTTGAAATCAATTTCGTGTCATAAATCAAATCGAGCATAAACACGCGTCGGGGCTATTCATGGGCATGTAAACCATCAAAATATCCCCGAACGCCAACAATCACATATTCCACTAGTACGGGGCCTTAAACCCGATCCTCGCCTTAGCGTCGTTTTAAGGCCCAATGGTTACATGTTACAAAACGAGCATCTTGAATCTATCACATACATCAAAACGTCCATCATCGGATTTGGACCACGGGGTCGCATTCCTAGGCTCACACGAGATTAATACATGCCTACAAAATGAATCCTACATAACTAACCAACCCGGATTTATCTAATATACCATGATATCCGGAAATGACAATCTAAATAAATTACACCCAATAAATCACCCTAAACAAGCTAGAAATTTCATCACTTGGATATCCTCGGGTTATTAGGAAGAATTTTATTCCGATGGAACCTTCACTAATAATCCCTAATCCATGATTGTTCAACAATATACATGAAAACTACATCCCATCTAAGCAAATAAGATGATATGAATTGTTATAACCAAAGGGAATTTTTACCTTGCAAAATGATCTCAAAAGGATGAAGTCTTGGTATTTGAATAGTATGAGAAATATATTTGATACAATCAAAATTAAAGGAGTAAAATTTCTCTCTTTTTCCTCTCTTTTCTTCCTATTTTTGTTGCAAAATCTACTATTTTTCTCTCAAATTCCGTGCTGCTGTTGTGCTGAATCCTTCTTCTTCCAAATTTCTTCCAACCTCCTGTATGCTGCCCGAAGCTGGGCTTAAATAGGCTGGCCAAAGCCAGCCGCAGATCTATCTGCGGCTGGCCGCAGATGGATCTGCGGCTGGCCAGCTGGCACGCCTCCCATCGCACTCAGCTGGTAGTGCTGATTTTCCGGTTTTCGTGCTGGCGCACCCACTTGGCCGCAGATCTATCCGCGGCTGGCGGGCTTGACTTTCTCGATTTTCGTGCCACGCCTCGATTTTCGTACCGCAACGTCGGTTTTCGCTGACAGGCTCGTATTCCGCAGTCCGGGAACTTCCGGGAGACGTGCCACCTCATTCGGAAATGCCTGCCTTGGACGGTCATGCTGTCACGTCGACTTGGGCTGCCCAAATCATTGCGGCGGTGCCGGGCGCTCGCCCTTGTGCCCGCTCTTTTGCTCCTGCAAGCTGGTTCAATTGACGATTTCGCCCTCCTGTCAAGGTTAGTAGAAGGAAACGCAAAATTTGGGTGTCTACAACGTTGTCCCAAATAGCTTTAATTAATAAACAAATGCTACACATTTAATTTATCAAATGACTAGGTTTTGGACCACACATTAAATACCATTTGGCTTTCAATTTAAATGATTAGGCTAATAAAAATTCAAATCTATTTATTACAATATTGGGTCATTTAATTTAACCCCATGATAGCTCATTTAATAAGCCACATAATTAATACCCAAACCTATGATTAATATAAATGATTGGACTAGGTTCATTAATTAAGTAACTTAGTCAATTAATAAATAAATTACTAAATTAACTATTAATTATTATTATCCAATTTGGACCATATCTCATCAACAATTACTATCATTAATTAACTCACACACTCTATTTACTAACTATATTCAATTTACTTGAATACTTAATTTAGTAAAAACCTTGCCAACTTTATGGATATAAAGCCTTAGGGTTTGCTCACTAGTTTAAATATACTACTAGTGATTCCCTTAACACAATTTATATCAATAAATCACATAGTCACATAATCCACCAATACACCCAAAGGTTTAAATAAGAATACAAAGTTAACTCATTAAAATTAAATTATATTTAATTAATAATGACATTCAAAATTCACGGGCATTACAGTCACATAAGGCCTAAGTTTAATACAGTCATCATGTCATTAGAATACATTAATTGCCACTACGACAAGGTAGTCGGGGGTCTCGCTCACCGGTGAGTGAGCGGCTGCCCAGCTCACCGGTGAGCTGACGGGGGTTTAAAGGGGCAGCGCCCCTTGGAAGCCAAGCGTAAACGACAAAACATTTATCCATTTTACGTCTTATGACGACACCACATGTTAATACTGGATATATAACTGGGCGTCTAAAGCTTAACAGGATATAAATAACTAACGTGTCTAATCATTTGTATAAAAATATAAGTTTTGGACTTGCTGGAAAAATTCACTGAGTATGACCCAAACCAGTCTGGCTGACCCGACCAGGTCCTGACCCGGCATCAGCGCCATGCAGCAGTGCCCAGTTCTGCAACTTTGTAACGACCGGGAATTTTGGATTTGCCTTGCAATTCGAATTTCTGAATATTAATGAAAATATTATATTTTATTAATATTACTTTTTTATTGCATGTTTAAAGGTTGTGTGACAACCTGGATTATGGGAATGCATGAAATTTTACGTGTTATAGTTTTGTTTAAGTGAATAATTGATTTCTCGTAGCGTCGCTAAATCACTTTTCCCGGGGTACGTTTCCCGAGGCACTATTCATGCCAGATATTTTTTTCGTCTTTTTCAATGGTGAATAATTTTGTTAATGCATATATGCATACGAATAATTTTTTCAAGTGTCGAAAATTTTATTTCAGCTGATACGTGATTTTATCCATATCCGAAATGTATTATATGGGTGTTCCGAATATTTGGACAAATCTCATAATAATTATTTTTACCCATCCCAATATTTATGGTAATACCCATTTTAATTTTGGGTACAGTTATTTAGCAGTTTTGGTACAAAAGTGGGAGTTTTTGGATATATTTTCGTGCATTTGGGTATTTATTTTGGCTTGTTACTCCAAGAGGGAACCAACCCCCAATTTTAGACCAATCAAATGCAAGGAGGAAGAGCTTAGCTGGCAAGCCTCATGGAGCAACCAACCCACTCCCTTCATCCTCCCAAAATTACTCCTCCACTTCACCCAAATCATTCAATTCCCAACTCATTCCAAATTGCTTCAGGAGATAGAGAGAGAGAGAGGGCGAGAGCTGCAAAGAGGAAGAAGAAAGGAGGAGGAAGTCGCCGGAAAAAGAAAGGAGGGAGAAGAAGAAGGCACGGGTGGAGGAAGAAGAGAATCCAAGCAAGAAAAATCCTCAAAATCAGGCTTAGCCGAGCTTCTTAATCATCTAGGAAGGATTTACAGAGGTAAACACCAACCAAATCCTTTCCATTCAATTTTTTGTTAAGTTTTTCAAGTTTTTCTTAGTTTTGAGCTCTTAAGCTTGTGGGTTGGATTTATGGCGATTCTTGGTGTTTTTGTTTGTTGTGATTGTTTTTAAATGTTGTTAAGAGGTTATGTAAGCCATTAATATCATCAAAGTGGAACAAAAATGCAAGAAATCCTTACCTTGGCTTAATGGAGCAAGAACAATGGACAAAACATGGACTTTGAACATTCGGACCATTTTAGAGGACTGTAAAGCTATGATTTCGTGTTTCTTAATTTTATTTGTTGATATGGTATTGTAGTTCCATGGGTTACGAAGCTAACCCAGTTGGAATAGAGTAAAAAGGAGTTAAAACGAGTTCGTAGTAATGATTTTTGTAAAACTTGTCAAGAACTCGAAGAACAGAGTATGAACTTTGTACTTTGGCCTAAGATTTGGCCATGTTAATATTTATGGGTAATTCTAAATTTTTGATATGTTGGAGCCCCATAAGTTAGGAGTCCATAGAGTCCGAAATGGACCAATTTGCTTGTGTATTGAAGGAGTTATGGAGGTTGGAGTGGTCGGAGGTCGGAGTCGCGAACTGGGATCAAACCCAGAATCCGACTACTCGAGAGTGATGCCGCAGCATCACT
Organism: Aralia elata; assembly: GCA_034770075.1. NCBI lineage: Eukaryota > Viridiplantae > Streptophyta > Magnoliopsida > Apiales > Araliaceae > Aralia > Aralia elata. Next base: position 27,119,739 of record CM068379.1, on the reverse strand, counting down.
CATAAGCCTTACAAATGTCGCTGCAGCGAGGGGCAAGATGGGAAATGAACGGAGCTCACACTACAGCGACGCTTCCAAGCACTAAGCTTGGCGTCGCAGCGCCACGTGGCAGAAGGCAGGAAGCGGAGCTCACGCTGGAGCGTAGCTTCTAACACTAAGCTCCACGCTGCAGCGACACCACGTGGCAGAGGCAGAACACGGGACTCATGCCGCAGCGTGAGGTCCAGTTCTAAGGCTTGGCGCTGCAGCGCCAGTGCCGTGTTCGGCCTGGGTCGGGTCGGTCAGACCAGATCAGGGCGGGTCGGACTTAATGAATTCTTTTCAGTGGGTCCAACACTTATATTTCTATCCTAAATGATTAAACAAGTTAGTTATTTATACCTTGTTAAACCTTAACCTTAATTGCTTAATTGTATATTAAGTGTCAACCAAAGTCGTGTTGTCTTAAGGCGTAAATTAAATAACCTGGTTGCATATTTCGTTTAGCTTCCAGGGGGCGCTGTCCCCTTAGACCCCGGTCAGCTCACCGGCGAGCTAGGCAGCCGCTCGCTCACCGGGGAGCGAGACCCCTGACTGGGTAGTCGTAGTGGCAATCAATGTGTTTTAATGAATGCTATGTCCGTTTTAAACCTAGTCTTTATGTGACTAATTGTTATATGAATATATATTTATATGTGTAGGATATTAAGGAGCGTGTGTTATAATATTGTAGCAGCGTATCAGGCAAATTTCTTAACTTAACTCAATTTATATTTGAGCAAATTTCTAAACCTTATGCACTATTTTTATTTCGTGAAAATAGGTATATGCTATGCAAGTTTCCTAACGCTTGTTTAACCCTTGTGTTGGGCAAGTTTCCTAACCTAACTCAATTATACTTGAGCAGGTTTCCTATTTTATACAAATGTTGTATATTGTTGCAAGTTTCATGACTCAAAATGAGTTATTACTTTCAAATTATATTAGTGGATTAATTATTGTAAATTACTCCACATCAAAGATAATTATTGACATTCGCACCTTGTGCATTTGAATTCATAATCTGTTGTTGGACTGTAAAATGTAAGTTCTTCATCCTTGAACTGTTTAAGGAAATAGTTTACGTTATTTGTTTTGGCTAGACATGTACAGGTTATTATTTTAAAAGCTATCCAAACCGGTTGTTGGTATGGATTCTTGGACTGAGAGAGCAACCCTTATTAGGGGATTTTAATGTGTCGATTATTCGATGCAGTCAGAGTTAAATGTTATGCATATACATAGGGTACGAGAGGTTGATCCCCTCGAGTACTACTGACGGGCCAGACGTTTAAAAGGGTTAGTCGAATGACTGATTATTTGGCCAAATAGTTCATGGTCTATTGGACCACTCAACAGTAAATAATCAATATTCATCATTTCTTTTGAACTTTGATTATATTGTCAGCTATTTCTTCAATGTTCTTAAATTGTTGAACTATGCGATTATTGTTTTCATTCATTCATGATATATCCTATTTATTCATTTTAAACTTGCTGAGCAAAGTAGTTGCTCACTCTTGCTATATCATAAACCTATTGCAGTTAAGCCGGGGAGTTCCAAAGCGGACAAAGGTAAGGGAAAGCTTAAGGAATAGTTATATGTACTATCCCGTTATGTAATCGTGGAATCATTTTGTATTGTTATTGTATTCTGCGATGTATTTATTTAAGGTTATAGACCTTGGGACCGTAGTAAACCTTTTGTAATGAACAACATATGTTTATTAATTCCGCATTAGTTGATTTATGTTGTTTAGAGGTGTATGGATGTATTTTATCGTGAGCACCAGATTCGAGGTATTGGTACCTGAATTTGGGGGTGTCACAAACTTTCTGCAGAATTGCGATGCAGACCTCTTCCCACTCCGATCTCCATAACTCCTTCTATACTTGTTCAAATTGGTCCATTATGGACTCTATGGATTCGTAAGACTTGGGGCTACAACATATCAAAAATGTAGAACTACCCATAAACACTAACATAACCAAATCTTAAGCCAAAGCACAACGTAATACTCTGTTTTCGTGTTCTTCGTATGTTTTACAAAAATCTTCACCAAATCTTTGTTTTAACACCTTTTTATTACATTCCAACTGGGTTAACCTCGTAACCCATGGAAGTACAACCTCATATCAATAAACAAACTAAACAAACATGGAAATTAGCATTTACATTCCTCTAAAGGTCCAAATAGTCCAAGGTTCAATTTTTATCCGAAGTTCTTCCTCCATTAAGCAAAGGTACAGACTGTTCTTTGTTTTTGTTTCCACTTTGTTGTTATTAATGGCTTACAAAGTCTCTTAACGACATTATTAAACCATCACAACCATCAATAACAGAAAATAATCACAAGTCATCCACCAAGCATAAGAGCTTAAAAATGAGAAAGCTTAAAAAACTTAGTGAAACCAAAAGAAAATCATTTAAGGTTGAAGAGTTACCTCTGTAAATCCTTACTAGGTGTTATAGAAGCTTTGCAAGGCTAGCTTGAGTCTCCTTCTTCCTTCTTGGTTTCACCCGAGCTTCTTCCTCCTTCTTCTTCCTTCACCCGCTCCTTCTTCTTCTTTCTTCTTCTCCACTGTTCTTCTTGGCTGTAGATTCTCTCTCTCTTTCTCTATATTATTCTCTCTCTCTCTCTCTCTTTGTAGTTCTTTTCTTGCTAGCAAATGGAAAGTGAGCTGAAGTTTGGAATGAACCAGGAAGAGTGGAACGGATGGAGTATAGCTTAGGAGTTCTTCTTCTCTTTTCTTTTCTCTACAATTTCCTCTCAACTCTCTCTAAGCTTGCTAGTAGCTGAACTTGAAATGGAAGAGAAGGAATAGAAGTGCATGGGATAATGGCTTCGGGAGGAGAAGGAATGAATTGGAAGAGTAAAAATGGTGAACCCGAGCTCCTCTTGGAAATGGAATAGAGAAAAATGTTTGCAATATTTGGAAATCCCATGCATTGTGTACTGTGTTTTGTAACATTATGTCGGCACTACCTCCTCCCTTCTCCTGATTGGCTCTCGCAGAAACTTGGACAATTCTGATTGGTTGGAGGTTAAATGCCTCCCCAATTAAATCGCAAATACCCAAAAATATACCCGAATACTCCCACTTTTGTACCAAATTTGCTCAATATCTCTACCCATTAATAAAATAGGTATTACCATAAAATATTGGGATGGATAAAAATAATAATAATGGGATTTGTCTATTTATTCGGAACACCCATAAAATACATTTTGGATACCGAATAAACGCGATTGGGCTCAAAATTAAAATCCGACACTTGGAAAAATTATCTCTTCGCACACGTGTATTAAGAAAATTTATTAAAATTGAAAAAGACATAACAATATTATGGCGTGAATAGTGCATCGAGAAACGTGTCTCGTGAATAGTGATTTTGCTATTTTGTGCAAAATCAATTTATTCATTCCAATGACACAACAACACATAAAATTTAACACATACACATATTCTAGGTTGTAACACCAATTTTAAGCACATAACACCTCATGACATAAATAAAAATATAATTCATTTTACTCACACATAAACTCGGGTTACAAGGAAATCCAAAATTCCCGATCGTTACAATAATGTTATTCTTCGACGACTGACGTTGACAACGTTGCATGCGGTGACTTATATTTCTCATTTTAAGCTAAAATTCTATACCCTGAACAGAGTTGGCGAAGTCAAGAGAGATCTGGATATGGCTCGAAGGTACTACAGGAATTTGTTGATATCAGTTGGGGTCCGAATCAGCAGGTAGAGGCATACGATGTCGATCGAGGTGGAACCATTCACCGAAGGGAGTATCGAGCCCCTTGCTTTGCCAGCTGAAGAGACAAAAGACATTGAATTAATTTTGGGTAAAAAGGATAAAACCATCAAGATCGGGTCGGGATTACAGGAACCCTTTCGGACTGGGCTGATCGAGTTATTTCGGGTATACACCGATATATTTGCATGGGTGCCTAGCGATATGCTAGGGATTGATGAGTCTATTGTTGTGCATAAGTTGAATGTGGATCCTGCTAGGAAACCTGTCCGACAGAAGAGGAGAATATTTGCCCCAGAAAGGCAGAAGATAATTGATGACGAGGTGGCCAACTATTAGCGATCGACTTCATATATAAGATTGATTACCCTGAATGGCTGGCGAACGTGGTGTTGGTTCGGAAGCAGAACAAAAAATGGAGGAACTGCATTGACTATACTGATTTGAATAAGGCGTGTCCGAAGGACTTCTATCCACTTCCACACATCGACTAGTTGATTGATGCTACATCAGGGTATACTTCGTTGAGTTTCATGGATGCCTTTTCGGGGTATAACCAAATATCGATGCATAAGGAAGATATCCTGAAGACAGATTTTATCACACATCGGGCGATCTATGCTTATAAGAAGATGACCTTCGGACTGCTGAATGTCGAAGCAACATACCAGAGGATGATGAACGACGTGTTCCGAAAGTAGTTGGGCCAAAGTTGAAAGTAGTATACACATAAGCTAATTATATTTGATATGATGTAGTATATACTTTGTAATCTTATTCATTTATTAATAAAAGTATTAAAGGCATTTTACTTTATTTACATAGTGCTATTATTTTATATGTGATAAACCCATAGTTTTAAGCAATGCTTTTAGAATCATAAAGATGATCATGTTAATGAGATTTAAAGTCTTAGAAAGCTTAAAACTAAAATCGTTCCTAATCGTTGGATTACTAAAAAGAGGATTAGTGAATCCGGATAGATTAGTACATATTTTTCTTGCTTTTAGGAAGAGGATGATTGATCTCATAATCATTTGTGTAGAGACACTAAAGTGAGTATGTAGGTGCTAATTGGAGAATAAGTTCACGAAACGTAACTCGCTAAAGGAATACCTAATGGAGTTTTACTTGCTTGTCAGTAGGAATTCCTCTAGTGATAGTAGTACAAGTGATCCTTGGACTTGAGATCATCATAGTATTATGTGTATGATAAGTTATACTTTGACATGTCCTTTAAGACCTTTAGGGTATATCAAAGGGTATGCTTGGGTATAATAAGTTGTACATGGAGATAGGTGAATGATTAATAAAGGATCTGCCATGTCGACGCCGGGTTTTTCGTCTCCTTTCCTTCGCGATATTGTCCTTTTCTGATTTTTAGCCCTTCGATTAAATGATTTTTTGGAAAAGGTCGGCATTGATGTCGACGGGGTTTTGAAAGATCGTTTTTTATGATGAGCCAATTAACCAGAGTCGCCAGTTGGTATATTTGAAATGGATGTACCAACTCATCCGAGTTTCGTTTTCGTAAATCGCTGGCTCATATGTGACTCCGAATTAATTGGTCTGCGAACCGAGATTCATAGAGTTCGGGGGCTTGCTTAAGCGAGGGGAAGGTGTTAGGCACCCCCCGACTTCCGTGAAACACGGTTACCGCAATCTTGATGCATTCCTATCCTTTAATTCTCGAATATGTGTGTGTGTGTGTGCGCGCGTGTGTGTGTGTGCCCATGTGAATGTTGTGGTGAGTTTGTATGAAAGAATCCTTTGGATTTTTAGGGAAAGTCGTGCTTTAATTTGAGAATGCTTCGGAATGTCTTTTCGGCATACACGAGAAAGCTTTATGAGAAAAGATTTGATTTTAATTGTCAAAAACTATGAGATTTTCATTAGGTGTCGTTTTGGCAAAACAAGAGTTTTCCAAACCTTTGTCAAAATAGGAATCGAGTTCTATACGTTGCCTTCATAAAATGATGGGCAATTTCTAGGATATCTTTAACCCTATGCACAAAGGTTTAATAAAACATTTCGTTCATTCATAAAAGCCATTTTTGGTGATGTTTGAAAATGATTTTCTTTGGCCTTCTCGTTTAATAGGAATCGACATTCATTAGCATTTCCAATTCTTATCCTCGTGATGCTAATATCCTACTTTGATTGATTTTAGAAAAATCTTTATTGTTTTGGCTTTGAAATCTTTTGTTTGGTGTTACAAATCAAATTAAACATCAAAACACGTAGGGGGATATTCATGGGCATGTAAGCCATCAAAATACCCCGAACGCCAACAATCACATATTTCACTATTACGGGGCCTTAAACTCGATTCTCGCCTCGGCGTCGTTTTAAGGCCCGACAATTACATCTTACAGTAAAGGATAATCGATCCTATTACATCCACCAAAATTGTCCATCATCGGATTTGGACCACGGGGTCGCGTTCCTAGGCTCACATCCACAATTTCTACACACTCATAAAATGGATATTACAAGAATTAAACAAGCTAAAATCGTCAAATGGATATCATCGGGTCATTAGGAAGAATTTTGTTCCATTGGGAACCCTCACTAATAATCCTCAATCCTTGTATCCTCGATAATATACAAAGAAAACTACATATAATATAACCCAAATGACCAAAAGCTTAACAAAATGATATAACGAAAATGCTATAAAAGAGGGCTTTTCACCTTGCAAATGTTACCACAATTCGTACAAACTCGTATATTGAATGAAGTAGAAAATATATATGCTACAATCTAATCAAAAGAGTATAATTTCTCTCTTTTTTCTCTCTTTTCTCTCCTTTCCCGAGCTATCTTTGTTGCTGTTTTTCTCTTCCTTTTCTTCCCAAAAACTGCTGCTGTCCTCTCCCTGGATGAAATGAAGAAACTGAGCTGAAATAGGCTGGCCTAGGGCAGCATCAGATTGATCTGCGGCTTGGCCGCAAATTGATCTGCGGCTGGCTGGACCACCAGCCACTCAGCCTGGTTTCGAGTTCCGTGTTTTCAAAAGGCGCACTCATTGGCCGCAGATCAATCCGCGGCTGGCTGGCTTGACTTTCTTGATTTTCGTGTTACGCCTCAATTCTCGTGTCGTGACGTCGGTTTTTGCCGACATGTTCGTATTTTGCAGTCCGGGAATTACTGGGAGACGTGCCACATCATTCGGGAATGCTCAAATCGGACAGCCTTGTTGTCACGTCGGTTTCGGTTGTAAATCGTCGCGGTGGCGTCGAGTGTTCGTACTTGTCCATCTTTTGCTCTCGCAGGCCGGTTCATTTGACGGATTTGCCCTCCTGTCAGGGTTAGTATAGGAAGTGCAAAATTTAGGTGTCTACATGCCACATCTAGTAAAAGATGAGAATGTTCTATGTGATTCGATAAATGACAACTCAGTAGTCCTTGGCCAAGGCAGAATGAAATTAGAAAGAAATTTCTAATTTGCATTATTTAGAGTTGTGCATTTAAGAATCAAAATGCATATAATTAAATAAAATAATACTTGACAGTAATTCTATATCTTATATTTGATTGGGACATGGTATGGTAGAAGGATTGAATTGTACGGTAACTATTCACTAAAAGTTTCTTACCCTTAGTGAAAGGAATAATGTTGAAATCTATTTTATCTGGAAAGTCGTTGATCGCTAAGGGGCTTACCCTTATTGTAGAATAAATATTATTTATTTAAATGAATTAAATAGTTTAATTTATTTATTTAAATAAGATTAGAATTGTTCTAATTGATTTATTCACAACCGGTTTAATATGGAGAACATAAAGGGTCACACCGCAAAAGAAAAATATTTATTTAAGAAGTAAATGGCATAATCGTTGTGACAACCCGAATTTTCGAGAAACTGAATGTGAAAAGGGTGGCCACTCAATGATTCATATCGCTTCACAATTATCGAACAATTGTTGAAGACTCCTGAAAGATATTCCATTATTCTGGAAACTGAATGTGAAAAGGGTAATTTTCCCTAGAAAGAAGTAGTCATAGAATGCGACGATTCTAAATGAATCCTTGGAAGAGGAAAGCGTAAAGCTTTGTTAAAAGTATGTATGAATGAATGACATGAGCATGATAGTAATTATGGGAGTAATATTTCCTGGAAGAAGCGGATGAAATTCCGAAAATAAAAAGTGAAATTCTTAGAGAGATTGATGGGTAGAATGAACAAAGATGAATATGTTGTAATTTCGAGGACGAAATTCTTAGAAGAAGGGGTGAATGTAATATCCCTAATATTTATGAGTTAGTAAATCATTATATTAAATTATTATGATGATTGTGGCATACAATGAGATGATCCTTAGAAAAGGAGATTGATGGGCTAAAGGCAGGATAATACTTAGTATATAATTGTGACTGATAAAGGTTATTGAATAAAACCTACTAGAATTTGTTGAGGAAAATAGATTAAATAGGTAACATAAAACCTATGTTATAGTAATACGTTGAAATTATTCAACGATAAAATTTCGGAAGAAATTAGACAAAAATCGAGTAAGAGGTTTGATATTTGTGATTCCGAGGACGGAATCCTTATAAGGAGGGAAGGATGTGACAACCCGAATTTTCGAAAAAAATTATAATAAGAATTTAATATAGAATAATTCTTATTATGATTCGAGTTTGAATATATATGTGTTATATATATCTATGTGATTTTTGGTGAGCTTAATATGTATATATATAAATGTGAAATATATACATAGATTCGGAATGAATGAGTTAATAGTTAATTATTGTAACGATCACGAGTCATGGGTAGCTTGATAATTCGAGCTTATGAATATTATTGAATAAAATAGATTTTTATTGATACTATTATGTGGTAAGTGTTTAAAGGTTATATTATAACCTAGATTATGTATAGACGATGATTAGTAAGTAAGAAAGTTTTCGTATAAGCTAATTTGGTGGTTTCGAGAAATATCGCTAGAGTACTATTTATTAGATTAAATAAATAGTTGAAGAATAATATTATTGAACGAGTTATTTGTTGTAAAGACGCTAACCCAAGTTATGGGCGAGATATGTGTGCGATGATGTATATGATTATGGGGAGTTAATCGTGAAGAGCAGCGATCGCGAATCGTGAATACCCTGGTAATTTGGGTTTATTAATATTATTAAATGGATTAAATATTAGTTTTATGTGACGAGTTTTAAGGTTATTTTTAACCTGGATGATGTCAACGTATGAAGTTTTATGGGTTATTGAACCGTATGAGTGGGAAATTGATTTCGCGAAGAATTGCAAAATCACTATTCATCGGGCACGTTTCCCGAGGCACTATTCATGCCATAAAATTTTTGTGTCTTTTTCGATGTTGAATAATTTCATAAATACGTGTATGCGTACGAATAATTTTTCCAAGTGTCGGAAATTTTATTTGAGCTGATACGTGATTTTATCTGTATCTGAATGTGTTATATGGGTGTTCCGAATAAATGGACAAATCCCGTGATAATTATTTTTATGCATCTCAATAATTTATGGGAGTATCCATTTTAATTTTGAGAAGGGTTATTTACCAATTTTGGTACAAAAGTGGGAGTTTTCGGATGTATTTTTGTGTATTTGGGTATTTATTTTGGCTTGTCACCCCAAGTGGGAACCAACTCAACTCTTTGGACCAATGAGGAGTGAGTTGAGGAGAGATTTGCCGGCAAGAGGAGGGGTTGGCAAGCTCAATGTATTGGACCTCCCATTTTGCAAACATCCCCCTTGGTTTACTCCCTCCATTCTCCCAAAGCTCCCTCCTCTCCCAACCATCTGATTTATTTTCCTCTCCATTTCAAAACTTCAGCATTCCTAAGTATGGAAGAGAGAGTTCAGTTTAGAGAGAGAGAGAGAGGGGAAGAAGAACACTAGAAAGAAGAAGAAGGAGAAGAAGCCTACGGGAAAAAGTAGAAGAGAGCAACGGAAGGGAGAAGAGAAGAAGAGGAAGAAACACGGGAGCAAGAGGAGGAAGAGGAAGCCCTAACAAACCTCCATAACCTTCAAGAAGTAAAAATCAAGAGGTAACCACCCTCTCTAAGCTCATTTCCTCCATTGTTGAGTTTTAGAGTTCTTAAAGGTTTCTTGATGGGTTTTGATTTTTTGGAAATTTTGGGTAGTTGTTGTTGTTTGTGGTTGTTTATATATGTTGTTAAGAGACTATATAAGCTATTAATACCATTAAAGTGGAACAAAAACACAAGAAATCCTTACATTTGCTTAATGGATGATGAACAATGGACATTGAACAAGAAATGGACACTCGGACGAATTTTAGAGGACTTGTAACTTAGATTTCGTGTTAGTTAATTGGTTTAATGTAATGATATTGTAGTTCCATGGGTTACGAAGTTAACCCAGTTGGAATGGAGTAAAAAGGAGTTAAAACAAAGATTTGGTGAAGATTTTTGTGAAGAACACGAAGAACACCAAGAACACAAAAATATACCATGAGTTGATACTTTGGCCTAATATTTGGCCATGTTAATGTTAATGGATAGCTCTGAATTTTTGATATGTGGTAGCCCTATGTCTTAGGAGTCCATAGAGTCCGAAACGGACCGATTTGAACGTGTATTGAGGGAGTTATGGTGATTGGAAGCAAAATACGTTTAGAACACCAAAACAGAGCATTCCGGGAAGCAAAACGGGTTGGGGACTCAAGTCGAGCGCCTATGGCGCTGGATAGGCGCTGGCCACGAGCCCAGCTACTGCATGAGAGCGCTGTAGGCGCTGCTCCAAGGTCATTTTGAGCGCCTACGGCGCTGGTAAGGAAACTGTGCAAAACTGCTCCGACGTCCTTTAGTAAAATGGGCATAACTTTCTCATACGAACTCGGATTGAGGTGATTCAAGATAATTCGGAAAGAGAACGAGTAGACCTACAACTTTTGTTCTTTGAGTTTTTCAATTTGAGGTCGGGATCAATTCCAAAATTGACCATTTGTGTGACTGATGTGTTTTTGGAGGCAATCGAAGAGTGTCGGGCATGAGCGTAAGCACGCGTAATGCTCCCGACAATGTTAAATGATGTTCTAAGTTCTAAAACATGATTATTATGAATTATAATGATACTTAATATTAACCATTGAGTATTAAACAATTCGAGTGGGCGTGCTAAGCGTACGCAAACGCGTGTCACTTAGACGTTCGAATAGGTAAGTGTGGCGTACGGACATGCAAACGTCGTAACGCCGTAACAAGTGTGTATAACTTTGTTTAATATTTTATTTATACTATTAATAAAACATGATAGAGTGTTATAACCCAATGTATGAGCATGCTAAACGTGTCGAAAAGAGGCGAATTAGGCGTGTGACGTATAAACGTCAAAACGCCGTGTAAAGTGTTAACGAACTTAAATAATGTTTCGATTCAAATGGAACGAACATTATAAGATATGGGATGGGGTTAATGTAACCAATAAGTATTGATGGTGATAAGGGTCGTAACGTTTTCAAATGGCGCGACACCGAGTAATGTTTTAGAGTTAATCGCGTTTATTAATTTATAATGCGCGAACAATATGAGATAAGAGTTGTTATATTGTAAACCATTATATGAAGCCTTTTTAGTGGCTAATTGGTATTTTATTATTAAATAAATTGTGTAGGATATTTGAAGGACGAGCCATCATAATTTGGCAAGGAACGCTTAAAGGCAAGTTCTTTCAGTAACTTGTTGACTTATTTAAATGTATTGATGTACATGACTTGATTACTAAATCTTTCACTGTTATGTGAATTATATGAGAGCATGATTAAAGTGTGCACAATGTACAATTATGTGACTATATTGTTCTATGTGGAACTTGAACTATTGTGAATATACAATGTGAGATGCATGAAGTATGCTATGAGATACATGATTCATACATATAGATGAATTGCATAAGATTTATAATGCATGAGTAAGATGCATAGTATGAGAATCATGATGCATGGATAAATGCAAACTTATGTGTTACGTGAAGCATGAAATGTGAAAATTGTTAGTTCTTGCTGAGCCGTCGTGCTCATTCTTGCAAAATTAAAACTTTTGCAGATTTTACGATGCAATGCAATTATCTTGATATCGTGGTGATAAGGATTAGAGAAGCATAGAAACAGGAAGGTTGCTAAATATTTTTTTTATTGTAATTACTTAGCTGTGATGAGGGTATATGATGTACGTGAATTTGACTGTATAAACCTTGAGTTAAAAATAGAGGTTATCCATTATAGTAGTTAAGACGTGATTACGTTAGTTATTTGTTATAGTAAACTACAAGGATGACGATGATGTATAAAGGACATTTTTGTAACGAATGTATAGTTGTTGAATAACTTTGCGAATATTCAGGGATCGAATAAAGTCAGAATCTGAACCTTGCGTTCATACATGAGATATTGTAAAGGATCATGATATTTACTCGACCTTGATCATAAGTGTTTTAGTTAAATGTTACAAAATCTGAGATTGAGAAGAGTTTGAGGTAATAATCGTTAATGCTTGTATTGATATAGACTGTTATATATACAGCAGGAGTAGTATTAAATTTGTAATGATTATGAAATGATGTTTTAGATATGGTTTCGAGACTTGGGACGACAATATTTATATCATATCAATGTAAATATTTTTATTATTCCGCAATGAATTATTATTAGAATGATGTATATGTTGCACAGTGATGCACCGAATTCGTGGATAAGGTAGCCCGAATTTGGGGGCGTCACAATCGTAATAATAAGTTATTTGTATTTAATTTAATCTATGGAGATAGAATAAATTAAATAACTTAATATTTATTATTTAATATTTTGGAAATATTAAGTATAAATTAATAAGAAGAGTCTTATTATTATTATTACTATTATTATTTAATTTTCTAAAAGGGCTTGAAAATTAATTAATAGAAGTACTCTCATAAATTCCTAATTAGATTAGGAGTTTAATTAATTAAAAAAGTTTAATTAGAATAAAAACCCTAGTCCTAAATAGTTTAGGAGGGTTCCCTATATCTATAAATAAGAGGAGTCTTATCATGGATTGGGGTTGCACACACTTCCATTAAAATTGTGGAGAGTACTTACAATTTCTATAGAAATAGAAATTAGGGTTTTGCCAACACCCATCTTCTTGAATAAGTATTATTCCTTGGTGGATCACCTCTAGAGGCCAAACACTTGGGTGGCTAACGTTGATCAAAGGAAGTTATTTAATTGGTGAAATTCAAGGAAAACGTGTTGGTCGATTTTGCAACTGAAAAATACGCGCAAGTATACGCGGTCAATAAGTAATATAATGATAAGAGAGTTGTTGAACCCACAGGGAATTATCTTTAGTGTATCTCAAGTACCAACTATATATCGTCTCGGTTTTATTTAGAATTGATGATTTGAGTTTTTGTTGCTTTGTAATAACTAAGATAACAATAATCAAGTAAATACGGAAAGCGTATAAGATAATTAAACTCTAATATTAATAAGTCTAAGATTGTAATTTCTCCCAACACTTCATTTGAATATCCTAACTCTCTCATTTGAACTAATTAACAACATAGAATTATCAACCAAGAAATCATAGTTACTTATAAGCCTCTGTCAATGGTCAAATACGAATCTTCCTAATGCGGCATGTAGGTATACGTCTATCCTACACACTATCAAGAGACCAATTTCAAGAACAACTAACAAGACACGTGTCACTAAATCTCATTAACCGTCATTTCAATTACCAATTTTCACATAGGAAGTCATTAAGAATAGATTCTCCATTGGTTGCACACGGTATCTAGGTAAGTTACCTATCATTGAGGATAATCAACAAGTCACACATCACTAAATCCCAATTAATTACCAACAACAATCTTTAACTTTCGCATGATATCATAATAAGGTCTCAACACTATAATCCGTTTGTCAAGTTCATATAGGTTCCCATAGTAATTACTAGCTAGGCAATTAAGATATGAAGCTTAAATTATGATATTCAATTCACACATGAGTAATTAATAACAAAGAGAGAGAACTCAATTCAAACTATGTGTTGGGTTCCATTGAAATCTTAGAATATAAACTCTAGTTCATGGTAGCTAAGCAAAACATCAAACACATGATGTTCATCATGAAATAGAAATACAAATTCAAAGGAAAGCTAGAGATGATAAAATCCATTTTAAAGATATTCATATGTTGCTTGCTTGGTTGATGTCAATTTCTAGCTTTTCCTCTTCCTTTGGCACTCTTTTCTTCTTTTACTCCATAGCTTTTGTTGAATATTTCTTGTATTGTAGCAGTTTTGCTCTCTATTTTGATGTATATGGCAGCCTCCCAATCCCTAGATATCCCTTGACAATCCTCTCCTTCTTGGTTCTTTGGCTTTTGCTGAGTTTTCCTTGTATTGCAGCACTTTTGCTCTTTATTTAATGTTTTGTTGTAGCCTCCCACTCTCTAGATATGAAATATGAAACCCAAAGAGATATTATGTGACAACCCGAATTTTCGAGAATAATTATAATAAGAATTTAATATAGAATAATTCTTATTATGAGACGTGTCGAGTTCGAATATATATGTGTTATATATATTTATGTGATTTATTTGGTGAGCTTAATATGTATATATATATATATATAAATATAAATATGAAATATATACATAGATTCAGAAGGAATGAGTTACTAGTTAATAATTGTAACGATCGCGAGCCGTGAGTAGCTTGGTAATTCGAGCTTATAGATATTATTGAATAAAATAGACTTTTATTAATAATATTATGTGTTAAGCGTTTAAAGGCTATATTATGACCTAGATTATGTGTAGGCGATGATTGGTATGTATGAAAGTGTTCGTATAAGCTAATTTGGCGGTTTCGAGAAATATCGCTAGAATACTATTTATTGGATTAAATAAATAGTTGAAGGATAATATTATTGAACGAGTTATTTGTTGTAAAGACACTAACCCGAATTATGGGCGAGATATATGTGCGATGTTGTATATGATTATGGGGAGTTAATCGTGAAGAGCAGCGATCGCGAATCGTGAATACCCTTGTAATTTGGGTTTATTAATATTATTAAATAGATTAAATATTATTTTCTTATGTGACGTGTTTTAAGGCTATTTTGTAACATGGATGATGTCAATGTACGAAGTTTTATGCGTGGTTGAACCGTAGGAGTGAATAATTGATTTTTCAAAAGATCGCAAAATCACTATCCACGGGGCACGTTTCCCGAGACACTATTCACGCCCAAATATTTTTACGTTTTTTTCGATTTTCATTAATTTCGTTAAGATGTATATGCAAAGAAATAATTTTTTCAAGTGTTAGTTCGTATCTGAAATGTATTATATGGGTGTTCCGAATAAATGGAAAACCTCATATTAATCATTTTTATCCATCCCAATAATTTATGGGATAACCCATATTAATTTTGGGTAGAGTTATTTACCAAATTGGATACAAAAATAGGAGTATTCGGGTATGAAAAAGACCAATTGGGTGTATTATTTATGTTTGTTACTCTAAGAGGGAACCAACTCCCCCATGTTAGACCAATCAAAAGAGAGAAGAGAGAGGAGCCGACAAAAATGCCTTGGGCCCTCAACTCCCTCATTTCCTCCCGAAGCACTCTCCCTCCCATACCATTCCATTCATTTTCCCTCCAAGCTTCTGCAGATTTTAGAGAGAGGGAGAAAGAAAGTTACAGGAAATGAAGAACAAGAACAAGAAGAGAAGAAGAAGCATGCGGGAGAAAGAAGAGGAGAAGAAAGAGGAGCTCGGGAGGCCAAGGAGAAGAAAGAGGGAGAGCTTCAAGCTCTTATAAAGTCCAGTTGCATCAAGGAGAATCAGTCAAGAGGTAGTCATCCTCCTCAAACCTTCTCTCTCCCCATTTTTGAGTTTTGTAAGATTTTCAAGCTTTTGAGATGGGTTTTGAGTTTTCTTGTGATTTTTGTTGTTGTTGTTAGTTGTGGTTGTTTATATGTGTTGTTAAGAGATTATATAAACCATTAATAACATGAAAGTGGAACAAGAATGAAGAAAAATCTGTACCTATGCTTGAAGGATGAAGAACATGGAAACTTTGGACATTTTTGGACAATATGAACATTCAGACAAATTTTAGAGGACATATATTTTTGATTTGATGTTTGCTTAATTTGTTTGTTGGTATGATGTTATACTTCCATGGGTTACGAAGTTAACCCAGTTGGAATGGAGTAAAAAGGAGTTAAAACGAAGATTTGGTGATGATTCTAGTGAAGAACACCAAGAACACCAAGATATATCATGATTTGATACTTTAGCCTAAGATTTAGTCATGTTAATGTTAATGGTTAACTCTAAATTTTTGATATGTTGTAGCTCTATGTTTTAGGAGTCCAGAGAGTCCGGAATGGACCCATTTGAACGTGTATAAAGGAAGTTATGGTGGTTGGAAGCAAGATAGGTCTAGAATAACAAAAACAGAGCATGCTGGAAAAATGCGCACCTGGGCTACTGCCAGTTGGGCACAGGCCGCGCTACTGGCAAGGTCTTTTGGGCGCAGGGCGCGCCGGACCTGCAGTTAGCTTGACAGCTCTGACGTCCTTTAGTAAAATGGGCATAACATTCTCATACGAACTCGGATTGAGTTGATTCAAGATGATTTGGAAAGAGGACGAGTAGACCTACAACTTTTGTTCTTTAAGTTTTTCAATTTGAGATCGAAATCAATTCCTAAATTGACCATTTGTATGACTGATGTGTTTTTGGGGGCAATCGAAGAGTGTCGAGCATGCGCGTAAGCACACGTAATGCTCCCGACAATGTTAAATAATGTTCTAAGTTATAAAACATGATTATTATGATTTATAATGATACTTAACATTAACTATTAAGTATTAGATAGTTCGAATGGGCATGTTAAGCATACGCAAATGCCTGTCGCTTGGGCATTCGACTAGACAAGTTTGGCGTATGGGCGTGCAAGCGTCGTAACGCCGTAACAAGTGTGTATAACCTTGTTTAATATTATATTTCTAATAAGAATGAAACATTATGAAGTGTCGTAACCCAATGTATGAGCATGTTAAACGTGTGCAAAAGAGGCGGATTAGGCGTCTGACGAATAAACGTCGAAACGCCGTGTAAGTGTTATTGAACTTAGATAGTGTTTCAATTCAAATGAATTGAATATTATAAGATATGGCATGGGGTTAATGTAACCAATAAGGATTGATGATGATGAAGGTCGTAACGTTTTCAAACGACGCGATGCCAAGAAATGTTTTAGAGTTAATCGCATTTATTAGTTTATAATGCGCGAACAATATGAGATAAGAATTATTATTATAATGTGAACCAATATATGAAGCCTTTTTAGTGTCTAATTGGTGTTTTATTGTTAAACAAATGGTGTAGGATATTTGAAGGACGAGCCATCATAAATTGGCAAGGAACGCTTAAGGCAAGTTCTTTCAGTAACTTGTTGACTTGTTTAAATGTATTGATGTACATGAGTTGATTGCTAAATCTTCTACTGTTATATGAATTATATGCGAGCATGATTAAAGTGTGCACAATGTGCAATTATATGACTATATTGTCCTATGTGAAACTTGAATTATTGTAAACATACAATGTGAGATGCATGAGGTATGCTATGAGATGCATGATACATATATATATATATATATATATATGAATTGCATGAGATTTATAATGCATGGGAAAGATGCATAGTATGAGAATCATGATGCATGGATAAAGTGCAAACTTATGTGTTACGTGAAGCATGAAATGTGAAAACTATTAGTTCTTGCTGAGCCGTCGTGCTCATTCTTGCAAAAATAAAACTTTTGCAGATTTACGATGCAATGCAATTATCTTGATATCGTGATGATAAGGATTAGAGGCGCATGAAAAGTTTGCTAAAAGTTTCTTTATTGTAATTATTTAGTTGTGATAACGGTATGTAATGTATGTGAATTAGTTTATGTAAACCTTGAGTTAAAAATGGGGGTTATCCATTATAGTAGTGAAGATGTGAATTCGTTAGTTGCTTGTTATAGTAAACTAGAAGGATGACAATTATGTATGAAGGACATTTTTATAACGATTGTTTGGTTATTGAATAACCTTGAGAATCTTCAGGGATTGAGTAAGTCAGAATCTGAATCTTGCGTTCATATATGTGATATTGTAAAGGATCATGGTATTTATTCAACCTTGATCATAAGTGTAGTAGTTAAAGGTTACGAAATCTGGAATTGTATTAAAGATTGTAATGGTAAGTTTTAATACTTATTGTTGTAACGTACTATTATATACAGTATGACTAGAATTAAATTGGTGATGATTATTAAATGATGTTTTAGTTATGGTTCTGCGACTTGGGATGACAATATTTATATTATATCAATGTAAATATTTTGATTATTCCGCATTAAGCTATTGTTAGATGGATTTATGAGTGGCACAGTGATGCACCAGACCCGAGGTTAAGGTAACCCGGATTTGGGGGCGTCACAGGTTGGTATCAGAGCTATAGGTTATAAACCTTAGGTAAGCGAACCTTAGGCGATAACCTGAGGGTAGAAAGAGGATAGTGATAAAGAATAAACTCGGATAGAGTTTGGCCGATGAGGAATAAATTTAGAAAAATTCCTAAAGAAGGGAATTAAGATATATATATATATATATATATATATATATATAATATATATATAAGATGATTCAAAGAAGAATCTTGATGCGTTATAAAAGATGAGAATTTGGAATTACCTAACTCTAATGATAAAGATGATAAGTGTTGATAAATAGACGAGGTATATAAGACAAAGATGCGATAAAATCATATATTATGATTAGAGAGAAGAGTATAGAAGATCGTAATGTAAAACGATTATAGAAGTAAGATCACGAAGTGATTGGATTAAGTCATAGAATGACAGATGATCAATTGAATGATTGAAAATTTTAGCTCAATGCTATAGATAGATGGTACTATGAGATAGTACGAGTAAAACTCGGAAAGAGTTATGGATGATGAAACACGAATTAAATTCTTATTGAGCGACGAGTAAGCTAGGATTGGGGGTGATTTTAATTAAGGACTCATGTTAGTGGCTGAGTTATACAAATCCTTGTATAGGCGGGGAATTCGTGCTTGGTTTGAGAACCACTTAGCTTCCTATATCTGTATAGTGGCTAAGTTGTACAAATCCTTGTATGGGCGGAGAATTTGTTCTTGGTGTAACAACCGCTTAGCTTCTTATATTGATTAGTGGCCGAGTTGATCGATTCCTTGTATGGGCAAGGGATTGTGATGGGTTTAACAATCACTTAGCTTCCTATATTGATAATCATTGGAACCTGGTATCGCGCTATCGCTATACTTATGACGAGAAGGTGATTCTTTTCTCATATCTATATTTGATGGTTAGAGAATAATAAGATTAGGTGCGAGTTCTTGAAACTCATACTTATGGTAAGTTTGTGACTCATAATCCTATAATATGTTTTGAGCCCCTCAGCGTATGGACAGTCCTTGATTTGTTCTTGGACTACATATTGCTAGGACAAGTTCCTAAACTCATATTATTGTGGCAAGTTCCTGAACTCATAATGTGTGGTAAGTTAATGAACTATATTGGGTTATAGGAAAGTTGTGGAGCGAGAATTATGAATTCTCAAAATGATGAGCATTGGTGATGTTAGAAATAGATAGAATTATTAAGTAATGATGCAGTGAAGGGAAATTGAAGTTGATGAGAAGAAATGGATATTCCAAATCTTCTAGCTATACTACATTTCGAAATTTATTGACATCGTGCTGACAATTGCACTTTTGTGTTTTCGAAAAATATGTTGGATCAATTTTTGAACCAATAAGTTTTAAAAAGGATCCTATGATTCATATGTCTATGCTAGTACTTTCGGCTAGACAAAGTTGATTTAAAAATATCAAAATGTATTTCTAAATAGTCATCAATGCATCATGGAACTTGGTGTAGAATGATAGATGATGGAGTCATCAATACAGATTAACTTAGTGTTGGATGTGATCATAGGATCGTCAACCCACTATGTTATAATGTAGTATGATAAAGTCACAAAATGACGGAATCCTAACACACTGTTGCAACAGTGCATGTTATGACGTCATAAAATGATTTTTGTTTTCTTTAAGGTATGAAAAGTATGCCAATTGATTTGGTTAAAATATTTTAATTGATGTCCGAACTGTTGATGTAAGTCTAAGCTATTTGATTTGGCTAGACAAATATTGAAATGATTTATTGAGTGTTTTTGAGCTGAGGTGAACAACCCTAATATTGGGGTATTTTATGTCGGAAAAACCCCGACTGTTTGGCCAGAGAGTTGTGCACAACGCAAGAGTACGACAGGCTGATCACCTAAAGTACAACCAAGAGGTAGTTTACTGTCTTTATGACTATAAACAGACCTAATAGAGGTAGTTTACTGTCTTTATGACTATAAACAGGCCTAGCAGAGGTAGTATGTTGTCTTTATGACTGTAAACAGGCCTAGTAAAGAATGTTTACAGTCCTAGTGATTGTTAACTTCTAGGTTTATGATGAAAATACCATTAAACCGAGTATGTCGTTCATGGTCTTTATGACCCCTCAGCATAATATGAAATTTTTTTAAGAAATATTTTATTTCCTACTTACTCAAGTTACTTCACAATTATTAAACAATTGTTGAAGGTTCCTATTATCAGGGAAATTGAATGTGAAAAGGGTAATTGTCCCTAGAAAGAAGTAGTCGTAGAATGCGACGATTTTAAATGAATCCTTAGAAGAGGAAGTGTAAAGCTTTGTTGAAAGTCTGTATGAATGAATGATATGAGCATGATAGTAGTTATGGGATTAATATTTTCTAGAAGAAGCGGATGAAATTCCGAAAAGAATAAGTGAAATTCCTAGATTGAATGATGAGTAGATTGAGCAAAGATGAATATAGTGTAATTTTGAGGACGAAATTCTTAGAAGAAGGGGTGAATGTAATATCCTGAATGTTTATGAGTTATTAAATCGTGATATTAAATTATTATGATGATTGTGACATACAATGATCCTTAGAAATGGAAATTGATGGGTTAAGCATAGGATAATACTCATAGTATGATTGAGTTGGTAAAGGTTATAGAATAAAACCTACAAGAATCTGTTAAGGAAGTGGATTAAATAGGCGATGTAAAACCTATAATTTAGTAATGCGTTGAAATAATTCAACGACAAAATTTTGGAAGAAGGTTTATGCAAAATGAGTAAGAGAGGTTTGATATTTGTGATTCCGAGAACGGAATCCTTATAAGGAGGGAAGGATGTGACAACCCGAATTTTCGAGTTCGAATATATGTGGTATATATATTTATGTGATTTATTTGGTGAGCTTAATATGTATATATATATATATATATATATGTGTGTGTGTGAAATATATACATAGATTCAGAATGAATGAGTTACTAGTTAATAATTGTAACGATCGCGAGCCGTGGGTAGCTTGGTAATTCGAGCTTATGGATATTATTGAATAAAATAGACTTTTATTAATAATATTATGTGTTAAGCGTTTAAAGGTTATATTATGACCTAGATTATGTGTAAACGATGATTGGTATGTATGAAAGTATTCGTATAAGCTAATTTGACGGTTTCGAGAAATATCGCTAGAATACTATTTGTTGGATTAAATAAATAGTTGAAGGATAATATTATTGAACGAGTTATTTGTTGTAAAGATGCTAACCCAAATTATGGGCGAGATATATGTGTGATGTTGTATATGATTATGGGGAGTTAATTGTGAAGAGCAGCGATCACGAATCGTGAATACCCTTGTAATTTGGGTTTATTAATATTATTAAATAGATTAAATATTATTTTCTTATGTGAAGTGTTTTAAGGTTATTTTATAACATGGATGATCTCAATGTACAAAGTTTTATGCGTGGTTGAACCGTAGGAGTGAATAATTGATTTTCCAAAAGATCACAAAATCACTATTCACATGGCACGTTTCCCGAGGCACTATTCACGCCCAAATATTTTTACGTCTTTTTCGATTTACATTAATTTCGTTAAGATGTATATGCAAAGAAATAATTTTTTCAAGTGTCAAAAATTTTATTTGAGCCAGAACGAGAGTTAGTTCGTATCCGAAATGTATTATATGGGTGTTCCGAATAAATGGGCAAACCTCATATTAATCATTTTTATCCATCCCAATAATTTATGGGATAACCCATATTAAATTTGGGTAGAGTTATTTACCAAATTGGGTACAAGGGTAGGAGTATTCGGGTATGGAAAAGACCAATTAGGTGTATTATTTGTGTTTGTTACTCCAAGAGGGAACCAACTCCCCTATTTTAGACCAATCAAAAGAGAGAGAGGAGAGAGGAGCCGACAAAAATGCCTTGAGCCCTCAACTCCCTCATTTCCTCCCGAAACACTCTCCCTCCCATACCATTCCATTCATTTTCCCTCCAAGCTTCTGCAGATTTTAGAGAGAGAGAGAGAAAGAAAGTTACAGGAAATGAAGAAGAAGAAGAACAAGAACAAGAAGAGAAGAAAAAGCATGCGGGAGAAAGAAGAGGAGAAGAAGGAGGAGGAGCTCGGGAGGCCAAGGAGAAGAAAGAGGGAGAGCTTCAAGCTCTTGTAAAGTCCAGATGCATCAAGGAGAATCATTCAAGAGGTAGTCATCCTCCTCAAACCTTCTCTCTCCCCATTTTTGAGTTTTGTAAGCTTTTCAAACTTTTGAGATGGATTTTAAGTTTTCTTGTGATTTTTGTTGTTGTTGTTGATTGTGGTTGTTTATATGTGTTGTTAAAAGATTATATAAAGCATTAATAACATGAAAGTGGAACAAGAATGAAGAAAAATCCGTACCTATGCTTGAAGGATAAAGAACATGAAAACTTTGGACATTTTTGGACAATATGAACATTCGGACAAATTTTAGAGGACATGTAGCTTTGATTTGATGTTTGCTTAATTTTTTGTTGGTATGATGTTATACTTCCATGGGTTACGAAGTTAACCCAGTTGGAATGGAAGATTTGGTGATGATTCTAGTGAAGAACACCAAGAACACCAAGAACACCAAGATATATCATGAGTTGATACTTTGGCCTAAGATTTGGCCATGTTAATTTTAATGGTTAACTCTAAATTTTTGATATGTTGTAGCTCTATGTTTTAGGAGTCCAGAGAGTCTGGAATGGACCAATTTGAACGTGTATAGAGGAAGTTATGGTGGTTGGAAGCAAGATAGGTCTAGAATAACAAAAACAGAGCATGCTGGAAAAATATGCACCTGGGCTGCTGCCAGTTGGGCGCGGGGCGGGCCACTGGCAAGGTCTTTTGGGCGCGGGGCGCGCCGGACCTGCAGTTAGCTTGACAGCTCTGACGTCCTTTAGTAAAACGGGCATAACTTTCTCATACCAACTCAGATTGAGTTGATTCAAGATGATTCGGAAAGAGAACGAGTAGACCTACAACGTTTTCAATTTGAGGTTGGGATCAATTCCTAAATTTACCATTTGTATGACTGATATGTTTTGGGGACAATCGAAGAGTGTCGGGCATGCGCGTAAGCACGCGTAATGCTCCCGACAATGTTAAATGATGTTATAAGTTCTAAAACATGATTATTATGATTTATAATGATACTTAACATTAACCATTGAATATTAGACAATTCGAATGGGCGTGTTAAGTATACGCAAATGCGTGTCGCTTGGGCATTCGAGTAGACAAGTTTGGCGTATAGGCGTGCAAGCGTCATAACGCCGTAACAAGTGTGTATAACCTTATTTAATATTATGTTTCTAATAAGAATGAAACATTATGAAGTGTCGTAACCCAATGTATGAGCATGTTAAACGTGTGCAAAAGAGACAGATTAGGCGTCTGAGGAATAAACGTCGAAACGCCGTGTAAGTGTTAATGAACTTAGATAGTGTTTCAATTCAAATGAAGTGAATATTATAAGATATGGAATGGGGTTAATGTAACCAATAAGGATTGATGATGATGAGGGTCGTAACGTTTTCAAACGACGCGATGCCAAGAAATGTTTTAGAGTTAATCGCGTTTATTAGTTTATAATGCGCGAACAATATGAGATAAGAATTATTATTATAATGTGAACCAATATATGAAGCCTTTTTAGTGGCTAATTAGTGTTTTATTGTTAAACAAATTGTGTAGGATATTTGAAGGACGAGCCATCATAAATTGGCAAGAAACGCTTAAGGCAAGTTCTTTCAGTAACTTGTTGACTTGTTTAAATGTATTGATGTACATGAGTTGATTGCTAAATCTTCTACTGTTATATGAATTATATGCGAGCATGATTAAAGTGTGCACAATGTGCAATTATATGACTATATTGTCCTATGTGAAACTTGAATTATTGTAAACATACAATGTGAGATGCATGAGGTATGCTATGAGATGCATGATACATATATATATATGAATTGCATGAGATTTATAATGCATGGGAAAGATGCATAGTATGAGAATCATGATGCATGGATAAAGTGCAAACTTATGTGTTACGTGAAGCATGAAATGTGAAAACTATTAGTTCTTGCTGAGCCGTCGTGCTCATTCTTGCAAAAATAAAACTTTTGCAGATTTACGATGCAATGCAATTATCTTGATATCGTGATGATAAGGATTAGAGGCGCATGGAAAGTTTGCTAAAAGTTTCTTTATTGTAATTATTTAGTTGTGATAACGGTATGTAATGTATGTGAATTAGTTTATGTAAACCTTGAGTTAAAAATGGGGGTTATCCATTATAGTAGTGAAGATGTGAATTCGTTAGTTGCTTGTTACAGTAAACTAGAAGGATGACAATTATCTATGAAGGACATTTTTATAACGATTATTTGGTTATTGAATAACATTGAGAATCTTCAGGGATTGAGTAAGTCAGAATCTGAACCTTACGTTCACATATGAGATATTGTAAAGGATCATGGTATTTATTCAACCTTGATCATAAGTGTAGTAGTTAAAGGTTACGAAATCTGGAATTGTATTAAAGAGTGTAATGGTAAGTTTTAATACTTATTGTTGTAAAGTACTATTATGTACAGTATGACTAGAATTAAATTGATGATGATTATTAAATGATGTTTTAGTTATGGTTCCGAGACGTGAGACGACAATATTTATATTATATCAATGTAAATATTTTGATTATTCCGCATTAAGCTATTGTTAGATGGATTTATGAGTGGCATAGTGATGCACCAGACCTGAGGTTAAGGTAACCCGAATTTGGGGGTGTCACATATTATATAGTGCCTCCATGAAAAACCCTAGCAAAACATCAGATTTTTGGTCAAAAATGAGCTGGAATCGCACAATGAAAAGATCGCACTCAGCACGCACATGTGCGCCCGCGCACTGCCCGCCGCGCCCCGCTCCTGGCGCCTGCCGCATGCACGCGCGCGCGAGCGCTTGCTGCCTAGCACCACGCGCCCACTCCCCTGGCCTGTCACCTGACTAAGCTTTGACCTCTATTAGTAAAATGGCCATAACTTTCTCATACGAACTCTCAATAAGGCGATTCAAGAGGCCACGGAAAGATAATAAGTAGCTCTACAACTTCCATAACTAGAGTTTGAAAAGATAATGGCTGGAGAAAGGGTGAAATTGAGCTCAAATAGGCCGCTGTGTAAAATTCATGCTAAATCTACTGGTAAAACGACCATAACTCTCTCATACGAACTCGCATTGGGATGATTCAAGTTGTTTCGGAAAGCTAAGGAGAATATCTACAGCTTTCGTTCTTTTGAGTTTTGAGAGATATGGATTGTATTATGGTTGAAATTGAGCCGCAAGCAGCTGCTATGTCAATCGGAAGCTCAAAAATGACAAACAAAGCACCCAAGCGTTGACGTTCAAATGACTTTGCTTTATTTCCTACAAAACTAAGTAAAAACACATAAAAACAATACAAAATATATAAAAGCAATATAAAACCACAATATCTAAAAATAAGATAAAAATACAACAAAACCACATAAAGTACCCAAAGACTTACAAATTATCAAGGCCAAAAGTACCCAAATTGTGTGTATAAAATACACTCATCAGAACGCGAAAGAGTTAGAGTTGAACTTGTAGTTGAGGAAGCTATAATTCTACGAGGGTATAATTTTTATTCTCTATCTCTTTCGTTTAATTAGTAATTGACCATAAAGAAAGATCATGGTGACGGTTTGTATAAAATTTTGAAATATAATTTTATCGCGCTTCCGATTTATTTATGTAATTTGATTGCATGTTCGCGTTATATACAAACCTAACAGTGGTATCAAGAGCCAAACTTTATTCGAATTATTAATTGTTTTGATTCAGTATATGTATGGGTATGTGTTTAGAACAATTTATTAGGCATAATATGTTGTATAAAATCATAGGTTTTGAAAAGAATTGCAGAAAATCGAGTTTTGGATTACAATTTGATCAAACTCACGAACTGCAGGAAATTGCAGAATCTGATTCTGCGACATGGCGCTGCTGCGCCATGTCCCTATATAGTTTGGGCGCTGCAGCGCTGAGTCCCATACGTATAGTCGCCCAACATAACACGGCGCTGCCGCGCTGGTTTTGTGAAGAAAAACGGCGCCGCAGTGCCGGTCTGGCAGATTGCGCGAATTTTGATATTTTTGCAGTTTTTTCAAAAATTAAAATAAAGAGTTATTTTACATGGTTTTATAATTAAAATAAAAAGCTATTTTAAACTTGAAATTGGATTTCATACAACTTTAAATTACCCATTAAATGATATCAATGCATATATGGAATGGTTTTATTATTCATGAGATGAATGTTATTTATTAATGCATATGGAGATATGTATGATAATAAATGGGATAGATTATGGATTATTGACCAATGTGTGATTGGATTTATCTTAGAAGATGCTTGAATGAATGGGTTTTATAAATGGGGTCTGTGTACCTCGTCTTCTCTAGTTTTTCTTGATGTAAATTCTATCTTCCTCCTATGTACTTCCCCTTGACTGCTGATCAAGGTTTCTATTTATTGAAAATAGTTTATGTAATAGGATTAGCTAGAATTATTTTGAAGAATTGGAGACAAAGGAGTAAGGAGCGCTTGAAGACCCGTTTGTAATGAAGCCCGGGTTTAAAGGTAATAGTTATATTTAAATTTTAATTCTTGCACCCGAGGTTTGACTTTTTGGTTTACTTGGTGGCTCTAGTGAACCAAACTAGAATAAAAGTCCATAATCAATCCGGGTAGAATATAGTATTCTATATGTGCATGTTTACTATATATATATATATTATATTATATATTATAAAACATGTTTTGCATGTTAAATAATATGACGCGTATTATATATATATATATATATATATATATATATATGTACATACGCGCTAATCAAGATGAGACAATTAATAATAAACCCCTCAAAGTAATTATATTAAGTTGTAACGTTCAAAGATATTTGGAATATCGAACGTCGCCTTCTAGCATGGTAAAGCGATAAAGTCTTGAATATTTAATATGAGTTTGTTGTGTCACACAAGGCAAGAATTAAATATTTAAGATGTTGCCTTATCACATTTGATGCTTATTAAGGAATTGAATAATATTGTTTTGTTGTGTCACACAAGTACGGTATTTTTCTCTTCACATATATAGAAGTGCTAGGTTGGACTTGACTTGAATAATTTTGATTTGGATGTGTCACACTTGATCAAAATAATCTAAGAGGCAAAATACAAGGAGTTACATAGTGATGTAATTGACAATAGTTGTCTACCTATTTATTTATATATAGTTTGTTGTGTCACGCAAGACTATATACATTTGAAATAGGATCCTTATTCTCGCTAGCAAATTTTTAATTAGATTTATCGAACAATATATTGAGGGTAATATAGTTTGATGAAAATAGTAGGAGATACCAATTTAAATAAAAATCTAATTTATTTTGGTAATTAATA
Source organism: Aralia elata (assembly GCA_034770075.1). NCBI lineage: Eukaryota > Viridiplantae > Streptophyta > Magnoliopsida > Apiales > Araliaceae > Aralia > Aralia elata. The sequence continues at coordinate 27,091,923 of CM068379.1, read as the reverse complement.
AAATGAATGTATGCTAAAATGTTGTCTATTTCACATGCAGACTTTGAAAAATGTCAAACTCAATATCACTGCGTAGCATACTTGATGCTAACAAACTGACCGGACCGAATTACACGGACTGGTTAAGAAATCTGAGAATTGTTCTCACAGCTGAAAAGATTTCTTATGTCCTAAATTCGCCCGTCCCTACAAATGTTGCAGAAACAGCCTCTGAGGAAGAGATTGCTACTTTTAGAAAGTGGCAAGATGATGCAACCTTGGCTCAATGCATCATGCTCGCATCCATGAGTAACGAGCTTCAGCTCAGCATTAAACTATGGATGCTCCTACTATATTGTTGCACCTCAAGAAGTTATATGGTGAGCAAAGTAGGACTGCAAGATATCAGATATCTTAGGAGCTCTTCCGATCTTGAATGACCGAGGGCACTACTGTTGAGACTCATGTCCTAAAGATGATCGATCTAATTGAATAACTTGGACAGTTAGGGTTCGTAATGGATGGGGAGTTAAGTCAAGATTTGATCTTGCAGTCACTCCTAGACACCTTCTCATAATTTGTTGTGAATTTTTACATGAATAAGTTGGACGTCAGCTTGCCTGAGTTACTTAACATGCTGAAAACTGCTGAAGGTTACTTCCCATCCAAGATAAACCAAGTCTTATTGGTAGATGATTCTTCCAAGAAAAGGAAGAGGCCCAAGGTATCTTCTGAAAAGAAGAAAAAGAAGAAGGCTAAGGGCAAGGCAAAAGGAAAGGATGATGAGTGGGTTTTATACCTACGAATTAGTTATCCTTTGAACTCAATTCTTTGCTATCCTTAGGTGTTTATAGTATCTATTTACTTGTTTTATGATTTTGTGGTGCAGAGAACAGTTGTGGACGATCATGGCGGTTTTTAGCAAGTCCAGGGGCAAAAGTGTAATTTCCGCAGGACATGAGACCTCGCCGCGGCGAGCTCCCCAGGCCATTTTCCTCGCCGGGGCGAGCCTCCAAGGCTTAAAACTTCGCCGGGGCAAGCTCCCCAGGATGTTTTTCTCGCCGGGGCGAGAGCGCGATTTTCTGAGTGGCTTGCTTTGTCTGTTCTGCAATTGTGGCGCACTAGAGGAGGAATTTCAGGAACGGGAAAATGAGGAGAGAGAGAGGAATTATCAGGCATCCAGGGAGTTGGTATTGCATCATTCAAGCTTGGTTACACATATTGAAAAAGCTAGGGTTTGGAGCTAAAAAGGGAAGAACAAAGGAACTAAAGGAAAGATTATCAGAATTTCATCAACCAAGGGGGCTAGGAGCACGAAATAGGAGAGCAAGGATTAGAGAAGAAGAATTACACCACATCAATTGGAGCTTCTTATCACAAAAAGGATGTATTTTCATATGTTTTAGTTCTTCTTTCTTATTTTGTAACTTCAACCATGTACTATAATCAGATTATGATGTTATTGAGATTTAATATGAGCTAAACTCTTCATTCTAAGATTGCAATGGAACCCAACTTGTAGTTTAAATTAAATGCTCTCTCTTGAATGGTAATTAGGCATTTTGTGAATTAGAGTTTATAACCTTTGATTAAGGATTAATTGCTTGGCCCGTAATTACTTTGGTAACTTATATGGAATTGAGAGAGGAAGTATACGTTGAGACCTAGTTATGAATTCATGTGAAAATTAGAGGTTCTTTATGGATAATGTATGAGATTATGTGACGTGAGTCTTATGTATTATTCTTGAGGGTTGATAATTTGGTTGTATTTAGGATAGACATATACCTAAATACCACATGTATCCAATTTAGAATCCGTGTTTAATGATTTCTATTGTGAAAGTTGGTAGTTGATAGAATGGTTAATGGGATTTTACGTGACATGTGTCTTATTAATTGTTCTTGATATGAGAGTCTTGCTAGTGTGTAGAATAGAAATATATCTATACACCACAATAGGAAATACATATTCGACCATCGAGAGAGGCTTATATATACTTGTGATTTCTCGGATAGTAATTCTTATGTTCTAATTTACCAAACAAAAGAGAGTATGATGTTTAAATGAAGGGTTGGGGGATATTGTAATCTTAGACCTTTTTATCTTGAACTTTATCCGTGTTAGTAAAACCTTGCTTTCTACATTGTCTTTATTCTAGTTATAATCAACAACAAGCACAAACCATATTGTCATTGTTTAAATTAGATTAATTTTACATGCGATTGGTATTTGGTAATTATTTAACATAATTCCTCGTGGGTTCGACACTTTACTTATCTTATATTACTTGTGGACCGCGTATACTTGCGCGTGTTTTATTGATTGCGAAATCGACCAACAAGTTTTTGGCGCCGTTGCCGGGGAATTATTTTATAATAATTTTACCAATATTGATTATAGTTGAATTGATCTTAATTTAGACTTGTTTTTAATTTTTATTTACTTGATTGTGTAGGTACCCTTGATTTGTATGCGCCGATCACAAAGTCTTGAGTTATTTCCTAACGATCCCGAGATCGAGAGAAATACCAGAAGGCTAAGAAGAGAAAGAATCAGGGATTCTAACAATCAAGAAACTATGGCGGCAGAGGAACAAAAAGCATTGAGAGACTATGTAACGCCGCAGATAAGTGATTTACAGTCTAGTATCACAAGACCGGCAATAACTGCAAATGCCTTTGAAATCAAACCGGGAACAATACAAATGGTGCAAAATTCATTACAATTTGGGGGTTTGGCTAATGACAACCCTAATGAGCATTTGTTGAGCTTCATTGAGATATGTGATACTTTCAAATTTGTTGGAGTGACGGATGATGCTTTGAGACTTAGACTTTTTCCGTTCACTTTGAGAGACAAAGCTAAGAGTTGGCTTCACTCATTGCCACCGGGATCCATCACTACATGGTCAGACTTAGCACAGAAATTTTTGGCAAAGTTCTTCCCTCCTGCAAAGTCTGCTAGATTGAGAAATGAAATTGCTACCTTTGAACAACACCATGGAAAATCATTGTATGAAGCTTGGGAAAGATTTAGAGATTTGCTTCGAAGATGCCCACATCATGGATTCCTTCCATGGATGCAGTTGAATACCTTCTACAATGGATTAGGATCTCACAATCGGTCTAGTTTAGATGCAGTTGTGGGAGGATCTTTTATGGCTAAAAATTATGGGGAAGCACTTGATTTATTGGAGGTTATGGCTGCAAATAACTATCAATGGCCTACTGCTAGGATGAGTCAACCAAAGGTAGCCGGAGTATTAGAGGTGGATGCCATCACAGCCTTAGCAGCTCAGATGGCAGCAATGTCAAAGAAACTTGATTCCTTGACTGATTCAAAAGTGCAGCAGGTGGCTGTTGTTTATGAAGTTTGTGCAGGGACACATGCCAACGACCAATGCCCATTTGATCACGAGGCAGTTCAGTTTCTAAGTAGCTACCAGAGACCGCCAAATCAGTACCAAAACACTTACAATACTGGGAATAGGAACCATCCTAACTTTTCATGGAGCAACAATCAAAATTTTCAGCAAGCTCCTAAGCCACACCATCCACCAGGGTTCCAAAATCAGCCACAACATCATACAGCTCAAACCTCACAATCACAACCAGAGAGAAATTATCAGGTATCCAGGGAGTTGGTATTGCATCATTCAAACTTAGTTACACATATTGAAAAAGCTAGGGTTTGGAGCTAAAAAGGGATGAACAAAGGAACTAAAGGAAAGATTATCAGAATTTCATCAACCAAGGGGGCTAGGAGCACGAAATAGGAGAGCAAGGATTAGAGAAGAAGAATTACACCACATCAATTGGAGCTTCTTATCACAAAAAGGGTGTATCTTCATATGTTTTAGTTCTTCTTTCTTATTTTGTAACTTCAACCATGTACTATAATCAGATTATGATGTTATTGAGATTTAATATGAGCTAAACTCTTCATTCTAAGATTGCAATGGAACCCAACTTGTAGTTTAAATTAAATGCTCTCTCTTGAATGGTAATTAGGCATTTTGTGAATTAGAGTTTATAACCTTTGATTAAGGATTAATTGCTTGGCCCGTAATTACTTTGGTAACTTATATGGAATTGAGAGAGGAAGTATAAGTTGAGACCTAGTTATGAATTCATGTGAAAATTAGAGGTTCTTTATGGATAATGTATGAGATTATGTGACGTGAGTCTTATGTATTATTCTTGAGGGTTGATAATTTGGTTGTATTTAGGATAGACATATACCTAAATACCACATGTATCCAATTGAGAATCCGTGTTTAATGATTTCTATTGTGAAAGTTGGTAGTTGATAGAATGGTTAATGGGATTTTACGTGACATGTGTCTTATTAATTGTTCTTGATATGAGAGTCTTGCTAGTGTGTAGAATAGAAATATATCTATACACCACAATAGGAAATACGTATTCGACCATCGAGAGAGGCTTATATATACTTGTGATTTCTCGGATAGTAATTCTTATATTCTAATTTACCAAACAAAAGAGAGTATGATGTTTAAATGAAGAGTTGGGGGATATTGTAATCTTAGACCTTTTTATCTTGAACTTTAATCGTGTTAGTAAAACCTTGCTTTCTACATTGTCTTTATTCTAGTTATAATCAACAACAAGCACAAACCATATTGTCATTGTTTAAATTAGATTAATTTTACATGCGATTGGTATTTGGTAATTATTTAACATAATTTCTCGTGGGTTCGACACTTTACTTATCTTATATTACTTGTGGACCGCGTATACTTGCGCGTGTTTTATTGATTGCGAAATCGACCAACAAGTTTTTGGCGCCGTTGCCGGGGAATTATTTTACAATAATTTTACCAATATTGATTATAGTTGAATTGATCTTAATTTAGACTTGTTTTTAATTTTTATTTACTTGATTGTGTAGGTACCCTTGATTTGTACGCGCCGATCACAAAGTCTTGAGTTATTTCCTTACGATCTCGAGATCAAGAGAAATACCCGAAGACTAAGAAGAGAAAGAATCACGGATTCTAACAATCAAGAAACTATGGCGGCAGAGGAACAAAAAGCATTGAGAGACTATGTAACGCCGCAGATAAGTGATTTACAGTCTAGTATCACAAGACCGGAAATAACTGCAACGGCGCCAAAAACTTGTTGGTCGATTTCGCAATCAATAAAACACGCGCAAGTATACGCGGTCCCAAGTAATATAAGATAAGTAAAGTGTCGAACCCACGAGGAATTATGTTAAATAATTACCAAATACCAATCGCATGTAAAATTAATCTAATTTAAACAATGACAATATGGTTTGTGCTTGTTGTTGATTATAACTAGAATAAAGACAATGTAGAAAGCAAGGTTTTACTAACACGGATAAAGTTCAAGATAAAAAGGTCTAAGATTATAATATCCCCCAACTCTTCATTTAAACATCATACTCTCTTTTGTTTGGTAAATTAGAACATAAGAATTACTATCCGAGAAATCACAAGTATATATAATCCTCTCTCGATGGTCGAATACGTATTTCCTATTGTGGTGTATAGATATATTTCTATTCTACACACTAGCAAGACTCTCATATCAAGAACAATTAATAAGACACATGTCACGTAAAATCCCATTAACCATTCTATCAACTACCAACTTTCACAATAGAAATCATTAAACACGGATTCTCAATTGGATACATGTGGTATTTAGGTATATGTCTATCCTAAATACAACCAAATTATCAACCCTCAAGAATAATACATAAGACTCACGTCACATAATCTCATACATTATCCATAAAGAACCTCTAATTTTCACATGAATTCATAACTAGGTCTCAACTTATACTTCCTCTCTCAATTCCATATAAGTTACCAAAGTAATTACGGGCCAAGCAATTAATCCTTAATCAAAGGTTATAAACTCTAATTCACAAAATGCCTAATTACCATTCAAGAGAGAGCATTTAATTTAAACTACAAGTTGGGTTCCATTGCAATCTTAGAATGAAGAGTTTAGCTCATATTAAATCTTAATAACATCATAATCTGATTATAGTACATGGTTGAAGTTACAAAATAAGAAAGAAGAACTAAAACATATAAAGATACACCCTTTTTGTGATAAGAAGCTCCAATTGATGTGGTGTAATTCTTCTTCTCTAATCCTTGCTCTCCTATTTCGTGCTCCTAGCCCCCTTGGTTGATGAAATTCTGATAATCTTTCCTTTAGTTCCTTTGTTCTTCCCTTTTTAGCTCCAAACCCTAGCTTTCTCAATATGTGTAACCAAGCTTGAATGATGCAATCCCAACTCCCTGGATGCCTGATAATTCCTCTCTCTCTCCTCATTTTCCCGTTCCTGAATTTCCTCCACTAGTGCGCCACAATTGCAGAACAGACAAAGCAAGCCGCTCAGAAAATCGCGCTCTCGCCCCGGCGAGAAAAACAGCCTGGGGAGCTCGCCCCGGCGAAGTTTTAAGCCTTGGAGGCTCGCCCCGGCGAGAGCTCACCCCGGCGAGGAAATTGGCCTGGGGAGCTCGCCGCGGCGAGGGCTCAATTTTCTGAGCGGCTTGCTTTGTCTGTTCTGCAATTGTGGCGCACTAGTGGAGGAAATTTAGGAACGGGAAAATGAGGAGAGAGAGGAATTATCAGGCATCCAGGGAATTGGGATTGCATCATTCAAGCTTGGTTACACATATTGAAAAAGCTAGGGTTTGGAGCTAAAAAGGGAAGAACAAAGGAACTAAAGGAAAGATTATCAGAATTTCATCAACCAAGGGGGCTAGGAGCACGAAATAGGAGAGCAAGGATTAGAGAAGAAGAATTACACCACATCAATTGGAGCTTCTTATCACAAAAAGGGTGTATCTCACATCAATTTCTGTGCTAAGTCTGACCATGGAGTGACGGATGATGCTTTGAGACTTAGACTTTTTCCGTTCACTTTAAGAGACAAAGCTAAGAGTTGGCTTTACTCATTGCCATCGGGATCCATCCCTACATGGTCAGACTTAGCACAGAAATTTTTGGCAAAGTTCTTCCCTCCTGCAAAGTCTGCTAGATTGAGAAATGAAATTGCTACCTTTGAACAACACCATGGAGAATCATTGTAAGAAGCTTGGGAAAGATTTAGAGATTTGCTTCGAAGATGCCCACATCATGGATTCCTTCCATGGATGCAGTTGAAAACCTTCTACAATGGATTAGGATCTCACAATCGGTCTAGTTTAGATGCAGCTGCGGGAGGATCTTTTATGGCTAAAAATTATGGGGAAGCACTTGATTTATTAGAGGTTATGGCTGCAAATAACTACCAATGGCCTACTGCTAGGATGAGTCAACCAAAGGTAGCTGGAGTATTAGAGGTGGATGCCATCACAGCCTTAGCAGCTCAGATGGCAGCAATGTCAAAGAAACTTGATTCCTTGACTGATTCAAAAGTGCAGCAGGTGGCTGTTGTTTGTGAAGTTTGTGCAGGGACACATGCCAACGACCAATGCCCATTTGATCACGAGGCAGTTCAGTTTGTAAATAGCTACCAGAGACCGCCAAATCAGTACCAAAACACTTACAATACTGGGAATAGGAACCATCATAACTTTTCATGGAGCAACAATCAAAATTTTCAGCAAGCTCCTAAGCCACACCATCCACCCGGGTTCCAAAATCAGCCACAACATCATACAGCTCAAACCTCACAATCACAACCAGAGAGAAACTCAGATTTTGAGGAGTTGATATTGAAACACATGGCTAACCAAGATATCTTGATTAAAAACCAAGCAGCAGCACTTAAAGCTTTGGAAAATCAAATTGGGCAGATGGCTAGTTCCATGTCAAATAGACCTCAGGGATCTCTTCCTAATAACACAGAGACTAATCCAAGAAGAGATGGGAAAGAGGAATGTCAGGCAGTAACTCTCAGAAGTGGTAAACAAACCTTACAGGAGCCCGAATTGCAAAAGGAGGCAGCCCACTCAAGCTCTCCTTCGGACTTGAATAATGCTGATTTTTCTAAGGAAATGGACAGCAGTGTACCACCTGAGTCAGAGCAGAGAGATACCACAGATAAACCTAGTGTTGAGCCTACTCCAAAAGTGTATCCACCAGTACCTTTCCCTCAGAGATTACAGAAACAGAAGTTAGATAAACAGTTTGCCAAATTCTTGGAGGTCTTCAAGAAGCTACAAATTAATATTCCTTTTGCAGAGGCCTTAGAACAGATGCCTAGCTATGCCAAATTTATGAAAGGAATTCTGTCTAGGAAGAAAAGGCTAAATAAATTTGAGACAGTGGCTTTGACAGAGGAATGTAGTGCTATGCTGCAAAGAAAGCTACCTCCCAAGTTGAAAGATCCAGGCAGCTTCACTATACCGTGTACTATTGGTAGCCTTTCATTCAACAAATGTTTGTGTGACTTGGGTGCTAGTATTAATCTCATGCCATTATCCGTGTATACTCAGTTGGGATTGCCTGCACCAAAGCTTACAAACATTTCTCTTCAGCTTGCCGATAGATCGGTTACATACCCAAGGGGAATTGTTGAAGACATTCTTGTTAAGGTGGATAAATTCATCTTCCCAGCTGATTTTATCATCTTAGATTTTGAGGAAGATAAAAACATTCCTATTATTCTGGGGAGACCATTTTTAGCCACTGGAAGAACTTTAATTGATGTACAAAAGGGAGAGCTCACTATGAGGGTTCAGGATCAAGAAGTAACCTTCAATGTATTTAAGGCCATGAAATTCCCTTCGGATGAGGAAGAATGTTTTCAAGTGGATGTTATCGAGCAAGCTGTGAATGACGAGTTTTTGAATGTGTTAAACAATGATCCATTAGAGACTGCACTTCTGGGAGAGTTTGACATAGAAGATCCAGATTTGGTTGAATATCTACAAATTTTGGATACAGTGCCACGGGGGAGCAAGTTTCAAATCCCGTTTGAATCTCTTGAACATGCTGAGAATGCTACAGATCGGTTGAAACCATCACTTGAGACACCTCCATCGCTTGAGCTAAAACCCTTGCCTAACCATCTCAGGTATGCATATTTAGGTGATTCAACTACTTTACTGGTTATTATTGCATCTGTGCTTAACGAGTTTCAGGAAAGCAAGCTGTTGCGGGTTCTTAGGGAGTACAAATCTGCTATTGGATGGACCATCGCCGACATCAAGGGAATAAGCCCATCTTACTGTATGCACAAAATCTTGATGGAAGATGATAGTAAGCCCACTGTGGAACATCAGAGGAGACTCAACCCAATCATGAAGGAGGTGGTAAAGAAAGAGATTTTGAAATGGTTAGATGCTGGAATAATTTATCCTATCTCTGACAGTGCGTGGGTGAGCCCAGTTCAGTGTGTACCCAAGAAAGGAGGCATGACAGTTGTAGCCAATGAGAATAATGAATTGATTCCAACAAGAACAGTAACTGGTTGGAGGGTGTGCATGGATTATAGGAGACTTAACAAAGCAACTCGAAAGGATCATTTCCCATTACCCTTCATTGATCAAATGTTGGATAGACTAGCTGGACATGAGTACTATTGCTTGTTGGATGGATATTCGGGATATAATCAGATTGCTATTGCTCCAGAAGATCAAGAAAAGACTACCTTCACATGCCCATTTGGTACTTTTGCTTTTAGAAGGGTCTCATTCGGATTGTGTAATGCACCGGCCACTTTTCAAAGGTGCATGATGGCTATTTTCTCAGATTTGGTAGAACCCAATGTTGAAGTTTTCATGGATGACTTCTCAGTGTTTGGTGATTCATTTGACAACTGCTTGGAAAATCTAGTTCTAATACTGAAGAGATGTGTGGAAACTAATCTAGTGCTCAACTGGGAAAAATGTCACTTCATGGTGCAAGAGGGGATAATACTTGGGCATAAAGTGACATCAAAGGGTCTTGAGGTGGATAGAGCAAAACTTGAAACAATTGAAAATTTACCTCCACCAACCTCAGTGAAGGGCATTCGCAGTTTTCTAGGACGTGCGGGGTTTTACCGAAGATTCATTAAGGATTTTTCTAAGATCACAAAGCCTTTGTGCAGTCTATTAGAGAAAGATGTGTCATTCAAGTTTGACGAAGAGTGTTTGAGCGCTTTTGAGCTTTTAAAGAAGAAATTAACCACTGCACCAGTGATCATTGCTCTAGATTGGTCAAAACCCTTCGAATTGATGTGTGATGCCAGTGATTATGCGGTTGGAGCTGTTTTGGGACAGTGCAAGGAGAAGGTTTTTCATGCTATTTACTACGCCAGCAAAACCTTAACTGATGCACAGCTCAACTACACAACTACCGAGAAGGAGTTGCTTGCAGTAGTTTTTGCATTTGACAAGTTTCGATCTTACTTGATTGGAACAAGGGTGGTTATATTCACGGATCATTCAGCTATTCGATATCTCATTGCAAAGAAAGATGCTAAACCGAGATTGATTCGATGGATCTTATTGCTGCAAGAGTTTGACTTGGAGATTCGGGACAGAAAGGGAACTGACAACCAAGTAGCCGACCATCTATCTAGATTGGAGAATCCGGGTCTTGATAAGGAAGACAAAGTTCTAATAAATGAATCTTTCCCGGATGAACATCTCTTTGTGGTTCAAGGCGAAATACCTTGGTATGCTGATTTTGATAACTACTTGGTTAGTAACACACTCCCACCGGACTTGTCGTGGCAGCAAAAGAAAAAGTTTCTTCATGACGTTAATAGGTATATGTGGGATGAGCCATATTTGTTCAAGCATTGTGTGGACCAAATGATTCGAAGGTGTGTTCCATAGAGCGAGGTCGAGAGCATTCTTCATCACTGTCATGACTCGTTATATGGAGGACACTACAGAGGTGAGAAAACAGCCACTAAGGTGTTGCAAGCAGGGTTCTTTTGGCCAACATTGTTTAAGGATGCTCATCAGTTTGTGCTAAAATGCGATAGATGTCAACGGATGGGGAACATTTCCAAAAGGCATGAAATGCCTTTAAACATGATCCTGGAGGTCGAAGTCTTTGACGTTTGGGGTATAGATTTCATGGGGCCATTCCCACCCTCTTTCAACAATCTATACATTCTCTTGGCAGTAGATTATGTATCTAAATGGGTGGAGGCGGGCATTTCCCACTAATGATTCCAAGGTAGTGCTGAAATTCCTTCAAAAGAATATCTTCACAAGATTCGGTACTCCGAGGGCTATGATCAGTGATGAAGGGAATCACTTCTGCAATAAGCACTTTGCTGCCCTTTTGGGAAAATATGGGGTCACTCATAGAATTGCTACTGCATATCACCCCCAGACCAATGGACAAGCGGAGGTTTCCAATAGAGAAGTGAAGAAAATCCTGGAAAAGATCGTCAATCCCACAAGAAAAGATTGGTCAACAAAGCTGGATGATGCACTATGGGCGTACAGAAAGGCTTTTAAAACACCCATTGGTATGTCACCATACCAGCTTGTTTATGGCAAGGCATGCCATCTTCCGGTTGAGCTTGAGCACAAGGCGTTTTGGGCCATTAAAAAGTTGAATTTTGACCTCACAGCTGCAGGCGAGAAAAGGCTTCTTCAGCTCAATGAACTTGATGAGTTCCGACTGCAAGCTTATGAAAATTCAAAATTGTACAAGGAAAAGGTAAAGAGGTGGCATGATAAGAAGATTGTTGACAAAAAAATTGAGCCTGGACAAGCGGTATTGCTGTACAACTCTAGATTGAGGCTTTTTCCCGGAAAGCTCAAATCGCGTTGGTCGGGTCCTTTCACTGTTAAGCACGCATTCCCACATGGAGCTGTTGAAGTCTATGGTGATAATCCGGAAGTGACGTTCAAAGTTAACGGGCAATGCCTTAAGCATTATTGGGGTGGCGGCTTCGCTCGCCAGAAGACCTCGATCACTTTAGCCGATTAGCCTTGAATGGATGTGAAGTCGGGCCGAGGACTTTAAACCACGCGCTAGGTGGGAGGCAACCCACCGGTTTCCGCATCCTTTTATGATTCGATAGTGTATCTTAATTATTGCATTTTCATGGTTGTTAGTTTTTAAGTCTTTCATATTTAGTGTATCGTGCGTTAGTTTGGATTTATTTAGCACCAAGTCACTTTGGAGGGTCATTTTTGGCCTATTGTTTCTAATGAATGTTTTGTAGGTTGCAGGGATACAGGGAGCAACTATCAAACATAGCCCCTGTATTCAATTTTCAAAAATCAAGATTTTGCTTCAGTAGGAGGGCTCGCCGCGGCGAGGTTTTTAGGCTTGGAATCTCTCGCCCCGGCGAGAGCTCGCCCCGGCGAGAGCTCGCCCCGGCGAGAGCTCGCCCCGGCGAGAGCTCGCCCCGGCGAGAAAAACATAAGGGAATCTCTCGCCCCGGCGAGAGACACGGAATTGCAGAACCTAAAAAAACTCCCTCCCGTTCGAATTTTCTCCATTCTTCTTCATCTCCATTCTCTGCAACCTAAAACCCAAAAGCCCCAAACCATCCTAGAGCACTCGAAATCCAACAAGGCCACATCCCACTCTCGATATCAACTAATTTAAGGATTGAGCAACACTTTTCCACACAAATTCATCTCTATTTAGGGTTTCTCTCACTTCCACCAGTGACAGTCACCACCATTGGTGCCGCTCAAATTTGGTCAATTAGTTTGAAGAATTGGGGCTGGGATTCAGTCTCAATACATCTCTGTGAGGATTCAAGCTGCAAATTGGTGAATTCCATCACACCTTTCCAATTTCTCTACACCCACCAACGAACAGAGGCCAGGTATAAGAGGGTGAACTGATTTCCTACTGTTTTCGCGCTATTGGTTGTTAATTATTGTTGAGTTTGCATCTGGGTAATCAGTAGTTAGAATTGGTTTCTGTGAATTCTAATTTGCGATTGTCAGTGTTCATACCTTGAACTGTCAGTTATCTGCATAGTGTTGAATTAGTTGATATTGGGTTCCCAGTTGTGGTTGTGTTGGTTTAACTGGGGGATTGGGGATATAGTGTTGTGTATTTTGAGTATTCTTGCAGGAAATTGTGGGTTTGTGAAAAATTCAAGTTTGGGGGAAATTTCTGTTTATCAGTGAGTCGAATCAGTGGTGCTTGGGTCAGTTTTGAAAAAGAAATTCTGCTTTGTTGCTACCATGCCTCCTAAGAGATCTCGTACTGAGGGATCCTCATCCGCACCACCAAGGCAGTATGACCACAGTAAGTTTGTTTGTGCCGAGGCGGCAGACAGGTTTGATGACTTCATCACGGGTAAAGCTCTAACTCCCGAGCGAGGACTCAGGCCAGAGAAAGGGGTTGATGGAGAGATTTGGGAGCAGATTGATGAGAGGGTGTGGGACACTTTCACCCACCACCCCGACCCAGCAGTGGTTCCTGTGGTACAAGAGTTTTACGCCAACGCTCAGGACAAACAGCCTTTTGAGGCCATAGTCAGGGGGATGAGGGTGCCATTTAGTGCACAGGCTATTAATCACTACTACAACTTGGTGCCTCCTGCATTATGCCAGTACACAAAGTTCATTCGCTCGCAGCCTGATTTTGACAAGATTGTAACAGAGTTATGCAAACCGGGTACCACATGGATCACTAGGCGAGAAAGAGGTGCTTCTCTTTTCCCAGCAAGGACCTCAGCCTGTATGGAAAGATTTGGTACGCCTTCCTGAGTGCCAAGCTCATGCCTTCCCAGCACGTGAGCGATGTTTCGAAAGAGAAGGCAGCGTTACTATACGCTATTGTTATGGATTTCTCCATTGATGTAGGGAACATCATTGAGGGTAGTATCCGCCGGCTTCTTAGGGGTAATGTTCAGGGCGGACTACCTCACCCCTCCCTCATTTGTGGGTTGTGCAGACAGGCAGGGGTACAGTGGCGAGATGATGAGGTCACACAGCAGCCATCATAGATGCTCGACCACAGGTTGATCGCGAGGTACAAGGTATGGGACGGAGCCGAGTCACATCCTCGAGGCCGAGGCTTTATCATTGTGGCTACCTCCGAGGAGGAGGAGGAGGAGGAGGATGTGCAGTTGCCTGCTTGTTCATCGTGGCCTAAGGCTAAGTTCAGCTCTTAGATCCGCAGCCTCCAGTTACTGATAGACAGACGCGCTAAGAGACTAGAGAGGCAGAATCAGCGCATAGCAGAGAGGCAGGAGCACATGTGGAACTTCACCACCAGCTTCAGCACGGCTCTAGCAGCACAGCACCCGGGTGCAGCTCCACTCCCCTTTCCCGTGCTTATGCCACTGCCACCTTTCCCACCATCAGATTCTGACGTCGAGGAGACGGACGATCACCCCGCCGAGTGATATCATAGGGAAGTCCTCAGTTTTTCATGTCTTTATCTTTTCTGCAATGAGGACATTGTTATTTCCAAGTTTGGGGGTGTTTAGAGCTTTTAGCTTTTAAGTTATAGTATTTTAGTATGCTGCATTTAGTTGTAGTTTTGCATTCACGTAGTATGTTTCAAACTTATGTTATAATTAAGCATTTATAATATCATCAAAATGACTTTTCTTGCTTTTAATGATTATTTCTGTTCTTGTCATTTGTGTGATGATTATTGTACATATTCATCGTCTGCTTTGTTTAAAAAAAATTGCATTTAGAAAGCTTTTGAGCAGCGCACTTAAGGAGAGCCGATGATGACATGGTGATAAATTTTTTATGATATTCAACACTTTGGATCCGAATTGCTATATTAGAAATGCTAACTCGTGCCTAATTTTCTTAAATTTTTAACCCTTTGAGTTACTAATGCACATATCAGTGTTGTTGAGTACGTGAGATTGTATGTTCAAATCTTTGAAACTGCTGTTGCTCATTAAAAGATAGGATAGTAAAAAAAAAAAAAAAAATTTCTATGCTTATTTACTGCTTCGATGTCTGTCTTGATTGCTGGTTATAATTGAAAAATGAAATATAGACAGATATGAGCAAATCTAGACTAGTTTATCTTTATGGCCTGTGTCATTCGAACAAGTAAGCCCTTTGGAGTGTTTCTACGCTTGGTGCCCTAAAACCATCTGGTTTGGGAGTCATCGGTGGAAAGTTTGCTACATGGGTGATGTTGAAAAGCCTAATGAAGATAGACATTGCACAGATCTAGATGTAAATAAAACTATCATCGAGATGGAGCGTAAAACGCACTCGGTGATTGTTATAGAATATAGCTAAATAGAGTGTGAAAATAAAAGCTAGTGAGCATGTGTGATGCTAGTGGTGGTTTTTGACTATTTTATCTTCTTTTGAGCACTATAGTTCTTAGATCGAATTGTGATTATTGCGTACTCTGTCTTTCTGACCACACACACACAAAAGGGTTAATCATTTGGCGAAATTTGGTGCGTGTCTCATTTCTGATAGTCCTATTGTTGAGATGTTGTTTATTTGTTTCTGATTGTTGAGGCTTGATTTCCTTATCTTGGCTGCTCTAGGCTTATAGTTCATGCATTTGCATTCATTTAATTAGTTGCATTGTGTATTTTTCATTTCCGTTGTTTTTGCTCGAGGATAAGCAAAGTCTTAAGTTTGGGGGTATTTGATGAGTGGGTTTTATACCTACGAATTAGTTATCCTTTGAACTCAATTCTTTGCTAGCCTTAGGTGTTTATAGTATCTATTTACTTGTTTTATGCTTTTGTGGTGCAGAGAACAGTTGTGGACGATCATGGCGGTTTTTAGCAAGTCCAGGGGCAAAAGTATAATTTCCGCAGGACATGAGACCTCGCCGCGGCGAGCTGCCCAGGCCATTTTCCTCGCCGGGACGAGCTCTCGCCGGGGCGAGCCTCCAAGGCTTAAAACTTCGCCGGGGCGAGCCCTCGTCGGGGCGAGCTCCCCAGGCTGTTTTTCTTGCCGGGGCGAGAGCGCGATTTTCTGAGCGGCTTGCTTTGTCTGTTCTGCAATTGTGGCGCACTAGAGGAGGAATTTCAGGAACGGGAAAATGAGGAGAGAGAGAGGAATTATCAGGCATCCAGGGAGTTGGTATTGCATCATTCAAGCTTGGTTACACATATTGAAAAAGATAGGGTTTGGAGCTAAAAAGGGAAGAACAAAGGAACTAAAGGAAAGATTATCAGAATTTCATCAACTAAAGGGGCTAGGAGCACGAAATAGGAGAGCAAGGATTAGAGAAGAAGAATTACACCACATCAATTGGAGCTTCTTATCACAAAAAGGGTGTATCTTCATATGTTTTAGTTCTTCTTTCTTATTTTGTAACTTCAACCATGTACTATAATCAGATTATGATGTTATTGAGATTTAATATGAGCTAAACTCTTCATTCTAAGATTGCAATGGAACCCAACTTGTAGTTTAAATTAAATGCTCTCTCTTGAATGGTAATTAGGCATTTTGTGAATTAGAGTTTATAACCTTTGATTAAGGATTAATTGCTTGGCCCGTAATTACTTTGGTAACTTATATGGAATTTAGAGAGGAAGTATAAGTTGAGACCTAGTTATGAACTCATGTGAAAATTAGAGGTTCTTTATGGATAATGTATGAGATTATGTGACGTGAGTCTTATGTATTATTCTTGAGGGTTGATAATTTGGTTGTATTTAGGATAGACATATACCTAAATACCACATGTATCCAATTGAGAATCCGTGTTTAATGATTTCTATTGTGAAAGTTGGTAGTTGATAGAATGGTTAATGGGATTTTACGTGACATGTGTCTTATTAATTGTTCTTGATATGAGAGTCTTGCTAGTGTGTAGAATAGAAATATATCTATACACCACAATAGGAAATACGTATTCGACCATCGAGAGAGGCTTATATATACTTGTGATTTCTCGGATAGTAATTCTTATGTTCTAATTTACCAAACAAAAGAGAGTATGATGTTTAAATGAAGAGTTGGGGGATATTGTAATCTTAGACCTTTTTATCTTGAACTTTATCCGTGTTAGTAAAACCTTGCTTTCTACATTGTCTTTATTCTAGTTATAATCAACAACAAGCACAAACCATATTGTCATTGTTTAAATTAGATTAATTTTACATGCGATTGGTATTTGGTAATTATTTAACATAATTCCTCGTGGGTTCGACACTTTACTTATCTTATATTACTTATGGACCGCGTATACTTGCGCGTGTTTTATTGATTGCGAAATCGACCAACAAAGGATGATAAGAAAACTGATCCAGATAGTAAAGGAATTTGCTACCATTGTAATAAGCCAGGACATTTGTGACACCCCCAAATCTGGGATATCTCAAACCACACAGATTTGGTGCTCACTATCCATACACAACCACTGTCTACCCATAAACAAAAGAATTTAAGTAAAGTAAACTGAATAATAAATAAAAGAAATATCTCCCATAAGAGGGTTACATAGTTTTCCAAAATAAGTCCCAGGTTCTCTAACCTTTATTACATCTCTTAAAATGCGAAAAAATAAATAATTAGCTAATAAGTCTTGATTACACAACCATAAAAGTAAACCAGTCTTCCTATAAAAGCAAGTCACAGTCATTTGTTCATTTTTCCTTTTCCTTTGCTAGTAGACGGCTCACTTGGTATTTCAACTTTAGCTGCAAGGGTTTAGTATGCAAGGGTGAGCAAAACAAGTGCCCACCAAAATAACAATGATCACTTTAATAATTAAGAATGGAAACATCTGAAAGCTTAATAGAAAATAAATAGAACATCAAGATATTCCGAAAGTGATATACTGAGGGTCACTAAACCACGAACCATGTCCTAGGTTAACAGATAAGTTTGCTGTAACCTTTAACAGTTTAATAAACTATAACTGGACTATCCATCTCGTACTCAGGGTGAGCAGCCCGTTGTACAATGTATTGTGCACAACCATTCAACGCTTTCGCATAAATATTCCCCTATACTAGGGTTATTCTTCTCAGTTTTGTTATCCAAGAATTCAGTTCAGAAAAATAGAATTTTAACAACTTAGATTATGATCAAAGATCTACAACAGTGATATACAATGATATAGATTTTGTATATCCAAGATATTAGAATAATGACTTTAATTAACTTGAGCTTTGAATAACCAGAATCCAAAATCAGAAGTTTAAGGCATGCAATAATAACTTGCTAAATGAGAAAGTAGGATTTAGAAGCTTGCATAAACTGAAATCGTGGTAAGATAAAGAAACTTGCGACAAGCAAATTTAAGATTGACAACATGTTTAGTATGAAAGAGTTGAGAATAGGAAACTTGCCTCGTGCGTAGCTTTTCCTAATTACAAACCACGTACAATAAACAACCTACATATTCCGTTTGTATAACAACAAAATGATTAGTTACAATATTCACGTACACTAACACTCCAATCCTCATCTCAATTTCCAATTAATCACTGATTATTAATCCTATTTCAGAAGCTACAAGCTTGGCTACAACAATATAACACTTTAAGAATCACCAAAACTTATCTTTAAGTTCAATTTTATATAATCATCATCAAATATTCACTTACAATCCATCTTACATCTTGGTATTCATATATTATATTAATTTAAGTTTTAATCCTGCATAGAGTGACATATCGCAATTACTAGAAAAGAAAAGAAAAAAAAAACTTTTCCAGCAATGATCTCGCCGGGGCGAGAATTTACTTTATAATTTTCTCGCCGGGGCGAGAGTCTGCTTTACAATTTTCTCGCCGGGGCGAGATCTCGACTGCAACCTCCACAATTCGCGAACCAGCGAAACACAGACCAAATTGTTTCAAATTCTATCATCCAACACATAAATTAAACATACCCAGACACCAAACATGCTGTAAAACAGCTACCCAACATGTTTCTAACAATTCTAACTATTATAAAATACATAATCAACCAATTTGAACCCAAAATTCTCTGTTTATACAAAATATTCATATTTTGGCCTATTTGATAAAATTTAACACTGTGAATTCATCTCTAAACCATTTTAATCCATTCCACTTACATTCTTTTTGTTTCTCATCACATTAACACAATCAAAAGTCAATTTACCAATTAATATCCGAATTGAACATCAAATTTTATATATTTAAACCATACATGAAAGTAAAAACTCTGAAAAAACCAAAAACTCTTTTTAAAGGATGTTTTCATGGATTGATACCTACAAATTGGTTTATAACATCATACAATCACTACTCATGCTTACTATCAATTACTACCAAGTAATTCATACATTTAGCAAATAAATTCACATACAGGAAGGCAAAAATCATATACTGTGAAAACTTTCTAACAAAATTTTAATAATTATACCTTCTATTGCTTTGAAAACTTATCCAATCCTCTTTGCTTGAATTCTTGCTTCCAATTTTTCCAATATTCCACTCTCAATTTATCTCTCAAATTTCCTCTCTTCTTCTCTGTATATTTTTTTCTTCTTTGGCTTATAAGAATAAACTGATAAAATATCACGTTCACCAGTTACAAACCCAGAAGGCTTCATCAGTTAAAAAAACTAAAAGGTCACAAAGCCTTATTTGGCTAGACCCTAAAGAAAAACTCATTTTTACCAACCAAGAGCCACAAGGCCTTGTTTGGTTTAACTAAATAAAACTCTTCTTCCATTTATTTTAATAACTCATTATATCATATAGTTTAATTGTCACACTAATAATTTAATTAAACCCATTATTAACTAAATCCAATTAAATCTTACTAATTTAATTATAACTTTTATTTGATCAATACCACTATTACCAAATAAATTATTTTATTCAAATAAATCCTTTACTCAAATAAATCATTTAATCATCTAATTTAATTATTAAATTAAACTAGAATAAACACATCAAATCACATACAAATACACTTAACACAATTACTCTTAACATGAATTATTCCACAATAACTTTATCATTTATTTATTTTACTCAATAAATAAATTAATGTCGACGCCGGTTTTATCCACTTGTCCTTTTTTGTCTTTTCCAATTTAGCCTTTTGGTTTAGATGATTTTTGGAAAAGGTCGGCATTGAGATCGACGGGGTTTTGAAAGATCGTTTTTTTATGATGAGCCGATTAACCAGAGTCGCCAGTTGGTATATTTGAAATGGATGTACCAACTCATCCGAGTTTTTTTTATTTTTTATAAATCGCTGGCTCATATGTGACTCCGAATTAATTGGTCCGCGAATCGAGATTCATAGAGTTCGGGGGCTTGCTTTAAGTGAGGGGAAGGTGTTAGGCACCCCTCGACTCCCGTGAAACACGGTTACCGCAATCTTGATACTTTCCTATCCTTTATCTCATAAAATGTGTATGTGTGCGTGTGTGTGTGTGTGTCTGTGTGCCTGAATGAATGTTATGGTGAGTTCTGTATGGAAGAAATTCTTTCGGGTATTTTATGAAAGAGGCGTGCTTTATTTTGAAGAGTGCTTTAGGATGTCTTTTCCTTTAATACGAGAAAGCTTTATTTTTTTTATGAGAAAGATTTGATTTTAATCGTCAAAAGCCATGGAATTTTCATTAGGGGTTGTTTTGGCAAAACAAGAGTTTTAAACCTTCATCAAAATAGGAATCAAGATCTATACGTTGCTTTCGTAACTCAAATGATGGGCAACTTCTAGGATCTCTTTCACCCTATGCACAACGGTTTAATAAAACGTTTCGTTCTTTTGTAAGATCCATTTTTTTTTTGACATTTGAAAATAACCTCTTTTAGCTTTTCCCGTAGGATAGGAATCGACCTTCGTTAGCGTTTCCCAAATTTTTAGCCTCGTGATGCTAATATCCTACCTTGATTGATTTTTAGAAAAGATCCTTATCGTTTAATCTTTTTGAAATCCTTTTGGCGCCTCAAAATTCTAATCAAGTATAAACATGCGTCGGGGCTATCCATGGGCATGTAAGCCATCAAAATATCCCCGAACGCCAACCATCACATATTCCACTAATACGGGGCCTTAAACCCGATTCTCGCCTTAGCGTCGTTTTAAGGCCCGATAGTTACATATTACAAAACAAGCATCTTGAATCTATTACATACACCAAAACGTCCATCATCGGATTTGAACCACGGGGTCGCTTTCCTAGGCTCACAACCACGATTACTACATACTCACAAAATGAATACTACAATAACAACAACGTAGATTGCCTAACACATCCTAAAAATACAATCAATCAAACTACGCCTAATATATATCCATAAATAAGCTAGAAATTTCGTCAATTAGATATCATCGGATTATTGGGAAGAATCTCGTTCCAATGGAACCCTCACCAATAATCCCTAATCCATGATTTTTTTAATAATATTCTTGAAAATTGCAATTAAATTTAGCCAAATGACATGATAGAAGTTGCAAAAATAATGAGATTTTCACCTTGCAAATGATACCAAAATTGTGTAGAAACTTGTGTATTTGATTGAAATATGAGATATATTGATATAATCTAACAACAAAGAAACTTCCTCTCTTTTTTCTCTCAATTGTTGCAAGAATTTGTGCTATTTCTCTCTATTTCCGAGCTAAAACTGCTGCTGATTTTCTTCTTCTTCCGCCAAACTGCTCAACCTTCTGTATACTGTCCGAAGCTGAGTTTAAATAGGCTGGCCAGCTGGCTCGCCACTCAGCCCGGTTTTCGGGATCTGACTTTCCAGAAAGGCGCACTCATTTGGCCGCAGATCTATCCGCGGCTGGCGGGCTTGACTTTCTCGATTTTCGTGCCACGCCTCGATTTTCGTGCCGCAATGTCGGTTTTCGCTGACAGGCTCGTATTCCGCAGTCCGGGAATTTCCGGGAAGCGCACCACACCTTCCGAGAATGCCAAATTCGGATAGCCCTGCTGTCATGTCGATTTCGGCTGCAAATTATCATGGTGGCGTCGAGTGTTCGTATTTTTTCCATCTTTTGCTCTCGCAGGCCGATCCATTTGACGAATTAGCCCTCCTGTCAAGGTTAGTATACGAAGTGCAAAATTTGGGTGTCTACAGCTGCCCCTCTTTATCATGTTTATGAAATGTTAAATGAAATGAACAGGATAAAGAAACAGACACCCGCTACATGAATGGCAGTGTATAAGAATTGACAATACATATATGATGCAACACATCTGATTTATGATGCAACACAAGATGTAACGCATGCAAACTATCCGCAAGAGTGTCGATGCTTTAACCCTCTGACCGTGTTTGTTAGTCGTTGGGTTCATTCTTTTAATCTATCGTCTCGATCGGGGCCGGGTATCGTCGCCGGTCACCCATCTCGTAACCCCCGGTTATCGTCGCCGGTTGGTTATCTTGTCGGAGCCGGTTATCGTCGCCGGACATCCATCTCATGATCGCCGGTTATCGTCGCCGGTCGATCGTCTCGTCGGGGCCGGGTATCGTCGCCGGTCACCCATCTCGTAACCCCCGGTTATCGTCGCCGGTTGGTTATCTTGTCGGAGCCGGTTATCGTCGCCGGACATCCATCTCATGATCGCCGGTTATCGTCGCCGGTCGATCGTCTCGTCGGGGCCGGGTATCGTCGCCGGTCACCCATCTCGTAACCCCCGGTTATCGTCGCCGGTTGGTTATCTTGTCGGAGCCGGTTATCGTCGCCGGACATCCATCTCATAATCGCCGGTTATCGTCGCCGGTCGATCGTCTCGTCGGGGCCGGGTATCGTCGTCGGTCACCCATCTCGTAACCCCTGGTTATCGTCGCCGGTTGGTTATCTTGTCGGAGCCGGTTATCGTCGCCGGACATCCATCTCATGATCGCCGGTTATCGTCGCCGGTCGATCGTCTCGTCGGGGCCGGGTATCGTCACCGGTCACCCATCTCGTAACCCCCGGTTATCGTCGCCGGTTGGTTATCTTGTCGGAGCCGGTTATCGTCGCCGGACATCCATCTCATGATCGCCGGTTATCGTCGCCGGTCGATCGTCTCGTCGGGGCCGGGTATCGTCGCCGGTCACCCATCTCGTAACCCCCGGTTATCGTCGCCGGTTGGTTATCTTGTCGGAGCCGGTTATCGTCGCCGGACATCCATCTCATGATCGCCGGTTATCGTCGCCGGTCGATCGTCTCGTCGGGGCCGGGTATCGTCGCCGGTCACCCATCTCGTAATCCTTTTTTACTCAGCACGTCAATTGGCTGCAAGGGAGCAAGGTGGGACCCACCAGGGCCAGCCGCGGATGGATCTGCGGCCAGCCGCAGATTGATCTGCGGCCAGCCGCAGATACATCTGCGGCCAAGATCGGCATGTTTAAGCGGTTCCCCGCTTCCAGATCTGTCACTTTCAACTTCCAATTCACACCTATTTCTCGCGATTTTTGCTTGTTCGCTAGGGCTTTTTGTCGATTTTTCAACTTTCCTGCAAAAACTGCTCCGGTAGGATTGATCTACACGCTACAGGTAACACTTTGACCGGTCACTTTTCAATTTCTTCAATGTTTCGCTATACATTTGACTATTTGCATGTTTAGAGATAAAATGTATGCTTTACAATGCTATGTAATGTACTATCATATATACATGCTGTGTCTTAACTGTGTGGGTCCTATTTTATGTTCATGAGGCGGTCCCACGTATACGTTTGCTCCTTTTTGAAAGAAAATCATGCATTTATGATATTTTACATGCTTTATTTACATGTATGAATGCAAATATGATCTGTTGGGGCCTGAGTTCTTTGAAAAACCTGCTTGGATATGCATGGGATGTCCATTTTACAAACGGAACTCTGCCGTTTTTTTTTTTTTTTTTTTTTTTAACCATGCATCATGTTGCATTAATTATATGACGAGGCTAGAAATTTAGAATATTCATTACATAATTTTAAAAGGGAACTTACCTTCTTTCTCGCCCGTTCCATTCCAGTCATGGATCCCGATGCTCATAGTAGTTCCTCCGTGTCACGGACCTCGGGTGTTCGCCGTCGTAGGGCTGCACCCGCTCCTGTTCCTCCTCGGACCCGTCAGGCTCGTCGTTTGGCGGAGGCTGTCATTCGCCCTGGTCCTCCGGACGTTGAGGAGGCTGCTCCTCCGGAGGTCGCGGCAGAGGGGCCATCCTCCAGCATACCGGCTCCATCTACTCATCAGGCTTCTTCTGGCGCCTCTGTGCAGATATCCGATCTTTTGGGTCGGGATCTCAGTCGTCACCCTTCAGCATCTCTCGTGGCTAACGAGGTATATTCAGTTCTATTCTGATTTTATTCTCAATTTCTCAATTCTCCTTTTATCCGAACTGACCCCTTGGTGATTGCCCCAGGTACCCGAGTTTACCCAGCCGAGGGGCAACTGGTTCAACATCTACTCCCTCTACACGGCTCTGCACAGCGACTACCGGGCTATGGTGGATTCTTGGGGCCTCCGTCATTTCTTCACTATCATCCCCCGGCAGTGTCCCTGGGGTTACATGAGGGCCTTATCCGAGTGCTGGTTCCACCAGACGCAGTCTCTTCACCTTCTTGACTGCGAGGTTGTGCTGACCCCATGGGACTGGAGGTACATTACGGGCATAGAGTTTATCGGGTCCCGCGTTCCTCTAGATCTCGACATCACTCCGGCGGAGGTCCGGGCTCTATTGGGCTTTACCGCTGAGGACCGGGTCTTTAAGGCCCGCAGTATTCGATCCGGTGCCTTGGCCGTCGATGCAGTCGGGGGTCTCTACGCGCTGCCCATTCCAGCGGATCAGGGTACCCGGGACATCTTGCTCCGACGCTTGTTCCTGACGATCATGAGGGGTTGTTTCCTAGGGAACAATTCCTCCACCATTCATTTCAGCGTCGTGGGAGCGGTCAGAGACGTGGATCGCATCAGTGACTATGACTGGGGGTCATTCACCTTTGCCTATTTCCTCCATGGTATGCGTCTACGCTCGGAGGGCCAGACAGACGCTTGGCTTGGATCTTATCATTTTCTGCTGGTGAGACTTCTTTCTTTTTTCTTAATGTATTTCCCGTCAATTCATTTCTTTTCTTTCTGCGTCTGTCGGTTTCTCATGCTTTTCACTGTTTCTGTTCGCAGTTCTGGGCCTACGAGCGTCTTCCAGGCCTGAGGCCTGTCACTACTCTCGGCCTTGATACTTATCCCCGGGGCCGACGATGGCATCACAGCACTCTAGAGGAGGTCCCGATATCAGGCAGCTTTGCACACTGCCGCATCCAGCTGGAGCTGATCACGGCTGTCGGGGTCGTCTGGAGGCCTTATCTTT
This sequence comes from Aralia elata, assembly GCA_034770075.1. NCBI lineage: Eukaryota > Viridiplantae > Streptophyta > Magnoliopsida > Apiales > Araliaceae > Aralia > Aralia elata. Next base: position 27,066,827 of record CM068379.1, on the reverse strand, counting down.
CTGAGCATCTAGATGTGGGGTTTATAGATGGATATCCTACCGGCCCGGAGTTTGCACTTTCCACCCGTCGCCTCACTTTGCAGAGTGTTGGAGGATGGGTTATGTACCTGGGGGAGCGCGCCTTCAGATGCGTTACTGGAGAGATCCGCATCCCGTACTCCCCTCCTTTCGCTACCTCCTGGCCACTAGATTCTCCGCCTTCAGAGATCATGATTGCGGGGGATGACGGCCGGATGCTTTCGACGGGTCCCAGCACGAGTGATGCCTTCCGTACCTGGTGGGTGCCCCGTACCATCGGTCCTCAGACTCGGGCCACTTTCTTTCTTGGAGACATGGTTCCAGGCTCGGTGACGATGACCGATTGGGCTGCCTGTGTTCGGACCCCTACCCACGCTGAGCAGATCGCCACATTGACCCGTCAGGTAGATCAGTTGTCGCTGTTTGTTCGGTCGTTGGGCCGGACCCCGGAGGAGGCTTACGTCTATGATCCAGACGGTGCGGGTTATGATGCAGGCCCGAGTTCATCTGATGCCACACAGCGCATCCCTACATTCCTGACATGAACTTTGATCCTCCGAGCTCGACGACCCCAGGGGATCAGTTCGAGGATCCTTCCTTCATAGATGATACCGATTTTATTTAGATCAGGATAGGATAGGGTCTTTTGTACCTGTACCTGTTTATATTTCTTTTTCATTTACGCACTATGTACTGAACTCATTTATTTATTTATGCACAGTTCTTTTTCATCTTTATGGGATTCACCTGCTTCATTATTAACTGTAGATGCATGCTTTTTATTTATGGGTAGAGAAATGACCCCTGTACAGTCTTTTTTGATACTATTTTTTCCCAGATGTCGTCCTCAGATGCTGTGGTTCGTTTGGATTCCACTCCTCCCACAGGGTTGGTGGGCAGCCTCCTCCGCTGGTTGGACAGTTTACTGCCGGCAGAAAGGATTACCGCAGATGGTCTTTTGGGTCATTCTTGGTCCTTATTGACCCTTCAGGTGCCAGCGGGCTTCGTGGATGGTCTTCTGAGCTATTGGGCCCCTGCCCGTCAGGTGTTTAGGTTAGGGACAGTAGAGCTGACCCCCACCCTCGAGGAGTATGCTCGCTTCACCGGCCTGCCCCTGGATAGACCTTGTGCTAGGGTCACAGTTGGTTCCATGCGCCGTCAACTCTTGACTTTCACTGGTTTGCGAAGGGCTGTCCTGTTGCCGGTGATCACATCAGACCATATGGTTCCCCTTCAGTTCTTTATTGACCGATTTGGCTCACCTGACGGTTTTCGACTTTTCTTCGGTGATTTTTCCGTGTCCGAGGAGCGCTGGGGCGCCTTGAGAGTGGATGTTCTGATGGCCTGTGTCATCTCAGTTTTGTATTTACCTGCAGGACCCGATCATTTGGACATGCGGATGGTGGCGGCCGTTAGAGCCCTTCAGGAGGATCACACCATTCTTCCTATGATATTGGCGGATACCTATATGTCAGCCACATATTGCCAGTCTTTTCGAGGCAAAGCCTTCAGAGGGAGCTCGGCTTTGTTATACGTGTGGTTCATGAGTCATCTTAGTCCCATCGGCCACTTCCGTCGCCGAGGGTTTTGCTTCAGCCATGACATAACCACGCAGTTTTCGCTTCGTCCCGTGAGCTGTACTGATGTGGCCTCCTGGACATCATTTTTGTCTGTCATTGAGGATCCCTTTCACCTATTGGTCTACTCGGGCTATTGCTCCTTCATGAGCTTCTTGACTCATGTGCCCGACCTGGATTTCATCCCCATTGCTGGGTTGAGGGGCGTGACGACCTATCATCCCCTGGCGGTTATGGGGCAGTTTGATCAGACGCAGGATTTACACCCCTTCGCGGGTGCAGCCGCATACCGATTCCTTATATCATCCTGTACGGAGAGGGATCTATTGCAGGTATACGAGCTTTGGGATTGCAGGACCCTTGCCCAATATAGTGAGAGCCGTCACATCCAGACGTTTGCTTACGTACAGTGGTTGCGCGGAGACTTGGAGTCGGCTAGTTTGAGTCGGACTTGGGCCTTCGATGATTTTGGAGTGATTTTCCCAGAAGATACCACAGACCACCCTATCTCAGCCGATTCTGCCCCGAGTCGGGTTACTGAGGATTCCCAACTCCGCCTGGCCCTGATTGCTACTGAAGCCGAGAGGGATGCCGCCCTTGTCGAGAGAGATGAGGCCATTCGGGCTAGAGACGCTGCCATTGCCGACAGAGAGGCCATTGTATTTCAGACCAGGGCAGTGGTAGATGCTCATTTTGGGGCTGTCAGCCGAGCTACTGCTTTACTGGATCGTATTGATATGATGGGGCAGCAGATTGCAAGAGATGCTGATGCTTCAGATCTGTCCACCGCCCTGTCCATCCTGCTTCAGCTAGTTTCAGATTTGTAGATTATTTTATTTCCTGCATAGACTATGTTGGTTTCATCAGTTATTGAAAGAGAAATCTTGTAATAAAACGACTTATATATATAGACATGCATTAAAATTTAGTCATTTTTCCCCTTTTGTCGTATCATTGCCTTCCATTGGATCATCATTTTATCCAATTGACCATGATTTTGACATTTCGCCTTCTTTCTTTTCTCAAGACTTGATGGAGATTTGACAGATATTGCCGCACACCTTTTGATTTCATCGGATTGAATCTCAGATTTTGGATAACTGTTTGGTTGGATCAGGGTATGTATTTTGGGGTGAAACTGGTTAGGGAGTTGGTTTCGGGAAAGTTTTGAGGGGGTAGGAAGGTTTTATCTGGTTATCGAAAATTGGTTTTGGTTAGGGAAAGGATTATTTTTAAAGGATCGGACCGCGCCATGATGGCTGCCTACGTACCCCCACAAGTTGGGAGATCAGGTCCTACGTAGTTCGCTATCAAGGAAAAAGGACCTGATGATTCAAGCATAGAACCGCTTCACCGAGTCAGAATTGAGGGGTTGTGGAAATACCTCACCATCCATTTCTTGCAATATGAGGGCTCCTCCGGATAACACCTTCTTAATCACAAACGGCCCCTCCCAGTTTGGGGCGAACTTCCCCTTGGCCTCGTCTTGACAAGGCATGACTCTCTTCAACACCAAATCATTTTCTTTGAACTTCCGAGGTCTCATCCTTTTGTCATACGATCTAGAGATCCTTTGTTGATATAATTGACCGTGCCAAACGGCAGCCACCCTTCTTTCATCGATTAGGGCCAATTGGTCGTATCGATTTTGCATCCAATCCTCCTCACTTATCTGAGCATCGATCATTACTCTGAGGGATGCCATCTTAACCTCAACTGGTAGAACAGCCTCCATTCCATATACCAAAGCGTAAGGGGTTGCCCCTGTAGATGTACGCGTTGACGTCCGGTATGCCAGCAGGGTGAGGGGTAACAAATCCGGCCATCCCCGATGATTAGCAGACATTTTGGCCATGATTTTCTTGATGTTTTTGTTTGCAGCCTCCACTGCCCCATTCATCTTAGGACGGTAAATGACGGAATTGAGGTGCTTGATCTGGAACTGGTCACACAATCCCCTCATGAGGGCGTTGTTTAAATTCTTGGCATTGTCAGAGACCAAAACCTCAGGCTGCCCGTATCGACAAATGACATTACTCCTGATGAACCCGACGATGACCTCCTGAGTTACTTTGGGGAAAGAAGCTGCTTCTACCCATTTGGTGAAGTAATCGATCATGACGAAAATGAATCGGTGTCCGTTGCTTGCCTTGGGCTCTATTGGTCCGATTACATCCATTCCCCACATTGAAAATGGCCACGGGGAGGTCATACAGTGCAGTTCATTGGGAGGCGTATGGATCACATTACCGTGCGCCTGACATTGATAACACCGTTTGACATGATCGTCGCAATCGGCCTTCAGCGTCAACCAATAATGCCCTGTCCTCAAAATCTTTTTGGCAAGCATCGGTCCACTCATATGGGGCCCACACACTCCACCATGTATTTCATTCATAATCTTTCGGGCCTGTGTTTCATCTACGCACTGCAACAGTCCCAACCCAGCATCCCTCTTGTAGAGTGAATCCCCACTCAGGTAAAATTTCATTGCCATCCTTTGAATTCTCATCCTCTCAGTTCGACTCGCCTGGTCGGGAATGGTCCTATCTCTCAGATATTCCCTTATGTCGTGATACCAGGGCTGCTTTGGCAACACCACCTCGTCTGATAACACTGCCACATGTTCCTCATATGCCGGGGCATTCTGTACGGCTATCTCGATCTGTGGAATGTCCTTCCTTTTGATTATATGGATTAAGGAAGCCAGGGTTGCCAATGCATCTGCAAAATCATTCCGCCCCCGGGGAATATGTCGAAAAGCGATATCTTCGAACTCTTGCATCAACTGGGTAACATAACGATGGTATGGAAGTAACCGAAGCTCCTTAGTGTTGTACACCCCGATTGCCTGTCTGATTACCAATTCCGAATCCCCAAACACCGCTAGTCTTTTTACTCCCATGTCACGGGCCAATCGGAGTCCCAAGATACACCCCTCGTATTCAGCGGTGTTGTTCGAATTGCTGAAACGAAGTTTAGTGGCCACGGGGTATTGTTCTCCGGTGATAGAGACTAGGACCGCTCCGGCTCCTGCCCCCTCGGCATTCATGGCACCATCAAAATACAGCTTCCAAAATTGTCCCTCGTCATCACATTTTTCGCGCGATACCCAAAATATATCCTTGCCCGGGAGAGGAGTTTCTAACGGCTCCATCCCTCCTGCCGGGGCTTCTGCCAACTGATCTGCAATTCCCTGCCCTTTCATGGCCTTCTGGGTCACGTACACCATGTCAAACTGTTGTAAAATTAACTGCCATCTTGATAGTCGACAATTCAGCATGGGCCTTTCGAAAATATATTTCAGGGGATCCATTCTTGATATCAGGTACGTTGTATGCCCATGGAGGTAGTGCTGTAATCTCCCTGCAGCCCAGGCCAGAGCACAACAGGTCTTCTCGATGGGAGTGTAATTCTGCTCACATTGGCTAAATCTTTTGCTAAGGTAATAGATGGCCTGTTCTTTACCTGCCTCACTCTTTTGTCCCAACATACATCCCATCGCGATGGTGTTGACGGATATATACATAAACAACGGGATCCCACCCTTCGGGGGTACCAGCACTGGTGCCTCCGTCAGCTTTTTCTTAATGATCTGAAAAGCCCTCTGACACTGCTCATTCCATTCTTGGGAAGCACCCTTTCTTAACAATTTGAAAATCGGCTCACACGTAGTCGTCAAGTGGGATATAAAACGGCTGATGAAGTTTATTCTCCCTAGGAATCCCCTTATCTCCTTCTCTGTGCGAGGTGCTGGCATATCCACAATGGCCTTAATCTTTGCTGGGTCCAACTCAATGCCCCAATCACTAACCAGGAAACCCAAGAGCTTGCCCGACTGTACTCCGAAAGCGCACTTGGCTGGATTGAGTTTCAAATTATACTTTCTGAGCCGATCGAATAGCTTTTTGAGATGAGTTATATGATCGGATTCTACCTTCGATTTCACAATAATGTCATCCACGTAGACCTCTATCTCCTTGTGCATCATATCGTGGAACAAGGCCATCATGGCTCTCTGATAAGTAGCCCCTGCATTTGTGAGACCGAAAGCCAGTCGTCTATAGCAGAAAGTGCCCCAGGGGGTGATGAATGCGGTCTTTTCCCGATCTTCCTCTGCCACCATTATCTGATGATACCCCGCGAAGCAATCCACAAAAGAGTACATCTCGTACTGGGCCGTGTTATCCACCAGGATGTGTATGAAAGGTACCGGGAAATTATCCTTGAGACTGGCCTTGTTTAGATCTCTGTAGTCTACACATACCCTTACCTTTCCTCCAGGCTTAGCCACTGGGACTACATTAGACAGCCATTCTGGGTAAGTGGACACCATAATGATTCCCGCCCTGAACTGCTTGATGATCTCTTCCTTCACTTTTAAGCTCCACTCAGGTTTCAACTTTCTTAGTTTCTGCTTGACAGGCCTGAAACCCTCCTTGATGGGTAACCGGTGCACCACAATGTCGGTGGACAATCCGATCATATCCTCGTGCGACCAGGCAAAGACATCCTCATATTGGCTTAGCAACTCAATTATTTCGGCCTTTTGGCTGGGGGTAAGGTCTGTCCCTATCTTGAGTTCTTTTGGCTTGTCAGGGGTTCCAATATCTATAGTGATGGTTTGGTCCAAATTGGGTTTGGGTTTATCTTCGACCCATCCTTTGATCTCATCAGGTGCGTCATCGTAATCTGTCTCGTCTTGCTCAATGCCCATCAAATCGAAATCCAGCTCAATGTCAAAATCATAATCACCATTCAAATTTGAAAGATCGTTTGTTAGGCAAGGATTACTCAAATTGGTACACCTGACATAAAACAAAATACTTGTCATATATAAGTTGCCTTCCACGACGATCGCATTTTCAAATAACACGAAGAAGCGACATAATTTATGCAAAAACAAAATAACAACAAAATAAACTTCTTCATTCTCCCGTCCTCCGGGGTCTAACACCCTGATGTCGGGTTTTACCCTTGCTTGGATATCACTGGTTTCATGGTCCAGTTGTCGACTGTTAGGTCGGGCGAAATGCGCCGAATGAAAGGCGGCTTCACATCGGACACTTCCCCGATGACTACGGCTATATCGCCTGAGTCCCCTCTCTTACCCTCATCGGGAATCATTAGCTCCGCCCAATTGATGATAGGCATAAACTCGCTGGGCCCCCGGGTGGCGTGACAACATCCATCCCCTCCTTGCTGTTTGTTGATTGTCTGGGGAGATAGCATTTGGTTTTCAAACTCTTTTGCGACCTCCTGCAGGAAACTTTCCCTCCGGGCGGACTTATTACGTGCGGGGGTTAATTTTTCATTCCCTGCCCCAATCACAGGCCCGCTGATCCCCTGCTCATTACCGACTTTAGTCACTGGACTGCCAGCTAGTCGAATCGGAGTCGCATCCTGACGGTATCTCCGTGCTGCGCCCCCATGGTATCCCAACCCTGCTTTGCCTATCTGCTGTGGTAGGTGGATGGGCTCAACGATTCCCTGATTGCTTTTCCCCAGTCCCTGTCCAGGCTGGAAGTTCATTTTTATCATTTCCTTTGCCACAAAGGTAAGTTCCGGAGAGATCCTAGGTTTCACAGCTGGAGCTTCTAGGCGTCCATAATGGGGAGTGCTAATCTCTAGTGCTTGAAAGCTGGCAGGTGCTGCTGACTCATCCACATTGATCACTGGTAGGCCACTCCTGGGATGAGAAGGGTCATCACATTCGGCCGAGATTGTTACCAGATTCCCATCGATGATCAGCTTGATTTGTTGGTGGAGCGTGGAAGGAACTGCCCCGGCCATGTGTATCCACGGCCTCCCTAACAGCAGGTTGTAGCTGGCCGCGATGTCAAGAACTTGGAAAGAGATGTCGAAAGTACAGGGCCCTATCTCCACCGACAATTCTATTTCTCCAATGGTATCCCTCCGGGACCCGTCAAAAGCCCGGACCACCACATGACTGGCCCGTAGGCGCTTGGAACTGATGTTCATTTTCTTTAGCGTACTGAGAGGACATATATTCAATGCTGATCCCCCATCGATCAGCACCCATTCATGACATATCCTGAAGAGATTACCGCAATGTGTAGCGGTTTTCGGTGCCCTCTTCCCTCCTTGGGAATGTCCTCATCCGTAAAGGATATTGCATCGCCTTCCAACAGGTGGCCCACCAGCTGGCCGAAACCCTCCTCACTAATTTCTTTGGGCACGTATGCCTCTTCCAGAACTTTTGTCAGGGTTCTACAATGCTTACTGGATGACAACACCAAGTCCAAGACTGATGTTAGGGTTGACTCCTCATTTAAAATCTGGATCCCCCTTGTTTCTGGATGATCCATCCTTTTCAAAAATTCGACGGCCCTTTCCTCGGAAACCTCCTCATTTTTCCTCTTTTGGCTTTCAAGGACTCGTCCGGGAAGATATAAGGGGTTCCCTTTTGTCGTCACGGAAGCACAACTGGCCGTTTCCTCTGGCATTCCCCCATAATTCCAGGGTACAGTCTTCAGACTACTGATGGGGAGTTGCGGCCTTGCCGTAAGGATGATGGACCTCGGAGCTGTCAACTTGACCGGTCCCTCCGTGCCGTTCGTACTTACCCCTATCAACCTGATGGGCGTTCCCCGTGCACTCCCATGATCATGTATCACGTTGATCATTTCCTCAATTTTCTGCACATAGTTCAGTCTTGGTGGCCCACCAGCCTCATTTGCCTCCGTCACATTGACTCCCCCCCCATCATGTCTTGGCAGGGGATTTGCTTTAACATTCGGGGAGTCTGGTTGTTCCACCATAATTTCCCCATTGTCGATCATGTTCTGAATTATATGTTTCAATGTCCAACAATCTTGTGTATCATGCCCCGGGGAACCCGAGTGGTAGGCGCACCGTTTGCTTGGGTCAAATCTCCTTCCTTTCGGGTCACTTGGGGGAGCCAAATTGATTATCTTCTTTTGGGCCATCAATACCGCCAAAATCCGCTCGAGAGGCTCCTCGAGTGGGGTGAATACTCGATTTTGCGAGGCCTCGTATCTTCTTCGCCCCTCTGCCCTTTGATCTGTGAAGTTTGGCTGTCGGGATGGCCCAACCCTTTGAACCTGTACCGGAAGATGGCTTTCCGTTTTTCTGGATGACCCCTGTAGGATGAGGGAGACATCATCCTCCTTTTTCTTTTGGACCCTCCGGGAAGTGCTGCCGTAGTTTCCATTCTGTATTTGCTCGGCAGCAGTTTCTAAAGCAGTAAGATCCCGGATTTTACCCGATTTCAACCCCATGTCAACCATCTCTCCATGTTTAATCATTTCAGCAAAGGGTCTTCCAATCCCCGAGATGACCCGCTCATAATACGGTGCCTCCTGAATGTCTACAAAGGTCATTACCATCTCTGATTCGCTCATCGGGGGGGTTACCTGTGCGGCCATGCCCCTCCATCGTTGCACATATTCCCTGAAGGATTCCCTAGGCTGCTTCTTGACTTTTGTCATTTGGTACCTGTCAGGGGCCATCTGGGCCTGAAAACTGTATTGGGTTAAGAAAGTATGGGCCAATTCCTCCCAGTTGTGGATTCGGGCGTTGTCAAGGCGGGCATACCAGATTCTTCTTTTGCCTCCCCTGTTAAGCTTTTCTGGAACAGCTGCATTCTTAGCCCTTCGTCTTCGGCATAAGACCCGAGTTCTCCAATGTATATTTTCAAGTGTGTATAGGGGTCTCCCTTTCCATTGTATTTCTCAAACTCGGGGACCTTGAACTTTTCTGGATATCTGGCTCCGGGGAAAACACATAGATCCGAATAATTAACCCTGCCCAGGGAGCCTATGCCCCTTAGAGATTGGATGGTCTCCTCCATGTGTTTCATTTTTCTCCGAAGGTCGTCATTGTCCCCTTCTTCTGGGATAGTAATCACTGTCCTGCTAGGTATGGGAACGGCCTTTGGGATGACTGGCTCATCCTTGAGTCGGGGTTGGTCCTCTTTAAGCAAGTTTGTACCATTTTTAGGAGGATTCTGATCATCCCCTGGTGGTGGAATATTATGCGATCCCTGGTTTGCCGGATCCTGTCTGATTAAGAACTGTTCCTTTAGCATTGTGGCCATTTCCATCATCTGTCTTTTAAAATCATCAAACTCCTCCCGAGATATGGAACTATGATTGGGAAGATCAGCCATTTCAGAGGTAGAGACCTGGGCTTTCTTAGACTGCGAACGGGTTTGAGGAGCAATCCTACAGAAACCAAGGTTCGAAGTTTAGTCCTGGGGAAATGCAAAATGGATGCATGCTAAAACTGTAATTTTTTTGTGTGTGTTTTTTTAATCTTTCCCTGTAAAACAGAAAGTTAGTAGTCCTTTAATGCAATAACCAATGCTAAACATGCTTTATTATGCTCCCCCAACTATTCCCTGCAATTCACAGAGGTTAGTAATCTCTTTTGACACAGAAAAGGGATATATGAATATTGAATGAGATCATGACATTTAGACATATAAACGTAAAAAGGCATGAAGAGACTTTTCCTGCGTAGGGTTAATCTGAGGCTGACCTATCCTAGGGTTACTCTCACGGGCTTTTCGGCATGAAGGTCCCCAAATCTTCGCAATCTACTCGTTTGAGCCCTTTCGATTGGAGCGGATTTGGGTGGTGCGTTTCCTGAGCCATCTCCGGGGAGCAGCCCCTTCGAGTCCAGTAATAAGCAACCGACAGGTTCGCCTCAGGAGGAGGTACTCTCTCAAACAAACATTCACATTCATCGTCCTCACCGTATGCAAATGATTACTCAAACGTAAAGCAATTCCATTCAAATCATTCATCTATTCGACAAAACACGCATTCGCACAACAAAAGTAAAAAATCAAAATATCGCATGCACACACATTTTATGAATTTTAAAGGATAGGATAGCATCACGATTTAAACGCGGCTTAAGCCCTCTAAATGTCCCCAGCAGAGTCGCCAGCTGTCGACGCCGGTTTTATCCGCTTGTCCTTTTTTGTCTTTTCCAATTTAGCCTTTTGGTTTAGATGATTTTTGGAAAAGGTCGGCATTGAGATCGACGGGGTTTTGAAAGATCGTTTTTTTTATGATGAGCCGATTAACCAGAGTCGCCAGTTGGTATATTTGAAATGGATGTACCAACTCATCCGAGTTTTTTTTATTTTTTATAAATCGCTGGCTCATATGTGACTCCGAATTAATTGGTCTGCGAATCGAGATTCATAGAGTTCGGGGGCTTGCTTTAAGTGAGGGGAAGGTGTTAGGCACCCCTCGACTCCCGTGAAACACGGTTACCGCAATCTTGATACTTTCCTATCCTTTATCTCATAAAATGTGTATGTGTGTGTGTGTGTGTGTGTCTGTGTGCCTGAATGAATGTTATGGTGAGTTCTGTATGGAAGAAATTCTTTCGGGTATTTTATGAAAGAGGCGTGCTTTATTTTGAAGAGTGCTTTAGGATGTCTTTTCCTTTAATACGAGAAAGCTTTATTTTTTTATGAGAAAGATTTGATTTTAATCGTCAAAAGTCATGGAATTTTCATTAGGGGTTGTTTTTGGCAAAACAAGAGTTTTAAAAAAACCTTCATCAAAATAGGAATCAAGATCTATACGTTGCTTTCGTAACTCAAATGATGGGCAACTTCTAGGATCTCTTTCACCCTATGCACAACGGTTTAATAAAACGTTTCGTTCTTTTGTAAGATCCATTTTTTTTTTGACATTTGAAAATAACCTCTTTTAGCTTTTCCCGTAGGATAGGAATCGACCTTCGTTAGCGTTTCCCAAATTTTTAGCCTCGTGATGCTAATATCCTACCTTGATTGATTTTTAGAAAAGATCCTTATCGTTTAATCTTTTTGAAATCCTTTTGGCGCCTCAAAATTCTAATCAAGTATAAACATGCGTCGGGGCTATCCATGGGCATGTAAGCCATCAAAATATCCCCGAACGCCAACCATCACATATTCCACTAATACGGGGCCTTAAACCCGATTCTCGCCTTAGCGTCGTTTTAAGGCCCGATAGTTACATATTACAAAACAAGCATCTTGAATCTATTACATACACCAAAACGTCCATCATCGGATTTGAACCACGGGGTCGCTTTCCTAGGCTCACAACCACGATTACTACATACTCACAAAATGAATACTACAATAACAACAACGTAGATTGCCTAACACATCCTAAAAATACAATCAATCAAACTACTCCTAATATATATCCATAAATAAGCTAGAAATTTCGTCAATTAAATATCATCGGATTATTGGGAAGAATCTCGTTCCAATGGAACCCTCACCAATAATCCCTAATCCATGATTTTTTCAACAATATTCTTGAAAATTGCAATTAAATTTAGCCAAATGACATGATAGAAGTTGCAAAAATAATGAGATTTTCACCTTGCAAATGATACCAAAATTGTGTAGAAACTTGTGTATTTGATTGAAATATGAGATATATTGATATAATCTAACAACAAAGAAACTTCCTCTCTTTTTTCTCTCAATTGTTGCAAGAATTTGTGCTATTTCTCTCTATTTCCGAGCTAAAACTGCTGCTGATTTTCTTCTTCTTCCGCCAAACTGCTCAACCTTCTGTATACTGTCCGAAGCTGAGTTTAAATAGGCTGGCCAAAGCCAGCCGCAGATCTATCTGCGGCTGGCCGCAATTGGATCTGCGGCTGGCCAGCTGGCTCGCCACTCAGCCCGGTTTTCGGGATCTGACTTTCCAGAAAGGCGCACTCATTTGGCCGCAGATCTATCCGCGGCTGGCGGGCTTGACTTTCTCGATTTTCGTGCCACGCCTCGATTTTCGTGCCGCAATGTCGGTTTTCGCTGACAGGCTCATATTCCGCAGTCCGGGAATTTCCGGGAAGCGCGCCACACCTTCCGAGAATGCCAAATTCGGATAGCCCTGCTGTCATGTCGATTTCGGCTGCAAATTATCATGGTGGCGTCGAGTGTTCGTATTTTTTCCATCTTTTGCTCTCGCAGGCCGATCCATTTGACGAAATAGCCCTCCTGTCAAGGTTAGTATACGAAGTGCAAAATTTGGGTGTCTACAATTAATAAAATATTTATTAACTCAATAAATAAATATTTTAAATTATTGACAAAATTCACAATAAACGCGCTCACCTCAAATTCTCGTTTCTGACGATGTTGATCCGCATACTTTTTCTGTCTGTCTTGAGAAGCTAATAAACGCGCTTTTATAACTTTCACGATTTCTGCAGTTTGGTGTACCAATTCTGGTCCTAGAAGTTGTCGTTCACCAACCTCATCCCAACATAGTGGAGTCCGACATTTTCGCCTGTATAACGCTTCGTATGGCGGCATGCCAATACTTGCGTGATAACTGTTGTTGTAAGCAAACTCGACCAATGGTAGGTGGTCAGCCCAGTTTCCCTTAAAATCCATAACATAGGCGCGTAACATATCCTCCAAAGTTTGGATCGTTCTTTCGCTCTGGCCATCAGTTTGAGGATGATATGCAGTGCTCATTCTCAACTGAGTTCCCAAGCATTCTTGTAAACGCTTCCAAAAATTTGACGTAAACCTCGGATCTCGATCAGACACAATAGACACAGGAACACCATGTCGCGAAATAATTTCTTTGATGTATAATTTCGCTAACTGGTCCAGGTTGAATCTAATCTTGATTGGTAAGAAATGCGCTGATTTTGTCAGTCTGTCCACGATTACCCAAATCGAGTCAAAACCTTTTTGTGTAGTCGGCAAACCTACGACGAAATCCATTGTTATGTGTTCCCACTTCCACTCTGGTATTTCTAACGGCTGCAACAAACCACTGGGTCGCTGATGTTCAGCTTTCACTTTCTGGCACGTCAAACATCTGGCAACACATTCTGCCACATCACGCTTCATTCCTGACCACCAATAATGCTGTCGAAGATCCTGATACATTTTTGTACTCCCTGGGTGGACTGAGTAACGTGTATTGTGAGCTTCATCCAAGATCTTCCTTCTAACATCGGTTACCAATGGAACCCAAATTCAATGTTCAAATCTGATTAATTCCTTGGCATCAATACTGAACTTTCCACCTTGTCCCTCAGAGACTTCCTTCCTAATCTTCTCACACTCCACATCTTGAAGTTGAGCTTCTTTGATTTGGTCCAGCAACACCGGACGAACCTCGATCTGAAATATTTTCTCCTTTGATTCATGCTGGCACTTCACCTCCAATTCTAACTTCGCCATCTGCTTAACAAGTTCCTCCTGAGCAGTCAATAACATAAGTTTCTCCCGACCCTTCCTGCTTAATGCATCAGCAACGACATTCGCCTTTCCTGGATGATAGAGAATTTCGCAGTCGTAATCCTTAATCAGTTCTAACCATAGCCTTTGTTGCATGTTGAGGTCCTTCTGTGTAAAAATGTACTTGAGGCTCTTATGATCCGTGTAGATCTCACACTTCTCACCATAAAGGTAGTGCCTCCAGATCTTCAGAGCAAACACTACCGCTGCCAATTCTAAATCATGCGTTGGGTATCCCTTCTCGTAATCTTTCAATTGTCGTGATGCGTACGCAATAACCTTGCCGTTTTGCATAAGCACACAGCCAAGGCCCTTATGCGACGCGTCACTATAAACCACAAAATTTCCGGTACTATCTGGCAAAGATAATATAGGTGCCATACTTAACCTTTTCTTTAATTCTTAAAAACTCGTACTTCTTCGTCCAGACAAACTTAATCGCCTTCCTAGTCAAATTTGTCAATGGAGTGGCGATCTTAGAAAAATCTTGTATAAACCGTCGATAATATCCAGCCAAACCTAAGAAACTCCTTACTTCAGACGGTGTCTTCGGTTGCTCCCAATCTATTACCGCTTCGACTTTAGCCGGATCAACCGAAATCCCATCTTTATCAATTATATGCCCAAGAAATTGAACACGATCCAACCAAAACTCACATTTTGAAAATTTTGCATAAAGCTTCTCTTTCCGTAATGTCTCTAAAGTTAGTCTCAGATGCTCCACATGGTCTTCTCGTGATTTAGAATACACTAAAATATCGTCGATAAACACCACCACGAACTTATCTAGAAATGGTTTAAACACCCTATTCATTAAGTCCATGAATGCCGCAGGTGCATTCGTTAGACCGAATGACATAACCAGAAACTCGTAGTGACCGTAACGAGTTCTGAACGCCGTCTTCGGAACATCCTCCTTTCTCACTTTCAGCTGATGGTAACCACTTCTTAAGTCTATCTTTGAAAAATGAGTAGCACCCTTCAGTTGATCGAACAGATCATCAATTCTCGGTAACGGGCAATTATTCTTGATTGTAACCTTGTTCAATTCACGATAATCTATGCAAAGACGCATCGAACCATTTTTCTTTTTAACAAACAACACCGGTGCTCCCCACGGCAAAACACTCAGTTGAATGTACTTCTTGTCTAGTAGCTCTTACAATTGCACCATCAACTCCTTCATCTCAACCGGAGCCATTCGGTACGGAGCTTTTAATATAAGCGCAGTCCCGGGCACTAAATTAATAACGAATTCAATCTCTCTTTCTGGAGGTAATCCCGGCAAATCATCCGGAAAAACATCCACAAAATCCCTCACCACTGGTATTTCTTCCAATTTTGTACCGGTCTTCCGAGTATCTACCACATGAGCTAAATACCATACACATCCTTGCTTCAGTAACTTCTTGGCTTGCATAATCATTAGACAAGTTGTCTGCCTTGGCGATTTGCTACCATAAAACACCACCTTAGACGGAGTCTTAAGGTTTACACACTTCTTTTGGCAATCAATAATCGCCCCACAATTATACAACCAATCCATCCCTAGAATGACGTCAAATTCTCCAAGTTTAATCGGAATAAGATCTACTGTCATCATATGACCATGAATATCTACCTCGTAATTTTTGTACACATACCTAATTGGTATCACTTCCCTATTGGCAATCTCTATGTTTAAGGGAAAGTCTAACTCTTCTCGAGGTATCTCCAGTTTCTTAGCAAAATCATCAGAAATGAAAGAACAAGTTGCACTCGAATCAAAAAGTACATATGCATTCAAATTATTTACTGGTAGGATACCTGCCACCACTTCCTTGGATTGAACCGCATCCTGGACCGTCATATTAAAAGTGCAAGCAGTCGGGCGATTTGTAGCTGGTCTAGAGATAGTTAGTGCACCTCCACTATTGCTTCCTTTGCCTCTAGTTCCCCCACTAGCAACTTTCCTTGGACAATCACGAGCAAGATGGTCTTTTGACCCGCACGTGAAACATGCACCCTTCTTTGGGGCAGTGCAATTTGGAGCAATGTGGCCCTCTTGTCCACAGTTGTAACAGACTCTCTTTCCTTTCAAGCACACACCTACATGATTCTTACCACAGGTTGCACAAGCTTCAGTTTTCTTCCTCTGGTTACTCTGCTGACTTACAGTAGAACCAACATCATTCCATTTTTGTTTTTGGTTTCCTCCCCCATTGCTACCACTCGGCCTATTTTCGGTCTCATTCCTTTTCTTCTTCTGCTCCTGGTTGTATTTGGTTAATGCATCACTTCCTCCCTCTGCTATTATTGCTTTCTCTAACACCACCGTAAATGTGTTGAGTTGAAACATAGAAACCCTACTGTAAAGCCAAGGTTTCAATCCCTGCTCGAATCGTCTAGCCTTTCTCTCATCCGTGTTAACTTGATATGGTGCAAACCTCGCTAGTTCATTGAACCTTGCCGCGTATTCTGGCACTGTCATTGTTCCTTGCTTAAGTTCGAGAAACTGAACCTCCATCTGGTTCTGAGCACTAGCCGGGAAATACATTTCGAAGAACATCTCTTTAAACCGATCCCACGGTATAACTCCTTCTCCTGCTCTCGTCTTGTTGGCCTGCCACCAGTAACTGGCTTCCGACTTTAACATGAAAGTCGCAAAGGCAATCTTCTGATCATTCCCGACCCTAGCGACTTCAAAAACTTTTTCCATTTCGATTACCCAGGTTTGGGCTTCTATCGGATCCATTATTCCTTTAAACTCAGGGGGACCAACGGCCTTAAAATCCTTAAAGGTCGTAGCTTGAGCTTGTGGTTGATTTGCAAAAACTCCAGTCAAAAGGTTCACTAGTTGCTGAACTAGGTTAGCATCGGGTGGATTATTGTTATTGTTGTTAGTAGACCCCTCTGGGGGTGGTTGCTGACGGGGTCGTCCAACTCTTCTTGGCGGCATAATTCTGTTGAAGACAACGCTTTTTAGACAATTGCTAAATTTTTTTTAAGTACTTATATCTTAATTAAAACATACTTAAATATTCAAAAGTAGAAACTTAACACATAACATTTTTCAAAAAAACTACTTTATTCATTCATTCTCAAACTCAAAAGATAGCATTTTACTATTTACATCATCATCTAAGAAGATAACTTCGACATTTCACCATTAACATCTTATCCCATTATTTATATAAACTAGGATTTACATTCAAAATACTTGTTATAATATCATTTCTCTAATAACTTAGGAAGACAACCCTCGGCGCACAACCTCCTCAAGTTCTTGCTCCATGATGCGAACCATAGTTCGGCGATCCACGAACCTCGGATGATCCTCTAACTGTGTTGGGTAATGGCGAACCCGGTCTTGAGCCCTATCTATTGTCGTGTGGTAAATATACTCCATGTCATCGATCTTGAACTTCTTCGCACGAATCTCTCCTTCAGCACGATCCAATCGTTGAGAAACCCTAATGTGAGCGTTTTCAACCCTGTTACGCATAGCAGTTTCCTCCTTCAAAGCTTCTTTTAACTCCTCCATCGCAATCTTCAATTGGCCGATCTCAGACTTTAATTCATCATTCTCATTTTTCAGTTCACCATTTTCAGCCTTCACCACCTCATTCTCTGACTTCACCTTTTCATTTTCATCTAACAGTTGCTCTTGCTGACCCTCTGCGTGAACTAATTTCCATTATACATCACCCAATCGTACTTCTAAATCATAGATCTCTCCGTCCTTCTCCTCGATAGTAACTCGGCGTGTCTCTGACACTTCCTCCAAAACTCGGAGTTGTTCCCGAAGTTTGACATTTTCATCGTATAACTGCTCGTACATCAGCTCCTCGGGATCCTCCTCCTCTTCCTCCTCCTCCTGAACAGTGACTAGCCTCTGCCCAGGTGCTTTCACAGTCACCAACCGTTCGCTGATCACATGCACATCTCTGGCCTCCTTCACGTACACTAACACTCAATCCTCATCTCAATTTCCAATTAATCACTGATTATTAATCCTATTTCAGAAGCTACAAGCTTGGCTACAACAATATAACACTTTAAGAATCACCAAAACTTATCTTTAAGTTCAATTTTATATAATCATCATCAAATATTCACTTACAATCCATCTTACATCTTGGTATTCATATATTATATTAATTTAAGTTTTAATCCTGCATAGAGTGACATATCGCAATTACCAGAAAAGAAAAGAAAAAAAAACCTTTCCAGCAATGATCTCGCCGGGGAGAGAATTTACTTTATAAATTTCTCGCCGGGGCGAGAGTTTACTTTACAATTTTCTCGCCGGGGCGAGATCTCGACTGCAACCTCCACAATTCGCGAACCAACGAAACACAGACCAAATTTTTCCAAATTCTATCATCCAACACATAAATTAAACATACCCAGACACCAAACATGCTGTAAAACAACTACCCAACATGTTTCTAACAATTCTAACTATTATAAAACACATAATCAACCAATTAGAACCCAAAATTCTCTGTTTATACAAAATATTCATATTTTGGCCTATTTGATAAAATTTAACACTGTGAATTCATCTCTAAACCATTTTAATCCATTCCACTTGCATTCTTTTTGTCTCTCATCACATTAACACAATCAAAAGTCAATTTACCAATTAATATCTGAATTGAACATCAAATTTTATATATTTAAACCATACATGAAAGTAAAAACTCTGAAAAAACCAAAAACTCTTTTTAAAGGATGTTTTCATGGATTGATACCTACAAATTGGTTTATAACATCATACAATCACTACTACATGCTTACTATCAATTACTACCAAGTAATTCATATATTTAGCAAATAAATTCACATATAGGAAGGCAAAAATCATATACTGTGAAAACTTTCTAACAAAATTTTAATAATTATACCTTCTATTGCTTTGAAAACTTATCCAATCTTCTTTGCTTGAGTTCTTGCTTTCAATTTTTCCAATATTTCACTCTCAATTTATCTCTCAAATTTTCTCTCTTCTTCTCTGTATATTTTTTTCTTCTTTGGCTTATAAGAATAAACTGATAAAATATCACGTTCACCAGTTACAAACCCAGAAGGCTTCATCAGTTAAAAAAACTAAAAGGTCACAAAGCCTTGTTTGGCTAGACCCTAAAGAAAAACTCATTTTTACCAACCAAGAGCCACATGGCCTTGTTTGGTTTAACTAAATAAAACTCTTCTTCCATTTATTTTAATAACTCATTATATCATATAGTTTAATTGCCACACTAATAATTTAATTAAACCCATTATTAAATAAATCCAATTAAATCTTACTAATTTTATTAAAACTTTTATTTGATCAATACCACTATTACCAAATAAATTATTTTATTCAAATAAATCCTTTGCTCAAATAAATCATTTAATCGTCTAATTTAATTATTAAATTAAACTAGAATAAACACATCAAATCACATACAAATACACTTAACACAATTACTCTTAACATGAATTATTCCACAATAACTTTATCATTTATTTATTTTACTCAATAAATAATTAATAAAATATTTATTAACTCAATAAATAAATATTTTAAATTATTTACAAAATTCACAATCGTTACAACATTGGAAGAGGAACTGCAAGGAGTATCTTGCGGACCAAAAGAAGCTTGGAAAAGCTTCGACTTCCGATCTAGGTTTGTTCATAATTGAAATTAATTTTTCTGAAAGTCAAAATTCTACTTGGGTATTGGGTACCGGCTGTGGTTCTCACATATGTAACAATATTCAGGGTCTAAGCAGAAGTAGAATGCTGAACAAGGATGAAGTTGTCCTATAAGTGGGAAATGGAGCAAAGGTTGTTGCATTAGCTATAGGAACTTATTGTTTGGCAGTGCCTACGGGCAAGTCCACTAGTCTAAATAATTGTTATTATGTTCCAACACTTATAAGAAACATTATTTCAATTTCTGTATTAGATATGGATGGTTTTGATATTATAATAAAGAACAACAATTGTTCTATTTATAATATAAATGTTTTATATGGTGTTGGCAATTTACTGAATGTACTTTACATACTTGACTTGCATGAAAATATATTTCAAATTGAACAAACTAAGAAAAGGAAAAGAGATGATGTTAATTATACCTTTATGTGGCACTATAGACTCGGTCATATTAATGAAACAATATTAACCAAGTTGCATAAAGATGGGCTTTTTGTAATATCCCGAATGTTTATGAGTTAGCAAATCATGATATTAAATTATTATGATGATTGTGGCATACAATGATCCTTAGAAAAGGAAATTGATGGGTTAAACATAGGATAATACTCAGAGATTAAATAGGTAATATGAAACAATGTTATAGTAATACGTTAAAATTTATTCAACGATAAAATTTCGGAAGAAATTAGACGAAAACCGAGTAAGAGGTTTGATATTTGTGATTCCGAGGACGGAATCCTTATAAGGAGGGAAGGATGTGACAACCCGGATTTTTGAGAATAATTATAATAAGAATTTAATATAGAATAATTCTTATTATGAATCGCGTTTGAATATATATGTGTTATATATATTTATGTGATTAAATAGATGAGCTTAATATGTATATATATAAATGTGAAATATATACATAGATTCGAAATGAATGAGTTAATAGTTAATTTTTGCAACGATCGCGAGTCATGGGTAGCTTGATAATTCGAGCTTATGAATATTATTGAATAAAAATAGACTTTTATTGATAATATTATGTGGTAAGTGTTTAAAGGTTATATTAATAACCTAGATTATGTGTAGACGATGATTAGTAGGTATCAAAGTTTTCGTATTAGCTAATTTGGCGGATTCGAGAAATATCGCTAGAGTACTATTTATTGGATTAAATAAATAGTTAAAGGATAATATTATTGGATGAGTTATTTATTGTAAAGACGCTAACCCAAAATATGGGTGAGATATATGTACGTTGATGTATATGATTATGGGGAGTTAATCGGAAAGAGTAGCGATCGCGAATCGTGAATACCCTTGTAATTTGGGTTTATTAATAGTATTAACGGACTAAATATTATTTTTATGTGACGAACTTTAAGGTTAATTTATAACCTGAATGATGTCAATGTATGAAGTTGTATGCGCTATTGAATCGTAGGAGTGAATAATTGATTTTGCGAAAGATCACAAAATTACTATTCACGGGGCACGTTTCCCGAGGCACTATTCACGCCATAAAATTTTTGTGCCTTTTTCGATTATAATAAATTTCATTAAGACGTGTATGCGAAGGAATAATTTTTCCAAAGCGTCAGAAAATTTTATTCGAGCTGATACGTGATTTTATCCGTATCCGAAATGTATAATAAGACTGTTCCGAATAAATGGACAAACCCCGTAATAATTATTTTTACGTATCCCAATATTTATGGTAATGCCCATTTTAATTTTGGGTAGGGTTATTTACCAGTTTTGGTACAAAAGTGGGAGTTTTCGGGTATATTTTTGGTGTATTTGGGTATTTATTTTGGCTTGTCACTCCAAGAGGGAACCAATTCCTCATTTTGGACCAATCAAATTGCAAGGAGGGAGAGCTATTGCCGGTAATGTTGAAAAATTGGCCACCTTGAGCCATTAAACCACAAACTCATTTTTCTTCCCAAATTTACTCCTCCACTCTCCCAAATAATTCAACAACTTCATTCCTCTATTGCAAACCATCAGCTCCCCATTCAAACCCATTTCAAATTCTGCAGAGAGAGAGAGAGTGAGAGTGAGAGAGCTCGCCGGAAAAAGGAGGAGGAGGAGTCGCCGGAAGTTCGCCGGAAAAAGGAAGGAGGAAGAAGAAGGAGGCACGGGAGGAAGAAGAAGAGAATCCAAGCAAGGAGGACCTTCAAAATAAATCCTAGCCGAGCTTCTTAATCATCTAGGAAGGATTTATAGAGGTAAACACCAATCAAATCCTTTCCATTCGATTTCTTATTGAGTTTTTCAAGTTTTTCTTAGTTTTGAGCTCTTAAGCTTGTGGGTCAGATTTGTGGCGATTCTTGGTATTTTTGTTTGTGGTGATTGTTTGTAAATGTTGTTAAGAGGTTATATAAGCCATTAATAACATCATAGTGGAACAAAAACGCAAGAAATCTGTACCTATGCTTAAGGAGGATGAAGAACATGAAGAACAATGAACTTTGGACATGAACTTGGACATTTGGACGATGTAGAGGACTTTGTAGCTATGATTTTTTGTTTGTTTAATTCGTTTGTTGTTATGATATTGTACTTCCATGGGTTATGAGTTTAACCCAGTTGGAATGGAGTAAAAAGGGATTAAAACGAAGTTTTGGTGATGATTTTGGTGAAGAACACCAAGAACACCAAGAACACGAAAATATAACATGAGTTGATACTTTTGCCTAAGATTTGGCCATGTTAATATTAATGGATAGCTCTGAATTTTTGATATGTTGTAGCCCTATGTCTTAGGAGTCCATAGAGTCCGGAACGGACCAATTTGAACGTGTATTGAGAGAGTTATGGTGGTTGGAAGCAAGATAGGTCTAGAACACCAAAACAGAGCATTCCGGGAAGCAAAACCCGTTGGGGACTCAGGCCTAGCGCCAACGGCGCTTGGCTGGGCGCTGTAGGAGCTGGCCACGGGGCCAGCTACTGCATAGGATCGCTGTAGGCGCTGGCCATAGGCCATTGTGAGCGCCAACGGCGCTGGTAAGGAAACTGTGCAAAACTGCTCCGACGTCCTTTAGTAAAATGGGCATAACTTTCTCATACGAACTCGGATTGAGGCGATTCAAGATGATTCGGAAAGAGAACGAGTATACCTACAACTTTCGTTCTTTAAGTTTTCCCATTTGAGGTCGGGATCAATTCCCAAATTGACCATTTGTATGACTGATGTGTTTTGGGGGCAATCGGAGAGTGTCGAGCATGCGCGTAAGCACGCGTAATGCTCCCGAAAATGTTAAATGATGTTCTAAGTTTTTATAACATAAATGTTATGATTTATAATGATACTTAACATTAACCAATGAGTACTAGATAAATTGAATGGGCATGTTAGGCGTATGCAAATGCATGTCGCCTGGGCGTTCGAATAATCAAGTTTAGCGTATAGACGTGCAAGCATCATAACGTCGTAACTAGTGTGTATAATCTTGTTTAATATTTTGTTTCTAATACTAATGAAACATGATAGTGTGTTATAAACCAATGCATGAGCATGCTAAGCACATGCAAAGGAGGCGAATTAGGTGTGTGACGTGTAAACGTCGAAACGCCGTGTAAAGTGTTAATGAACTTGAATAATGTCTCGATTCAAATGAAATGAACATTATAAGATACGGGATGGGGTTAATGTAACCAATAAGTATTGATGGTGATAAGGGTCGTAAAGTTTTCAAACGACGCGACGCCGAGTAACGTTTTAGAGTTAATCGCGTTATTAATTTATAATGCGCGAACAATATGAGATAAGAGTTGTTATATATAAACCATTATATGAAGCCTTTTTAGTGGCTAATTGGTATTTTATTGTTAAATAAATTGTGTAGGATATTTGAAGGACGAGCCATCATAATTTGGCAAGGAACGCTTAAAGGCAAGTTCTTTCAGTAACTTGTTGACTTATTTAAATGTATTGATGTACATGACTTGATTACTAAATCTTTCACTGTTATCTAAATTATACGCGAGCATGATTAAAGTGTGCACAATGTGAAACTATGTGACTATATTGTTCTATGTGGAACTTGAACTATTGTGAATATACAATGTGAGATGCATGAAGTATGCTATGAGATACATGATGCATGTATACAGATGAATTGCATAAGATTTATAATGCATGAGTAAGATGCATAGTATGAGAATCATGATCCATGGATAAATGCAAACTTATGTGTTACCTGAAGCATGAAATGCGAAAACTGTTAGTTCTTGCTGAGCCGTCGTGCTCATTCTTGCAAAAATAAAACTTTTGCAGATTTACGATGCAATGCAATTATCTTGATATCGTGATGATAAGGAGTAGAGGCACAGGGATTCAAGAAGGTTGCAAAATTTTTTCTTTATTGTAATTATTTAGCTGTGATGACAGTGTATGATGTACGTGAATTTGAATATCTAAACCTTGAGTTAAAGATGAAGGTTATCCATTATAGTATTTATGGTGTGATTATGTTAGTTACTTGTTATAGTAAACTAGAAGGATGACGATGATGTATAAAGGACATTTTTATAACGATTGTTTGGTTATTGAATAACCTTGCGTATATTCAGGGATCGAATAAGTCAGAATTTGAACCTTGCGTTCACATATGAGATATTGTAAAGGACCATGGTATTTACTCGACCTTGATCATAAGTGTAGTATTTAAAGGTTACGAAATCTGGATTTGTAATAAAGAGTGTGATGGTAAGTTTTAATACTTATTGTTGTATAGTACTGTTATGTACAACATGAATAAGCGTTATATTTGTGATGATTATTAAATGATGTATTAATTAAGGTCTTCGTACCTGAGATTAGATGGGAAAATGTTGTAATATTATTGTAATTACATATTTTTAGTAAGCCTATGTTGTATGGGTAGTACCGTGACGCACCGGACCCGGGTTCAAGGTAAGACCCGAGTTTCGGGGGGCGTTACAGTTGGTATCAGAGCTGATAGGTTATAAACCTTGGGTAAGAGTACCTTAGGCTATAACTGTAGTGAAGGAAGATGATAATGATGAAGATAGATAAAACTCAAATAGAGTTTAATTGATAGTAAATGAATTTAGAAAATTCATAGTAAGAGTTGAGATATATATAAGACGATTCAAAGTAGAATCTCGATGCGTTATAAAAGATGAGAATTGGGAGTTACCTGACTCCAGTGATATAGATGATAAGTATTGATCAATAGACGAGGTCTATAAGGCGTAAAGGCATAAAATCATATATTATGATTAAAGAGAAGAGTAGAGAAGGTCGTAGGATGAAACGATCGTAGGATAAGGAAGATCGTAATGTAAAACGATTGTAGAGTAAGATCACGATGTGATTGGATTAAGTCATAGAATGACAGATGATCAATTGAATGATTGAAAATTTTAGCTGAATGCTATAGACAGATGGTACTATGAGATAGTACGAGTAAAACTCGGAAAGAGTTATGGGTGATGAAACACGAATTAAATTCTTGTTAAGCAACGAGTAAGCTAGGATTGGGGGTGATTTCAATTGAGGACTCATGTTAGTGGCTGAGTTGTACAATTCCTTGTATGGGCAGGGGATTCGTGCTTGGTTTGAGAACCACTTAGCTTCCTATATCGGTATAGTGGTTGAGTTGAACAATTTCTTGTATGGGCGGGGAATTTGTGCTTGGTGTAACAACCCCTTAGCCTCCTATATTGATTAGTAGCCGAGTTGATCGATTCCTTGTATGGGCAGGGGATTGTGATAGGTTCGACAATCACTTAGCTTCCTATATTGATAATCGTTGGAACCTAGTATCGCGCTATCGCTATACGTATGACGAGAAGGTGATTCTTTTCTCATATTTATATTTGATAGTTAGAGAATATTAAGATTAGGTGCAAGTTCTTTAAACTCACACGTATGGTAAGTTCGTGACTCATAATCATATGGTCTGATGGAACCCCTCAGCGAATGGACGATTTTGGTCTGACTAGGATAAGTTTCTAAACCCATATGATTGTGGTAAGTTCCTGAACTCATATTGTGTGGTAAGTTTGATGAACTATATTGGGGTATCGAAAGGTTGTGGATTTAGAACTGTGAATTCTCAAAATGATGAGCATTGATGGAGTTAGAAATAGATAAAATTATTCAATAGTGGAGAAATGGGAGAAATTGAAGTTGATGAGGAGACATGGATATTCCAAATCTTCTAGCTATGCTAGACTTCGAAATTTATTGACTTCGTGCTGACATTTGCACTTTTGCTCTTCGAAAAATGTATGGAGCCAGATTTCTGGACCAGGGATTTTAAATGTACTATTATTCATATGTCTAAGCTAATAGTTTCGGCTAGACAAAGTTGATTTGAAAATATCAAAATGTATTTTTAAATTGCCATCAATGCATCATGAAACCTGGTGTAGAATGACAGATGATGGAGTCATCAATGCAGATTAACCTAGTGTTGGATGTGATCATAGGATCGTCAACCCACTAAGGTATGATGTAGTATGACAAGGTCAGAAAATGACGGAATCCTAACACACTGTTGCAACAGTGCAGTATTATGACGTCATAAAATGATTTTTGTTTTCTCTAAGGTATAAAAAAAATTGCATGCCAATTGAGTTGGCTATAATGATTCGATTGATGTCCGAATTATTGATGTAAGTCTAAGCTATTTGATTCGGCTAGACGAATGTTGCAATGTGTTTATGAAATTCAAGCATTATTTGAGAATTTATGCTAAACCAAATTGTTTTGGTGCGGATTCTTGAGCTGGGAGAATAACCCGGAATAGGGGAATATAAGTGTCGGTTATCTGGCACGGTCAGGATTTAATGTTATGCATACACATGGTGTACGAGAGGTCGATCCCCTCAAGTACAACTGGCGGAGAGCAACCCTTAATATGGATGCTATAAGTGTCGGGTATCCGATGTAGTCAGAGTTAAATGTTATGCATATACATGGGGTATGAGAGGCTGATCCCCTCGAGTACTACTGACGGACTAATTCCTTGACTACGTTCATGGTCTTTATGAGGTAGATTACCTTTTTCATAATTGAAATTGGTAGGGGTAGTAATACCCGTAAACCTCCAT
Source organism: Aralia elata (assembly GCA_034770075.1). NCBI lineage: Eukaryota > Viridiplantae > Streptophyta > Magnoliopsida > Apiales > Araliaceae > Aralia > Aralia elata. The sequence continues at coordinate 27,040,199 of CM068379.1, read as the reverse complement.
GGTCATGGTTTTTATGACCCCTCAGCATAATATGAAAAGTTTTTAAGGAACATTTTATTTCCTATTTGTTCAAGTTACTTCACAATTATTAAACAATTGTTGAAGTTTCCTATTATTTGGGAAACTGATTTTGGGAAGAGTGATTATCCCAAGGAGAAGTAGTCGTAGAATGCGACAATTTTACGTGAATCCTTGAAAGAGGACAGTGTAAAGGTTAGATTGAAAACCTAGTTTTGATGGGTAGAATAAGCAAAGATGAATGCATTGAAATTTCGAGGACGAAATTTCTTAGAAGAAGGGGTGAAATGTAATATCCCGAAATGTTTATGAGTTAGCAAATCATGATATTAAATTATTATGATGATTGTGGCATACAATGATCCTTAGAAAAGGAAATTGATGGGTTAAACATAGGATAATACTCAGAGATTAAATAGGTAATATGAAACAATGTTATAGTAATACGTTAAAATTTATTCAACGATAAAATTTCGGAAGAAATTAGACGAAAACCGAGTAAGAGGTTTGATATTTGTGATTCCGAGGACGGAATCCTTATAAGGAGGGAAGGATGTGACAACCCGGATTTTTGAGAATAATTATAATAAGAATTTAATATAGAATAATTCTTATTATGAGTCGCGTTTGAATATATATGTGTTATATATATTTATGTGATTAAATAGATGAGCTTAATATGTATATATATAAATGTGAAATATATACATAGATTCGAAATGAATGAGTTAATAGTTAATTTTTGCAACGATCGCGAGTCATGGGTAGCTTGATAATTCGAGCTTATGAATATTATTGAATAAAATAGACTTTTATTGATAATATTATGTGGTAAGTGTTTAAAGGTTATATTATAACCTAGATTATGTGTAGACGATGATTAGTAGGTATCAAAGTTTTTGTATTAGCTAATTTGGCAGATTCGAGAAATATCGCTAGAGTACTATTTATTGGATTAAATAAATAGTTAAAGGATAATATTATTGGATGAGTTATTTATTGTAAAGACGCTAACCCAAAATATGGGTGAGATATATGTACGTTGATGTATATGATTATGGGGAGTTAATCGGAAAGAGTAGCGATCGCGAATCGTGAATACCCTTGTAATTTGGGTTTATTAATAGTATTAACGGACTAAATATTATTTTTATGTGACAAACTTTAAGGTTAATTTATAACCTGAATGATGTCAATGTATGAAGTTGTATGCGCTATTGAATCGTAGGAGTGAATAATTGATTTTGCGAAAGATCACAAAATTACTATTCACGGGGCACGTTTCCCGAGGCACTATTCACGCCATAAAATTTTTGTGCCTTTTTCGATTATAATAAATTTCATTAAGACGTGTATGCGAAGGAATAATTTTTCCAAAGCGTCAGAAAATTTTATTCGAGCTGATACGTGATTTTATCCGTATCCGAAATGTATAATAAGACTGTTCCGAATAAATGGACAAACCCCGTAATAATTATTTTTACGTATCCCAATATTTATGGTAATGCCCATTTTAATTTTGGGTAGGGTTATTTACCAGTTTTGGTACAAAAGTGGGAGTTTTCGGGTATATTTTTGGTGTATTTGGGTATTTATTTTGGCTTGTCACTCCAAGAGGGAACCAATCCCTCATTTTGGACCAATCAAATTGCAAGGAGGGAGAGCTATTGCCGGTAATGTTGAAAAATTGGCCACCTTGAGCCATTAAACCACAAACTCATTTTTCTTCCCATATTTACTCCTCCACTCTCCCAAATAATTCAACAACTTCATTCCTCTATTGCAAACCATCAGCTCCCCATTCAAACCCATTTCAAATTCTGCAGAGAGAGAGAGTGAGAGTGAGAGAGCTCGCCGGAAAAAGGAGGAGGAGTCGCCGGAAGTTCGCCGGAAAAAGGAAGGAGGAAGAAGAAGGAGGCACGGGAGGAAAAAGAAGAGAATCCAAGCAAGGAGGACCTTCAAAATAAATCCTAGCCGAGCTTCTTAATCATCTAGGAAGGATTTATAGAGGTAAACACCAATCAAATCCTTTCCATTCGATTTCTTATTGAGTTTTTCAAGTTTTTCTTAGTTTTGAGCTCTTAAGCTTGTGGGTCGGATTTGTGGCGATTCTTGGTATTTTTGTTTGTGGTGATTGTTTGTAAATGTTGTTAAGAGGTTATATAAGCCATTAATAACATCATAGTGGAACAAAAACGCAAGAAATCTGTACCTATGCTTAAGGAGGATGAAGAACATGAAGAACAATGAACTTTGGACATGAACTTGGACATTTGGACGATGTAGAGGACTTTGTAGCTATGATTTTGTGTTTGTTTAATTCGTTTGTTGTTATGATATTGTACTTCCATGGGTTATGAGTTTAACCCAGTTGGAATGGAGTAAAAAGGGATTAAAACGAAGTTTTGGTGATGATTTTGGTGAAGAACACCAAGAACACCAAGAAAACGAAAATATAACATGAGTTGATACTTTTGCCTAAGATTTGGCCATGTTAATATTAATGGATAGCTCTGAATTTTTGATATGTTGTAGCCCTATGTCTTAGGAGTCCATAGAGTCCGGAACGGACCAATTTGAACGTGTATTGAGAGAGTTATGGTGGTTGGAAGCAAGATAGGTCTAGAACACCAAAACAGAGCATTCCGGGAAGCAAAACCCGTTGGGGACTCAGGCCTAGCGCCAACGGCGCTTGGCTGGGCGCTGTAGGCGCTGGCCACGGGGCCAGCTACTGCATAGGATCGCTGTAGGCGCTGGCCATAGGCCATTGTGAGCGCCAACGGCGCTGGTAAGGAAACTGTGCAAAACTGCTCCGACGTCCTTTAGTAAAATGGGCATAACTTTCTCATACGAACTCGGATTGAGGCGATTCAAGATGATTCGGAAAGAGAACGAGTATACCTACAACTTTCGTTCTTTAAGTTTTCCCATTTGAGGTCGGGATCAATTCCCAAATTGACCATTTGTATGACTGATGTGTTTTGGGGGCAATCGGAGAGTGTCGAGCATGCGCGTAAGCACGCGTAATGCTCCCGAAAATGTTAAATGATGTTCTAAGTTTTATAACATAAATGTTATGATTTATAATGATACTTAACATTAACCAATGAGTACTAGATAAATTGAATGGGCATGTTAGGCGTATGCAAATGCATGTCGCCTGGGCGTTCGAATAATCAAGTTTAGCGTATAGACGTGCAAGCATCATAACGTCGTAACTAGTGTGTATAATCTTGTTTAATATTTTGTTTCTAATACTAATGAAACATGATAGTGTGTTATAAACCAATGCATGAGCATGCTAAGCACATGCAAAGGAGGCGAATTAGGTGTGTGACGTGTAAACGTCGAAACGCCGTGTAAAGTGTTAATGAACTTGAATAATGTCTCGATTCAAATGAAATGAACATTATAAGATACGGGATGGGGTTAATGTAACCAATAAGTATTGATGGTGATAAGGGTCGTAACGTTTTCAAACGACGCGACGCCGAGTAACGTTTTAGAGTTAATCGCGTTATTAATTTATAATGCGCGAACAATATGAGATAAGAGTTGTTATATATAAACCATTATATGAAGCCTTTTTAGTGGCTAATTGGTATTTTATTGTTAAATAAATTGTGTAGGATATTTGAAGGACGAGCCATCATAATTTGGCAAGGAACGCTTAAAGGCAAGTTCTTTCAGTAACTTGTTGACTTATTTAAATGTATTGATGTACATGACTTGATTACTAAATCTTTCACTGTTATCTAAATTATACGCGAGCATGATTAAAGTGTGCACAATGTGAAACTATGTGACTATATTGTTCTATGTGGAACTTGAACTATTGTGAATATACAATGTGAGATGCATGAAGTATGCTATGAGATACATGATGCATGTATACAGATGAATTGCATAAGATTTATAATGCATGAGTAAGATGCATAGTATGAGAATCATGATCCATGGATAAATGCAAACTTATGTGTTACATGAAGCATGAAATGCGAAAACTGTTAGTTCTTGCTGAGCCGTCGTGCTCATTCTTGCAAAAATAAAACTTTTGCAGATTTACGATGCAATGCAATTATCTTGATATCGTGATGATAAGGAGTAGAGGCACAGGGATTCAAGAAGGTTGCAAAATTTTTTCTTTATTGTAATTATTTAGCTGTGATGACAGTGTATGATGTACGTGAATTTGAATATCTAAACCTTGAGTTAAAGATGAAGGTTATCCATTATAGTATTTATGGTGTGATTATGTTAGTTACTTGTTATAGTAAACTAGAAGGATGACGATGATGTATAAAGGACATTTTTATAACGATTGTTTGGTTATTGAATAACCTTGCGTATATTCAGGGATCGAATAAGTCAGAATTTGAACCTTGCGTTCACATATGAGATATTGTAAAGGACCATGGTATTTACTCGACCTTGATCATAAGTGTAGTATTTAAAGGTTACGAAATCTGGATTTGTAATAAAGAGTGTGATGGTAAGTTTTAATACTTATTGTTGTATAGTACTGTTATGTACAACATGAATAAGCGTTATATTTGTGATGATTATTAAATGATGTATTAATTAAGGTCTTCGTACCTGAGATTAGATGGTAAAATGTTGTAATATTATTGTAATTACATATTTTTAGTAAGCCTATGTTGTATGGGTAGTACCGTGACGCACCGGACCCGGGTTCAAGGTAAGACCCGAGTTTCGGGGGGCGTTACACTTTTAGAGCTATCTGATTACGAATCATATCCAACTTGTGAATCATGTATCATGGGTAAGATGACCAAATCTCCTTTTAGTAGAAAAGGAGAAAGAGTTACAGAGTTGTTAGCGTTGGTATACACAGACGTATGTGGACCTATGATAACGAATGCATGAGGAGGGTATTCTTATTTTATCACTTTCACTAATGATCATTCTAGATTTGGATATGTGTATTCGATAAAATACAAATCTGAATCGTTTGAAAAGTTCAAAGAATTCAGAAGTGAAGTAGAGAAGCAAACTGGTAAGAGTATTAAGATTCTTCGATCGGATCGAGGAGGAGAATACTTAACCAACGAGTTTCTCAATTGTCTCAAAGAAAATGGTATAATCTCAAAATGGACTCCACCAGGGACGCCACAATTGAATAGTGTATCTGAAAGGAGAAATCGAACATTGTTGGACATGGTTTGTTCAATGATGAGTTTTACCAACCTTCTAGTATACTTTTGGGGTTATGCCTTAAAAACGGCTGCATACCTACTTAACAAGGTACCTACTAAATCTATCCCAAAGACCTCATATGAGTTATGGACAGGGAGGAAACCAAATCTTAAGTATGTTAAGACTTGGGTTTATCCAGCTTATGTCAAAAGGTTTGAGCATGATAAGCTAACTACTAGATCCGACAAGTGTAGATTTGTGGGATCCCCTAAAGAAACTGTAGGGTATTATTTCTATCATCCTACTGATCAAAATGTGTTTGTTGCAAAACATGCTGCCTTCTTAGAAAAGGAGTTTATCTTTGAAGGGGTCAGTGGAAGTAAGATGTATCTTGAAGAAGTTCAAGAACCACAAAATACTACGGATCAAAGTCAGGTACCTGACCAAGTGGAAGAACCTACTGTACCACAACCTATTCGTAAATCTGGAAGAGTACCGAAGATACCTGATAGGTATGGATTCATCATAGAGGATGATGATTAGGTACGCATCATAGATGATGATGATCCATTGACTTACGAAGAGGCTATGAGTAGTAAAGACTCAGAGAAATGGCTAGAAGACATGAAATCCGGGATGGACTCCATGTATGAAAACCAAGTATGGACTTTAGTTTCACCACCTGAGGGCATTAAACCTATTAGGTGCAAATGGGTCTTTAAGAGAAAGACTAGAGCGGACGGTAAGGCAGAGACCTATAAAGCCCGACTGGTTGTAAAAGGTTTCAAACAAAGACAAGTAGTTGACTATGATGAAACCTTCTCACCAGTAGCTATGCTCAAGTCCATTCGGATTTTACTTACAATTGCAGCTTATTATGACAACGAAATCTGGCAAATGGATGTAAAGACGACATTCCTCAATGGAGATCTTGAGGAAAATGTATATATGATACAGTCAGAGGGTTTTATTTCAACGGTTGGAACAAATCAAGTCTGTAAGCTATAACGATTCATTTATGGATTAAAGCAAGCTTCTCGAAGGTGGAACATTTGTTTTAATGAGATAATCAAAAAGTTTGATTTTATTAAAAATGAGGATGAACCTTGTGTCTACAAGAAGGTTAGTGGGAGCACTATTTCATTCCTAGTATTATATGTTGACGATATATTACTGATAGGGAATGATGTTCCATGCTACAGTCGATCAAAATTTGGTTATCTAAATACTTCTCTATGAAGGACTTGGGTGAGGCATCCTATATTTTGGGGATAAAGATCTATAGAGATAGATCTAAAAGGATGCTAGGCTTGTCCCAAGGAAAGTACATTGACTCGATGCTAAAGAAGTTTAGCATAGAAGATTTCAAGAGAGGTCTCATGCCGATGAGCCATGGAATACATCTCAGAAGAGCACTGGAAGGCAGTGAAAAACATCCTAAAGTACTTAAGAAGTACTAAGGATGTATTTCTTATCTACGGTGGGTCTGAATTGAAATTAGAGGGCTACATAGACTCAAGTTTTCAAACGGACCAAGATGACAGTAAATCCGTTTCAGGGTATGTGTTTACCTTAAACGGTGGCGTAGTGAGTTGAAAAAGTTCCAAGCAGCAAATAATTACTGATTCAGTGACAGAGGCATAGTACATAGCTGTAAGTGAAGCTGCAAAGGAAGCTGTTTGGATGAAGAAGTTCATAACTGAACTTGGAGTGGTTCCTAGCATTTGAGGAGTCGTACCTTTATTCTGTGACAACACTTGAGCTGTTGCACAGGCTAAGGAACCCAGGTCTCATTAGAAATCCAAACACGTGTTGCGACGGTTTCGTTTGATTAGAGAGATCATTGAAAGAGGAGATGTCACACTGCAGCGTGTGGACTCTCAAGACAACATTGCAGATCTACTTACTGAAGCTTTAACCCAAGAGCAGTTTGATCGTCACTTAGAGAAGATGGGTATTAGATACCATGGCGATTGGCTTTAGTGCAAGTGGGAGATTAAAAGTAGTATGCACACAAGCTAATCATATTTGATATGATGTAACACATACTTTGTAATCTTATTCATTTATTAATAAAAGTATTAAAGGTATTTTACATTATCGACATAGTGTTGTTATTTGATATGCGATAAACTCATAGTTTTAAGCAATGTTTTTAGAATCATGATGATGATCATGCTAATGAGATCTAAATTCTTAGAAAGCTTAAAATTAAAATCGTTACTAGTCGTTGGATTACTATAAAGGGGACTAGTGAATCCGGATAGATTAGTCCATACTTTTCTTGCTCTTAATAGGAGGATGATTGATCTCATAATCATTTGTATGGAGACACTAAAGTAGGTATGTAGGTGCTTATTAGAGAATAAGTTCACTGAATGTGACTCGCTAAAGGAATACCTAATGGAGTTTTACTTGTCTGTCAATAAAAATTCCTCTGGTGATAGTAGTACAAGTGATCCTTGGACTTGAGATCATCATAGTATCTTGTGTATGATAAGTTATACTTTGACATGTCCCTTAAGACCTTTAGGGTATATCGAATGGTATGTTTGGGTATAATAAGTTGTACATGGAGATAGGTGAATGATCAACAAAAAATCTACCACATCTAGTAAAAGATGAGAATGTCCTATGTGATTCGATAAATGACAACTCAGTAGTCCTTGGCCAAGGCAGAATGAAATTAGAAAGAAGTTTCTAATTTGCATTATTTAGAGTTGTACATTTAAGAATCGAAATGCATATAATTAAATAAAATAAGACTCGATAGTAATTTCATATCTTATATTTAATTGGGACATTATATGGTAGAAGGATTGAATTTTACGGTAACTATTCACTGAAAGGTTCTTTTGTGATTAATGTTGAAATCTATATTATCTGGAAAGTCGTTGATCGCTAAGGGGGCTTACCCTTATTATAGAATAAATATTATTTATTTAAATAAATTAAATAGTTTAATTTATTTATTTAAATAAGATTAGAATTGTTCTAATTGATTTATTCACAACTGGTTTAATATGGAGAACCTAAAGGGTCACACCGCAAAAGAAAAATATTTATTTAAGAAGTAAATGGCATAGTCGTAATAATAAGTTATGTGTATTTAATTTAATCTATGGAGATAGAATAAATTAAATAGCTTAACATTTATTATTTAATATTTTAGAAATATTAAGTATAAATTATTAAGAGGAGTCTTATTATTATTATTATTACTATTATTATTATTTAATTCCTAAAAGGGTTTGAGAATTAATTAATAGAAGTACTCTCATAAATTTCTAATTGGATTAGGAGTTTAATTAATTAAAAGAGTTTAATTAGAATAAAAACCCTAATCCTAAATAGTTTAGGAGGGTTCCCTATATCTATAAATAAGAGGAGTCTTATCATGGATTAGGGTTATGCACACTTCCATTAGAATTGTGGAGAGTACTTACAATTTCTATAGAAATAAAAACTAGGGTTTTTCCAACACCCATCTTCTTGAATAAGTATTATTCCTTGGTGGATCACCTCTAGAGGTCAAACACTTGGGTAGCTAACGTTGATCAGAGGAAAGAATTTAATCGGTAAAATTCAAGGAGAACGCGAAAGAATTGGAATTGAACTTGTACCTGAGGAAGCTAGAATTCTACGAGAGTATAATTCTTATTCTCTATCTCTTTTGTTTAATTAGTAATTGCGCAGAAAGAAAGATCATGGTGATGGTTTGTATAAAATTTTAAAATCTTATTTTATCGCGCTTCGGCTTTATTTATGTAATTTGATTGCATGTTCGCATTATATACAAACCTAACAGAAGTATGGAGGTATATGTGGATGACATGATCGTCAAGAGCTTATCTGTTCGGGAGCATTTGGATGATCTGGAGGAGTGTTTCTAGACTGTTAGGCATTATAATATTTGACTAAACCTGACGAAGTGCACTTTTGGCCTCGATTCGGGGAAGTTCCTTGGGTATCTGGTAAGCAAAAGGGGAATTGAAGCTAATCCGAAAAAATATCAAGGCTATTCTGGATATGAAGTCTCCTCAATTATTCAAGGATGTTCAACGCTTAACGGGTCAGATTGCAGCATTAAGAAGATTCATGTCCAAGTCGGTAGAACATTGTTTGCCATTTTCTGACACTCTGAAAGTCCTGAAGAATGAGAAAACATTTTAGTGGACTTCGGAGTGTGAGGACCCTTTCCAAAGGATCAAGAGGTACTTATCTTCGGCGCCTCTGTTAATGAAGTTGATCCGTTCAAAACCTTTATATCTATATCTGGCAGCGAGTTCATTAGCGGTTGGAGTAGTGCTGGTTCGGGAGATGGGGGAAAATAATTTTTGGTTTACTATGTTAATCATGCCCTTCAGGATACAGAGACCAGATATCCGAATCTGGAGAAGTTTGCTTACACCTTGATAATAGCTAGTCGGAAGCTTCAACATTATTTTCAGGAAAGATTGATAGTGGTTTATACATATCAGCCTTTAAAGAAGATATTAAACAAGCCGGACATATCAGGACAACTTGCAGCTTGGGCTATGGAATTGACACAATTCGTACTGGAATGTCATCCCCGGACGATAATTAAAGGTCAGGTTTTGGCCGACTTTGTGGTGAAGTGTCATTTTTCGAACATAACTCGGCTGATCAACTAGAGGTGGTGGGTTCGGTCTTAGACGTACAACCAGTTCAGACTTCGTGGACGCTGTATGTGGATGGATCGTCGACTTCGGATGTCAGCGGTGCAAGGGTGATTCTGACAACTCCAGTAGGATTCAAGGTACAACAGGGCATCCGCTTTGGGTTTAAGCGACCAACAACGAGGCTAAGTATGAGACGATTCTAGCTGGTTTGCAGTTGGCTAAAAGTTTGGAAGTACAGAGGTTGATCGTCTTTAGTGATTCTCAGTTGGTGGTTAAACAGATATCGGGGGAATATGAGGCCCAGGGGGGCAAGAATGACCAAATATTTGGCCGAAGTTAGGGATCGGCTCCACTATTTTAGTTCTTATACTTTTCAAGGGATAGATCGGTCGAATAACACCATTGCTGATGCTTTGGCCAGGTTAGCCACGACAGATGCAAATTCATTCAGTGGGTCTGTTTATTTGGAGGTCTTGAGTTCACTAAGTGTTCAGAGGTCAGAAGTAATGGTGGTGGAACATTCGGATTACTGGCTTATGCCTTATATAAACTATCTTGCATATGGCGTACTACCTTCGGATAGGATGCATGCAAAGAAGATAAAGTACAGGAGCTCAAACTTTGTACTGATTGATGGCGATTAGTATCGGCGTGCATACTTTTTACCCTTATTAAAGTGTCTGGTTCCATTCGATGCATAGTACGTACTTCGGGAAGTTCATGAAGGAATTTGTGGGGATCACATGGGAGCTAAGGCGTTGGCGTATAAAGTGCTTCGACAAGGTTACCATTGGCCGACAATCTTTCAAGAAGCTAAGGAGTATGTAAAGAAGTGTTCTAAATGCTAGTTAAATAGTATTATTCCTCATCAGCTGCCCAAAGAATTGTTTTTGGTCTTGTCCCCGATCCTGTTCGCAGTTTGGGGGATTGATATCTTGGGACTGTTGCCGAAGGCGAAAGGGCAAGTCAGTTTTGTGGTTGTGGCCATCGATTACATGACTAAGTGGGTGAAAGTTAAAGCCCTTCAGACAATCACAGAACAAGAGTGTTTGAAATTTCTTAAGGAGTTCGTGGTTTTCAGGTTCGACATTCCAATGGTTTTGGTGTCTGATAATGGGAGACAGTTCGTGGGTTCAAAGTTTGAAGAATTTTTGAAGGACTTGGGTATTCAACGTCGGAAGACTACGGTTGCAGATCCGCTGTCTAATGGCCAGGTAGAAGTTATTAATCAGACTCTGCTAAATGGGATTATGAGAAGGTTAGACAAAGCCAAGGGAAGGTAATCCAAAGAGTTGCTCAGTGTTTTGTGGGCATATCGAACTATCCCTCGGACAATGACAGGCGATTCGCCGTTCAGATTGGCTTATGGGACTGATGCCCTTGTTCCGGTCAAAATTAGGTCTCCTTCACTTCAAGTCATCCAATTCAAGGAGTTATACAATGACGAAGGCCTTCGCCTCAATTTAGATATGTTAGAAGAGGTTCGGGAGTCGGCCTTGGTAAGACTAGTAGTCTACCAGAGGAGAACGGCCAGGCATTATAATAAAGGTGTAAAACTAAGGAGGTTTGAAGTTGGAGATCTAGTTCTCCGAGAGATGGAGGCGTCCGCACCCCAGAACTTCGGTTAGCTAATGCCCAACTAGGAAGGACCATACGAAGTTGTAAAAGTATCGAAGCCAGGTACTTACCGGCATCGAGCATGGATGGTTCAGAAGTCAAAAACAACTTAGGAAATAGTATCAATAATGTCAAGACGTTTTCTTTTATGACTGTAAATTTTTTAAGTTATTAATGAAATAAATGTTCAAATTTGCTCAAAAGATGTTTTCATTGATTACAAATATTTGTACATCTGATAAGTAATTACATTGGGAGCATAAGATGTAAAGGAGTTTACAAAAATATATATCATTATAGGAGAAGGAGGTTCACTTTAGGCTTCGACCTCTCGTCTAAAGAATCTAGGATTGAGCGATCAAAGCTGGCAACAAGCATTTTTGCTTTGTCCTTATCCTGGGCGCTTTGATAGCTGTCACCGAACTGTTGCAAGACTTCCTTCGAGAGCTCGGGGGATTTTCGTTATTCTTGGCAAATTTGCTGCTTGAGTGTCTCGATCAATGAGGGACCTAGAGCCTTGCGATTGGCGAACTCTTTCTCAAGAACATTGAAGGCTTTTACCATCTCGCCAATCTTTTTTAGCCCGATTTTGACCTATTGATGAAGGGCCGAATTCCCTTTCTTTAGTTGTTCGTTCTCCTTTTTCATCTCTTCGTTATCGGCCAGGACTATCCTTCGGCGTTCTTCGCCTTCGGAAGCTTTCAATTTAACCGTTTTCAACTCGGCTTGTAACTCCTGGCAGTGGAAGGAAGTGTTGGCATGCAAGCTTCTTTCTTTTTTGAGGCCGGACATTGCAGCCTGAATTCTTGACGCCCAACTTCGGCCTCGAATTCTTTTTCTCTTTCATCAACTTGAGAGAATCAGCGGATAATTTGGGTGGAGGCTACAGCTGACTATAGACCAATAAGGTGGATTAGTAAATAACATAATTAATGGGTTTTTCAAGAGTAAAATGGATTAGAGATGTTTACCCGGCCTTGGTGCATAAAGTTGGCATAGATGAGTTCTTTGAGACTCATGTCTTCGAACCTCTCTTCGTCTGCGAGAAGGATGAAGTTCTTGAAGAATTCATGTGGGACGTCTTCGGGATGTTCAGGCCATAACGTCATCGAGGCCTGAGCCTCTCGGATTTGGCTAGTAGAAACGGAAGGACGTTGAGAAGATGGGGAAGAAGTTTCATGTTCGGGAGAGGGTTCGGTATGAAGTTTTTTGGAGGGGGGATCGGATGAAGGGTTTTCGAGTTCTTTCCTTTTTTTGTTTGTGTTTGGTTTGATTCGGAGGCTGGGGTCAGATTGGTGGTTGGGTTCGTTTCGATAATGTTTATTTGAAGGGGTTTGGAGGTTGGAGGGTCGGAATGGATGTTTTGTTATGCTTTGAGTTGAGGGTTTTGATTAGCAGTCTTCACTAGATGCCTCCTCTTCACTCGAAGGAGTGTGCTCTTTTCAGAAATAGACATATCTAGGGAGCTTTTTTCAGTGAAGGATGGGGTATGTATGGAAGTGGTTGTCTGTGGGGGGCGGTTGAGGATGCGGAGGGTTCGATCGTTGTTGAAATGGGAAGAGGGGTGGTTTCGGTGATTGGAGGTGTAGAGGTGGATTGGCCAGCTTTGGGGATGGGGGTTGGTTTGATAAGAGACACTGTAAAAACATGGGATCAAGTTACTATGAAGATGCAATGTTATATTTGAAAGAAGGGAGGTTCATGACTTACATTTGTGATCATACAACCAGGTTTGGTCGTTCAGAAGCTCAAGGTCCCACACTTTCATAGGCAGTTTTTCAATGATCTTTACCAGCTCCTCAAGTTGGGTTCGAGGTATTTCTCCGACGATTACGTTGGGTCGGGAGGCTTCGGCCGAGTCTAGAATTTGGTGGGTGTCGGGGCCTCGGATGAAAAACCATAATGAGTGCCACCCCTTGTTGCTCGAAAGGATCTTCATCAAGGGACATTTCTCAATTTGTTTGTTTTGTTGTTTGTTTATCTGCCAGAATCCTGATTCTCTGGATCGGCTCATAGAAAATAGGTAGAAGAAAAAGTCGATGGTTGATGGAATACCGAGCTCGTGACAGAAGGCAATGAAGGAAATGATTTGGATGTAGGAGTTCGGCACCAGTTGTGAAGCCGACCCCGATGAACCCTAAAAGGGTGATGATGAAGGCATGGAGGGGTAAATGATGAGTGGGTTTTATACCTATGAATTGAGTATGTTTAACTTGATAATTTATGAGTTCTTAAGTATTTTAAGTTATTATTAGGTATGTATAGTGTTTTTATGTTATTTTGTAGGAAGAAGCTAGGAAACGCACTTTGGACATCTTTTGGACAAAAATATGCAAGCAAATTCTAGAAAGAAAGATGTGAGGGATTTTAACACCAAGTTTGAAATGTTTTCTTTGTAACGAACGAGAATTTTATATTTGATCTTTAAATATTTATTGGATTAAATAAATATTTGTGATTTATTTATTGAGTTAAATAAATATTTGATGAAATTATTTGTAAATTAATTTAATTGAATGTGTTATATTGATTATATTAATTCGAAGTAATTTCATAGTGCAAAGTGTGAATTTAATTAAGATAATTAAATTAAATGAGTTGTTTAATAATTGTGATGTTGTTCTAATTAATTTAATAATTAATTAGAGATTTATTGACTTATCATAAGTAATTATATGAGAATTTTAATTATGTAATGATTTTTAATTATGTGATTATTTAATTTAAAGAATAGTAGTGGCTTTTATTTAATTATAATTAAATAATAGGGTTTGATTTATTAAAGTGTGACAATAAACTTTATAATAAGTGAGTTAAGTAAAATAAACCAAAAGGGGAGCTTGTAGGAACAAATCAAACATGGCCTTAAGAACATGGGAACAGTTAAGCCATGATGTGCTTAACTGACACCCATGTCGTGCCAGTTTTATTTAATATGTATTATATTTTTTATCAGCTTTGTTCATATACTGCATTCCTAAGAGCTAAGTCAGAGAAACAGAGAGAGGGTTTTAAGAGAATTTTGAGAATTGGGAGAAGAATTTCGTTCATCTAGTAATCTAAATCATTAATATCCAAGGTAAATTTTTGAATTCAAGTTTTAAATTATGTTTTAAGTTTCCCCATGAACGTATACTATAGGTTCTCTATTAATTAAAATTCATGATTTAATTGTTGAAAAGTTGTTTGTATTCATTATTATGCATGTATGAATCATTATATGATGTTTACAACATGTTTTAGAGTAATTAATCTATGAAATTATGTTTTAATTGGAGTTTGAAGTTTACAGAGGACTAGTATTTGAATATGACTTAAATGTATGAAAAATTATGTTTAATTTATATGATAATCGGTAGATTGATGATTGATTGTGTTTATACGTTCAAATATGAAAAGAATGCAAGTTATATGAACTGATTTAGTTGAATATCGAATCCGTGGTGAATGGATTCGCTAAATATGTTTAAAAATGGAGTTTTTACAAAAATATATTAGATTTATGGGTTGAAATTTGGTTGTTTAGGTTGTTTAAGTTGTTAAAGTCATGCTATGATCGTTATAATATGTTCTGTAAGGTCTAGAGCTTATAGGTAGAATGAAATTGATGTATGAGCAAAGAAATTGGCTTTGGAATCGTGCTACTGTCGAACTGCAGTATCTTGGTCTGCGCACCAGCGCGGCCGCGCTGTGCCAAAAACAAAAGTGGCGCGGTCGCGCTACATGCAGACCAAATCCAGTTCAGGCACAGCGCGGCCGTGCTGGTACCAGGAACAAAAGCAGCGCGGCCGCGCCAGTTAGCAGACTAACCCAGAAAATTTTATTTAAGTGTTCAAGCCCAGAGAATGTAATTGTAACCTAATCTAATGAACATGAAAATGTAATAACCATGTAATGAGATGTTAAGACATATTAACAACATGTCAACGATGTTTTACAAGATTAATGAGTGTGTCGATTTCGTACTTAAACTCATCATTTGTAAAGTTTAATAATGTATTTAAGAGTTAATGTTGTGAATGTGATTAATATAATCAGACTTAGAGATAAGTTAAGATAAAAAAGAATATACTCATGATGCTAGTTATGTTATAATTAATTGGTATCGTGACTTGAAATGGTATGTAGGATTAGTTGAGGAACGTGAATATTAAACGTATAATCTACAGACGAGGAAAGTTTTCTATCCTTAATCTTTTTATTTCATTAAAAGCAAGTTTCTTAACTCTACTTTATATTGAGTAAGTTCTTTACCCTAATTCATTCATGTTCATGAATTCAATTGAGATATTCTAATTCCTTCTAAGTAATGTTTCGGTTATACAGATTTTATTCAATTGTATATATTTGAGATTCAGTTTTTAGTTCTTGAATACCGTTTACATTTTATTATTAAGCCTTGATTGACTAGCGAACCCTTCTTGATTCGACTAGTCCATAGTTGATGAGCGTTCTAAATTCTAAAACTATTATTGAAATTAATCCAAACCAAACTTCCTTTGTGCGGACTCCGATGTCAAACTGAGATGAACAACCCTTTATAGGGGATTATATCTACGCGTTAGCGTTAAGATGTTGTGCGCATATATGGTACAAAGGGCTGATCCCCCTAAGTACAAGAAGTAAGGTCCATATAGTCTTACGACTGTTAAAGGTGTAAAGTAGAAATACTTTATAACCTAGGACATAGTTCGTGGTCTTATGACCCTCAGATATTCTTTTGATTCTTGTTTCTAATCTTAATTCAAAAGCCAAACTTTCAGTTACCAGTACCCATTGATTATCCGTATGTTATTATTATTGTTATTGTTTTACTTGTTAGGCAATCGTTTGCTTATTCTTGCATAATAACATTACAGCTAAAGTTGAAAGAGTTGACGAACCATCTACTAGTAAGGGAAAAAGGCAAGGTGAACAAGTGATGAAGACTTGTTTAGTTTATTTGAATGATGTTTATGTAAAAGACTTATGTTATTTATGTTTCTGCATTGATGTTTTATATTTAAGGTTAGATGACCTGGGATTTATTTGTTTAAGATGTTGTAACCCTTTAGTGGGAGTATTTCTATTTCAGTTATGAATTGCAGTTATTTCTTTATTTATGGGTAGTTAGATGTGATTTATTTGGATAGTGAACACCAAATCCCGTGGAAATAAAGTACCCGGATTTGGGGGTATCACATTCTTGGCTTGAGGCTTAGATTTTATTGTAAATCTCGTCAAGAGCTTCGATTTGATAGGTGGCACGCCCTGTAACTCCTCTCGGATCAAAAGTTATCACCGTTTTACCAAAGGACGTCGCAACAAAATTTTGCCTGGCGCGGTCGCGCTAGTTGCTAGTTCATTTTCAGCACGGTTGTGCCCTACACCAGAGCATTCAGCGCGATAGCACCCAAAATGTGAAAAAAAAAAGTGGCGCGACAGCGCCCGGGTCGTGGCCAAACTAAGTTTTGACGCTTTTTACATGTTTTTGACTCCAAATTAGATTTTTTTCCTCCTAAGCTAGGAATTGGACTTGTAACCTAAAAATACTTGTTAAAGGGCTACTAGATTAGTTAATTCTCTTAACGCTGCGGCTAGAATTCAGAGATGGAGCTCTAGTGCAACAAAACTTTTAACACCAATGGAGGCGAGGAATTGAAGGATGCTTGGAGATGGAAGATGTCTTCATAAGAGTTTTTCTTCTCTAATTTTTCTTTAATACTTGTATTATCCATGGTTGCTAATGAATATTTGGAAAAGTTTAAATTAAATTGGCTTGATATGAAATTGATGTTTGGAAAATTATTAGATATAATTTTCTATGGGATCGATAACTCTATTTATCACTTTATTACTTGTTGACCATGTATACTTGCATGTATTTATTGATTACGAAATCAACAAACAGTAAACGAACCCCATATTTGAGGGCACTGAAGGAGATGGCGGTCCACCCATCAGGATGGTGGTACATTCGATCACTGGGGAGGGCGGCACAAATCTCGTAGGTAGCTGGAATACGATATTGTTTTCGTATGTCGGCGAGGTCATTGGTGTCGATTATGGAGATAGTTTTGATGTGAGCGAAGGTTTCCTCGTTTGAGTATTCTTTTATCATCTTTTGGATTTTCAGTTCAGCCTTGGATGGGCCTGAAGTTCGGGGGGCAGAAAAGATGGTGGTGGTGGCTATGGTGGAATCAGTAGGGATGGCGGTGTTGGGGGTGGTAGTGGCTACCACGGGAGTTGAGATAGTAGTGGTGACAGTGGGAGTGTTAAAGTTTGGAGCCGAGTTATCAAGGGTACCTTCGGTGGAGGAGACAATGGGGGTAGTTAAGGAGGAGACGTTTGTGATGGCCATTGTTGAGTTAGAGATTGGAATGAATAGGGAAGATCTTTGCTGGAAAAAGGTAGGGGTTGCAGTAAGGGAGGAGGAGGTTGTAGAGAGAGATTGAGCAATTTTAAAAGATCAGATCTGAAATGTGGCGGTTACTTTTGGGGAGAGAGGGTTTTGAAATGATTAACCTTTGGGCTTCGCACGATTTTCTAGGAATGGCGCATTAATTGAGCTATAATGATGATGCCCGTGGGAGGTGTTTGGTGTGAAGGCGCTGCCAGCTTCGTCCTTTGTGCTTAATTATTGGGCCTTAAATGAGGGATTCTTCCATTAAATGTCCCATTGTAATGAAAGACTGGGAGGCAATGTTGGGGCATGTGTATTTAGGTCTGATGGGTTCGGTGGGCCACAGTCCGCGTGGAGGAAGTCTCCCCATGTAGGAGTATGCTTTGGGCAGTGGGAGAACTTTAAGGAATCTAGGGTTCCTAATTGCATTTAATTTCTAACTCCTAAGGAAAGAGTCAGGATGGTGTCCGACTTCCTTTCTTTAAGGAGGTTCACTTTTATCCCATTAAGGTATCTATCCTAATGAGGAGTCCTACTTCTATACGGGGACGAGCATAAAGGAGGAGGTGTGATCATTATAAATACAAGGCTAAACCTAATGAGTGGGTTTTATACCTATGATTCGGATATGTTTAGGCTTATTATCTTATTGGCTTTTAAGTCTTTTTAGTGCTTTTTATTAGTTTTTATGTGTATTTCTCAAGAAAAGGTGAATCAGGGACGAATCGGGCATTTTTCGGAAAGTAGTGGCAAAATCGTAATTTTTGCATCAGAGACGAGGCCAAGGCGTAGTTTTCTAGTTAATTTTGAGTGGTTTTCGATTCCAAAAAGGATTCTTATCAGCAATAGCCTTATATTCAGGGGAGAAAAAGATAACAAGATTTGGAGATCACCTCAGAAGAACTTGAAGATTAAATTAGAGAATACTAGAAGATCAAATTTGAAGATTAAGAAGATTAGCAAGCTTGATAGAGTTTCATATTCTTCTCTTTATTTTCATTATTTGAAACTTTGAATGTTCTTATTATTTATGATGATGGTTTTCAATATGATGATGAACTAAATTTTTAATTAGGGGTACAATGGAACCTTTTGTGATGCGTTAATTAATTTGTCCCTATTTTTCACATATTGATGCTAGTTGAGTTATTTATCATATCATGTGCTTATTTATTAATTGTGTGGCCAACAGTTAATCTGATATCTTAGATGGAATTGAAAAGGGAAATCTATGATTAGATTTGGGTGTGATAACGTATGAATTTGTTGATTCTTTCTATAATAACATAACAGTATATAGGATGAAAATACCTATGTGTCATGCGTAACTTATTTGAGAGTTTGTGTTTAATGAATTTATTTTAAGTGTCTTGCATAAAAATAGCAATATAACTGAAACAGGTCTTTTTATTAATCATTGAAAGATGTTAATGAATAGATAGGCAATCCTAGTTAACAACTCATTGGATTAATAATGTGGAAATAGGGTGAAGTGGTTATTGTAAACAATTGGAGAAATTGTATTCCTAGATTTAACATATTTGGTAATTGATTCTTGCTAGTTTAGCTTAATTTAAATTCTAAATTGAATTATTCTTAAAATAAACATTGGTGACCGTTTAAATTAAATTGAATTGGTAGTAAATTAATAATTAGGACAATTATTGGTACTTGTTCTCTGTGGGTTCGACATCCTTCTTACTTCTATATTACTTGATTGACCGTGTATAATTGCGCGAATTATCATTATATAAATCAGACAACAAGTTTTTGGCGTCGTTGTCGGGGAACGGTTCTAATAATTATTTCGTTATTAGTTTTTATCAATTTAGTTTATTTAAACGTTTTTTTATTTTTCTGTTTTAATTTTTTCTTTACGAGGTACATCATGGCTAACTATAATTATCAATGGCCTTACACGAGAATGACTCAGCTAACGAAAGTAGGGATTCATGGACTCGATGTACTTTCTGCATTGGCGGCACATATTAAAGCACTTACGAAGAAAAGTGACGCTTTAGCGGCGCAATCTATTCAAAGTGTAGCAGTGATTTGTGATTATTGTGTTAGAAACCATCCGAGTCATCAATGCGCCATCAGTTTCGAGTCAATACAGTATGGTGGCAACTTCGGTGACTATCCCAACAATTGTCCTCATAGTTGGGAGAATCATCCGGATTTTTCATGGAGCCATAATAATCAAGTCTGAACCTTTGCTCCAAGCCAGCCATATACTCCAAGATTCTCAACGCAAGCCCATCCATAAGAAGAGAAGATGTCGAATCAAAATGAAATTCTTTTGAAGTACATAGCTCAGCAGGATGTGCGGATGCGGAATCTCGCGAACCAAATAAAACAATTTGTAAATGCCATTAACAATCACCCTTAAGGTGGATTGTCAAGTGACATGTTCCTGAAACTGATGGAGTACCCGAGCCAATAGTTGTGGATTCTGAAAAGGAGAAGATAAGTGGGGAGCAGGAAAAGGAAACTGGCAAAGATCCAACCTTGAGTTCCAATGCTGATAAGCTAATTTCGATAGTGCCCCATGTGCCTATTCCACCAAAACTCAAGGATTCAGGTAGTTTGATAATCCCATGCTCAAGTGGTAGTCATTTTGTAGGCAGAGCTCTATGTGACATGGGAGCCAGTATAACTTTGGAGCCATGGTGGAATGAGAGAATGGTCTATGAGAAGATGGATGAAGATCCAGCTGTGTTCAAGAAGCTTCAATTCAATATTCTGTTCACAAACACAACGGAGCAAATGCCTAGCTACTTGAAGTTTATAAAGGAGATTCTATCTAAGAAGACCAAGTTAGGTGAAGTTGAAACAATGGCCCTTACAGAAGTAAAGCCCTCAAAAGTTACATTGCTATTGATGGATGGAAGGTTCCTCAATTTTCGAAGAGGAATTAGATAGTATATGGCACAGTCTGGTTGAAGACTATAAAGCAAGCACTTATTGGGAGGCAACCCAAGTTTGAATTAATATTTTTATATTTATTTAATATATTTAGGACATTTTTATATGATTTTATAGTGTAGTTTATATTTTATTTAATTGTTAAAGTTCATAAGATGGATTGACAATTTTTGTTAAATTTTCATTATAGATATGCATGCATACGAACTCCAAGTGGAAAAGATGGAAATCAAATGAAGTTTTGAGGAATCAAAAACGAGGCCCCAACCCCATTTATAGCTTCAGTTTCAGGCCTAGGCTTCACCCTCGCAGTCGAACCAGGCCCCGATCTCATTTTTAGCACAAAAACGAGGTCGGGGCCTCGTAACGTAGATTCAGTTTTAAAAAGGGACATAACATGTTCAACTCAAATACCTCAAAATCCTATCCCACCTCCAATTGTAATACCCCAAAATATTATCAAAATTATAAATATTGTCGTAACTAGGTTAAGAATGAAAACTCTAGAAATATCTAATGAACGACTGTTCAAGTAATCTTTGAAAACCTAATACGATTTGAAAACACTATCGTATACGTTTAAAATTAGAACATATAACCTAAAACTAGGTATCGAGAAGTTTAAAACCTTAAGCCCTAAATGAGATTCGAATTTTGTAACATATGTGCTTAATAAAGATCGAAATGATATTTCGAAGCAGATGTTTTGTGATTTTATTATGTAAACGATGAATTAGGTCAAATAAATTTTTTCTACGAAAAACGTCGTGCTTAAAAAATAAAAACGTCAAGCTTAAAATATTTTCACCAACAAGCTTCTCGGTAAATTTACGAATAGCTGCTTTGTCGTGCTTAAACTGATATAGTGCTTTGTTGTGCTTACGGTGACAAGCTGCTTTGTCGCGCTAACGCTTAGCACACGCTAGCACATGATTGACACACACTGGCACACGCTGGCACAAGCACGTCGTAATTACCCTTTTACCCTAAGCTTTCCTAGCCTATAAATACCCCTTCATCCATTCATTATTTTCTACCATTTTTCAAGAGTAATTCAAGAGCAAAAATACTCTATATTTATATTCTGAGAGATATTATGAGATAAAACTTACTTTTGAAGTATCGAAGCACTACGCGATTGGAAGTAAAGCTAGCAACTACAAGAGGTATTACTCTAGTGGTTATTATTTTCATTCTTCTTTATATATTTAGTAAAAATATACTTTTATAAGCAGTTATAATGCCAAAATTATTTTATGTATATATAGTACAAAAGTCCTATTTACAAGCAGTTATAATGTCCGATTTATTTCTCTTATAAATTAGAAAATATACTTTTATAAGCAGTTACTATGTCTGATTTTATTCAAGTATTTAGTAAGAATATTCATTTTATAAGTAGTTATAATGCTGAAATTATTTCAAATATAATAGCCGAATATTCATTTTATAAGCAGTTATAATACCCAATTTATTTCAAACATAGTAAACGAATATTCATTTTGCAAGCAGTTATAATGCTCAATTTATTTTAAATATAGTTAAAAAAATATTCATTCTATAAGTAATTATAATACTGAAATTATTTCATGTATAGTAGAAGAAGTCTTATTTATAAGCGGTTATGATACCCGAAATAAAACTTAAAAGATATTTTTGGTTACAAGTATGTAACAAAGTTCATTCTATCCTAACTTTGCAAGGCCGAATCAACGACGAACCTTAACGATACTTGACTAGTTCAATTCGATACGTGGTATTATAAATTCTAACACTTATTATTGATATGAATAGACATAAATAGACTATGTGACATAGATGGACAGCGTAAACTAAACGTACTACGCACAGGCAAGTCTCCAAACCTTGTTACCTTTATGCAAGTCTTATACATCTTGTTATCAATTGTTGTGAAGTTATTACTTCTTGATTCAGCATAACTTAAGAAATGAAGTATTATTCATATATTGTTTATCCGAGCATAAATTGTTGTGTCAAGCCAAATTGTTTGGTACGACATCTTATACTGAGTATACAAACACCCTATATGGGTTGTTATTGTCGATAATATATTGACACCAAGTGCATGTTAGGCACGATTAGGATGATATGCATACTCCTAGGATATCGAATAGGCTGATCCCTTATAAGATATCTGAACAAAGCTTTTCATAAGATATCTGAACAAAGCTTTTCTAAGTCATTGAAGACTGACAGAACTGGTTGAAACACATAGTTCATGTATTGAACCCTTAGTTAGGCAAAATCGTTGAACTTCCTTTAAATCAAACACATTATGTTTACATTTTTGAATAATCTTGTTGAGCATTCGGTAGCTCATCCTTGCATAAAAGTTTCCTTTGTAGTTTTAGGTGATAATCCCGAAACTTTAGGGACGAACAATAGAAAAAAGTCGTGTTAATTAGTATTATCTTACTGTTTTAATAAATTCAAGTCTTATAAGACTTTGTTGTAATAAGAACATGGTACTGAGAATGATGTAATCAAACTTAAGGTTATGAAATATATATTATCATCTTTTATTATATCGAATGCGTTGTATTTACATTCTTAGGTAAGTTAGAAAGTAGCATTTGATTTAGTGCAATATCCATATGAATTATACATCTGAATGAGGGTATTTGAATGATATTGGGAGTTCTGTAAGCATTGAGGTTACACTTTACCGGAATGCGCCCCTCGGTTCCAAGAACAATCTTATCATTAATACTGTGAATGTCAGATAGATAGGAACTATTGATATGAAAGAGATATCCATAAGATATAAATCTATACATCCAAGTGAGGGTATCCAAACACAGATAATGTTCTTACGAGAACTACTATCTGTTATGGGATACTGTGAACCTTGGATAGATAGAAGTTATATATTATGGAATATTTATAGTTGATTAGTTTAGCGTGAGTACCAAATCTGTTACAGGGAGTGTAGAGAATTTGTGGGCATCATAAGTTAGTATCAAAGCTGTAGATTATAGCTCTAAGGTAGGAAATGCCTTAGGATCTAGTCTGTTAGAGATAACAAAACTAAGATTTGACATACTCGTAAAAGAGTTCGTAAAATAAGCAATACACATAAGATAACCTTAAAAGCTTTGTATTTATGTGTAAACATCCTTTATTATAATACTAAATAAGTAAAATTCTTTTGTAGGATGGTAGACTCCGATTGGGAAGACCTTCTAGTAGTGATAGACTTACCTACGATAGAGTCTGAGCAGGATAGTGACCTTGAGGAAGAAGAGGAGGAGCCGATAGAAATATACCCAGATCTAGGATCGCCAAAGGTAGAGCCTGAGGAGGAGGAACTTATGCATGACCAAGAGCTATTGGAGGCTCAACTAGTTGAAGATCCTGTAGTTGGGCAGTTAATGAGCGTAGAAAGGCATGAGGAAATAGTTACAGCATTGGTACAACAGTGAACAGAGGACATAGAGGCTGCTAACTTTAAGGCATTTATAGCCGAGGGTTTATTGGAGGTAGAGAGGGGTTCTACTCGCCAACTGAGGACATTACTACAAAATACTCAAAAGGAGCAGCAGGATGTACAAGTGCAGTTAGATCGAGTTGTTTGAGGGTGTCATAACTCATTCGATGACTTAGAGCGTCGAGTTATTAGATATCTGGCAGAAGATAAGAAGGTAGACTATCTTATAGATCGATCAGTGGTATGCCACATGATCCAGGATTCCTATGATGAGGCGCGTGGTTGTTAAGTATGGGATAGTACTTAGGTTTACTTTCAGTAGTGTGTACAATAAAAATTTTGGTTGTAAATAGGGAATCATTTGTATTAATTAGTGGTAGTATAAACTACTAGTCGGATATGTAAACTTTCAGTATGTAATATACAAATTATGTTCATAAAAATCAAGTTGTTAACTCTATGTGCGGTATATACTTGTATTTATACTTGTCTGTTCTTTAATTATAGAATCATAGCAACAAGAAGGAGAAATCAGACAGAAAGAGAGAATGAGGATAGAGAAACAAACCCTACCCAGCAGTTAGTTGATATACTCTTAGGAGCCTTACGAGGTCGTCAACCAAACCAACCCAGTGCAGTTACCCCACAAGGCACATTATTCAAAGACTTTAAACTCTTTGGTCTGCCTGAGTTTAAAGGAACCGCAGAACCCATTGAGGCTCAAACCTGGATTATTGAAATAGAAAAGTTCTTTATTTTAACTAATATCAGCGAAGACCAAAAGACGGTCTTTGCCACCTTTTTCCTCAAAGGTGAGGCGAATCATTGGTGGAAAACTAATAAGGTTCGCGCAGGTGTGGGAATAGTTTCTTGGGGTAGGTTCAAAGAACTATTCTTTGAGAATTACTTTCCCTAATCAATGTAGGATTGTATGGAGGTACGATTCCTAGAGTTGAAATAAGGGGAGCTTACTATATCTCAGTATACAGCTAAGTTCAATGAACTAGCTAGGTTTGCTCCAAATCAAGTAGATTCGGAGGCAAGGAAGACCCGGAGATATGAAGAAGGTTTGAAACCCCAGATTCATAGTAAATTATCGGTGTTCCAAGTAAAAACCTTTCCAAAAATTCTCAAAAAAGCTACCATAGCTGAAAACGAGAGTGAAGCCCTTCTAAAATTTCACAAAGAGAAAAAGAGTCAAAATAAAGGGGAAAGGTATAAAGGAGAAGCAAGTACTGGTGGGTTTAATAATAACAAGAGAAAGTGGGATACCGCTTTTACTAATAATTATGGGGGAAAGGGAAATAATTATAACAACAACAATAGAAAAAATAATAACAGGATTGACCCTTGTGTTACATATGGGAAAAATCATGGATGAGTATGTCTTAATAAGAGGATCCATTGTCTCCTTTGTGGTCAGGAAGGACATTATGCCCCTGAGTGCCCTAAAACTAATAGGAATAGGTGTTTCAGTTGTGGGTCAATGGATCACATAGCTAGAAATTGCCCAAGACCCAGGGATTAAAATGGAAGGAGAAACGGGCAAATAGGAAGAAGTGCCTTGTGGGTTGTCATTGTCTTTCCAACGTTTTATAAATAAGGGAATCCTTTTGTGTAACTAGTGATAATATACAAATCACTATTTGGTTATGTAATTTTCCGTGTGTGTAACTAGTGATACTATATAAATCACTAGTCGAATATGTAACTTTCTGTATGTGAAATACAAATTTTTGTTTGTTAAACCGAGTTGTTTACTTAGTGCATTCATATTTATACTTAGTTACTCAAAATGGCACCACAAAGAAGATCACAAGCGATAAATCGAGAAAAGTTAAAATGTAATAATAAAACAACGAGGTATCCTTACCTCCTGAGTTAGAACATATCCATAACGTGTTTCATTTGTCCGTGCTACGACCATACAAACCCGATTATAAATACGTTATAGATCACGAGCCTATTCAGATCGAGAAAGATTTGTCGTATGAGGAAGTTTCTATTAAAATCATAGATAAAGAACAAATTCTACGGAATAAAGTAATACCTTCAGTCAAGGTAATTTGGAGAAATCAAAACATAGAAGAAGCTACATAGGAGCTCGAAAGTAAAATGCGAGACAACTACCCACATTTATTTCTGTAACCTGTACTGTAATTTTGAGGACGAAATTCTTATAAGGAGGAGAGAATGTAATATCCTAAATATTTATAGAACATATAAATATGATATTGAATGACTAAAGTTATTTGTAAAGTTAACTTCGAGGACGAAATTCGTATAAGTTGGGATGAATGTAATACCCCGAAATATTATCAAAATTATAAATATTGTCTTAACTGGGTTAAGAATGAAAACTCTAGAAATATCTAATGAACGACTGTTCAGGTAATCTTTGAAAACCTAATACGATTCGAAAACACTATCGTATACGTTTTGAATTAGAACGTATACCCTAAAACTACGTATCGAGAAGTTTAAAATCTTAAGCCCTAAATGAGATTCGAATTTTGTAACATATGTGCTTAATAAAGATCGAAATGATATTTCGAAGCAGGTGTTTTGTGATTTTATTATGTAAACAATGAATTAGGTCAAATAAAATTTTTCTACGAAAAACGTCGTGCTTAAAAAATAAAAACGTCAAGCTTAAAATATTTTCACCGACAAGCTTCTCGGTATATTTACGAAAAGCTGCTTTGTCGAGCTTCAATTGATATAGTGATTTGTCGTGCTTACAGTGACAAGATGTTTTGTCGCGCTTACGCTTAGCACAAGCTGGCACATGCTTGACACACGCTGGAAAACGCTAGGCACACATTAGGCACATGCTGGCACACGTTTGGCACATGCTTGGCACACGCTGGCACAAGCACGTCGCAATTACCCTTTTACCCTAAGCTTTCCTAGCCTATAAATACCCCTTCATCCATTCATTATTTTCTACCATTTTTCAAGACCAATTCAAGAGCAAAAGAACTCTATATTTATATTCAGAGAGATATTGTGAGATAAAACTTACTTTTGAAGTATCGAAGCACTACGCGATTGGAAGTAAAGCTAGCAACTACAAGAGGTATTACTCTAGTGGTTATTATTTTTATTCTTCTATATATATTTAGTAAAAATATACTTTTATAAGCAGTTATAATGCCCAAATTATTTTGTGTATATAGTACGAAAGTCCTATTTACAAGCAGTTATAATGTCCGATTTATTTCTCTTATAAATTAGAAAATATACTTTTATAAGCAGTTACTGTGACGCCCCCAAATTCGGGTCTCAAACACCTGGATTTTGTCATCACTATCTAATACAATCATTCACCACTAAACAACATATAGAACTAAATACGGAATGAAATAAACGTATCTCGTTCATGTAAAAGATGTTACTAGTCCCAAGATTCGATAACCTTAATACAGGATTACAAATTTACCCTAGTACAGTACTTAAGGGTTTAAATAACAATAGAAATTCTTTAACTACGCAAGAAATAAAATACAGGCACTAGCAGACTAATACTTCATCTTTTCCTTGCCCTTGTCTTTTCCTGAGGTCTCGGGCTTAACTGCAATAAGGTTCATGATATAGCAAGGGTGAGCAACTGTGGCGCCCCCAAATCCGGGTACTTAAAACTCTTACTTGGTGCATCACGATACCATTTCTTTGAGCTGTTTAATAAATTACAAACTTAATATTTATATCAGAGTTGTCTATTCCCCAGGTATGGCAACCTTTAATTACATTCTTTATATGTTACATAATATATATGATCACAATACAAAAGACTAATCATTACATATAACACCTTGAAACCTAATCCTTGAGCTTTCCTTTGCCCTTGTCTTTGCCAGAGCCTACTGGTCGATCACACTTAGCTGAAAACATTTAAGTCAAAGCAAGAATGAGCACTTAATTGCTCAGCAAGTAATAATAATTAATAATAATGCGCTGAAAGAAGTAAATGTTTTCTTTGAGGACTACTTATACCATGAATCAATAGTGGTGATGTCATTTGAAACTATTCTTAACAACATATCAAATCATTTTAAGATTTCTTTGAAATGACTGAACAATAAGTCATTTCAAGTAACAAGAATTTTCTTGAATTTCATGCAGAGTAATACATCAAGAATGAAAGAGTTAATATTCTTTCGAAGATTCAATAATATTCAATTGATTATGAAGGATTAGCAATTATGCGATAATATTCAATACATAGGGTTATTCCCATATTTCATGTTGAGTGATCACAAATGGATCAAGAACTGCTAGAGGAATCATCAGTTATTTTATTACTGACTACCTCAAGAGTAAAAGTTAGCTATAAAAACTAAACTTTACTCTTCTGCAAGTACGTAAGGGGATCAGCCTCATTGTACCCGAGATTATGCATAATTCTCAAACATAGCGCGCGGTCGGGTTACCGACAATAAAGTTTCCCCTGATTTATTTTTCAGGGTTGTTCATCTCAGTCTTACATCATGAGTCCGTACCACATCAATATGGTTTGGATTGCTTTCAAAGAAATATTTTGAGTTCAACATATTATAACAATTTGATCTAGCCGAATCAAATGGCATATATCTTTAATAACGAATTAGTTCCAATAATAGAACGTTTCATGCGATATCAATTTAATATTAGTCTAGCCGAAAATAATTAGCTGAGACATGGCTAATAAACAGTTCATAAATAGAGAACTCTAATTACTGTTCAACAATGCTTTTCGAATTAGGTCTAGCTGGTCAAATAGCGTAGACAATCTTTAGACTAGGTATACATACCGAAATTTAATAGTATGTATCAGAATTTGTCAACGAATTTCGAATTCAAGGGTAATTGATAATGTACAATAGTTCATACAAGTGGGGACACTTGTATAACCAAACTTAGAATACAAATTTTCAATACGAGTTATAGCAATTCAGTAATGAGATAGTTTTAATAATGAACGAATCGAAGGAAATTTCGAATTTATAATAATCATAACAATTTGTACAAGTGAGGACATTTGCACAAAGAACAGAATAATTTGGATTATAAATGCATCACATGAGACAATATCGAGACATTTGAAATCAATAGATAGCTTGAACAAAGTTTAAGAATACTGGCATAACATATGGATCCATTGCATAAAGTAAATGCAAAGGGTTACGATAATTGCATAAACGAATAATAAAGATCATTATGGATATGAATAATTAACAATAATTATTCATGAGCATGCTTTGAAATTGATAACTCATGTTGAGTTAGGAACTAGCATAACATATACCTGTTTGCACAAAATAAAAGTAGTGCATAAGGTTTAGATACTTGCACAATAAAAGAAGTTGTGTAAGTTAGAAACTTGCTTAGCAGAATAACAGTAAGATTTGAATACAACATGAACCATGTATAACATATACCTGTTTGCACAGAATAAAAGTAGTGCATAGGGTTCAGATACTTGCCTTGGTCGTTGACTACTGCTACGCAATTTAATATGACTTCTTTTGAAAGACCTATCATTCATAAGATCGATCTTTCAGTCAGCCAATCATATTATACCTTATAATATCACTTCTTTACAAGTAAATTATCTAACATTCAACCACATAATCAAATATTGGATAACACATTAACACCATACGCATTCAATTCTAAAGTTAGCACACATCGAGTCTTTAACAGTGTTCAATATAGTATACTGAGTGGTTTCCCACAAACAACCAACAAACTAGTTTCCGTCTCGTCTACACTGTTTTCACAGTGAGTTAGATCGGTTGCCAGTTCGTATATACCTCCGCTCCCTGAAGGAATTGTTTAGCCTAGATACTATACATCGACTATTAAAGAGTACGACTGTACCACTACTTTATGAATTAACACTAAGTCTTTTCATTATATAAGTCTTTCATTATGATTCTGTAGGTTAAATACCCAATCCAGCAAACTGGATTCCAAATCCAGCAAACAAGATGGCAATCCAGCAAACTGGATTCCAATCTAGCAAACTAGATTCCAACCTGGATTACAATCCAGCACACTGGATTCAAACTATTCAATTCAGCCAACTATTTTTGCAATCCAACAACCTGGATTCAAACTATCTTATAATCCAGCAACCTAGATTCACTAACTTTCAATGCAGCAAACTAGATTCACTAATTCGGCAAACTATTTTCCAATCCAGTAACCTGGATTTGAACTATTCTACAATACAGCAAACTAGATTCACTTTATTTAATTCAGCAAACTGAATTACACTATTCAGCAAACTGGATTCACTAATTCAGCTAACTGGATTCACTAATTCAGCTAGCTGGATTCAAACTGTTTTCTATTTTATTAAATAATTCATTTAATCGATCTAAAATGCCATAAACATTATACCACCTCACAAATGACTGAATCCATGTCAAAAATCTGTATGAACCATATTTAAGGTTCTCAAGTCCTAAAATCTCATTTTTTTTAAATTTTCAACTTCACATAATTAATTAAATTCATTTATACATAACTTCATCATTTACACGAAAAATAGCAAAACAACTTCAAAATCATTTCTTTTCTGTAAATAGACTATATATAGTCCCCTTATGAAAATATATTTTTCCCGGAATTTTTAAAATCCATTTACTATATTTAAATAGTCCAAAATAGCCAAATATTGCTATATTTTTCATAAATCGAAATTACATCCAAAAATCTTGAAATTTTCAGAGTATATTCCTGTTATATACATATACTCCCAGTAATAATTTCATAATTGTTGGGGTTAACCACAAAGAGTTATTCAAGAATACTTTTGAAAATAGTCCTTCACGATAAAATCCATAACTTTCATTATACATGGTCAAAAATCTTCAAATATTTACAGGACTCACATAACTTCCCATATTACCATTCCAAAATTTTCTAGAAATTTTAGAGCATAAACAATAGACGAAACTGTCCCTGGATCCCAACAGTCAGCAGCCTCATTCCAGTTTTTTGAGAAAAAGTGGACTCTTTGTACCAAAACAGTCCATACGAATTTTGTACCAACTATTTTTGAGTTCTACCATTTCGGTTTTGTAGTTACCACTCTTTGACGGATCGTAAAAAGAGTTTACGGATCTCAAGTTATACACTTACAAAGTGATGAAAAGTTAGGGTTTTCTAACCATTTAGAAAATAGTTTTGCTTGTCTTTCTTTTGATCCAACTTTTGGCATTCAAAAGGGTTAGATCTAAACATAAAACACTTACTAACATATAGATCTAAGGTTTTAGACCTCGAGATCATAAACTTCATATCACACAAATCACACCCAAAACAAATGAAAATACACTTTATTAAAGTTAGAGAAAATTTTACACTTGCTTAATTTTCCTTCTCCTTCTTCCTAAGCTTTGTTTATGGAGTTAGAGCACACCAAAAACTCTCTCTTTTCTTCCTCCATGGCTGCTGCCCCTCTCCCCTTTCTCTCTCTTTAGTTTCTTTCTTTAACAAAATAGAAAGTGAGAGAAGAGAGAGAAATAGGATGAACAAGTAACTTTTTTACTTTTACTAAACTAATACTTGCATAACATATAGATATATGAATTATATCTATTCATTTTGCCATCATTAGGAAGCACACTTCTTACACATTTTTGACAACTTGTTGATGTGCTATAATTGCATTTTGTACTTCTTATTCTCCTTTACAAGCAAGCTATAAAATATCAACACCTCACCCATATGTTTACACCATGTCGGCTGGCCTCTTCATTCTTGTCCCATATTTTTAGTCCTTTATTGATTGCTTTAATATAATAATTAAGTTGACAAAAATATCTCCTAAGTGGGCTAACAAATGGGGCTTTGTTTTAAATGACTTGTGCTCACATTTAATTAGTTTGGGCCATTAGTTTCTAAATATTTTTAATCCATGCTTGGTTACTAATAAAATAAGTGTTGGGCTAATTTAATTAGTCCACACATTAATTATCCAAGTCCATAATTAAATAAATGAGTGAGCTTGGTTACTAAATTAATTAAGCTAGTCCACTAGTTTTCCTTACTAATTGGACTATAAAAATTAACCATTCATATATCACATAGTCTTCATTAATTAATACCCATATTAATTAATGTACAAAAATTTATTCACTTACTATATTCACTTTAATTGAATATTTAATTAACTAACTATCTTATCAATTGTTTAATATGAATATTCTTAGGTTAGTCCACTAATTTAAATAACTATTAGTGGGCTATACATAACTAACAATTAGTCACATACATTAGTCACATAAGTCATAACATATTTATCATCATTGATAAATAATTATCATACACATTGAACCACATGTTGTACATACATACATTCCATTATAATCAATACTTATATTTAGTATTCAATTTCCTTAAGAAAATGAATTCTTATTATTCATAATACACATACATCCATTTTAAATACAATTGTAACAATAATTGTATTAATCATTTAAAATTCATAATCATAGATCAAATTAGTGTTTTGATCATCCCTTTATCTATGTCGCATTTACCATACTTAGTCAATTTAAAATAAATTGACTAATCTTGCAAATTCCTATCATAAGGAAATAATCATAGTAATAATAATATTAATAATTCATTTCTTAAAATATACATTTATCATTCAAATAATATAGTAATCATATTTTTATAAATAATCATAAATCTTTAATATAAAAATTAACTTATTAACAGAATATAATTTATTATTATCAACTATTTCTTTAATAAGAAATTTACTTGAAACCATATATAAAATAAATATATATGTACATATTACATAATCACATTTCTTTCCTTGCACACGTTCCCATACTTGCTTTAATATATAATAAAAATAATTTTATTATGAAAAAAAAAATTCATACGCAAAATTTCTTATTTTAATATATCGAAAATCTTGGGTTATTACAGCAACTAGTTTGCTCAGCAAGTTTAAATAACAGCAAGAAATGATAAATATCATGAATGAAAGAAATATTTGGAAACGATTCAATGAAGAGAATAATGAAAGCAAGAATAATAACTGCTTTTAAAATAAACGATAGTCAATGTAGACCATGAACAATACACTTCCAATGGAATCAATAGCTAATTGATCATTTGGTTACTGGCTCAGAAATACGTACTCGAGGGGATTAGCCTCCAGTACTCTACGTGTATGCATAACATTTAATTTCTGTTCTTGTATCTTACATTTAGATACGTGGGGTACTCCCCTATATTTTTCGGGTGTTCATATTAGTCCAAGAATGGCTTGGAAAGCTTTTATTAAATATGCTTATGTCTAGCCGAACAATGGCTTAGACTTAACTCTAAACAGTTCATACAATATATAACTTTAATTAAGGCACAAGTTAAATGATGTACGAGCTAAATTGCACCAAGTGCGGATCACAATAATATCAATGTGGAATAATCGTAAAGAAATTAAACCACTTAGAGCGTGCTTGGAAGTAAAGTTCCAGCTTAAATAATTAACTCGAGTAAGGTTAGGGAAAAACTTGCTTAATAAATAATTTGAGCTAGGATAGGAAACTTGACCAACACAAGGGTTAGACAACCGTTAGGGAACTTGTCTGGTGCGTCTGCTACAATTTTACAACACACGCTCCTTAAAATCCTACACAATTAAGTACATATTCGTATAACAATTAGTCACATAAAGACTAGATTCAAAACAGACGTAGCATCATTAAAGCACATTGATTGCCACTACGACTATCCAGTCGGGGGTCTCGCTCCCCGGTGAGCTGGCGGGGGTCTAAGGGGGCAGCGCCCCCTGGAAACCAAACGTAAGTTGTAACCAAGTTAATCAATTTTTGCCTTAAGACTACACCATTCTGGTTAATACTTGATATACAATTAAGCATTTAAGGTTCAACAAAATATAATTAACTAACGAATAACTAATTGAGTTTATTAATTATTCAAAACTAATAATAAATAGTTTCGCTATTAACCTCATTTGCTTAGTGATTAACAAATAATAGTCAAATAATTAATCAACTAATTATCCTAATTTAACATTAATTAAACAATGTCCAATTAGTTATCCTTACTTATTATTTAATATTAATCAGAATAATAAACAATTAATCTAACTACATTTATACATAATTATTATTTAATATTAATTAAATAATAATTACTAATTATTAATTAATATTACCTAAATAACAATTTTAAATTCTTAATTATTAATTAAATTAAAATTGTTTAATACTTTATCTGCACGGCTCGACCTGAACCGATCCGGTCTGACCGACCCGGCCAAAAACACGGGAGTTGCGCCGCGGCGCGAGGCTTAGAACTGGACTCCACGCTGCGGCGTGAGTCCCGTCCTGACCCGTTGTTGACACGCGTCGACGCTGCAGCATGAGGATTAAGCAGAAGGCATGGTGCTGCAGTGTCAGGGCCCATAGGCGCGACGTTGTGGCGCAACGCTGACGCTGCGGCATGAGACCCATGGCTCATGATGCTGTGGTGTCACCGCTGGTGCTGCAGCGTGACGAACCAGAGTCGCCATCCTCGTTTCATTTTCATGGCCTTCTTCGAATTTTAATCATTAAAACTAATTTCCAAGCATGCATAACTCAATATTAACTACATATTACTATTAATTATAAGTTTTATACACCTAATTTGAGGAATTAATTCCAAGTATAAAACAGAGTGTTCGTAATAATTCGCAACGAAGGTGTACTGTAACAGGGAAATGGTTACCTCCTAGACTTAGTTGTCGTTCTTCTCTTCTTTCCGTAGTAAACGATGTAGCCAGGGATCATTCGTGCGCCAATTCCCTTCCTTCAAATTGCCTTCTCTCCCCAAGCTCTTAATCCCTCTATCAGTGGATTTTTACAACCTCAGACACCACTGAAGGAGAAGTTGGGTTTCTAATTTATAGCCAATTTATTAACCGTGCCAAGCTTTTGCCCGATTTAGTTAACTAGTGGAAACAAGAAGAAGACGATGGGCAACGCCGCTGCTATCTTTAGCCATAGAAATCCGGCAAGAAATCCCGCAGGAAAATCCTTATATGGCTAAGGATGAGTTTACTATTCATCCCAACTTATTTTAATTCAATTTTTCTCTTCCTAAGTTGCAAACCGCGGTTGGAAATAAAATGGGATATGTCCCATAATTCTTGTCCCAAATTAATGTTACTTAGTTAATTAAATAAATTTAACTAGTCACTTATTATTTATTTACTAACGGAACTATTAAATATTATTAATTGTATCTCACATTATCCTTATTAATTAATAGGTAATATTAATTAATTTACTATATTCAAAATAATTGAATATTTAATAATTAATTATTCATCAAATTCTAGTTATTAAATAACTTAGGGTAGTCCATCAATTTAATAATTCTATCATTGAGACTCCCTTTAATTTAATTAAATATTATTTCCAACTATTCTACCAAACACAAATTGGTTCAAGTAATTCGTAACATGAATAATAAATATTTGAATTATCCGAAAATTTGCGATCATTACAGTTACTATGTCCCCTTTTATTCAAGTATTTAGTAAGAATATTCATTTTATAAGTAGTTATAATGCTGAAATTATCTCAAAAATAATAGCCGAATATTCATTTTATAAGCAGTTATAATACCCAATTTATTTCAAATATAGTAAACGAATATTCATTTTGCAAGCAGTTATAATGCTCAATTTATTTTAAATATAGTTGAAAAATATTCAACTATAACGAGTTATAATGCTGAAATTATTTCATGTATAGTAGAAGAAGTCTTATTTATAAGCGGTTATGATACCCGAAATAAAACTTAAAAGATATTTTTGGTTACAAGTATGTAACAAAGTCCATTTTATCCTAACTTTGCAAGGCCGAATCAACGCCGAACCTTAACGATACTTGACTAGTTCAATTCGATACGTGGTATTATAAATTCTAACGCTTATTATTGATATGAATAGACATAAATAGACTACGTGATGTAGATAGATAGCGTAAACTAAACGTACTACGCACAGGCAAGTCTCCAAACCTTGTTACCTTTATGCAAGTCTTATACATCTTGTTATCAATTGTTGTGAAGTTATTGCTTCTTGATTCAGCATAACTTAAGAAATGAATTATTATTCATATATTGTTTATCCGAGCATAAATTGTTGTGTCAAGCCAAATTGTTTGGTATGACATCTTATACTGAGTATACAAACACCCTATATAGGTTGTTATTGTCGATAATATATTGACAGCAAGTGCATGTTGGGCACGATTAGGATGATATGCATACTCCTAGGATATCGAATAGGTTAATCCCCTATAAGATATATGAACAAAGCTTTTCTAAGTCATTGAAGACTGACAGAACTGGTTGAAACACATGGTTCATGTATTGAACCCTCAATTAGGCAAAATCGTTGAACTTCCTTCAAATCAAACACATTGTGTTTACATTTTTGAATAAACTTGCTGAGCATTCTATAGTTCATCCTTGCATAAAACTTTCCTTTGCAGTTTTAGGTCATAATCCCATAACTTTAGGGACGAACAATGGAAAGAAGCCGTGTTAATTAGTATTATATTACTGTTTTAATAAATTCAAGTCTTATAAGACTTTGTTGTAATAAGAACATGGTACTGAGAACGATGTAATCAAATTTAAGGTTATGAAATATATATTCTCATCTTTTGTTATATCGAATGCGTTGTATTTACATTCTAGAAAGTAGCATTTGATTTAGTGCAGTATCCATATGAACTATACATCTGAATGAGGGTATTTGAATAATATTGGGAGTTCTGTAAGCACTGAGATTACACTTAATGAGCGCCGGTAAGGTGCCACCTTTACCGGAATGCGCCCCTCGGTTCCAAGAACAATATTATCATTAATACTATGAATGTTAGATAGATAGGAACTATTGATATGAAAGAGATATCCATAAGATATAAATTTATACATCCAAGTGAGGGTATCCAAACACAAATAATGTTCTTACGAGAACTACTATCTGTTATGGGATACTGTGAACCTTGGATAGATAAAAGTTATATATTATAGAATATTTATAGTTGATTAGTTTAGCGTGAGCACCAAATCTACTACAGGGAGTGTAGAGAATTTGGGGGGGCGTCATACCAGTCCTAATACTCTTACACTAAATAATCCTAATACATCTCTCCTAACCCTAATTCAACACTATCATTCCTAATCCAAATCCATCTCTACTTCTAGTCTTATTCAAAGTGGACCTAATCTCCATTACTAAAACCCCAATCCCATTTACTCTTCTCACACCAACGGATTGCATTCAAGAGATTGAAGTCATCAGTGGGTCAACATTCATATTTGGGCATCATTTTCATCCATTGAGGTAATAAAGTTAAGTTATTGCGTATTTAATGGGTAAACCACATTGGGTATTTTTGTTTATTGCTTCAATCTAGAGTGGATTTTGTTGGTTGTGCTTTGGGTTTGTGTTGGCCCAATTTGGTTTATTGGTTGATTTTAATTCCATCTATTGAGTAAGGAAACAAATATTTTAGTGGGTGGTATCAACCAAGTTTGGGGGAGTTATTGTGATGGGTGTTTAAATTGGTGCACGCCACATGTATGATAATTTGTCGCAAAGAAAATTGTGCACAGTTGTTAGTTATTTGTTGTAGTTTTGTTTGGGGCAATAGATTGAGCTTCTATCCCAATGTCTGCCAAACATCAAAGAGGGGCAAGTTCTTCATCTTTAAGACCTTTTGATAGGCAACATTTTGTAAACGTCGAGGCGGCGTCAAAGTTTGATACCTACTTAGCAAGTAAGTCATTAACGCTCGAGCGTGGTTTACGACCAGATGAATTATTGGATAGAGAAATGTATTATATGATAGTAGAACGGGGTTGGGAGACATTCATAGACCAACCAGACTTGGCAGCGACCTCTATAGTCAAGGAGTTTTAAGCAAATGCATTGGACGCGCTAGAATGCACTGTAATAGTCAGAGGTAAAAGTGTGTCTTTCAATAGTCAAACAATTAATGACTACTACAATCTGGGGAGTTTGGAGTATTATCAGTCTGTACGGTACGTTTTGCAAGGACCAAATTATGAGAAGATCATACAGGAATTGTGCAAGCCTGACACTGAGTGGACACATAGAGGTCAAAGAGGAAATATAGTATTCCCGATAGCTAACTTGAGCTGCTTGATGAGTGGGTTTTATACGTGCAAATTAGATATATCTTTGGCTTATTTTTTACTATCTTTAAGTGCTTTTAATATCTTTTTACTTGTTTTTGTGTTTATCTTGTAGAAAGCGGCTTTGGATGGGCAAAATAGGAAAACTAGAAAATTGGTTGCATTTTGGTAATTTTGAAGAAGTGTCTTCGTCGGGACGAGTTCCCCACAGCTTATTGTATTCGTCAAGGCGAGATCGCGCAATGGCGGATTCCATCAGGCATATTAACTTCGCCGGGGCGAGAAGGCGCGGAAGGAAATAATAAAAATATTAATTTTAAAGGAGTTGAATTGGAGTGGGATTTGTTCTACTAATCTGATCCAGAGACTATAAAAGAGATAGGGAGAGATGGAAAAAGGGTTACACACTTATGCTAACACTCACATAAAGATTGAGATACAGAGCTGAAGTTAGAGATTGAAGACTGCGGAAGCATTGCAAGGAATTCAGAGTGGAGACTTGAAGATTGGAGAACTTTTACTGAGTTTTTCTATCCTCTATCTCAAATTTGTAATTTAATTGTGATGACTTATTTTGGATTTATGATTTCGATTTTCAGTATGAACTAATTTTCCAATTAAGGCTACAATTGAACCTTTTATGTTTATGGATTAATTATCTATTTAACTACAATTATTTATTCAAATTGAGTCATCTATTATATTTTGTGTTTATTGATTAATTGTCTGGCCAACAATTAGCGGGATGATTTAGATGAATTCGGGAGATGAAATCTAAGGTTAGATCTGAATGTGATAGCATGTATTCTTAATTATTTGCATGGGATGAATAATTAGGGTTGTGAAGTGAATAGGGATATCTCTTCGTTACATGTAACTATTGAGAATTGGTGCTTAATGAATTTAATTCTTTAGTTTTGCATAGGAATATCGCATAATTAATTGGGTTAGATAAATTTATTTGATCACTTGAAAAAGAGCATATAAATAAAGTTAAATTCTTGTTAACAACTCTATTGAATTTAATAATTGGATGAATTGGATAAATTAGTTTATATTGCATAATTGGGGATATTATAGTCTTAAGCTTTAAATATCTGAATTTCAACCTTTGTGTTAGTTCGTATTCTTAGTTTTAATTTAATTAGCTTTAATCATTATTCAAATTGCGATTGTTTAAATAAAATTGGATTGATACAATACTAGTAGTTGGGAATTATTAACGAAGATTTCATGTGGGTTCGACACTCTATCTTATCACTTTATTATTTATTAATCGTGTATACTTGCACGTAATTGTTGATTGTGAAATCGGACAACACCGCTATGGGAAGATTTGGTATGCTTTTATTTGTGCTAAGTTAATGCCAACAACGCACATCACTCATGTCTACAAAGAGAGGGCGGTTCTGTTATACGCCATTGGCATGGGATTGAAGATAGACGTGGGGAATGTTATCTAAGCATCCATAAGGAGGAACTTGAAGGGACCTACTTTAGGTGGACTGCTTCATCCGTCGCTCATCTGTGGATTGTGTTATAAACCTGGAGTTTGTTATCCGATTTAGATAACGACAATTACGTGCAAGTGTAGACGATCAACAAGTAATAAAGTGATAAGAAGGAGTGTCGAACCCACAGGAATTATTACGATTTAAATTTCCACTATCAATCTAATCTATGACTATTCTATTAAACAATCGCCAATTGGTTGTTTGATTTAAGCTAATTTAACTAATACGAAAACTAAATACTATCACAAAGATTGAAATTCAGATTTAAAAGATTAAGACTACAATTTCCCCAATTATATATCATAAATCAACATATCTACGTCATTCAGTTATTCACTTCATTAGAATTGTTAACAGGAATTCAATTTTACTCATAAGCCCTTTTCCAAGTGATCAAATAAATCTATCTAATCCAATTAACTCTACGATATTCCTATGCAGAATAACAAGATTAAATTCATAAGCACCAATTCCCAATTGTTACGTGCAGTAAAGAGATATTCCTATTCACTTTACAAATCTAATTATTCAACACTTGCAAATAATTTTAGAATACACGCTATCTCATTCAGTTCTAACCCTAGATTGCATCTCCCAAATTCACCTAAGGTATTCCGATAATTGTTGGCCAAACAATTTAAACATTAAGCATAGAATATGATAAACAACTCAATTTGAATGAATAACTGAAATTAAATAGAAAATTAATTCATCAATATAACTGGTTCAATTGCAGTCTTAATGAAAAGATTTAGTTCATACTAACAATAAAAACTAGAAATTCAAAATAAGTCATTGTAAATAATTACAAATTAAGGATAAAAAGATTAAAAGAAAACTCAATATAATCCTTCGTCCTCCAATCTGAATTCTTCACAACGCTTGGCTTGATTCTCTATCTCCTTGCTCAGCTTTCAATCTTCAATCTCCCTTTTTTAGTTGAATGAAAAAAAACTCTCTTTTATCCATGTTTTATTCTCCTATTTATCCTCAATAACCTCCTCAAGACTCCTTATCAGAATAGCATTTGAATTCCTTCCTAGCTTTAAACTTTTCAAAGAACCCGATTGTCAAATTCTATATTTTTTTCCACCAGACGCAACCTCGCCCCGGCGAGAAAATCCTTCACAAAAGTCTCGCCCCGGTGAGATCTCGCCCCGGCGAGAAAAATATACTTGGACTTCTCGCCCCGGCGAGAATGCCCTGCACCCAGCCAGATTTGCTTTCTTTGATCCTCAGCCAGCCGTAACCTACAAAAGAAATATAAACACAAATAAAAAGGTACTAAACTACTAAAAGACTGAAAAGAATCTCGCTAAAACGTATCTAACTCGTAGGTTAAAACCTACTCATCAAATACCCCCAAACTCGAAACTTTGCTTGTCCTCAAGCAAAAACACAAAACATAACATATGAATACCTAACTACGACTAACATAAATGCATATGCGTGACTAACCATACTCAAGCAAATAATCAACGGTCATCATAAAAATTCTGGCCTCAGAAATCAGAAATCACAAGTCAATAGAATTTCAAACTTTCGCATCATCCACAAACCAACTGTCATCAATTACGCTCTACTTTCAACCCTTACATGTGTATGTGTAACATATATCAAGCCAATCAGAGATAAAAGTCAACTCTTAGTATCACAACGCTCAAATACGAATAAGATCACCAATACTCACATTAAGCTCAAACCGCTAATCACTTGTTTTCACATTTTTCACACGAGTGCGTTTTACGCTCCATCTCGTCATATTATCTTGACTAGTGCAATGTTCATCTCTATTAGGCTATTCAATGTCACCCATGTAACGAATTTTCAACCAACGACTCCCAAACCAGACGATTTTAGGGCACTGAGTGTAAAGACAACTCCTAAGGGCATACTCACTCGAATGACACCGGCCACAAAGACAAACTTAGTCAAGACCTGCTCTTATCTGTCTATATTCATCAATACTGCTTTTTCTTGCACTTAGACAGACATCGAAGCAGTATTTATTCCACAATTTTTCTTTTTCTTTTTTTTTCTTTTTTTTTTCTTTTCGATCCAACAAGAATTAACAGTCAATATCTTCATACGAGCATGTGATACACCAAGTAAAACCAACCCCTAATTAGTTCAATACACAATTGTGAGCAATTACAAACCAAGGGTCTCAAATTATCACAACCAATAACAGTCAAATTTCAGATTTAGCAATCACTATCCATCCCATTCAACTGTAATAAAACTGATCAACTTTCATCATCGGTCATTCCTAAACGACTTCCTTTCATACCCTGCTTAAATACGATTCTACTAAATGCAATCCTATATGATCCTATACTACTAATTATTTTTTTTTTGGTGTTTTCAAATTTTCTTTGTTTTTTTTCTTTGTTTTTTTTTTTTCAAATAAAACTAAAACTAAAACCAATAAAACTAAAACAACCTAACATGCAATTATATACACAACTCAAACAATCAAGCCCCCCAAACTCAATCAAGACAATGTCCTCATTGTGCGAAAAATAAAACAAGTAAGAACAAAGGACTTCCTTGACCGGTCAAGCGTCGGGCTCGACCGTGTTCCTATCATCGAAGTCTGGTGGAGGAAAAACCGGCAACGGCTGAGGCACTGGAAAATTAACAGGATCCATCAACGGTTGCATCCTGTTGTACATGTCGGCAATCGCGTTCGAACACCCCACTTGATAATCATAAATACACTGTTGTCGCTCCGCCAAACACTGATTCTGCCTCAAAATGGTCTGATGCTGAGAATGAATTAGGCTCTGCAACTCACGAAATTGAAGGGTGAACTTCGATCTTTGTCCCGCCATTGGACCCGATCCCTCGTCAGAGTCCCTCGCCGCATCGTCAAATTC
Organism: Aralia elata; assembly: GCA_034770075.1. NCBI lineage: Eukaryota > Viridiplantae > Streptophyta > Magnoliopsida > Apiales > Araliaceae > Aralia > Aralia elata. The sequence goes on along the minus strand of CM068379.1, from coordinate 26,997,417 downwards.
CTGCTCCTCACCTTCAGAAGCAGACGGAAGGATATACCCCATACCCCGAGGGTGTGACTTACCACCATCCCATTCCTTATAGCGTACAATCAAACGGTGGTCCAAAACCAGCAATGGTTGCTGCACAGCCTCCTCAGCACCCCAATGAACTCCCGCTTGAGAACACAATCCACAAATCAACGAAGGATGTGGCAAACCCCCTTGACTATGCAAGTTCCGAATCGTTCGACGAATCGATGCTTCAATCCCATCTCCCACATCAATAGCAAATCCCGTAATAATGGCATATAATAGTAAAGCCTTCTCCTTGGGAACGTCACTTACATGCTGCGACGGCATCAATTTGGCGGATAGGAATGCATACCACACTTTGCCATAACGACTTAAATCCTTGCTATTGAATGAAATTGCGGCCCGTGGCCCTTTGGATATCCATGTCGTCCCCAGTTTGCACAAGTCCGCAATCACCTTTTCCAAATTCAGCGCTCCCGCAAGGAATCGAGAGTATTCACAGTCTAAATCAGAATCCAAATTGTAATATTCATTAATTGACTGAGCACTGAAAGACACTGTCCTTCCCCTAACGGTCACCTCGCATTGAGTCGTGTCTTCGGTGTTGGCATAAAATTCTTTAACAACGGCTATGCAAGCGGGTTTTGGATGAGCAGTAAATGTCCCCCACTCGCGCTCCTGTATTTGCATCAACATCTCACCATCAACTAACTCGGGTGTGAGACCGCGCTCGGGAGTTAGAGCTTTACCCAATGCGTACGAATCATACCTATCAGCGGCTTCTACACTAACAAATTTCCTTCTATCATATGGCCGAGTTGGCGTTGACGACGAACCTTCCCCTCTATGCCTTTTTGGAGCCATGACTGAACTGTATCCGGAATAAGCAAACAAACAAACTCCACAAACTAGGAACAACAATTAAACAATTCCCCCCAAATTCCAACTAACTGTGCACAATTGAAGTTACTAACACAATTTGCAATCCAGACAATCCAACCAAATCCCAATGGAAAGTAAAACTCAAGATTAATGCATGTACATCACTATCCAATACCAATTTCGAAAGAACCTGATCCAACACAATACAGAGTAACCCAATGTAGGATACCTGACAGAGGCTTGAAGCAGTGGAGCAGAGTTGGTGATGCCAAATGGTTGAACTGAGTAACTTGCTTCTTCAATTTGATGCAACCCTAGAAATTGTCCATGTAACAATAAAACTTATGGAAATTGTGAATGAAACAGAGTAATTCTCCCCCAAACTCAAGCAATAGCCACTCTCAATGAACAATGAAGGGTACTATATAGTTATGGAATGGGTGAATTGAAGAGGAAGATTCTAGATTGGGTGTATATTTGGAATACGTTGTGTCTCTGTATTTGATAGAAAACAGAGCACTTCTAATCCACGCAAGGTTTGGAAAGAACTAGGTTAGGGTTTGTTTTTGGAGAGAGAGAATGGATGTGAATGTGATAGAGTTCAAATGTAGGTAGGATTAGGAATCAAATTTTGGGAAATAACTTGGAAAGAAGAAGATTTTGGGTCGGTTTAGGAGAGGAAGAGGCGAAGTTGGTTTGGTTTAGGAATGAGCAAAAAATGAATTGGAATCGAATTTGTAAAACTGAAAACCGCGATTCTCGCCGGGGCGAGGAGTTTATACTGTGTATTCTCGCCGGGGCGAGATTGGTCAGTCATGTTTAGGCCGGGGCGAGAACTGTGCGCTGACGGCGAGCTTGATCAGTAGGTTTCTCGCCGGGGCGAGAAGTTTTGCGCCGAGGGCGAACTTGAACAGTAACTTTTGGGCCGGGGCGAGAAACTTTGCGCTGACTGCGAGTTTGATCAGTAAGTTTCTCGCCGGGGCGAGAGTCACCAGTGTTAACTTCTCGCCGGGGCGAGAATGTTTTTTTTTTTTTTTTTTTTAACTAATACATTCTCCCAACTCTTTGTCCCTGGTCCAAAAGTTAAAAAAACATGAATTAGTCTCAATCCGAACGATTAACGAATTATTTCAAAGCAAGAGCAATTTAAACAACTAACTATACTAACTATGCGAAATCAATTAAAGCAATAAAATAACATGATTGGGTTGCCTCCCATCAAGCGCTTGGTTTATAGTCGTCAGCCCGACTTTTCTGCGGTTTTAGTCATCAGCTTGATCGAGCGAAGAGAGGTAGGTCACTGATACTTGACGATCCACATCACCTCCCCAGTAATGTTTGAGTCGCTGACCATTAACCTTGAATGTACGCTTTGAGTTTGGTTCTTCGACGTCAATTGCTCCGTGGGGTGCTACAGCAGTAATAATGAACGGACCTGACCATCTTGACTTTAACTTTCCCGGAAATAATCGCAATCTGGAGTTGAACAACAATACTGCCTGTCCCGGTTCGAATTTCCGATCAACTATCCGTTTGTCGTGCCATCTCTTGACTTTTTCTTTGTACAGCTTAGCGTTTTCATAGGCTTGGTGTCGGAATTCCTCTATCTCATTCAATTGAAGCAGTCTTTTCTCGCCCGATGCTTGCAGATCAAAATTCAACTTCTGAATTGCCCAGTATGCATTGTATTCAAGCTCGACTGACAAATGACACGCTTTTCCATAAACCATGCGATACGGCGACATTCCAATTGGGTTTTTGTAGGCCGTTCGATATGCCCAAAGAGCATCATCTAATTTCATTGCCCAATCCTTACGAGATGGATTCACCACTTTCTCCAGAATTTGCTTGACCTCACGATTCGACACCTCTGCTTGGCCATTCGTTTGGGGATGATAAGCTGTAGCAATCCTGTGTTTGACTCCATATTTAGCTAATAGCTTGGTAAATTGCTTATTGCAGAAATGGGAACCTTCGTCACTAATTAGGGCTCTCGGTGTACCAAATCGAGTAAAAATGTTTTTCTGCAAGAACCGTAGAACCACTTTGGCATCATTCGTGGGTAGTGCAGTTGCTTCAACCCATTTTGATACATAATCCACAGCCAAAAGTATGTATTGATTATTGAATGACGACGGAAAAGGTCCCATAAAGTCAATACCCCAAACGTCAAAGAGTTCTACTTCAATGATAGTGTTGAGAGGCATTTCATGCCGTTTCGAAATATTGCCAACCCTTTGACATCTATCGCACTTTAAAACAAAAAGGTGGGTGTCCTTGAACAACGAAGGCCAGAAAAATCCTGATTGTAGCACTTTTGCCGCAGTTCTTTCTCCCCTATAATGTCCCCCATACTCTGATGAATGACATCGATTCAATATGCTCTCCATCTCTTCCTGTGGCACACAACGTCGTATCATCTGATCCGCACAAGTTTTGAAGAGGAATGGCTCATCCCAGAGGTACTGCTTGACATCATGAAGAAATTTCTTTCTTTGCTGAAAAGTGAAATCTTACGGAAGAACATTACTGACTAGGAAGTTCACGTAATCAGCATACCAAGGTACTTCGGTGTTGATACGAAATAGTTGCTCGTCCGGAAACGACTCATTAATTACCACCTCATCCTTTTTCTGAATGTCAGCATTCTCTAATCTTGAAAGATGATCAGCCACCTGATTCTCCGTACCTTTTCTATCTCGAATCTCTAAATCAAACTCTTGCAACAGGAGGACCCATCGAATTAACCGTGGTTTTGCATCCTTCTTTGCAATCAAGTATTTAATGGCTGAATGATCAGTGTAGACTATTACCTTGGTACCAATCAAATATGCTCGGAATTTATCAAACGCAAATATTACTGCAAGTAACTCTTTTTCTATAGTGGTGTAATTCAATTGAGCATCAGTGAGCGTCTTACTTGAGTAATAAATGGTGTGAAAAATCTTGTCCCTTCGCTGACCCAACACAGCTCCCACTGCATAATCACTTGCGTCACACATTAATTCAAAGGGTAAAGTCCAATCCGGAGCAATTATGATTGGGGCTGTGACTAATTTCTGTTTCAGCACTTCAAAGGCTTCGATGCAAGCTTGATCCATCTTGAAGGGAACATCTTTCTCAAGGAGTGAACACAATGGCTTTAAAATTTTTGAGAAGTCTTTGATGAATCGACGGTAGAATCCAGCATGTCCGAGAAAACTTCTAACGCCTTTTACAGATGTCGGTGGAGGTAGCTTTTCAATGGTTTCGATCTTTGCCCTATCCACCTCTAGACCTGCGTCAGATACTTTGTGCCCCAGAATAATTCCTTCTCGCACCATAAAGTGGCACTTTTCCCAATTAAGCACCAGATTCGTTTCCACACAACGCTTCAGTACTAAGATGAGATTATTAAGACATAAGTCAAAACTATCACCGAATACAGAGAAGTCATCCATAAATACCTCCAAATTCTGCTCAACCATATCCGAGAAGATAGCCATCATGCATCGCTGGAATGTGGCCGGTGCATTACATAACCCGAAAGACATTCTCCGGAATGCAAACGTTCCATATGGACATGTAAAAGTTGTTTTCTCTTAATCCTCTGGAGCTATCACTATCTGGTTATATCCTGAGTATCCATCGAGAAGGCAATAGAACTGATGACCGGACAACCTATCCAACATCTGATCAATAAATGGCAAAGGAAAGTGATCCTTGCGCGTAGCTTTATTCAACTTGCGGTAATCCATACACACTCTCCAACCTGTAACCGTTCTTGTCGGAATGAGTTCATTGTTTTCATTCTCAACCATTGTCATTCCTCCCTTTTTAGGCACACATTGTACAGGACTTACCCAAGCACTATCTGAAATTGGATAGATAATACCGGCATCTAACCACTTAATGATTTCTTTCTTCACTACATCTTTCATAATCGGATTCAAACGTCTTTGTTGCTCAATGACCGGTTTTGCTCCTTCCTCCAGCAGAATTTTGTGCATGCAAAATGACGGACTGATTCCCTTGATATCTGCTATGGTCCATCCAATCGCTGTTTTATACTCACGCAAAACCCTTAATAGTTTTTCTTTTTGAGATTCATTCAAATGTGCAGAAACTATTACTGCTAGTGTGTCTGAGTCTCCCAAGTAAGCATACCGTAGATGAGATAGAAGAGGTTTGAGTTCAAGCACAGGTGGCTCTTCCACTGACGGTTTGGACCTCTTTTCTCCTTCGTTCGGCCGGTCAAGTACATCAAATTGCCTGCTGAATTTCCTAGGAATAGGTACTGAGTCTAGAATCTTAACATACTCCCACGCATCTGGATCATCAAAAGTATCTATCCCAACCAGAGCAGCTTCTAATGGATCTTCAACAATAATTGTCATGGTTTGTTCATTCACGATTTCATCAATCAGGTCTATCCGTAAGCATTCCTCACCCTCCTTAGGGAATTTCATCGATTTAAACACATTAAAGGTGACTTCCTGATCTTGCACTCTCATTGTTAATTCACCTTTTTGTACATCTATCAACGTTCTCCCTGTTGCTAAGAATGGACGACCTAGGATGATGGGAATCTCCTTATCCTCTTCGTAATCCAAAATAATGAAATCAGCCGGGAAGATAAATTTATCAACTTTAACCAAAATATCTTCCACAATACCCCTCGGATATGTCACTGATCTGTCTGCCAACTGCAAGCTGATGTTCGTCGGTTTTGGTGCCTTTAGCCCAAGCTGAGTGTAAATTAATAACGGCATTAAATTAATACTAGCCCCTAAGTCACACAATGCCATTCCAGAAAACTGGTTACCAATTACACAAGGAATAGTGAAGCTTCCTGGATCCTTTAATTTAGGTGGCAACTTGTTTTGCAAAATTGCGCTGCACTCTTCGGTAAGTGCCACCGTTTCGAATTCACCCAATTTCCTTTTCTTTGACAAAACATCCTTCATAAATTTTGCGTAACTGGGCATCTATTCCTGGGCTTCTGCAAACGGTATATTAATGTATAGTTTCTTGAAAACATCCAAAAATCTAGAAAATTGCTTGTCTAGCTTGGCTTTCTGCAATCTCTGAGCGAATGGTACGGGAGGCACTACACTATCGGGCTTGAGTTCCTTTGACTTTACCTCCGAACCTGTATCCTTCTCCTTTTCTGATTCTTTCACCTTACTTTTCTCCGGGGATACCTCATCGTTCTCCTCCCCACCTGTTTCTGGCTTAGAATTTTCTTTGACCGCATCAGGAAGCTCTTTTCCACTTCTTAAGGTGACAGCCTTGCAGTGTTCTTTTCCATCCGATCTTGGATTCACCTCTGTATCGCTTGGAAGTGCTCCTTGTGGTCGAGTATTCAAGACTTGAGCCAACTGTCCCAGCTGATTTTCCAAGTTCCTAATTGACACTGCCTAGCTCTTCACATTCAAATCTACCTGAGTTAGTAATTTATCTTGATCATTCATTCTTTTCTCAGATGCTGTGATAAACCTTGCTAACGATTCTTCTAAATTCGGCTTCCTTTCTGCATGTTGTGGAGCTTGGTTCTGAAAATCTGGAGGGTTCTGTGATCTTGGAGCGGGATTTTGAACTTGAGAGTTATTACTCCATGAGAAACCCGGATGATTCTTCCACCCCGGATTATATGCATTCTGGTATGGCTGTTGTGGTCTGTTGTAACTCCCCAAGTACTGTACAGATTCAGGATTAATAGCACAATATTCCGTCGAATGTGCGCCTGCACATAGTTCACACACATAGGCTACTTGCTGAACTTTCGATTCTGCTAACGCTTCAATCTTCTTAGACATGGCCGCCATCTGAGCTGTTAGTGCTGTGACCGCATCTACTTCCAAAACTCCAGCTACCTTTTGTTGATTCAATCTGGAAGTCGGCCATTGATAATTATTTGCAGCCATAGTCTCTAACAAAGTAAAAGCTTCATCGAAATTCTTATCCATTAAAGCTCCCCCTACAGCTGCATCTATACTTGCTCGAGTGTTACTGCTCAACCCATTGTAGAATGACTGAATCTGCAGCCACTTGGGTAACGCATGATGTGGACATTTTCTCAATAATTCTTTGAACCTTTCCCAAGCTTCGGACAGTGACTCTCCTGTCGACGCCTGGTTTCTCGCCTCTTTTGTCTTTTCCGATTTTAGCCTTTTGGTTGAATGATTTTTTGGAAAAGATCGGCATTAAATGTCGACGGGGTTTTGAAAAGATCGTTTTTATGATGAGCCAATTAACCAGAGTCGCCAGTTGGTATATTTGAAATGGATGTACCAACTCATCCGAGTTTTCGTTTTCGTAATCGCTGGCTCATATGTGACTCCGAATTAATTGGTCTGCGAACCGAGATTCATAGAGTTCGGGGGCTTGCTTAAGCGAGGGGAAGGTGTTAGGCACCCCCCGACTTCCGTGAAATACGGTTACCGCAATCTTGATGCTTTTCCTATCCTTTAATTCATGAAACGTATATGCGTGCGCGTGTGTGTGTGTGTGTGTGCCTAAATGAATGTTGTGGTGAGTTTGTATGAAAGAATCATTTGGATTTTTAGGGAAAATCGTGCTTTAGTTTTGAGAGTGCTTAAAAATGTCTTTTCGGTATTTACGAAAATGCCTTATTTTCCTATTGAGAAAGATTTGATTTTAAATTGACAAAAGCTATGAGATTTTTTTTTTATTAAGTGTTTGTTTTGGTAAAACATGAGTTTGTTAAACCTTAGCCAAAATAGGAATCGAGATTTATACGTCGCTTTCATAAATGATAGGCAATTTCTAGAATCTCTTTCGCCCTATGTATCAAGGTTTAGTAAAACGTTTATTTCTCTTTATAAAACCATTTTTGTGACATTTGGAACCAACTTCCTTTTAGCTTTCTCGTAACATAGGAATCGACTTTCATTAGCATTTCCAAATTTTAGCCTCGTGACGCTAATATCCTACTTTGATTAATTTTAGCAAAATCCTTATTGTTTTGGCTTTGAAATCCTTTTGTTGGGTGTTACAAATCGAACTAAATATAAAACGCATAGGGGCTATTCATGGGCATGTAAGCCATCAAAATATCCCCTAACGCCGACAATCACATATTTCACTATTACGGGGCCTTAAACCCGATTCTCGCTCTAGCGTCGTTTTAAGGCCCAACGATTACATGTTACAACAAAACGAGTACCTTGCATCCATTACATATATCAAAATGTCCATCATCGGATTTGGACCACGGGGTCGCATTCCTAGGCTCACACCCGAGATTACTACATACCGGCAAAATGAATACTACAAAACTAAACAACACAGATTTGCCTAATACACCATGATATCCAAAAAATGATAATCTAAATAAATTACATCCAATAAATCACCATAAATAAGCTAGAAATTACACCAATTGGATATCCTCGGGTTATTAGGAAGAATTTTGTTCCGATGGAACCCTCACTAATAATCCCTAATCCATGATTTCACATCAAGGTTCAAGAACAACTACATTCAAAATAATTCGGATGACAAAAAACTTGGCAAAAAATGGTGTAACAAAATGCTAAAACAAATGATTTTTTCACCTTGCAAATAATCCCCACAATATGTATGGATTTGTGTATTGAGTAGAGTAGAAAATATGAGATGTAATCTCACAAGATGGGTACAATTTCTCACTATTTCTCACTCCTTTCTCTCTTAATTTTTGTTGTTTTTTTGCTGTTTTTCCTTCCTTCCCGAGCTGCTGCTGCTGCTGGATTTTTTTCTCTTCTTCCTCTCTCTTGTTCCTGTATGCGAAATGGCCTGATAAAGGACTGCCAAGGGCAGCCGCAGATTGATCTGCGGCTGGCCGCAGATTGATCTGCGGCTGGCCCTTGGTTCTCCCCCCAGCCGCGCTCGAGTCCCGTGCCGTCTCGAGTTCCGTCCTTGGCCGCGGATTGATCTGCGGCTGACTGTGCTGATTTTCTCATTTCCGCACCTCGTCTCGATTTTTGTGTCGTACCGTTGATTTTCGTTGAAGGGCTTGCATTCTGCAGTCTGGAAATCGCCAGGAAACGTGCCATGCCGTCCGGGTAAGCGCAGCGATCAGTAACTGACTCCTGACATTTGCGCGCCGTTGTGTCGGCCTCGATCTCGTCCAGTGGAGATGGCTTTGAGTTTCATCTTTATGTCCTCCTTCCATTCTCGTGGGCCGGGTCCATGGACGAATTTGCCCTCCTGTCAGGGTTAGTATAGGAAGTGCAAAAATTGGGTGTCTACAGCTGCCCCTTTTTATCATGTTTATGAAATAATGAATGAAATGAACAAGATAAAGAATAGACACCTGATGCATAGATGACAATGCACATGGATGACAATACATACGTGATGCTACACATATGCCTTACGATGCAACGTACGATGCAATGGATGCAATTATATTCGTAAAAGGGTATCAACGCAATGCGGATGATCGTCTCATACCCCCCCGGTTATCGTCGCCGGTTGGTTATCTTGCCGGAGCCGGTTATCGTCGCCAGACATCAATCTCGTAATCGCCGGTTATCGTCGCCGGTCGATTGTCTCGTCGGGGCCGGGTATCGTCGCCGGTCACCCCTTTCGTAACCCCCGGTTATCGTCGCCGGTTGGTTATCTTGTCGGAGCCGGTTTTCGTCGCCGGACATCCATCTCGTAATCGCCGGTTATCGTCGCCGGTCGATCGTCTCGTCGGGGCCGGTTATCGTCGCCGGTCACCCATCTTGTAACCCCCGGTTATCGTCGCCGGTTGGTTATCTTGCCGGAGCCGGTTTTCGTCGCCGGACATCCATCTCGTAATCGCCGGTTATCGTCGCCGGTCGATCGTCTCGTCGGGGCCGGTTATCGTCGCCGGTCACCCATCTTGTAACCCCCGGTTATCGTCGCCGGTTGGTTATCTTGCCGGAGCCGGTTTTCGTCGCCGGACATCCATCTCGTAATCGCCGGTTATCGTCGCCGGTAGATCGTCTCGTCGGGGCCGATTATCGTCGCCGGTCACCCATCTTGTAACCCCCGGTTATCGTCGCCGGTTGGTTATCTTGCCGGAGCCGGTTTTCGTCGCCGGACATCCATCTCGTAATCGCCGGTTATCGTCGCCGGTCGATCGTCTCGTCGGGGCCGGTTATCGTCGCCGGTCACCCATCTTGTAACCCCCTGTTATCGTCGCCGGTTGGTTATCTTGCCGGAGCCGGTTTTCGTCGCCGGACATCCATCTTGTAATCGCCGGTTATCGTCGCCGGTCGATCGTCTCGTCGGGGCCGGTTATCGTCGTCGGTCACCCATCTTGTAACCCCCGGTTATCGTCGCCGGTTGGTTATCTTACCGGAGCCGGTTTTCGTCGCCGGACATCCATCTCGTAATCGCCGGTTATCGTCGCCGGTCGATCGTCTCGTCGGGGCCGGTTATCGTCGCCGGTCACCCATCTTGTAACCCCCGGTTATCGTCGCCGGTTGGTTATCTTGCCGGAGCCGGTTTTCGTCGCCGGACATCCATCTCGTAATTGCCGGTTATTGTCGCCGGTCGATCGTCTCGTCGGGGCCGGTTATCGTCGCCGGTCACCCATCTTGTAACCCCCGGTTATCGTCGTCGGTTGGTTATCTTGCCGGAGCCGGTTTTCGTCGCCGGACATCCATCTCGTAATCGCCGGTTATCGTCACCGGTCGATCGTCTCGTCGGGGCCGGTTATCGTCGCCGGTCACCCATCTTGTAACCCCCGGTTATCGTCGCCGGTTGGTTATCTTGCCGGAGCCGGTTTTCGTCGCCGGACATCCATCTCGTAATTCATTTTCACTAGACACATCAAACGGTCGCAAGGGAGCCAAGTGGACCCACCAGGGCCAGCCGCAGATGGATCTGCGGCCAGCCGCAGATTGATCTGCGGCCAAGATCGGGATTCATAAGCGGCTCGCCGCCTCCAGATCTGTCACTTTCAACTTAGTACCCCACATAGATTCTTGAGATTTTGCTCGTTTGCAAAGGCCCTTTGTCGATTTCTCCAACTTTTCTGCAAAAACCGCTCCGGTAGGATCGCTCTACGCGCTACAGGTAACACTTTGACCGTTCACTTTTCAATTTCGTCAACGTTTTACTATACATTTGGCTATTTGCATGTTTAGAGATAGAAATGTATGCTTTACAATGCTATGCTATGTATCATCATATATACATGCTATGTAGCAATTGTGTGAGTCCTATTTTATGCTCATGATGTAGTCCCACATATTGTTATTCCTTTCTGCAAGAAAATCATGCATGACTGTACTTTACATGCTGTACCTACACATATGAATGCAATTTTGATCTGTTTGAGGCTTGGATCGATTGAAAACACGTTTGGCTTATGCCTGGGATGTCCATTTTACAAACGGAACTCTGTCGAAATTTTATTTTTTATTTTTTATTTTTTTTTTACATACCATAAACATGCATCGTGTTGCATTAATTATATGATGTGGGTAGGAATTTAGAATATTCGTGACATAATTCAAAAGGGAACTTACCTTCCTCCTTGCCTGTTCTGTTCCAGCTATGGATCCCGATGCTCATAGTAGCTCCTCCGTGTCATGGACCTCAGGTGTTCGTCGTCGTAGGGCTGCACCTGTCCCCGTTCCTCCTCGGACCCGTCAGGCTCGCCGCTTGGCGGAGGCTGTCATTCGTCCTGATCATCCGGACGTTGAGGAGGCTGTTCCTCTGGAGGTCGCGGCAGAGGGACCATCCTCCAGCACACCGGCCCCATCTCCTCATAGTGCCCCGTCTGGCGCATTTGTGCAGATCCCCGATCTATTGGGTCGGGATCTCAGTCGTCATCCCTCGGCATCTCTCGTGGCTAACGAGGTATATTCGGTTCTATTCTGATTTTATTCTCAATTTCTCAATTCTCCTTTTATCCGGACTGACCCATTGGTGATTGCCCCAGGTACCCGAGTTTACTCAGCCGAGGGGCAACTGGTTCAACATCTACTCCCTTTACACGGCCTTGCACAGTGACTACCGGGCGGTGGTGGATTCTTGGGGCTTCCGTCACTTTTTTACTATTATTCCCCGCCAGTGCCCCTGGGGTTACATGAGGGCCTTATCTGAGCGCTGGTTTCACCAAACGCAGTCTCTTCACCTTCTTGACTGCGAGGTTGTGCTGACCCCCTGGGATTGGAGATACATTACGGGCATAGAGTTTGCCGGGTCCCGCGTTCCTCTAGATCTCGATATCACTCCTGTGGAGGTCCGGGCTTTATTGGGCTTCGGTGCTGAGGATCGGGTCTTTAAGGCCCGTAGCATTCGATCCGGCGCTTTGGCTGTCGATGCTGTTGGGGGTCTGTACGCACTGCCCATTCCAGCGGATCAGGGCACCAGGGACATTCTGCTACGACGCCTGTTCCTGACCATCATGAGGGGTTGTTTTCTGGGGAACAACTCCTCCACCATTCATTTCAGCGTCGTAGGAGCGGTCAGAGATGTGGACCGCATCGGTGACTATGACTGGGGGTCATTCACCTTTGCCTATTTCCTCCACGGTATGCGTCTACGTTCGGAGGGCCAGACAGACGCTTGGCTCGGATTCTATCACTTCCTGCTGGTGAGGCCTCTTTCTTTTTCTTAATGTATTTCCCGTCAATTCATTTCTTTTCTTTCTGCATCTGTCGGGAACTCATGCTTTTCACTGTTTCTGTTCGCAGTTCTGGGCCTACGAGCGTCTTCCATGCCTGAGGCCTGTCACTACTCTCGGCCTTGATACTTATCCCCGGGGCCGACGGTGGCATCACAGCACTTTGGAGGAGGTCCCGATATCAGGCAGCTTTGCACACTGCCGCATCCAGCTGGAGTTGATCACTGCTGCAGATGTCGCCTGGATTCCCTACCTCTCCGAGCATTTGGCTGATGGGTTCGATGATGGGAACCCTTCTGGCCTGGAGTTCGAGCTTTCTACCCGTCGCCTCACTTTGCAGAGTATTGGAGGATGGGTGATGTACCTGGGGGAGCGCGCATTCAGATGCGTCACAGGAGAGATCCGGATCCCGCATTCCCTTCCTATCACTACTTCCTGGCCGCTGGACTCTCAGCCTTCAGAGATCATGCTTGCAGGGGAGGACGGTCGGATGCTTTCTACGGGTCCCAGTACGAGTGATGCTTTCCGTACTTGGTGGGTGCCCCGCACTATCGGTCCTCAGACCCGGGCCACATTCTTCCTCGGGGATATGGTCCCCGGCTCGGTGATGATGACTGACTGGGCAGCCTGTGTTCGGAGCCCTACCCACACTGAGCAGATAGACACTTTGACCCGCCAGGTGGAGCAGTTGTCGCTTACACCTATGATCCTGATGGTACGGGTTATGATGCGGGGCCGAGCTCATCTGATGCCACCGCGCGGCCATACATCCCCGATATGAACTTTGGGCCCTCGACTTCGGCGACCCCAGGGGACCAGTTTGAGGATCCCGCCTTCATAGATGAGATTGACTTTATCTAGATCAGGATAGGATAGGGCTTTTGTACCTGTACCTGTTTAGCTTTATTTTTCATTTCATGCACTATGTACTGAACTCATTTATTTATTTATGCACAGTTCTTTATCTTTTATCTCTATGAAATTCATTTGCTTTATTATTGTCTGTACGATGCATGCTCTTTATTCATGGATAGAAAATGACCCCTGTACAGTCTTTTTGATACTATATTTTTTTTCTACAGATGACGTCCTCAGATGTCGTGGTATGCTTGGATTCCATTCCTCTTACAGGGTTGGTCGGCAGCCTCCTCCGTTGGTTGGACAGTTTATCGCCGGCCGACAGGGTCATCGCAGATGGTCTTTTGGGACCCTCTCGGTCCTTATTAACCTTTCAGGTGCCAGCGGGCTTTGTGGATGGTATTTTGAGATATTGGGTCCCTGCTCGTCAAGTGTTCAGGCTAGGGACAGTAGAGCTGACCCCCACCCTCGAGGAGTATGGTCGCTTCACCGGTTTGCCTTTGGATAGACCTTGTGCCAGGATCACATCTGGTCCCATGCGCCGTCAGTTCTTGACCTTTACTGGGTTGCGGAGGGCGGTTCTGCTATCGGCGATCACATCAGATCACTTGGTTCCTCTTCACTTTTTGATTGACCGATTCGGCTCACCTGACAGTTTTCGCCACTTCTCTGGGGATTTTTCTGTATCGGAGGAGCGCTGGGGCGTTTTGAGGCTAGACGTTTTGATGGCCTGTATCCTCTCAGTTCTGTACTTGCCCGCGGGACCCGATCATTTGGACATGCGGGTGGTCGCGGCCGTTAGGGCCCTTCAGGAGGATCACACCATTCTTCCCATGATATTGGCGGATACTTACATGTCAGCCTCATACTGTCAGTCCTTCCGAGGCAGAGTATTCCGAGGGAGCTCGACTTTGTTGTACGTGTGGTTCATGAGTCATCTTAGTCCCATCGGCCACCTCCGTCGCCAAGGGTTTTGCTTCAGTCATGACATAACCACGCAGTTTTCATTTCGTCCTGTGAGCTGTACTGATGCGGCCTCCTGGACAGCATTTCTGTCGGTCATCGAGGATCCCTTTCATCTCCTGGTTTATTCGGGTTATTGCTCCTTTATGAGCTTCCTGACTCATGTGCCCGACCTGGACTTCATTCCCATTGCTGGCTTGAGGGGTGTGACGACTTACCATCCCATGGCGGTGATGGGGCAGTTTGGTCAGACACAGGATTTCCACCCCTTCACGGGCGCGGCCGACTACCGATTCCCTGCATCACCCCAGACAGAGAGAGGTCTACTGCGGGTATATGATCTTTGGCCTCGTAGGATCCTGGCCGAGTACAATGATAGTTGCCCCATCCAGACATTCGCTTATGTGCAATGGTTGCGCGGAGATTCGGATGCGGTTGGTGTGAGTCAGACTGGGACTTTTGACGACTCTGGAGTGACTTTCCCAGACGATACCATATATCATTCGATCTCAGTCGACTCTCTCCCTAGTCAGGATACTGAACATAGCCGGATCCGACTGTCCTTGATGGCTATTGAATCTGAGAGGGATGCCGCCATTGCTGAGAGGGATGCTGCTATTCTAGCCAGAGATGCTGCCATAGCTGATAGAGATGCCATTGCTCTTCAGGCTAGGACAGTCATAGATGCACACTCTGGGACTGTCAGCCGGGCCGCTGCCTTGTTGGACCGCATCGACATGGTGGGCCGGCAGATTTCAGGGGATGCTGATGCCTCAGATCTATCCACCACCCTATCCATCCTGCTTCAGTTAGTTGCAGATTTATAGATTGTTTTATTTCCTGCATAGACTATGTTAATTTCATCGGTTATTGAGAAGGCAATCTTGTAACAAAAGATTTATACATGTAAACAGGTATTTAAATTTAGTCATTTTCCCTCTTTGTTGTATCGTTGCCCTTCATTGGATCATCATCTTATCCGGTTGATCATGATTTTGACATTTCGCTTTCTTTCTCTTCTCAAGTCTTGATGGAGATTTGACAGATATTGCCGTACCCCTGTCGATTTCATTGGATTGAGTTCCAGACTTTGGCTAACTGTTTGGTTTGATCAGAGTTATGTCAATTTGGTAGGGAAAGGATTGGTTGGCTGGTTTCGGGAAAGTTTTGAGGGTTTAGGCAGGTTTTTCTGGCTGTTGGGGATTGTTTCTCTTTTGTTTTAGGGAAAGGATTATTTTTTATGGATCGGACCGCGCCATGATGGCTGCCTACGTACCCCCACAAGTTGGGAGATCAGGTCCTACGTAGTTCGCTCCTCAAAGGAAAAGGAAATTGATGATTTAAGCGTAGAATCGCTTCACTGAGTCAGAATTTAGGGGTTGTGGAAATGTCTCACCATCCATTTCTTGCAATATGAGGGCTCCTCCGGATAGCACCTTTTTAATTACAAAAGGTCCCTCCCAGTTTGGGGCAAACTTCCCCCTGGCTTCGTCTTGGCAAGGCATGACTCTCTTTAGTCATATGATCGGGAGATCCTTTGTTGATATAACTGACCATGCCAAACAGCAGCCACCCTCATTTCATCAATTAGGGCCAACTGGTCGTATCGATCTTGCATCCAATCCTCCTCGCTTATCTGAGCATCGATCATTATTCTGAGGGATGCCATCTCAACCTCAATTGGCAGGACGGCCTCCATTCCATACACCAAAGCGTAAGGGGTTGCCCCTGTAGAAGTACGCGTTGATGTTCGATATGCCAGCAGGGTGAGGGGTAGCAGATCTGGCCATCCCCGATGATTAGCAGACATTTTTGCCATGATCTTCTTGATGTTCTTATTGGCAGCCTCCACTGCCCCATTCATTTTGGGACGGTAAATGACAGAGTTGAGGTGTTTGATCTTAAACTGGTCGCACAATCCCTTCATGAGGGCGTTGTTCAAATTCTTAGCATTGTCGGAGACCAAAACCTCAGGTTGCCCGTATCGACAAATGACATTATTCCTGATGAACCCAACGATAACCTCCTGAGTGACTTTGGGGAAAGAGGCTACCTCCACCCACTTGGTGAAATAATCGATCATGACGAAAATGAATCGGTGCCCGTTGCTTGCTTTGGGCTCTATTGGTCCGATCACGTCCATTCCCCACATTGAGAATGGCCACGGGGAGGTCATACAGTGCAGTTCATTGGGGGGCGTATGAATCACATTACCGTGCGCCTGACATTGGTAACACCGTTTGACATGATCATCACAGTCAGTTTTTAAGGTCAACCAATAATGCCCTGTTCTCAAAATCTTTTTGGCCAGCATCGGTCCACTCATGTGTGGCCCACACACTCCACCATGTATTTCGTTCATAATCCTTTGGGCCTGCGCCTCATCCACGCACTGCAACAGTCCCAAACCAGCATCCCTCTTGTAGAGTGAATCCCCACTCAAGTAGAACTTCATCGCCATTTTTTGAATTCTCATCCTCTCAGTTCGACTCGCCTGGTCAGGAATGGATCTATCTCTCAGATATTCCCTGATGTTATGATACCAGGGCTGCCTTGCCAACCCCACCTCGTCTGATAACACTGCCACATGTTCCTCATATGCCGGGGCATTCTGTACGGCTATCTCAACCTGCGGAATGTCTTTTCTTTTGATTATGTGGATTACGGAGGCCAGGGTTGCCAATGCATCTGCAAAATCATTCCGACCCCGGGGGATATGTCGAAAAGCGATATCTTCGAACTCTTGCATCAGCTGGGTAACACAACGATGGTATGGAAGTAACCGAAGCTTTTTAGTGTTGTACACCCCGATTGCCTGTCTGATTACCAATTCTGAATCCCCGAACACTGCTAGCCTCTTCACTCCCATGTCGCGGGCCAAGCGGAGTCCCAAGATACATCCCTCGTATTCAGCGGTGTTGTTCGAATTGCTGAAATGCAGTTTAGCGGCCACGGGGTATTGCTCTCCGGTGATAGAGACCAGGACTGCTCCGGCTCCTGCCCCCTCAGCATTCATGGCACCATCAAAATACAGCTTCCAGAATTGTCCCTCATCATTGCATTTCGTATCTGACAACCAGAATATATCTTCACCTGGTAGAGGAGTTTCTAACGGTTCCATCCCTCCCGACGGCATCTCGGCCAACTGATCTGCAATTCCTTGCCCCCTTCATGGCTTTCTGAGTTACGTATACCATGTCGAACTGCTGTAAGATTAACTGCCATCTTGATAGTCGAAAATTCAACATGGGCCTTTCAAAAATATATTTCAGGGGATCCACTCTCGATGTCAGGTACGTAGTATGCCCATGGAGGTAATGCTGTAATCTCCCTGCAGCCCAGGCCAGAGCACAACAGGTCTTCTCGATGGGAGTGTAATTCTGTTCACATTGGCTAAATCTTTTGCTGAGGTAATAGATGGCCTGCTCTTTACCTGCCTCATTCTTTTGTCCCAGCATGCATCCCATCGCGATGGCATTGACCGATATGTTCATAAACAGGGGGATCCCATCCTTTGGGGGTACCAGCACCGGTGCCTCAGTCAGCTGCTTTTTAATGGTCTGAAAAGCCCTTTGACATTGCTCATTCCATTCTTGGGAAGCACCCTTCCTCAACAACTTGAAAATTGGCTCGCACGTAGTTGTCAAGTGGGATATGAAACGGCTGATGAAGTTTATTCTTCCCAGGAATCCTCTTATCTCTTTCTCTGTGTGAGGTGCCGGCATATCCACAATGGCTTTAATCTTTGCTGGATCCAACTCAATGCCCCGATCACTAACCAGAAATCCCAAGAGCTTACCCGATTGTACTCCGAAAGCACACTTGGCTGGATTGAGTTTCAGGTTATACTTCCTGAGTCGATCAAATAACTTTTTAAGATGGGCTATATGGTCAGATTCTACCCTCGATTTCACAATAATGTCATCCACGTAGACCTCTATCTCCTTATGCATCATATCATGGAACAGGGCCATCATAGCTCTCTGATAGGTAGCCCCTGCGTTTGTGAGACCAAAAGCCAATCGTCTATAGCAGAAAGTGCCCCAAGGGGTGATGAATGCGGTCTTCTCCCGATCTTCCTCCGCCACCATTATCTGATGATATCCCGCGAAGCAATCCACAAAAGAGTACATCTCGTACTGGGCTGTGTTATCCACCAGGATGTGTATGAAAGGCACCGGGAAGTTGTCCTTGAGACTGGCCTTGTTTAGATCTCTGTAGTCTACGCATACCCTCACCTTTCCTCCAGGTTTAGCCACTGGGACTACATTTGATAGCCATTCCGGGTAAGTGGACACCATAATGATTCCGGCCCTGAATTGTTGAATGATCTCCTCTTTCACTTTTAAGCTCCACTCAGGTTTCAACTTCCTTAGCTTCTGCTTGACAGGCCTGAAACCCTCCTTGATAGGCAACCGGTGGACCACGATGTCGGTGGACAATCCGATCATATCCTCGTGCGACCAGGCAAAGACATCCTCATATTGGCTTAGCAACTCAGCTATTTTTACTTTTTGGCTGGTGGTGAGGTCTATCCCTATCTTGAGTTCTTTTGGCTTGTCTGGGGTTCCAATATCAATGGTGATGGTTTGGTCCAAATTGGGTTTGGGTTTATCCTCGACCCATCCTTTGATCTCGTCAGGCGCATCGTCGTAATCTGTCTCGTCTTGCTCAATGCCCATCAAATCGAAATCCAGCTCAATGTCAAAATCATAATCATCATTCAAATTTGAAAGATCGTTTGTTAGGCAAGGATTACTCAAATTGGTACACCTGACATGAAACAAAATACTTGTCATATATAAATCACTTTCACGACGATTGCATTTTCAAATAACACGAAGGAACGACATAATTATGCAGAAATAAAACAACAACAGCAAAAATAAACTTCTTCATTCCCCTGTTTTCCAGGGTCCACCACCCTGACGTCGGGTTTTACCCTTGTTTGGATATTATGGGCCTCACTGTCCAATTGTCGATGGTTAGGTCAGACGATATGTGCTCGATGAGAGGTGGCTTTATACCGGACACTTCCCCGATGACCACGGCCACATCGCCTGAGTCTCCTCTCATACCCTCCTTAGGAATAATCAACCCTGCCCAATCGATGATAGGCACATTTTGTTGAGCTCCGGGTGTGGCAACATTCGTCCCCTCTTCATTGCTTATTAATTGTCCGGGGATATAGCACTGGGTTTCGAACTCTTCCGCGATCTCCTGTAGGAAACTTTCCCTTTTGGCTAATTCATCATTTGTGGGGGACAAATCTTCACCCCCTGCTCTAGTCACAGGCTCGCTAGTCCCCTGCTTATTGTTGACCGGGGTCTCCGGGCTACCAATCAATCGAATCGGGGCCATGCCCTTACGGTTTCTCCATGTTATACCTCCATGATATCCCAAACCTGCCTTGCCTACCTGATGGGGCAGTTGAATGGGCTTGGTGATTCCTTGACTGCTTCTTCCTAACCCTTGTCCAGGCTGGAATTTCATCCTTATCATTTCCTTTGCAACAAAAGTAAGTTCTGGAGAGACCCTTGGTTTCACGGCTGGAGCCCCCAAGCATCTGTATTGGGGAGTGCTAATCTCTAGTGCCTGAAAGCTGGCTGGTGCCGCCGACTCATCCACATTGATCACTGGTAGGCCACCCCTGGGAGGAGAAGGGTCATCACATTCGGCCGAGATTGTTACCAGATTCCCATTGATGATTAGCTTGATTTGTTGATGGAGCGTAGAAAGCACTGCCCCGGCCATGTGTATCCACGGCCTCCCCAGTAACAGGTTATAACTGGCGGTTATGTCTAAAACCTGGAACGAAATATCAAAAGTACAGGGACCTATTTCCACTGGTAATTCTATTTCCCCAATTGTATCCCTTCGGGAACCATCGAAAGCTCGCACCACCACGTGACTGGCCCGTAGGCGCTTGGGATTAATGTTCATCTTCTGCAACGTGCTGAGGGGACAAATATTCAATGCTGACCCTCCATCAATTAATACCCCATTCATGATATACCCCGAGGAGATTACCGCAATATGTAGCGGTTTTCGATGTCCCCTTCCTTCCTTGGGTATGTCCTCATCCGTAAAGGATATTACATCGTTCTCCAATAGGTGGCCCACCAGCTGGCCGAAACCTTCCTCACTAATTTCCCTGGGCACGTATGCCTCCTCCAGAACCTTCGTCAAGGTTTTGCAATGCTCATTGGATGACAACACCAGGTCCATGACTGATGTTAAGGTTGACTCCTCATTTAAAATCTGAATTCCCCTCATTTCCGGGTGATCCATCCTTCTCAAGAATTCTATGGCCCTGTCCTCGGGAATCTCTTCATTTTTTTTCCTTTGGCTCTCAAGGACCCGCCCGGGAAGGCATAAGGGGTTCCCCTTTGTCGTCACAGAAGCACAACTGGCCGCTTCCTCTGGCGTTCCCCCATAATTCCAGGGTACCGTCTTTAGACTACTGATAGGGATTTGCGGCCTTGCGGCAAGGATGAGGGGCCTCGGAGCTGTCAACTTGACAGGTCCCTCCGTGCTATTCGGACTTACCCCCATCAATCTGATGGGCACTCCCCGTGCACTCCCATGCTCATGTATCACGTTGATCATCCCCTCAATTTTCTGCACATAGTTTAACCTCGACGGCCCCCCAGCTTCACTCGCCTCCGTCATATTGACCCCACCTCCATCATGTCTAGGCAGGGGATTCGCTTTAACATTCGGGGAGTCTGGCTGTTCCACCACAATTTCCCCACTGTCAATCAGGTTTTGGATTCGATGCTTCAACGTCCAACAGTCTTGTGTATCATGGCCAGGGGAACTAGAGTGGTACGCACATCGCTTGCTCGGGTCAAACCTTCTACCCTTTGGGTCACTCGGTGGTGCCAAACCAACTATCTTCTTTTGGGCTACTAATACCGCTAATACTCGTTCAAGCGGTTCCCCGAGCGGGGTGAATACTCGATTTTGCGAGGCCTCATATCTCCTTCGTCCCTCTGCTCTTTGATCTGCGAAATTGGGCTGCCGGGATGGCCCTACCCTCTGCACCTGTACCGGAAGATGGCTTTCTGCCTTTTTGGACGAGCCCTGAAGGATGAGGGAAACGTCCTCCTCCTTTTTCTTTTGCACCCTTCGGGAAGTGCTGCCGTAATTACCGCTTTGGATCTGTTCTGCCGCCGTTTCCAAAGCCGTGAGATCCCAAATTTTGCCGGATTTCAAACCCAGGTCCACCATTTCTCCGTGTTTTAACATTTCGGCGAAAGGTCTACCAATCCCTGATATGACTCGTTCATAATACGGTGCCTCTTGAATGTCTACAAAAGTCATCACCATCTCCGATTCGCTCATCGGAGGGTTCACTTGCGCGGCCATGCCCCTCTATCGTTGCGCATATTCCCTGAAGGATTCCCTAGGCTGCTTCTTAACTTTTGTCATTTGGTACCTGTCAGGGGCCATCTGGGCCTGAAAGCTGTATTGGGTTAAGAAAGTATGGGCCAATTCCTCCCAGTTGTGGATTCGGGCGTTGTCAAGGCGGGCATACCAGATCCTCGCCTCCCCTGTTAAGCTTTTCTGGAATAGCTGCATCCTCAACCCCTCGTCCTCGGCATAAGACCCGAGTTCTCCAATGTATATTTTCAAATGCGTGTAGGGGTCTCCCTTTCCATTGTATTTTTCAAACTCGGGGACTTTGAACTTTTCTGGGTATCTGGTTCCGGGGAAAACACACAGATCCGAGTAATTGACCCTACCCAGGGAGCCTATGCCTCGCAGAGATTGGATGGTCTCCTCCATGTGTCTCATTTTTTTCCGAAGGTCGTCAGTGTCCCCCTCCTCTGGGATAGTAATCACTGTCTTGTTCGGTATGGGAACGACCCTTGGAATGACTGGCTCGTCCTTGAGTTGGGGTTGGTCATCCTTACCCAGGTTTGCAATATTTTTAGGAGGATTCTGGTCACCCCCTGGTGGTGGAATATTATGTGGTCCTTGGCTTGGCGGATCCTGTCTGAGTAGGAACTGCTCCTTTAGCATCGTGGCCATTTCCATCATCTGTTTTTTGAAGTCATCAAACTCTTCCCGAGATATGGAACCATGATTAGGAAGATCAGCCATTTCAGATGTAGAATTTTGGGCTTTCTTAGACTGCGAACGGGTTTGAGGAGCAATCCTACAAAACAACGGTTCGAAGTTTAGTCCGGGGAAATGAAAGGATGTGGATGCATGCAAAAGCTGTAACTTTTGTGCTTTCGGTTTTTTAATCTTTCCCTGTAAAACAGAAAGTTAGTAGTCCTTTAATGCAATAACCAACGCTAAACATGCTTTATTATGCTTCCCCAACTATTCCCTGCAATTCACAAAGGTTAGTAATCTCTTTTGACATAGGAAAGGGATATATGAATATTGACTGAGATCATGACCTTTAGACATATAAACGTAAAAAGGCATGAAGAGTCCTTTCCTGCGTTGGGTTAATCTGAGGATGACCTATCCTAGGGTTACTCTCACGGGCTTTTCGGCATGAAGGTCCCCAAATCTTCGCAATCTACTCGTTTGAGCCCTTTCGATTGGAGCGGATTTGGGTGGTGCGTTTCCTGAGCCATCTCCGGGGAGCAGCCCCTTCGAGTCCAGTAATAAGCAATCGACAGGTTCGCCTCAGGAGGAGGTACTCTCTCAACATACATTCACATTCATCGTCCTCACCGTATGCAAATGATTACTTAAAAGTAAAGCAATTCTATTCAATCATTCATCTATTTGGACAAAACACACAATCACACAACAAAAGAAACAAAAAAAATCAAAATATCTCATGCATACACATTTTTATGAATTTTAAAGGATATGATAGCATCAAGATTTAAACGCGGCTTAAGCCCTCTAAAGTCCCCAGCAGAGTCGCCAGCTGTCGACGCCTGGTTTCTCGCCTCTTTTGTCTTTTCCGATTTTAGCCTTTTGGTTGAATGATTTTTTGGAAAAGATCGGCATTAAATGTCGACGGGGTTTTGAAAAGATCGTTTTTATGATGAGCCAATTAACCAGAGTCGCCAGTTGGTATATTTGAAATGGATGTACCAACTCATCCGAGTTTTCGTTTTCGTAATCGCTGGCTCATATGTGACTCCGAATTAATTGGTCTGCGAACCGAGATTCATAGAGTTCGGGGGCTTGCTTAAGCGAGGGGAAGGTGTTAGGCACCCCCCGACTTCCGTGAAATACGGTTACCGCAATCTTGATGCTTTTCCTATCCTTTAATTCATGAAACGTATATGCGTGCGCGTGTGTGTGTGTGTGCCTAAATGAATGTTGTGGTGAGTTTGTATGAAAGAATCATTTGGATTTTTAGGGAAAATCGTGCTTTAGTTTTGAGAGTGCTTAAAAATGTCTTTTCGGTATTTACGAAAATGCCTTATTTTCCTATTGAGAACGATTTGATTTTAAATTGACAAAAGCTATGAGATTTTTTTTTTATTAAGTGTTTGTTTTGGTAAAACATGAGTTTGTTAAACCTTAGCCAAAATAGGAATCGAGATTTATACGTCGCTTTCATAAATGATAGGCAATTTCTAGAATCTCTTTCGCCCTATGTATCAAGGTTTAGTAAAACGTTTATTTCTCTTTATAAAACCATTTTTGTGACATTTGGAACCAACTTCCTTTTAGCTTTCTCGTAACATAGGAATCGACTTTCATTAGCACTTCCAAATTTTAGCCTCGTGACGCTAATATCCTACTTTGATTAATTTTAGCAAAATCCTTATTGTTTTGGCTTTGAAATCCTTTTGTTGGGTGTTACAAATCGAACTAAATATAAAACGCATAGGGGCTATTCATGGGCATGTAAGCCATCAAAATATCCCCTAACGCCGACAATCACATATTTCACTATTACGGGGCCTTAAACCCGATTCTCGCTCTAGCGTCGTTTTAAGGCCCAACGATTACATGTTACAACAAAACGAGTACCTTGCATCCATTACATATATCAAAATGTCCATCATCGGATTTGGACCACGGGGTCGCATTCCTAGGCTCACACCCGAGATTACTACATACCGGCAAAATGAATACTACAAAACTAAACAACACGGATTTGCCTAATACACCATGATATCCGAAAAATGATAATCTAAATAAATTACATCCAATAAATCACCATAAATAAGCTAGAAATTACACCAATTGGATATCCTCGGGTTATTAGGAAGAATTTTGTTCCGATGGAACCCTCACTAATAATCCCTAATCCATGATTTCACATCAAGGTTCAAGAACAACTACATTCAAAATAATTCGGATGACAAAAAACTTGGCAAAAAATGGTTTAACAAAATGCTAAAACAAATAATTTTTTCACCTTGCAAATAATCCCCACAATATGTATGGATTTGTGTATTGAGTAGAGTAAAAAATATGAGATGTAATCTCACAAGATGGGTACAATTTCTCACTATTTCTCACTCCTTTCTCTCTTAATTTTTGTTGTTTTTTTGCTGTTTTTCCTTCCTTCCCGAGCTGTTGCTGCTGCTGGATTTTTTTCTCTTCTTCCTCTCTCTTGTTCCTGTATGCGAAATGGCCTGATAAAGGACTGCCAAGGGCAGCCGCAGATTGATCTGCGGCTGGCCCTTGGTTCTCCCCCCAGCCGCGCTCGAGTCCCGTGCCGTCTCGAGTTCCGTCCTTGGCCGCGGATTGATCTGCGGCTGACTGTGCTGATTTTCTCATTTCCGCACCTCGTCTCGATTTCCGTGTCGTACCGTTGATTTCCGTTGAAGGGCTTGCATTCTGCAGTCTGGAAATCGC
Source organism: Aralia elata (assembly GCA_034770075.1). Taxonomy (NCBI): domain Eukaryota; kingdom Viridiplantae; phylum Streptophyta; class Magnoliopsida; order Apiales; family Araliaceae; genus Aralia; species Aralia elata. The sequence goes on along the minus strand of CM068379.1, from coordinate 26,972,315 downwards.
CGGGAAACGTGCCATGCCGTCCGGGTAAGCGCAGCGATCAGTAACTGACTCCTGACATTTGCGCGCCGTTGTGTCGGCCTCGATCTCGTCCAGTGGAGATGGCTTTGAGTTTCATCTTTATGTCCTCCTTCCATTCTCGTGGGCCGGGTCCATGGACGAATTTGCCCTCCTGTCAGGGTTAGTATAGGAAGTGCAAAAATTGGGTGTCTACATCTCCATGACTTTGCTCAAAGGTAGAAATATCGTTTCTCAATTTAGCAGACTTAGCCGGCGGGAAGAATTTTGCGAGGAATTTCTGGGCCAAGTCATCCCAAGTTGTGATAGACCCCGGTGGAAGTGAGTGCAACCAACTTTTGGCTTTATCCCTTAGTGTAAACGGAAACAAACGTAATTTCACTGCATCATCAGACACATTTGGATATTTGAATGTATCACAAATCTCAAGAAAGATAACCAAGTGTGCATTCGGATCGTCGTTGGCTAATCCCCCAAACTGTACCGAATTCTGAATCATCTGAATTGTGCTTGGCTTGATCTCGAAGGAATTAGCAGTGATGGCTGGCCTTGTGATGCTTGACTTGATGTCATCTATCTTAGGCATAGCATATTCCTTCAATGATTTTTGTTCTTCGTTAGCCATTTTCTCTTTCTCAAGTGTCTCCTGACAGAACTTTCTCAACTGACGAAGCTTGTTTTCAAGATTATCCTCACACTGCACGAGTTCTGGTTGTTTTGATCGCGTTTGCATAAACGAATCAAAAGTCACCTGAACAATAAATAAAAGAAACAAAAAAGAAAATAAGTTTGCTTAACTAGAACAGACTTAATTAAACTGATATTGAAAATTATAAAACACAAATAATCCCCGGCAACGGCGCCAAAAACTTGTTGTCCGATTTAGATAACGACAATTACGTGCAAGTGTACACGATCAACAAGTAATAAAGTGATAAGAAGGAGTGTCGAACCCACAGGAATTATTACGATTTAAATTTCCACTATCAATCTAATCTATGACTATTCTATTAAACAATCGCCAATTGGTTGTTTGATTTAAGCTAATTTAACTAATACGAAAACTAAATACTATCACAAAGATTGAAATTCAGATTTAAAAGATTAAGACTACAATTTTCCCAATTATATATCATAAATCAACATATCTACGTCATTCAGTTATTCACTTCATTAGAATTATTAACAGGAATTCAATTTTACTCATAAGCCCTTTTCCAAGTGATCAAATAAATCTATCTAATCCAATTAACTCTATGATATTCCTATGCAGAATAACAAGATTAAATTCATAAGCACCAATTCCCAATTGTTACGTGCAGTAAAGAGATATTCCTATTCACTTTACAAATCTAATTATTCAACACTTGCAAATAATTTTAGAATACACGTTATCTCATTCAGTTCTAACCCTAGATTGCATCTCCCAAATTCACCTAAGGTATTCCGATAATTGTTGGCCAAACAATTTAAACATTAAGCATAGAATATGATAAACAACTCAATTTGAATGAATAACTGAAATTAAATAGAAAATTAATTCATCAATATAACTGGTTCAATTGCAGTCTTAATGAAAAGATTTAGTTCATACTAACAATAAAAACTAGAAATTCAAAATAAGTCATTGTAAATAATTACAAATTAAGGATAAAAAGATTAAAAGAAAACTCAATATAATCCTTCGTCCTCCAATCTGAATTCTTCACAACGTTTGGCTTGATTCTCTATCTCCTTGCTCAGCTTTCAATCTTCAATCTCCCTTTTTTAGTTGAATGAAAAAAAAACTCTCTTTTATCCATGTTTTATTCTCCTATTTATCCTCAATAACCTCCTCAAGACTCCTTATCAGAATAGCATTTGAATTCCTTCCTAGCTTCAAACTTTTCAAAGAACCCGATTGTCAAATTCTATATTTTTTTCCACCAGACGCAACCTCGCCCTGGCGAGAAAATCCTTCACAAAAGTCTCGCCCCGGCGAGAAAAATATACTTGGACTTCTCGCCCCGGCGAGAATGCCCTGCACCCAGCCAGATTTGCTTTCTTTGATCCTCAGGCAGCCGTAACCTACAAAAGAAATATAAACACAAATAAAAAGGTACTAAACTACTAAAAGACTGAAAAGAATCTCGCTAAAACGTATCTAACTCGTAGGTTAAAACCTACTCATCAGAGTTCGATGGGGACTGGATGAGCTCCTTCAACCACCTACTGTGTTATTGGATCACGCGCTCATCGAGCGCTACAAAGTATGTGAAGGGGGTGAATCGCACCCAAGAGGCTTTGTGACACCCCCAAATCTGGGTTTCCTAACCTCGAATTCGGTGTTCACGATACTCAACAACAAACATACTTTCTAACTAATGCGGAATAATAAACATGCATTGTTTATCAAAATAGTAATAAAGTCTTACAATCATGGTCCCAAGGTTCTTTAACCTTAACTTAAAACATACCCTTAATACAATAAGAGTTCACATAACCAAATAACATTTAAGATAAACTAGTACATAAGCCATATCAGGCAACTACTCTTGCACCTTCCCTTTTCCTTTGTCCCCTTTAGACGTTTCTGCCTTAGCTGAAATAAAGATCATGATATAGCAAGCAACTAATTTGCTTAGCAAGTTTATACACAAGGGAGATATATCATGAATAGAAGGAAGCTTCGCTTTCAATGTTCAACATCAGTATAAAATTGTGAAGAAACATGAATTAATAGTCGACAATTGAATATTCGAATAATTGAATGACAGTTACTGAGTGGTTGAAAATAACCATAGACATTTGCCAAGGTTCTCGGCATTTAAACTGGACCTCTTAAAAGTTTTGGTAATCAAGGGGATCAGCCTTTCATACCCCGTGATTTATGCATAAACACTTAATAAACCAGCATTGATATCATGCCTTAATCAAATTTATCCTTTTCTCAGCCAAGAGTTCTTACTATAGCAAATTAATAAGAACAGCTTTTAAAATACATTTGATTTCACAAATTTAGACATGCTTGATCTAGCTGATACAAATAGCATAGATCTATCTCATAAATAGTTCATGCTTGAAAGAACTTTAATCTAATTCACAATTCAATAACAATAGAATAGGAATTCAATTGCATAAGGTGCGAATCTCAATAACCAGTATAGATGTGAATAATCAACAATAATTATTCACTAACATGCTTCAAAAATCATAACTCGAGTTTGAATTAGGGAACTTGCTGTCGACGCCGATTTTTTGTCTTTTCCAGTTTTAGCCTTTTGATTGAATGATTTTTTGGAAAAGGTCGGCATTAATGTCGACGGGGTTTTGAAAGATCGTTTTTTATGATGAGCCAATTAACCAGAGTCGCCAGTTGGTATATTTGAAATGGATGTACCAACTCATCCGAGTTTTTTGTTTTTTTTTTTATAAATCGATGGCTCATATGTGACTCCGAATTAATTGGTCTGCGAACCGAGATTCATAGAGTTTGGGGGCTTGCTTAAGCGAGGGGAAGGTGTTAAGCACCCCCCGACTTCCGTGAAACACGGTTACCGCAATCTTGATACTTTCCTATCCTTTAATTCATGAAATGTGTATGTGTGCGCGTGTGTATGTATGTGTGCCTATGTGAATGTGATGGTGAGTTTGCATGAAGAAATCAATTAGGTTTTCAGAAAAGTCGTGTTTTTCTTTTGGGAATGCTTTAGAATATCCTTCGGTTTATACGAGAAAACTTTATGAGAAAATGTTTGATTTTAATTGTCAAAACTGTGAGATTGCATTAGGTGTTGTTTTGGCAAAACAAGAGTTTTCTAAATCTTTGTCGAAATAGGAATCGAGATCTATACGTTGCTTTCATAACTCAAATGATGGGCAACCTCTAGGATCTCTTTAACCCTATGCACAAGGATTTAATAAACATTATTTATTTTTTATAAAACCACCTTTTTTTGTGATGTTTGAAAACGATTTCTTTCTTTTGCCTTCTCGTTAAATAGAAATCGACATTCATTAGCACCCCCAATTTCTTATCCTCGTGAGGCTAATAACCTAGTTTGATTGAATTTATGAAAATCTTTATCGTTTAGTTTTGAAATCAATTTCATGTCATAAATCAAACCAAAACATTAAAATGCGTTGGGGCTATTCATGGGCATGTAAGTCATCAAAATAACCCCAAACGCCCACAAGCGCATACTTTCACTATGACGGGGCCTTAACCACGATTCTCGCCTTGGCGTCGTTTTAAGGCCCGACGATTACATATGTACAATGAAAACTACATCATTCCTATTATCTACATCAAGAGACGTTCATCATCGGATTTGGATCACGGGGTCGCTTTCCTAGGCTCACACCCAAATTTCCACACACCCACAACCGGATATTACAAGAAATAACCAACACGGATAATCTAACAATACCAAGACATCCTAAAATAGCGATCCAAAGGAATCACGCCAATATAGCACCGTAAAACAAACAAAAAAAATCAATAAATGAATATCATCGGGTTATTAGGAAGAATTTTGTTCCGATGGAACCCTCACTAATAATCCTTAATTCGTTGTTCTACCATAAATTACACGAAAACTACATTTAATTTGACCAAATGATATGATAGAGATTGCAAAAATAAGGAGATTTTCACCTTGCAAATGATATCAAAGTGGATGTAAACTTGTGTATTTTGAATAGAAGGAGAAGTATATGTGATACAATCAAATCAAAAGAGTATTATTCCTCTCTTTTTTCTCCTTTCTCTCCTCTTTTTGTTGCAAAATTCTCCTATTTTTCTCTCTTTTTCCGAGCTGATCTGCTGCTGTTTTTTCTTCTTCTCCGCCTGTTTTCAACCTCCTCTATGCTGATGAGGGGATGAGCTGAAATAGGCTGGCCAAAGCCAGCCGCAGATGGATCTGCGGCTGGCCGCAGATTGATCTGCGACTGGCTGGCCGCCAACCCCCCACTCAGCTGATTTTCGGTTTTCGTGTTTCGAGTTCCGTGTTTTCAAAAGGCGCACTCATTGGCCGCAGATCAATCCGCGGCTGGCTGGCTTGACTTTCTCGATTTTCGTGCTACGCCTCGATTCTCGGGTTATGACGTCGGTTCTTGCTGACAGGCTTGTATTTTACAGTCCGGGAATTACTGGAAGATGTGCCACATCATCCGGGAATGGACAATTTGGACAGCCTTGTTGTCACGTCGGTTTCGGTTGTAAATCATCGCGGTGGCGTCGAATGTTCGCACTTGTCCATCCTTTGCTCTCGCAGGCCGGTTCATTTCCCGAATTTGCCCTCCTGTCAGGGTTAGTATACGAAGTACAAAATTTGGGTGTCTACACTTGCCTGTCTGCTCAGCTACAAATAATTCTAGCTTTAACTAATTGGCCTTGAAGAACCTAACATTGATAACGTCGATCTACCAATTAGTACTGCGTAGTTGTATATCGATACGCTTACTTATGCTATTTGTTTAACAATTAAGCAAATCACATAGCACACATAAGTTAATAAACTATCGTAAATCCTATAAGACACTTAATATAATTAATCCTGATAATATTTAATTCACCTCTTAGTATTATTAGTCCACTAATAACACTTTTATTCGTTTACTAATATTATTAACATCTTAATAATATTTTAATCATCCAATAATACTTTAATCTAATATTATTAATCTCTTAATAATATTTTAATTCTCATATCATTAATAATATTTTAATCTAATATTATTAGCCATTTTAATAATATCTTAATCATTTATTAATGCTTAAAACAAATATTATTACCCATTCAATAATATTTTCATAAAGTTTTAATCTTAATATTTCTTTATTTACTTAAAAATATCGAATTTTTATATTACAAATATCATAGTAGTATTTTAATAAGTTATTAGGCGAATAAACAATTTATTCTAATTATTTTACCCTTTATTAAACAACTCATTTACTACCCATAAAAGGTCATAAATATTATTTATCATAATAGATTACCAAAATACCTCACATAGGTTAGATTATACTATAATAGGAGTACCTAAGCTTTAACATCCTATTTTCCTCATTTATGACATTATTTAACCATTTATTAACCATAACTATAATATTATTATGAAAAATAGTAAATAAGTTCTGAAAATTATTATCTTCTGGATCTGGATAGTATATGACCCAAAAATAATTTACAAATTTTCCTAGAATTTTAGAAAGTGATTTACTATTTTTAAAGTACTCAAAACCTCTGAATCTCGTTACATTTTTCATAAATCGAGTTTTGCTCAGAAAATTCTAAACTTTTAACGGTACACTCTTACAACATATATAAACATACTGTAAAAATTTCATATGTGTTCAAGGTATACACAGTGAGTAATCTGGGTTTGAATATTTAGGAGTCCTTCACGGTAAAAGCCATTACACAAAAACCACACATCGAAACGTGTTCGTTCTTTTTCCCACTTGTAGATAAATTCTTAAGGTACCTCTGTGATTTTTCCCAGAGTTTTAAAAGATACATAACTAGCCAAAACAATCTTTGGAAAAACGAGGACAGCAAGCTTTTAGGGTTTTAAAGCTTTAAGTTTTATAGCTGGACTGTTTTGGGAAAATAGCCCCCACGGCTTCAAAAATTATTAGATTTGTGTTCTACCACTTGGGTTTACTAGATAACTCATGTATCTAGAACCTCCTTTTGATGGATCACAAATCCAAGTTGTAGATCTCAAGTTATGGGTGATCCAAGTGAAGAAAAGCTAGGGTTTTTACCCTTTAAGAACATAAGTTCCTTTTCTTCCTTTGAATCTCCATTCTAACACTCAAGAGGATTAGATCTATACATGAAGCATGAAGATCTAATGATTCTTGAGTTTAAAACAAAATCTCTCAAAAACTATGAAAATAAAACAAAGTAAGAAAGAAGAAAATGGTTTAGGGTTTCACCTTGATCTTGTAGCTACTCTCCTTGATCTACCAAAGTATGTGATGAACTTGGGATGCATGAACTATGCTAATCTCACTCTCTTTTCCTCTCTAAGCTCTTACTCTATCTTCTAGCTTGGGAGAAATGGAAGAAGGAGATGAAAAGAAGAAATGAACTTGAAATGAAATGAAAGGATAGAATACTTGCAAGTATAATGCTAAATTAGAATTCATGCTATTATCTCCCACATCTTTCTTGCCCCTTGGATATAAGAGTTCACTTTATCCCTTCCATTTAGCCTTAATCTTATCTTTAAGTGTGCTAATTAGATTTTTCACCAATGGGAGCTTGACAACCTTGTCCTTTGTGTAAGAGTTACTAATATCCCCCATATCTTTGTTGTCCCTTGGATAAAAGGCTTACTAATTGGATAATAGCAAAAAACCTCTACCTTTTAATTGTCATCATGGAGCTAGTGAGTAGCCTTGTATCACTAGGGTGACTAGTTGACATAATAGGAAGTTATGACATAATAGGAAGCTACTTGACATGATAGGAAGCTATGATATCAAGTCTACAACTTCAACTTCCAAGACAAGCTAGCTACTTAATTAAAGTAAAATTTGAAATCAACTTGTTCTCCCATCTCTCCTAGTGCACGACCAAGAAGGAAGTTGTCCCAAAAACGTTGTCCCAAATAGCTTTAATTAATAAACAAATGTTACACATTTAATTTATCAAATAGCTAGGTTTTGGACCACACATTAAATACCATTGGGCTTCTAATTTAAATGATTAGGCTAATAAAAATTTAAATCTATTTAATACAATATTGGGTCATTTAATTTAACCCCATGATAGCTCATTTAATAAGCCACACAATTAATACCCAAATCTATGATTAATATAAATGATTGGACTAGGTTCATTAATTAAGTAACTTAGTCAATTAATAAATAAATTACTAAATTAACTATTAATTATTATCCAATTTGGACCATATCTCATCAACAAGTACTATCATTAATTAACTCACACACTCTATTTACTAACTATATTCAATTTACTTGAATACTTAATTTAGTAAAAACCTTGCCAACTTTATGGATATAAAGCCTTAGGGTTTGCTCACTAGTTTAAATATACTACTAGTGATTCCCTTAACACAATTTATATCAGTAAATCACATAGTCACATAATCCACCAATACAGCCAAAGGTTTAAATAAGAACACAAAGTTAACTCATTAAAATTAAATTATATTTAATTAATAATGACGTTCAAAATTCACGGGCATTACAGGCTTAGGATTTATTATTCGTACCCCTTCCTCACATGCTGAGGATGAGCCCATGACGACTGCTTCCAATCCTGCTACTGCCCCTTCTACCTCAGCTAATCCACTATTTCAGGCTATGGCCAGTCAGCTTGACCGCATTGAGGGACAGAATGCTTGCATTTCCCAGTGTCAATCAGTCATGCATACATACACCACAAGTTTTAATTTGGCGTTTGTCGACATGTTTGTTTGCATGGACCTAAATATTGATACATCTCACTTTCCCAATCCACCACTACTGCCTATTTATCCACCGCTAGATCATGATGATGTTGTTACGGATAGCTATGATTGTCAGGGGAGTCCTTCGTTTTAATTTAATTCTTCCTATATTTTATGCCATGAGGACATGTTCGTGTTTAAGTTTGGGGGTGATTTTCTTACGTTGCATTTTATTATAATTATGCATTTTATATGACTTAGGTTGCATGTTATATGTTTTCATTGCATTTCATAGTTATTATCGCCAGTTAAAAAAAAGAGCATTTAGGAAATTCATGCATATAGATCATGCATTTGTTTAGTAGTGTTTTATGTGTTTAAGTGTCAGTTGAACAATGTTTTGATGGTAATGTTTAATCATTGGGCCGATGATAATAACTTGGTGATTTGGGTAATAATTATTGTCAAACGAATAATGATTGTTAGTCTGGTCTTAACTATTACTAGTTTTATCATTGCTGGAAACTCTTGAATTTCATAAGCACGATTCAGTGTGTCAGGCTAGTTGGAATTTGGATTAGGTTTATTGGGTTGGATGCTAATGAAGGATATAAGAAAACCTCTATTGCTTACTTGATCACGTTACTATAAAGAGGTTATTATTATTAACTGCTTCAATGTCCGTCAAGAAAAGATAAGAAAAGAAAAATATGTATACAAGTGATGGATATAATCAAAGTTTGGCTAGTTTGTTTTTGTGGCCTTAATTACTCGAACAAGTATGCTCTTAGGAGTGTCTCTACACTTAGTGACCTAAAGCCATCTGGTTTGAGATTCATTGGTGGAAAGTTCGCTACAGGGATAATTTTGAAAAGCCTAAGAAAAACAAACATTGTGCATGCCAAGATGAAAATGCATACGAAATGGAGCGTAAAACGCACTCGGGAAAATTATTTAATAAAAAAATAGTAATAAAATGTGAGAAGGTAAGTATATAAAGGGGTGTTGTAATTCTTTATTTGTATATATCTTTTACGAGCATTGAAATTCATGAACTTATTCAAGTTTTGATTAGTTTAGTGCATTAAATGCACACACACACAGAGGGTTGAAAGTAATGTAATTCTAGTGATATGTTGAGTTTGGATGAAGCATGATTTTCAAATTTTACATGAATTATGACTAATGAATCTTTGAGGCTGATTTGTTAATCGTTGTATTGAATTATTGCTCAAATTGTTTGTTAGTAAAGTTAGTTTGCGTCATGGGTTGTTTTAGTTTAGTTGTGTAGCTTCTGTTTTTGATTTTTGCTTGAAGGCAAATAAAGTCTTAAGTTTTGGGGTATTTGATGAGTGGATTTTATACCTATGATTCGGATATGTTTAGGCTTATTATCTTGTTGGCTTTTAAGTCTTTTTAGTGCATTTTATTGTTTTTATGTGTATTTTGCAGGAAAAGGTGAATCAGGGACGAATCGAGCATTTTTCATAAAGCAGTGGCAAAATCATAATTTTTGCATCAGAGACGAGGCTGGGGCCTAGTTTTCTAGTTCATTTTGAGGCCGGGGCCTCGTTGGTGAATCCAAGTTGACCTAGACGCGAATTTTGAGTGATTTTCGATTCCAAAAAGGATTTTTATCACCAATAGCCTTATATTCAGGGGAGAAAAAGATAACAAGATTTGGAGATCACATCTGAAGAACTTAAAGATTAAATTGGAGAATACTAGCAGATCAAATTTGAAGATTAAGAAGATTAGCAAGCTTGATAGAGTTTCATATTCTTCTCTTTATTTTCATTATTTAAAACGTTGAATGTTCTTATTATTTATGATGATGGTTTTCAATATGACGATGAACTAAATTTTTAATTAGGGGTACAATGGAACCTTTTGTGATGCGTTAATTAATTTATCCCTATTTTCACTTATTGATCCTAGTTGAGTTATTTATCATATCTTGTGCTTATTTATTAATTGTGTGGCCAGCAGTTAATCTGATATTTTAGATGGAATTGAAAAAGAAAATCTATAATTAGATTTGGGTGTGATAACGTATGAATTTGTTGATTCTTTCTATAATTAGATTTGGGTGTGATAACGTATGAATTTGTTGATTCTTTCTAGAATAACATAACAGTATATAGGATGAAAATACATATGTATCATGTATAACTTATTTGGGAGTTTATGTTTAATGAATCTGCTTTAAGTGTCTTGCATGAAAATAACAATATAACTAAAACATGTCTTTTTATTAATTATTGAAAGATGTTAATGAATAGATAGGCAATCCTAGTTAACAACTCATTTGATTAATAACGTGAAAATAGGGTGAAGCGGTTATTGTAAAGCAATTGGAGAAATTGTATTCCTAGATTCAACATATTTGGTAATTGATTCTTGTTATTTAGCTTAATTTAAATTCTAAATTGAATTATTCTTAAAATCAACATTGGTGACCGTTTAAATTAAATTGAATTGGTAGTAAATTAATAATTAGGACAATTATTGGTACTTATTCTCTGTGGGTTCGACATCCTTCTTACTTCTATATTACTTGAATGACCGTGTATACTTGCGCGAATTGTCATTATATAAATCGGACAACAAAATCCTAATTCACAGGTAATGTCACTTTCAGCACTACAGCATTAAGTCTCCATTGTTAAACCGTATTCAGCCTGTACTTATTCTCACACCGGAGCTATCCCCCAGCGGCCCCGGCCGTCTGCTCTCTGAGTGTGGTTTTCGTTTCTGTGCAGGATTGGACGCGCTATTGATGATTGGGCGCGTGGACGAATCTTGACCTTAACAGTAACGAAAAGAATATTTCATAAAGGCATAAAGAAAATAAAAGAAAATTTTGAAAAATTGTGATGCAGGAACTGCTGGTATGTGGAGAATTTCAGCAATTAATGCGACCGGAGGATGGAAGGACCGTACAACTGTAGAGGACATGGATTTGGCTGTCCGAGCTAGTCTTAAAAGATGGAAATTTGTTTATGTTGGTGGCCTTAATGTAAAAATTTACAAAATACTCCCTACGAAATAGAAGAACAATATTGAATTTTTTACAGATAATAATTTTAAAATCAAAAATTGATAAGAATCATTTAACTTTTTAAAACGATAAATCTTGTAACTAATAATGCTTTTTAGATAATTTCTTGTTTTCATAATTGTTTGCATAAAATTATATTAATTTTGAATTTAAAAATATCTTAAATTGACTTAAAAATGTCAAACTCGATCATATATTTTTGGAACAGATGAAGTATAAATTAAGTTTGATTTTTCAAAATGAATATGAGATAATTACAAAAAATTGATGATATTCATTTAACGTTTGAAAGCAACACAACAACTTGTTACTAGCTGATAGTTTACAATTCTCATAATAAGATTGTCTAAAGTTAAGTTAATCATATCAATTTTGAGCTTGAAATATATAAAATTGACTTAAAAATTCAAATTTAATTAATTCTAGTCAACTTAACAATATTGTCAGCAGGAATCTTTAAATCTTGGCTAGAAAAATGCCTATTTGACTCATAATTGTGCAACTTAGGTGAAAAGTGAACTGCCAAGTACTTTCAAAGCCTACCGTTATGAACAACATATACGGTCTTGTGGTCCTACAAATTTTTTCAAGAAAATGGCCATGGAAATTGCAAGAAACAAGGTAAATTAGATTGAGCCAAGAAGGCAAGAAGCTAACATATAAATAAAAGAGATAATCTCTTCATTAGTTCCCAAACTATAGTTGTTTCTCATGTTTGGTTCCCTAACTATTTTTTTTTTTTTGTATTTCATCACCTGACTTTATAATTTCTACAATCGCAGTCTAACCTTACAAAAATGGAGCAATTTAAGAAGGCTAAACATAAAAAACAACTATTGATTGATGACTAAACCTAAAAAAATATAGTTCGGAGACCAAACGTGAAAAGTTGATATATTTTAGAAACTAACATGAAAAAATATATAGTATGAAGATAAAATTTACAGAAAAATTAATTAGGGGATTAAACGTGAAAAGTAAATATAATTTGCAATTTCCATGGTGATTATATGCTATCTCACGAAGAGGTTAACGAAGCTTGTATCAAAATTTCTAATCGTTATTCTTTTTGTTATTTGCTGTTTTATTATAGAAAGTTTCTCTATGGAATAAGTTCTATGTAATCTACAGTTTCTTCTTTGTTAGAAAGATTGTTGGTCATATTGTCACTTTTATCTTCTACTGCGTTGTTTTGTCTGCAACTGTTTTAGTTCTTGAAGTTGAAGAACAAAAGAAATTTGTCAGTCTAAAATATGCAATTTAAATGAAAAAAATATTGTTTATTTTACTATCAAAAGTAATTAAGTAGGGTTCACTACTTTAAAAAAAAAAGAAAAAAAAGGAAGAGAGAATCTTTAATGTAGTGGGGTCCAATGTGAATAAAATGGAAACTTATTTATTTTCACTCCTCTACTTTTGTTTTTTTTAAATAAATTAAGAGTGTACGTAAGATATTTTATGAGACGGAAAGAATAGTATTTAGTACAATATTATTAATGCATGTTACCAACAAGACTTTGGATGATTTGACAAAAAAGAAAAAAATATAACGGATCTTGATTTCAAACAATTTAAAAGGAGTAGCCGGCCATTTGAACAGTTTATATAAATGAATTATATTTTTTTATACTATTATAACTCTCAGTTATATAAATGTAACTTATTTTTATAGAACTGTTCGATTTGAATCAGCCAAATAAACAGGTGATATTTATTTAGTATAATTATCTTGCAGGTATCTACACCTAGTGGTCTTGCGGGTCGTTTTTGAGAATGTGATGTCTATGCATCAGACTAAGACGACATTCGTAGGTCTACTAGAGATAGGGACAGTAAATAAATGGGTTGTCATAGAGAAATTGGGTGTTGCCCTTAAAACAAAATGGGACATTTACATTTAGTAGTACATTTTTAGAAATAATTACAATAATGGTGCATAGATAAAATAATTACAAAAATAATACACCTTTCCATATTTATTTATAATATTAGTGCAATTAGGATTCCTTAATTTAAGGGATAATATCACTTTCTCTCTCCTCTATTCTATCCCTTTAATTTAGTTTCCATATCAGTTTTAAAAAAATAATAAAATACCCATTCTCTCTCTCCCCTCCCTCCTTCCCACCGCCCCACCACCTCTCCCCGCCGCCCCCCGCCCCCCACCCCGCCTCCCTACGCCCCCCACCCCTCCGCCTCCCTCCGCACCCCTCCCTCCGCCCCAGCCCCCTCCTTCCGTCTCGCCCCCTCCCTTCGCCTCCCTCCATCCCGCCGCAAAGTAACCAAACCTTCATAGCAAGGTAACCAAACATTCATAGTAAGGTAATTAAACCTTTATACTAGGCGGTGGAGGGAGGGGGAAGGAAGGCGAGAGGAAGGAGGGAGGCGGGGGAGGAAGGAGGCGGTGGAAGGAGGCGGGAGGAGGCGGGAGGAGGCGGTGGGGGAAGGGAGGTAGAGGAGGGAGGAGGGAGGAGGGAGGCGGGAGGAGGCGGTGGAGGAAGGTGCCATTAAATAGAGAGGAGTAAATAGGGTGGTTATAGTTCTCCTTGATTTAAGGGATAATGATTTAATGGGTTTATTCTTGTTGCACTCTTTTTGTAATTATTTTGTTAGTGCATGTAATTATTTTGTTAGTGCACTATTCTTGTAATTTTTTACTAATTGTTGTATACTTGTGTAAAGAACCCCAAACAAAATTTGGTGTCAAAACCACCAAAAAGCCTAGTACCGGAATCGGAGAAAGGTACATTCTCTTGCAATCATAAAAAGCCCATCAAATAAAATAGCACGACAAGTGTTATAACTGCGATAAAAATATGTCGACTTATACTGTGAGTACACAATAATATTGTTTGTAAACTAATACAAATACATAAGTTTTAACTGGTGTATCTATTAGCAACAAAAGTTGATATATTTTTTGTCACATTATAATTTTTTTCCGTTAGATGATTAGACTAGTATGTTCACTTCATGTTTGTTTCCAAGGATTATAATCCCGGTATTATAATCCGGGGATTATAATCTCATGGATTATAATCCAAGACTATTAATCCTAGGATTAAATAGTCCTAATGACATGTTTGTTTTTTATGAGATTATTCATGGGATAACTTAAAATAATCTCATGTTATGTTTGTTTTTTTCAAAATTAATTGAAGGATTGGATAAAAAAATATCGTTTGGACTATTATACCCTTACTAATAATACTAACATATTAAACAATAGAATGAAACTTATATACTTCCAATAAATTTACATACTGCAAAAAAAAATGTATTGCATGTATGTATTATTTACATGCTACATGTATGTATTATTTAAATATACGTACGTACTGCAAAAAAAAGGTACGTACTGCATGTATGTATTATTTACGTACTACATGTATATATTATTTAAATGTACGTACGTACTGCAAAACAAAAAAAAATGTATGTACTGCATGTATGTATCATTTAAATGTACGTACATACTACAAAAAAAGAGATACGTACTGCATGTATGTATTATTTACATGCTACGTATATGTATTATTTAAATGTACGTATTGCAAAAAAAAAGAGGTATGTACTGCATGTACGTATTATTTACGTAATACATGTATGTATTATTTAAATGTACGTACGTACTGCAAAAAAAAAGAAAAAAAATACGTACTGCATGTATATATTATTTACGTGCTACATGTATGTATTATTTAAATGTACGTACTTACTGCAAAACCAAAAAAAAAGTATGTACTGCATGTATGTATTATTTACGTACTATATGAAAATATATTTAAATGTACGTACTGCAAAAAAAATATGTACTACATATATGTATTATTTAAATGTATGTACGTACTGCAAAAAAAAAAATTAAGTAAAACATTATTTTTGGACGGAGAGATACTATGATTAATTTTCACAATCAATATTGTTTTTAAAGGTATTACGAAAGTTGTGTTCAAACTTTTTAGTTTTAAAATATTAATTTAATTTTCTAATATTTTTTTTTGAATTACTGCTATACTTATTTGTATTACTAGCTTATAGATATGTCTTCAATTTTCCTTTGTGATAATCAATTACAACTAAAACATTCGACCTAATTTAAGGATAAACTAGTCATATTAGAAAAGACAAAGGTTAATTTTGTCCACAAATTTTTAATCCCTCATAATGGGATTATAATACCAAGTTAGACATGGTATTAAATAATCTCTCATTCTAAGTTATTTTTTTATCCAAGGATTAATAGTCCGGAGTTTAATTTAAAAAACAAACAAGAGATTAAAAATTATTAGTCCAATCCTAAGTATTATCCTAATAAATAAATATGGCCTTCTATCCAATTCCAGCTATGAGTCCACTTTAATTTGTGAATCTGCCCATTTCCACGTGCATCCTTTTTTAATGAATGTGTAACAACCAGGGCTCAAGCTCGACTTCAAAATAAGGCTTAATCCATGTTTCAAGAGCACCATTCGGCTGTCCTGTTATATTATAGGTCCGCCCAAAAATAAAAGTTAAGGCCTTATACATATACCGATCTAACCCACATATCTATATTGGGCAAGGTGGTACTGAATACAAATTTGATCACAAAAAACTTCAAATGATATTATAAAGAGTTAAAGTTTAATATAGCGCCAGTGTATTTATGAACGATGTTAGAATTATGAATAAGATATATTTGACAAAATTAATTTTATTTTTATAATGTGTCATAATTCTAATACCGCGATCAAGTTTTAACTTTTATTATAAAATGAGAAATTTTATATTTCTACAAACAATATTGGACATTTAACTAATAAAAATTGCTTCTTTGTTACAGAATCCATAGTCTAGAGCTATTTGTTGGGTTGTACCTCTTCTTCTTGGGTTGTACCGCTTCTTATGCGGATGCTATGATGCTTATTTTGGAAAGAACCACTACCACATATATTTCTTCCTCCAATCCATAGCCTTTTTCGTTGGAGGATTCGGCTATATTGGCACATTTGTCCCCAACTCTTAGGCAGACTCAAAATTGGCTACGTGAGATGGGCGATAATCGATTATCACAAGTTAAAATTGCCTCAATAAAGATAGACTTAAAATCAGATACGACCTAGTTAATGAGAAATCAATTCCCGAGAAGCTTCAATTTTTAATTTATCAGTGGTGATCTCACTATCCTTTTGTTCTCCAACCAATAGTGGGAATTCTTTAACTGCATTTTTAATTTTCAAGTTTTAATTCATTTTTAATTTTCAAGTTTTAGTTCATTTTAACTCATTTTCAATTTTCAACTTGTAATTCGTCTTGTCATTTTAATTCGTTAGGAATATAATTTATGGCAAAGGCTGGAAATTTTTTTAGTTTGCGCATAAGCAGTCAAGAAGTACTTCCAAGTTATATACCACACAAAATTGAGAAATATGTCACAGGATAAGGGCAATTGGGAAAATAATTATGATTTTTTTCTTTATTATAAAAAAAATTCGAAATAGATGTTTGTGATTGTAGTTAACCTATTTTGACAATGGATAAAATGAAGATTTTGAGGTTAAGGTTTTTTTCCTGCCGTTTTACAGAATTGAACTATATATATTCCTAATAAAAAATGATTATGAAATATAGACAAACTTGAAACTACTCAGATACGTATTCAGGAATTTAATTATGTGGGCTGAAATTCTTATTAAAAATTTTGTGAGCATTAAAATGTGTTTATATATATAAACAATTTTTTTTATAAGTTAAAAAATATTTTTATAAGCTATTTTAAAGTAAGACAAGTTATTTTTTTAACTCTTAAAAGTTTTAAAAGTAAAGTTGAGTATCCCTTTTGAATTTTAAAAATTATTGGACATGGTAAAACAAAATAACTAAAAGGCGTCTCAAATTACAAAAAGAATTTATCAACATTTAATTATTTTCTACTTCATATAATATTATGCTGGCTATGGGGTTCGAACCCATGCGCACTTATGTGCAGAAGATCTTAAGTCTTCCCCCTTAACCTCTCGGGCAAACCAGCTTTTTCTCCTAGTAGTCAAATTTGTTTTTTTAAAATTAAACTATCTTAAATATTGACCTAAACTTACTTATATTTGTAATAATTTTTCAAAATAACAACTTTCATCTATAAAGAAAAGTTATGTTTAAATGTATCCTTAGGAAAACACTAATATACGCTTTGGAAAAAACCACATACCTCAATAAGTTAAAAATTACCCTAATTTATGGACAAAGGTAATATAATTACCTAATTATAGGAGACATGTTGACCTAGGGAATATAGGATCTTATCATGGATGTTTCTTATGTTATCACATTTTTTTTTTGGATAATGATAATGCATTATATTAGCTAATTTTAGTACATCTAAGATTTCTTAACGGCAATAGCTGAAGTGTGAGCTTTGCTACAAAACGCCTAGGAAATTTAACAATATTAAAAATCAAAAACAAAGAACCTAAATACATAATACACGAGTTGAGTGAGTCTTATTATATAATATTAAAAGAGAGTGGTCTCACTTGCTTCCTTTTATTTACAAAAATACCTCCAACGGCCCCGCTTATTTTTTAAAAGAATCTTCAAAACGACATAATTTTAATAAAAGTATGTTATTTAAGAGAGGTATGTTATTTGAGAAGTATACTTTAGATCCATCCTCTATATATATATTATTACCAATAGTAATAATATATAACAAGCCGTAAGGCGATCCTCCAATTGAGTTGATTGGGTTAATTTTTATTAATTTTCTGAGTTTTTTCGAGTTTGACTCATTTTTTACTAAATTTTTTATCGCATACTTCGTCAATAGTGTTTTAAATATGTTTAAATTAACAAGTCATAAGACGATCCTCCAATTGAGTTGATTGAGTTTTTTTTTTAATTTTCTGAGTTTTCCCGAGTTTGGCCCATTTTTTACTCAATTTTTATTGCATACTTCATCAATAGTGTTTTAAATATGTTTAAATTAAATTGAGTTGATTTCATTCGTCCGAGTTAGGGGATCGATTTTTCAATCGACATCTTCCTATTCCATTCAATCGACTTCTTCCTCAATTTTCAATTTATTGAATTTGTCTCTCATCGACCGTTCTCTTGATGATCTGATTACCCCATCTATTCATCTACCAAACACATAAGACCTTATATTTGTTACCCATTATATTTTGATTCCAATCTATTACTCCCTCCGTTCCAATTATGTAGATGTTGGATTCAACTTGGCGTTTATGAGTCAAAGAAATGATAGTGATAAGTGGTTAGTTAATATATATATATATGTCGACGCCGGTTTTATCCGCTTGTCCTTTTTTGTCTTTTCCAATTTAGCCTTTTGGTTTAGATGATTTTTGGAAAAGGTCGGCATTGAGATCGACGAGGTTTTGAAAGATCGTTTTTTTATGATGAGCCGATTAACCAGAGTCGCCAGTTGGTATATTTGAAATGGATGTACCAACTCATCCGAGTTTTTTTTATTTTTTATAAATCGCTGGCTCATATGTGACTCCGAATTAATTGGTCTGCGGATCGAGATTCATAGAGTTCGGGGGCTTGCTTTAAGTGAGGGGAAGGTGTTAGGCACCCCTCGACTCCCGTGAAACACGGTTACCGCAATCTTGATACTTTCCTATCCTTTATCTCATAAAATGTGTATGTGTGCGTGTGTGTGTGTGTCTGTGTGCCTGAATGAATGTTATGGTGAGTTCTGTATGGAAGAAATTCTTTCGGGTATTTTATGAAAGAGGCGTGCTTTATTTTGAAGAGTGCTTTAGGATGTCTTTTCCTTTAATACGAGAAAGCTTTATTTTTTTATGAGAAAGATTTGATTTTAATCGTCAAAAGCCATGGAATTTTCATTAGGGGTTGTTTTGGCAAAACAAGAGTTTTAAACCTTCATCAAAATAGGAATCAAGATCTATACGTTGCTTTCGTAACTCAAATGATGGGCAACTTCTAGGATCTCTTTCACCCTATGCACAACGGTTTAATAAAACGTTTCGTTCTTTTGTAAGATCCATTTTTTTTTTTGACATTTGAAAATAACCTCTTTTAGCTTTTCCCGTAGGATAGGAATCGACCTTCGTTAGCGTTTCCCAAATTTTTAGCCTCGTGATGCTAATATCCTACCTTGATTGATTTTTAGAAAAGATCCTTATCGTTTAATCTTTTTGAAATCCTTTTGGCGCCTCAAAAATCTAATCAAGTATAAACATGCGTCGGGGCTATCCATGGGCATGTAAGCCATCAAAATATCCCCGAACGCCAACCATCACATATTCCACTAATACGGGGCCTTAAACCCGATTCTCGCCTTAGCGTCGTTTTAAGGCCCGATAGTTACATATTACAAAACAAGCATCTTGAATCTATTACATACACCAAAACGTCCATCATCGGATTTGAACCACGGGGTCGCTTTCCTAGGCTCACAACCACGATTACTACATACTCACAAAATGAATACTACAATAACAACAACGTAGATTGCCCTAACACATCCTAAAAAATACAATCAATCAAACTACGCCTAATATATATCCATAAATAAGCTAGAAATTTCGTCAATTAGATATCATCGGATTATTGGGAAGAATCTCGTTCCAATGGAACCCTCACCAATAATCCCTAATCCATGATTTTTTTTCCAACAATATTCTTGAAAATTGCAATTAAATTTAGCCAAATGACATGATAGAAGTTGCAAAAATAATGAGATTTTCACCTTGCAAATGATACCAAAATTGTGTAGAAACTTGTGTATTTGATTGAAATATGAGATATATTGATATAATCTAACAACAAAGAAACTTCCTCTCTTTTTTCTCTCAATTGTTGCAAGAATTTGTGCTATTTCTCTCTATTTCCGAGCTAAAACTGCTGCTGATTTTCTTCTTCTTCCGCCAAACTGCTCAACCTCCTGTATACTGTCCGAAGCTGAGTTTAAATAGGCTGGCCAGCTGGCTCGCCACTCAGCCCGGTTTTCGGGATCTGACTTTCCAGAAAGGCGCACTCATTTGGCCGCAGATCTATCCGTGGCTGGCGGGCTTGACTTTCTCGATTTTCGTGCCACGCCTCGATTTTCGTGCCGCAATGTCGGTTTTCGCTGACAGGCTCGTATTCCGCAGTCCGGGAATTTCCGGGAAGCGCGCCACACCTTCCGAGAATGCCAAATTCGGATAGCCCTGCTGTCATGTCGATTTCGGCTGCAAATTATCATGGTGGCGTCGAGTGTTCGTATTTTTTCCATCTTTTGCTCTCGCAGGCCGATCCATTTGACGAATTAGCCCTCCTGTCAAGGTTAGTATACGAAGTGCAAAATTTGGGTGTCTACAGCTGCCCCTCTTTATCATGTTTATGAAATGTTAAATGAAATGAACAGGATAAAGAAACAGACACCCGATGCATGAATGGCAGTGTATAAGAATTGACAATACATATATGATGCAACACATCTGATTTATGATGTAACAACACAAGATGTAACGCATGCAAACTATCCGCAAGAGTGTCGATGCTTTAACCCTCTGACCGTGTTTGTTAGTCGTTGGGTTCATACTTTCAATCTATCGTCTCGATCGGGGCCGGGTATCGTCGCCGGTCACCCATCTCGTAACCCCCTTTTATCGGAGCCGGTTGGTTATCTTGTCGGAGCCGGTTATCGTCGCCGGACATCCATCTCATGATCGCCGGTTATCGTCGCCGGTCGATCGTCTCGTCGGGGCCGGGTATCGTCGCCGGTCACCCATCTCGTAACCCCCGGTTATCGTCGCCGGTTGGTTATCTTGTCGGAGCCGGTTATCGTCGCCGGACATCCATCTCATGATCGCCGGTTATCGTCGCCGGTCGATCGTCTCGTCGGGGCCGGGTATCGTCGCCGGTCACCCATCTCGTAACCCCCGGTTATCGTCGCCGGTTGGTTATCTTGTCGGAGCCGGTTTTCGTCGCCGGACATCCATCTCGTGATCGCCGGTTATCGTCGCCGGTCGATCGTCTCGTCGGGGCCGGGTATCGTCGCCGGTCACCCATCGCGTGATCTTTTTTCACTCAACACGTCAAATGGCTGCAAGGGAGCAAGGTGGGACCCACCAGGGCCAGCCGCGGATGGATCTGCGGCCAGCCGCAGATTGATCTGCGGCCAGCCGCAGATACATCTGCGGCCAAGATCGAGATGTATAAGCGGCGCGCCGCTTCCAGATCTGTCACTTTCAACTTCCAACTCACATAGATTCTCGCGATTTTTGCTTGTTCGCAAGGGCCTTTTGTCGATTTTTTCAACTTTCCTGCAAAAACTGCTCCGGTAGGATCGATCTACACGCTACAGGTAACACTTTGACCGGTCACTTTTCAATTTCTTCAATGTTTCGCTATACATTTGACTATTTGCATGTTTAGAGATAAAATGTATGCTTTACAATGCTATGTAATGTACTATCATATATACATGCTGTGTCTTAACTGTGTGGGTCCTATTTTATGTTCATGAGGCGGTCCCACGTATACGTTTGCTCCTTTTTGAAAGAAAATCATGCATTTATGGTATTTTACATGCTTTATTTACATGTATGAATGCAAATATGATCTGTTGGGGCCTGAGTTCTTTGAAAAACCTGCTTGGATATGCATGGGATGTCCATTTTACAAACGGAAACTCTGCCGTTTTTTTTTTTTTTTTTTAGTGGGCTTTTTTTTTTTTTTTTTTAACCATGCATCATGTTGCATTAATTATATGACGAGGCTAGAAATTTAGAATATTCATTACATAATTTTAAAAGGGAACTTACCTTCTTTCTCGCCCATTTCCATTCCAGTCATGGATCCCGATGCTCATAGTAGTTCCTCCGTGTCACGGACCTCGGGTGTTCGCCGTCGTAGGGCTGCACCCGCTCCTGTTCCTCCTCGGACCCGTCAGGCTCGTCGTTTTGGCGGAGGCTGTCATTCGCCCTGGTCCTCCGGACGTTGAGGAGGCTGCTCCTCCGGAGGTCGCGGCAGAGGGGCCATCCTCCAGCATACCGGCTCCATCTACTCATCAGGCTTCTTCTGGCGCCTCTGTGCAGATAATCCGATCTTTTGGGTCGGGATCTCAGTCGTCACCCCCTTCAGCATCTCTCGTGGCTAACGAGGTATATTCAGTTCTATTCTGATTTTATTCTCAATTTCTCAATTCTCCTTTTATCCGGACTGACCCCCTATTGGTGATTGCCCCAGGTACCCGAGTTTACCCAGCCGAGGGGCAACTGGTTCAACATCTACTCCCTCTACACGGCTCTGCACAGCGACTACCGGGCTATGGTGGATTCTTGGGGCCTCCGTCATTTCTTCACTATCATCCCCCGGCAGTGTCCCTGGGGTTACATGAGGGCCTTATCCGAGCGCTGGTTCCACCAGACGCAGTCTCTTCACCTTCTTGACTGCGAGGTTGTGTTGACCCCATGGGACTGGAGGTACATTACGGGCATAGAGTTTACCGGGTCCCGCGTTCCTCTAGATCTCGACATCACTCCGGCGGAGGTCCGGGCTCTATTGGGCTTTACCGCTGAGGACCGGGTCTTTAAGGCCCGCAGTATTCGATCCGGTGCCTTGGCCGTCGATGCAGTCGGGGGTCTCTACGCGCTGCCCGTTCCAGCGGATCAGGGTACCCGGGACATCTTGCTCCGACGCTTGTTCCTGACGATCATGAGGGGTTGTTTCCTAGGGAACAATTCCTCCACCATTCATTTCAGCGTCGTGGGAGCGGTCAGAAACGTGGATCGCATCAGTGACTATGACTGGGGGTCATTCACCTTTGCCTATTTCCTCCATGGTATGCGTCTACGCTCGGAGGGCCAGACAGACGCTTGGCTTGGATTCTATCATTTTCTGCTGGTGAGACTTCTTTCTTTTTTCTTAATGTATTTCCCGTCAATTCATTTCTTTTCTTTCTGCGTCTGTCGGTTTCTCATGCTTTTCACTGTTTCTGTTCGCAGTTCTGGGCCTACGAGCGTCTTCCATGCCTGAGGCCTGTCAACTACTCTCGGCCTTGATACTTATCCCCGGGGCCGACGATGGCATCACAGCACTCTAGAGGAGGTCCCGATATCAGGCAGCTTTGCACACTGCCGCATCCAGCTGGAGCTGATCACGGCTGCCGGGGTCGTCTGGAGGCCTTATCTTTCTGAGCATCTAGATGTGGGGTTTATAGATGGATATCTTACCGGCCCGGAGTTTGCACTTTCCACCCGTCGCCCTCACTTTGCAGAGTGTTGGAGGATGGGTTATGTTACCTGGGGTAGCGCGCCTTCAGATGCGTTACTGGAGAGATCCGCATCCCGTACTCCCCTCCTTTCGCTACCTCCTGGCCACTAGATTCTCCGCCTTCAGAGATCATGATTGCGGGGGATGACGGCCGAATGCTTTCGACGGGTCCCAGCACGAGTGATGCCTTCCGTACCTGGTGGGTGCCCCGTACCATCGGTCCTCAGACTCGGGCCACTTTCTTTCTTGGAGACATGGTTCCAGGCTCGGTGACGATGACCGATTGGGCTGCCTGTGTTCGGACCCCTACCCACGCTGAGCAGATCGCCACATTGACCCGTCAGGTAGATCAGTTGTCGCTGTTTGTTCGGTCGTTGGGCCGGACCCCGGAGGAGGCTTACGTCTATGATCCAGACGGTGCGGGTTATGATGCAGGCCCGAGTTCATCTGATGCCACAGCGCATCCCTACATTCCTGACATGAACTTTGATCCTCCGAGCTCGACGACCCCAGGGGATCAGTTCGAGGATCCTTCCTTCATAGATGATACCGATTTTATTTAGATCAGGATAGGATAGGGTCTTTTGTACCTGTACCTGTTTATATTTCTTTTTCATTTACGCACTATGTACTGAACTCATTTATTTTATTTATGCACAGTTCTTTTTCATCTTTATGGGATTCACCTGCTTCATTATTAACTGTAGATGCATGCTTTTTATTTATGGGTAGAGAAATGACCCCTGTACAGTCTTTTTTGATACTATTTTTTCCCAGATGTCGTCCTCAGATGCTGTGGTTCGTTTGGATTCCACTCCTCCCACAGGGTTGGTGGGCAGCCTCCTCCGCTGGTTGGACAGTTTACTGCCGGCAGAAAGGATTACCGCAGATGGTCTTTTGGGTCATTCTTGGTCCTTATTGACCCTTCAGGTGCCAGCGGGCTTCGTGGATGGTCTTCTGAGCTATTGGGCCCCTGCCCGTCAGGTGTTTAGGTTAGGGACAGTAGAGCTGACCCCCACCCTCGAGGAGTATGCTCGCTTCACCGGCCTGCCCCTGGATAGACCTTGTGCTAGGGTCACAGTTGGTTCCATGCGCCGTCAACTCTTGACTTTCACTGGTTTGCGAAGGGCTGTCCTGTTGCCGGTGATCACATCAGACCATATGGTTCCCCTTCAGTTCTTTATTGACCGATTTGGCTCACCTGACGGTTTTCGACTTTTCTTCGGTGATTTTTCCGTGTCCGAGGAGCGCTGGGGCGCCTTGAGAGTGGATGTCCTGATGGCCTGTGTCATCTCAGTTTTGTATTTACCTGCAGGACCCGATCATTTGGACATGCGGATGGTGGCGGCCGTTAGAGCCCTTCAGGAGGATCACACCATTCTTCCTATGATATTGGCGGATACCTATATGTCAGCCACATATTGCCAGTCTTTTCGAGGCAGAGCCTTCAGAGGGAGCTCGGCTTTGTTATACGTGTGGTTCATGAGTCATCTTAGTCCCATCGGCCACTTCCGTCGCCGAGGGTTTTGCTTCAGCCATGACATAACCACGCAGTTTTCGCTTCGTCCCGTGAGCTGTACTGATGTGGCCTCCTGGACATCATTTTTGTCTGTCATTGAGGATCCCTTTCACCTATTGGTCTACTCGGGCTATTGCTCCTTCATGAGCTTCTTGACTCATGTGCCCGACCTGGATTTCATCCCCATTGCTGGGTTGAGGGGCGTGACGACCTATCATCCCCTGGCGGTTATGGGGCAGTTTGATCAGACGCAGGATTTACACCCCTTCGCGGGTGCAGCCGCATACCGATTCCTTATATCATCCTGTACGGAGAGGGATCGATTGCAGGTATACGAGCTTTGGGATTGCAGGACCCTTGCCGAATATAGTGAGAGCCGTCACATCCAGACGTTTGCTTACGTACAGTGGTTGCGCGGAGACTTGGAGTCGGCTAGTTTGAGTCGGACTTGGGCCTTCGATGATTCTGGAGTGATTTTCCCAGAAGATACCACAGACCACCCTATCTCAGCCGATTCTGCCCCGAGTCGGGTTACTGAGGATTCCCAACTCCGCCTGGCCCTGATTGCTACTGAAGCCGAGAGGGATGCCGCCCTTGTCGAGAGAGATGAGGCCATTCGGCTAGAGACGCTGCCATTGCCGACAGAGAGGCCATTGTATTTCAGACCAGGGCAGTGGTAGATGCTCATTTTGGGGCTGTCAGCCGAGCTACTGCTTTACTGGATCGTATTGATATGATGGGGCAGCAGATTGCAAGAGATGCTGATGCTTCAGATCTGTCCACCGCCCTGTCCATCCTGCTTCAGCTAGTTTCAGATTTGTAGATTATTTTATTTCCTGCATAGACTATGTTGGTTTCATCAGTTATTGAAAGAGAAATCTTGTAATTAAAACGACTTATATATATAGACATGCATTAAAATTTAGTCATTTTTCCCCTTTTGTCGTATCATTGCCTTCCATTGGATCATCATTTTATCCAATTGACCATGATTTTGACATTTCGCCTTCTTTCTTTTCTCAAGACTTGATGGAGATTTGACAGATATTGCCGCACACCTTTTGATTTCATCGGATTGAATCTCAGATTTTGGATAACTGTTTGGTTGGATCAGGGTATGTATTTTGGGGTGAAACTGGTTAGGGAGTTGGTTTCGGGAAAGTTTTGAGGGGGTAGGAAGGTTTTATCTGGTTATCGAAAATTGGTTTTGGTTAGGGAAAGGATTATTTTTAAAGGATCGGACCGCGCCATGATGGCTGCCTACGTACCCCCACAAGTTGGGAGATCAGGTCCTACGTAGTTCGCTATCAAGGAAAAAGGACCTGATGATTCAAGCATAGAACCGCTTCACCGAGTCAGAATTGAGGGGTTGTGGAAATACCTCACCATCCATTTCTTGCAATATGAGGGCTCCTCCGGATAGCACCTTCTTAATCACAAACGGCCCCTCCCAGTTTGGGGCGAACTTCCCCTTGGCCTCGTCTTGACAAGGCATGACTCTCTTCAACACCAAATCATTTTCTTTGAACTTCCGAGGTCTCATCCTTTTGTCATACGATCGAGATATCCTTTGTTGATATAACTGGCCATGCCAAACAGCAGCCACCCTCCTTTCATCGATTAGGGCCAATTGGTCGTATCGATTTTGCATCCAATCCTCCTCACTTATCTGAGCATCGATCATTACTCTGAGGGATGCCATCTCAACCTCAACTGGTAGAACAGCCTCCATTCCATATACCAAAGCGTAAGGGGTTGCCCCTGTAGACGTACGCGTCGACGTCCGGTATGCCAGCAGGGTGAGGGGTAACAAATCCGGCCATCCCCGATGATTAGCAGACATTTTTGGCCATGATTTTCTTGATGTTTTTGTTTGCAGCCTCCACTGCCCCATTCATCTTAGGACGGTAAATGACGGAATTGAGGTGCTTGATCTGGAACTGGTCACACAATCCCCTCATGAGGGCGTTGTTTAAATTCTTGGCATTGTCAGAGACCAAAACCTCAGGCTGCCCGTATCGACAAATGACATTACTCCTGATGAACCCGACGATGACCTCCTGAGTTACTTTGGGGAAAGAAGCTGCTTCTACCCATTTGGTGAAGTAATCGATCATGACGAAAATGAATCGGTGTCCGTTGCTTGCCTTGGGCTCTATTGGTCCGATTACATCCATTCCCCACATTGAAAATGGCCACGGGGAGGTCATACAGTGCAGTTCATTGGGAGGCGTATGGATCACATTACCAGGCGCCTGACATTGATAACACCATTTGACATGATCGTCGCAATCGGCCTTCAGCGTCAACCAATAATGCCCTGTCCTCAAAATCTTTTTGGCAAGCATCGGTCCACTCATATGGGGCCCACACACTCCACCATGTATTTCATTCATAATCTTTCGGGCCTGTGTTTCATCTACGCACTGCAACAGTCCCAACCCAGCATCCCTCTTGTAGAGTGAATCCCCACTCAGGTAAAATTTCATTGCCATCCTTTGAATTCTCATCCTCTCAGTTCGACTCGCCTGGTCGGGAATGGTCCTATCTCTCAGATATTCCCTTATGTCGTGATACCAGGGCTGCTTTGGCAACACCACCTCGTCTGATAATACTGCCACATGTTCCTCATATGCCGGGCATTCTGTACGGCTATCTCGATCTGTGGAATGTCCTTCCTTTTGATTATATGGATTAAGGAAGCCAGGGTTGCCAATGCATCTGCGAAATCATTCCGCCCCCGGGGAATATGTCGAAAAGCGATATCTTCGAACTCTTGCATCAACTGGGTAACATAACGATGGTATGGAAGTAACCGAAGCTCCTTAGTGTTGTACACCCCGATTGCCTGTCTGATTACCAATTCCGAATCCCCAAACACCGCTAGGTCTTTTTTACTCCCATGTCAACGGGCCAATCGGCAGTCCCAAGATACACCCCTCGTATTCAGCGGTGTTGTTCGAATTGCTGAAACGAAGTTTAGTGGCCACGGGGTATTGTTCTCCGGTGATAGAGACTAGGACCGCTCCGGCTCCTTGCCCCCTAGGCATTCATGGCACCATCAAAATACAGCTTCCAAAATTGTCCCTCGTCATCACATTTTTCGCGCGATACCCAAAATATATCCTCGCCCGGGAGAGGAGTTTCTAACGGCTCCATCCCTCCTGCCGGGGCTTCTGCCAACTGATCTGCAATTCCCTGCCCTTTCATGGCCTTCTGGGTCACGTACACCATGTCAAACTGTTGTAAAATTAACTGCCATCTTGATAGTCGACAATTCAGCATGGGCCTTTCGAAAATATATTTCAGGGGATCCATTCTTGATATCAGGTACGTTGTATGCCCATGGAGGTAGTGCTGTAATCTCCCTGCAGCCCAGGCCAGAGCACAAACAGGTCCTTCTCGATGGGAGTGTAATTCTGCTCACATTGGCTAAATCTTTTGCTAAGGTAATAGATGGCCTGTTCTTTACCTGCCTCACTCTTTTGTCCCAACATACATCCCATCGCGATGGTGTTGTTGACGGATATATACATAAACAACGGGATCCCACCCTTCGGGGGTACCAGCACTGGTGCCTCCGTCAGCTTTTTCTTAATGATCTGAAAAGCCCTCTGACACTGCTCATTTCCATTCTTGGGAAGCACCCTTTCTTATCAATTTGAAAATCGGCTCACACGTAGTCGTCAAGTGGGATAATAAAACGGCTGATGAAGTTTATTCTCCCTAGGAATCCCCTTATCTCCTTCTCTGTGCGAGGTGCTGGCATATCCACAATGGCCCTTAATCTTTGCTTGGGTTCCAACTCAATGCCCCGATCACTAACCAGGAAACCCAAGAGCTTGCCCGACTGTACTCCGAAAGCGCACTTGGCTGGATTGAGTTTCAAATTATACTTTCTCAGCCGATCGAATAGCTTTTTGAGATGAGTTATATGATCGGATTCTACCTTCGATTTCACAATAATGTCATCCACGTAGACCTCTATCTCCTTGTGCATCATATCGTGGAACAAGGCCATCATGGCTCTCTGATAAGTAGCCCCTGCATTTTGTGAGACCGAAAGCCAGTCGTCTATAGCAGAAAGTGCCCCAGGGGGTGATGAATGCGGGTCTTTTCCCGATCTTCCTCTGCCACCATTATCTGATGATACCCCGCGAAGCAATCCACAAAAGAGTTACATCTCGTACTGGGCCATGTTATCCACCAGGATGTGTATGAAAGGTACCGGGAAATTATCCTTGAGACTGGCCTTGTTTAGATCTCTATAGTCTACACATACCCTCACCTTTCCTCCAGGCTTAGCCACTGGGACTACATTAGACAGCCATTCTGGGTAAGTGGACACCATAATGATTCCCGCCTCTGAACTGCTTGATGATCTCTTCCTTCACTTTTAAGCTCCACTCAGGTTTCAACTTTCTTAGTTTCTGCTTGGACAGGCCTGAAACCCTCCTTGATGGGTAACCGGTGCACCACAATGTCGGTGGACAATCCGATCATATCCTCGTGCGACCAGGCAAAAGACATCCTCATATTGGCTTAGCAACTCAATTATTTCGGCCTTTTGGCTGGGGGTAAGGTCTGTCCCTATCTTGAGTTCTTTTGGCTTGTCAGGGGTTCCAATATCTATAGTGATGGTTTGGTCCAAATTGGGTTTGGGTTTATCTTCGACCCATCCTTTGATCTCATCAGGTGCGTCATCGTAATCTGTCTCGTCTTGCTCAATGCCCATCAAATCGAAATCCAGCTCAATGTCAAAATCATAATCACCATTCAAATTTGAAAGATCGTTTGTTAGGCAAGGATTACTCAAATTGGTACACCTGACATAAAACAAAATACTTGTCATATATAAGTTGCCTTCCACGACGATCGCATTTTCAAATAACACGAAGAAGCGACATAATTTATGCAAAAACAAAATAACAACAAAATAAACTTCTTCATTCTCCCGTCCTCCGGGGTCTAACACCCTGATGTCGGGTTTTACCCTTGCTTGGATATCACTGGTTTTCATGGTCCAGTTGTCGACTGTTAGGTCGGGCGAAATGCGCCGAATGAAAGGCGGGCTTCACATCGGACACTTCCCCGATGACTACGGCTATATCGCCTGAGTTCCCCTCTCTTACCCTCATCGGGAATCATTAGCTCCGCCCAATTTGATGATAGGCATAACTCGCTGGGCCCCCGGTGGCGTGACAACATCCATCCCCTCCTTGCTGTTTGTTGATTGTCCGAGGAGATAGCATTTGGTTTCAAACTCTTTTGCGACCTCCTGCAGGAAACTTTCCCTCCGGGCGGACTTATTACGTGCGGGGGGGGTTAATTTTTCATTCCCTGCCCCAATCACAGGCCCGCTGATCCCCTGCTCATTAACCGACTTTAGTCACTGGGACTGCCAGCTAGTCGAATCGGAGTCGCATCCTGACGGTATTCTCCGTGCTGCGCCCCCATGGTATCCCAACCCTGCTTTGCCTATCTGCTGTGGTAGGTGGATGGGCTCAACGATTCCCTGATTGCTTTTCCCCAGTCCCTGTCCAGGCTGGAAAGTTCATTTTTTATCATTTCCTTTGCCACAAAGGTAAGTTCCGGAGAGATCCTAGGTTTCACAGCTGGAGCTTCCAGGCGTCCATTAATGGGGAGTGCTAATCTTCTAGTGCTTGAAAGCTGGCAGGTGCTGCTGACTCATCCACATTGATCACTGGTAGGCCACTCCTGGGATGAGAAGGGTCATCACATTCGGCCGAGATTGTTACCAGATTCCCATCGATGATCAGCTTGGATTTGTTGGGTGGAGCGTGGAAGAAGGAACTGCCCCGGCCATGTGTATCCACGGCCTCCCTAACAGCAGGTTGTAGCTGGTCGCGATGTCAAGAACTTGGAAAGAGATGTCGAAAGTACAGGGGGCCCTATCTCCACCGACAATTCTATTTCTCCAATGGTATCCCTCCGGGGACCCGTCAAAAGCCCGGACCACCACATGACTGGCCCGTAGGCGCTTGGAACTGATGTTCATTTTCTTTAGCGTACTGAGAGGACATATATTCAATGCCGATCCCCCATCGATCAGCACCCCATTCATGACATATCCTGAAGAGATTACCGCAATGTGTAGCGGTTTTCGGTGCCCTCTTCCCTCCTTGGGAATGTCCTCATCCGTAAAGGATATTGCATCGCCTTCCAACAGGTGGCCCACCAGCTGGCCGAAACCCTCCTCACTAATTTCTTTGGGCACGTATGCCTCTTCCAGAACTTTTGTCAGGGTTCTACAATGCTTACTGGATGACAAACACCAAGTCATGACTGATGTTAGGGTTGACTCCTCATTTAAAATCTGGATCCCCCTTGTTTCTGGATGATCCATCCTTTTCAAAAATTCGACGGCCCTTTCCTCGGAAACCTCCTCATTTTTCCTCTTTTTGGCTTTCAAGGACTCGTCCGGGAAGATATAAGGGGTTCCCTTTTGTCGTCACGAAAGCACAACTGGCCGTTTCCTCTGGCATTCCCCCATAATTCCAGGGTACAGTCCTTCAGACTACTGATGGGGAGTTGCGGCCTTGCCGTAAGGATGATGGACCTCGGAGCTGTCAACTTGACCGGTCCCTCCGTGCCGTTCGTACTTACCCCTATCAACCTGATGGGCGTTCCCCGTGCACTCCCATGATCATGTATCACGTTGATCATTTCCTCAATTTTCTGCACATAGTCTAGTCTTGGTGGCCCCCCAGCCTCATTTGCCTCCGTCACATTGACTCCCCCCCCATCATGTCTTGGCAGGGGATTTGCTTTAACATTCGGGGAGTCTGGTTGTTCCACCACAATTTTCCCCATTGTCGATCATGTTTCTGAATTATATGTTTCAATGTCCAACAATCTTGTGTATCATGCCCCGGGGAACCCGAGTGGTAGGCGCGCACCGTTTTGCTTGGGTCAAATCTCCTTCCTTTCGGGTCACTTGGGGGTAGCCAAATTGATTATCTTCTTTTGGGCCATCAATACCGCCAAAATCCGCTCGAGAGGCTCCTCGAGTGGGGTGAATACTCGATTTTGCGAGGCCTCGTATCTTCTTCGCCCCTCTGCCCTTTGATCTGTGAAGTTTGGCTGTCGGGATGGCCCAACCCTTTGAACCTGTACCGGAAGATGGCTTTCCGTTTTTCTGGATGACCCCTGTAGGATGAGGGAGACATCCTCCTCCTTTTTCTTTTGGACCCTCCGGGAAGTGCTGCCGTAGTTTCCATTCTGTATTTGCTCGGCAGCAGTTTCTAAAGCAGTAAGATCCCGGATTTTACCCGTTTTTAACCCCATGTCAACCATCTCTCCATGTTTAATCATTTCAGCAAAGGGTCTTTCCAATCCCCGAGATGACCCGCTCATAATACGGTGCCTCCTGAATGTCTACAAAGGTCATTACCATCTCTGATTCGCTCATCGGGGGGGTTACCTGTGCGGCCATGCCCCTCCATCGTTGCGGATATTCCCTGAAGGATTCCCTAGGCTGCTTCTTGACTTTTGTCATTTGGTACCTGTCAGGGGCCATCTGGGCCTGAAAACTGTATTGGGTTAAGAAAGTATGGGCCAATTCCTCCCAGTTGTGGATTCGGGCGTTGTCAAGGCGGGCATACCAGATTCTTGCCTCCCCTGTTAAGCTTTTCTGGAACAGCTGCATTCTTAGCCCTTCGTCTTCGGCATAAGACCCGAGTTCTCCAATGTATATTTTCAAGTGTGTATAGGGGTCTCCTTTCCATTGTATTTCTCAAACTCGGGGACCTTGAACTTTTCTGGATATCTGGCTCCGGGGAAAACACATAGATCCGAATAATTAACCCTGCCCAGGGAGCCTATGCCCCTTAGAGATTGGATGGTCTCCTCCATGTGTTTCATTTTTCTCCGAAGGTCGGTCATTGTCCCCTTCTTCTGGGATTAGTAATCACTGTCCTGCTAGGTATGGGAACGGCCTTTGGGATGACTGGCTCGTCCTTGAGTCGGGGTTGGTCCTCTTTTAGCAAGTTTGTACCATTTTTAGGAGGATTCTGATCATCCCCTGGTGGTGGAATATTATGCGGATCCCTGGTTTGCCGGATCCTGTCTGATTAAGAACTGTTCCTTTAGCATTGTGGCCATTTCCATCATCTGTCTTTTAAAATCATCAAACTCCTCCCGAGATATGGAACTATGATTGGGAAGATCAGCCATTTCAGAGGTAGAGACCTGGGCTTTCTTAGACTGCGAAACGGGTTTGAGGAGCAATCCTACAGAAACCAAGGTTCGAAGTTTAGTCCTGGGGAAATGCAAAATGGATGCATGCTAAAACTGTAATTTTTTTGTGTGTGTTTTTTTTAATCTTTCCCTGTAAAACAGAAAGTTAGTAGTCCTTTAATGCAATAACCAATGCTAAACATGCTTTATTATGCTCCCCCAACTATTCCCTGCAATTCACAGAGGTTAGTAATCTCTTTTGACACAGAAAAGGGATATATGAATATTGAATGAGATCATGACATTTAGACATATAAACGTAAAAAGGCATGAAGAGACTTTTCCTGCGTAGGGTTAATCTGAGGCTGACCTATCCTAGGGTTACTCTCACGGGCTTTTCGGCATGAAGGTCCCCAAATCTTCGCAATCTACTCGTTTGAGCCCTTTCGATTGGAGCGGATTTGGGTGGTTGCGTTTCCTGAGCCATCTCCGAGGGAGCAGCCCCTTCGAGTCCAGTAATAAGCAACCGACAGGTTCGCCTCAAGAGGAGGTACTCTCTCAACATACATTCACATTCATCGTCCTCACCGTATGCAAATGATTACTCAAACGTAAAGCAATTCCATTCAAATCATTCATCTATTCGACAAAACACGCATTCGCACAACAAAAGTAAAAAATCAAAATATCGCATGCACACACATTTTATGAATTTTAAAGGATAGGATAGCATCACGATTTAAACGCGGCTTAAGCCCTCTAAATGTCCCCAGCAGAGTCGCCAGCTGTCGACGCCGGTTTTATCCGCTTGTCCTTTTTTTGTCTTTTCCAATTTAAGCCTTTTGGTTTAGATGATTTTTGGAAAAGGTCGGCATTGAGATCGGACGAGGTTTTGAAAGATCGTTTTTTTATGATGAGCCGATTAACCAGAGTCGCCAGTTGGTATATTTGAAATGGATGTACCAACTCATCGAGTTTTTTTTATTTTTTATAAATCGCTTGGCTCATATGTGACTCCGAATTAATTGGTCTGCGGATCGAGATTCATAGAGTTCGGGGGCTTGCTTTAAGTGAGGGGAAGGTGTTAGGCACCCCTCGACTCCCGTGAAACACGGTTACCGCCATCGTGATACGTTCCTCTCCTTGATCGCCTCAAATGTGTATGTGTGCGTGGGTGTGTGTGTCGGGGTGCCTGCCGGAAGGTTATGGTGAGTTCTGTATGGCAGAAATTCTTGCTGGTATTTTCTGAAAGAGGGGGGCGTGTGCTTTATTTTGAAGAGGTGCTTTAGGATGTCTTTTCCTTTTAATTACGAGGAAAGCCTTTTATTTTTTTATGAGAAATGATTTGATTTTAATCGACAAAAAGCCATGGAATTTTCATTAGGGGTTGTTTTGGCATAAACAAGAGTTTTTAAATCCATCATCAAAATTAGGAATCAAGATCTATACGGTGCTTTCGTAACTCAAAATGATTGGCGCAAACTTCTTAGGATCTCTTTCACCCTAATGCAACAACGGTTTAATAAAGCGTTTTCGTTCTTTTGATAACGGAATCCATTTTTTTTTGACATTTGAAAATAACCCTCTTTTAAGGCTTTTCCCCGTAGGATAGGAATCGACCTTCGGTTCTAGCGTTTTCCCAAGATTTTTAGCCTCGTGATTGCTAATATCCTACCTTGATTGAATTTTTGTAGAAAAAGATCCTTATCGGTTTAATCTTTTTGAAATTCCTTTTTGGCGCCTCAAAAAATCTAATCAAGTATAAAACATCATTGCGTCGGGGGCTATACCATGGGCATGTAAGCCATATCCAAAATATCCCCGAGACGCCAAACCATCCACATATATCCATCCTAATACGGCGGCCCTTAAACCCCGAATTCTCGGCTCTTTAGCGTCCGTTTTAAAGGCCCGATTAGTTTTACATATTACAAAACAAGCATCTTGAAATCTATTACATACACCAATAACGATTTCCATCAATTCGGATTTTGAACCACTGGGGTCGCTTTCCCTAGGACTCACAACCACTGATTACTACAATACTCACAAAAATGACATTACTACAATAACAACAATCGTAGATATGCCTAACACATCCTAAAAATACAATCAATCAAACTACGCCTAATATATTATCCATAAATACAGCTAGAAATTTCGTCAATTAGATATCATCGGATTTATTGGGAAGAATCTCGGGTTCCAAATGGACACCCTCCACCAATAAATCCCTAATCCATTGATTTTTTTTCAACAATATTCTTGAAAATTGCAATTTAACAATATTAAGTCCAAATGACATGATAGAAAGTTGCAAAAATAATTGAGAATTTTACACCTTGCAAATGATACCAAAATTGTGTAGAAAACTTGTGTATTGTATTGATTGAAATTATGAGATATATTGATATAAAATCTAACAACAAAGAAAACGTTCCTCTCTTTTTTCTTTCTTCCCCCCTCCCCCCCCGCTCAAATGTTGCCATAGAATTTTTGTGCTATTTCTCTCTAATTTTCCGAGGCTAAAACTTGACTTGCCTTGATTTTCTTCTTCTTCCGCCCAAACTTGCTCAACCTCCTGTATACTTGTTCCGGAAGCACTGAGTTTTTAAATAGGCTGGGCCAGCTGGCTCGCCACTCAGCCCCAGCCCGGTTTTCGGGATTCTGACTTTTCCAGAAATGGCGCAACTTCATTTGCGCCGCAGGATCTATCCGCGGCTGGCGGGCTTGACTTTCCTCGATTTTCGTGCCCACGCCTCGATTTTCGTTGCCGCAATGTCGGTTTTTTTCGCTGATGACAGGCCTCGTATTCCCCGCAGGTCCTGGGAATTTTCGGGTAGGGAAGCGCGCCACACCTTCCGAGAATGCCAAATTCCGGATAGACCCTGCTTGTCATGGTCGATTTTCGGCTAGCAAATTATCATGGTGGCGTCGAGGTGTTCGTTATTTATTTTTCCATCTTTTTGCTCTCGCAGGGCCGGACTCCCATTTGACGAAATTAGCCCTCCTGTCAAGGTTTAGTATACGAAGTGCAAAATTTGGGTTTTGTCTACAATATATATATATATATATATTTACAACCATTAAGTTTGTTGCCATTCTTTTCCCAGTGTGCAGACATTAACATGGTTTGAATGAAATGCCAAAAAAGGAATATACCTTGGTATTTCATAAATGGCCTAGAATGTATATTAATATAATAATTTTTTTATTTTGTATTTTCTTAAGATAATGATCAAGATGTGGGAAACAAATGGATTTTTTCTATTTGAATTTTTTTGGGACAAAAGTTCCAATCTCATGTGCATAGGCAAAATCTATCGAAAGTGGGACTAATTGGTTGAGTCTTAGTTCAAGTTAATTTGAATTGAGGATTATTATTAAACATTTTGATCTTTTATTTTAAGTTAACTGATGTTCTCATATTAGTATTTGCTTAGTATGAGTACAAGCTTGGGATGATGAGGACCATTCTTTCTTTTTTCTTTTTTTTTTTTAATTTCTGATGAAGTGGGGTAGTATATCTAGGAATGGAATGGAAGTATGCTATTGTGCAAAAAAATTAAAATTTATATTAGCTAAAATAAATTAATATTATTTTTACGATATATTTTTATATTTTCTTAATAAACAACCCTTTTATGGATGCTGCCTCCCTTAGCAACATTGGTGTTTATTATGCCCAAATTCTGAACCAGGTTTGCATTATTTTTTTGTTAAACGGCACAGGGCTTGAATTGCAGGCAAGAGTGGACAAGGTCCACTCATCCAGATTAATGAGGGGTTGAGTCGGCGTGATAAACTATTTTTGTGGATGAGAGAAGAAGTAACATTTAATTTAGTGCATATAAAATTTGATGTATATAACTTAATTATGTAAATAACTTATTAAAAATTAAGCTCATATACTTGTAATTTATTATTTAGTTATATATATATATAAATAATATATAAATATATGTGCTGTGATGTGTGTGATTTGTGTTGGGTGTGTGACTCTATGTGTGTGTGTTTTATGAGGTTATAACTTATACAAAAAATTTAAATTGAAATGTAGAACAAAAAATTGTTTAGGTCCTGTAGTGCTAAGCTTGCCCGTGCTTTTGCATGGGTACCATGCCTTGTTTAATTATTTATATATATCAATAACCTTATCTATAACAAGTCATCAAGCCGATCCGTAAATGAGTTGAATGGGTAGATGATTTTTTTAATTTGGTTTGATGTTCTCCTGAGTTGAATATCGAGTTATCGGTTAAAAAATAAACTAAATTGGGTTTGACTTGATATAAGTTTTCGTTACGTAAATATTCAATCAAGTTAATTTTCGTCGGTACGAGTCATAGTACAAATTTGGATTCGTAAAATCGAAGAGTTTGTGATCCTTCATTTTTCACCTAAATATCCTCTACAGATTCCTATAACAGCTAGCTTCCTGACTCCTCCACTATAATTACCAAAAGTCTCTCTAATATATATAAAATTATTACAAATAGAGAGATGCAATTAGATTTTATTATTAATATTATATATATAGAGAGAGAAAGAGGAGATAGGAGAGAGAAAGATGTTATTATGATACTTAATAGAGAAGTACGCAGTAAAAGACAGATCGGAACATGTAGAGGAGTAACTGAAAGAATTGGAGGTGCTTAAAAACCAGCTGATTGAAGTCATTGGTACCATTTGATGATGACAATGCATTTTGGTGATGAGCCGTTCGATGCATCGGAATCTCTTCCCCACGACATGTATCTCTCCTATGTAAAAATCGATTTTCCTTTGTGTTTTGAAAATTAAGTTTTATCAAAAGATTATTTTTGTCCTCGCTCAATAAAAACCCTTCCCTCACTCTCTTTCTCTTTTGAACTGGACTACTTTTTGAAATCAATAAAATTAATTACTAACTTATTTTGTAAACTTGCCTGTTAGGACTCCTCGGTACGCTTGCGTGAGGTGATTGTGGCTCCGGATTGTTTCTAACAAAGTTGTATTGGTTGGAAAACACCAATGTCACCGCAAACTATTCGGCTTATACTGAAGGCGAGAACCTTTGGTACAATCAAGTTTAGAACAATGTAATTTTGTGTTTAATGGAACCTCGACCCTGTGTCTATTGGAATGATGTGAAGTTTGTATTTCCTACGAAATTGTGTATTTTTGACTTGTTGGAATTGCATTTTTCGATGTGTCTCTTGGAGTATTTTCTATTCTTTTTTATGCGTTTTATTGTGCTTTTGTAGGGAAAAAAGGTATTGGAAGAGGAATGTTTTTAAATGATGTCAAATTAGACGGGATTATGGTATGATTGTGCCATCGGAAAGGTAGGAAAATGGAACCCTAAGTATGTGCGGCGTGTGACTTTGTCGTGGGCAGGGCAACATTGTAAGAGCAATTTGGCGCGCATGAAGTAGGCATGGCCTGGGCAAACAAGCATAAATGCGTGAAATGGGCACACTGGTGGGTCTAGCGCTTAGACGCAGGAGTAGAGGCGCCCGCGACGCTTAAGATAAGGTAGCAGTGCCCTAGGTGCATGAAGACAATTGCCGCAACGCGAGGATGTTTACTAAGCGCCGTGGCGTATGAGGCCAAGGGCTGCGATGCTTAACTGCAGGAGTGGGGCAGCGATTGTGTTTGGCACGCACGGCGGCACTGTTGTTGATAGCTTAAAGCTTAACGGGCTTGTGGATGTTCTCCTAATAAAACAAAAACACTTACCATGTGAAATTCTACTGTGATGGAAAAGCCTAAAAAAGCCATGAGATACAGGGAGATACATAATATATCACTATCATATAAAAACAACAGAGAATTTTCCAGATTTTTGAGAGATCGAAAAAGTAAAAGACTTGAAGAAGAACAAAGATTAAAGGTGGGTAAGGGCATTGTGGTGTAGTGTGAGGATTGAAGCTATTATACAGATTTATTTCTCTATCTTTCTCTTTGATATTTGTAATTCAAGGGATGTTTACCGGATATTATGATGATGTGCTCTTTTCACGGATATGAACTAAATTCCTTTTTAAGATTGCAATGTAACCCAATGATTAGTCTAAATTGAAGTACTCCTATTTTGATTTATATTGATTTATATGACAAGTTGTTTATTCCATATTTTGTGTGTGGACACCCCCAATTCTGAGGTACTTGAAACCCGTTACTTGGTGTTGCTACACGATACCCTTACTTTCAATTTACTTAATATATTACTAACTTTCCTTAAAAATTATATCAAGAGTTGTCTAATTCCCAGGTACGACGACCTTTAAAGTACATTATTACATGATAGATATTATATTATCATAATACTAAAGTCTAGATATTACAATTAACACCTTATACTTAATCCTTCAATTTTCCCTTTCCCTTGTCCTTGCCAGAGACTTCTGGTCGATCACTCTTAGCTGAAAACATTTAATTTAAAGCAAGAATGAGCATTTAATTTCTCAGCGAGTAATAACATATTAATAAACATTAGCTAAAAGAAGTAAATGTTTTCTTTGAGCACTACTTCTACAACGAAATCAATAGTTGTCGAAGTCATTTGAAAACGTTCTTAATAACATTTCAAATCGTTTACAATTTTTGAA